>OY728156.1:1977990685-1979309011 GCA_963277665.1 Viscum album
CTACCTTCATTTTTTTGTGTATATAATTTTTAAATATGTAAGTTATAATATTTCGGATTAAAATTATTGTTGTTTAAAAATCCATCATAGGTTCAATCATTAATGTGGCATTGATTCATTAATTAAAAACATTCATGTTTTTGTGTTTCATTCTCACTTATAATTAGAATTTTTTAAAATATAATATATTATAATAGAATTATATCCTATTAAATTGTTAAAACCTGTCCAATTTATTCTCTTATATTATTCTAAATGATTTATAATTGTTATATCAGTTTACCCTATGTTTAGTACTCAAAATTGATGGAAACAATTTGTTTATGAAAATCCAACCTTATCTCTTCTATTATGTACAAATATTCTTCCATCAATTTGAAATTCACTTAATTTATTTTTATAAAAGTTTCTAAAATTAAATAAAATATTAAAAAAATTATTTTATAATAAATTTTTTATTTTATTAAAAATAAACTAAAAAAAATTCAAAAGTTTTTTATGATTCATTTTTTATTTTTTACAAATGTTAGAAAACAATGTATGTCAACATGTACAGTGGTAAAACAATTACCACTGTTATATTATTTATTTATTACCAATCTTCTATTATAGTTTTATGTGGTTTTAAAAATAAAATTATTTTCAAAATTTTTAGTAGTTTTTATTGTTTAAAAATTATTCAATGAAAAGAATTTTTATTATTGTTTTTCAAATTATATTTAAAATTATTTTATAAAATTAATTTTTTATCTATTTCAATATCCATTATCAATTGTTATCATTCACTAGGGATAGTATCTTATTATATAATCCATTTTATTTCATGATATGGATTATGCAGATTGATTTTTAAGGATTTTTTCATGAAACCCAATTAATTCCCACAGGTTAATTAAGCTATAATGAAATGTTCAATGTGTTTATGATATTATGAAACACATATGTATGATTTTAATTAGTTAGTGGGTTGGAATGATATTATAAAACCCTCCTTCTAATTTTTTAAATATTAATATATCATGGGATGAAATTAAAGAGAATATGGAGTCAAACCAATCAAATATGGGACATATCCCCTATGTTTATTAGAATTGGGAGTGATACCAATTCAATATTAAACTTTATCCACTATGATATACTAAGAAGTGAACCATTACTAAATAAATTATTTAAATAATTATCTGTATACTAAAAACGTATGTATTATTATTATTTTATGATCTCATGGTGTGTAATTAATTAAAGATTATTCTACACAGAAATGATGTATTTCTTTAAGAAAAATACTTATATCATGAATCATGATTTAGGGTCTCTGACATGTTGGATTGTTATAATGTTCTCATATCCTTATAATGATTTTATTCTCATTTATGATCATTTATCGATATCTCTATTTTACCATTATTGAATAAGAAATCACACCCTTTATAATTTCCCCATTTCTACAGGTCAGTAAAAATGGTTTTTAGATGGATACACCTAAAAAGGGTAATATGTATAAAATAATTTATAGGAGATGTTTAATGGAAATTGAGAATTAAATTTACTATTTTTCTAGTCTGCAAAAAATAGAAAACATTACGGTTCCTGGAAATTTATTATTTTGAGATGTATTAATTATTCATCTAAAATTATTTAATATTTGGGTAAGTGAATCTTGGTTAAATATAATGTTAGTTTTGGTAAACAATTCCAAATGATCACTTTTATTCATTTAAATATGAAAAAATATTTATTTTTCTCTACATGAAAGTCATCCAATAAAAAAACTACTTACACAAAATGAATTTTAATAAATTTTTAAACAAGACATGATATGTCAATAAAAATGTAAAACTAACATATCAATATGTATTATTCAAACATTCATGAATAAAAGGAAACAATAAATTCATAAAAGAGATGATTTAAGACATAAATTTAAATTATTTCATTGTATTAGATATTTTCATTTTTTATTATGTTTTCAATGACAATATTTATGTAAATTATAGTTCTACATAACCAAACAACCATTGGACTAGAACTATTCCTAAAAAATAAAATTGTTACACACATATTCCCAACTCACTTATGCCCAATTATCATAATTTTATTTGAGATAAAAACTAGATGATTTATAAAGGTTTGAAAATTATGTATTTAAGACTAGTTAATCCAATATCTCCCCCTTTAAAATTTTAGTCATAGTGGTGTAGTCGTCAAAAAAATAAGTGCTTATGATAATGTGACCATTTAGGGGATTTAAAACCACATCAATATTTTCTTCCTTTTGGAATAAAATATATCCAAATTTTCAAAAATAAATTCTTATAGTAGTGATGTTTGATGATGAAATTTTTGAAATTTGAACGTTATCCATTAGTTTAATAACTTCACACTTATCTACTGAAGATAAATCATAAACATGATTAAATTTTTTTCATTAATGAATGTTACAAGACCTTACTTTTCAACATGGTTAACTAGGAAGTTAGATTGTAATTCCCATTAATGATTATAGATTACAAATCATTATAATTTTAAAAATCATCTCTGTTTACTATATAATAGTTATTAATTCTCAAATATATAGCATCAACCTTAGAAACATCCGTTTTAACTTTATAAAATTTCATCTTCATCATATTACTTCTTTACTCAAGACAACTCACATAAAATTACATATATTCATGTGATGGAGAATCTTTACCCTATTCATATGAATAAATTGAAAAATTATTTTACACTAAAAATATAGTAATGTATTATGTTTTTATCTTCACAATAAATCCCATTTAATTTTGAGGAACATTTATTCGAGTTTTAATGTTTTTTCAACCACTATTGATATTAAAACCACAGTTTTAATTTCATGATGGATCATCACCATCACTCCATATATCGTTGGTTGGTCTAAAATATTTTGTCATTTTTTACTAAATATTATATATTTATTCTCCTTTTTCATGAACATTAGGTAGTGGGGTTTGATATGACCATACATATTAAATAATAACAAAATGAATTATATAGAATCAATATTTTCATTATTTTATATCTTATAATTATTATAATATTTCCAAAAATCTTTAGTTCCAATTTATTAATTCATTTTCATGCAACATATTTCTTGAAAAACTGCCATTTGAATGTTGTTTTGAATTGATCTTAAATGTATTAAGATTTGATATATGAACTCTATAAGTTAAATCATTAGATATTGATTCAAATGACCGTATTTTTCATTATTCATTTTTTTTAATTTCTCTTTATGTAAAATTAATCTGTCATAAATTTCCAAATAAAATAAACTTATCTAAGTATAGAGAAATTTATAGAATAAATTATTATAGTTTATTTATAATTCCATTCATTCAGTATAATGTATATAATTTGTTTCATTAATTTTGTCAAATGTTAATTATTTTTTATCACATTATTTAAAACATTTAACAACCGTCATGTATCAATAGTTCATCTATACTTACTTTTCATCAAGTCATAAATTAAAATAATAATGATCTTCTCTAAGCATATATCTCTCTAATTTAAGAACATCGATGTTATGTGTTTTTTATATATAACTTTTTAAAAATAATAAATGACATTATATAAGATGATAATTTGGTATATATGTTTATTTTAACCTCATATAACGAAATATATATCATTTTGAAGTTATGTTTAAATAAGTTTTTCTCTTCACTATTGAACTTTGATCTAATTTCTTAAGAATATTTTAATTTCTGATCAGCATAATAAAATATTATACACTTTTATTTATCACATATATGTTTATATTAACACTCTAATAAAAATAATTAACTCCATAAAAAAATATGTAGTTGTTTTTAATTATAAATCTCTAAATAAATAAATATAATAACTATTATATTAGAAAAAATAAAATATTATTTCTATAAAACTAGTTAGTGTAAGTAAAATTTTGTATTTTATAATAACAAAGAATAAATTATAAAAGAATAAAAATAGAGTAATTTATTGATTCCAAATGTATTCCCAGAAGTTAAAGGTGTTGAATCTTAAAGAGGGGGTTAATTGACATTAAAATAAAACTCTCTATTTTTACACACTCAAAGAAGTTGTATAATTGGAATATATAGTTTTTGATCACTCAAATTAATATAATTAAAAACACAAAATATACATACATGAAAAATGGGATATAAAATACTCATAAGTAAAAAAACATAATTGAGGTAAAATGAAAAATAGTTACCAAATCATTATTTTATTAATTATAGAAAAAAGATACAAAACGAAAATATTAGATTAAAATGAAAAATATTATAAGAATCATATTACATTACAGTCTAGTTTTTATAAAAAGAACTCTTTAATTTTATTCCAAATAAATAGGTGTTTAAATAACCCGATCCAAGGTATTCAAGTTCCATCTAGAAAGATACTCGACTAAACACATTATGTGGGTATAGGTTCCAAACATATAAATTTTCTTACAATCTATCAGTAGTCTGTATATCTATCCAAACGATACTAAATCATCATAAAAAATCTATAAAAAATCTAGGTTGATATTTTTTCAAACACCATTATTCAAAATATATGGTTTCATAACCTCAAAATTTCATTAAAAAATAGGATCCAAATTTTCAATTAAAATAATAATATTTTATTTATTTTATAAATTAAGCACTTAAAGAATATTCTCTTAGAAAAACAGACCATAAAAATAATACAATGGAATAACATAACCCAACATCATATCTTTCTCTAAGATCGTTACAATTAATATATTTTATCATAATAAAAAACAATGGTAATTTTCTATGTTAATTGATATTGGATGAAACCACATCCAAAGTATATAATATATTACCCTAAATATTCCAAAATTTAATGTATTTCATTATAATTACAAAACAATAACCTTCAGACTATATAATGTTATGTTATAAAAATAACTAAAATAACCACCTTCATATTAAATAAAACTCATCATAAAGAATATTATGATTTTCTAAAAAAATGATACTAATGTAGTCTTTTTATCCAGAATGAAAAAAATGAAAAAAAAATTATGAGGCATTTTGTAGTACCTACTTTTGTAAATTTTCATATTCATTGCATCTATATCTTATTATGATATCAATTTGTAAGTTATTATGTATCATCTACTTAAGAGATAATACCCTATAGAATGAAAGATAATCAAATTTGGAGTATGGATTTGGAGTTGAGACTTGTGTTCTATTTTGATGGTCATGCCCAGTGTGGACAATAAAAATTATTCTATATTTTTCATTGGGAATCCAATTATGGGATTCAATTAATTTAGTCTTAATGGGGGATTTAGAAATTTATTATGTATATAACTATTTATTCATCCTTTACTCACATTTTAGGTACAATGACTATTTTTTTCATTTCATGATATATATTGTATTTATTGACATAATTATTCTACATTTTTATATTTCTTGGTAACCCAAGAAATAGTTACCTATACAACAGTTAATTATTTTTTGTTTCATATTCACAATGGTCGAAATGGTCAAGTGTGACTTTTATATTATTTATTATATATTCAATGTCATAAAATAATCACCAACATTGTTATTAATCAATTCTTGGTGTTTCTGACAACCACTGGTTATTAAGAAGTTTAGTGTATATTTTTTTAAAATATGATTTGTGTATTGTTCATTTTTGTGAGAAAATCATCACAATTTGAGAGAAAATTTGATCCTAAAAATAAATATAATAACAAATATGAGAAATAAATAACCTTAAAATACATGTGAAAGCATAAAATCTAGTGTATGAATGTTAAACCATAAACTAAATAAAAATATGTTAAATAATATATAGTGGATATTATTAGAAAATTTCACTTATTTCATAATCTTTTATAATATAAGGATAAGAACATAATGTAAATATAACATTGAATATTTGAAAATACAGTGTTTTTATCATTTTTAGTTTATTTTCAAAATAAAATGAGATGTGATAGTAATGTTTATGTGAAAAAAATTCTTCTCTAATAAAGAGATGAAAGATAAATTTTAATTCAAATAATGGAATGATCATTACCGAGGAAGAGAAATATTTTTAAAAATAAAAATAATAATTATATTTCATATGGACGATGAAAGATGCACTACTCATTGTATTGAGTCATAAAAATAAGTCACTTCTAGGAAATATATAATATTAATGGATATTTCTTTGGAACATCAATAATTATTCTGTGGATAGGGTAAAAAATATGAAATTTATACATAGAATTTATTGAAAGAGGATTTTTAATATTTTACAGAACAAAATTTCAACTTCAAAAGATTGATCAAGCCGTTAAAGAAATATACTCTAAAAGAAAAGTGAATTTAATTTTGGATACGCAAGAAAGAAGAATAATATGTTGAATAAATCATGTTGGTAAACATTAAAATTATAGAACATCAAAACAATTTGAGATATTTTATTGATTTTTTTTTCATAAAATAAATTGAGTCTAATACTATTTAATCAAGGAATCTTGATGAAGAAAAAACTATAAAAAGGTTCAAATATAATTATAACAAATCTATTCATGTGGCGGTCGAATCAATATAATATACTATGGTTTGTATAAAAATAATGTGATATACTCTATATAAAGTGTAATAGTTATTATATTTATTTTATATAATAATGTATGTTTTAAAACATTTTGGAACATATATGTTGCAGAAAATCAATTAAAAATATTTCTTAGAGAAAATAATTTTAATGACCATCATAGGAATAATTCTATCCCCTTATAAAGAGTATAATATATATATTAAAATAAAACCTAGATAATATATATTTAATTCTATAAAAACTCATATTTATAGGAAGTATTATTAATTTCAACAAATTACTAGTTTTGTTGAGTTTTTTGGATGAAATATTTATTGTTGATATTATAACATGGCACTCCCTTTAGGGTAGATAAAGAATTATTAGTGGAAGATTAACTCAATAATGATGATAAATTATATAATATATAAGAAGACTATGAATGTAAGGAAAGAAGTATATGAATATTACAAAAAAATGTTCTTATATTATATTTCATTGTAATATGTTATTAAACATGTCATTATGTTAAGGAATGTGTGACTATACTTCCAATAAAGTTATATTAATATGTTGAGGTAGATTATTGTTAGGTCCTCTTAGGCCTTTATTGAGAGATACTCTAAAGGGGTGGAATGAATTAGGTTATGAAACTCACTCCAATGTAAACTTGTTAATTCCTTTATATTTTATAACCCTAAAATAATGTGACAATATAATTATTATGGTTAAACTTAATAAAATTTTATAAGAACCAATTTGATATTAAATTTATGTATAATTCACATAATTTATTCAATAATTGTTGAAGCCACACATGATTTTATGACACAGTATGAAAATGTAATGAATAGTTACTAGACAATAAAATTCTCTTGGTTAACCTGAAAAAGGATATTTCAAAGGTTAGTATAATGAATTTTTTGTGATGTAACAATATCCCAGAAACAAATTGTTTAGTGGTGGGTTTGGGAATGGTAAATCTAATCCATGGGTGATTCCCATAATATTTTTTTAAGTATGGTTTATTAACCCTCAATATTTACTCCAAATTCTGTCTATATATACTCCCTTCTCATGATATAATTTTTTTAGTCTATAATCAAATATAATTATAGAACAATATCACTTTTTTTTAGTGGCATTCATTGATATTGTGGGGTTGTTTGCCTTTTAAAAATCAAGGGTAAATATCACCATGATAAAAATTTGACATATGTGAAAATAACTTCAATAAGTATCCTTATAATCTCTACTTCTCATTTTTAAGAGCTTCATTAAATTTCATTACTCTATCCTCCATTTTTTTATTCTTCTATTTTTTATCTCTCAATATTCATTGTATCTATCTAATACTTAATTGAACTCTATCATATGTTCATGAAAAACATCCTCTATTTATAAAGATTGATGATGTCTTTATATATTTACAATATTATTTATAAAATATAATATATATTCTCTAAGTATACATTTCTTACCTTTCTAATATTTCATAGAGTATAATGGTAAGCATATTCCATCCATGCTCTTCCTATATGATAAAATCGATCTTGATTTAAATCATAAGAAATATTTTAAATGATATAAAATTTTAAAAAAAAATTATTTTCCCATGATTAAAAAAATATTCAAAACTTTATAAGTGTCATATCCAAAATATTTAATGGGTTAAAAAACAAGGTATTGAAAAAATTTATCAACACTATTTTCAGGATGATGAATTTTATAAAATATGTATTCTTCTCCCACAACATCACAGAAGTGACTCCCCACTAAACAATATCCTCTTTTACAATGTTGTAAAAAAAATTCATCTCATCACCACTTCCCGGTGAAACCTCCATATCATTTATCAATATAAGAAACTAGAAAATTTAATTTTTTCAACTTAAAATTTATGATGGATAATAAATACATCATAAATAGTTTTTAAGGAATGTTAATATGGATAAAATTTATTTATTATTAATAATTAATGTTGTCAATACGAGTCATAGATGTGTGGAAGTAATTATTTGGTTCAGTCATTTGGAATGGTAAAGTGATAATTATAAGATGTTAGATACTTACATAGAACAAGTAATTATAATGAAGGTTTTTTTTCATAAAAAACATTAGAAGATGATTCACTAAATTGAAGAAATTGTTTGGAAAAATTAAATGAATAAACCCTGCATATGATGATTGACTATGTGACCCTAAATAATATGAATGGTTATTAAAATACATGATATTTTTCTACAAAATTTAATGTTGTATTGAAAAATTTGGATCCAGATGATATTGAAGAACAAATGTTAATAGAGAAAGAAGCCATATATAAGAGTATATAATCTATCTCTAGAGCATCAAGTGTGAAACATATTTTTTTAACTAATAATAACTCCATGGTTGATGATTTTATATAGATAAGGTAAAATATAGGGCTTTAAAATCAGTTAATTATGATTTTATATGGTTTTTGGAAGTCTAGATATCATATAAAAAATCTTAAAAGGTGGATTTGTCCTTATGTAAGGGGACCCTAAATGTAATAGGTTCTATAGATGAGCTAAAATTTATGTTTCTTAACATATGATCAAACATGAAATTTTATTTGATATTTGTGTATTTAAATAAATATAATCAATATATGATTCAACCATGTGTGAGTGATAGTATAATCTGGTGGAATAAGTATGATTTACTCACTTCTAATGATTATGACCATGTTGAAATAGTGATTCCATAAGGCTATTTGTATTCATAAGATAGGTATATCTCATTGATGTGTTTTTATGTATGATACCCAATTTTTTATGATAAAAATATCTCATTATAAAGGTTGATGAAAAAGTAACGTGGGACATTTAATAAACCAAATCATCATATGATAGTCTATTTTCATATGAAATCTAATATTTTAAAGTAATCCAACACATAATAAATGTGAAATGCGATGGATATCCAAGAACTACTTAAATGTAATAAAATGAAATATCTTTATAAGATAAGAATTATGAATGTTATAACAACTGTATGATTCATCCAATCTTACATAATCATATTTTTTAAGAAGGATGTATTGAATTTCAAAATAAACATCATAAAATTAGAAAGAAAAAAAATTTGATGAAAATGAATGTTAATTAAAAATTATGCATAAGAAAATATTCATTGATTAAAATATCATGATCTTTCAATAAGATCATGATCCAAAATATTATTATGAAGAGTACTGCTCCACCCCATATTAGGAATGATCAACTTATAAATAGTGCATACTTCTAAACATATATGGAATGATTTTAAAAAAATTTGTATGATTTGGGATGATTCATTGATCCCAGTACATAAATATAAGGTGGAATGAAAATTTCTGGAGTATTCCAAAAATTTAAAAGGCAATACATTACCACGATTTAATGATATTTGGGAATATTTAAAGAAAAATAAAAATTAATATATATATTCTACTTTTACAACATTGATCACATAATTAAATGATTAATTGAGTTTCCTGAATTAATATATTTAAAATTATATAAATGATCATATCATAAGAAAATATATTAATATATAATGAACTGAAATTAACATGATTGTTATGATACTACTTCAAAACTGAGAAAATTTGTTTCTTACTGAGGGAGAAGAACCCAACACATCTTATATAACACCTACGATTTAAAGAATAAAAATATGAGGCCCATGATAAAACACTATTGTTGAAGGAAATTATGACGATTTAGACTCAATTTTGATACTACTATGCATCTATGGATTTAAATATCTAAAAAAATATAATCAAGAGATATCATAAATCATAATGTGTCTGAGTTAAAGCGCTAAGAAATCCTATATGAAGGAATAATAATATTTACTTGGTGGTAAAAGACTATATTGGTAGTACAAAAAGGTCACATGATGGTTTTTGGTATTTATATAAACAACACCATTTACCAATAGGAGAGAGAGACTGTGGGATACTTATAACAAACCTATCGGTAGATTTTTTTAAAGAATTGGACAATTCTTCCTCTGGTGAATGTGAATGATACCAACTGAATTTTTATTTTCTAATTTATTATAAACTAATAATTAAAACAATTAAATAGTTTATATTCATGCATTTAATGTATTGAAACAAATTAAATAGTATGTTTCCTCATTAGAGAAAAAACTAAGTTTTCATTCATGAAATAATGGGTTATAAAATTTGTATCCAAGCTAACCAGGTCTCCCACTGATTGGATATATTTTATTAAAAAAATTCCTTTTAAGATCTATATATTTTCATAATTATTTATTTTTTCTCATATAGATATAAATTATGTTTATTTTTTTATAATAATATAAAAGATTCAACCAAATCGCTATGGAACATAAGGAAAATAGTGTATATGAATTTTAAAACGATTTCAAATGACCATAACGATAAAAAACAACATGAATCTAAATATTGTGGTAATATATCATCAATAAAATCTTTTATAAGTACAGTTTATAAAATAATAGTTTCATTTTTGGAGATTATGAATAAGATGGGTCTATCGAACTATTAAAGAATTACACTCTAAATTTGAGTTGTGTGTGCATAATTTATATGTTTAATTTTTAAATTATATTCATGTTATTCATAATATATGGTTATATGACAAACCTCAACTAAAATATGAAATTAAAGAAATATAAAAAAATCTAGCATGGAAATTATAATATTTTAAAGCACTCACACTCCTTATAAGAGTTTAAAAAACTAATTATTAATTTTAAAAGAAAAAATTTCATTGATTGAATAACGGTTGAAAAAAATAGTACATAGAAATTTTTTATATATATTTATTTTTATTAATTTATCCATGGATATATAAATTTATTTAAAAATATATAAATGTTATATCTTATTGATTTGAGGTTAATGAAATAAAATAAGTGATCTTGATAGTTCATTGAAAGAATAAAGATCATGCATTAATATTAAATAAAAAATTGAAGAATTATTGTGAAAAAGTATTCATATATATTTAATATGAAAATAAATCTCTCAAAATGATGTTACTTGATCTTTACATATAATCTAGAAACATAAAATCTATAAAAAAACTAACCTTAGCACATTTTGGAGAAGAAATATATTTCCAAATATGATTCTAAATGGAATCATGATCTTCTAAGGGTGCATAAAAGTTTTATATGTATTAAAATATCATCTAAATAATCATCTATATTATTTTACTATTAAGTGGTATCTAATAACCAAAAAAATTAGCTTTTAGACTAATGTCGTTTTAAAATTTATAATGGTTTAATACTAAAATTTATGGAAAACATAGGTACCATAAAATGTTATAAATCTTATTATATCCTCAATGGTATATGTGGGAATATCAAATAAAAGCAACCACCCCTAACCTAATGTAACACAAATGGGAGGGGTTGAAACCCAAAAACATCATAGTGCACAAGAATATGATTTTTTATAGATTCATACTAAATGAAAAAAGGATGATATTAATTGGATAATACATATGTGATTAGAGGACCGATAAAAAGTCCAAATAATTTTTGGAATATTATTTCAACTTATGATAATTATATGAGGTCACAATTAAGGGGGATAATAGATGAATAAATCATAATAACTATTATTTTGAAGTATTTCTCATTGAAAAATATAAATATCTCAATATAGTAAAAGATCAAATTCATATAGAAATTTTCATAATATTTAAAAATTAATGGTATGATTCTGAGAATTTATAGTATTTATCATCCATGTAAAAATCATATAATGTTAACAAGAATAGACCATAATATTAGAAGAAACAAATAGTAGTAAAATGTAAGGTTTCCTTAAGAAGTACTCGAAGAATAATGGAGCTATCAAAAATACATCTAATAAGTACAAGGGGAATTATAAAATGGATGTATAATTTGGTAATATATTTTACTATTGAGGTAAACATTCCCTACCATGGAAAACAACAACAATGACATTGAAATAAAAATGATAGGTTGAAATATGAATACCATAATAGAATAAATCATGAAAGGGATAAATGGGTTTTTAGAAGATATAATCCTAGAAGAGATGTGCATAGACAGATAGACGATAAAAAACTAAGTGCTAAATGAAAATATTTTTTTTCATAAGAAAGAAAAAATTAATTTCAGAAATGGTTATCTATGGATGATAACCATTTTTTATCATTTATAAGGATGGTGAATGGAACAAGTCATAATAAATTTTTTGACTATTTGTCTAGTCTTTCAAGATAAACCATCAAAAATGAATTAAGAAATGGTAAAAAACTCTTTTGGATGAGTGTTCACTAATTGAAAAAGATAACAAGACCATTACAAACAAGTAAGAAGCTACAAATAATAGAATATCCATGCTACCACCTGATGTTTAGAATTTGAAAAAATGGATCTAGTTTAAATATATTTCCTAATATTAATCCTATAAATAATTAAAGATATATTTTGATTACATCTTCTCAATATGAAATTATCATCTAGGTGAAAAGAAATCCTCAATTATTCCCTTTTATTTTATTAGGTGTATTAACATGCAGATAATTGATGGGGAATTGATAAAGAGGGATATTAATAAAATTATTTAATTATGGTACAAAAATGTATATATGGCTATCATGGGGTGTTATCAATAAAAATAATAAGATAAGTTGTGTAAAACTCTTTTGGGGGAACAATTACAATGAAAATATTGGAAATGGTGTGCCCTATTATGAGATATATAATTTTTTGGTATCTCTTATAATATTGAATTAAAAAATTCCAATCCAAATGTTAACATTTTTTTCACTAATCATATATATTCAAATGGGGATTATTGTGTTATTTTTTTATGATAAAGGGAATTTTTGTTCATTTTTTATATAATTCTTTTTGATTTATTTTATAAGATGAGTACAATGTATGTATTTCTTGATACATTTTTTTAATATGCCTAAAAATTTAAATTGGAGAGTGATATCACATGGATTAATTAATAATGTACATCCTTGATTTCTGTGTTAAGTATCTAGTTTTTTACATTAGGTTAGCCCATATATACATATAGTGTATTAATTAAAGGCTATTGTTCATGTTCTTTGTGGTGTCATCCTATGGTAAATATTGGTTAAATAATTTAATTGTGATTTGAATACTGATATGAAGATAATTCATAATAATTATTATGAGTTGATAAGAACCCAAAAATAATTTTCATTTAATATAAATAAGGGTAATAATATAAATGACTATTTATATTTTCCTAAATGGAGTTCGATGGTACTGAAAAAATATTCAGTGGGGAAGATTATAGCACACATGTAGGAATTTTACTTTATGTATATAAAGATATTTATCAATATATTTTGGATAATTTTATTGGTAATGGTTATGTGATTCCATTACAAATGGATAATTTTTAATTAGAAGGCATGAGAAGGTCTAATGAAACAAGTTTTGAGAATTAATATACTTATTAGAAAAAAAAATTAAGACGATTTACTATCATAAAGAACATCTGTGGATTAATTCATGGATGAAAATATAGTTGGGTTCATATTAGTTTTTCCTCATGCCTGATGCATGTGAGAATTATATATAAGTGTTTTTTACAATGTGAAATGAAATTTTGAGAAATTTGACTTGTGGGAAAATTTATCAAACAAAGTAAAAATAGAATGGATATTACTAGAATTATAGAGAATAAAACTTTATATCATTTGGTATGA
The DNA here is from genome assembly GCA_963277665.1 of Viscum album. Lineage (NCBI taxonomy): Eukaryota > Viridiplantae > Streptophyta > Magnoliopsida > Santalales > Viscaceae > Viscum > Viscum album. The sequence continues at coordinate 1,978,004,992 of OY728156.1, forward strand.
ACGTTATTATATAATCTAATGAAGGCTCATTGGGTAGTGATTTGAGATGACTTAGGGTGATTTATATGGACTTAGGGACATTAGAAATGATTCTAATATATTTTTAGTATATTTTGAAATCATTTGTTAAGTCTAAAAAATGGATAATTTATCACATATGGGGATATACTATGTTATGTTATCAATGAAAGATTTAATATATTATGGGATTCAAGTAGGATTCATCTTATAGAGGGATATTATGTAAGGGGAAAGATGTAAGGATGGTCCATTTATGATTCCCCCTTTAAAGATTGACTACTTCAAATAGGGAATTTCATATGATTTTGTCACTTTTTGAAATTTACAGACTGATGAGGTAGATATTTTATAATATATACTCTGTCCATAAGATATATATATCTTTAATGAGAGGTGTTTTCATTTGACATCCAAAATTTCATAATTTCAGTCTCTCTCATTTCAGAGATTGAGGAAATAAAAAGAAGCCCCATATAATAGATTTTTCCATATATGGTAAGACATTTCTCAAGAAAAAAGATCTCTTATGATAGCCCCAAATATAAGAATTGTGAAAAACATATGATGTCAAAAAAATATGTTATTCACATAAGATACAAGTGTCGCATTGGATATGGATTTTGAAGGATATACTATTTATAAGACTCAACAAATCTCAGGAAATCATGTTGGAACTTCATAAAAATGATTACTAAATGTCATAATAAAAATCATGGAATTCTAGAAGAATAAAATTTAATGAAAATAACCATTAAGTGAGATGACTTAGAAGATGATCTTTGCGTATTTAGATATCAAGATATTTTAAGAATATCAAGATCCAAGTTGTTTCCATAATGAGGAGAGGTATATAAAAAAATTGTGGGGCAAATGTGGGAATATTTCATGATTACATGCGTACAAGGAGATATTTATAAATATTTAATGTGATAAATTTCTATCGATTGTGAGATTATTATATTCAAAAGTCATGTCACATAAAATATCTCTTAATCTTCCATAAATATAATATATAAGACTATACAATTATAGAATGATATTTGTAATGACTAAATAAATGGGTTAAAATTATATATATATTCTAATTTGATAAAGAAGTATCACCTTATGTTGATATTAATGGAGTTTCCAAAATACCATATTGGAAACTAAAATTTATGGTAGTATTTTTAAAATATATATGTATAGGTAATGTAGAATAGTAAACTAAAGTATTTTGATACTTTTGTAACATTGCAAACACATATTCTGTTTTAAGGGACAAAAAACTAATACCTACAGGAGAAAAATTGTGTGATGAAGAAGAAGATGATGATTCCCATTATTTTTGGTGTTTCAAGAAATTAATTTGAGGAGAGTAAGAGATAATGATACTATCATTGACTTTATCTAGTTTCAGGACCCTCCAAATATTTAGAATCAACTATGATCACAAATTTTTGAGTGTCTGAGATGAATTACAACACCAATCTACATGAATTTTCGATGATCATAATGTTTCATTGGAAAAAATATTTTTTGGATCAAGAAGGGCCCTTGGGGACAATATGTAATAGAATAAAAAACATCATTTCCCATGATGAGACAATGACTATAGGATGTGATATAAGAAAACCATTGAATGATATTTTATTGAAATTGATGATGTGTTCGTAAGGGAATGTGGATGGTTCCTTCCCAACCTTTGTGTGTTTCTTAATAAGGTACATGTAATCACTATAATATAATAGTTTTAATCTAGGTGAAATTTGGAATCAAACATGAGAAAGAGTATGTTTCCTTATTCGAGGTGAACCTTGTAAAAATCTATATATGTATGCTTCTATTTTATTTCATCATTTTATACTAAGGTGAGGTTTTAATTTACATAAAAGGATACATATCTCATAATTGAGACATATTTTTGAATATAAAAGGGGATAATTACAGGGAAATATAAAAATTTGTAAAATATGTGTACACTAATTCAACCCCCTCTTCGTGTCCTTACATGATTCACTAAGTTCTTCATTCATAATTCATTATGTATGATAGAATATTTATTATGGCATAGATAGTATTTTCCATAATTGTTATTAGAAATAGAATAAAATTTCACCATAAATAGTTTTGGTTCCAATATTTGTGTGGGTGTTGTAGTGGTTGTGTGTGATGGAATTTATATTTCCATAAAAAATTGTCTCTATACGAAAAGAGTTATTTTTGACATAACATCATTTTCATTATAAATTAGCCTCTTTATAGAGACTATTTTTTATTGAAATTTAAATTCCATGGAATATAACCCTTATCTTAGAGATTATTATCTAAACAATGTTATCTTTTCGGCAAATAAGCTTCATATATGGTCTTTTTTTGGTAGAAATGTAAATTCCAATAAATAATTTGTATTTTAGTTGTGATGGAAACATCCCATTGTAAATATTTATCTAATATGTGGGAATACTATTTTTTTGGATACTTTATATAGTAGATAGGCCTTCTATAAAAAATAAACAATCCATCAAAATTGTATGTCATAAAAATTTCAAAGATAACAATTTTTATGAAGCATTACATAAAAATAATACATCGCTAAAAAGTATAATATAAATATAGTTCCACCATAATTTCATTTTATTTCACAAATAAATTACATCATTTCCATCATCAAAGACTCTTTATTTTTAATAGAGTCTTATATATAAGGATTTATGGATTATAAGTCTTTTTTTGTAATGAAAACCCCTTTTTTAGGGTTTCTGATTTGTAGATCAAGAATTTGATATCCAAAAAAAGGCATAATGGTATCGCTCTAAAAATTTTTAATGGATATTAATTTTAGGAATTTTATTATTTCCCCATCATATTATTTGTTAGTTAAATTAATTTACAATGGTTTGATTATATATATCTGTTATTTTACTAAAATGTTTATTACTTATATTTTCAAAAAGATACTTATTTAATTACAATACGATTAAAATTATTATTTAATCAATTTAGAGAATATATTATATATTAATTGGTAAAAAATTACTAAAATTTAGTTTATTGATGAAAAAATAATAAAAAGTAATCAATGCTAATTATAATTTATTATTGGTAAGAATATTATAAATAATTTAATATAAGTAAAAAACTAAAAAAATGAGTGGCCTTTAATTATAATAAATTATAATAAATTAGTTAAATAATTTTACAATGAAAAATATTTGTGGTAATTTTAAATAATTAATTAATATATAAATAATTACTATATAAATAACAATAATTTAATAATGACTCCTCATTGACTCATATAAATTTCTATAACGTATTTAAATTACTAAAATATAAGAAAATAATTAATTGTCAAGAATGAGAATTTAATTTATGTTTACCAAATAAATAGTAATAGTGTGATAAATTACTTAAAAATAATTTTTATCAATTAAATTATTAAAAAAGTATTTTTATTTTATAAATATATAATTTCATAATAATTATTTTTTAAATTAGTAAATATTTATTATAATTTTAAATATATAGTTAATATATTAATGAATAATTTTAATAAATAATAAATTTTCAATAACGTAATTAATATATAATAATTAAAATATATTATGAAATAATTAATATATCAAAAAAATTATTATAAAATAGTATACATTAGTGTAAATTAGTAAAGATTACAATAAGTTGTTATAAATTATTTTATCGTAGTTTAAATCATAATAAATTACCACAATCTAGAAGAAATTATTATTAATTTCAATTAATTAGTATTAATTAACATTATTAATATAGATATGTATATATTTGTATAAATTAGTTCAAATCATTATGTATTAGTATATGTATTTAAAAATGTTTATAAATTAGTATAAATTAAAATAAATTAATATAAATTAGAAACAATTACTATAAAATGGATTAAATTATTTTAAATTACTATAGAATGATTTTAATTTCAATTAATTATTATTAACTAGTATTAATTGTTGTTAATTAGTCTTATTTAGTTCTAATTGGGGTTAATTAATTTTAGTTTGTTTTAATTTTAATAAATTCGCATAAAGTAGTATAAATTAGTATAAATTGGTAGATATTTGTATAAATTGGTTTAAATTATTATAAACTATTAAAAATGTATATGAATTAGTATAAAATTATTATAAATAACTATATATTAATGTTAATTACTATATTTTACTATAAATTACTATAAATCATAATTAATCACTATTGATTACAACTCGTGTGTATTTAGTAGTATTAGTGAGTATGTATTGGTGTTGATTGGTTTTGATTTGTACTGATAATTATTGATTGGAATAACTTAAAATAAATTAGTATAAATAAATTTAACTTTTAATGAATTATTATACCTTATTATAAATTATAATAAAATAGCTCAACTAACAATAAATCATTATAAATTTCAAAAAATTACAGAAAATTACAATAAATTACAATTATTTTTTATTAATCAGAAATATGATTGAAAAAAAATTAAATTAAAATAATATTGATGAATGAAATCTTAATTTGGATAAATTAGCCTTTATTAGTGTTAGTAATTCTGAATTATTTTATGTTATTTAAAATTAGTATGAATTATTCTAAATAATTACAAATTAGTATAAATTAGAGAAAATAATTTCATTTTACATTAAAACATCCTACATAAAAAACTAAGTTTTGGTAATTTAAAAGAGAACAATGGACCTCGTAAATATACAACTATTTTTATCATCATACCATTATTAGATATATCAATGTAGAAATACAAAAGGATCACGTATAGATCATATCTATATTGAGTATGTTGTGATTTTTATATCATTTTCGTGATCTAATTTTAAATTTATTTGAAAAGGGCATATTAATATTTCTTATAAAAAAATTGATCTGATGATAATTAAAATGATTAATTATTTTCTGATTTATCTATTTTATTGGTTTTTACAATGATTATTCCTTTTTAGTGTTCATGTGGGGTATGAAATTCTGATGAAGTTATAATTTTTTTGTTCTAAATCCATCAAACATTCAAAATTTAGTACATCACGTGGTTGGATCATCTTTTTATGAATCATAAACTAAAAATGATAATTTGAATCTTGAATCTAAGCTAATTAAATCTTATGATTTTTTTAAATATACTAATGAGTACCTTTATCCTTAGAGGAAATATAATAAAATTTGAGGATTTCATAAAAATTTTGACTTTTAAATGAGATTATAGATTTCTGAGTAGTTGTTTCGATCAAATTATTTTTTTGATAAATATGTGTTACATAAGGAAAACATGATTCATACAAATTTCTCTGAAGGTAAGAAGTTATAACATATTTTTATGTCTTAGTTATCAGAATATCCATGCACATTTAGATGTTTCCTTTTTATATTTTGGAAAAAAAATTATTTAATGGTTAATTTTCCAATTTTTTTTCCTAGGTTGGTGAATTAAAAGGATTTCTCCTCTCTAGTGGAAGAAATTTTTTTTTCTAGATGTCATAAAATATTTCTTCCACCGTATATTCCTATTTAAAGGAATAATTTTCTGAAAATATGGTAGTATATAATGGAATATTCCACCAACATTGATATCATGTGTTCAATTGAAAACTATCATCTCTTAATTTCATAAAATTTCCATTAGACCAACAATAAACTAAAAAAATAAATGGATTTAAGTGATATAATAATTTGATAAATAGAAATATTTTTTATGGTATGTAACATTGTTTCGATTTTTTAAACCTTCACATGATAGATATAATTAATATTAATAAGATATTTTTGGATAACATATTTTATACAATGTTGAACACACCTATAAATAAAAAATATACAATAACAAATTTTTTGATGTTATCCAAATTTCTAGGTGTCCCAATCCTATGTTAATGAAATTAAAATATTATAAAATTTAATGAATTCTATATAATTTTTTAACATATTCTAATTAAAAATGATTATTTTTTTGTTTTAGTATTATTTATTCAAGTTTACATGATATCTATGTCTCTAATTTTCCATATTTTTCCAAAAAAATAGAAACATTAAAGTATATAAAAAATTCATGATTTCTATTTTAAAATGGAAGGATTCAAAGCCATTGAATATATAAGGATTTTAAATATATTTATTTTTCATGTGTTGACCAAAATATAATGTTTTGGAGATATTTTTTTGGAAACATTAAGGTATGATGCACATAGTATGTTTTCAAATAATTTTCTAAATTAATTTAAATTAGATGAATTATATTCATAGGCCTCCTTTGATTCATCAGAACATTTAATAATATATTTACCATAGGGTGAAAATTGTTGGGACATGGTATAATATATATTGTTGTACCCATATGAGAGACATATGTAAATGTTGATGATGTGCATAACCAAGTATCAGTTGAAGTATAAATTTCATAAGTGTACTTGTATGAGTAAATTTCAAATTTCTACCCCAATAATATTCAATTGGAATACCCTTAAAACCATAACAAAATTGACCATAATGAGAGAATTATTGATAATTTCATATACCATCTATTATAAGTAATTAAATAGATAGAGATTAGTTTTGGGGTTATCATGAATAATCAAATTCATATGAAGAAAAATACTAATCTTATATATATGTTTTTTTATCACTTATGAGAAAATGACACAATTTTTTATATTAGTATTACATTTACCTATATTTAATTAATATTTTTCTTAAAACTAAATTTCTTATATTTTTTTTGACTTTACGATGATAATATCAAAAAAACCACAAAAATTAATTTAGCTAATCTTGAAAAATATTGACAATGTAATTTTTCTAAATTATTTATATGAAATATAAGATAAATTTGTTATAGTAAATAATATGAAATAAATTTTAAATATTATGTATTATTAATTTTTCCCATTTATCACAATATGTGAATAAAATAGATAGTCTATTATGTGCACTGAGTATGTCTCCATACAAATTTGGTCATATCCTATAATGCATATAAAGTTAATGGATTTCAATTTCTTACATACAGAATTTCTGAATTATAAAAACAATGAGTAGAGAGTTTTTTTAAATATCTAATCCCAAATGAATTTAATTTTACTTTTACAAAATATTGGATGAAATAATTGTGTTTTGTTTCCTAAGGAATGAATTTCATAAAAATGTTTAAATGTTATTGGTTTGATACTGAGTAATGATTTCACATTCATCCATTGAATGAAGTAATTAAAATTAAATAAAAATAGTTCTTCTATTCAATTATCTATTCATGCACACATTCTTTGTACATAATATTTGATATTAAAATAATGGTACTTCTTCAAAAATATTCATAACTGGTGCAGTGTAATAAAATAAAACCATCAATTTATGGAAAATGAATGAATTTGATGGACATGGATGATATTAGAATATTTCATGAAACAGCATTAAATACATATCCAACACAAATATTTTAATATATCTATTATAATAAACCATAATTAAGAGTCGATGGGGATTGTAATTTTAATGATTTAACAAGTCAGTTTGAAATAATAGGGGATGATGAAATTCAGCATTGTATCAAAATTTAAGGGGATGCAGAGAAAGATGGGGATATGGATATTATATAATTATAAAATCAACGTGAATAATTATATATATATATATATTATTCTTATTATGTTCATAATCTATAAATATTGTTTTCTAAAATTTCAATTTATTAGTATTTTATATTTGATATATGTATTAACAATTATATACAAGATACATTATTTTCTCTCTATCACCTATATATGAATCCCAATAAATTTGATTCTATAATGTGTAGATTGACTATGGTGGATCAAATTGACGATGATTATCCTTATTCTTCATCTAGGGGGTGACAAGGGATGACCAACTATGATGGGTCAAAGCCTTCTATGATTATGGATTTCAGGTCATATTCATGAGTACTGTTCATATCTTGACATTGATCTTTATTAGATGATGTTTTATTTTATATAAATGTTATTAAATTATCATTTAATTTAATTAAATTATTTAATATTTTTCTGGATTTTCATATTTTTGTAGTTTTTTCTCATTAATATATTTCCCAAACTAGTGTTATTCAGTGAAAAAAATTAATTCTCTATGCGTGTCAGCAGATCAGGTTCCTTACAACACACGTAATCACATTGAAATCACTCCAGGATATGTATAAATAAAAATTTTGTTCTATTTTTCATTAACATATTTTCTAAATTATATAATACTAGATGTTTTTGGAGTGTATGGTATCCAATTTATGAGAGAATGAGACCATTTATTTTGGAGGGATGATAGGCATTCATGTAAGGTATTTCCATCAATTTTTATATAAACTTCATATTTAATATATGGAAAAGGATACTTCATTTATCATGGACGAGTCATATGTGACACTTAGATATGATTATGTCCCCATACATGTTTTTTATGTACTATAAATTTAATTTATATGAGATAGATTATGAAATATATCGTCTTCTTATTCCCAGAATCAATGTAGATTGGATTCAACATAGTGTTTTGGGAGTATAACTTTTACTAATCATCATCAATTATTTTTATATAATTATATATATATATATATTATTTAAAAAATAAATTAAAAATTTATACATTCTAAGGAGGGTTCAATTATTACTGAGTTTTATGTATATAATATGATGTACACTTTTAGTAGTATGATGATGATTTCAGGTGAGAGACAGTCACAAATTACCGTAATTTTTTATGTTTTTAAAATTGACGTAAAATAATTTTATATATTTTGAATTTATAATTATTTTATTTTTGGAGATAAATAAAATAGATATTTCCCAAATGTGTGAGAGTGAGGAAGAGAGAGATGATGGAAATGAGCCATCTTGTGATTCATGGTTTGATGAGGATACATTTATATGAAAAAATAGTTAAACTTATATATAAAGGATGGGTTATTAGTTTTGGTTGATGGTAAAATCCATTTAGTTATTTCAGAACTAATGAATTTCCATCATTCATTTTTAATGGAGGGCATGTAAGATCGTTTTTCCTAACTTTTATAGAGCATGAGGTTAGGCAGAATTTTTGTGATGAGACTATACAAAGACTGATTAGAGAGTAGGAAGTGTAGCGAAGATGTAGGAGAACTAGTCAAGTAAAAAATGATGGATAGTCATTTTTAAATATATGAAAAAATTATGGACTATATGAAAAACGATGGTTAGTCAATATTTAGGGATGTAGTCCCCCCACCTGATGTAGATGATCCTTTAACCCCTTAGTGATTCTATAATTAGTTTTTTGGGAAATTTTTTGTTATTATATATATTTAAAATTTTTATAAAATATTTTTCAATAATTTTCATGTTATATTAAATCACTCTTTTTATTTAACTGTGGTCATTTTAAACATATTTTTATATTTCTCAAAAATACATTGATTGAAATATATTTTTGTGATGATATATTACTACATTGTAAATATTACATTAAAAGGTTGTAAACATCCATCAAAAAACCAATTTAAGAGGTAAATTTTAATTTAATCACAAATATTATCACTCAAAGGTTATTAGGGACATAGAATAAAAAACAATAGTATTTAAAAATTATTTTACCTGATGGGTTATTGATATTGTATTTTCATTATAATTAAATATTTGTGTTGGGAATCCATCAAAAATAGAAATAATGTATATAGTGGTTCTATTTTGGAATACATATTCCTCCCATGATATATACCACCTCATATACATAATATTTCATAAATTTTTAACTTTTATCTACTTTATTCAAAACACAAGACACCAACTAGCTCAAAAATCCCTTTACCAAATAACTACAACCAGACCATTTTGGTTCCATCATCTGACTAAAATCTTCATAATTTGGTAACCACTTTTATTCATTATGTACCAAAAAAATATACTATATCCTAATATATTAATAATGGTGTTATACCTATTGAATTAGATACTTATTCTATGATATATATTAATATATATAATTTCTTACGATAATATTACCTCCATTATAGAATGGTTTCCTCTTCCTTCACTAAAATAACAATTCTTCTTCTCCAAATTATTCCATTCATGATTGAAGTTATTCCATTTTAAATATCATTTTTAAATGAGAATATTTATAATCCTCAACATTCTTTTCTATAACAAACTTGTATTCATTTAGAAATGAAAACTTTTCTCTAATCCATTTTAAATACCTTGATAATGATAAATCTATCCATAAATCCAACTTCATTATAATTACATCAAGTCCATTATCATTATTACTGTAACCAATGATTGAAGACAAAACAAAAATTAGATAATGAATCAAAAACTATGTTTCATCAATTCCTTATTGAATGATAATAATTATTCTCAAAGATTAAGAAGTTATATGAAGTCATTTTCAGTTAAACATGCTCTTAAAGATAATTATAGGATAAGGCATGAATTTTTAATTTTTATAGATTTTTAATAAATAGTTGTCTTAAACAATGTCGATAGCTAAAAATATTTATAACAATAAATATATTTATAATTTAGGATTAATTACATATGGAAATAAAAATTCATTTAAATAGAGTTGGTACTATTGAAAATGAATCTAAAAAGTAAATTCCAAAAAATTACTTCTAGGATATAAACAAAATATTTTGGGTGTTATCCAAATGTATGGTAATGAAAATTAATCTATATTTATTTAAAGTAACTCAATAGTCAAAAAGATAATATATGGAAAAGTTATTATAGTGATCCAATATTTTAATAAATAACATAACAAAATTGTAAATATAGATATCCAATAAACACATCCCAAAGATTGAGTGTCCTAGTGTATTTATAATAATAATTATATAAAGTTTAATTATGTTTTAAGATAAATCATCGTAATTTTAATCTACATTATTATATACTAAGTTACTTTATGCTCATGAAACATCGTTTGATAACGTGTGGAATGCATAAAATAAGTAGTGAGATGAAAATCCATGTATGGTAAAAACATAATAATTATTCATAACATATTATCAAAAGGGATAATATTATATCATAAAATACATGGATAATGATGAATAATATGGGGTAATAACATTACATAAACATAAGTAATGTATAACTTCCATGACAACATCCCATAATTGACAATGACCCGTAATGGATTGGGTATACACCCTAATCCCATAAATATTATATCATAAGAAAACAAACATTATAAAATGAATGGAATTGTTAACTGGGAACACCTATTATAACATTTATATGCCTATGTGCACCACAAATGGAAATTAAATGTAAGTCCTAGACCTAAGAATTCACCATGTAAAGAAATGGGTTGCCTAATATTTGCTCATATCGCAAACAATGAAGTGTTAAAAAATCCCAAAGATTGGAAATAATTAATTTTTCTAGACTCTTATACCAAAATATATGATCATAGGTCTCAATTTTTTTAATTTTAGAGTCATTATGATAAAGGGTGGAAAATTGGGGTTAGAAATTAACATTCAGAGCTGTTTATTAAGGAACCAATTTGAGATTTTTTTAAGAAAGAATGAACATTGAGTTTTTATTGAATATTGTAAATAAAAATGAAATTTTATCCCTAAGAATATTCCCTAATATAATGAACTAATTAAATGAAATTGATAATTTTAATGAGTGTAACATAAATAGATTTTTGGATAGAAATATTCCCCTTAATCATGTTTAATATAAATTAATGAATTTAAGAATGAAATTAAGTCATATATAACCCCATAAAATGAGGGGATAATATGACACACACACATATATATAAGAGAAATATATAAATAATTTATAATCATTACATAAGATAAAATTGATAGTGAATGTGAGTTAGAGAGAGACATTTTGAATGTTCAAGATAATAGGGTGGTTCAGAGAGATCCCTTACCACATATCCAAATCTGTTCATCATGTTTACTTCCCATTAAAGATATTAATATTAGATTCATCAGGTTATTATTTCATAAAAATAACAATATATATTTTATTTCTATAATTATATTTTTTTCATTTACAAACATTTAAATGAGATATAATTTTTAATTTAATTGTCTTGAGGGCATTCGTTTCATGGACTTGAGGCTGCCTCACTTGTGGATAATTATTATAGTTCTTGTCAAATGAAAATAAAAATATAACATTAAAAAGAAATAATATTCATATCCCTCAAAAAAATTAAATGGTCATGGTATAATGTTTTCTTCAAATATATTTATTGTTCATTTGTTATATATTTTGACGTAATATAGTTAGTTCTTTTTTTGTAGTTTTACAAACAACCATGAACTAAATTTGAATTATTTAATTAAATGGAAGTTAATAAATTTTATAATTATATAATAAATTAAAAATATATATAATAATCATATTTAATTATATTAATATTTTTACAACTATCCATGATGGTGGTGGAGAAAAACGAAGTATGTTTTCTATGGAGGTAGGGAACCCACCATAATTTGAAAAAAAAATACATTTTCAGTATGATAATATGATGGAAGATGGTGGATAATATATATTAAATTAAAAAATTCATTTTATTTTTAATACTAGAGTCATTATGTCAGGTGTTATGGTTTATTTGAAAAGTATTTATAAGAATAAATGAATTCAAAAAGTGATGGAATAAGAATAATTCCTCTAAAACATAATCTATTGAAGTACACCTTAAGGATATTTTTTCCTTTTGGTGATGCCATCATTATGCCGACATGTGGGAGAGTTTTCTTAACATAATTGGATTAAAAAAATTAATTCTTCAAGTCATATAATTTTTGAGGATAAGGGGTAATAATGGGTGTTATTTATAAGGGGAGGAGTTGGGTTTTTTAGAATATTTTAGTTAGTATATTATTTTGGATCAAGACTACCTATAATGATGATTATTCTTTCCATATATAGTAAATGTTTCATGATAGTTCTAAATAATGGGTTCTTATATTAGTTATGACTCATAAATTCATTTATTAATCATGTAATGATAGATATCGTATTTATTCATATTTAAATTTTCACTAAAAATTAAACAATTTTAGCAAAAAAATGTTTCGAATAACCGGTTTTGGAATATATATTTCAAAAAATAAATCCATTTTATATAAAAAAAATGATATATTCTATTTTAAATTAAAATAATTTTTTATTTTAAAAATAATTATTATAATATTATAGTCAATTTACCAACCCTTTGAAAAATTATGTACGTTCTCATAAAATTATATTATCATTATAATAAAACATAAGGTTGTTCTTTGAGCCTATTTTAGGAAAAATAATTCTTATTTTAAATAGTTATACTTTTTAAAAAAATTAAAATATAATATATATATTTTATAAAAAAACACATATTTCATCATTATTAATTTATTTATTAAATTTTATATTTATATAAATATGTCATATTTTAGTTTTATAATATAAATTAAAATTATTTTACACTTCTATTGGTGTGGATACTATTCTAATGATTATTTTACTATTCTAAATGGTTATATTGTTATAACAATGATCATATTAATATTCTAAATGTCATCATACTATTATAATAGTCTTACATGTAAGGGTTATATAGGTTATCTAAATTATATAAATACCTCATATTTAATTCCCACATTTTAATAATTTTTTCCACCCAAGTTTATATTTATTTTTTTCCCTGTTGAATATCATATTACTTATATTTAGTTTTATTTATATAGTTTTTTCAGGACTATTTTTATTATCATGGATAGATAAGATATAAATTTTGTTAATATAGTTATCTAATTCTATATAATTATCACTTTGTAATATTTCAAATTCTTAAAGAAATATTTATTCTCTAACTAAAATGTTCAAATTCATAAAATAATATTTTGTTATTTTATCATGTGGTTAATGTGAATTATCTAATACTATATTACTTATTATGAAGCAGTTATATAATCAGAAAGGAAATTCCACTCATAAAATTCAATATCTCTATTTTCATTCCCCAAAAAAATCGTCTTTGAAATTTTATTTCTTTAACTAAGATGAAATTATATGAGGGTATTTATAATTCATCACTTCTTCAGGTTCCCAAGTTACATCCTTGAACTTATGGTTCCACCATTGTACCTTTACTAGGTTTGTTTTTGGGTTGTGTCGAAATATTTCTTTATAATCAAATATAATCAATAATTTTCCATCATAAGAAAGATAATTTTTAATATGTACCACCTCAATATCCAATATAAGTGATCAATATAGTGTGTCAATTATATAAAGGGTTACATAGAACATGGAGTGGAATTGAGATGGAGTTGGTGGGAGTGCTATTCGATATCCTCCAACTCAAATGAGATCAATAATCTCAAAGGTTCCAATACCTCTAGGACAAATATTTAATTCTTCTCAAATCACATGACTCTCTTCCATAGAGATAGGTGGAAAAATAATTTATCTCAAACCTCAAACAACATGTATATTTTATGTTTATAAAGATATATATATATATATATATATGTGTGGATTTGATCTTATAAAATGTTTTATTTAATGGTTTTAAACTTTTCTACCATTTCATTAACTATTTCTTGTCCATCATATTTCTATTCTCAAAAATATATCCAAGAAAATTGGTGTTCTATATCTCATCCCATAAAGTTCTTCATATGGATACATTTTTATTATTGAGTGAAATATATTATTGAATATGAAATTGAAGAGATTGAGATATTCATCCCATAATTCATTGAAGTACATTGAGAATTATCTCAAAATGTGTTCATGTTTATTTATAGTACAATCAGATTGGCCATATATTTAGGGCTAGTGGTCCATGCTATAGTATAACTCATTTTTTTGAACATGTTAGATCCTTTTTAAGAATAGATAGGTAAATCTTAGATCGTGTTTAGATACAATTGATAGTGTTGTTCCATGTAGCCTCACGAATTATATGATGTATATTCACGCAATTTAATCAAGTTGTAAGTCATATCACATATAATTTAAATGATTATACCATGAAACATGATAAATCTAAACCCATATAGAATTATTTAATTTTTATTTATATGGAATAACTATGAAAAAAATCAATATTTCATTTATCCCAATCCAATATATATGTGTAATTTTGCATCATTCTATTATAATTTTTATTTTTAGCCTTCACCTACTAATATACATGAAAAAATGATGTATATTTTATGATATCATGTACCATATTTCCAAACAATAGTGATATCTAAGACCACAATACATTTTTGTGCTCAATGGTAGACGGAGATGGTTGATATGTGTTCCCCATTAGAAAAATATATATTTAAATCAGTCTTTTATGTTATACATAATTTTGAACCAAACCTTAAAAATCTTTGTTCTTCAATTTTCGTCTCTAAGGACATCTCATTTCATATAGCTTCTAGCATCCTCTATATTTAAACATCAACTATTTGGGCATCCATCATATTTTTCATAATGAATGGTTGTGAATTTTTTTTCAAAAGAATGATGATTCTATTTACTTTATAAATTACATGTCCTTTCATTGAGTGTATAAAATTACCCGATCCTTATCAATTCACATAATGGATATGGTTTTGGGTACCTTTCTTATTAGAGCATATAATACTCTTCTCTCCTTCCCCAAATGGTAGGGGATTAAATAGTCCTAATATTTGATTATATCTAATAGTCTTTGTTGTTTCATTTTATGATGCTTTAACATGAAAATATATTTTAGACTCTTATGGTTCATATATATTTAATGATTCTCTTACTGGAGATAAAATAGCCAAATATTTAATGCAAGGATCTCTATAAAAACCTCAATATCATATATTGGGTAGTAATTCTCATGATCATTTAACAGCCTTGATTCCTTGGTTATAACCTAATAATTTCTAATAATTCAAAAACACAATAACATTATTAAATAAAAACTATATACAACAACTAGTTCCCCACTTGAGGGTTTTTGAATACTTGTGTAATAACAATACCTTTTTTAAATTCCTTCAATTGTAATTCACATTTATTAGTCCAAAAATATGTACTCCCATCAAATTGATCTTTTCTTTTAGGTTTGAAAATCATGATATGTTTTTCAAAAAAAAATCTTAATACCTATCTAGTCTAAAGATACTTTGGATATCTATTAAATATGACATTCTAGATTATTCATTAATTACCTTCATCTGAGTACGGTACATTGGAATCCCTTTTTTAGTGATAACATTCATAAATAATGATACATCCTCCATCTAGAAGTATATTTATTGTACAATTTATATATATTATTCCCTAAAAAATTTATAAAAAATTATTTTCAATCTCCACCTTACATTTGAATTATATCAGAATATAATATATATAAAATATATAAACTTTTAAAGTTAATATGTACATACTCTATTCATTAGGTCCATGAATATTTATGGATCATTAATGAGACTAAAGGCCATCAAAATGAACTCATAATATCCATAGCTCATTCAAATGGTATTTTTTAGAATTTTTTTCTATTCCATTTATTACAGATATCTTTTGTAAAGGTCCACCATAGAATTTTACTATACCCCATGTAGTTTATAAAAAATCATCAATATTTGTAAGTGGTTACATATTCATTATCATGATTTTTTGAAATTCATGATAATAACTTAAAAGGTTCATTGACCCATCCTTATTTTTTTAATATAACCACTTCACCCCATGGTGAAGGACATGAGAAAATAAAACCATTGTCCATATTTAGATGTAAATTTGTTTTGAGGTATTCCATGTCAATAATGGTTATTCTATAAGGATTTGTTAATATGGATGAAGATGTTGATATAATGTCAATTTAGAACTCATACACATTTCCTAGAGAAATACAATAAAATTACATAAGAAATATATTTCTATAAACCAATAAAATTGGAATATATTTATAACACCCTTATTTTTTAAAATTAAAATAATTATTGATATCATATGAGATAAGAAACACCAATCCTTAATGAACCATTAATATTTAAGAACATTATAACCTAGAAATTAATTTGGTGTGCCTGAATAGTTTTAACTATTTTCGGAAATTGATATATTATTATTAATTTATATAAATTTAATGATATATTCCAAGGAAATAAGCATTAAATTTACATTAAATTAATTTTATTATTTAAAAAATATGTTTCCTTCAAAATTTACTTTTTTTGATTTTTGTGAAAATTATTATAATTAAAATATTTATATTATTTAAATTTAATATTTTAAAATTTAAAATTATTTTAGAAGTAATTAAATCTAAATTAAAATGGGTGTAAATTTTGGGGTTTTTCTGAAATGTTTGATTTTCAATGAGTAGTGAAAATTTCAAATTTTTCAAATATGGTCATTTTATTTCCTAAAATATAGTATTTAAAATTTTAAATTATTTTATCGATTTTTTTATTAAATATATTTGTAAACCATTTTATTTATAATAATAAAATTAATTTCATTTAAATCAATATTTTTGGAGATTTTGGTCAAATATTTTTTATGTTTAAAAATGTGGTTTCAAAAAAATGTTTTTTACTATATAAATTTTATATTTTTAAAAAAGACTTCTGATAAGTAATGATTTAAATAAAATTGAAATATTATATATCTATTTAATTTAGTTTAATTTCAAAAAATAATTATTTTTATTCATATAGTTAATATAAGATAATCTTATTCTTTTACAATACATTTTCTGAAAATTGGTTTTTTACACCTTCTTATAGTTTTAATTTTACACTGAATTTTGAGAATTAAATTAATTGAATTTGATAAAATTGATTCCAAATTAATAATACACATAATTAAATTTATTTATAAACTAACTTAATTTTTTCTGATAATTAATATATAAAATAATAAAAAAAAATCATACAGTGGTTAACATTAAAACCTGTTTACCAGGGGTTAAACTATTGATCCAAAGATATTTTGAAGTTTAAAACATGTTTAATTTTTAAATTATAAGCTCTCTTTATAACATAATACCCCTTCAACCCATTTTTTTTATATTTTGGATGTACTTATCTTGAGAGTGACTTCCTTTTATTGTGTAAGTTTGGTATTTACAAAAAAAGTCTCCACCACTTATAAAAGGGAACATCCACTCATCTATTTTACAATCATAAAAGTCTATTTATTTCATCCAATATATACCAATATAACATCTTTAATTCCCTCCCCATGCCATAGAATATATATTTTTGATCATAAATCTAATCTTGGAAGGAGTTAGTTATAATCCTAAAGAGGTGGTCCAAAGAAGTGGAATTGTTCATAACTAAGCATCAAAGTTTTATTACTTCATCCAAATATTTAAAATATTTTTCAATAAATAAAATATAAAAAAATAATTATCTACCAAATGATATGATTTTACTGTCTTAATGTAACCCATCTCAACTTCAAACAATGAGAAATAAAACAATCATTTCTTGTAAATGGAGGAATACATCCTCACAAACCGATGTTATTCATTCTCCATCATCACCAATAACAACGAATTGAATATTATATATTTTATGTTCATATGTTATATTAATTAATTATTAAACATTATTTAAATGTAAAGTATCATATTTCTTTATCCCTTAACCTAAAGTAAAAAATTCATAACATTTTTCATATTTAAGAAATAATATCAGCTTGCGAAATGATGCGATTAATTAATTATTACCACATAACATGGATGGTATATGTATGTTTATTTAGGAAAATAATATTATATTTATTATATAATAATCATATGGAATGATAAAATAACACTGACCAAATTTAAATCAACATCACTGATAATAGAAATGTTACTCGTGTGTATGTATGGCCATCTCCCTCCAAAATTATAATGTGGTTCGTTTATCATATCCATATTTCATTGTTTATATTAAAATTTGTGTTTATTTAAAAAATAAGTATTATATAAATATTAAAATTTGTTATATGATGAAATAATAATGTATTTGACCTTATTTATCTTTCCAAATTGATTTTGGACATGTGTACAGAACATAATCAAAATGTCCCACAATAAAATAATTGACTATATAATTAAATATGACATGGTAAAAAATTATATAAAATTAATAATAAACATGAAAAGGGTTCTTAACAATGTACAAAATTGATAAATTTCCATTGATTATGATATGAAGAAGGTGTATGAAACCCATTTTCTTCTCATTATTAATTCATATGTCAAAAAATAGGATAGATTTCATTTATGTGGAACACATAAATAATTAACATGTTATAATGGTTATGCCCATATAGTTCTTTGATTCATTTCAAAATTATTTAGTCTTATAATCTCTCATATATGGTATTAGGGATAAAACATAATCTAATAGGGGACTTTTTCCCCCATGTTATATTGTCTAAAATATTTCCTTGACTCATATTAATTTCATGTTGTATATTTATCTGACATTTCCTATATTGAAATGATCTTTTAATGTTATGTTACCTAAGTTATTATTCCATGTGATTACTCACAATCCTTATCATTTAGGATATAATTTTTCTCCTTTTACTCTCATGTTATATTTTCCTATCATAGTAAACCCCTTTATAGGATTATTATCACACATCTTTATTTAATGTATTATGTAGGTTATCCTATTAAATTTTAGACGCTCATATGGATAAGGAAGAAATTTATAGAGAATAAAATTATTATGTCATTTTTATTTTCCATGTGAATTATTTTGAATTTCTTCCTCCAAAAACAATATCCATCAAGATATTTGGGTTGTAATTAATTAATTCATATGAAAAAAACATCTGATGATATGTGTAAAAATATTTGGGGTCTATAGTTGGTATCATATAAAAAGTTCAGTAAGCCTTTAGAAATTGGGATGAGAAAAATATTGGTGAGAAACCTAGGGATAGTCATAGAGAGTATTATAAGAATATAAAAATATTGTGTTATATTGGTGAGGGATAGAGAGAGTGGTTTTAGAGAAATTTCATCCCTGGTTAGATACTACAAATGGATGTGGCTCTGGAATAGTTGTACCAAGGGGTAAAAACTGTGAAATAGAAAGCTTAATTTGTATAACATAATTTCCTAGTGCACGATAATGGTGTTTATTACACAACCCATTTCCACTCTCATGAGATAATATTTACAAATTCATAATATCTTTATGAATCATTATGAAGTAGATGCACAAATTTTCTAATTATAAAAGATAATATAAAACATTAACATGGATACAATATATTGAAACCTAAAGACTAATAATTCAGGATATATTTATCATTTATGTGTTATTTCTTCTATATTTATATGTTTCAAATTTTTATGTTAATATATTCTCATATTTTTGTTTTTTTAGTTAATGGTAGAAAATGGTAGAAAACATGAAAACAGAAAAAGAGGTGGTTAATGAATTGATTTCCTCAATTAACTAACTAACAATATAAGAGTGACTACAGAGATATTTATGGTTTTATGAGACTCTAGTTGAAATTTTATGCATAATAACATGAATCGTGTATAATTCATTCCTCCTCCCATTAAATAGAAAGTTACATTATAGTAATTTATATGAAAAGGGACTCATATAGTTAGTGGATCTTATAATGCATAAATTATAGAACAATGGATTAACTTCTCTGATACAATATTTTTTCCTCCAATATATAGGGAAATAAAATTGTTTATATGTCATTTATCACATTGGGGTAGAATATTATTAGTGGTTGGCATTGATAAGTAACTTAATTTCCATAGAGTATATTGAATCCATGGAATGGGAAGACTTCATGACAATATTTTTCAATATATATTTTCCCTAATCTACCCATCATAAAATGTAGAGTGATTATCATGTATTGAAGTAAAAAAGAAGATGAGTCGATTGGGTTATTTGAGGCAAACATCCCAAGGCTTACATGGAATGTCTCATGATCTATAAACCACATTGAATGTATGGTGGATAATTTATCTAGTGGGTTAAAGATGATTTTATAAAAATTATTAATGATTTAGGACATTGATATCTATGAATAGATTTTCCATTTGGCCCCTGATGTTTATATAGAGATCATTAAATCCTACTATTCTCATGATACTGTATTCACTAAATAAAAAATAGATTTTTATTTTGTAGTTTTAGTAGATATATTTCATAGGGAAAATAAAACTCAAAATCCCACTTTTCAAAAGTGTGGAAAGAATCATTCAAGAAACTATTTTATGGGACCCAGGGGATGATTCAAATGTGTAAAAGAGGGGAATTGGATTATTTAATGCTGGAGGGTGATTAACAAACTCACTAATGTAAATGATGAAAATAATTTTTACATCAACACTTGTTATGTATTGTAGTGTTTCAACAACAAGGAACATGGGAAATTTTATATCAAATTCCCCAATAAAAGTTGATTAAGATATAATAATGGACATAAACTTCAAAGTCCTGGATAGAAATGATGAAAATATGTTATCACTATGCTGAGGTGCATCCCAAAAATGATTTAGTTATATGTACGCAAGTTATTCATTCATGAATAGTGAAAGTAAATTGATTATATTTTGATGAATTATTTTGATATGTCTCATATTTAGCAGATTTATTCCCGAACTGGATCAAAACATCGGGGTTAAGCTATCATTGAGAATAGAAAATGGGTAAATGGTTTCATCCTATGTATATAATTCCTCCCAGTCATTTTTTTGCAAACATAATCTTGTATAAAATATTTTATTACTTCCTTTAGTGGAATTTGTTGGTATATTAGTAATGTTTTAGTTCTACTAATATAAATATAAAATTCCACTATTAAGAGGGGGGATTACTCTCCAAATCCCCTAACATCTTAAAATTTTATATAAGTGTAAGGGGGAATTTATATATCCTCTACAATATTCTATTCTTGAATGGATATTATTTCTTAATGAGAAATAATATTTAACCCAAATGATTGATAAGAAGGAAAGAATCATCTTTAATGGAATTCCCATTACGAGTGATTATACATATGTGTTCCTCTAAAGATATTTGTGGACATTCTCTATTTCGGGAGGTTAATGAGTGATTGAGACAAATTATAGAATCATATTTAAAGGAATTACCATTATAAGGGATTATACATATGTATTCCTCTAAAGAGATTTGCAGACATTCCCTATATTGAGAGGTTTACATATAAATTGATCTTATACCTTGATCTATTCACATATCACAAAATCCTTATAGAATGGAAACCATTTTTCGGATGATCTAAAAAATAGCTACAAGAGAATCTTGAAACAGTTTTTATACATCTGAGTGCATCACTGTTTCAGATCAGTTTTGAAATGCCCAACGGTTCCGTATCTGATGACATGTGGACCTGCTTTCCAAAGGCAGGCTCTCGCTGGGAGGTTTGGCCAGCAATGCTTAAGAACTCACATTGGTCGAGAGGATGGGATGTCGGGCTCATCACACCCTTTTGGGGGAATTTTTGGGACCCTCTTATAGATTTAAGACGTATTCATAAGTTCATGAATCTTTGGTTTATTCCCAAGAATAATATCAACATATTTCTCCTGGTAGGCAATGGTCAACTGGACACAGGGGTTTGGAATCATTTATGACTGAGGTTTACCATCCCCCGTTGGATTAATGACCCCGAGGATTCTGGACTCATTGTGGAGGAACTAGGAGTGGTGCGGTGAACCGATGTGAAGATAGTTAGATCGACTGGTTGTTGGGATTGAACCTCAACGAGGCTTCTTATATACCCTGCCTAAGAGATAGGGATCAATGTCCACGTAGTTCGAATGGGAGTGTCAGAGAGCCGACATGGATGTGGACCCAGAGGTCGGAGGGTGATCGGGTTTGAACCTCACGGAGGATTCATATGTATCCCTGTGGTAGGTAATAAAATTCCTCATAGTTCGCATTAACATGGGGATTACACTCTAAGGAGGCCCATAGTAACAGATTGGGGCCTACACTCTAAGGTGGCCCATAAGAGGACGTCAAGGTCGATGCTTACTCTAAGCCCACGGGAGTCATGCTCGGTGTGGGAAACAAGAGGCAGCAGCGACCAGACGATCACATCATGAAAGGTGGGCCCGTGGGAAGTGGAGTGGGGATTATTCATAGAGGCAGACTATATAGTCGAGGCTTACTCTGAGATGGATGCCCATGGCAACAAAGTGTAGCGGGAGAGGGACTTGGCCCCAAAGAGGGATGAAGAAACACCCATCCCCATTACGCCCTTCCTTGGCCATGGTCGTGTGGAAGTACGGAGGTGCATAGGGGCTTCCTTCTGATGGGTATCCTGCCATGCCCCGGGGAGGGGAGAAGTGCCCCTACCCCAACAAGTGGAGTGGTAGAAAGGGGGTTCTTAGGCTCGGAATCCTCATTTCCATGGGAATGTGAACCGAGGAATGCTTCGGAAATCTCCTCAAGGGCCAGAGAAACCCCTTCGAACTCGTATACCATGGGTATGTGAACTCAAAACGGCGCACTGATGCGCCTGAAGGTTATATCACATGGGTCTGGTGGCTCCGATGGAGGCATCGGCTCGGGACCAATGAATGGGCTAATGAGGGAGATGCGTAGGATCAGGCTTGATTGGGAAGATTTTATCTAGCTTGGGGAATGGGAACACCAAAGGACTTGGCGGGCCACATGGGTGTGTGAGGGGTGGCACACTTTGCATAGAGAGGTTCTACATGTCTAGAGAGTCCATCCGCAAACCAGGGTGTTCTATGGACCGATGGGAATCCCGCAAACTAGGGTGGTTCACGGTTTTGGGTTCGGCCCGTGTATTAGGTTGGTACATAGAGGGATTCATGCGAGCAGCGGTGGCCAAGGGAGGAACCAGTTGGGGGTTCATCGGTCGGGCTTCGCCCATGTAGGAGGGTGCTACGTGGTGCGTCAGATAAGAAAAGGGGCATAAACTCACTGGTCTGTGGGGAGTGCATCCACGGAGGGGACATGGTTCGCGGTCTTCTTTTCATTGTTATTTTAGGTTCATGGTTCACCAAGTTGTTATACATTTTCGGTTCCTTAATAATTCACTTCTAGTTTCATACCTATTCTGGTTCGTGAATTGGGACTTTCATTGTTTACGAAATCCTATGCTCTTTTCTTAGAAATCCTTCCACCCGAATCTAATTGATCTCCCTGAATACCCCTTTCCTCTTCCCCCTCTCTCCTTTTATAGAGTGGGGAACGATATACATATGTGGTCATGCAACACCTTTTGCAGAATCCCATGATCAGAAACCCGGTATATAGATGACATGGTCAATCTGCAACTCGCGGGGGGCATTGAATGTACCTCCCCCACGATCCAAACCAACCTTGGGGAGTGCATCACGGTCACGCAGGGTTCCTCCTTAATTTCACGAATGACAGTGGATGTGGACTGGACTGGTCGACATGGTCCGCAGCTGGGGTGGTTCGTGACAATGGACCGGTTTGGTGCCTGTCCTGCTTCGCGCCCATGGAGGATCTCTGCCTCCATTCCGCGAACAACAACAGTCCACGGAGAGGGTGCTTCGCAGAACCGGCCACGTTCTGTTGTCATTGGACCAGTCTATGGACCGGTTCGTCTTGTTCCTTCTTTTGAGTATTCTCCACGCTCTACCCCAATTCTTTGTGGGGGAAATTGGATAAAATCTCCCATGGACTAAAGGGGATTCTCATTCTCCTTGGCGGATTTTTCAGGACCCTACAAATTCCACCCATTGGAATGGGGTCCGATCGGAACGAAGAGGAGGCCATTCTGATGTGGAGTGGTCCTGAAACTTGGATGGTTTGCGGTAGAGGAGTGGACCTAGTAGAGGATCACACCTATAAATACGGGGGGCCTTCCATTGTCTTTTACCAGATTCTTTGAAAAACCAGAGCTCTCTCACTTTTTGTCTCCACGTGCTCATTTTTTCACGAAAGGCCTCGTCCACGAACCAACTGCCATTTCTGCAAACCATTCTTCTTTCGCAGCCACCTTCATCCGGTAACCAATCTCCATCCACAAAATAAAAATTTTAATTAATTAAAAAATAAGTCACGACTGGTCGCGTAATAACATGCTTTGCAGTTTGGACAGTCAGTGAACTGAAATCTTCCAGACTTTGATATTTTTTTATGTGTTTCAAATATTAATTTTTTAAATCTGGGATTAAGATTCCACGGAGCAACCAGGTTCACGGTTTCTTGGACAACGCTCCGCGGGCTAGGGTACCGCAGACTGCTTCCGCGTAGGGTTGGTTCATGGGATGCATTCATTATGAACCACATTTTGAGGCCTACATGATGTCCTCATCATGAATGCTTCTTGACTCCTTTTCCATATTAAGGGTATTTACGTCCAGACATTATTATTCTAGACTAACCATTTTATTGGTTGTCATAATGCATGGAGAAAATGTGGTTCCCCCTCTTCCTGCACCCAGGCCTACTACTGAGCCTCTATCGATTGGTGCAAGTAGGCGTGTATCTATGATTCGTAGAGTGGAGAGCATCAAAGAGGACCCTAGTTGGTCCATCATCTCTGATGACAGTGTCTTGAAGGACTTACTATCTCTTAAGCTCCTCAGTTATCCTCTATCAAATCGACTCCCGCTTTACGGCTTCTGTCTTCAAAACGACGTCCCTATCCCCCTACTTTTTTCAGGTATTCTGTCTCCTTTCGTGGAAGTGTTACCAAAGTGTGTTTAGGAGAACCTTACCCCATTGGGGGAGATAACATCTAATTCTGATCTAAAATATGCTTTAATTTTGAGAGGCTATATTTGAACCCAATGTGATCAGTGCACTGAAGACTTCTCTCAAGAAGCTGTCCTCAAGAGTTACCTCTCCACAATCAACCTTGCTCGAGTGGACCCTGACACGGGGTGGATTTCTAGGTCGGATCTGCGGTCTGGTGGGATTTTCTCAAATTACAGGGCCTAGCCCTTCTGGTTCCATTATCATTGTCGGGAATCTCTCGTGTCGCTAGAAGCAGTCAATATGTACTCCTTAGTGTGGGCTCCCAGTTTGTTTTTGACCCACCATCTTTGATCCTGCCTGACTAGCTTAGTCGCTGGTGTTCAAGAACCAATACATTCCACCTTTCCCATGGTGAATTTGGCATTATCATGGTGGGAATCTACCAATTAGGAGGACTTACAATTATTGGTGAGATGTATGACGAGTTTCAGCCTACTCCTGATGCGTGGGACGACGTCGAACAAGTGCCTTCATTGGCAAAGGATCTGCTGGTTATGTTAGAGCGGTCACTGTGTATGGCCTTGCATGCCCACTCTCTTATTACCTATAGCACCTGGATAGGGTTATTTCTAAACAACACGGGTCATGTGCCGAAGATTAAGCGCCCCAGGACTCATCCTTCCCAACAGTCATGAGTTATCGTAGGTTCTTACTGGGTGGTTTTGGAAGCGGGCGACTACCTTTCATGGGGTTATGAGGTGTGCCATGGTGTGCCACCTATGCTCAGGATATCAGGTCTGTTTTCTATGTTTTTGAGCGAGTGGCTATTCCCTTATCGAGATATCAACAAGGGAATCAGAGCTTGTACCTTGATGATGGCTGTTGAGTTGGAAAAGGGCTGCTCGGTGAACTTTTTCATGCCCAATATGGATCATATTTATGAATTGTTAAGCCACATTCAGGAGGTCAGGTCACCCTATCATCTAAGTGGGCCATTTCAATTTTGATACGGTTGGATAGCGAATCAGTGCCATTGTTATGAGTATTGTCATAACACAATTATCCTGCTTCTTACCTTTTGACCTACCCTACTTGATATAGCTAGGGTTCTTTTAAAGTCTCTCAGTTTTGACAAAATCATCGAGCTTCTGAGTGATTTCTCCCAGTTTTATTTCGCTCACTACCCCATCCCTTCTGACATCGTGGTTGAAAACTGTAGGGGGAGCCTCGTAGAATGTTCTTACATGATTTCACTACGGGAGGGGTTTCTATCAGCGCGGATTGACAGTGTCTCTCGATGTGAGTTGTATGCCCCCCAATATTTTTCCTGACAGTTTGGGTGTATGAAACTCCAAGCTTCCCTTCCTCCTCCTCAGGCTCGAGGACTACACTAGGCCACTCTCATTCAATGGTGGTTGATGATGATGCGAGAAGGATCGGACACAATCATTCCCTTTCCTGGTATAGGAGCGGATGCTACCACAACCTTGGAGTTCTCAAAAATGTGGGTAAAACATTATCCCGATGGAATCCTAGGGAAGGTCGTACAATATGTTTCTAGATCCAGAGTTATCGCGGCAGTTGTGCCTATTGTTCTTTCCTCATCGGCTCTGAGGGAGGATCAACTGATGGATTTTCGGTCAAAGAGACTCAGGGGATTTTCCTCTCCCATCCCCTCTATGTCTGAAATTCAGATAGACCCAACCTTCATGGTTGTGGATGAGGATGACCCTATAGATTTTGGTCCTAGAGAGACAATTCTTGAAGTTTTACCAGCTAATACCAGACTCAGCAACTTGGTTCCCATGCCCGAACCAAGGTTTGAAGCTTTAGGCCTTCTAGTTTCGGAACCATCTTCTAGCATGCACATGTATATGTTGATCGCAATGCTAGACTTCGTTCCCATACTATCTAGCGAGGATACCAAAGATCCTCATTTCATGGCGGACAACCGAGCAGTGCATAGGTGGGCCTGGCCCTAGATTTTCAAGATTTTTTCTGAAACTCCTCTAGCTAAGATGTCGACTAAAACGGATTCTCTCTGAAAACTCTTCCTGGGTTTGGGTTCAGGTGGCTTTGACTATCAATAGTCCAATTCTCTCACTTTCATGGTTTTCATGGACCATGAGGAAGTTTCATCTAAGGAGAACAAACTTTCTCACCTCGTTGCCTCTCATTGCGGGACCCGAGCCCTGGAGGAAGCCATGATAAAGCTCCATTAGCTGATAGCGCAAGAGGAAAGCTCTCGAGATCAGGCAGTCATCATTTCCTCTGAGTTGCATGAATATGATGTACGGGCAGTAATGATGAGGGGTCATTTGTCAGCCCTGACTGATAACATTGAAGTCACCAGGAAAGGAATCAACGATCTCCAAACAACAGTAGGGCACACTCATTCGGTGGTAGAGGTTGAGACCAGGAAGAGTGCAGTGCTGGAGCAAACATGCAACAACCTCCATCGCATGGTTTCTGATCTGATGGAGAGAGTGATCCAGGCACCTTTGTAACAATTATAGCCACTCTTATACACTCTGTTTTTCTTATCCCCCCCCCCTTCATTCACTACGGGGGAGAGGCCCTAGCTTTTGGACGTCCTCCCCCATTATTTTTGTTCAAACGGAATACAATCTCTGTTAATATTTTGTTGCTATAAAATTTTATTGTTACTAGAACAATTGTTGTGTAGATTAATAAATCAGAATTAATCATAACTCAAGAAAAAAACACTAACTTTTTTCTGGACCATAGGATCCAGTGAGCACAGTTTGACTATTGCTAGTGTTTTGTAGAAAAACCCCACAAACGTTTTGCCTTTTTTTTAATACCCTAATTTTTCCTGGCCCCATTTGGCGTGGACCCAGCGGGTATTACCTGACTTTTTCTTAGGTCTCCCTTTTTGGGATTTCGGCTTAACAGGCTTTGCGCCTCTTTTTGTGGTTTGTTTAATGTCTTGCCGATACGACTATCATCACTGATATTTTAGGTCGAATAGCTTTGACCAGGTATGGTTGGGAAAGGGCCCCAATGTGGTTTGGTTGATTAGGGAATGTCTAAATATCCTCCAGACACATGTGGGTGGAGCGTGCATAGATTTGAATGACATGTAGGGTATGTCTCAAAGCATCGGAGCCATCTCGGTGTGCAAAGATAGGAAGGGCATCGCATAAAAAAATCATGCCTTTAGTAGATGGGTTAGAGGCTATAAATATGTAGAGCCACTGAGGGAATGGTATGAATAGTCGTCAAAAGGTGTCCTTAAGTTAATGACTCTCTATTTCGGATGTCCTATGGACTTCATGGATGACCAGCTTATGGAAACCACCATGGGTGTCTTGGAGAATTATGAAAACTACTTGGGGTGGCTCAGAAAGAGTATGTGATGTCTAAAAAGGGTTTGAGGACATCTGTATTAATCAACAGTGTGGAAGAAAGGTTCCTATCCTATGATTTTATCTAGTGTATAGGATGGTTGGAGCTTGGCGCAATTTAAAGTAATGCAGCTGGGACATTCTTCAAAGTGGAATGGCTTCTCATGGTTTTTGGTAATTCCGTCAAAGATGTTTTGCCATATTTAGGCAAGGTTGTGAAAGAGGCTGGTACACTCTGGGTCAGAGGGTTTCCGAATCCCAGGATTGAAATGGGGTCTCAAAGGCCAAGTGGCGTATGGAGAGAAGCATTGCCTAAGGAAATATTGACTTTTGTAGTCGAGTCAGGGGAGATCAGTATGCAGAGCCACGGAGGGCATGGTATGCATTGTCATGCAATGGTTTCCATGGGGAAATTATTGCATTCTCCCAATAGCCAGGCAACTTGAAGGAAGTTTGTGATTTTGGACCACAAGGGGTGGTTTATAATGGTTCAGATATTTCATAGTATAGAGCCTGGTTTATGAGAAAAGGGTTTCTGGATATTGGAGAAACATCTTTGCTAAATTTCCTGAGAATAGATGAAGTCATTCTTTCTCATGCTGGTGGGAGACGGTGGTTCGTGCAGGTCTGACCTATGCACTGAGGGACAGAGAAAAACCTATGTTCCTTATTGAACCTATGACAGGTTTGACCATCCAGTTTAGCGTCATGCGGTAAAGACGAGGAGGATTATTAATGGATGTTGTGCATTTTAATGTCACACAGAGAGGATGGGTGGATTTTTAAACCAGTGAAAATACTTGTAGTTGGAGGCATTTCCATGAATGCTTAACTCTTGGCCTTTACATCTTTATTCCAATCAGTCAAGACATTCCGTGCAGTTTAATGTCATTCGGTAACGACTTAGTTTCAAGGGCTGCTCTTGATCAGAATGTAACTGGGCTTGAACACCTCGTCATGCCAAAGACATGGAGAGGGGTTGATGGTGTAAATCATGGTTCTGGGGATTCTTGGATCATGAAAAATGATATTAGGTCTCTAAGGTGAGTAACCATACGGAGCTAGGAAGAGTATCTCTTGAGGAAATCTTGCCTTTGGTAGACAGGCCAAGGGCTATCAATGTGAAGATCTGCTAAGGGCATGGTATGCATAGTCATGGAATGGTGTCCACGGGTTGATACCTTTCCACATCTGATGGCCATGAATGGTTATGAGGATCCATAATTATCCGGGCCACGAAGTCATTCATTTGGTAAGAAAATGTCTGGATATGTCGAGCATATTTGGCCCTAGTTACTGTTAAAGCTTTGAGAGTTCCCTACGCTGATTTATCTTGCGCACAGAGGTGTACCTTTACTCCATGCAGTTTAACATCGTGCAGTAAGGACGAATTACTCCTAGTTTAGTGGTCATAGAGCTCGGACCATTGGGTGACTGTTTCCGAAGTCACTTAAAGGATAACTAAGTCACCATGCTATGATACACTCTGAATAGGGTGGGGTATAATGGTTGTAAACTACAACTTCGTGGTTTCCTAGATCAGGAGATGTGGTGTGGGGGATCTGAGGCTGGTAAGTGTATGGAGCTAGGAAGAGTACCACCTTAGGAAATCTTTCCTTTGATAGATGATCCAGGGGCTATCATTATGCAAAGCCGCTGAGAGCATGGTATGCATAATCATGGAAAGGGGTCCCCAGGTCGATGAATTCCCACTTATGATGGCCATGAATGATTATTAAAATCCGAGATTGCTCACAGTACAGAGTTTGGAAAGTGGGGATAATGGTTTCTGAGCATACAGAAACATCTTCACTAAAATAGTCCGTTGAGTCAGAGTATCCTAGTCGTGGCATGATGTTCAGTGATACAAGTCGTCATATGAACCATGGGTGGATACATAGTCTAACCTAGTAGAGATATCCCAAAAACGTTTGGATGTGAATAGGGGGTGAACTTTTAAACCACATCACCATAAATTTCTGGAACGGGAGATATGATGTGGGGGATCTAAGGTCGGTAGGCACACGAAGCTTGGATGAGTATCTCCTGAGGAAATATGCCTTTGGTAGACGTGACATGGGCTATGAATATGCAGAGCCGCTAAGGTCATGGTATGCATTATCATGCAAAGGTGTCCATGGGTCAATAAATTTCCACTTCTGATGGCTGTGAATAGTTATGAAGATCGATAATTATCCAGGTCATGGAGTCTGATGTGTTGAGAGGATGCATCCAAATATGAAAGGAGTATTTCCATATCGTTTTTCAATATATCTTGGGTGGGTCTAGATGATGTCCGTGCAGTTTAATGTTGTGAGGTGAGGATGAAGAATACACCCCATGTAGGTCTGGTCTGTACATGGGGGTAAAGGACATTTTCAACCTCCTATCCAAGCAGTTTAACGTCATGCGGTGAGGAAGAAGAGTACACATTGTGCAGATCTGGTCCATACATGGGGGAAAGGGAATTTATATCTTTCATTTGGGGATGGCCAGGCCAGAGTGGGGGACCTGGGCGTCACTTCGTATCCTGTGAGGGTAGGAATCAAGCCTCACGTTGTTCTTCTAAAGGATTACACCCT
The DNA here is from genome assembly GCA_963277665.1 of Viscum album. NCBI lineage: Eukaryota > Viridiplantae > Streptophyta > Magnoliopsida > Santalales > Viscaceae > Viscum > Viscum album. Next base: position 1,978,036,632 of record OY728156.1, read on the forward strand.
ATGGAGGTCTGGTCCATGCACGAGGGAAAGGGGAATTTTTGAAAAATCCTATTTGAAGGGGTGGCTGGCCCAGGGTAGGGGATCCCAATGTCGCTACGTATCCTGCGAAGTCAGGAATCAAGCTGTACCATGCAAGTCTGGTCCGTATACGGGGGGAAGGGGGTATTTTTAACTTTTATTTGAGGGGTGGCTGGGCCAGGGTAGGGGATCCTGGCATTGCTACGTATCTAGCAAAGGTAGGAATCAAGCCATACGTATTTTTTTTGAAAGGAGTACACCCCGTGTAGGGCTGGTCCATATATAGGGGAAGGGGACATTTTTTAATTTTATTCCATTTTAGGGGTTGCTAGGCCTTGGTAGGGGATCCCAGCGTCGCTACGCATCTTGTGAAGTCAGTAATCAAGCTGTACATAGTAATGTTAAAGAAAATATATCTCGTACAGTTCTGGTCCATACATGGGAGAAGAGGGCAGTTTTTTAAACTACATTATCCATATAGTTTAACCTCGTGCAGTAAGGGTGGGGAATACACCTCGTGCAGTATCATTCCATACATGGGGTAAAGGGAATTTTTAAATATATTTTGTGGATGGTTGGGCCAGGGTGGGGACCCTAGCATCGCTATCTATCCTGTACAGGGCAGGAATCAATCCACATGTAGTTCTCTGAGATCCGTGCAATTTAATGTCATACATTGAGGACGTGATGCTCTTAGTTTATGGTCGTAGAGTTTGGACCGTTGAGTGCTTGGAAGTTTGAACTCATCCATCACAGATGATGACTGCTTTTAGTTATCTATGCGAAATACTTCTTCCAAAATCTCTCATTTGTAGGAGCAGTGGTGAATTGGCCGTCCATGGAGATCTGGGTATATGCTCTGTTGGAGTAGACCTTGTGTATAACATATGGTCCCTCCCACTTGGGCTCCATCTTTGGAGGTTTCTTTCCAGGTATCATTGGGGTCTGGAGGACCAGAACCAATTCTCCTTCAAAGAAAGACCGAAGATGGACCTTTTTATTGAAGGCCCGTGCAATCTGGTTCTGGTATACTTCCAGATGGTGCAAAGTGTGCAGCTGTTTCTCATCTATCTGTTCCAATTCACCTAACTTCTTTTCTGATTTCTCATCATTGGATAACTGATCACAAATGGCAACACAGATTGAGGGTAATTGGAGTTAAATGGGCAAGACCACTTTTGTTCCGTATACTAATGAGTATGGAGTATCCCGAATAGTGGTTTAGATTGTAGTTCAGTAAGCCCAGAATGAATGGAAGAGTTTATCTAGCCATGAATTCTTATCTTTGTCCACCATTTTTGGAGAATGTTAGACATGGTCTTGTTGAAAGCCTATATCTGTCCGTTGGCCGATGCATATTAACGAGATGAGTGGTTATCCTTGATACCATATTCTTGCTATAGTTTTTCCAATTCATCAGAGCAGAAGTTGGTTCCATTATTTACTAGTATGATATGAGGGACACCAAATCTGGTGATGATATTAATTTTCACAATGCTGACAATGCTTCTTGTCCTGACTTCCTTAAGGGGTAAAACGTCTGCCCATTAGGAAAAGAAGTCAGTTGCTATGAGGATATACTTCAGCCGTGTGGCTGTGGCTAGAGGATATGGTCCCACGATGTCGATTCCCTAGACAGAAAATGGCCAAGAGTAATTAGCCTGATGAATTAACTCTGTGGGTTAGTGTGTGAAGTTGGCATGAATTTGGCATGAATTTGGCAAGAATTTGGCATGAGTGGCATTTTTTTGTAAAGCACTCACAATCTCATGCCATTGTGGGTCAATAGTACCCAATCCTTCAGACCTGATGGGAAAGCTTGGACCATGGATGATGTGCTCCATATACTTCGGCATGCACTTCAGTCATGACGACAGTAGGTTCTTCTCTATCAATTCATCTGAGGAGGATTCCGTCAAGGCCTTGTTTGTAGAGGGCCTCTTGTTGACCTACGCTGCCATATTGGACAATGTTGATTTCCCTTCTCTGTATTTGCTCTCGTTCAGCCCTGTTTGATTAAAGTTCTACTCATTGAAGGTAGTTTTCAATGGGGGTCATCCAGCTAGTGGCAGGAGCATATGGATCTAGGACATGACTGACTTCGTTGATCTCTTCTGTCTTGTCCTGAACAAACGGAAAGACCATTCGGTGGTGAGCAATACTGATGACCACTTCATCTCGATCAGGGTCGGCTAGGGCTATGGCCGTGTTGGCTAATGCATCATCCTGGTCATTCTAAGACTGGGGAATATAGGTCAATGTAGGTTCTGTGGAGAATTCCACCATTAACCCTCGTACATAGTCCAATAGGGGATTCAACTCCTCCTTTTTGATAGCATAGTCACCATTGACTTTCTTGATGACCAGTTCCGAGTCACATTTTACCTTAAGGTGTTGTACAAGTGCATGGAGTGCGAGGTCTAGACCTGCAATGAGGTCTTGATATTATACTTCATTGTTTTTACATACTTCTGACAGGAGAAAGGAATATGGAAAAATTACCTTTTCTCGGGACATGTGTATTATCCCCAAGCCCACATTGTTAAATTTGGGATCTTCCATCCTTTTCCCAATTGGGCTTCGGGAGGTGTCGTCGAAGTACATTTCCCATGTTGGGATCTCCTCTTGAACCGTGAAGATGTCTTCATCGGGTAGCTCAACGTCTGGTATGGCGGTCCCTGTTGAAGGGTGATTTCCTAGAAAATATGCTAACGCCTTGCCTTTAATGGCTTTCTAAGGCACAGACTGGATGTCAAATTGTTGCAGAATGACTGCCCATCGGGATAGGCACCCGGACAGCATCAGGCGACTGAGGATGTACTTGAGCGGGTTATTACGTGAGACCAAGTGGAATTTATGATGCTGTAGATAATGTCACAAATTATGAACTGTGGTGACCAGGGCCAAAAAACTCTTCTCGATATTTGAGTATCGAGTTTCAACATCAATCATGGTTCGGCTGAGGTAGTAGAGACTGTTTTCACTGCCGGTGTCATTTTTCGGTGCGAGGAAGGCTCCCAGCGACCACTCTAGGGCCGTCACGTATAAGATGAGGGGTATTCCTTCAACAGGGGGCATGCACACTGGAGGTCTTAAGAGATACTTCCTTAGGCTATCGAATGCCTCTTGGCAGTCATCTTTCCATTAGTACGTGACTCCCTTCTTCATTAACTTGGTAAAGGGAAAACAATTTCCTTCCAGGTTGGCTATGAATCGCCTGATATAGGCCAAGTGCCCTTGGAATGGTCTCAACATGGTGAAATTGTGGGGGGGGGGGGGTAGGATGAGGATAGCCTTTTTATTTTTGGGGATGACTTCGATGCCACGATGGAAAACGAAGAAGCCAAGGAATTTCCCTGAGTTAACCGCAAAGGCACACATCAAGGGGTTCATCTTTAGACTATATTGTCGAAGTTTGATGAAGATGGTCTCAAGATCTGATAAGTGATCTGAGTGATGCCTGGACATAACCACCAAGTCCTCTACATAACATTTGATGAATCTCTCTAGGAATGGTTTAAAGATATGATTCATGGCACGTTGATATGTGGAACTAGCGTTCTTGAGACCAAAGGGAATGAGCCTGTAATAGAATACTCCTTGGGGGCCCTAAAGGTAGTGTCTTACTCGTCTTCATAGGACATCCTGATTTTATTATACCAAGTATAGACTTATATGAATGATAGAGCCTCGTACCCAGCCGTTGCATCGATTAATATCTTGGTGATCGGTATCGAGAAATCATCATTTGAGAAATGTTGATTGAGGTCTCTGAAATCAATGAAAATGCAGATTTGTATGTTCTTTTTCTTGACAGGGGTGATTTTGGCCAACCAGATGGGTACTAGACCTCTAGAATGTATCTTGCTTTAATGAGCTTATCGACTTCACCCTTTGTTTTGGAAGCATGCGAGTGGTGTGTCCTTCTTGCGTATTTTTTATAGCCCCAGCGGTCTTCTGGCAGATCTAAGCGGTGTGTTGCCACTTCGGGATCGAGTCCCGGAATTTCTGTGTAATTCTAGGGTAATACATCCCGATGTTGCCTCAAGAAAGAGGTATATACCCCATGCTCCTCGGGGGACATGGCTACACTAACAAGAGTGGGCCTCGAGTCTTCTTTGGTGCCCAGGTTTATTTCCCTAAGATCTTCCACAATGGTGGAGATACCTTCCTTAAATGCGCGAGGTGAATCCATGAGATCTTCCTCCTCTTCTTCTCCCAGGTCCTGATCTGAAAGGGGGAGAATTTTCGGCCCGGGATCTCAGCGGTTTAAGGGAAAGGCATCGTGGACATCCCCGATCGAGTATTCGTCCCTGGATAATGGGTTGGTGAACGTTTCCACATTGTCATGCTTGGTTTTTATGGCTGAAGTCATGAAGACAGGGGAGTATGTGTTCGAACTTGTATCCCTGCTCTCAACGTGGTTGATGGGCAGTATGTAGTATCTACCAAGATGTTTGAGGGAGTCGTCAGGAACCATTTCCAGACCATTTGGAGTGGGGATCCAATCGATACCATCAGTCAAAGGTTTATTCCTCCTTTTCTCATAAAACCATGTGTCAATGTAGTGTGACTCAGAGAGCTCGAAAGGGGCATTGTCAGCGTGAAATTTCCCACTTTTCCCATTGACGCAGTACTTAAATCACTGGTGGTAGGATGAGGTAACGATCATGTGCTAATGGATCCATGACCTTCCTAGTAGGGAATTGAATGTTGTTTTCTGCCGAACCACCATGAATTCCGAATAGGCCACAAGGTCACCAAAATGGGTCTTTAGCTTAATTTGTCACATTGGATTCTGCTCACTCTTGTAGTTTCCCAGCAGAGTTGTGGAAGAGGGTATTAAATAACCCTCACTAAAGCCCAAATTACAGAGTGTCTGTAGGGGAATGAGTATAACTCTAGAGCCACTGTCAATAAAGAATTTTTGGATCTCAACATCATCTAGTGTGCTGGACACATATAGTGGTTTGATGTGTCCTGCATGATGGCATCTTCATCCAGATCGGTAAAGAAATCACTGCATCACATTCATCCATGTCAGTCTCCGTTTGGTAAATCTCAACGGTAGATACCTCGGCTTGAAACTCCTGGGGGATGATCAAGGCTTCTATAAGTGCCTCCCTGTGGACTGTTGACAAACTCAGGGCATCCAATATCGACATCTTTGCTGGTACGAACTCTAGCTTCTTAAGGATGTCTTATTTTTGTTCCAGTGTCCGACACTTCCCCATTGGAGAGAGAGTTCTAGAGGGAAGCATGGGATTTGGAATATGTGATGAGAAGGGACTGTCTGCGGGGTCAGATGCCGATGATGTCCCCAAGTTCTGGGGACTCTGTACGGCCTGTCTATTTGTGTGCACTAGGTGGTTGGATGCTTGTCCCTCTTGTTAAGGGTACCACAGAATGATAGGGGTAGAGTGGCCTCTTGTGGAGGTGTAGGGATGTTCTTTATCTTGATGAGTGCATTGAAGGGATCTCCCATGTGTTTCTGCGATAATAACGGTTTGGGACGAGTTCCAAAAGTTGGGTTTGTTTAGGCCGCGACTGTGCCTTCCCTGATATCCCCTGCCATTGCGATTCCTTGTCCTAGCTCCACGTATTGGGAGATCGGGTTCATAACCATACCCTTTGTTAGGGAATGATTCCATAAGATCGATGACATTGATGGAACAAAATTTTGGCTCTTCATCCTACTATAGTTCAACTTGGTCGGTTGTCCCTGATGGTGCCGTTTGGTGGGTCGGTGCCCGTGGTGCCAAATTCAAGGGCATGAAATCTGATAGCGTCGGGGCTAACTTTGGCCTTGTCGCACACTTCTCATCTTGTGCTTGTCTCCTCCTTCCTTGATTACACCTGGATGACCGCCTCGTAGAGGGTTGTGAGGCCGATATTGTCGCATGCGCGGCGTCAGGAGCTGTTGGTGGCAACATTAGCAGGTGTAGTTGAGCTCAGAGTATGCCATGGGGTCGATTGATAGTCTTTCGAGTCATCCAGTTATCGAATTTCTGACCCTTCATGCTGGTGACTTCCTGCAAACCCTCCCCTTCGTCGGAGCCACTGGTAGAAATTTATGTCACATGTGCTAGGGGTGGTCCTAGCTCGACTTGTCCGGACTCTACCATCCTTTACAGGAGGTCTTTGAAAATGAATCATTCCCAAATATTGTGCCCCAACAATTGATGGTAGGGATAGTAATCTGGCCTATTATTGCGTCTGACTTCTTCGAATTTCCTCGGCTCTAGGAGGCATTGCAGGTTGCAATTCATGGTAGCGATGATGTAGTTGTGGACTTGGTCCTCTCGGAATGATTATACTTTATGTCTTCATTCCTCAAACTAGTTCTGTTTTTCCCCTTTCTGATCATCTCGCCTAAGTGGAGGCGGCCACTGATATACAGGGGTACCTTAATGATTTGATGGAGGCATGAGCGGTGGATCATGCACAGGGGCTGGCATGAGCATGAAAGAGGACGCTTCAGCTCTAACTTTTCTCTTTGTAGGAGCCTACGTGGCCATTCGGGAAATCAAATTGGTCCGCTGCAGGGAGTCCTTGATTCTCTAATAAATGGCCTAGAGATGGAGGAAGCTAGTGGTGCACTCCGCAGGTTTGAGTGGAATTCACAGCTCATCTCGAAGATTATCGATGCATATGGAAAGCAACTCGTCTTGTGGAATTAGCATGTTCAGGGAGTAGGTCAGACCTTTCCATATAGCAATGAAATCCAAAACCCTGTCATTCTCCATCTGTTTTCAGTTCATGTGGTCGTTGACCATTGTTTTGGGAAACATCGAGATGAAGTGGAACAAGAACTTCTACCTAAGGTCTTCCCAACTTTTTATTGACTGGGATGGCAGGCTCGTATCCAAGATGAAAGAGGATCCTTGCAGGGTCTGTACCAAGCATCTGAGTTTCACTGCTTCTTATTATTCTGGAGTCCCCATCATAGGGTCGCAATAAGAAGCGTAGTGCATCAAGTGTTGTTCTGGATCGCCTGATCCATTGGATATTGGGAATACAAGGCTCCCAAAATTGGGTGGAGGTGGTGTGTTGCTCACCCAATCTGGGTAGGGCTTCCGCTATGGTTTTATCGGAGCACGTCAACCATACATTGCTTCCAATCAGGTTGTTAGTGCCTCGATGGTGTTGGTGAGACCCTGGTTTACATCCTTTTGGGCCTGGTCTTGGGCAGGTGTGGCCCGAGGCATTGCTTGAGGATTCAGATCGGTTGGCAGCTGGGGTGCATGTGCTGTTTGTGACACCTTAGGAGGGTTCATACATACTCACTACAGATGCTTCCTGAGTGGAGGGAAGTCTCAGTATTCATCTGGATCCATATTTAGGTAGCTGGACGGTCCAGGCACCACGTTGGACGGGAGCCCTGATCAAGCTTAGTTTTCCAGGGCAAACCTTGGTCTTTGAGGTGCACTTATTGTGAGTGCATGATGTGGCTGCTCTTGGGACACGATTTCAATAAGTCGGTTCCACTGGAGTAGCTCAACGTTAAGCTGCCTCAGTTATTTCATTTCCTCTTCCTGTAAAGTGAATATCTCTTCAAGTGTAAGTGGATTGTTTTTATCAAGAGAGGGAGGCGGGTTAAGGGTAATAGGTCCATTATTATTATCCTTATTTGAAGCTCACATGGTCAGTAGAAGAAGGCTAGCTGAAGGGGCGGCCATATTTATGGTGGCCCTCTGGTTCCGGGTGTGCACACCTTGTGGTTCATGGTGAGTCATAGCCTGATCGGAACCATCGTCTCCCGATCCATCCATATTTGCATCATCATAGGTGTTACCCATGGGGTTAACCTCTATGGCGTTGATGGATGCATATCACTGGGTGGATAAGACGTCATCTTCCAAATAGGAAGAGGATCCACCGCGTCTTTTACTGGTCATCCCTCTTCTATCCCGGGATTGCTTTTGGGCTCCTTGATGAAGGGTTACGCGGAGAGTCCTTTGACGTGACCTTATAGTACCCCTCCCTCTTGAAGGGGTGATGATTAAATGGAAGGGATAGGGAAAGAACCTTTTCTTTTAATTGTCCTCCCTAAACTAGATAATACTGATTCTTGTGGGGGATGTTGTTGTTGATGAGTTAAAAATTCCCCCATCCCTGAGGGCTGGGGTTGGCTCCATTCCATGGATTTTGAGTATCTTCAAATTTTAATTGTTCTTACAGGGGAATTTGTGGTTAAAAATTGCCCTAACCTTGTAGACAGTGGTTGACCCTGGATTGCGGTGGTGGATGCTGCTATCGCTAGTTGCCTAATTTTGTGTGCCCCCATTCGGGGGTGAACCTGGTTTTGTGCCGAGTTCTTCTGTGAATCAATCCCTTATGGGGAGGAAAGAAATGACCACTAATTGGACCCTCTTAGGTGAGGGGAATGTTGTATGCTCTCAGTGGCCAGATTCCGGAATTCATGAATGGATCATTCCCATCGGGCCTGATGCTTCTGGGACTTACTCAAGGCCCGAGTCTGTTGGGTGTGTTGCCTTTCACGATCAGGGAGACAACCTGATTGCTATCTTGACGTGATGACGTTGCAAGAGACCATGCCAAATGGGTTCTTCTGGTTGGGAAATGGAGTAGAATGCAGAGCTCTATGTTCTCCCGATCCCCTGAAATGGACTCCCATCTGGGAATCACTGATGTGGCGGTGTAACTGGTGCATCACACAGAGGCAGGCTATCACCATGTTTCCTTTACGCCTCTCGGGTCACTTTTTCCATGTCGAAGGAAGATCTTCTAGGTCGATGTGATGCAGGAGGTCGCCTATTGTCTTGAAATGGTATAAATACCCATCATAGGGTAGAAATATTGATTTCAGTTGACTGATGGTTTTCCATATATAATGGCGGATTTCGTGCACGCATTCTTATGAGAGCTCTCTGGGTATGTCGAATTGAGAGGTAGATGTGGGCCAAAACACAACAGTTATATCATCCATGGACAGTCATTTACTCAGGTGCAACATGTCGGCATACTCCTCATTTAGTGACTCCTCTACCCGGTCAACCCAACTGAGATGCTCACTGATAGCGTGGTTGGAGGCAGTGAGACCAGTAGTTATTGAATTATCATGCAGGCGATTCCGAGGCGGTTCCGAAGATGAACGTGGCCCCAGAACATCTCCCAATTGAAGAAGGGTGTCATTATAGATTGAATGGGAATCTGACAAGCTCTATCCCGTCCTTCTGAGTGCCTCAGCAAACAAGGGCTCTTCAATGCGTGATTCGGAGGGGGAGGACCTTCATGTCGATATGATATGTCATTGCGGGGAGGACCTTTGCAATTGCAATCGTAATGTTAAGGACTACCATTACTGTTTGACACCTCACTTCATAGAGGACTTTTGCAGTGCATACCTTGGGGAGGGCCTCCAAGGCATGTTGTAGTAAGGGGAGGACCTTCTGGCTGTGTAGTGTTGTTTTGGGGAGGGCCTTCGCAATAACTTCCATTATGGTGTGGATGACCATCATGGTTTGACGTTCGATGTGTATCCTGGGGAGGACCTTCAAGACAAAATGTGACAAAGGAAGGACCTCCTTGTTTCTTGGGGCCACTACGGGGAGAAACTTCACAATGGAGGCCGTGGTGGTGAGGATTACCATCACAGCTACTGTAATGGTGAGTACTACTATTACAGATTCCACAGGGAGAATATCTATGGGGTACACTTTAGGGAGGGCCTTCAAAATGTACTGCAACTAGGGGAGGGCCTTCCCAATGCTTGACGTCTCTATGGGGAGGACCTCCATTATCAGGGTGGTGAGGACTACCACAGTGATCTGATGCCCGGCTGCACAGAGTTTCATTGCAATGTAACCCCTGGGGAGGACCTTCAGGGCAGACCATGATAAGGGGAGGAACTTCTTGTCGTGATGAGACGTCACTATGGGGAGGGCCTCCACAGTTGTGACGATGATAGCAAGGACTACTATCGTAATCTGTCACCCCACTTCATAGAGAGTGTTTGCAGTGTATACCCCGGGGGGGACCTTCAGGGTGGACCGCAGAAAGTGGAGGGACATGTTGCTGCTCGATCATCTGGCCACGTGGAGGGTATCCATGACTCACATCAAAGGAGGATATATCATGATCGATCATTATATGCCCGTGGGGGAGGCCCCCAAGGGTGCTCTGGGGAGGACCTTCAAATCTCTGGGTAGAAACATTGTGGGGAGGACCTTCGCAACTGCTACTACCACTCCCATAATATAGTAATGTGTGGGTAGGGTTCTGGCCATTCTATATTCACTTAGAGGCATTGGGAACCCCAACTTATAGCAGAGCGGAGTCATAAACCCGCTCTTTATTTTCTGAATGCCTTTGGCGCGTTCTGGGTGCTTTCCAACATGTAGCGGGGACCGTCTGCTATTGACAAAGACCATCACCTTTGGGTACATATCTAATTGGGTCTCGTGATGTCATCGGGATACGCCGAAGAACATCTTTACTTTTATCCGGGATATCTGCCAGCCCAGGAGAATCCACCATGATGGACGAGTGTCCCCCAGTTGGAACAAGTGAAACTGCTCGATTTGGTATCCCTTGCGTCAGGGAATATGGTCGAAGACCCTCCTGGGAGGAATTAGGGATGAAGATATACTCTGAGGCGGCTGACTCATCACTTAGATGAGTCGCCTCAATTTGGGAGATGGGCTCACGGGCCTGAGTCCTTGCTGTTGCCACATAAGAAATTACATTCTGGAAAGTCTTCAAGATAAGATCTGGGATTGCTACCTGCTCTTCCCTCATTGCCAGGATATGCATAGAGACATATTTGGCTAGAACGGGTATGAAGGCCCATTCCGGTATCAGAGTAGGAATATCCTGCTCCGGTCCTCCCGTGGTCAGTGGGTACTAACAATTCTCCTGTGTCGGGGAAGGTGAACGAATATTCTCCTCGGTCGGGATACGACATCTTATCTATCCATTTTCTGCCACATTGGGGTGGTGGACTTTACTTTCTTCCGCAGGGAGCTGGCCCTGCATATGTTGGTTTCCCACCGTATCGAGTCAGTGGCCTTTGTTGGCAGGGAGATGTGCCCACCTATTAATTCCCACAACATCTAGATGGCGGGCTTTGTTGATTGCCACCACATCGTGATGGTAGGTGTTAATTGCATCTACTAGGAGCTGGACCTGCAGGCGCTGGGTCCCAACCACATCAGGTTGTTGGGCTTCAAGACCCTAGGTAGGGAGAGGTTCCTGTTGGGTAGGTGACGTACTGCATGAGCGACGGGCTTGACATAGCTCGGTGGGGATGCACGCATGCTCATATGAGGTGGCCATTTCTGGATGGCGGGCCCTGGAGGAGCGAACAGGTGTATGTGCATGTTCGTGATATGTCTCTGTGACTAGGATGCGAAGCTCCACCTCAGTTACAAGGGTGATGACTGGTCCATGATTGTATGTATGCTGCCCTCATCGGGCGGTCCGAGGGGCCGGAGCTCAGGGAGCGTGGGCCTAGATACTCGAGGTGATATCCTCCATAGCATGAGGATGCTATGTTGCGGTGTAACAATGATAATGTCTGCTGGAGGCGGCCCTGGAGAGGAACCCCCGTTCAGCGAGGATGATGTTATCCATGCCGAATTCATCTGTCTCCCTAAGATAGGGGAGGTACGCATTGTATCGTTCCGAGTATAGACTCCTGAAATGGTTTGAGATGATAATAGGAGCCGTCAGGATCTACCTTTGTGGTCGCTGCTAGGCTGGCGACCGACGAGTCCTGGTAGATTGGAGGGCGTGTATGGCCACCTCCACCATCGGTATAGTACCATTCACGTGGTACTCTCGGATAAGAGTATCTGAGAACCAGTTTTGAAGACACTGGGTAGGTGACAGGGTCCCCCGTTGGTGAGGAAGTCTGGTCGCTGAGTAGTTGGAAGCACGCGCCTGTGAGTTCCTTCGTGTCACCATTGGATCGAAGGGAGTTCTTTGTGGTACCGGTGAAATATTTAAACAAATACAAATAGAAAAATCCATCAAAGTATCATCTAATGATCCAATGTATAATTAATGACCTTTCTTGGACCTTCTTGTGAATACAAAAGGGCACAAGGTGGGATTAGGTTAAATCTGTCATGCTTGGTTAAAGATTCATGTTGTGTACACCATTATTTGTTTCAGATCGATTTCGAAATGCCCAATGGTCCCATATCCAATGACATGTGGACCTACTTTCCAAAGGCAGGCGCTCAGTAGGTGGTTTGGCCATCGATGCTTAAGAACTCACATTGGTCGAGAGAATGGAAAGTCAGGCTCATCACACCCTTTTTGGGGGGGAATTATTGCCCATTCTGGGACACTCTTATAGATTTAAGAAGTATTTATATGTTCACAAATCTTTGGTTTATACTCAAGAATAGTATCCATAGATTTCTCCCTGTGATCAATGGTTAACTAGATGCAGGGGTTTAGAATCATTTATGCCCGAGGTTTACCATCCCTCATTGGATTAACGACCTTGAGGAGTCTGGACTCTTTGATGCGACACTAGAAGTGGTGCGGTGAACCGACGTGAAGATAGTCAGATCGACCAGTTGTCGGGATTGATCCTCAAAGAGGCTTCCTACATACCCTACCTAGGATATAGGGATCAAAGTCCACATAGTTAGAATGGGAGTGTCAGAGAGCCGACAAAGATGTGGATCCAGAGGTCTGATGGTGATCGGGATTGAACCTCATGGAGGATTCCTATGTATCCCTATGTTAGGGAATCAAAGTCCTCATAGTTTGCATTAACTTGGGGCTTACACTTTGAGGAGGCCCATAGTAACATATTTGGGCTTACACTCTGAGAAGGCCCATAAGAGGATGTCATAGTGGATGCTTACTCTAAGCCCACGTGAGTCATGCTCGGTGTGAGAAACAAGAGGGAGCTGGGACTAGACGATCACGTCGCGAAAGGTGCATCTGTGGGAAGTGGAGTGGGGCTTACACATAGAGGCGGCCCATATAGTCGGGGCTTACTCCAGAATGGATGCCCATGGTAAAAAAGTGTAATGAGAGAGGGACTTTTCCCCAAAGAGGGACGGAGCAACAACCTTCCCCACTGCGCCCTTCCTTGGCCATGGTCTTGGGGAAGTACGAAGGTGCATGTGGGCTTCCTTCTGATGGGTATCCAGCCACGCCCCAGGGACGGGAGAAGTTCCCCTACCCCAACAAGTGGAGGGGCATAACGGGGGTTCTCAGGATCAGACTCTGCATTACAGTGGAAATGTGAACCCAGGAATGCTTCAAAAATCTACTCAATGGCCGGAGAAACCGCTTCACCCTCACTTAACGTGGGTATGTGAATTCAAAACGGCACACTGATTCACCTAAAGGTTACATCACACGGGTCTGGTGGCTCCGGTGGAGGCCTCGACTCGGGGCCAAAGAATGGGCCAATGAGGGAGCTGCGAAGGATCAGGCCAGATTGGGAGGATTTTATCTGGCTCAGGGAATGGGAACTCCGAATGATTTGGCGGGCCACATGGATGTATGAGGGGTGGAACCCTTTGCGTAGGGAGGTGCTACATGGCTATAGAGGTCGTTCTCAAACCAGGGTGGTTCGCGGAATGATGGGCATCCCGCAAACCAGGTTGGTTCGCGGCTTCGGGTTCTGCCCACATACTAGGTTGGTACGTGGAGGGATCCAAGCGAGCAGCGGCAGCCAAGGGCGGCACCGACTGGGGGTTCATCGGTCGAGGATTCTCCCGTGTAGGAGGGTGCTATGCAGTGCATCAGATCGGAAAAGGGGCATAAACTCCTTGGTCCATGGGGACTTCATCCGCGGAGGGGCCATAGTTCGCGGTCTTATTTTCTTTTTAATTCTATGTTTTTGATTCACCATATTATTATGCATTTTTAGTTCGTTATTAATTCGCTTCCAGTTTCATACTTGTTCTGGTTTGTGAACAGGGACTTTCGCTATTTGCAAAATCCTAAGCTCTTTACTTTGAAATCCTTCCACCCGAATTTGATTGATCTCCCCCAATCCCCCTTTCGTCTTCCCCCTCCCTCATTTTATATAGTGGGGAAAGATATATATATGTGGTCATAATGCACCTTTTTCAGAATACCATTATTGAAAACCTGGTTTATGGATGACTTTGTCAGTCCGCAACTCACGAGGGCATTGAATGTACCTCCCCCGCGAACCAAACCAACCTCGTGGAGTGCTTCACGGCCACACAGGATTCCGCCTTCATTTTGAAAGCGATAGCAGATTCGTCCTAGGACGGTCGACATGGTCCGCGGTTGGGGTGGTTCGCGATGATGGACCAGTTTGGTGCCCGTCCGGCTTTGCACCCACGGAGGATCTCCGCCTCCATTCCATGAACGACAATGGTCCACAGAGGGGGTGCTTCGCGGAACCAGTTGCATTCTATTGTCATTGGTCGGGTCTATGGACCGGTTCATCTTGTTGCTTCCTTTGAGTATTCTCCACACTCTTCCCCAATTCTTTGTGGGGGAAATTGGGTAAAATCTCCCTTGGACTAATGGAAATTATCATTCTCCTTTACGAATTTTTCAGGAACCTACAATCACTAAGGGGGGAGCCATTCCACTTTTGTTAGAATAAGGATGATTAAATGCACCATTTAATTAATTATTGCAAACTCAAAAAATTCATGGTAAATAACATGTATTCCAAACCATGGATAAATTACTTGTTTGATCATTTCTATAGAGCCCAATATTTGTATATGAATGACCATTATCCAAGATTTTACCCATTTAACACAAGGAATGAACATATTCCAAAAACTACCTTAGGAATATGGTATGGATTCATTGAGTTCCTAGTGATTCATTTTAAACACACTAATAAAAAAATATTAATAGACTTGAAGAACATAATATTTAGAGATTACCTTTAAAAAGTCCATAGTATTTTTAGATGATATTATTAGATACTCAAAAATAAATTATAAAACATGAGGTTAATTTTAGTATTATTCTATATGCCTTATGAAAAGATATGATTTATGAAATGTATAAAAAATTTAAGATATGAATGTATAATTTATAATTAATCTTAAATATTATCACTAGGAATGAGATATCTATAGACCCCTTAAAAACAAGGGTAATTATAATGGGCTTAGACCAGTATTTGAAATAGATATATGTAGTTTCCATGGAATAAAGAGGTATTACCAAAAATTTGTGAGAAAAATATCATGATTTTCAATCCCAGTAAAAAATATAACATGTAATTGTGTAAACATATCTATAATTGTGAATATTAAGATAGATTTAAGTAGTGTGAAATGAGGCGTATTACCACAATAGTCCTCAATTTTTCCTCAAGTGGGAAAATTATATGTCATATAAAAATGATTCAAATTAAAGATTTTGTAGTGTAATAATGAAAAATGATATATTTTTAGCATAAATATTATTAATTAATATTTTAATTAGCATAAATAACCCATGGAATACTATTTATCAATCCATACTTTCATATGAAGGATATTAGATTCAAAAAGGATGGAACTTATTCATTCATTTCTGAAATTAATTCTCAACCATATCGTCTAATGTATATAAATGGTGATGAAAGAGAAAATGTATAAATTCTAATGAAGGTGGAAGTAATATGAAAATGGAAATACATGAAATTAAAAATTTATGGGGATGGTGTTGTATGATTTGGGTCATGACTATGTATACCATCAAAAATTGAGATCAATAATGATATGTACAATGATTCACATAGTTTGTCCTTACTTATCCCCCAAGGGAGTATGAATATATGTTGAGACCTATAAGAGAACTGTTGTTGGGAAAATATGAAAAAGGATATCATGGAATATACATTAAATTGTTTGGTATGTCATTATATGATGGTTGAAACACTATTAGAATTTTAGGCTATATCCATGGACCTATAGCCACAGTTTTTTAGGTTCATGAATATAGCTTGTTTATAGATGTGATTTGATTACTGCTCCATGGATGAATAATCGTGATTTGATTTTTGTTTCAATACTCTTTGGGATCCTCCTCCTCCCCCAAATTTCCCTTGTCCCACAATCCTCTCACTGTGGTGCCCTCATCGACCGATCTACATCCATCTCACTACGGCACCCTCCTCACTCAATCCGTGACCCTATCACTGTGGCCGCCATCTCCCTTATGACCTCTCTCACTATGGAACACTCCTCCTAGATGACCTCTCTCACCACGAAGACCTCCTCCCCGATGACCTCTCTCACTGAGTTTCCCACCCAACGTTGCCACTCCACCAACGTTGCTCTAAGACAGTCGCCCCACCTCCTCCTCTGACGCGCCTCCTAAGTGGCTACCCCATCTCCTAGGGATCATCCTCCTCCTTGGGACACCATAGGTATTTAGGATTCAAAGCCCTCAAATTTCAGCCATGATTATTTTATAGAAACGGTTACTCCTTATTCTTCCTTCTGGAGTCTCATATATCATTTATATCATCATGATCAACATTACATCAAATTATACCTCAACATTTCACATAGATAAAAATTCTTCTTGAAATTATCATCACTTAAGTACATTGTCCAATTCATATGTATTTTTCAACCAAAATTCTCACCGCGGTTTCCACTATTGCATGACCAACTTCTTCCTATTTTCATTTAACTATATTTTATTTTTTCAATAAAATAATGTGGGATTTTGTTGACTTCAAATCCTTCTTTTTTCGGTATTTATATCATATCATCTTGAAATATAGAACAAACCTCGTGATTTTAAAATTTAATTTGTGGAATATTTGTTATTATATTTAATCATATTATTAAAAGACACGTATTCTCCATCCAATGATCCAAACACAACTTTCAGTGACACATATGTCGTATATTCCTACGGATTCAGAAGATTCCTACACACATGTGTACACTGTATTGTCCTTTTTTTCATGGCTTAAGTCTTTTTGTGAGTCTCCTATTTCTAGGAATCATTATGGAATTGACTGCAGTGTGGTGGATTCTTACCACTTTCCACATTTAGTTTATAATCACAGCATGATAATCACTATGGAATGGTCATCATTATCTCACTATTTTACATAAACCCAATTTTTCGTCTCTATAACGTCTCATTTGGATATAATTCTATTAATAAATAATTAAAATCAATATTTTCGATTCATTATAAAACTCACATAAAAAACATAGTCCATACTCACATTTAATAATAATCATAATCATGTATAATGAATTAATCGACTATTGTAGAATGGTGTCATAGATTGTAGTGCAAGATTCTACTTGGACATGAAGTTGAAGATGATAAATAAGAAATCATATCATTTAAAAATGCCTCTCATGTACATGTTTTAATAGGTTGATCAGTACCAAAATAAATATTTCCCTTATAAAAAATTTCACTCAATTAGTTACTTGATAAATTCCAATATGGATCGGTAATCTCTTATGGCCCTCTGTGAAGACCCGCATATGGGAATGCTATGTACCCCTCACCCACCTGTACCATGCCACCTGCACATACCAATATAGTCTCTCAACATATTCACATATTTTTTTCTTAGCTGGAATCCATCCTATGAGCTTCGATTTTTCCTCATGGATTCCTCATTACTAGATTCATGTGATGGTATAGAGACCTATAATTTTTTTTTTAAAACATTAAAATACATTATCCAAATAGTAGTATGAGTAATATTGAACTGAGAAGAACATTAATAAACTCTTTAGTTTTAGCTCTATAAAATTATTTCATAAATATTTTTATATAATCATTTCAATTTTTTATGATTATTAAAAAATGATGGAAGAAACTATCTTTAACTTCAAACAACATTACCTAAGTGAATTGATCTAAAAAACTCCAATGGTAAAACATTCTTTAAACTTCTACAAGATCCTTCCAAAATTGATATTTGTATGAATTATTGAATATGAAGGATTCTAAAGTAACTCTGCCTCAATGGATAATCTCATACTAAACTTCATCAGGATAGATATTTTCTCCATATGTAATTTGGAATACCATTTGATAAATAATACAAATATGGTTACATGTTTAGTTCTTGAACTATTATTCTAGCATAATTTTTTTCATTTTTTCCTTATTTGAGAACAATCATCACCATTAATTACCAACATGGTTAGCACAGAAATACAAAACAACTGATTATGAAATAATATAGAAACTTCGTTACATTTTTAGAGTGGTCAGAAAGGATAATAACTTATTCTCAACTATGAAACTTTTTCTTTTAGTACTCTAATTTTATGTAAATTCTACACACTAGATTTTGTATTTTTCATAAAATTCATTGTTAAGAATTAGTTATCTTCTTAGTTATTTGTATGATATCTCCATTCTAACATGGTCCATCAATTAAAATACCTCACTTACTTCATTATTCATTGTTCTCAAGATTTTATCTTGTGTTACTACACTTTTCAAGAAACTCGTTGAGTTTTGACTATCCTTCTTGAACCTCCCACAAGACTTTTCATGAGTTCTTGGATTGTTACCTTCTGATAATCCCTCATGATTTTTGTATTTTCATTCTTCATATGGATTAGAATAATTTCTTTTGGCACTTTTTTTAACTTGTTATTCTTTCATTTTTTTCAATTTCCAAATCAGCCGGTGATATAACTAAATATTCAATTGGTATATTCATATCTTTTTTGGATTATACATATGGTTTCTTGATGTTGATTTTTTCAAAACTTTTTAAATAAATGTAAAACATATCATGAACTTCTTGGACATGCATTAAAGTTGATATTTCTTATATTTCTTTTCCAAGGCTGACTCAACTATCTTTATTGTATTTTGTGATATTTTTCCATTATTTTATTTTGATACATACATAGATAAACATGAAGCACACATGTAACCACTACTATTACACTAACAATAGGGGTATTAAAATTTTGAAAACTCTTTTATAGTATATATGTTATTTCCTTTCACCTATAGTTATTGCCATATCTTAGTCTTACTCTCTATCATTGATGGATTTATATGAATTTTAGAAAGAGATATATTATGAAAATAATTTAATGCATTGTGCAGAAACCTTTTATAATTTTTTAAATGACATTAAAAACATGTTTTTATTTTATAAACTCCACACTATTGATATTTTTTTTGATCTTATAAAATACCAATTTTGGGAATTCTTTTCAACTTCTTGGGCTAAATGTAAGGAAAATCAATTCATACACTTACTTTCAGAAACCATTGATAAAGTGGTTGATTTCTCTAATTTTTTCTGTATCAAATTTTTGATAGTTTTTTAGTTTATTCATACATTATGTAAAAAAATAAATTTATTAGAAATAAATTTTTAAATGTGGTTAGTAACTTTCTTTTTATAGATGTTGAATATTGATCATTAGACAATCTCAAGATGTTTTTGGAACCAGTTGTAGAGATTTTATCCTAAAAGTCTCCCTATAAACAATGTGTGGAGAAAATATTCTTCTAATTTCCAAAAATGTACAAGGTTTGTTTACATATATATTTTTATTTTTAACTTCAAGTTATAATAATTTCATTTTGAATATGTTTATCTCATCATCTATAGTTTTAATATTTTCTTCATGGAGATTCTTTATTTTTATCAACTTCATCATATATAATATTGAACTTTTCCTATAATTGATGTTCAAACTATTTAATATTATTTTCGGTGCCCTCTATTTCATTATTCTAAAAAATAATTAATTATTTATTTGTATAGTTCCACACTTACATCATTTCCAAGGATACTTTTTATCATGGAATTCATTCAGCAAAACTATCTCAAATCTGGAGTACTTTCCTTCAACATTAGAACTCCCTTTTGTGGCCTCTATATTATTATTTGTATTTATACATTCAAGATCATTTTTGGATAAGGAATTAACCATCATCTCTAATTCATTTTCATGAAAATTTACTTATACCTAATATTATTTATGAAGATAAAAATAAACGTAACAACATATTTTGGTAATATTAGATATATTTTCTCAAAAAAGCATATGAATCTGTATATTAATTATTAAATAGATCTCTGAAACAATGTTCCTCACAACTTGTTATTGATTCATCAGAGTAACTACCATGATAATAATTTAAAATTACATCATATTTATTAAATATATATGATTCACTAGATTTATAAGTTTTATCTGTCTTCTTAACATTGTAACTCTCAGCCAATTCTTTAATATTCATGCTTGATTAGGTATCATCGTGATATTATCATAATGAAGTTGTGTTTTCTTACTTTATACCCAAGAGGTAAATTATTATTATCATTATCATATTCTTATTACTTTTGTTCTTTTAGCATGATCTTTCTTTAACTTCAGGTACTTCCACGGTTGGACCTTCTATAATGTAAACATGAATCGTGGTACGTACCTCATGATATTTCCATTTGAAAACGCAGCATAAGCATCATAATTTTTATTCATATTAATGGATGACTCATATGTTCTAGATAATGAATCTAATGTTACTTTCAAGGGCACATATATAATACCAAGAAAATAACTCGAATACACACACATAAATAATATTTTTCTTTTTTCATGGAATAACACTTTATGTGAGTTTCCTAAATGTGGGGTGGGGGTAGTGTGTAATTTAACACCCCGAGCTTCCATTATACGCTTCTCATTCAATAATGCAATAGCTTGCATTGTACGCAACTTCGAGTTCTAACACACCGCAACTAATCAAAGTAGCTGTTATGAATAGTAATACCCACTTTTTGAAATTACATAAATTTCATATTTAAAAATGGACTTCATTTTTGGATTCGGAATATCAAAATTAGCATATGTTGAATTTTTGGTATTTTTCTGAGAACTTTCAATTTTTTATGAATAGTGAAAAATACTTAAAAACAACTTTTTTAATCAAAATAATTTATAGTGATAAAGTATAATATTGAGTGGTTTTATAGTATAATTAGATTATATTTTTACCATTTTATCCAATGGTGTTCATTAAATTAATTTCACTTTGAAATTGGACATAAACAATTGTCAATCTTTTGATATATATTGTTTCTTAAAAACACACTATTTGTTGTGACAGCGGGAATTAATTATGAAATTAATTAATGAAACTTATATGTTTGTAATTTTTTAAAATAGACATCATTTTTGAATTAATAATATCAATTATATCTTAGGGTGAAATTTTGGCATTGTTATGAAAAACTTCAATTTTTGATGAATAGTGAAACCACTAAGTGGTAGTTAAAAAACTGATTTTTCATTTAAATGAAACATTACCACTTCTGTGATGTGATTTTCAAAAATCCGACATACATGGTTGTCATTAGGAAGTAAAATTTGGTTTAATGGGATTAAAATAATTTTTTGGTGAAAAGTAACTTTAAAGTTTAATTAATCGCTATTAAAGGTAATTAGTGAAATTTAAGGTAAATATAATGTTATAATAATATGAAATGACCTTGAAACTTGTCCTACCCATATTGGATGAGTCATGACCGACCAAGACAAACCATGGGTCAACTTGAGGACCCCATGGAGCCACTTTGGTAGGGAAATTACATTAAAATCTTTTATTTAAAGTTAAAATAAAAATGTCACAAACATAAGTTGTTTTACTAAAACAATTTTTAAATGGGGTTATACAAGTTATATTTTTGACTAAAAATATTAATTAGAAATATAAAAATGTTTCCTACATCATGATAGTTTTTTTTATAGTTTTTAGACATTAAATAAATTAAATTATTTATGACACCATGATGATGCAGCGATTACCTCATTAATTAACGATTTAAATAAAATGAAAAGATAATGTAAAATTTAAGGCTTACACTTGTCAAAAACCTATTGGATGAGTATATTTAGAACCCTTATCCCCTTATCCTAGAATTATATAAGTGTGGGACCTTTAAAATCCGAAACCCATTATATAATAATGTAACATTTCATTACTTTCCAAGAGTGCCCCTCCCCTCCACTTATAAAAGGCCCCCACCACTACCACCTTACTCACACATTCAAAGCCTTTTGGATCGGCCAACCTCTGCCCAAATACTCTCCCAACTTCCCTACCTTACTCCTAGAAGCCTCAATTTGGGCATAATTCTTCCCAAAGAAGCCTTTGGCTCAAATCAAAAGAGTTACCTGATTTTAAGGTAATATCTTCTCTTATGTTATTTTGTTTTATTTTTCTTATACAACCCCCTAAACTCTTTTTATTCATTTATTTTGTAACAAAACCAGTATAATAAATATAATAGGATGTTTTTATAATAATTATTCTATCTACACTTACACACACCTACATCTAATGGTTAAAGAACATACTGTTTCTGTGGATGGAAAATTTCTGCCTCACGAAATGATGATTGTTCAACACTCATATAACAACTCTAATGGTGGCCATTTTGATGAAACTATTTTCATATATGATATATATATTATTTTTATGTTTTCCTTATGCTTCTGTATTTCTCATTTGTGGCATACTTTATGATTTCCATTATGGGTAAACGCGATAATTTCATTTTAGGAAGTGCGGACTACCGCCCCCTCAAAGTGATTTGAATCGTTAATGCCATATGTGGGATGTATAAAGGATGGAGTAAATGGTATTATACATTATATTATACTGGAATTATATTATACCATTATATAATTATAACTTCATTCCATTAAATATGAAATAGAAATGAAAGTAGCGTTCATGCGTACGTACGGCTTACCGTCTCCATGAACGGTGCATTTCATTTCTTACCTCTAAACGTTTGGGAATATTATTAATGCATGTATACAATAGATATATATGAGATATATGATATCAATATCATGAATATAATTCTGGATATAATGTATATATCACCACATGAACAACTTGTAATTATAAGAAGTTTATTTTTGACTCAAGTACCAAAGATCAACAAAACGACCGTTATTAACTTAAATAATTACATAATGTTCATAACATGGTAATAAGTGATATAAAAGGAATAATTAACTTGAAAAACGTTCTTAAGAGGTTATATATTAACTCTAGTTTATTATTCAGGAGATCAAAGAACGGTCGAGTGAATTCGGACATGAGGTAAGGGAACTTCTTAACCCAATTTCTATTCTTTGGGTTAATCTCCTACTTTCAAATTATGTCATGATATTATTATATCCTATCTTGTATTTGTAATTTCGTTATGTTTACTTATAGTGAATACACATAATACATCTATTTTATTTAAAAAATGATCTTTGTAAGGTACTTTGTCTCAATATCCATTCATTGAGGCATATTTTGTTTTATACACAAATTTCTTTAATACGGTGTATAAAACCCTTTGACTTTTATGTTTATTCAAAAGGAATCTTTTTATACGAATTGTTTTACTAAATGAAAAAAAGGAATGTTTTTCTTGTCATACGTATGCGTCGACAACGACTTCTCCACCGCCATAGCCATTATTAGGGTTTCGGCTTCCTCTACAAGCCATAACATTTTCTAAATGAAAAATAAATACCAAGTTTTAATTTTCATTTATTTTGGTATTGAAAATGGGTTTGATAATGTTTTTATTATATCAATGTGTCGTATTGTTATCTTGTGATTGAAATGTGTAAATGTTCTGTTTCCTTTTTGCATGTTTTATGTGATACGATTATGTTATGGTTTATGATATGTTTAAACCAATTCATATGAGGAATGAATTGGACTTAATAAGTGACGGGTGGAGCCTGCTATAGCTCCTCGATGCATCGGTAGGTCTCATGAGACAAACTAGTGTCTTGGCATGAGGCCTTGACAAAATATTATTTGTGGTCTTGGAACAAGGCCTTGGCTACATGGTTATGATAGTCTGGCATTATGCATTCCATCATTATGAAAGTGGTTATTGATATTGCATGGGATTATTTGACTAGTAGAATATCTATGTGAGTAAGAAAATGGAATTATTTAAATTTATTTTTTCCATATCATGCTGAATTTCAAGTTTAAAAAGGCTTTTGTTTTAGTTATACATTTCCTTAAATGTAAATTTTTATTTATGAAAGAGTCCACAATTTTGATATCCTTACTGAGCATATGAGCTCACCCCTTTCAATGTTTTAATATTTTCTAGGATGTGAAGAAGTATTTTATGAAGGACCTGCATGGATAGTCAGAAGAGGATATGAGTGTGGACTATGGAGACTTTGTTATTGTAGTTTTTTACTTTATGATGTAATGTAACATTTATGAATGTATCTAGTGTTTCCAAGGCTACTAAACGAAACGGTCTTTCGAGACTTGATCTTTTGTGGTCATGCCAATGATACGCAATAATGCACCGACTCTGGGTAATTGGGGTTGGGGCGTTACAGTTGGTATCAGAGGCAGTTTTGTACTAACCTTGGAATCTAGATTTAGATAAACTCTGATTAGAGCACATAGCCCGAAGATAGACTTTGAAAATTAGTATAGAAGAACTTCCTAGAATTTTGGTATTATAGAGATTTTGTGAGTTTTCCGAGAAATACATATTTGTCTGGATACGAGCAGGTAGAGGCGGTTCTGGCACAGATGTACCTAGGGGTAAAACCCGAAAACACCGCTTTCAGCTAGACTCGAACGGGAACTAGTGCACGACAACGGGCCTTGCTGCACTCTTGGTTACGACATTCCCGGGGGATATGCTTAGTATAATTCTCGTTTTCTTTACAAACCACTATGAAGGGTTATGAGTATATATACTTCCTCAAAGAAAACATTTTTATGGACTATATCCATAAATAGTTTAATTTATGTTAAGTATTTTACAAGTATGGAATTATGTATTTTGATTCATAAACTAATCTAATTTATGATATTGTTTAGAAATGGCGCTTAGTAGAAGGAATGGAAACTTTATCAATGCACGCACTCCGTGTAGGGATTTCCCTCCTGCTCAAGATAATAATTGTGGATCTAGAGATACAACTAGTGCTGATCAACTTATTACCATACTGGGACAACTCACTCAGGTTATGAATAATAACCTTACTCATATGGACCACCCGGATCCACAATGTGGAGGATCAATGTTAGACCACTTCATGAGGCAACAACCACCAACATTTAATGGGGGTACAAATCCAATAGTAGCTGAGCAATGGATAAACTCCTTAGAAAAAATATTCCCTGCCTTGGGGAGTAGCGAAAGGGAGAAGGTTGTCATGGCATCCTACCGCCTCACTGGAGATGTCGATCAGTGGTGGTTGCTGATTCAAAACAAAAAGGAAGATGATGACGTATCGAATATGGAATGGAGGGAGATCAAAGAGCTTTTCTTAGAAAAATACTTTCCTCGTGACCATCGAGCAGATATGGAAAGGAAATTTCTGAGTCTGAGACAAAAGGAGGATGAGAATGTCGCAAAGTATGAGGCCAACTTTACAAGGTTAGCGAGGTATGTTGCAGATTATATACATAACCCAAGAGGTAATATTGATAGTTTCTTTGATGGGTTAAAACTATTTCTCCGTCGAGCTTTAGTATCACAATAATTCTCATCGTACGAAGATATTGTCTCGTGTGCTATCAAGACAGAAAAGGAATTCTCTAAATCTTATGACAATAAAGTAAATCAAGATATGAAGAGAATGGTGGAACAAGAGACAGATAAAGGGAAAAAGGAAAATAAGTTTTTCCCGTTATGAGATAATTGTGGGAATAATCACCCTGGTACTTGGCAAAAAGGAATGAGAGTTTATTTTAAATGTGGAGAAAAAGGTCACTAGGCTTGTGATTGTAAGGGAAAGAAAGAGGTTATCAATGTTGAATGCTACAATTGTAGGGAAATGGGGCATTATGCAAATGAATGTTCTAAGCGTCAGGGAAACTTACCTCAGAAAAGGCCAAGGGATGAAGGCCAATCTTCTGCTATTACTACAGTTGAAGTGGAATAATTAATGTATTGGTGCTTTTGAACTCAAGGATTATATTTTTGTTATAAGAATAATGTGATATATATAAGGATTATACAAAAATACTTGTTGTTTCAGTAAGGTTTTAATATGATGAAGGTAATAATATTGTTAGTATGTGACAAAAAGAGAAACTTTAATTAGTTTGGGGAATCTAATGTTACAATTGATTTTGGAATTTAGAGACCTTTTAGAGAAAGTATGGATAAAGGTATTTTGGATAACTATTAAGGTTGGAATTGATTAATTTGAACCTTGTATAGTATTGTTTAAGGTTAAAACATTTATGAAGATTAATTTTGGAATATTATAATACTATAGTTTTAGGAAAAGGAAAACCTGTAGGGTGGGGCATAACCCGTCGCGTCGGACAAAGCTGCAGGAATCGAACCCACAACCATAGTGCGACATGCCTTTATTACCTACCACTAGCCTACAGTAAGTCCTTGGTTATTAAAAAAGAGTTTTACTAATCTAAATGGTATGTCTTAATATTTGGAACCTTATATAATTAGGATAAATATAATATTTTTGAGTTCTATTACCTTTTAGAGTGAAAGATGGGTTTGTGGTAAAAATTTATTAAAGAATGAAAGTCTACATTACAAGTATGTATATTCCCTTACGTTCTTAATAAATCTCCTAAATAAATTCCTCAACCTTATAAAAGGTAACTTAAAACAAAAACGTTGCCGGTTAACTTTTCCAACTAGGGATTCAATGACTATTTAACCAATCACATGTTTGTGATTTTCTTATGGTTAACTTTCTCCTAATCCAGTTTTCTACGACTCTCCATCAGACCTTGATGGTTTTTTTTCTTGCATATCCATATTTTCATAGAATCCTAGTATGGGCTATCTTGGGTGGCCTTTGTACTTATCTTTCTATCTTTTAAAGTTATATTTTTATTAACCTTATTTCCGATGTGGGTTTTCCAAAAAGGTATTTTCTATTTTCAACCTTTTATTTTCAAAGAAAAATTTCAAATTGAGAGGACGCAATTTATTGAAGGAGGGGAGAATGTAACAGCTCGAGCTTCTATGATACGCTTCTCATTCAATAATGCAATAGCTTGCATTATACGCAACTTCGAGTTCTAACAGACCGCAACTAATCAAAGTAGTCGTTATTAATAGTAATACCCACCTTTTGAAATTATATAAATTTTATATTTCAAAATGGACTTCATCTTTGGATTCAGAATATCGAAAATAGCCTATGTTGAATTTTTGGTATTTTTCTGAGAACTTCCAATTTTTTATGAATAGTGAAAAATACTTAAAAACAAATTTTTTAATCAAAATAATTTATAGTGATAAATTATACTATTGAGTGGTCTTAAAGTATAATTAGAATATATTTTTACCATTTTATCCAATGGTGTTCATTAGAATTAATTTCACTTTGAAATTGGACATAAACAATTGTCAATCTTTTGATATATATTGTTTCTTAAAAACACGCTATTTGTTGTGACAGCGGGAATTAATTATGAAATTAAATAATACAACTTATATGTTTGGAATTTTGTAAAATAGACATCATTTTTGAATTTGGAATATCAATTATAGCTTAGGGTGAAATTTTGGCATTGTTCTGAAAAACTTCAATTTTTGATAAATAGTGAAACCACTAAGTGGTAGTTAAAAAACTAATTTTTCGTTTTAATGAAACATTACCACTTCTGTGATGTGATTTTCAAATATCTGACATACATGGTTGTCATTAGGAAGTAAAATGTGGTTCAATGGGATTAAAATAATTTTTTTTTGTGAATAGTAACTTTTAAGTTTAATTAATCGCGATTAAAGGTAATTAGTGAAATTTAAGGTAAATATAATGTTATAATAACAGGAAATGACCGTGACACTTGTCCTACCCCTATTGTATGAGTCATGGCAGACTAATACAAACCATGGGTCAACTTGGGGACCCCATGGAGCCACATTGGTAGGGAAATGACATTAAAATCTTTTATTTAAAGTTAAAATAAAAATGTCACAAACATAAGTTGTTTTACTAAAACAGTTTTTAAATGGGGTTATACAAGTCATATTTTTTAATATAAATATTAATTAGAAAGATAAAAAGATTTCCTACATCATGATAGTTTTTTTATAATTTTTAGACATTAAATAAATTAAATTTTTATGACACCATGATGATGCAGCGATTACCTCATTAATTAACGATTTAAATAAAATGAAAAGATAATGTAAAATCCAAGGCTTACACTTGTCAAAAACCTATTGGATGAGTATATTTATAACCCTTATCACCTTATCCTCGAATTATATAAGTGTGGGACCTTTAAAATCAGATTATAATTATATAATAAAGTAACATTTCATTACTTTCCAAGAGTGCCCCTCCTCTCCACTTATAAAAGGCCCCCACCACTACCACCTTACTCACACTTTCAAAGCCTTTTGGCTCGGCCAAACACTGCCCAAATACTCTCCCAACTTCCCTCCCTTACTACTAGAAGCCTCACTTTGGGAAGAATTCTTCCCAAGGAAGCCTTTGGCTCAAATCAAAATAGTTACCCGATTTTAAGGTAATGTCTTCTCTTATGTTATTTTGTTTTATTTTGCTTATCCAACCCCCTAAACTCTTTTTATTCATTTATTTTGTAACAACACAAGTATACTAAATATACTATGATGTTTTTATAAGAATTATTCGAGCTAAAAATACACACACCTACATCTAATGGTTAAAGAACATACTGATTCTGTGGATGGCGAATTTCTGCCTCACGAAATGATGATTGTTCAACACTCATATGACACCTCTAATGGTGGCCATTTTGATGAAACTATTTTCATATATGATATATATATTATGTTTATTTTCTCCATATGCTTCTGTATTTCTCATTTGTGGCATACTTTATGATTTCCATTATGGGTAAATGCAATAATTTTATTTTAGGAAGTGCGGACTACCGCCCCTCAAAGTGATTTGAATCATTAATGTCATATGTGGGATGTATAAAGGATGGAGTAAATGGTATTATACATTATATTATACTGGAATTATATTATACCTTTATATAATTATAACTTCATTCCATTAAATATGAAATAGAAATGAAAGTAGCGTTCATGCGTACGTACGGCTTACCGTCTCCATGAACGGTGCATTTCATTTCTTAAATCTAAACGTTATGGAAAATTATAAATGAATGTATATACTGGATATATATGAGATATATGATATCAATATCATGAATATAATTCTGGATAAAATGGATATATCACCACATGAACAACTTGTAATTATAAGAAGTTTATTTTTCACTCAAGTACCAAAGATCGACAAAACGACCGTTATTAACTTAAATAATTACATAATGTTCATAACATGGTAATAAGTGATATAAAAGGAATAATGAACTGGAAAACGGTTATTAAGAAGGTAGAGATTAACTCCAGTTTTTATTCAGGAGATCAAAAAATGGTCGAGTGAATTCGGACATGAGGTAAGGGAACTTCGTATCCAAATTTATATTCTTTGGGTTAATCTCCTACTTTAAAATTATGTCATGATATTATTATATCCTATCTTGAATTTGTAATTTCATTATGTTTACTTATATTGAATACACATAATATATCTATTTTATTTAAAAAATGATCTTTCTAAGGTACTTTGTCTCAATCTCCATTCATATAGGCATATTTTGTTTTATACACAAATTTCTTTTATACGGTGTATAAACCCCTTTGACTTTTATGTTTATTCAAAAGGAATCTTTTCATACGAAGTGTTTTTATAAACGACAAAAAGGAATGTATTTCTTGTCGTATGTATGCGGCGACAATGACTTCTCCGCCGCCATGGCCATTATTTGGGTTTCGGCTTCCTCTACAAGCCGAAATTTTTTTTAAATGAAAAATAAATACCAAGTTTTAATTTTCTTTTATTTTGCTATTGAAAATAGTTTTGATAATGTTATTATTATATCATTGTGTCATATTGTTATCTTGTGATTGAAATGTGGAAATGTTATGTTGCCTTTATGCATGTTTTATGTGATACGATTATGTTATGGTTTATGATATGTTTAAACCTATTCATATGAGGAATGCATTGGACTTAATCAATGACGGGTGGAGCCCACTATAGCTCCTCGATGCAACGGTAGGTCTCATGAGACAAACTAGTGTCTTGGAACGACGCCTTGACATAATATTATTTGTGGTCTTGGCACGAGGCCTTGGCTACGTGGTTTTGATAGTATGGCATTATGCATTCCACCATTATGAAAGTGGTTTTTGATATTGCATGGGATTATTTGACTAGTAGAATATCCATGTGAGTATGTAAATGGCATTATTTAATTTAATTTTTTCCATATCATGCTGAATTTCATGTTTAAAAATGCTTTTGTTTTAGTTATACATTGCCTTAAATGTTAATGTTTATTTACGAAAGCTTCCGCAATATTTTAATCCTTACTAAGCATATGAGATCACCCCTTTCAATGTTTTAATATTTTTCAGGATGTGAAGAAGTATTTTACGAATGACGTGCAGGGATAGTCAGAAGAGGATATGAGTATGGACTATGGAGACTTTGTTATTGTAGTTTTTCACTTTATGATGTAATGTAACATTTATGAATGTATCTAGTGTTTCCAAGGCTACTAAACTAAACGGTATTTCGAGACTTGATCTTTTGTGATCATGCCAATGTTACGCAATAATGCACCGACTCTGGGTAATTGGGGTCGGGGCGTTACAGTTGGTATCAAAGGAAGTTTAGTACTAACCTTGGAAGCTAGATTTAGATAAACTCTGATTAGAGCACATAGCCCGAAGATAGACTTTGAGGATTAGTATAGAAGAACTTCCTAGAATATTGGTATTTTAGTGATTTTGTGAGTTTTCCAAGAAATACATCCCTATCTGGATACGAGCAGGTAGAGGCGTCTCTGGCACAGATGTACCTAGGGGTAAAACCCGAAAACACCACTTTGAGCTAGACTCGAACGGGAACTAGTGCACGACAACGGGCCTTGCCGCACTCTTGGTTACGACACTCCCGGGGGATATGCTTAGGATAATTCACATTTTCTTTACAAACCACTATGAAGGGTTATGAGTATATACTTACTCAATGAAAACATTTTTATGGATTATATCCATAAATAGTTCAATTTATGTTACGTATTTTACAAGTATGGAATTATGTATTTTGATTCACAAACTAATCTAGTTTATGATATTGTTTAGAAATGGCACCTAGTAGAAGGAATGGAAACCATATCAATGCACACACTCCGTGTATGGATTTCCCTCCCGCTCAACATAATAATTGTGGATCTGGTGATACAACTGGTGATGATAAACTTATTACCATACTGTGACAACTCACTCAGGTTATGAATAATAACCATACTCGTATGGAGCACCCTGATCCGCAACGTGGAGGATCAATGTTATACCACTTCATGAGGCAACAACCACCAACAATTGATGGGGGTACAAATACAATAGTAGCTGAGCAATGGATAAACTCCTTAAAAAAATATTCCATGCCTTGGGGAGTAGCGAAAGGGAGAAGGTTGTCATGGCAGTCTACCGCCTCACTGGAGATGCCGATCAGTGGTGGTCGCTTATTCAAAACACAAAGGAAGATGATGAAGTATCGAATATGGAATGGAGGAAGTTCAAAGAGATTTTCTTAGAAAAATACTTTCCTCGTGACCATCGAGAAGTTATGGAAAGGAAATTTCTGAGTCTGAGACAAAATGAGGATGAGAATGTCGCAAATTATGAGGCCAACTTTACAAGGTTAGCGAGGTATGCTGCATATTATATACTTAACCCAAGAGGTAATATTGATCGTTTCTTTAATGGGTTAAATCCATTTCTCTGTCGATCTTTAGTATCACAATCCTTCTCATCGTACGAAGATATTGTCTTGTGTGTTATCAAGACAGAAAAGGAATTCTCTAAATCTTATGACAATAAAGTAAAGCAAGAGAAGAAGAGAATGGTGGAACAAGAGACAGATAAAGGGAAAAAGGAAAAGAAGGATTTTACGTTATGCGATAATTGTGGGAATAATCAACCCATTACATGCCTAAAAGGAATGGGAGTTTGTTTTAAATGTCGAGAAAAAGGTCACCAGGCTCGTGATTGCAAGGGAAAGAAAGAGGCTATCAATGTTGAATGCTACAATTGTAGGGAAATGGGGCATTATGCAAATGAGTGTCCTAAGAATCAGGGAAACTTACCTTAGAAAAGGCCAAGGGATGAAGGCCAGTCTTATGTTATTACTACAGTTGAAGTGGAATAATTTATGTATTGGTGCTTTTGGACTCAAGGATTATATTTTGGTTATAAGAATAATGTGATATATATAAGGATTGTACTGCAGTACTTGTTGATTCAGTAAGGTTTTAATATGATGAAGGTAATCATATTTTTAGTATGTGACAAAAAAATAATCTTTAATTTGTTTGGGGAATCTAATGTTACAATTGATTTTGGAATTCAGAGATCATTTAAAGAATGTATGGACAAAGGTATTTTGGATAACTATTAAGGTTGGAATGGATTAAGTTGAACCTTGGATTGTATTGTTTAAGGTTAAAACATTTATGAAGATTATTTTTGGAATATAATAATACTATAGTTTTAGGAAAAGTACAACCTGCAGGGTGGGGCATAACCCGTCGCGTCGGACAAAGCTGCAGGAATCAAACCCACAACCATAGTACGACAAGACTTTATTACCTACCACTTGCCTACAGTAAGTCCTTGGTTATTACAAAATAGTTTTACTAATCTAAATGGTATGTGTTAATATTTGGAACCTTATATAATTTGGATAAATAGAATATTTTTGAGTTCTATTACCTTTTAGAGTGAAAGATGGGTTTGTGGTAAAAATTTATTAAAGAATTAAAGTCTACATGACAAGTATGTATATTCCCTTACGTTCTTAATAAATCTCCTAAATAAATTCCTCAACCTTATAAAAGGTAACTTAAAACAAAAACGTTGCCGGTTAACTTTTCCAACTGGGGATTCAATGACTATTTAACCAATCACAAGTTTGTGATTTTGTTATGGTTAACTTTATCCTAATCCAGTTTTCTATGACTCTCCATCAGAACTTGATGGTTTTTTTTTCATATCCATATTTTCATAGAATCTTAGTATGGGCTATCTCGGGTGGCCTTTGTACTTATCTTTCTATCATTTAAAGTTATATTTTTATTAACCTTATTTCCGATGTGGGTTTTCCATAAAGGTATTTTCTATTTTCGACCTTTTATTTTCAAAGAAAAATTTCAAATTGCGAGGACGCAATTTATTGAAGGAGGGGAGAATGTAACACCCCGAGCTTCCATGATACGCTTCTCATTCAATAATGCAATAGCTTGTATTGTACGCAACTTCGAGTTCTAACACACCGTAACTAATCAAAGTAGCCATTATGAATAGTAATACCCACTTTTTGAAATTATATAAATTTCATATTTCAAAATGGACTTCATTTTTGGATTCGGAATATCGAAATTAGCCTATGTTGAATTTTTGGTATTTTTCTGAGAACTTCCAATTTTTTATGAATACTGAAAAATACTTAAAAACAACTTTTTTAATCAAAATAATTTATAGTGATAAATTATAATATTGAGTGGTTTTAAAGTATAATTAGCATATATTTTTTCCATTTTATCCAATGGTGTTCATTAGAATTAATTTCACTTTGAAATTGGACATAAACAATTGTCAATCTATTGATATATATTGTTTCTTAAAAACACGCTATTTGTTGTGACAGCGGGAATTTATTATGAAATTAATTAATGCAACTTATATGTTTGGAATTTTGTAAAATAGAAATAATTTTTGAATTTGGAATATCAATTATAGCTTAGGGTGAAATTTTTGCATTGTTCTGAAAAACTTCAATTTTTGATGAATAGTGAAACCACTAAGTGGTTGTTAAAAAACTGATTTTTCGTTTAAATGAAACATTACCACTTCGGTGATGTGATTTTCAAAAATCTAACATACATGGTTGTCATTAGGAAGTAAAATGTGGTTCATTGGGATTAAAACAATTTTTTTGGTGAATAGTAACTTTTAAATTTAATTAATCACGATTAAAGGTAATTAGTGTAATTTAAGGTAAATATAATGTTATAATAATAGGAAATGACCTTGAAACTTGCCCTAACCTTATTGGATGAAACATGGCCTACCAAGAGAAACCATGGGTCAACTTGGGGACCCCATGGAGCCACATTGGTAGGGAAATGACATTAAAATATTTTCTTTAAAGTTAAAATAAAAATGTCACAAACATAAGTTGTTTTACTAAAACAATTTTTAAATGGGGTTATACAAGTCATATTTTTTACTATAAATATTCATTAGAAAGATAGAAATATTTCCCACATCATTAAAGTTTTTTTATAATTTTTATACATTAAATATATTAAATTATTTATGACACCATGATAATGC
Source organism: Viscum album (assembly GCA_963277665.1). NCBI lineage: Eukaryota > Viridiplantae > Streptophyta > Magnoliopsida > Santalales > Viscaceae > Viscum > Viscum album. The sequence goes on from OY728156.1 coordinate 1,978,071,055, forward strand.
AGCGATTACCTCATTAATTAACGATTTAAATAAAATGAAAAGATAATGTAAACTCCAAGGCTTACACTTGTAAAAAACCTATTTGATGAGTATATTTAGAACTCTTATCACCTTATACTCGAATTATATAAGTGTGGGACCTTTAAAATCAGAAACTCATTATATAATAAAGTAACATTTCATTACATTCCAAGAGTGCCCCTCCTCTCCACTTATAAAAGGCCCCCACCACTACCACCATACCCACACTTTCAAAGCCTTTTGTCTCGACCAAACTCTGCCCAAATACTCTCCCAACATCCCTACCTTACTCCTAGAAGAATCACTTTGGGAATAATTCTTCCCAAGGAAGCCTTTGGCTCAAATCAAAAGAGTTACCCGATTTTAAGGTAATGTCTTCTCTTATGTTATTTTGTTTTATTTTGCTTATCCAACCCCCTAAACTATTTTTATTCATTTATTTTGTAACAAAACCAGTATCCCCAATATACAATGATGTTTTTATAAGAAGTATTCGAGCTAAACTTATACACACTTACATCTAATGGTTAAAAAACATACTGTTTCTGGGAATGGAGAATTTCTGCCTCACGAAATGATGATTGTTCAATACTCATATAAAACCTCTAATGGTGGCCATTTTGATGACACTATTTTCATATATTTTATATATATTATGTTTCTTTTCTGCTTATGCTTCTGTATTTCTCATTTGTGGCATACTTTATGATTTCCATTATGGGTAAACGCGATAATTTTATTTTAGGAAGTGCGGACTACCGCCCCCTCAAAGTGATTTGAATCGTTAATGCCATATGCGGGATGTATAAAGGATGGAGTAAATGGTATTATACATTATATTATACTGGAAGTATATTATACCTTTATATAATTATAACTTCATTCCATTAAATATGAAATAGAAATGAAAGTAGCGTTCATGCGTACGTACGACTTACCGTCTCCATGAACGGTGTATTTCATTTCATACAACTAAAAGTTATGGAATATTATAAATGCATGTACATACTGGATATATATTAGATATATGATATCAATATCATGAATATAATTCTGGATATAATGGATATATCACCACATGAACAACTTGTAATTATAAGAAGTTTATTTTTGACTCAAGTACCAAAGTTCGACAAAACGACCATTATTAACTTAAATAATTTAATAATGTTCATAACATTGTAATAAGTGATATAAAAGGAATATTGAACTTGAAAAAGGTTTTTAATAAGGTAGAGATTAACTCTAGTTTATTATTCAGGTGATCAAAGAACGGTCGAGTGAATTCGGACACGAGGTAAGGGAACTTCTTAACCCAATTTCTATTCTTTGGGTTAATCTCCCTCTTTCAAATTATGTCATGATATTATTATATCCTATCATGTATTTTTAATTTCATCATGTTTACTTATAGTGAATACACATAATATATCTATTTTATTTCAAAAATGATCTTTGTAAGGTACTTTGTCTCAATCTCCATTCATTGAGGCATATTTTGTTTTATACACAAATTTCTTTTATACGGTGTATAAACCCCTTTCACTTTTACGTTTATTCAAAAGGAATCTTTTTATATGAAGTGTTTTACTAAACGACAAAACAGAATGTTTTTCTTGTCGTACTTAGGTGGTGACAACGACTTCTCCGCCGCCATGGCCATTATTTGGGTTTCAGCTTCCTCTACATGCCATAACCTTTTTTAAATGAAAAATAAATACCAAGTTTTAATTTTATTTTATTTTGGTATTGAAAATGGTTTTGATAATGTTTTTATTATATCAATGTGTCGTATTGTTATCTTGTGATTGAAATGGGGAAATGTTATATTGCCTTTATGCATGTTTTATGTGATACGATTATGTTATGGTTTATGATATGTTTAAACCTATTCATATGAGGAATGCATTGGACTTAATAAGTGACGGGTGGAGCCCGCTATAGCTCCTCGATTCATTGGTAGGTCTCATGAGACAAACTAGTGTCTTGGCACGAGGTCTTGACAAAATATTATTTTTTGTCTTGGCACGAGGCCTTGGCTACGTGGTTAGGATAGTCTGGCATTATGCATTCCATCATTTTGAAAGTGGTTATTGATAATGCATGGGATTATTTGACTAGTAGTATATCCATGTGAGTAAGTAAATGGCATCATTTTATTTTATTTTTTCCATATCATGTGAATTTCATGTTTAAAAATGCTTTTGTTTTAGTTATACATTGCCTTAAATGTTAATGTTTATTTATGGAAGCTTCTGCAATATTGTAATCCTTACTGAGCATCTGAGCTCACCCCTTTCAATGTTTTAATATTTTCCAGGATGTGAAAGAAGTATTTTATGAATGACCTGCAGGGATAGTCAGAAGAGGATATGAGTGTGGACTATAGAGACTTTTTTATTGTAGTTTTTCACTTTATGATGTAATGTAACATTTATGAATGTATCTAGTGTTTCAAAGTCTACTAAACTAATCGGTCTTTCGAGACTTGATCTTTTTTGGTCATGCCAATGTTACGCAATAATGCACCGACTCTGGGTAACTGGGGTCGGGGCGTTACATGTAGGGTACAGGGAGTGGCAGGGGGTGGGGTGGGGTATTGGGGGTGAATGTGGGGGTGTGGGGTGTGTGGGAGTGTCGGTGGGGGGAGTGGGGTGCAGGTTTCAGGGGGAGGGGTGTGCATTTTGGGGTTGGGGTGCATGTGTGGGGGGACTGGGGGTGCAAGAGGGGGAGGGGGAAGTGGGGTGAATTTGGAAGTGGGGGAGTGGGTTCGCAGGTGGGAGGGAAGTTGGGGGGGGAGTGGTGGGATGAAGTTTGGGGGGCAGTGTGGGTTCAAATGATTTGGGTGAAGGGTGGGGGCAGTGGGGGTGCATTTTGGTGGGGAGTGGGGGTTTGTACAAGGGTATTAGGCACAGTTTGAAAACCATTATCATCATGAGAAATATGAATATATTTTATTACTGTTTTGTAGCTCACAATAATATTCTCACAATATTATTTCAGGTATCAATAAACATGATGTTCGCTTTGTAACTCACCATTCTATGATAAAGTCTATTAATGTCTATCATCAGGTTATTTTTCGAAATTTATATTGATGTTTTGTTTTTAATGATATGTCTATAAGGATGGAGTTCAAAAAAAACTTGTTACATCTAATAAAAAAGCTATAATTATATTCACATTCTCCATGAGTGAGGTCGTGCGGGTAGATATGGTCAAAATTTATCTTGTGTCATGTTTTATAATTATAGTGATTACATAAGTTAAACAATCCAATTTTGAATTTATGTTTAAGAATATTTTTTTGACATTAATGCTTAATATGGTGCCGGGGAGGGGAAGGGGTGTCTGGGGGGACTATCTAGGTGGGGGATATCCGAGGGGTTGTCTAGGTGGGGGCTGTTCGGGGGGGGGGGGTCTAGGGGCACTGGGGGGGGGGTGTCCAAATCAGAAGGAATTTTTATGGAATGTACTTGTCTAAAATCATGAATGGAATATACACTACAACACAATGTCAATATTTTTATCATTATTCAATGATTCGGTTACTTTCTCAAACACTCTCTTATTTTCATTCTTTTAATTATACACATATTTCCTTCAAATATCAAGAAATGTTTAAATAGTGATTGTTACTACTATTTAAAATAAATCATGCATGATAAATATTCAAATTGTAAATTTCTTTACTTGGTTTATTAGTTATTGAGAACATAGAATGAGTTGTTACTTGGTTGAATTATTTTATGTTAATCTCTTATTTCACCCATGTTTTCTCATGACACTGTATTGACTTCAATAAGATATTGATTTTCTTGTGTCTTAATCTTTCTGATGACGTTTCATGTTGATGGAGGTATCATCATACCCTCTTCAATTATTTCCTTTCTCACTATTCATTTTCCTCCAAATTTAATTTTTAGGTTTTATTAATGATGATTCATCAGGTCATAGGCATTTTGCTAAAGTCTCCTAGGACCCATTCGTGTGTGTTGTAGCAACTAGAGTCAATGGAAACTCACCATGTATGCGTAGGTATGCATATATATAATATGTTCTCCAGTTATATGTATATATTCCCATAGTAGGACGATTACATATAAGGGGATAGATGTGATTATGTATATATATATATATAATGCATATGTGTGTGGGTGATAACGGTCTTATTCATGTGAGAATATATATAAGGATCCTCTTGATTATGTTAAAGGCCATACATAAATATACATAGGGGTCAGGGAATCCCTATGTATATTCAAAGGTGCATTTTCTTGGAATATAGAAGAAGTTTCATAGATTTTTCATTGATAAAAGCTTTAAGGAACGAGTGCGGCTTGCCTCTTTTGAGTTAGGGTCCCTCTCCTAGCGTCTTTAATTAAACAATTTTTTAAATTGCATTTAGTTTCCTTCTTAATTATACTTGTTTATATTAAATTTAAATTCTTGAATAAGTGTTAGTTAAGATAATTTTTTCATTTGATAAACAAGTCTTGATTTTGCAATAAAACCCTTCCAACAGAGGTGCACTGTCTATAAAAACTCATAGTGGTATACCTTTCATGACATTATTGCATTCATGGTTTTCTTATACATGATGTCATTGTTAGTAGAAAATAACACATAGTGCTTGACAATTTTATATTTCTGTATGAGGTTTAAATGGGGTTCTCTAGGGGGTGCAAGGTGGAATGGGTGTGCAGGGGGTGTTTAAGGGTGCTTTCAAGGGGTGTCAAGGTTAAATTAATAAATTGAATGTATTAAACGAAATCAAACATGTATAACTTGGAACATGATAGGTAATGAATCATGTAGTTAAATATGTTATAGTTATTCCTTTTTTATAATGATTAATTGGATTGCATAACACTAGATATCAACCCAGGATCCACACAATTGCGCCAAATGGTCTGGTAAGACTTCCACCATATTGGATTCATGAATAGGTATGAAGTGAGATAAATTTGAGATACAATCCATAATCCCCCATATAGAATCTTATTTTCAAAAAATTCTAATTGAAAAAATTGATTGTTATTGTCTCCAATTTCTACACATACTTAGTGTAGGATTGCAACATGAAGGGGGTGTTCAAGGGGGCTATCCAGGGTGTGTCATGGGACTTTCTAGGTGGGGGTATCCAAGAGGATGGTTGTCTAGGGTGAGGGGGTTGTCTAGTTGGGAGAGGGTGTCCAAGAGGGGGGAGTTTTGTAGGGAGGTTGTCAAGATACTGTAGGGGTGCAAGGGGGTTGTCCAGAGGGTGTAAGGGGGGTGTTCAAGGGGGTGCAGGGGAACTGTCCAGCGGGTGCAAGGGGGGTGACTAGGGGGGGTTATAAGGGGGCATGGGTGTGTAGGAGTGAAAGGGGGTGTTCAAGGGACTGTGTAGGGGGTGAAAGGGGGATTTCTAGGGGTGGGGGTCGGGGGCATGGGTGTGCCTGTGGCGTGAAATGGGTGTGTTCAAGGGGGTGTCCAGAAGGGGGTGGAAGGGGGTGTCCAGGCAGGGGGGCACAAGGGGCATGGGTGTGCATGGGGGGGGGGGGGGTGTTCAAGGGGATTATCCATGGGGTGCAAGGTGTGGTGTCCCTGAGGGGCTGTCCGGGAGGGGGTGTCCAGGAGGGGGTGTCTAGGGGGTGTCTAGGTGGGGGAGTGTCTAGGTGGGGTGGGGGTGCTCAGGAGGGAGGGGGTGTCTAGGTGGGATCAGGTATCCAGGAGGGGGTCAGGGGTTATCTAGGGGCCTTTTCAAGGGGTTTTGTAGGGGTGGGGTTAAAGGGGGCTATATACGGGGTGCAAGGGGGTGTCCAGGAGGGGTGTGTATTCGAGGGTATGGGTGTGGAGGGGGTGCAAGGGGCTGTCCAGGGGGTTAGAATGGGGGGTGTCCAGGAGTAGGGTGAAAGGGGGAATGGGTGTGTAGAGGGGGGTTGTACGGGGGGGGGGGGGGGGGGTCAAGGGGGTGTCTAGAAGGGGTGTCCGGGAGGGGGTAGTCCAGGGGTGTTCAGGGGGTGTTCAGGAGGGAGGGCCTATCCATGTGGGAGGGGTTGTCTTAGAGTGGGGTGTCTAGGGGGTCTTTGTAGGGGGTGGGATACTACAGGGGTGGGGGAAATGGGACTGTCTAGGGGGTTCAAGGGTGGGTGTCTTGAGGTGTGTGGGGGGGGGGGTTAAAGTGGAATGGGTGTGTAGGGAGTGTTTAGGAGGGAGGGGGTCTAGGAGGGGGGAATTGGGCTGAAGGGAGGTGTTCAAGGGGGATGTATAGGGGGTGCAAGGGGGTTGTCTAGGGGGAATGTGGTCCATTGATGGTGTAAGGGTTTGTCTAGGGGCACGAGGGTGCAGGGGGTGTTCAAGGTGGTGAAAGGGGGTGGTAGTCTAGGGGGTGTAAGGGGACTATCTAGGGGTGATTGGGGGTGCATGAGGGTGTTCATTTTGGTGCAAGGGGGCTATTCAAAGGGCATGGGGCTGTAAGGGGCGTTCAAGAGGGTTCAATGGGGGTATCTAGGGGGTCCAAGGGGGCATGCGGGTGTAGGGGGTGCAAGGAGGTTCTTTATTGGTCAAGCGGGTGTTCAAGGGGGGGGGGTAAATTCCTTATGAAAATTTAAGGCCTATAGCCATGATTTTAAACTATGATTGTTGGCATGTTGCCATGGAATTAATTAGGGGTGTAGGCCTATTGCCATAGTTTTGAACTATGGCAATAGGCCCTATTTGGATTAATGTTCTGTGATGGTTTCCAACTATGGATATGGACCTTTAGCCACAATTTTAAACTGTGGATATAACCCTTTATCCACTATTAGAACCCTTCCTATAGTCGTTTACCCATAGCTTCAAACCTTGGCCAGCGGTTTTACCCTATAGCCACACCAATACTAGTCACGATCTATTAAACCATGGATATAACCTATATCCATAGTTTTTGGGGTTATTTCCATGGGTTGGAACCATGTCTATAACATAAATTTCTAGTATTTAATGGAAACAATATAAGAGTATTTTTTAACCATTTCCCTTTCCTATATAGAAATGGGAAAAAATAAACATGGACTTTTCCACTGATCTTCCACAGACATCAAGAGGAATAAATTCCATATAGGTTGTGGTGGATCATCTTATAATAAATTCCCACTTCATTTCAATATGATTGGAAATATCAAATGATCAATTTGAATGGATATACATCAATGTGGTGGTGGGTGTATATGGAAAACAATTATCGATTTTATTTTCCAATAAGTAATATTTTTCATCAAGTTCTAGAAGATCCCCCAAAATTATCCAAATACTATGTTGATATTTATTGGGGCCAATCACCCCCAACCAATTTTCCACTCTAAGTGGAAAATTCAAACTCTAAAATACATCTTGATACCATTTCGATGTACCGTTTAGGAATATGGGATCAATATCTCCCTCTACGTGATTTATCATAGACAAATATCTTCAACGATAATTTTTGATGTACTTTTTTATTTAAAAAATCTTTTGAAATGATATTATATTAAATTAATTGTATTTACAACATCATAAATTTGAAAATTTTTACATTATGATAAAATATTAATGGTTTCCATGTTCGTGAAATAATAATGGAATTACTTATTTTTAAATCCCTTACTGATCTTTTTATTCTCAACACAAGTTTTGATATTTTTTATATTGATTTAAACAAGAATAGAGTCAGGGATGGGATCAGTGAAATTTTATAATGTTTAAACATGTAAAAAAACCAAGTTTTTTTAATCGTTATTTTGATTAATGAACAAAATTGATACTGATTAAAAGTGTTTACATTTTAATATTTATTTTTTCATGTATTATTTATGTCTTAATTCTCTAAGTCCCTATGAATAAAAATATCCTAATGTGAAAAAATTAATATTATTGATTAAGTCATGATTTTGTTAATTTTTAGGCTTGGGCCTTATATTTTGTATCAATGGTTAGTTTTAATGAATTTATATGTTAGGGTATTATTTAAGTAAAAGTGAAAAGTTTTATATAACCAAAATAGATACTATATTAGAAATATTATTAGTTATTTTCGATAAATTAAATGAGTTTGAGATAACATTAATATGTAAATGTTAGTTTTTATTCTCCTCAAAAGATAGTATATGATGATTATATTGATGTACTCGTATTAACCTATTTGGTTTTAGTAAATATATGGATTTATAAGGAACCAAATTAAAAATGGATGTGATGGAATATGTGGTGGTTCTATGAATAAGAATACAAATTAAATGGGAGACTAAATGAGATTTATTGTGGTTATTCTAAAAAATATCAAGATTAATGATTAACAACATGAACCATGGTCATATTTCTGATACATCAAACATAATGGAAATGAATACCTATGTATTTTTATGTAATAAAAAAAATTAAGGATATTCAGTGACAGATGTATCACGGATATGGAAAGAAACATATAGTAAACTTTTTAAAGGGACATTAAGATGTAATAAATATGGTATTATAGGTCTTAAATATATAACATACCAAGTTAAAAAGCAAGCATTAAGTTGACTCCATGAATGGGAGACATGTTATTTCCAAGTTATCAATTGAATGTTTTTAATGTGGGGACTATGGTAATTAGGAAAATCAATGTCCAAAAAAAGGTACATGAATGGGATTAGTAGGACCGTATAAATATATATTTAGAAATAATTAATTCAATTCTAATGGAAGATGAGAAAACTAAAATGTCCTATGAATGTTATGGATTATTTTATAGCTCATTTTTTGACTTTATTGAATCTTAAGACACGATTCATGATTTTGATTGTAGGAAAACAGTATTAAGTAATAATATGGAAAATCATGGTTAAGGTATCATGAGGAATTCGGGATGATTATTATGTCTACATTTTAGTAATTCTAGAGTTATCATAGATTTTAGGATGCTAAATTTTTTTTAAGTATTAATGATCTATTTATTAAAGGGTTAATTTGACAGAATTTTTTTTTATTTTCTATATATCGTAAGATTACTATGTAAAATGTTATTTGAGGAAGAATTTTCAATTATTTTATAAGAATAATTATAAAGAACCACTAGGGTTTATATAATATTTGATTTTGAGGTAATTATGGGACATTACTTTTTTGGATGAAAAATGAATGATATAGAATAACATTTGAGGTTAAAATTTGTTATGGTAATTTTAAAGGATTGTATCTCATTTTCGTAATGTTATAAAAATTATAATGTTTTTGAGAAAGGACAACACATAGAAAATGTAACAACTTGCAGCATCAGACAAGGCTGTAGGAATCCAACCCACAAAGGAAGTTCAACAAGGCTCTATCGCCTACCACTGGCCTACGTGAATCCCCGGGTTAGTATGAATTATTATTTTTTGTTGAATTATATTATTGATTAAGAATAATTATATTTTGGATACATATATTTTATCTATTAGAAAAGTATGGGATTGAAAATTATTTTATGATTAAGTGAATAAATTTATTTCAGAAGAAGTTCAATATTTTTGGATCCCAATATAGTAAAGGTAAATATGATACTGTTGAATTTTATTTTAGGAATAATGTTATAATTGTATTTATAGAAATATATTTTTTACTTATGGACTTATAGTGATTTTGATTATTTATGGAAATAATTAACTTACCATAGATAATATGTGATTTTTAAAATTACATTTTTGGTATAAAACCTTATGAGTGGTTGATGTTATTTAAGGATAATTGTTAAAATTTATCTTGGAAGATGATGTGATCAAATATTTTTTAATTTTAAGTTTCAATCGTAGTTTAGATTATTTTGAGTAATTTTAAAGAATTTTTTCTAAAATTTCGTTGTTGATATTTTGATATTGCTCTTGAATTTTGGTGATTAGAAGTATTTTTTTCATAAAGTGCTTCATTTTTTCTAGTAATTAACTTCTCAATTTAAAACTATAAATTTTTTGGTTAATAGATAAAGATAATAAAAATATATGGTTAATCGTTTTTATATTATGTAATTCTATAGAATTTGATTATAGTGCTTCATGTATTTATCTTAAATACTCCTTATATAGAGAAAAATAAGATTCTTTGGTGGATATCAATTAATGGATAAAACTATACATCTCATGTTAGTATGTTTTCTTATTATCTTAGTCTAGTATGTAAATGAATTACTCAACTCTTTTAAAAGGATCTTAATAAAAATGTTATATATTTAATTTTCACAATGTTCTTTTTACCATTACATATTTATGGTTTTGTGATGGATATATTTCTAAGGATTATGTTTTTTATCACTCACTATTAGTCTTTTAGTTTTTTTTCATTCATTTCCAAGATTTCCAACATAGAATCATAGTATATATTATATTAGGTGACCTTCATACAATACATTCATTCTTTTTAAGTATAGGTTTTATTAATCCTTTTTAGAATGTGGGATACCAATAAAGGTATTTTGAAAGGTCAAACCCTAGTTACTAACCTAGAATTCAAATATCGAGGACATAATTTCAAAAATGGGGTAGGGATGAGAATTTAAAATCCATAGTTTTTATAAGGGAAATTTAATGTTCGATAGAGTACATAACACCCCACATCAAGCTAAAACTAACTATTAAATATTATTATTTAATAATGAATTTGTCACCTAGCTATTAGAATACAGGGAATGAACAATATTAACTAAATTATGAAATATTCATTACACAAGTTTATATAAGGAATCATTGGTTACCAAACTAACTTGAAATGAAACTAAAAACCAATTGAATATAAAAGATGTATTTTTTTGTGAATTTTTTTAAATAAGAATAATTTCGTATAAAAAATAATGAAATAACACTTGTTGGATTATATAAACAAAATATAAATTCAACATTATTTTTAACATTCATCCTATTTGTCTTCTACACAAGATATATGAACCAATTCAATTTTAAAGATAAGAGGAGTTTTTTTTTCAAAAAATGTTGTTTTACCACCTTTTGTAGGTAAAACTATTTTAAATCAAGTTTTTGATACTTTGATGAGTTATATTTTACTAAATAAATTTTTTTTTTGAAGTGGGACATCAAAATTTAATTTTTTTAGAATTTTTTTAGTGATATAATTATTATTTTAATGAATATTGAAAAATAATGCATTTTAATTTAAAACAAACTTTTTATATAATTTATTTATATAGTTATATTATCCATTTAATTGGTTTTAAAGTATAATAAATTTTTTTATCATTTAATCCAATACTTTCCACTGTAAATAATTTAAAATAGAAATTGGATATAAACACATGATAATCCTTTAATGGTTTTTAGTTTTAAAAACCTCATTTTCTCATTTTTATAATGTTGATTAATTTTAAATTAATTATTGAAGTAGTTGTATATTGAATCTGTTAAAATATATTATATATTTGGAATCATGTGGTCTTAATTATGTAAATAAGTCTATTTTATTTGTGGACATTATAAAAAGTATCTTTAGTAATAAATTGTATTACCAAGGGTAAAGGTAAATCTTGTAATTGATGGTAAAAATAATATTATAAAAATATAAAACTACTCTAGCATTTTTTTAATTTAATTTTATGAGTGTATCCTAACCATGATCATCTTGGGTATATTTTAATACCACATGGAGCCACATTAATGACATTAATTGATTTGTAATATTATATTAAATCAATAGTCATTTTTACGACATTATTTTTAAAACATATAGTATTTTAATATGGAGTTTTAAATGAGATATATTATACTATAAATAGTATTTAATAATCTACAGAAATTACCTATGTCATAGAAATTTAATTTCAATTTTAGGGAATAAATAATTAAATTAAATTGTGGAAGAGGGACCATGTACTAATTTCCTAATAAAAGAAAGAATCGAAAAATGATATTAATAATATTAAAATTAAAATAATTTGAAATATTTGATGCCAAACAAGAATTTTATGGATTTCTATGACATATTAGATTTGATTTAATGTACTTATTTCAATAGATTGAATTTGTTATGATATTTTAAAAAAACCATGTAATGAATACTGTCAAAGTTGACAAAATTCATATTTTAAATATAAAATATTTATTTAAATTATATAAAGTTCTTAAAAACATATTATTCAGCCACATGGTTATGATATGTCAAAAAAATTATCAATAAATCTTTTAATGGACTTTTTTCATGATTTGGTAACTATTTTGACCCTCTAAATGTAAATTACTTGATAAAATGGTAAGAGTTAAAAGGTGTTAAAAAATATAAGGATTAATAAAATAGTAAAACATGCCTAATTTTAATTGGATTATTTTTGTTAGTCTCAAAATAATATTGTAAAGACCCATAAAATTCAAGGAAAGTTTTTTCTTAATTTCTTTGGGATTTTACAAGTATGCAGTTTCTAACAGAACTTGATTCTGAGGCCCGATGTGCCTAGAATTGTTTTCTGATGTTTAGCTTGGGTACGTTCACTGAACGGATGAGTGGATTTTTAAAACTTTTGAACCAGTGCTTGGAATAGAAATCTGAGGGCAACGATGAAACTGTAGCACCGGTATTTTCTTAGGAAGACCCTTCCTAGAGTTTCCTTTGCTTGGGAAGAGTTGTTAAAAAAAGTGGATTAAGTTTAAAGTGAAATAAAAATTGTGTTACAATTTTATTTCACATCCATGTGGTTTAACCCTCTGAGTGGGAGTTGAGTGGGACCCACCTGAACCTAAATCCTCTTGATAGGATATTAGTGAGGTGGGGCCCACACGAGCCCCACCCCTTCAAATTCCCTCCACATTAGTTATGTAACTCTTCCACATTAATGCATGCCAACTAATCACCTAATTAATTTTGAAAATTTTTGATTAGTTAATAAAGTGATTTAACTTTTGAATTTTGAAAAATTTTGGCATGAGTAATAAAAAATTCAAAAAGACTTATTTTATTTTTGGTTGTTTTGTTGTGAGGATATTTTGGAGAGAATACTCTAAGTCTTGAAGAACTACATCTTTTACGTTGAAGAACACTGAGACTTCGATGAAGAACGTTGTCACGCCTTTCCATCTTCCCTCTGCGTCAAAGAAAGGGAGATGCCGCATCCTTGTTGGATGTTCTCTATCGAACTATACAGAGTCTCACCCCATGACGTCGTCTTCCGCGATGCAAGCTTCCGTGAACTACTTTGATGTAGGGTTTGTTATTCGTTCAAGAATTATTATTTGAGGTTCTTTGTTATTTCTTGGACGCTTGTTATCAATATAACGGGAGGAGGTCAGACAACACGAAGATGGCCAACCATCCTCTGACTTTGTTGTTGGACTTCGTTGTGGTTTGAAACAGAGGCGGCACGATACAACGTCAAAGTGCGGGAACGAGGGAACCGCGGCCGGTGCGGGCCGTGGCGAAGGAGCGCAGCGCCGTCGCGCCGCGCTGTTGAGGGCGAAAAAGGCCATGAATGGAGCTGGGCCATAGTGAAGGGGCGCGGAAGTGCAGAGGAGGGAGTCCGGATCCACTGTCCACCATCGCTCCAGGAGGCGGGACCAGCAGGTCCCTCGGCGGCACACTGGCCGACCATTACGGCCGACCGTATTTCGGAAGAACGGGGTTCGTAACCCCCGACAAGTGGCAAGGAAGTGTCCCCCAAGTGGGGGCCACCCACACCGAGCTGGACCACCCACGACGAGTTGGACCACCCGCGACAGGCCAGACCCCCGTGCCGAGACGAGCTGTGCCCTAATGGGCCGGACCCGGACCTGGGTCGGGTCGACCCAGGGGTATCGGGCCGCATCGGAGAGGGCCCGAACCCCCTGTTTTCCAGACAGAACTCTTCAAATGCCCATAACATCGGCTACGGACCTCCGATCGACTCACTGTCAGTTGTGTAGCGATACCTGGATCGAGGTGGTCATTTCGGTATATTACATTCTAGGTTTCTAATAAATTTGGGTACAGCCAGGTTGGTTTGAACATGAAACCAACCGGGCCCTCGGAGCAGAAACACATATAACTTGATCTCCGGGCGTCCGATTGACGTGTCGTCGACTTTTCTGGATTCCTCTTAGTGAGATGGTTCTATTGGATTACTCTTAATGAATTTTGAACGCAACTAGAGTACGGTCGGGTTGGTTTTATCTTTAAATCCAATCGGGCCCCTGGGACGATAAAGCCAATAACACTCAGTCCGGGCGTCAGATTGGTGCGTCTTCTATCACGTTGAGTTCCTATTGATGATATAGAACTTTGGGATACATCTAATTTGGAATTCATGTCAGTTGATGTATCGACCCCCTAGGCAAGTGGAGCGGAACCTCCCGGAATCGATCATGCTGTGTGTGGGAACCCTAGAGCTGGCTGCGGCTGCGACGACGATGACGACTGTACTGGGATCCTCCATGGGTTCGACAGCGATGACGACCATACTGGAATCCTCCATGGGTTCAATGGTGATGACTAATGTACTTGTATCCTATGTGGGTCTGGCAGTACTTGACTACTATTCGTGTATCCTATGTGGGTCCGGTAGTATTTTACTCTGTACTTGTATCCTATGTGGGTCCGGCCGAGTAGCTGGTCTTGTATCCATTGTGGGTCCGACAGCTTAGTTGGTCATGTATCCTATGTGGGTCTGACAACATAGATGAATTAGTTCCTACATGTGATCATATCTATCATCATACGATGAAGTATACCTGTGTGAGATGAGTCTTGACATTCAATCAATATCTTCGATTTGATTGACTTTCTTTCCTGTGTGGATTGGGTTGTTCTTTCCTCTGTGGATTGAGTTCTACAATCCTATGTGGACTAGATCAAACTTGGGCTCAGATATTGGAGCCGAACTGGAATTGATGACTTAGGTATATGTATGGGAATATACCTAAGTAGAGTTGGTTATTACTTTGTGATTGTATCATTCCTTTGTGGTTTGTCCTTCGTGGATTCTGGGAGACCTTTGGGGGTCTCAGGGTCCCTATTGAGTAGAGAATACTCACCCCTGAACAGGCTATGGCCGCACTACGTTGTTTTGGATGCAGATGATGGACAACGCTAATTGAGGTAGGAGCTCATGGATCTGGACGATACCTAGAGGTGGATCACTAGACGAGACGTACACGGAGTGGACAGCTGGAGCCGAGGAGCAGATGAGACTATATGTACCCACCCTTCAGGTGGGATTTCCAGAGGACATCTCGGTGTTTCTGCTTTACTTTTTTGCTGATGTACTCTCTTTTCAATTGTACTTTACCTTCAGTTCGGTTTGTATACTGGCCCATTTACTTTCCAGTACTTACTATTGTACTCAGTTTACTTAGTGTTTACTTCTTCTTTCATACTCTGTGGTGTTTTTTTCTTACATAAAGGCAATTCCTTCCCTTATATCGGGATTTACGCCTTTGGTGCTAGTTGCCAGCCCCTGGCCTATGGAAGGCGGGCTTGGGGTAGTCACGGCACGGGTTCCCAAGGATGGGTCGTGACAAATATTTTCATCTAAATAAATTATTTTGGGCCCATTTTAAATCTAAATTTAATTTTTATTTATTTTATACTTATAATATATCAAAGAGTGTCCCTCCCCTCTCCTTTAAAAACGTACCCACTCTTCTCTAATAATTAATCTTAAAAACATTTTGTAGTACAATAACTACCAAAAAAATTCCTATAATCCCTCCCAACATTTTTGATGTCGTATATTAGGAAGAACACCCTTCTTAAAGGTGTTATGGTGTTAAATATATGATTATCTGAAGGAAATGTAATTTTTTTTATTTAAGTCTTTCTATTTTATTTCTTCTTACACTACCTTCATATCTTTTTCACCCATGATGAAAAGATAAATAAATTTTACTCAATATATTGAGATGTTATTATGTTAATATCATCACTTAATCTATCTCCACTTCCATTAAATGTGAAAGGAATTAATTATTCGTGTGTACGTGTGAACTATCACCTCTGTGAACCAATCTAATTTGTTTTCCATAACCATCTCCCACGACAAGTCATAATGATGTAATTAATGTTTTAATATGATTTTAAATACATATTTATCATTATAATCAATTAATATATCAATTTCATTATTACTTTTCATGAATATAAAAATGATAACGTCGTTCGTGTATATATTGGAACTATAATTTCTACAAAGGGATATGATTAGTTTTTAATCACAACATAAATCAGATAATATTTATAAGTATAATAAAAAAATTAATTTTTTATTAATTGTGTTATGATAATTCTATTAAGAGGAACAACATTTTACCTTATTTACATAATGATCAATGAAAAATATAAATGTTACTCATGCGTACGTACGACCTATCATCTCTATGATTTAAATGATTATCATTTCTCATACTGTAAATGAATGGTTTAATAAAAAAAGTATAATTTTATAATATATCTGATAATTATGTGGTGAATATTATTCTAGAGATGATGTACTTATGACCACATGGACTAGGGACATCAAACTATTCTCATTTTCAACTCAAGTACCGAATACCGAAAAAACGTATCATATGAACTTAAATAATTATGTAATTTTTATTACAAGGTAATACCTGATATAAAATGAATAATAAATTGTAAATTTTTATCAAGAATGTATAAATTAAACAATTTTTAATATTCTGGAACATAAAGATCATACATGAAGAGTCAAACTCCCGGTAAGCGACTTCATCTAAATCATCATTCATTGAGGAGTATTATGATATTATAAAAAACCTTCTTTTATAAGGTCTAATATAAATTCTATTTAAATTTAATTCATTAAATAGTTTAAAAAAGTTATATATTTATGTTTATTGTTTGACATTATTTATAAAATAACAAAAGGAATGTTTTTTAAAACATCTGCCGAGACAACAACTGATCTTCTACCATAAACGTTATTTTATATTTGGATTCCTCCATAAGAATTAATTTTTTCAAAAGGAAAATAAGTACCTTATTCCTTATTTTTGGGTTTGGTATATAATTTTTTTTTAAATTTCTTTTACTATTTTAGTTACATTAAATGATTTCTTTTTATTCAAAATGAAATTTTATGAGTGAAATTTTGTAAATTGATATCTTTGATTTGTTATGATTATATAATAGTACATGGAAATCTGAAGGGTGGTTACATGATAAACCAAAGACGTGTGGTTATGTGATAACCCAAATATGGTTGGTTCTGTGATAATACAATGATGGGTGGTTAAATTATAACTTCCAATGCATTGGATTTGGGAGTCATATTTATGACTATTCCATTGCTAGGAGTTATATGTGTGGAAGTTGATCTAATAGTAATTACTTTTATTTATGATTGTATACCATGTTACCTTTATATGTTATATGTTGATTCATTTGGGGTTTAAGATAATGTTTTTATTAAATAAAGTGGATGAAACAAACTTATATTTGGTTAAGTGTATTTACTACTTCTTAAAGGTAAAACGTATTACTCTATAATACAGTTTTCAGGGTTTTCATGTTTTCACTAGAACAATTCTTTTTCTTCTTTATTTATCCCTTACAATGTTTTTTTATGCTTGTCCCATGTTTCGAGATATTTTTAAAAGGATTTAAAGTAGAATAGACTGAAGTATGGGATCCAATAAAAGTTATAAAGTTCAAACATGAAACGAAACCATGTTTCTTTTTAATTGTGTTTGTTTTATAAAAAATTAAGAGTGAGTAGATATGTCAAATTTTTAATATTTAATTTTTTATGTAAGAGTTACAAACTTATTCCCTAAATCTCTAACTTTAATAGATCCTCAATGTGAAATAATGTCAAATTATTAACTTAACCCAAGATTATGTAATGTTAATGGATGATTCCTTACACTATTAGTGAATTATTTTAATGAAATTTATATATTATATGTTCGATTAAAAAAATTTTCATTCATTTATTTGTTTTCTAGGCATGAAATAATAATATATATATATATCATTTTTTATTTGAAAAATGAATTTTTCAAAAAAAAACAGTCCTCATCTTGTTGTTTACAATTATATTAATATTAATATATACAACCTAAATAAAAGTTTTCTTGAAAAATGTGCTCCTTATTTGGAATCATGAGTATCAAATTTATTAAATAGTTCCCTTTTATTTTTCTGATTATAAAATGTTACCATAGCCAATTTGTGTCACCCTAGTAAGGCTAAAGCGGGTAAAATAGAGTCAACACGTTGGACAAGGATATAAAATATCACTAACACAAGCATTTATACTATTTTAAGACATTATTTTAGCTATTTATATCCATGTATTGAATATATGTTTATATGGTGCCATATTTCATTGATTAATAACTTTATATAAATTTAATAAAATAGTAAATACAAAATGTCCCTCTCTTGACTTTAATATCTCTAATTTTTTTAACAAGATTAAAAGAGGATAATTTTAGTTAAAAAAGTTTCTTTGAAGGAAAAAATAATTTTATTTACCATAGAAATTTATTTATAATGTTTAGTGATATATAAATTACCTTAATCACTTATGAAATACTAACACCATATTTATTTATTTAATGTATAAAATAAAAAATTAGTTTCAAAGTATTAAAATTAAAATTATATTGATGAATTATTATTTTTTAGGAAATTTCTAGACAAATAAAACATAATAGGTATGTTTTATAGGTATATATTTTAATCCAATTATTTTCTTATTTTCTTTATAGATGAATTAAATGAATAGTGTCAAAAATGACATTAGTGATATATTATGATAATAACATTTCATTGCAATATTGAAAATCATAAAATATTTGAAGATTATAGTTTTGATAATATATCATTAAAAATGGAATCAATTATCAGTTTATGATACAATTTTCATCTTATATACATTAATATTAAAAACATTATTACATCGGTTAAGATATAAATTGGTAAACCAAGTGGTTAATAAAAAATAAAAGGTGAAAATTGACACCAAAACATGTCTATATGTCAATGGTTGACGAAATTTAGACCATATATAGTTTTATATGAACCTATTTACATGTGGAATCATTTTTCCTAAGAATGAATCAATTAATATTTATTCTTTTCTATAATTCCAAGAGTTCCTTTCCTCTCACTTATAAAAATGAACCTATTCTATTATGTTCCTCACAAAATATGGTCCTTATATCTTAGAATAAAACTTTCATAATTCCTTGCAACATTCATTTACTACATTATTTCACTTATGGTCTCAAAAAATGATTATCCCTTCCAGCCATAAGGTGTAAAAAAAAGAGGGTTATAAATAAATAGTTATCACTCTTAACAGAAAATTTTCAATTTTATTTCTCATTAAACCTCTTACAAATCCGGGGATTCAATTATGAGATAATTAATTCATGATATTAAATAATATGTATTATTATTTTTCTGATGGAAAAACCATTATTCAGCTTCTTTTATCCTACATAATACAGAAGCATCGTTCATGAATATGTACGACTTATCATCTCTATATAGAAGTGCAATTTTGCGTACGGCGCCAATTTACTCAAATGGTTATAATAATGTATTTAATAATTATATTATGTTTTTATGATTATTTATGATTCTTTAAAGATGAAATATTATTTACCATTTCTCTGTTCTATAAATTGAAAATTGAATACGTGTCCATAAGTATTTATGGCCTACCACATCTATAAATGATGTAATTAATTATTCTGTCTCTAGAATTCATTGATGACTATAAATATATAAATAAATATAATGGATATATATATGATATATATATATATATATATCATGGTTAAAATTTTCAATATTATATAAATGTGATCAATGTATAATTTTTTTGATTATGATCTTAAATATGCATGAAAAATGAAGAACATGTCACCTAGAATAAGGGTTTTAAAAAGGAATTTTTAATAAATTTGGTGATATGATGTTATACTAAAATTTAATATATTATGAAATATATTACTATGATTATGGAATATATTAATAATAAATATATGTTTATTATGTAGTATTTTTTACTTTTATGAAAAATATGAGACTTGGGTATGGATTTCAGGTTACAATATCATCATTTATCACTATTATTTAGGATTAGGTTCTAATGATGAAATATTGTAGTTGACCCCCGCATAATTTCATTAATTATATTCTCATAATTTTTATTTTTATGAAATAAATTTTTTCCTATCATTTTACCTATTTATTTACTGAATATACTAAATGAATATTCATAAGTAAAACAATCATTATTTCTTCCTTCGATTGAAAATCATTTTTCATTCATATCTGTGTTTTCTAAAAATTTATTTCAATAATGGTCTTAATAATTTAAAATAATTTTATAAATTTATTTTTATCCATGATTGAATTTTTATTATATTTTTTAAATGAAGATCACTTATAGTCTCCTAACTGATGTACTTTTTTACATTTTTACAAAAATTTTGAAGGAATGTGTTATTTTAACTTATATGGAATGAACATAAATTCCCATTATCATGACCACCCAATGTTTTAAAGAAGAATTTAAATTTTTCAATGTTTATTTTCCAATAAATTTTCTCTTTAATATTTAGTATCATTTTATATTTTAAATAAGTAATTTTTATGTTAAATGTGAATTTTCCTTATGAAATTTCCCAGATGATATTTTAAATAAACTTATCATCTAAGGTGAAATCCATTTATGTAACCTAATATTTAATGTGGATATTATCCAATGGATAAAATCCTTATTATAGATTTGTATGGTATGTAATTATGATCATAATATTTTTATGAAACATGATTATTTTACATAGGTTATACTATGATGAGTTGAGGAAATGCTTGTGAATCCTATTTCTTTTCCACGTGTTATGCCACATTGAAATGTTTCTGAGACACATGTATTTTTTTAGGTTTATGATATGATGAATATTTTATGACCTTGAGTAACATGTTTATATGATATTTATTATGTGATGGGTGGGCCTAGAATTATATATCCTCCAATTCATTGGGAATATAAAGATATGACCTTTGGTAAATATGAATTGAATAGGGAGTAAACCTATTTTAGAAAGATACTCCTTTCACTATGATAATATTGGGAGTGAACCATAACTGATATGATATAATGTAGAGGGAAACTAATCGACTATTGTAGTTTTGAAAGTAATCCATGGCTACTAAGGAAATTATTTTGTATACTTATGTGTTTTTCAAAAACCCAAGTCATAAAAGGATAATTTTATTTGATTCCTTTAGGATTCATGTCTTATGAACTAGTAATATTTATTCCCTAAAAAATTATTATGACATATGATATGTATGATTATCTTTTCAAATGTTTAGATCAGGTTGTCATACCCTTATTAACATATTATGATTATAGGATCATTATATTTATGTGGTTCACAATTATTAAGAATCTATTCTACTATTTCTTTTATATCCATTACCTTGGGTACGAGTGAAATTTTATATATGAAATGTATAAGAAGGGTTCATTTTGTGAAGAATTAATGGCATCATGAAGTGGATTTTATATGATGAATTTTGGATCCCTGATTCCAAAGGCACTAGACCAATATGATTCTAGCATGGATCATTATGTTTGGTAATGAATTTTTATCTAATAAGTTTTAATATGTATGTATAAAAAGTATGAATTGATATATTTAGTATTTGAAGAATTTTTAGATTTCATTGCAAAATAAGATGATAATACATCAGTGATATCCTTTATGATAATACAATATATAGAAGAGTAACTTATGTTATAGTAAATTACAGATTGTGATTTTCCTACAAAAATATCCCTTCCCAGATATTACATGTTTCCATGGTATTGGAGTAGTTAAATCATGGGAAAATAACCCTGAAAAAAGATGGATGAGTATATCATAGACATAATTCAAGTCAATCATGAGTGATACCCTACTATGCCCCTAGTTTAACACTCTTGAGGTATGTGAAGGGGATAATTCACAATATATTTATAGAAAATTATGAATAATTTTAATTAATGATAACCCTGAATGACCTAGGTTCATATTATGGTGTCATAGCTTAAAAATAAGTTTTCAAGACTCATCATTATATCAATAATTTTTTATGACAAATCACTCATCTTAATGATGTGTTATGGTCATAGTAACCATTTTTGGGGTAGTTTTAGATTGGAGATAGAATAGTGAATTTGAAGTGGTAATAGATATGATCAAATATTTAAGTACGCTATTTCAGATTAGTAAGTAAAATTTTATATTTCAAACCAACCTTGGATTTTTAATCACTGTAATGATAAAAATTAACTTACAATTTAAATTGAATTAATTATATTACTGTTTATTTAGTTTCAAAATTGTCAATAATCTCAAATTATTATGGTAGAACTAAACATTGAAGATATTTATATTGTATGGGAGTTTGTTAATATTTTTCTATAATAGTTTCTTCATAATCCAATGAATCATGAAGTTTATATTTTAATATATTTCATACATTGTGCTACAACTACATAATTGACTCCATATATAATGGTGACAATTTATTTATATTAATATAATAATAAACTCTTTGATAAACAATGAAATGTAACTATTCATCCTAGTAAATCACTATAAAGTGAACCTGTTCTTTTTAAGAAGAAATATTGATTAATGTAACTCATTTTTTACTATCAATAACATTAAAATATCACTATCATGTAAAAATTTCATCTCCCCTAAATTGATGACAAAACTGATCATCTATTTGGAGATCTATAATTTTCCATGATTAAACATTATTTTCGATATTATCAATTGAGGTTCAAGGAAGATGATATAACCCATAGATCATTCATTAAATGGTATGGTGACTATGAATTTATTTTTATTCTATTAGATTAGAATATTCCCCCCCCCCCCAATTCCTTCATGAATTTATTGAATTGTGTCTTTAGAGATTACCATAATCAGTTAATGATATTATTTATATAATATATTCAAATTTATTCAAAGAGAAATAATTTCATGATGATCACATAATGATTATATATAAAGCCCATATAAAAGATTTTTCGTATTCAAAATTTAATTATAGGAAATTTTGGCTATAAAAAGTATGATTTTTGTTCCATATAATTTCAGGAGAGGGTATATTAGTGGATGCATCAAAGGCATAAGTTATTAAACATTATCTTAGAAAAACGAATGTGATTGTGATTTATAGTTTTATTGATGAAGAATAATATTATAAATTCTTAATTGAGAATTTATAATGAATTTATAATCCACTATCCATGATAAATCAGATGGGATCCACATTTCATTGTTCATATGATTGTGGAAAAAATTTCAATGAACTAATGGAAATATTAGTGATCACAACTGTTGATATGTTACCTTACAAGGGTGAAGGTTTTGTAATCTATAGTGATGAATTTAAGAATTTTAAAGGATGTTTCCTCATTAGAATGATATTTTGATTGATTATTACCCATTCCAATGTATGGTTCATGTGAAAAGTTATCCATCCCCTGATTTGGAGTTAACTATGATCATACTTAAGTTAATGAACTCTAATAATTATCATTAAATAGAAATGTGTGATATTAATATATATTGATGTTAAATTATTAAATTATATATTCACTCAAAATTGATGAATATACTATAGATACGATGGTAGGAGTTTATTAAATATTATATCATCCAAATACAAAAAAAATATTTGGAATGTGAAAAAGGTGGTTGGTGCTCAATGTAAAAAAGGACCATTCTAGCTTATCTATATTGAGGATAACAGAGACCCCATTATTTATATATTTTAAATGTATGGATCTAGAAATCATAAAGGAATTAGAGAAATCCTTTCTTCATAAAACTAATGTTCAAGATTATTTCCATGTTAGGATTAAAGAGGTGTTGAATAAAAATATATTAATGTAAAAGAAGGTTATAAATATTCTAAAGTTAATCCAAGATTATTATAGAATGGAAATTTCATCGAACCATGTATATTTCATATTAATACATGTATTTATTAAGAAGTTATTGGATGATTCTCATAGTTTACTATTCTCAATTCATCCCAGAAACATGAATATGAATAGAGATCAAAAGTGTATTTATGGTGGGAAAAATTGAAGATATATATTACAGAGTGTGTTTCTTGATTCATGGTATGTCACCATTTTTGGATAAGAGATATAATTTTAGGGATATGTTAAAACATTGCCTATACTAGAATGGAAATGGGTAAAAACACCATGGACATTTTCATTATGCTCCCCAATATTATAAAGGATATAATGCTATTTTGGTTATAGTCAATCTACATAAAAATTGAGAAAACATAACTAATATAAAATAACATTTTTTTCTTGTTCATATTTATATAATATAAATTTTTATTCTGTTAAGATTTTATGGAGGACCAAAATATATTATATCATATTGGGATCTGAGGATTACCTCAATGTTCTGGATAAGTCTTCTACAAGATTTGGATATAAATTTGAGAATCAGTACAACTTATCAACCTCTAATATATATTCAATTTGAGATATCTATTCAAACCCTTGAGGTAATGTTGAGGTCATTATTTATTTATTCTAAATACGATTAGGATAAATCCTTCCTCATTAGAGTTTTATTACAAAAATAGCTATTAATATATCATACAAATCGATCCTTATAAAGCTCTCTATATAATGATGTGTATAACTCCAATGATTTGGAATGGTGTTGGAGAATTAATTTTATTGGTATGTGTGATTACTATGTAAATAGTGGATAATTTTAATGTTATTTAGTGGAACATCAAAGAAAACAAATAGTTGATAAAGAAACATATTCTAATATCATACAAGAAATATGTAATTTAATTCTAGAGAAAATGTATTTTTTAACATTTCCCATGGAATAAGGGTATAATATTTCAATAGAGGATAATGATGTTCCTTAGGATTATTTTCCCCATTACGAATCTTGATCAAGTAGGGAATGTAACATATTTCTTGTCACATCCACCAAATATCACTCAAGTTCATGATAAATTCTATATATTTATTTAATAGAATAAAATAATTGATCCTTAACATGTACTAAACGATGATATTATACCAATATAGATTTTTATCTTCAAATAATAACACCTTATAAAAATATTGGATCATAGAGATAAATTTTTACTGATCAAGATCACTCATTTGGTTATCATAATTTGGAGAAATCTTAAATAAAATGAAGCTTCTAGGGGGTAGAATGTAACATCAAGATATTTATGATATATTTATATTTAAATAGACTTCCATTAATAGACTACATTACATTTAACCAAAATTATAAATAAAATATATTATATTATCCTTTCATAACGAAGATTCTAAATTTGAAAGATTGAATTTGACAAATTAAATTATGAATAAAATATATTTTATAATAAATTCATATGTTATTAAAAGATTGAAAATAAAAAGAATCTTTTCAAATTAAATGATATCATTTAATAAAAAATAATTTTTTATGTACACAATCTAATTTTTAACTTACAAAATTAAAGAAATCAGAATTAGTGAATTATTTTATATAAATTTAAATATTATAAATTAAATCAAATGTTTTAATACTAATAATTTTTTTATGAATGAGATAATAATATATTTCCAGTTTTATGTTTATAATTTTAATTTTTTTAAAATTGGTTTCCTAACATTTTTGACACATATTTCAAAATGAATTTATGCCAACTATATAAATTGAATGTCAAAAATTGATTCCTTATTCGGAATCATGTAAATCAAATTTCCTAAATAGGCCCATTACTTTTTCAGTCAATATAAATAGTGAACATAGTAATATTTTTTCGTATTGGTATGGTTTAAATAATTAAATTATGGTTAAAACATGAGTATAATGATTTAAAATCTCAATAAAACATGAAATAGTCCAACTGAATGAGTATTTTTCAAGCATTTCCATTAATGACACATATATTTTATAAGTTGGTGAAATAATTTTTTGATCATGACCTTGATATTAATTGATGAAATGATAAAATAAAAAATGCCTCCCTCTTAACGTTAACATCTCTAAAACTTTTTCATATAGATAAAAAGATGGCATGATAGGTTATAACTAGTTATATCAAATATAAATTATTTTTTGTTTTATTAAATTATTTATCATTTTAGTGATTTTTTAATTACATTAAATTTCTAAATATTGCTGACACAATATTTACTCAACTAATAAAAAATATAATAAATGATTTTAAAATAATAAAATAATATTATATGGGAAAATTGTTTTTCCATGAATGATGTAGATAAATAAAATATATATGGAATTTTTTGATGGTTTAGATTGTAATTTCGATTTTGACTTATTGTCTTTAAAGATAAATTTAATGAATCATGTCCAAACTAACATTAATGATATTTTTTGAAAATAAAAATTTTATTTAAAAATTTTTAAATATTAAAAAATCAAAAAATTGGTCAAGGTGTATAGTACATAGTCTAAATTTTTCCATTTTCCATTTATGGACAATGCTTCACCATATAAGTAAAGTTATAATGGCTAAATACTAAAAACATTTTTATCATGGTTATGGTTAAAATCAGGTAACCTAGGGGTTAATAAAAAAATATCATTTAGAATGAAACCAAAATGTATATAAAATTTATTTTCTGATGATATATTAATAATATTCTCTTTTTCTTTAAATGTTTATCCCTTTGAAACCATTTATATTGATAATGACTCAATTATATTTTAATATTTTTTTAATTCAAAGATTCCCTAACACACTTATAGTTTTTTCCTCTTATAGTCTCTTCCTCAGGCCATTTGAGGATTATATATAAGACAAAACCTATAATAATATAGTCCAATATTACTTACAAACATTTTATATAATATTTTCTTACCAAAATAACATCCCTTTAAGGCTTTGGTGTCATCCCAAGGAGGGTTCCCAATAAAGAATTATAAATCCTAAATCCTTGAAATCCATTATAAAATAATGAATTTGTTGAACCCTTTGTGAGATGTTTATTTTTAATAATCATAAATCATTGTTATCTTTGTTTATAAGTCAATTTAGTCAATTATTCTTTCTATTCTAAATGTGTTTACTAGGATTAATCATGTCTATAGATGTTTATCTATGATTCATTATGGTTTTCTATTGACGTGGAAGTGTTCTGAATTTAACAGAAACATTATGAGGATTTCATGTTTTTGACTCACCATTTTTTATCCTCGGAGTCCCTGTCAAATATACCAAAGGGAACAGTCGCACCGATGAGAACAGTCACACCGATGAGAATGGTCGCACCGATGAGAACTGTCGCACCGATGAGAACGGTCGCACCGATGAGAATGGTCGCACTGATGATAATGGTCGCACTAATGATAATGGTCACACCGATGAGAACGGACGCACCGATGAGAATGGTCGCACTGATGAGATCGGTCGCACAGATGTGAACGGTCGCATGGATGAAGACGGTCACACAGATGATGAACGGTCGCACCGATGACAACCAATGTCGATGCAGATCACATGTCATACCAATACCGATGAAAATTCAAATGACTTACTAATCTCGTGACTAACCAATAATCATGAAAACTCTTTGAATTTCTAATAACACATATTTAATTCCAACGATCATATTTTGATAGTTTAATGCATCTTCTATTAATTAATGATAGTGGTTGAAATTTCAGGAACTATACCTCGTACATGTAAAAAGGTAATCAATCTTATTACCAGAGCTAAAACTATAAAAGGAAACCTCGAACTACTGAAGTTATAGAGATCTGTCAGTCATTCCATGCACATACAAGACAATCTTCTTGAGATACACAAGGACTCACATATATAGAAGATTAAGGTAGAACACAAACTATATATATATAACCTGATCACTCAAGGAGTCATGATATTCAACGTGTTCACCTGCTCTCAACCTAATTAAACTGGGACCTGGAATTGAAATACAAAAACGACACTCTGTTTATTGAAAAAAATTAGAGGACTCAAAGCTTCATTTGCATCAATTCAAGGAGTCTCGAGCTTCACTCAAAACACATAGAGAATTCTAAACTCATCTCTATCTTCCTAGATCTACTGTGTTTCATATGTTTACATTTTAGGTGGTGTGCGTGCTCTATATTTTTTTAGACACACACTGCCTCCTATACTGAACGGGAGGATTTCTAAATCCACACTCAATCCTTCTCTTACAATCTTATATCCCATTGGGGATAATGGTAGATGTCAAGTGTGACAAGGAAAGCATGCGTTCTATTGTTTGTTTTGTTTTTCCCATGATGAACTGTGGTTGAGGCCTTAGTACCTGGATAGTCTGTGTACTATTGTAAACCCTCAATCCAGGGTGTGGATCATAGTTTATATAAACTGTTTGAGAGGACTATGTCTCAGCTTGAGACTGAACCTCTTTTTTTACAAATTATTGTTTTTTTATCTTTGTTAAAAACTTATTTGAATATTCCGCTACTAAGTTATTTAAATATAAATATGTTTTTCTTTAATGAACCTCTTATAGTTGAACTAGAAAGTGTCTGTAGTTATTGTGAACCAGTAAGTTATTCTCAAATGCTAACTTGATCTTTAGATGAAGTTATCTGAGAATTAATCAATCTTTGAGAGACTAATTGAACATTTATAATCATTATAAACTCACTACATTTCAAACTGTTTTATGAATTGGTGGTTTTTATAGAAATATTTTTAACATAAATTTTTATTGGTACTCAATTCTCCCCCCCCCCCTCTTGAGTATCCACTCCGACAAATATTTGGTATTTGAGGGAAGTTAGTTAGTTATAAAGGATTTCCTAATACTCTGTTATTCAACTGTCATTGTAGTTGTATCTTAATGGTCTTAAATTTCTATTAGTTCTAAATTTTATCTCATTAAATATTTTTTCTAAAATATAATTATTGATAATAGATTAGAAGGTGTTTCTACCAACAGACCACCTTTATTTAATAGTACATATTACGCCCAATGGAAACATAAAATGAAAATTCAATTAGAATGTCTGGGATTTGATATCTGGACGGATATAGAGACTCAATATAAGATTCTGGAAACTGAAAAACCTACTTGGGATGAACCTACTAAAACTTCTTACAATAATAAATGGAAAGTAATGAATGATTTTTATTATGCTATAGGTGATGAAGAATTTAATCAAATATCTGCATGTAAAAGTTCTTATGATATCTGGGAAACTTTGGCTGTTTCTCAGGAGGGAACAACCAATGTTAAAGAAATGAGATTGAATAACAACACTATTAAGTATGATAATTTTAAAATGAAGTCTAATGAACCTATTTATGATATGTATCTCAGGTTCAATGATATTTTCAACACTGTGAGCTCACATTGAAAAGTTATTATTGCAAAGGAGAAGACTATGAGAATACTAAGATGTTTTCCAGAAATATGGAGAGGCACATCTATTTCAATTTGAGAATCATGTGATATTGGTGCTTTTCCTATTAAGGGACTTATTGGTAAGTTAGTGATGGAAGAATTAGAACTGAAAGTAAACAAGGAAGAAGATGAACAACCAAAAAAAGTCATTATATTTTAAATCTACTCCCTCAAAGAGAAAGGACAAGGAGAAAGTTCTCATACCTAATGAAATCTCAACAAGTGAAGGTTCATATTCTAATAGTGATGAAGAGATGGCTCAAATATCCATGAGATCCAAGAAGTTCTAAAAGAAGAATAAATTCTTCAGAAAATCAAATTATAAAGGAAAATATGACAACAAAGGTCATTGGAAGAAGTATTGGAAACAACCTGATAGGAGTGATGACATTGTCTATTAAGAATGCAAAAGGAAAGGACATGTAAAAGCAGACTGTCCAAAAATGAAGTTCAAGAAGAAATATGATTATAAGGACAATAAGTAAAAGAAATATATTAATGTAATGTGGAGTGATTCAGAATATAGTTCAAGTGATTCTGATTCTTCTTAGGATGATAAATATCAAAAATCTAATATGTGTTTCATGAAAAACACAACTGAGGTAACATTGGATACTCCTGATTTAAATTCATATTATTCTGGAGTCAATTCTAATTCTGAATCTGAAAATATGTCTACTGAAGAATTGTTTCAATATTGTAATATGCTCGAAGAAAACTGTAATGAGTTCAAGGAAATGTATAAAGACTTAAAGAAAAAGAATGCTTTGACCAGCTCTGTTAAATATAATGTTGATATAGAAAAGGAAAATAATGTTCAATTACTTAAGGAAAATACTGAACCGAAATAGTCTAATGAGAAATTAAGGAAAGACATATAAAAGTTCATGAATGGAAAGAATACTCTCACCCAAATGTTAGGTAAACAAGTGGCACAAAAATATAGCATTGGAATAGGATATCATCCTAGAAAGAGACAGATTACTAAAAATAGATTTATTCCTAAATCTAGATAGAATGCAGCTAGTTCTATTTTCAGAAATTCATAAGCTTCAACTAGTTATTCACAAGGCTATAGATCAAATAATGTTTATCTTTAAAAATAATTTGAATCTATTGAGTGTATGAAACCCATTAGAAAAATTTGGGTACCAAGTGTTTTACTTGCTAACCTATCTGGACCCAAGAAAATTTGGGTACCAAAATCATTTTCTGTTTGAGCCTGTTTTGTAGGAAACATGATTGAAAAGTTCCCATAAGAAGGTATGGTACTTGGACAGTGGATGTTCAGGGAATATGACTATAGATTACTCATTATTCAAGAGTTTAATCAAATTTGATGGAGGCCATGTCACCTTTGGTGATAATAAAAAAGTAAAAATCATCAGCTTTGGCCAGATTGGAAACACTGATTCAGTTTTAATTTCCAAAGTTTTATTTGTTGATGGACATAAATATAACCTGTTATGTATTTCTCAATTATGTGATGATGGTTTCAATGTTAAATTTAAAAATTATTCATGTAATGTTTTTAATTCTAAAAATATTCTAGTATTTTTTTCTTTGAGAAATGAAAATTTTTATGATAATGATATGAATTATTTGGCTAAACAGAATATTGCTTATTTAAATGCTTTTCATAAAGATTCTTTGCAACGACACAGAAGATTAGGACACTGCAACATTCACTCACCTAGAAAACTGATAATGAAAAACTTAGTTAGAGACCTACCTAAACTTAAATTATCAGTGGATAAAGTTTGTAATCAATGTAAAAAAGGGAAAGCAACATAAAGATTTTTTTAAAATAAAGAAATAAGTCTCAAATTCCCAACCTCACGAGTTGGTTCACATTTATTTTTTTTCGAGCTTCTAGAGTTTATTGTTTAAATGGGAAGCACTATGTCTATGTCTTAGTAGATGGCTTTTCTAGATATAAATGTGTATACTTTTTAGCTCACAAAATTGAAGCTTGATCCTACTTCATTAAATACTCCAAGTTTGTAGAAAATCTTAGTTGAATTAAGTTTAAGCCCTTTAGAAGTGATCATGTCCGTGAGTTTGAAAATCATAAGTTTGAATCTTAATGCTCACACAAATTCTATAGTCACAATTTCTTTTCCCCTAGGATACCTAAGTAGAATGGTGTAGTAGAAAGATGAAATAGAACCCTTCCTAATATTGCAAGAACTATGCTTAATGAGTATGACCTGCCTGTTTATTTTTAGGCTCAAGCTATGAATACAGCTTGTGACATTATAAATAGAGTCTTTATTGGAACTGTTCATAAAAATACCCATTATGAACTGTGGAATAATAGGAATCTTAAAGTTAGTTACTTTAGAGTTTTAGGTTGGAAAGTCTTTATTCTCAATACTAAAGATAATCTTGACATGTTTTCTTCAAAGAGTGATGAAGGAATATTTCTAGGATAGTCTCTAACTAGCAAAGCCTATAGAGTCTTCAATAAAAAACTAAATGTGTTGAATAATATGTTCACATAATGTTTGATAAAACTGATCAACATGAACCCAAATCTTCCATTTAAAATCTTGAGGATGATTTTTCTGTTTTGAACCTTACTGATAATATCAGTGAATCTGTTGTAAAGACATCCAGTTCTAGAAACTTTACAGAACCTGTTTCTATAGAATATGAATCTAGAGAAGAACATAAAATTTCTATTCCCACCATTACTAGATCAACTAGGATTTTAAAGAATCATCCTTTAGAAGCTGTTGTTGGTAATCTTGATAGAGGGACATAGTCTAGAGTTTCTCTAAGAAACTAGGTTGAACATCAATCATTTCATTCACAGTTGAAACCTAAAAATATCAATGATGAAATCAATGATGAATTCTTTGTAATGGCTATGCAAGAAGAATTAATTCAATTTGAATGAAATAATGTCTGGGAATTAGTTGACAGACCTAAGGACACTTGGAAAATAGGCACTAAATGGGTTTTCAGAAATAACGTTAATGAATTTGGAAATATAGTTTGGAACAAATCAATGCTAGTTGGACAAAGTTATAGTCCTGATGAAGGAATATACTATGAGAAAATATTTTCACATGAATCTAGATTAGAAATTATTAGGATTCTACTTGCCTATGCTGCTCATCTAAATTTAAAGTTATATCAAAAGGGTGTTAAAAGTGATTTTCTAAATGGTTTTATAATTGAGGATGTTTTTGTTGAACAACCACCTAGTTTTACAAAACCCCATTTTCAAAATCATGTTTTTAAACATTGTAAAGCTTTATATGGTCTAAAACAGGCTCCAAGTGCTTGCTATGATAGACTAACAAATTTTATTATCTCAAAATGTTTTACTAAAGGAATATGCAGACCCCACTCTCTTTATTAAAATAATTTCTAAAGATATTTTGACTATACAAATCTAGGTTGATGATATTATCATTGGATCTACTAAAAATTCTTTATGTACTATCTTTTAAATGATTATGCAAAATGAATTTGAAATGATTTTAATGGGAGAACTCAATTATTTTCTTGGTTTTCAAATTTTTCGAAAGAAAGATGGTATTATTTTAAATCAAAGTAAATATACAAAGGACCTGTTAAAACGTTTTGGTTTGGATAATAATAAGGGAAGTGATACACCTATGAGTACCACCTATAATTTGGATGATTATGAAACTGGGAAACCAGTTGATCAAACCAATTATAGAGGTATGATTCGAATTTTACTTTATCTTACTGTTGTTCGACCATATATTATGTTTTGTGTATGCATGTGTGCATGAATTCAAGGTAATCATAAAGAATCTCATTTACATACTGTTAAAAGGATTTTCAAATATCTTAAACATACTACCAATTTAGGTTTGTTTTAACCAAAAGGATAAACCTTTGACTTAATAATTTATTCAGATGTTGACTTTGCTGTGTGCAATTTAGATAAGAAAATCACATATGGAACATGTAATCTTTTGGGAAAGTCCCTAGTATCTTGGTGTAGTGACAAAAAGAACTATATTGCATTGTCTACTGCTAAAGAAGAATACATTGCTGCCAGTAGATGTTGTGCACAAATTTTGTGGATGAAACAGACTTTGTGGGACTATGGATATCAATATAGACATGTGTTAATAAATTGTGATAACACTAGTGCAATTAATATCTCCAAGAATCATGTGTCTCACTCTAGGACAAAACACATTGATGCCAGATATCACTTCTTGAGATATCATTATCAAAAAGGTGATATTCCTATGGAATTTATTGACTCTGAACATCAATTAGCTAATATCTTCACCAAACCCTTGAGCTCAAAAAGTTTAGATTTTATTAAGTAACAGTTAGTTATGACTGATTAGTGAAACCGATCAGTGAAATCGATCAATGACTGATCAGTGAAACCGATCCATGAAACTAATCAGTGAAACCAATCGATGAAACTGATCAGTGAAACTGATGGGTGAAACCGATCAGTGAAACCGATCAGTGAAACCTATCAGTAAAACCAATCTGTGAGACCGATCAGTGAAACTGATCTTTTCTACCGTTTAAGTTTTACAGTTTATGAAACTGTTAGTGTTTGTCAAAATGATGTTGTTTTACTTAATCATTTTTATTGTGTATTACTGTAACCTTAAATGATAAAATTTATGAAGCATGTCTATTTATTCTCTAAAAAACTATGCACCTTCCATCTCCAACCAAACACTATTTTTTTCTGAATCCTGAACCTTTTCGAACCCTTCCAACATCTCAAACTTCTCGAATCTCTAAATTTCAAAGAAAAAGTGGCAAATTAAGGAGTATGAAGGTTCCTATTTTTTGAAACGACAATGGGGAGAATCTAGCTACACGACTCAAAGGTCAGTGAACCCGGATTTGGAAGCTCGGGTGGTCACCACGGAAAAGGAAGTGAGTTCTGAATCGGTGTTAACCAGTAAGTCTACTCTTTTAAAAGTATTGGAGATGCAAGGATGGAAAGACTGGTTCTGTGATAATAACCGAGTCTACTCCCCAAAACGCGTGTATGAGTTTTATCTTAACTTAACTATTGTATTGGATGGAGTAGAATCTCCAATATTATCTTCGGTAGTCAAAGGGAGAAAGATATCCTTTTCATTGAAGTAATGTGCTGAATGTTTGGGGGTACCACATAACGGTAGATATGAGGATTACAGAGGTAACATTCCTCCAACCATTGAATATTTTTTGTATGAGCTTTCTCTGGAGATGCTGAATGGTAATTATGAATCCAGAAGAATAACAGCTTCTAAGTTAGATGGTGAAAGTAGAATTTTTTTTAAGTTTATTCAGCACCAAATCTGTCCCAAAAAAGGGTGATTTTTCTGTTATAATGAATCAAGATATTTCCTTGTTATTTTTATTGTTGAATGGTGAGAAGATCAACTTATATACATATATTACTGTTTATATTGCTGAGATGGTGAAGCCTTCCAAGAAATCCATAACCTTGTTCTACTTTAAGCAAATCTCTACTACGTTATTGTTTTTGGGCTGTGTTGAAGATGGAGATGAGTGTATCTCATCATGTAGCAGCTTATGTATTAATAAGGATATCTGCAAAAGAAGGAAAATTAATTTGAATCCATGGAAGGAGTCATGGGTTGCTGATGAGGATATGCTGTATGAATCCTTTAATCATACTGATCACTCTAAGAGACAAAAAAGGATGAGAGATCCTTGCTTAGAACCTAATAAAGAAATCATTTATTCTGATGAGGAAGAAGAAATAGAAGTTCCAAAGGAAACTAAAGAGTCCAATAAGAATGGAACAGAGGAAGCTGAGGCTGATGATGATGTGGATAAAGAAAAAGAACCAGAGTCTCCTCCTAACAATAGAAGTGATTATGATACAGTAAGTCATAAGAAAAGAAGAATGGAACTTAGACTATCTAGTCCACCTCCTTAGTTACCATAATTAGAAACCCTTCTAGGTGATGAAGAAGAATCTAATACTGAAGAATCAAATTCTGATCAGTATGAATCCATTAGCAAAGATAGTACCGATGATGCTTCAGTAAATAATAATGGAAATGGTAATAATGATGATTGCAATGATGATGATGGTAATGATGAAGATGCTAATGATGATGGTGGTGATTATGATGCTGATACTCGACCAGTAGATGGTCAAAATGTGATCCAAGATGATCAACAACCTCAACAAGTTGAAGAAGAAGCTGTTTCTAAGGCTGAAAGAACAACGCAGACAGATATTGATGTATCTGAGGAAGTCTCACATGAAAATTCTGGAAATGTTTATTTTGAAAAGCCTTAGTATACCTCTTGTAATGTTTCATGGGAGGAACACCAAACCATTTTCACATCATTGATCCCACACAAATCATGGGGCCTGATTTTTCTTGGTGCGGATTGGGAATGTTTAAACGAGACTACCGAGATTCATCTTGTAAAAAACACAAATAATTCAAGGACACATTCTATATAAAACAATGTTTTAAACATCATCAGACAAGAATTCATAGATGATGATCAAGAATGGGGTGCTGGGGTTAGAAAATTTATTAAACAATATGAAATGTAGTACTTATGCTCATGAAATGGCCCTAAAATGATGTATATAGAAGAAGGAAAAACGATCTACTCAATAATTTAATAAAAAAAATAAAAAACTCAAAAAGAAATCCCTACCTTTTTTTTGAATCGATCAGTGGTGAATAATGTTCTCGCACAATGATTGGGAGAATGTGATGTGTTTATTGGCTCCTCATCTAATTCGATCTTATGTTCCAACATCATTCTCCTTTATCATATAAAGGGATGAGGAAGAGCTCGAACCAGCGGATTCTATAAATTATGAGGCCAACCCTAGAAAATTTACATTAATGATATATTTGTAGATGATGTTTTAGGGTAAATGAATTTAATTTATGTATTTCTTTATTTAAATTAATTCACATAACACACTTCCAAAAAGATAGGCATTTTAATTAACCACATCGACTCATTTTATGTCAAGCCTAGAGAAAACACTATGTTGCAGACCCAACTGTGGTCCCAGATTTATGATCTGATCAACAATTTAAGAATTATCCACTTTTATTTAACTAAAATGGGAGTGAAATAAATATGTATTTAATATTTTTATAAAAAATTGGTGAATAGAGAATATTTTAATGTCTCACCATCATAGTTCTTAGCTCTAGAAATATATATACAAATATTTTGTTGTTTTACAAGGAAAACCCTAGGTCTCTCCATCATTCTTTCATTCAATATTTTCATCCCTATAAAGTAGAAAAAAGGAAATGAACTTGGGAAACTATGTCCTAGAATATCTCTCCTAATCCTAGAAACTCTCTTGATCATTTCTATACTACAACATCATGAAAACCAAAGGGATGGTTCGACCACATAGGGTCCTTTCATATTGATCCTTGATGTCCACTAGGTTCTCCTCAAGGTTGTATCAATCATCTATGTCTAGATTCCCATGTTTATGATATTCATAGGTTCATGCACATATCTATTCATCCATGACTTGTGGAATTATTACTGCATCTGCTTTAGTAGTGGGAGTAGGGAGAGGAGGTATGATGTCTCAATAACTCTCTTCATGGTCTTGAATGGCCTGATGAATCTTGAGGATACTTTTCCTACCTATTTAAACCTCCAAAATCCACTTTATCGGGAGAATCCCAAGAACACATAGTATCCCTTCTCAAACTCCAAGGTAAATGATTGTTGTCTATGTTTGATTTATGTTTTCTCTGTACCATATACATCTACTATCAGATGACTTGGAAATTATCTATTGTCACCTGCACCGACTCTGAGCCCTACTAGAGATGTCTCACCAACATCTATCTAGCATAAGGGTGAACTTCATGGTCTCCAGTATAGGTCCACAAAAGGATACATGTTGATGGTAGAGTGGTACCTATTTTTGTATGAAAAATCTACTAAGGGACAGTGATCCTCCCATCTTTGGCCGATGTCTAAGACACTATCCCTCAACATATCCTCTAGAACCTAGATTGGGTTCTCGGGAGGCCCATAATTCACTGAATTAAAGGATTTACTCATCCACACCTGGGACCCAAATTCCTCATGGGGGATTCCAAAAATAATTACTTAAACCACACATCATGATCGAAGACAATCATCAATGGTACCTTGTGATGGGGAATGATATCCCATACGTACAACTTCCATATACACTCCATAATACTATGGTCCCTGATCGAATGGAATTGTGATAACATTGTGAGTCAGTAAACTATCACACTGGTGGCATTGTGTCCCTTAGAAATTTGTGGAGTCCTTATGAATAATTCCATGGATATGACATCCCACTTCCACTCTGGGTAACTAAGGGGCTGTAACAAAACTATCAGATCATGGTTCTCAGCCATCACCTACTAATAGGTGAGGCAATTATAGAATAAATTAACAACACTTAATCTCATGCAAGACCATAAAAACTACCACTGAAGGTCTCTATACATCTTCCACAAAGATCGTTTTATTGCAAGGGGAGAGGTTTGGAATTACCAAATCCCCAACTCTTGCATCTTGCAATAACCACTATTTTTCCCTTCAAAAGGATAATGTGACTCCCCCAATCAGAATACCTATATAGTGCGCCACATGTGCATATCCAATCACTTAAGAACTCACAGATAGTGTCCCTCAGTTTAGACTCTCTCACATGGTCAATGAGATAAAGAGTCAATACAATTGACTAAATAAAAGTGGTACCATGCTTCTCCACCAGGGTCACCTGCTCAGAATCTAACAACTCTGGAGATTCATTCACTAAGAAATCATGGGACATCCTGCTAAGGGAATCTAACACAATTTTTCCCTCCCATGGAATATAGAATATATCAAATTCATATTCCTTTAGGAACTCCAACTATCATTGATGTTTTAGGTTCACGTCTATCTGATTGATGATTCACTTGATACTCTAGTGGTATGAGAAAACTACAAATCACTATCCCGAAAGATAGTGTATGAGCATTATTATAGAAAAAAATATCACTTCTAGCACTAGGTCATGAGTTGTGTAGTTCTTCACGTGATGTCTCAACTGACTCAACCGATATTCAATAACTTCTTATTACTAAATCAACATGAAACCATGACCATATCCTTAGTCATCGTAATACAAGATGATATGTACACCCTTCATTGGTAGTCCCAACACTAGATCACTAATCATCATCTTCTTCTTCACCTCGAAATCTATCCGGCATTACTCATACTAGGAAAACGAATTCCCTTTCTTTATCAAGGATGTCAATGGGGCTATTACTCAAGAGAATTTTGATACAAACCAATTGTAGTACCCTACCAAGACATAGAAGCTTTGTTCCTTTTACACATTCTTGGGTCGATCCCAATTAATCACTGCTTTAATCTTTTCTACCTCCATGGATGAACCTTGATCATAAATTACATTCCTGAAAAAGTGAACCTCTTGTATCTAGAAAAGGAACTTCAATACTTGACCTTAAATTTACATTTTTATTTTTCAATCAATTTTAAGGGAAATAAATAACACAAATTGTATAGAAATAAAACCACATGTACTATAGGATATGTGAAAACCATTAAAGTATAACTTCATCCTATCTAACACTTTGTCGTAAAAATAATTTCCAATGTAGAAAACTTACCTCACTGTCTAGATCACCCTCGATGAGATCTTCGAACCAACAATCCATCTTTCCCATGTTTGGATTTAATCCCCAATTTTCATTTCCTCTACATTAAACCCAATTACATTAATTAGGTCTTTATTTATAATCCTTTATGTCATATCATTATTGAAATCCATGGGTATAAGTATCTCGATCATCATATCAACATATTTTTTTGGATGCTTTAATTGGAAGTGAATATTCTAAAATTACTTCTATGAAGTTTATTATAAGGTCACACTAGTGGCCATTATGTAGATCCTCTTTAGTTTACACATTCTCAACCTGATCATTGACATGAGAATCAACCACCTATGATTCCTCCTAATATATATTTTTTTCTCCTGTGATACTAATTTTCTTATTCTCATTGACTGGAAAATGTCATTCACACTAGACCACATCATGCTCATAATCACTATTCGGTAAGTTCTTATCCTCAGATCTATTTTACATAGTAGGTCTAGTTTCCATTGGTTTCAATAGAAAATTATAGTGTATTCTACCTTTAGAGTTTTGTTTTCCTATAAGAATATAGCTTCCAGGATCATTATTTCCTTTCCACGCATTCTTACTCCTTGGATCAGGAATCTCATTTCCATAAATACCCTCCACACAATCATCTAAACATATTCATGAGGTCTCATAACATTCCTCTACCAGTGAGAAACATTTCCCTTCATAAGAAACCTCACCCATGATCAATTCTAATTGACCCTGATCCAATCCTTCAATTGAAAGACCCTAAAAATGGTTTCCTAGTTTTTTGTTTAGAATGACCCCTATAGTTACAATCAAATATATAGTAACCTCAACAACCCCTTATAGTATTCATTACATATGTTTATTTATCCACAATACCGACTTCTGTATGTAATTGGATAGCACCATCTAGGGAAGCTCCAATTTTAAGGCATATTGACCCTAATTCCAATAACCCATACATAATTCTAGTTAAATTACCAGAAGAAAAAACCTCTTCATAAAAAGAGGGACCTAAAGTTACACCCCTGACCCAGGCTTGGTCTATATAACTAGAGTCACCATGTCATTCTTCAGTCAACTAAAAACATCCACGACTTTGGGATTTACCTTCCCCGATATATCTGATTTTAGAATATGATCTAATATCCCCATGAAGCAATCAACAGAATTCAAAGAAACATCATGCACAAGATACCAGCCATTACAGTAAGGATGTTACCTACCCTCATTCAAATTGAGCAGCCATATATCATAACTAAAAACTATCTTCAAGTGACCATGTTTCTTGCAGGAAGAGTAAAAATAGACCCACATCTCAAAGTGATAAATTTTTTTGTATCAAACACTTCTCTAACTTAAATCCACACAAAATCAACTGGAAATTAAGAAACAAATCCTCAAAAAAATATTGGAAAATATAATGGAATAAAACATGAGTAAAACTATCCAAGCATAAGTACTGACAAACAAGTTTCCTAAGCATTCAAATTGTTGTAGGGTTTTGAGATGAAAGGGGAATATCAAGGAAAAATACACAAATGGTCGTGTTAGGGGAGTAACAATTCATGTGAAAATTGAAGGACCAACTAAATTGGAAGAATCTGAGGACATTATAGATCCGTGGGTACTGGACCAAGATAATATCAAATACAATTTAGTAGAAAATTAAACCATAATATGTTTATTATCTAGAAGACTAAATTTTACAAAATTTTGTAAACCCCATGCATCAAAAAAAATCTATAAAACATATCCATTTACAGAAATTAGTGTTTACATCGAGTTACCATAATTAGATTATAAAGATATGAGGCATTTGGGAACTCCTATTCTAAGAGTGTATGTTTCAAAGACCTGCGAATAAATCTTGTACTTTAAGGAGAATAGAAATTTGGTGGAAAGAATGGATAATTTCTTGGATTGAAAAGAAGGAGAAATAGAATGTGTAGACCCCCACATGGGATGATGGAGGTCCCTCCCCCTCGGGTGGGAGAGGGACTACCATAGAGGACATCATCTCCTAGGGAAGGTGGAAGAGTTCCGTAACAAGTTCCTAATCTTTGAGATCATCTCTCCTCTAAACCCCCTGTAACTTCAATATATTTCCTTAAACATGGTTCTCCTGAAGCATATCCAGAACCACCCTCAAGCTCTCATTATGCTCCTCCTCTATTGTAGAGTATAATAGTTTGTCATTGATGAAAACAAAACCAAACTACTCCTTGTATGGATGGATGATATAGTTCATCAGATACATTAACATGGAGGGGAATTAGTCACACCAAAGGGAATCACTAGAAACTCATAGTGCCCATAGAGAAATCAAATTTCTAAATTTGGAATTTCATCCTTGTGAACCCTCAACTAATGGTATCTGGATCAGGGATTGATCTTTGAGAACCATCTCACACCTCTATATTGATCAAATAATTATTCAATTATTAACACGTTTTATTTTTATTTATCATGTACTGTTTAGGGAATGATAATTCAGAAAAATATATAATCTCATGTATACATTTTTTATGAGAAACACTAGAGATACCTAGGGGGACACATTGGGCCTGATGATACCTTAATCATAAAGGTCCTCCATCCACAACTATACCTCCTTGAGCTTTGTAGGTTCAATCTAATATTCCATAAATGATATCGGGGTAATCCCATGATGCAAGTTAATAAAAAACTCCATCTCCCACCTCCTAGGTAGTCATAGAATATGTTTGTGGATGAATTCACTATAATCCTCCATAACTAAAGGAATCAAAATGCCTGAAGATCCTGCTTCACCAAGGGATACACTTTCCAACTAATTTGTGATGTGTTGTTTTTAAAGACCCTGAAATTTCAAGGAAATTTTTTTCTTAATTTCTTTGGAATTTTACAAGAACGCAGTTTCTGACGACGCCTGATTTTGATGCCCGGTGTGCCCGAAATCAATTTCTAAAGTTTAGCTCGGGTACGTTTAGTGATCAAATGAGCTGGTTTTTTATAACATTTGAACCGGTGCTCGGAATCAGAATCTAAGGGCACCGATGAAACCGCAGCGCCAATAATTTCTTAGGAACACCTATTCCGAAGTTACGTTTGTGCGGGTGGAGATGTTAAATTTGTGGATTAAGTGAGGAATGAATAAAATTGTAAAACAATTTTATTTTAAGTCTAAGGTGGTTTTATCTTACATGGGGAAGTTGGGGTGACAGCTAACTACCCATGTGAGGATGAATTTGAGGATAAATGTGAGGTGGGGCCCACACAAGCCCCAACCTTTCACATTCCCCTAACACTCATAAACTACCCCTTTAAACTTGTTAACTCCCTTAAATTAAGTAACTCTTCCACTTTCATATTTAATTTTCCAACCTACCTCTAAATTAATTAAAC
Source organism: Viscum album (assembly GCA_963277665.1). NCBI lineage: Eukaryota > Viridiplantae > Streptophyta > Magnoliopsida > Santalales > Viscaceae > Viscum > Viscum album. The sequence continues at coordinate 1,978,113,514 of OY728156.1, forward strand.
AACTCATGGTTTAATTAATTAAGTGAATTGGATTTGAATTTCGTAAATTTGAATGCATGTCATGTAACGACCCAATCTTTTTGAGTAGTATATTAACTTACTCTTATTGATTTAATAAGATGTTAATGGTTAATGCAGAAAGAGGAGTCGATGGCTTCACCCAGTAGACTCAACCCTTACGAAGCCCACTTATCAGAGCTTGGGAAGGAGGTAGCATCTGTGGGCTTCGCTTTGGACCAAGCCCAAGCCGAGCTCCAGCGTGTCAAGCTTGAACGAAAACGCTTGCAGGAGAAGTTCAAGTTAGTGGAGATTGCTACTAGGGAAATGTTATCTGAGCCTCCCTCAGATTCTCTCACCATATCACACCTTACACTTAGGTCTTATGCCAGTGTTATAAGGAGCTATGTGATGAGACCCTAGTTTCCTTGTGTAATCCTCTCGGGTGAATAAATTGAGATTTCTTCCTTTAGTGATGTTTGTGAAATTTCAAATGCCTAGATAATTTTAGAATGTATTTTATTGATGAATTTTGAAAAAGGGATATTTTGAAATATTTATGTAAACCCTAAATAACTAATGATGTGTAATGATTTTCAAAAAATGGTCTTCTATAAAAGTGTTCATTAAGGAATTTGGAGTCTAATAAGATCAACTTAATTTTTGATGAATATTAAATTATGAATAGTGATTTTACGCTTAGGATTAGTAATGTGACCAAATGGATTAGTAATTTTCACTTAAAGAAAGGTTTAATATAATTTAGACACCTTGGTTAAGTAATGTGATTCAATAAAATGGGTAAATAACGGTTTCATAAATTATTAATCAAGTATTAGTTTTTTCGGATGAATAGTGTTTTTTAATTAAAAATTTAATTAAAAATAATTAGAAAATTATTTTTATAAAAATGACTTTATTTTTGAACTCAGAGCATCGATATTATGTTAAGGTAATTTTTGGGGATTTTTTTGAAAAAAATGAATTTTCGATGAATAGTGTTTTTATTTAAAAATTAAATTAAAAATATTTAGAAAAATATTTTTATAAAATGGATTGCATTTTTGAAATCAGAGCATTGATATTTGGTTAAGGTGAAATTTTGGGATTATTCTGAGAAAGTTGAATTTTCAGTGAATAGTAAAAATACCGTTTTAGGGTTTCGGTATGTTTAATGACATCATAATGATGTCATGATGATGTCATGAGATATTTTGAGGGTTGGCCGGCCAAGGGTGATGAATTATTGTTTTGGGGGCCCCATGTGGCCTAACTCCATGATAAATGCCAAGGGAGAGCCCATGGGTTTGAGAAAAGCACATGTGAGGTGTCCTTTGGCCATTAATGCTTTGTCCCCTCACTTTCCCTATAAATACCCACCCTTTCCTCCCTTGGTTTTCACTCCCAACTCTTCCCCAACGAAGTTCTGGTCTTCTTACCTTCCAATGAGTCCTCCCAAGGTGCCCCCAAGCCCTCAAGGTCCAATCCTTTGAGTTTCAAGAGTCACGTTTTAAGGTAAGGGATCCGACCCCTCTCTTTCTTTTCGTGTAATCTCTTTTATGTCATTCCTTTTATGCTCCATGTGATTATGTGAGAGGATGTTCTTTTATATTCCTCTTACTGCCCTTTCATGTTTATATGATGAGATATCCCCTCTTACTCTCATCATTTCGTTTTATGAAAGCTTAAGTGACGCCGTTAGGCTGCCGAATGTTTAAGTGATTCTTTCACCCTTCTCATTTTTTTTCAAGTTCGATTTTCATGTCAAATCTTTCAAGTTCCTTTTTATTATGTTGGGGTATGATCTCTATATCTATCATACTGATCTCTTATGATCATATGATGAGAGACCCTATTTTATTTGTCCAATTCATTTTTGTTGAAGTTTAAGTGACGCCATTAGGCTGCCGAATTTTCATAAGAAAAATCAAATTTTTGTCTTCCTTCCATGTTTTTCGTTTCAATTGGTATGTCCTTGAAATTGCATCACCATGTCCATATATCCTTCTTATTCTGTCCCTTTACCTTTTCATGGGTCAATTATGATTGTTCAACCCATGTTCCCTCTCTTTTCAAAGTTTCTAAAACCTTGTAACATAGCCGTTATGCTGCAGAATTTTCGTCTCAAAATGCCTCTCTTTTCTCAAAATTATTTTATGTTATAAAGTGAATACTCAAAGCTCCTATTTCTAAAGGGGTATTCACATATATATAAAAATTATCTATTTTAAATTCTGGGATTTACATACATGATACCCGCTTTCCCTTTCCGTGGGTTTAAAGTAACGTAAAGATCATGTCTTTAAAGCAGTTTTTGAAACGTTATGATTATGAAATGAAACCCATTTGTTTTATGCTATATGGGTTATTTATGAAATGTTTGATGATGATATATGTGGCTCACATGAAAATAAAGACAAATTTAAGGGTGCGCCCTGATAGCGCTCCAATGCATTGGGTAAAGACTTAATCTCTAGAGATGACCATTTTAACGACGCCTTGGTGAATAACCTTGGTAATTTTTAACGACACCTTGGGGATGGACCTTGGTGAAATGAAACGATTGTCAATATTAAATGTTGTAGCCACATCTTCAAGTTATGAAAAGTGATTATTTTTATTATGATGTACCTCATGATTTCTTTCTCATGCCTTAAAGTTCTTTTCATGTCCTTATTGAAGTATCTCAAGTTCACTTGTAAAATGTTTCTCTTGTTTCCCTTACTGGGCCTTCTGCTCACCCTTTCTTTTGATGTATGTCCCCAGGTTATGAGATGCATAATGAACATAGGATGAACTAAAGGAGAAGCCTTTCAAGTGTTTAAGAAGAATGTTTTTATGTTTTTTTTATGTATTATGATCCTTGTTTCCAAGACACTAAACCTTAACGATCCTCAGTTCCGTGTAATGAAATGAAAGTTTATGTTATAAAATGGCGGGATGTCATAGTTGGTATCAAAGGATGGTTTAGTTATTTGTGGAAATTAGGATATAAAAACTTTAGGAAGAACCCTATAGAAAAGTTTAAATATAGGAAAACTTCCTGGTATTTTGGTAAGTATTGAGTAAGTGGTTTATCAAACAAATACATCCCTGTCTGGATACGAGCAGGTAGAGGCGGCTCTGGCACAGATGTACATAGGGGTAAAACCCGAAAACACCGCTTTGATCTAGACTCGAACGGGAACTGGTGCACGATAACGGGCCTTGCTGCACTCTTGGTTACGACACTCCCGGGGGATATGTTTGGTTAATCACAAGCTTTCTATGAATCATTATGAAGGAATTATAGAAAAGTGTAATTGTCTAAGCCTTAAGTCTTAGTTAAAAGATTCATAAATGAAATAAGTTTCTTACTAAGGTTTTATTCTTTTAGAAAATGGCGGGCAATAGGAGGAACCGTGCCGATGGTGATCGCAATGCACCATGTGCTGACGGCCCTCCGATGGAAGCCGGAATAGAAACATTCATGCGAATGATGAACCAAATGACTCAGGTTATGAGTAATAACTTGAATCAAGCTGAGAGGCCGACCTCACCACGAAGGGAACAACACTCTGTTGAGTCCTTCATGCGTCAACGACCGCCAACATTCAGTGGATCTACTAACCCATTGGTTGCGGAACAATGGATAAGCTCCATTGAAAAGATCTTTTCTGTACTTCATTGTTCGGAACAAGAAAAAGTCACCCTTACTGTTTACCGCCTAGAGGGAGAAGCTGATCAGTGGTGGTCACTGATCAAAAACACGAAGCCACGAGGAGAGATGGAAGCTATGGAGTGGGAAGAATTTCGGGGGATTTTCTTTAACAAGTATTTCCCTCGTTCCATGAGAACGAAAATGGAGAAAGAGTTTCTCGAGCTGAAGCAGAAGGAGAACGAATCTGTCGGAAGCTACGAGATGAACTTCACAAGGCTTTCCCGTTATACCTCAAGCTTTGTCATGGACCCTAATGGGAAGGTTGATAGATTCTTTGGCGGACTATGACCTCATCTGCGGAAGAATCTAGCCAACAGGGACTATGATAGCTATGAAGAAATAGTTCGAAGTGCTATGAAAGTCGAGCTGGAGTTTGGTGAGACACAGTGGTCTCATAAGCCAAATGAAAAGAAGAGATCGTTGGAGCCCAGTTTATGGAAGTCTTTTGATCAGGGAAGAGGTGGAAAGCAAATGCAACTTACCACATGCAATAAATGTGGGAAGAATCATCTGGGGAACTGCTTGAACGGAAGTGGCAAGTGCTACAAGTGTGGAAGAGGAGGCCATATTGCTCGGAATTTTCATAGTGAGGTGAAGCCTCAGCTTCCCAACACTAACGACAGAGGAAAGATGGTTCTGGCCCTACCCGAAGTCACATGCTTCAAGTGTGGACAGGTTGGGCACTTTGCTAACCAATGTCCCAATCCGAGGGCGGTGGAGGGGAATCACCACCAACCTCAGCAGAGGCCAAGAGAGCAAGGTCGTGCTTTCGCTATCACAACAGCTGAAGTTGAAGTCCCGAACGATGTGGTAGCAGGTACTCTTGTTGTCCTCTCAAAACTAGCAAGTGCTTTATTTGATTCTGGTTCTACGCATTCCTTTATTTCTTCCAAGTTTGCAAAGAATATAGAATCAATCCCCGAATTACTTGAGGTAGAGTTGTCAGTCAAGACTCCAAGTGGGATTATCCATGCATCAAAAGTGTTTAGAGACTCTAGTGTTTACTTTGGTGAGCACAATCTTATCGCAAATCTAGTAGTCATTTCCATGATGGAATTCGACGTTATACTAGGGATGGACTGGCTCTCAAAGTATAATGCTAAGATCAAATGCAGAAGTAAGGAAATCTCAGTAGTCTTGAATGAACGACCTACAGTTATCTTCCGAGGAGAGATATCCCGAACTGATCCCTATCTAGAAGCACCTCCTATAGCTTTCTTTATGGAGTTAATCGGTGATGAGGAAGAAGGGAAAGGGAGCATACAAATTGAAGATGTTCCGATTGTTCAGGAATACATGGATGTATTTCCTGAGGAGTTACCTGGACCTCCCCCAGAAAGAGAGGTTGAGTTCTCCATTGAACTCGTACCTGGGTCTCAACCGATATCAAAGACTCCGTATAGAATGGCAAATGTGGAGCTAGAAGAGTTAAAGAAACAACTCCAGGACTTGTTGGAGAAGGGGTTTATCCGACCGAGTGTGTCTCCTTGGGGAGCACCAGTTCTCTTTGTGAAGAAGAAGGATGGATCAATGCGGCTATGCATTGATTATAGAGAACTGAACGGGATCACAGTGAAGAACAGATACCCTCTACCAAGAATTGATGATTTATTTGACCAACTTTGTGGGGCTCAATTCTTCTCTAAGATTGACCTTCGATCTGGTTATCATCAACTGAGGGTGAAGAAGGAAGATATTCCAAAGACTGCCTTCCGATCAAGATATGGGCATTATGAGTTTACTGTTATGCCCTTCGGCTTGACTAATGCTCCTGCTATTTTCATGGATTTGATGAATAGAGTCTTTAAGGACTACCTTGATAACTTTGTGGTAGTTTTTATTGATGATATTTTGATATATTCAAAAAGTCGTGAGGAGCATGAAGATCATCTGAGGGTTGTTTTGAAAACTCTACGGAAGGAGAGGCTCTTTGGGAAGTTCAGCAAGTGTGAGTTTTGGTTACAACAAGTGGCTTTCTTGGGGCACATCGTAACCAATGAAGGAATCTCGGTTGACCCTGCAAAGACAATGGTTGTGGAGGAGTGGCCTCAACCCACAACAGTAACTGAGATTCGTAGTTTCCTTGGCTTAGCGGGATATTATAGGAGGTTTGTGAAAAACTTTTCACGGCTTTCTAATCCACTAACTAAGTTGACTCGAAAAGGGGTTAAGTTCATCTGGACAAAGGAATGCGAGGAAAGTTTCCAAGAGCTGAAGAAGAGATTGGTTACTGCACCGGTGTTAACACTACCCTCTATCGGAGAAGGATTCGTTATTTTTAGCGATGCATCTCTGAAAGGGCTTGGGTGCGTCCTCATGCAAAATGACAAAGTAATTGCGTATGCATCTCGACAGTTGAAGATTCATGAGCAGAATTATCCTACGCATGATCTAGAGATGGCGGCAGTTGTTTTTGCTCTAAAGATATGGAGGCACTATCTTTATGGTGAGAAATGTGATATATACACTAACCACCAAAGTCTAAAGTATATTTTCACTCAGAAAGAATTGAACATGAGACAAAGGAGATGGTTGGAGATTATTAAAGACTATGATTGTTCAATTCATTATCACCCTGGAAGAGCAAACAAAGTCGCGGATGCGTTAAGCAGGAAAGATCCTGTTGTTCTGGCAACAATGAGGATCCTGGGAGATCCCTTGATTAAAGATCTAGTAAAACTGGACATGGGAATTATAAGGAAAGGGACATCATCAACCCTATCCCAAATGATTTCTCAACCTTCATTACTAGAGAAGATCAAGAAGGCTCAAAAAGAAGATCCTTTGCTGCAGGAGAAGTTCGAGGCTGTAAAGGATGGGAAGTTCCCTGATTTCAATATTGATCAAGAAGGTGTATTGAAATTTCGTACAAGACTATGTGTTCCATCTATTCCGGAGATAAAGAAAGAACTGATGGATGAAGCTCATAGCTCTACTTTCTCTATACATCCGGGAAGCACTAAGATTTATAGAGACCTTCGTGATCATTATTGGTGGGATAACATGAAGAGGGAGATTGCCGATTACACTACAAGGTGCCTGGTGTGTCAGCAAGTAAAGGCAGAAAGACAACTTCCTAAGGGGGTATTACAACCGCTACCCATACCAGTATGGAAGTGGGATAATATCACCATGGACTTTGTAACTGGTCTCCCAAAAACATCCAAAGGAAACAATGCGATATGGGTTATTGTGGACCGTCTCACCAAGACAGCCCATTTTATCTCTATTCGGGAAGATTTATCTCTAGATCAGCTTGCCAAGATATACGTGAAGGAAGTGGTAAGGCTGCATGGGGTACCACTATCCATCGTATCTGATCGTGACCCAAGATTCACATCAAAATTCTGGAGAAGTCTTCAGCATGCTCTGAATACTGAATTGAATTTTAGTACGGCCTATCATCCTCAAACTGATGGCCAATCTGAAAGGACTATTCAGACACTCGAAGACATGTTGAGATTATGCTCAATGGAATTTAAAGGTGGATGGGATCAACACCTCCCATTAGTGGAGTTCTCCTATAACAACAGCTTCCATTCGAGTATTCAGATGGCACCCTATGAAGCTCTATATGGAAAGCGGTGTAGAACTCCTACTTGTTGGGATGAAACTGGTGAGAGGAAGCTTCTTGGGCCTGATCTCGTGCAAGAGATGACAGAACAGGTTCATGCCATCCAACAACACATAAGGGCTGCTCAGAGTCGGCAGAAGAGCTATGATGACAATCGTCGAAGAGACTTGAAGTTTGGGGTGGGTGACAAAGTCTTCCTTCGAATCTCTCCATGGAAGAGAGTCATGCGGTTTGGGAAGAAAGGGAAGCTCAGCCCTAGGTACATTGGTACCTATGAAATCCTTGATCGCATAGGAGCAGTGGCCTATCGTCTAGCACTTCCACCGAACCTAGCTCAAGTTCATGATGTCTTCCATGTATCTCTCTTGAGGAAGTACATACCCGACCCTTCGCATGTACTGAACCCAGAGGTGGTACAACTTGAACACGACCTCTCTTATGAAGAGAAGCCAGTGGAGATCTTAGACCGTAGAGACAAGGTCCTACGAAACAAGACTACCCAGCTTGTGAAAGTGTTGTGGAGGAATCATAAATATGAAGAGGCGACTTGGGAGCCCGAGGAAACAATGAAGCAAAAGTACCCTCACCTTTTCGACTAGGCCTCAAGTATAAATTTCGGGGACGAAATTTCTAAAGGGGGGAAGAATGTAACGACCCAATCTTTTTGAGTAGTATATTAACTTACTCTTATTGATTTAATAAGATGTTAATGGTTAATGCAGAAAGAGGAGTCGATGGCTTCACCCAGTAGACTCAACCCTTACGAAGCCCACTTATCAGAGCTTGGGAAGGAGGTAGCATCTGTGGGCTTCGCTTTGGACCAAGCCCAAGCCGAGCTCCAGCGTGTCAAGCTTGAACGAAAACGCTTGCAGGAGAAGTTCAAGTTAGTGGAGATTGCTACTAAGGCAATGTTATCTGAGCCTCCCTCAGATTCTCTCACCATATCACACCTTACACTTAGGTCTTATGCCAGTGTTATAAGGGGCTATGTGATGAGACCCCAGTTTCCTTGTGTAATCCTCTCGGGTGAATAAATTGAGATTTCTTCCTTTAGTGATGTTTGTGAAATTTCAAATGCCTAGATAATTTTAGAATGTATTTTATTGATGAATTTTGAAAAAGGGATATTTTGAAATATTTATGTAAACCCTAAATAACTAATGATGTGTAATGATTTTCAAAAAATGGTCTTCTACAAAAGTGTTCATTAAGGAATTTGGAGTCTAATAAGATCAACATAATTTTTGATGAATAGTAAATTATGAATAGTGATTTTACGCTTAGGATTAGTAATGTGACCAAATGGATTAGTAATTTTCACTTAAAGAAAGTTTTAATATAATTTAGACACCTTGGTTAAGTAAAGTGATTCAATAAAATGGGTAAATAACGGTTTCATAAATTATTAATCAAGTATTAGTTTTTTCGGATGAATAGTGTTTTTTAATTAAAAATTTAATTAAAAATAATTAGAAAATTATTTTTATAAAAATGACTTTATTTTTGAACTCAGAGCATCGATATTATGTTAAGGTAATTTTTGGGGATTTTTTTGAAAAAAAAGAATTTTCGATGAATAGTGTTTTTATTTAAAAATTAAATTAAAAATATTTAGAAAAATATTTTTATAAAATGGATTTCATTTTTGAAATCAGAGCATTGATATTTGGTTAAGGTGAAATTTTGGGATTATTCTGAGAAAGTTGAATTTTCAGTGAATAGTAAAAATACCGTTTTAGGGTTTCGGTATGTTTAATGACATCATAATGATGTCATGATGATGTCATGAGATCTTTTGAGGGTTGGCCGGCCAAGGGTGATGAATTATTGTTTTGGGGGCCCCATGTGGCCTAACTCCATGATAAATGCCAAGGGAGAGCCCATGGGTTTGAGAAAAGCACATGTGAGGTGTCCTTTGGCCATTAATGCTTTGTCCCCTCACTTTCCCTATAAATACCCACCCTTTCCTCCCTTGGTTTTCACTCCCAACTCTTCCCCAACGAAGTTCTGGTCTTCTTACCTTCCAAAGAGTCCTCCCAAGGTGCCCCCAAGCCCTCAAGGTCCAATCCTTTGAGTTTCAAGAGTCACGTTTTAAGGTAAGGGATCCGACCCCTCTCTTTCTTTTCGTGTAATCTCTTTTATGTCATTCCTTTTATACTCCATGTGATTATGTGAGAGGATGTTCTTTTATATTCCTCTTACTGCCCTTTCATGTTTATATGATGAGAGATCCCCTCTTAATCTCATCATTTCGTTTTATGAAAGCTTAAGTGACGCCGTTAGGCTGCCGAATGTTTAAGTGATTCTTTCTCCCTTCTCATTTTTTTTCAAGTTCGATTTTCATGTCAAATCTTTCAAGTTCCTTTTTATTATGTTGGGGTATGATCTCTATATCTATCATACTGATCTCTTATGATCATATGATGAGAGACCCTATTTTATTTGTCCAATTCATTTTTGTTGAAGTTTAAGTGACGCCATTAGGCTGCCGAATTTTCATAAGAGAAATCAAATTTTTGTCTTCCTTCCATGTTTTTCATTTCAATTGGTATGTCCTTGAAATTGCATCACCATGTCCATATATCCTTCTTATTCTTTCCCTTTACCTTTTCATGGGTCAATTATGATTGTTCAACCCATGTTCCCTCTCTTTTCGATGTTTCTAAAACCTTGTAACATAGCCGTTATGCTGCAGAATTTTCGTCTCAAAATGCCTCTCTTTTCTCAAAATTATTTTATGTTATAAAGTGAATACTCAAAGCTCCTATTTCTAAAGGGGTATTCACATATATATAAAAATGATCTATTTTAAATTCTGGGATTTACATACATGATACCTGCTTTCCCTTTCCGTGGGTTTAAAGTAACGTAAAGATCATGTCTTTAAAGCAGTTTTTGAAACGTTATGATTATGAAATGAAACCCTTTTGTTTTATGCTATATGGGTTATTTATGAAATGTTTGATGATGATATATGTGGATCACATGAAAATAAAGACAAATTTAAGGGTGCGCCCTGATAGCGCTCCAATGCATTGGGTAAAGACTTAATCTCTAGAGATGACCATTTTAACGACGCCTTGGTGAATAACCTTGGTAATTTTTAACGACACCTTGGGGATGGACCTTGGTGAAACGAAACGATTGTCAATATTAAATGTTGTAGCCACATCTTCAAGTTATGAAAAATGATTATTTTTATTATTATGTACCTCATGATTTCTTTCTCATGCCTTAAAGTTCTTTTCATGTCCTTATTGAAGTATCTCAAGTTCACTTGTAAAATGTTTCTCTTGTTTCCCTTACTGGGCCTTCTGCTCACCCTTTCTTTTGATGTATGTCCCCAGGTTATGAGATGCATAATGAACATAGGATGAACTAAAGGAGAAGCCTTTTAAGTGTTTAAGAAGAATGTTTTTATGTTTTTTTATGTATTATGATCCTTGTTTCCAAGACACTAAACCTTAACGATCCTCAGTTCTGTGTAATGAAATGAAAGTTTATGTTATAAAATGGCGGGATGTCATATGTCATGGGTAAATAAAATAAGGTGGAGCCATATTTTATTTTGGTTGGAATTGTTGTGTTAAGAAAAAGGGAAGAGAGCTCTTGAGTTTTGAAGAACATCTTCCTCTGAAGAAGAACACTTCATCCCTTTTGTTGAAGAATGCGAAGAAAGCCGAATCTTCGACGAAGAACGCCATCTCATCTAGCATCTTCTCTCCACGTCGAAGGAAGCGAGATGCCACATTATTAATCGGGCGAACACCGATGACATGCATTCTCTTCTTCATCCTCTGCATCAAGGGAGGAGACACCACCATGGGGAACATCACCTTTGACGACGACTCTTCCTTCGACGTCAACGGAATCAGCACCGATCTTCCGCGACGTCCGATCATCGCAACGCTTTCCTCTTTCTGTGGCTCGACGACGTGCGATGTCTTTGCAATGTAGGGGTTTGAATATATGTTCATGAATATTCGAGCGTTCTTTGTAATCTTAGCTATTTTCTATGAATTAACGAGAGGGGTCCGGACTGCACAAACACGATTGACCCTCCTCCCTTAATTCTATTGTTGACCTTATTGTGGGGTTGGAACGAAAAATCCAATAACTCTCAGACCGGTCGTCCGATTGACGCGCCGTCTATCACGTTGAGTTCCTCTTTTCGAGACGGAACTTTTGAAATAATTCACCTGAGTTTTGGACGTATTTGGATAGTGTCCTGGTTGGATTGAACACGAAATCCAACCGGGGCCCTGGAACGGAAAATATATTAACTTTCAGACCGAACGTCCATTTGACAAACAATCAGCGGTGTTTGTGATCACGTTGAGAAACGGTTCCTATGAGTATACCCTATGAGAGTTCGGGGTACAGTTGAGATATGGCCGGGTTGGTTCGTACACGAAACCAATCGGGCCCTTAGGACGAAAAGGCCAATAACTCACAGACCGGGCGTCCGATTGATGCGGCATCTATTGTGATGAGACCCCTATGACGAGGCGGTCCATTGAGATACTTCTTTGTGAGACTCTTTGATACATGGAGTATCGACCAGTAGCTCATGGAGAGGACCCTCCCGGACACGAGCGTATGGAGTACAGAGACCGTGTAGCCATCTAAGACCAGATGACTACTTGACCGACTCGACTTAGAGTGAGTCGACTTTCCCAGTGGATGGAGCAATACTTTGTTTGGGTGCAGACCCATGTCAGATGGAGCACTACTAAGCTTGGGTGAAGACCCGCGGTACTCATCCAGAGTGTACCTCTGCAGGCTATTAGGGGGTGTGCACTACTGTGTTTGGGTGGAATACCCCGACGGGAAGCACTACTGTGTTTGGGTGGCTGACCCGTAGTACTCGATAGGAGGAGTACCTCAGTAGTCTTAGGTTAGTAAGCAGTACCTTGGAGTCTTGACAGGACCACTTTACACTCCAGAGACGGGGCTCTTCACCAGTTATGGTTTCGATAATGAAAATCCTAGTTTGAGTTGAGTCTATAATAATTGTGTTTACCTCATGATTGAGATGGGTCACTTGATAACATAGGTATATATATGGGCATATACCTGGGTAGTGGTTGTCCATTGATTTCATAATCATTGTGTTTCCTCATGATTGATATGGGTTACTTGATAACATAGGTATATGTATGAGTATATACCCAAGTAGAGGTTATCTGTTGATATATTTCTTTGTGGTTATCTTTGTTGGATTTAGTGAGACCTTTAGGATCTCGGGGTCCCTACTGAGTATCGTTATACTCACCCCTTCACGGGCTATGCCCACACCCTGTTGTGTTGGTTGCAGACGACGGGCAGCGCTGAAAGAGGACGAGTGTTTGAGGACTGGACAGTACCAAGAGGTGGATCTCACGACGAGTTAGTATTCGGAGGTGGACTTCATGACGTGACGATACACGAAGGAGGTTTACGGGAGAGAGCATTGTGGAGGCTATCTGTACCTACACTTCAGGTAGGATCTGTGGTGGACGATCCAGGAGTTGTTGTATCTTTACCTACCCTTCAGGTAGGATCCGAGGTGGACGACCTAGGATCTGTTTCTTTTCTGTTGTATTTCCTTTCAGTTATAGCTGTAATTTTTAGTTGGGTTTGTATTCTGGACCTTTTTACTTTTCATCACATTCATTTGTGCTCAGAGTTTTACTTCCTCTTGTACTCTGTGGTGTTTGTTTACTTTTATAAAGGCAATGACTTCCCAGTTATCGGGACTTAATCCTTTGGTGCCAGTTGGAAACCCCTGGCCTATGGAAGGAGGGCTTGGGGTAGTCACAACACGGGCCCTGAGGATGGGTCTTGACAAATTGGTATCAGAGGAGTCAGTTCTATCACAGTAGTTATAACTCTAATTTTCCCTTTCTGTGAAGCAATAGTGTTATGGGTACTGAGTGTGGTTATGTGTTCAGGGAGGCCAGAGTTGGTGCGGCGGCCGACGTATCCATACACCAGGACCCTGACTACTGATTTCTGACTTTGTGCACGAAAACACTGATTACGTGTGTTTTTCCATAAGTTTAAAAGGATTCTCAATCCAGGTCAGCTCACCGGGTATAAAATGTTGACCGTGTCTCATCTGTTTAGGATGTCTCCACGTAGACTGTTAGTTGGAGTTTCGAGAGAGTACTCGATGAGGGCCCACCGAGCGACGAGGCTCCGTTGCGGGGACCTTTTTCTATATTGGCACCCTCGGGTAGTGTACCAGCATCACCACAACCTGTTGGGAAGTATATGCCACCATCCATACTAGCAAACTATGCACGCTGGTAGAGCACGTTGCACGAGTTCCAGCAGCAGCGGCCTCCGAGGTTACGAGGCGAGGCAGAATCCCAGACAGTAGAGCACTGGCTGGAGGCGATTACTATAGTTTTTCGCCTAGCTGAGACACCAGTGGGGTGGATAGTAGACTTGGGTACTTGTGTCTTCCAGTGAGTGACCATGAGGATGGTCCGCATAGTTATGAGGCTTCATTAAGTGGACCGATGCCTGAGGTAGTGCCTTCGGGTAGTGTGTCAGCTATACATCACTACCTATTGGTCAGCAGTTACAACCGGCGGTACCGGTAGGTGACACATGTAGGTTTACTTCCTTACACGTGTTCCAACATCAGATACCCTCAATTTACGAGGTGATCCTGACTCACGGGCAGCTGAGTACTGTCTTGAGGTGGTTGCTAAGAGTTTTCTAGAGCTTATACTTCTTCGGAAAGATGACATGTCGGTAGCTGAGAATTCATCAGGGCGTACCAAACCTTTCTCGATACTCGATGAATGAGATGTGATCAGTGTTTCAGGGCTCGAACATATGATCCAACACCTTTTCTCTATGAATTCCTACATATGTTAGGGTTCTAGAATGAACCTTGTGATTGAGAATTCTTTTGCTGAATGGATGCAGTCAGTGAAGGTTAGCAGTGGGAAAGCTGGAAAGTTGTGCCAGTCTCGAAGACATGGGTGTGTAAAATGGTTCAAGAAGAAGAAATGTTAAGGACAGATAAATTTGCAGAGCAGCAGACATGGAAGCAGATCTAGGAGAGTAAAATGGGGAGGTGTACTTTTCGACATGTTACAATCACCTGCCTTTGTAGTTCCCGCCAGGCTTAGGGAGCTGGAGGGAAGGGGAAGATAGTAGCTACACACAGTCAAGGAGAGTGACCCAATGGCTCTATGAATGATTCGAGGGGAAGTTTGTGTCCACTACTAGCTGATGTAGTAAAAGACGTTTATCTGAATCATTCCTTCCTTCCACGAATCTAGTCTCAGACCTAGAGTTTCTAGTAAGACGTTGACTTGACCCTCATGTCTGGAGATACCTTGGGAGGAGACTCGATAATCACACTTACGCCGACAGTGTGATCTGACCCACGAGGGGAGAGTTTCAGTTGGAATCTCTTTATGGCAGCGTCGAGGCCTTACGATGTTGGTCTGAGTATGGATTGGATCCATAGTTTATACATGGATTGACTTTATTAGGAAAAAAGGTTGTGGTTTATCTACAACATTGGGATGGGGTTTTCCTTGGACGACGAAAAGGAAAACCCAGGAAGCACCGGATGGAATCATGCATAAGTGGGTTAATTTGATCACTCAGGAGATGGCCAAACTTACTTTTGTGCCAGAATTCAACAGAGTTACGACACCACTTCCAACAGAGCTTTCAGGATCAGGGTTGACCGGTGCACCCAGCCTATGGGCATTGGTTACATAGTTCACTACGATGCATTTTGGACAAGACTCTGGTGTGTCCTGATGTAGGAGTGGGTAGTGATCGCCTATGGATCACGACAGATGTGACTTCACAGAGCTGACAGAAGAATATAGAGTTCAAGGATGATGACCACGTCTTTATAAGGGTCTCACCTCGACGAGGCTTACAGAGATGTGTCCAAGGCGGCAAGAAATCTTCGATGTCCAATGGACCTTTTCAGGTCCTCAGTTGGGTAGTCTATGTGGTTTACCGCTTGACCCATCCACCTCAATTACACCGGGTGCACGACAACTTCCACGTATCTCAACTGGGGAGATATGTTCTTGACCCGATGCATACCATCGACCATGGGGAGCAGGACTTTTGCGATGGGGTGACTTCTGCGGGGTTCCAGTAGAGGTTGTGGATTGATAGGAGCCGGTCCTACGAGGACGGTCTATTCCTCTTGTGTGATTTCTTTGGCAGCACGGGAACCACCTGGTGAGCACATGGGAGCGGAAATCCCAGATGCGTGCTCAGTACCACTTTTATTTCCCTAGGATGTGTTAAAGCTTTATGGGGATGTAAATCCTTGAGGTGGGAGTAATGTAAATACCTAGAAATTTCATGGAAATTTTTTTCATAATTTCTTTGGAATTTTACAAGAATGCAGTTTCTAACGGCGCCTGATTTTGAGGCCCGGTGTGCCAGGAATCAATTTCTGAATTTTAGCTCGGGTACGTTCTGTGAACGAACGAGCTGGTTTTTTCTAACTTTTGAACCAGTGCTCAGAATCGAAATCCGAGGGCACCGATAAAATCGCAGCGCCAGTAATTGATTAGGAACACCTATTCCGAAGTTTTTTTTGTGAGGGTGGAGAAGTTAAATTTGTGGATTAAGTGAGGAATGAATAAAATTGTAAAAAAATTTATTTTTAAGTCTAAGGTGGTTTTATCCTACATGGGGAAGTTGGGGTGACACCTAACTAACCATGCAAGGATAAATTTGAGGATAAATGTGAGTTGGGGCCCACACTATCCCCAACCATTCAAATTACCATAACTCTCATAAACTCCCCGTTTAAACTTCTAAACTCCCTTAAATTAAGCAACTATTCCACTTCCTTATTTAATTTTCCAACCTACCTCTTAATTAATTAAACAACTCATGGTTTAATTAATTAAGTGAATTGGATTTGAATTTTGTAAATTTGAATGCATGGCATGGGTAAATAAAATAAGGTGGAGCCTTATTTTATTTTGGTTGGAATTGTTGTGTTAATAGAAATGTATGAGAGCTCTTGAGTTTTGAAGAACTTCTTCCTCCGAAGAAGAACGATTCATCTCCATTGTTGAAGAATGTGTGGAACGCCGAAGCTTCGACTAGGAACGCCATCTCATCTTGCGTCTTCTCTCCACGTCGAAGGAAGCAAGATGCCGCATTCATCATCGGGCGAACACCGACGACATGCCTTCTCTTCTTCATCCTCCGCATCAAGGGGGGAGACACCACCATGGGGAACGTCTCCTTCGACAATGACTCTTCCTCCAACGTCAATAAAATTAGCACTGATCTTCCGTGACGTCTGATCATCCCGACGCTTTCCTCTTTCTGCGGCTTGACGACTTTCGACATCTTTGAAAATTAGGGGTTTGAATATATGTTCATGAATATTCAAGAATTATTCATAATCTTAGCCTATTGCTATCGATTATTGGGAGAGGGCTGGACCGCACAAACACGGCCGACCCTCCTCCCTTAATTCTGTTGTTGACCTTGTTGTGGTTTGGAACGAAAAAGCCAATAACTCTCAGACCAGGCATCCGATTGACGCGCCATTTGTCACGTTGAGTTCTTATTTTTGAGACGGAACTTTTGGAATAATTCTCCTGAGTTTTGGACGTAGATGGATACTGGGTGGGTTGGATTGAACCCGAAATCCAACCGGGCCCCTGGAACGGAAGAGCTGTTAACTTTCAGACCGAACGTCCGTTTGACAAACCGTCAGCGGTGTTGGTGATCACGTTGAGAAACGGTTCTTATGATTATACCCTATGAGAGTCCGGGGTACAGTTTAGATATGACTGGGTTGCTTCTCACATGAAACCAACGGGTCCCTTGGGATGAAAATGCTAATAATTCACAGACCGGGCGTCCTATTGACGTGCATCTTTTGTGTTGAGACCCCAATGACGAGGCGGGTACTTTGAGATACTTCTTCTTGGGACTTTGTGATACTTTTAGTATCGACCAATAGCTCGTGGAGCGGACCCTCCCGGAGACGAGAGTACGGAGTAAAGAGACCGTGTAGCCGGCTGAGACCTGACGACTGCTTGACCGACTCGTCTGGGAGTGAGTCGACTAGCCCAGTGGACGGAGAACTAATTTTTTTGGGTGTAGACCCATGGTGGACTAAGCACTACTGAGATTGGGTGCAGACCCATGGTACTTGTCTGGAGAGTACCTCTACAGGCTATTAGGGGGTGTGCACTACTATGTTTGGGTGGCATACCCTGGCGGGAAGCACTACTGTGTTTGGGTGGCTGACCCGCGGTACTCGACAGGAGGAGTACCTCAGCAGTCTTAGGTTAGTAAGCAGTACCTCAGAGTCGTGGCAGGACCACTGTACACTCCAGAGACGGGGCTCTTCAGAAGTTACGGTTTTGATAATGAAAATCCTGGTTTGATCTAAGTCTATAATCTTTGTGTTTACCTTATGATTTAGATGGGTCACTTGATAACTTAGGTATATGTGTGGGCATATACCTAGGTAGTGGTTATCCTTTGATTTTATAATCTTTGTGTTTCCTCATGATTGAGATGGGTTACTTGATAACTTTGGTATATGTATGGGTATATACCTAAGTAGAGGTTATATATTGAGATCTTTCTTTGTGGTTATCCTTGTTGGATTTAATGAGAGATTGAGGGTCTCGGGGTCCCTACTAAGTATCATTGTACTCACCCCTGCACGGGCTATTCCCGAACCTTGTAGTGTTGGTTGCAGATGACGGGCAGCGCTGACAGAGGCCAAGTGTTTGAGGACTAGACAATACCCAGAGTTGGATCTCACGGCGAGTTAGTATCCGAAGGTGGACTTCATGACGTGACGATACACGCAAGAGGTTGACGGGTGAGAGTGTTGTGGGGGCTATCTGTACCTACCCTTCAGGTAGGATCCGTGGTGGACGATCCAAGAGTTGCGCTATCTGTACCTACCCTTCAGGTAGGATCCGAGGTGGATGACCCAGTAGCTATTTCTTTTCTGTTGTATTTCCTTTCAGTTGTAGCTGTACTTTTCAGTTGGGTTTGTATTCTGTCCCTTTTTACTTTTCAGCACTTTCTTTTGTACTTAGTGTTTTACTTCCTCTTGTACTCTGTGGTGTTTGTTTACTTTTATAAAGGCAAATCCTTCCCAGTTATCGGGATTTACGCCTTTGGTGCTAGTCGCCAGCCCCTGGCCTATGGAAGGCGGGCTTGGGGTAGTCACGGCACTGGCCCCGAGGATGGGTCATGACATTATTGCCTCATCATTGAAAAAATTTCCCCTTCCATGAGATCTCTCTTTCCATAGAAGGAGAATATCGTCCCATCAATACATAGGCATCTTACTTGTCTTAGGTGAAAAAAACAATCTTGGCTCGGACCATAGAAAGACAATCCAAGCCCATGAAGAAGTCAGAGGGTTAACTTAGGACCACTAAAACCTTCCATGTGAACTTATCCTCTCCAAGCGATAACTCGTACATTTAGTATATTAAGGATACATAAGAAGTGTTCCCAGTATGAATCTCAAGTGGAAACTATTATCCTAGAAAATCTACCCAGATCTCCAACTCTTTCACAAGGAGTATTGAGATAAAAGAATGATAAACCATGTGTATACTAATACTGAGGAAATATTATAACAAACACAGATCGTTCCTCTAATCATATCATGTTCAATAGGATCATAGGTATCCAAATCAAGTAGTTGTCCACAACCCTGGCAGCCATCTCTCTATGCCTGATGTGGGCAACCTATTGGTGGTGGTGGGAGGACCTAATTACATCATCCTACACCAACAAATACTCTTTCTCCACTACCAAATCTCTCTCCTTAGGGACCGACCAATCCATTCCATATATATCCCTGATCACAGTTCTTCGTCTATCATGGATGTCCATCATATATCTGCCTAGGCTGCTTAGTATGTTTGGCTATGTAGTCTCATACCCTGTGACCCTACCCATCAAAATCATAGCACCAACTATCCATGAGTTTCCTTATTGTTCTATGTTTCTTCATAATGATATGACAACGTCCCTGAGCCTTCTCACAAGAGGGTATCCTACGCCGAGATCTTGTGGGTTGGTGTTCACTAGCTGCTATAGAAGACTCACCACCATGATGACCACTTCCAACTCCATCTATGTGGAGTCCTTATAATATAAATATCTCTATCACCAATTCCCACACCAAAACCCTGATAATAGTGGGGATGTAAAATGGAACTATACAAGAACATATCTCTCGGTAGAGTCCCTTCCCAAAATTCCATTCTATGAAGTAGTCATCCTTATTCATGTTAAGAGAGTAGCACATAAGGTATATAAACCTCCTTTCATACTCAACCACAATCTTCCCACCCTGATGAAATACAAAAAGAAATTGGATCCAAACTAATCATAAGTATGATTTGATGTACTACTCATGAAAAAATTTTCAGTAGTCATGCCACAAGAGTATTGACTAATCGTGCATCTATGTAACCAGACTCCATCAATGTTATACTGCTCTCTGGAAGAGGCTAGATGCCAAAGCATACAACTAACCCCTTAGGGTCTGAAGAAGCCTGAAGATGTGGAATATTGACTCTATCTAATCATATTCTAACTTAGGATTTGTCTTGTTGAAAAACCTCTGAAGTCTCTCACCCTGGAACTCATGGAGCCGTCTAACCCTACACACTTCCATAGCCTGCTCTACTAGGATGATCTACTAATCAACATGTGGAGGTGATTCTTCCATCCAACCTAGTGGAAGGGGATCGCATGATGGACCCTAAACATAGACATCATCACTCATAGGGTCGTCTCTAGAAACTGGATCTAGTATCATTACTGGCAATCATCATGGAGGAATCTTGAAAGTTATAAAAAAATATTACATTGAGATGAATATATATATATATATAGACTACAATGCAGAGTTGACCCATGAAGGATATTCATAGACTCATTATTATATAATATATGTACAATTAATCCCTCTAAAAAATTTATTGTCATGCATAGTCAAAAAATTCATTATCAGGTCATGTTTAATGGAAATGTCAGTCGCACTTACCATCACTAGAATCCCTTTCTTGGGAGTTGTACATGAGACAATTTGAAACATTCTTCCAAAACAAACTAATACTTTTAAGGGGATATATTTGAACAATGAACCAATGAATTAACAAGCTCTTATACCAATATGTCACAACTTGCCAAGTTGGGGCTCAATCCGCAACTACCCCAATCTCGGCTCCATATTTCAGGGTATGGAATCAATCCCCAAAGTCATAACTAACTCATGTAATCCTTTAACTAAAAACCTATACACATGCACACAACCAACTCAATTAAAAAGTGAATTGAGAAATAATAATATATACAACACTACAATAAGTTACCCCAATGATTCATGAACCTCTAAATTGTACCAGAATACAACAGTGTAAATTATAAAGAGAATTGTAAAATACACATAAAACTAGAAATGTGTCTCTACCTTACAGAAAACAAGAATGTAAACAACTGAAAAATAACTTATCTCCTAATTACGATAACATGATCACTCTACGTGGTCCATGAACCCAATATAACTAAGCTACTCTAAATTCATGTTCAACCTATATGTCATCTAAAAATTACATGACATGTGTGGGAAAATACCATGTAGGGGTGAGAATATACATTCTTAGTAGAATTCCATGAAAGGGGTGAATGGGAAGAAGTAAGAGATACAACTGAAGAGGTAAGTAGTAGATAGAACAAGGTATATTGAATGATTATAACTCAAACCAAAAAAAGATTGATAGTGTGCTCATCCAAGAACAAGCGGCTGAACATGATGAGTGGGAGAACAACCCATTGATCATTCACCTCCAATAGTAGAGAGTGGACTCATCCAACCATGATATAATAGGAACGAAAATCATGGGGCATACCTAGAACATTGTTTCTTCTCCTAGAAAGAGTGTATCCCAATCAAAATTTTTAATATATAAGAAGTATTATATGTGTGTGTGTTTGTCTGTGTGTGTGTGTGAAAATAGTCATATAATCCCAAATGAACGAGTAAGGGCATCTATATCTAATAGCTCAGGGTCACTGGATCACTTATGGATCATCAATCAGACACCATATGAGGGTAATATTTAGGGAAAAATATTCCAAAATAATAATTATTTTATTATTATGGGGTGTTTCATTGACCTAAAGCATGATTTCAAAAAATATATCCAACATCTGTCATGAAATGACTATCTCAATTCTAGGATCAAGTTGTCACTAACGGTTCATAAAAAAAATGTCTTCGTAAAAATATATAACTAATATAATGTTATTTAACCATGATTTATATCTCATATCTCAAATCTCAAATCTAATATCTCATATCTCATATCCCATATCTGATATCTGGTATCTTATATCTTGTATCTTATATCTCATATCTTCTACCTCATATCGTATATATCATATCTGGTATATTTTATATTATATCTCATATCTCATATCTTATATCTTATATCTAAAACCAATATATAAATCTTAACTATATCATAATGATTTTATATCGATGATCCTCTCACCAAAAAGTTGTCGCATCATCAGTCCACTGTGAATTCAAGGGATCGATCGAGCTCAGTGCTACATGGTAATGTCAATCCAAAATATTCGGGATCCAACTAGAGATGAATGAGTATAATTTAGGGATAAAATCACCATAAACCAATGTTTTAAACACCACCAACCAATAATTATTAGTCGATAATCAAGAATGGGGCATCGGGGTTAGTACATTGATTAGACATCATGACATCTGGTACATGGGTTCATGTATAAGCCATAAAAAGACACAATTCGATAAAGGATTAAAAATATAAAAAATATTTTAATCCAATGGTGTATAAACACCATAATATTAGTCCTACCTCCATTTTGGATTAATCATCAGTTAAAAAATGTGCCTGTATAACGATTGGAAGAATCAGATGCGTTCATTTGGTCCTGATCTGATCCGATCTAACGTTCCATAACCTTTCGTCTTGATTCCCGAAAGGTAGGAGGAGGAGACCTCGTCTATGGATTTCATAAATTGTGAGGCCAAACCTAGAAATGTTCATTTAATGATATATTTTTCGAAATAATTTTAGATAAAATTAATTTAAATTAATTAATTAATTTAATTAAATGAATCCACGTAATGCATTGCCAATGAGATAGTGGTATGAACGTCCCATACTGACTCATTTTATGTCACGCATAGGGAAAAAACTGCATTTCATACACAATAATGGTCTTGGACTCCCGATTCGATGAACTATTTATGTGTCATCATGTTTTTATAAACTAAATTCATGCACACAATATAAAATATTTTTAATAGTTTTGTAAAATTAATTTTGGGTACATCGGGCCTTAGAATCTCACATCATTTGAGTCCCTAACAATATATATATATATATATACATCAAAGTTTTATGAGGAAAAAATCAGGTCTTTATGGTGTGTGTGAAGAGTTCCTGGTATTGAACCCCAGTACCAGCTCGATCTAATAGAAACAAAATATTGTTTATAAAGCCTCTAAAAATCTATCGAAATATCACTATAGGATATGCATCATGTGATTCAAAATTAAAAAATATTAAAACTAATGCAAATAATATTGGGTTCTTAATGAAATTTACCACAGACATATGATCATATTTGAAGGGTTATCTTTAATCTCTGTCTTCCTTAACCAACTTGGCGTGGTGATTTATTTATTCCATCTATCTCATGTTAGTGTGACACAAAAATAATAAATAATATTGTGGATGATAGAGATGATATTATTCATGATTGATTATCTCAAATTCATTGATCAAATCTATGTCTTACATGCACACATCTGTTTGAAAATATTCCATAGTCTATTATTCCATGTCATGCACCATTAGTGCAGTCTCATAAATGAGTCTTATCATTTGAAATATGATGAAACATTTGATTATTCATTCATTAACCTGACCCCAAACTAATTAAGGGTGTAGTAGATTCTTATAAGAAGACTATATAATTATCAACATCCAATGATTCAAATGAAAAAAATTCAAGAACCCATGTTCGAATGATTTGAATACCAAATGAATTAGGGATATTAAAAACATCCCATGACTCACCAATCTAATCAGATGTGGTATTTTAGTAGGAGATATAATAATATATATTCATATATATATTTTTAGGGACATATCCTAGATAAATTTTCTAATTCATTTGAGATATTTGGAATTCCATCATAGAAACAAAGAATCCATGAAAAATGTTGTTTTGTGAATTCTCTCTATAATAATATTTAGTGCAAAGAAAATAGTTTGTGAAAAATATTCTGAGAATAAAGAAACACAAACCACCTACTTTGAATGTTAAGAAAACTATGGTTTATGGTAACATCCTTGGTAACATGATGATGAATATAATACATTTTAAATATATTTACATGGTTACAGAAAGTAATATATTAAATTTACATGATGCATCCATTGATTTTGTGTGGTAGAAAGGTTTCTTTGTGCATGGTTTTCATGAAGATAAAGGATACACATACATAAACATATGTTGAGAAGGAGATACTTGTGCACACTAGTTTAGAGTAAAATAATAAAATACTATTAATAATAATAATAATAATAAATTTAAAGAGTATTCTCTCATAGAAAGGTGAATATCCAAATGAACTATTTCACATGAATAAAAATGATTAAATATCATTTCAGACATCCAAAAATATACCTTGATTATTCAACCTTTTATGAGTTACACTAAGAAGTAATTAGTGTATTGAGAAAATATATTCATAATAAACATCATACATGAATGAAACATGATTTTGATTCAATTAATGTCACAATACAACATGATTGTACAAAGACACATTGAGAAAAAAAAATTAATTTAAAATATAAAATTATTTAATGAGTATTAAAAGAAGAAGAAGAAATTCTGATTGAGTTAATATTTTATGATTATATCTTTAGTTAAGGAATTTTCTATTTACTAGTCTAAATCATATTCACATCCTATGTTGTAATAATGAAACTAAAAACATGAAAGCTTATTTGATTCCTACATATCATAGAGAACCCATTAACTATTATAATCAATAAAATAATTTGACTATTTCAATTATAATGATGTTGAATAGAGTAATTGGTTTCTATTAAATAATAGGAAATCTAAATTTATTGTCACTTTAGAAGGGGTGGGTCGATATCTTGTAGAATTTTATTTAAAAATAAAAATACATTATGCCTTGTTAATGTCAGGATAACATTTATATGTTCATACCCTTTCCTATTATTCATTTATAATATAAAGGAAGTTGTGAGTTATTTTTAATTATAGTTGAAGAAAATAAGAGATCCATTTTCTGAATAAGTAATAGAGGTAGAAAAAGGGATAAAATTTTTTGTGGTAAAGGGTGTGCAACAATGATTCACCCCTACTAGTTTGGTTATCCAAAAGTGATCCAAATATGATTTCCCATGTAACCTACATGATTTATCTATTTTTATATGGGTTTTTATGAAAATACTATGATTTTAAAATGTAATCTTTTGAACATATGTTTAATAGAAAGTATATGAATCTTATTAATAGTGAAATGTATGATTTTATTAGAAAAAAATTTCTTTATTTTTTTCATTAGTGGAAATAATCCTTTATTAATTTAATTTTTCATTAATGATTTTGTATGAAATGTTTTATTAAAATCATTAGGTAGATAATATTATTTCATGGATAAGAAACCTTTTATCATGATCTAAATTTTTATTTTGAATGAAATATAATTCTTATGAATATTGATAGACTGAAAAATTTGTTTATTTTTTTCATTTTTATATGTTAGTTAATATTTTTTTTATGATTATCCCATTTTTCTAATGTTTTCAATTAATTTTAATGATGTTTCTGGATAATGATATGATCAAGATAAATATTAAAAATATGGGTTTTGAAAATAAAACATTTTATATAATAAACAATATTTATTGTGGGAAAGAGGATACTAATTAGATGTTTTCTCTTTGTGACAATATATATTGATTTAAGTTTATTTACATAATTCCTAAAAAACAAAACCCAAAAGATAGTTGAGGTTGAAAAAAAATAATATTCATGATTTAAGATAAAATTTATGGAGTGTATAAGCTCGGATCCTTATAGTTAAAACATTGTAAATAGTAACCACATAAAATGGCATAAATTTATATGTAAATTGGAAATGTGTATCTTAAATAAACAATAAACTATATGGGTGTACCTCAATTATGGTTTTTAACATTATTCACAGCATATAGTTAGTGTACAGTAATGGAAAACCATGCGAGTAACTCTTATGTATGGATTTCTATAAAGATCATGGTAGCCATGTGACTATTAATTTTTTAGTGGAAAACAAAATTTGTGAATTTACATATGGGGTGTTTCTTCAGTGATTTATTTAGAATGTTTAGAACAATACATGTTAGATGAGTAAGGGGGTGTATCTATATTACAATGGATGCTACATAGTTGGAATGTAGTCTGGGGAACCATTATACAAACCATTCAAGCATTATATAATTTTAATTTATGAATTTCCACCCATACACATGCTCAATTTACACTAATTTGTCCCTCCAAATTCTCTTTATATCACTATGAAAACTAGGAGGAATATCAAGGTAGATTCTCTTCATCCTTGTCCTTTCATCCATACCAATGTTCCATGGATTTCATGTAGATTTTGAATATAGATACCTATTTTTAATTTATTTATCAATTACCACGTGGATTATTATTCTCTCATGAACCCTAATTTACATGTTGGTAAAATATATGGTCGGATATGGTAAATTCTTAAAGATTTCCATGTATATTCATTTCAAAAGCCATATTTTTTTTATGTTTTGGAATTCTCCATCAAGAGAGAATTATTTATCGTGATTTATATTGTTTTTTTCAAGTAATTAATTTATTTAAAATGTTTTTGAATTCTTGGGATTTATAAATGCTTTTTATAGATTTTTAAACAAATATGTAACTATCTTTAGAGGTTTAACATGGATTTTTTTTATATAAGTGTAATAAATTATTTTTAATGAATTTATTAAGATCATTTTGAACTAAAATGGTATCCATTAGAAATGTTAATATAAATTATTTAGGGGATATATTAAATGAAGTTGAAGTTCAAATAATGGGTTTGACCTTATTTTTATTTCCAAAGAATAAAACAAATTGTATCAAGTGTTCTCTTTCAATTAAGGAAGTGTTTTGATATTCAATAAAATCCTATGGTTATAAATAGTTGTTTTCAAAGACATGATCCGTGTTAGGTTTTCAAATAATTTTTATAACATGGTCCATCATATTAGTTTCAATAGCCTGATGAAATCCTTATAAAATGGGGTTTTATGGTGACTGTAAATCCATTGTTTGATCCCCTTACGTTTATGTCCTATATAGACATTCCCCATTATGGGATTATTTGAATTATAATTTTGTGTATATAAATACATGAAAGGGGATTTTTATGAAGAGGTTGTCATAAGTAAGATAGTATTGATTTTTTGTTTCATTTTTAATTAATTATTTATTATATGGACTTCTTGTTTTCAAACATTTATGATTTCATTATCATTGGGAACATGAGTAGGTGTTTTGGTATATAATATGAGGCGTACAATAACACCCTGAGATGATCCATTGAATATTGAATGATCATTGTGAAACTGATCTTATGGGACTTCCACTAACAGAAAAGTGGGAGAATGGATTTTAGTTCCCAAGTGAGGGTTGATTTGTTTTCTATGGTTTAGAATGTGTTTATAGAATTTATAATGATGTTATTAAAATTATTATACATTCTTATAAAGAATTAGATGTATTTATTATTATGTAATCCATATTAGACTATAATATGATTCATCTGCTACAATGTTATATGGTAATACATTTTTGATGATTATTGAGGTAATAATCAATGGAAATGAAATACAATTTTTGATAAATAAAGGAGTAATATTTGAATCATTTTTAAAAATTATGGATGTGTTTGTGAAGACTTTAAATTCATCTGTATAATAGATACTTTTGTTTGAGTGAATTCCTAAATTCAATAAAATTATGTGAGGTACTTCTAGCACCTTTTAATATCAATGTATTATATTCTGAAATGTAGCCAAAATTCTAGAAATATAGGAAATGTTTCATAGTCAAATGCTACTATGTTATTGAATTTAATATTCATTTGGTAATTTTTTCTAACATAATAGAATATTATGGCATAGATTATGTTAACCACACAAAAAATTAATCTATATACACAAATCAAGTTGGAAATATCAAACAACATATTGGATTATATCTTTACATACTGGATGTGATATTCATAATCTAATATTTAAGAAAAAGTATTCTATAAATTAAAAATATGCATGAGGAAACACACATCTTACATCTGAAATATTTATGTTGAAAATGGAAATTGGGGAGAAAAATCCATTGTAAACAAAGTACAAGATCATTAACAAAATAAGGAATATTTTATCTTTTAGGTATTTAAAAAGGGTTATATTTGGGGATTTATTGATTTTAGGATATTTAATATTATTTTAAATAATGAAGAACATGCCTTTGAGAGGATTCAAAGGATTTGTCAAATAAGAAATATAAGGAGGAATAAATTTGGGAATATTTCTATATGTTTGAATGGAAGATGAATATTCCTAATTGTTTTTCGATATTACATGTACAAAAGAAAAATAAATAATCATAAAAATTTTATATATGAATATACATAAATATATATTTATTTTTAAATAAGAAAAAAATGATATGTAATTGATATCTCACATAAATTATGTAAAATGATTTTGGAAATTATGAAACTTTTAGCATTCAAGATAGAAGAGTGGGAGAAAAATATAGGAGTCCTAAATGGATACATACTAAAGAATTTGAATATGTAGAGAAGTATACATGTTACATTATATATATGATATGTTTCCAGGAAAAAAACATGTTCAAAGAAGATTTTAAAGATCGTGAAGTCATATATCAGAAATACTAATCCTACAATACTAGGGAGGAGTATCATTTGAAGGAGTTATTTCTAGTACTATATTAATGAAATAAGAGAAGAGGAGATTCTAAAAGTGGTGACTAACCAGTTTATGAAGATGCCCATTGTTGGGGTGTCAACAAGGTGAGGATAAGATATAAGGTTGTGGGCTGTAACAAAATGATATAGAATAGTTGTTGGATAAATTTTATAATTTTTGCTAACTGGAGGATCAAATACATGGGAATCTAACCAATTACATCCCAAACTAGTGTAACTGATAATAATATTGTAGATGGAAACCTATATTAGAGTAATAGTACAATATGGAAAAGAGTTCCATTTAATATTGAAATTGGTAAATATTTCGTGTAGATATCTCTCACTTCTATTTCAAAAGTGGTGATGTTTTTAGATACAGTTGAGTGGATAAAGATCTATAACAAGTTTCAGATGTTAAAATTCAGAGGAGGAGAAATAATAAAATAGATAATATCACTATTTAACCCCACCCATCTACATGGTAACTAATTAGTACATGGAACCTACATTAGGTATCAGAATAGGTTAACTCTAATTATCCATGAACAATTTTAAGACATATTGAATATCAAAACATTTAATAGTCATGTATTTACAATATTCTATGGGGATAATTATCACTTGTGGGGAAATAAAATGATACCCAATCTCTTATCCATTAACCTACAAGTGAAATATTCTACAACAATGGGGTTTCCAACCATTTTTAAGGGGTTATAATGACATAGCCTGATAAGATTATTTTTTAGTTTGATAAGATGAATCAAAATTCTATCATATTATCTTTATTATGAAAGTTATATTCCAAGATCATGGGTCATAAAACTATAAAATAAATCTAGTTAAAATTATGATGCTATTATGAATGCAATTTCAATACATTAAAATCCAAGATAAAATTATTGTGCAGAGAATTTAATAACATAAATATGGTTTTTGATGAGACTATGGAGGACTACATAATAATGGTAAATAACATTTTATGAATTATTCTCAATTTTGGTGATAATATAGAAGATTACATCCATATTAAAATAATTTTTTTTGGAATTATCTAACTCAGGTTGATTCAATAATATCAGCCATGGAATGAAGAGAGGATTTGACTCTATATGATTTTCATTGTATACTCAAATATTATGTTTTGTTTGAGGCTCCATCATTCAAGAAGAAAAAATGATGTAATTACCATTGAGATCATCAGAAAAGGAAGAATCAATGAATATGAATACATTTTGTCAAATGATTCAGAAGATGGTTAAGGAAAACATTACTTAAAATTATCATTCCACTTCTACCAAAAATATTCATAAAATACAGGTTTAAGGGAAAATAGAAATTATCACCAAAGAACATTAATTTTGATAACCATGGACATGTTTCCTATGATTTTCCAAGACTATGAATAAAAAATCTGATTCTCAATAGGAAAATTTTAAACTTTGAAAACATAAAATTTCAATGAAAAATAAGAAGTTCTATATTAGTGATAAAATAATATTTTTGAAAATGCACGAGGAGACTAAATCATCATCTTATATATCCCCAAATGATATTGTTAATTTCTATTCCAAATTTGGAAATGAATATGATTCATCAATAAGTGATAATGATATTGAATAAATAATAGAACTATAATAGACAAAGAAATTGGATTTCAAATAAACTCTAGATAATAACACAAAACTTCATAAAGAGAAGAAATTATATTGGAAGGAAAATAAAAGATTTTCTACTAAAAAGGAGTAGTTTATTTAAATATGAATCAAATTTATTAATGAGAAAGGGTATAATAGGTTGAAGGTAGATCATTATAAGATGATGAGTGATCATTACATAAATTTGTTTAAAAACAACAGATAACTAGTTGATACATATGACATATGTCTCAATATTACACATGTGTTGAACATAATGCTATATGTAATTAAAAATTATGTTGACATCATATATTATTATTCTAAAAATTTTGTATATAATGAATCAAAAGAAAAAGGAAAATATAATCCAACTGAAAATAAAAATATATATTTCTACTCAAAATCTAAAGGTGAGAGAAGATAAAATGTCTTGGTTTATTCAAAAATAATGGGAGGGAATGTTCCATGAAAATTGAAGGAATAGATAATACAAGGGAGCCACTACCCACATGATGAAATTATAATTACATTGCATCATGAATACAACAACAAATATCTATATAGATCTATAACCAGTATGAACTATAAAAGTATCAATGTTTTTACTAGTGTTGTGGTATTTAATGACACAATGCCTATTATTACTAAATCAATATGTATTTACGAGGAATGAGGTAGGAACCACATGGGTGGGGTTGTGATAATATAAATATAAATTTTTAAATAAATATATTTGTGGCTAGATCATTGTGATATATTTCAATGAAAATTAAAACATAGGTTTTGGAAGAAGTATGGGTATGATTTTGATTAATTTTTCACAAGACTAAGGTTATTTTGATATGTTTAGGATTAGTTTCTCTATTCTATAGAGGGGGAAATAATTCAAAATAAAAAATAGTGGGTTTTCATTTGTTGTGTTTAATGCAGTTAATAATGTTTGAGGAGTAGTGAATGATGGTATGGATAAATAAAATGAATAAGTATGAGAAAATGTATTGTACTATAAAATCACAAGTGATTAATGAAGCCAAAAAATTCTAAGTGGGGGATGATGAAAATTTTGAATTATTCGAGGATTCATCAAAATGTGGTGACTTAAAAAATCAAATGTAGATCTTTTAAATATGTGAAAATCTTGGGAATTTTACAATGAACTATATGTCTATCATACTAGACTGTGTATAAAATACTATGAGGGTTATTTAGGTACATGAAAATGAGGTTTCCATTACAACCAAGCTGAATAAAACTGATGTATATGTATAGGAACTTCAATTGAATACACCAATAATAAGAGAAATATAGGATATCAATAAGGTGAAAGGTGGTGAGATAGAAGGATCACATAAATTTATGGCGATAAAACATTGTTGTCTCATTTATTTCTTTAAAATGACCAAAGAAGGCCCATCCTAATTCCCTTTAATTGTTATGAGCTAGAATAGAGGTAATTGAATGATTTGAATGATTTTTGAACATACTATACGTCAAATGAGGATTTTGAGGGCTACAAACTATTGAAAACAATGATGATCAGTTATCTAATAGAATTATATTTAGAAATATTATCCATTATGGATTTGAAATAAGTGTATTGCTTTATGAGGATAAAACCTAAGAAGGAAACATCAATTATATTATTTTAAAAAAATATAGAATTTTTATATTTCCCTAAAAATATTAAGGTTTTGGTATGTTAATCACACTTATAATTATTTTTCTTGACTATATTAAAGCAATTAATTAATGAGGGTGTAATATGTTATAAAATAAAAAATATAAGGGGGGTTATTTTTCATATGTATGAACATTTACTATCATATTATTTAGTTTCTATTAGGGTATAGGTTTCTAACAAATGTATATTTTTAATAAAACTCTTAATTTAGAAATGAGATTATTCAATGAATGATATCACATGAATGGTAATTTATAAATGACCATGGTTTTATGTCTATTTTCTTTACAGAGTGTAATCCCATGAAGACATAGAGTAGACAAACTAATGTCATAATTATATGAAAAATCATGTGGTCTTATCATTCTCTCATATATATAAAAGGGGGAAGAGATTATGAGTTCCATAAAAGGAGGAAGAAATTATTATGTTTGCTAAACCCTTACACTGACCATTTCATTTTATCATTATAAATAGGTAGAAAAAATAATTCATCAAATAAAACTAATTGAAAATGGGGATTTATGGTATTGACAAAAAATTAAAAGGGGGAGATTTTAGTGCCAAAGTATATATTAAATTTATGTTCAATGGTTAAAAATTTAATTATTTATGTTTTTTTTATGATTGGAGGATTTTTATTTCTGAAATTATATCTGTTAATAAAGGTATGGGAGTTTTTTTACTTTTCTAAAGCTCCTGTAACCAAATATAATCAATTTCTTCTTCAAGACACAATGATTTTTTGAGGGAATTCAATAGCGTGAATCCAGATTTTTGATGGAAAAAATGTCGCATATAGTAGGAGGTACTACTGTAACACCACTACCAATCTTGTGAAAAAATATATCCCTTCATAGTAATTGGCCGCAATAACCAAACAAGGGTGTCATTGGCTGGTTGGTGGAGGCTTTCAGATAAATGTTGTCAACATTGGTGCAATTTTTAAAAGGTTTAGTTCGTCAATTATTACACTTTATCCATTTTCCCCAGTGGTCAGGTTTTTTCCAATATTGGGGTTAATAGCTTTCTCCCACATAGTTCCCTCCCTCTCCTCTTCCCATGATGGTTCGATGTTTCTCGTTGGTAATTTGTCTTATCATTGGGTGTGATAAAGGCTAAGAGGAAAGTAAATGATTCAACTTACTAGTATTTTTCATTTTCTTTTTAAAATAGTGATCTGTCTCATGTTTTAATAATATGGATTATTTATATGGATTTTTCAACATTATTAATTTCTCTCATTTTAGTTGGAACCTAATTTCAATGTTGGGAAATTATATTTTTCAAGAATTAGGTGGGTGGTCACTAAATTTAACTCCTATAATTGTGATAGTTTCTTCAAATAATGTGTTGTGGGTCCATACCGATTCCATTGTGTATCAGAAAAATTTGTAATTAATGGTTTTAATTGTTGTTTCCATATATGAACACCCCATTGACATTCCATGAACCATACTGAAAGGGGATTCTTAGTGTAGCACCATGGTAATTAAATTGATATCGAATTAGCCACACAATAATAATAAAAATTTATAAATATTACAGGGATAATTAAAATGGATTGACCAAGATAAAACCTCATCTTTAATTTGGATTTATATCATTAAATGCTAGTCTTTATTGAAACATTTTAAATGGGGGATAATAATCTTGATTTAGGGATTACAAATGGAATTTCATGATCATTGATCTTATAAATTTAATTTAAATCTAGAAAATTTTATTTATGAATTTATGGTTTATTAAAATAGAAATGCCTAGGGTTGGAGGTGAACCTTATGAAGGACCTAATCAATTGATAGGTTTTAAATTCAGAAATGAGCACTGTAACTAAATTTAATGTTTAAAATTGAAAAATTGAATTGTGATGCCTTGTTATACTAATTTGTTTAATGAGTAATTATTTTAACACTAAAGGCTTTATATTCAAATAGAAAGACTATGTTGGTGTTATGTGATAACTAATAAAAATTTCTTATAGGTGGTCCAATACAACTAAGAAAACACATATATTGATGGTTAGTGATAACTATGAAAACACCAATATGGGTGATCCATGATAACTTAAAAAGTACCCATGTGGGTTGCCTATTATAACTATAAAAACACTTTTATTGTTAGTCCAAGATAGTAAAAAAACTCTACCATCGATTGTAATAATTTTAGAAAAATACCTTCGTGGAGGCTTTGATACCATGGTTTTCATTTTCACCATGATTCAATAAAAGTAACCTTGATAATGACGAATGTAGTAATGTTCAATCAGGGTCACATACCTTGAGATCTATGATGGTTTGGTTTAATCTCAATTGTTACTATAATTATTTGAAATTTGTGTTTATTTTACTATATTTATTTAATATCAAAAAATTTCATCAAAAATGAATTTCATCACTTCTTCATGCACTTTTATTTAAGATTGGTTATATTTTAAAAACCATTGGTTATGGCCCGTGGAGTTTCACTCATGCCATACATAAGAGTCTATATCACTTATGTACCCAAGAAGTTTCACTACATGGACATAAGTATTGATATATGTTAATGTCCCATTTTAGGATGATTTTGATATACTGAAAGGATCAAGTAATGATTATGGTACTAGGCCAGACTCAGGACCAGTTGGAAATAACATACAGAATTAGTTTTTTAGTTAGTTGTTTAATGTATATGTTCTTCCCTTGAATTATCCATTGTTACATTTATGAAATGATACATTTTCATGTAATTTTAATAAAGTAGTAATCCTAGTACATGGATTGTCTTTTATTTTATTTCATTAGATTTGGTTTAAGTGATTGTTGATTATTTATACTATTTTTGTTACACTATCTAGAGGGTATAGTCTTCCCATTGAACCACATTACACCCTCACCACTATTCTGTAGCCTCTGGGATACAGGTAATGCCTGAGGTGATTTTGTTACATTGACTAAGAAAATAATTATTGGCCCCCATATGAGGGATGTTGAAAATTTATATCAAATTCAATATTTTTAGTTTATTACTACTGAAACATGGTAGATATGAGGATGAGATATATTGGGAAATGGGAAATAGCTCATTATGTGGGTGATAAACACATGTATTGTGTAAATACTAATACTTTAGGGATGTGAATTAAATTTATGAATTTTGGTTTTTACAATTTTGATATTTCACCTTAAGTGAGGCACTAGATTTTTTATTTTATGATTTATGGGGTTTTTACTCTTTACGAAATAAATAACGAGAGTTTTTGTGCCTTCATGCATCATGATATGTACAAAGGATTTATATTCCATCATTATGATTCTTATCACTAATAGTTACCTTATATTTATGTTTATAATAAATAGAATTATATATCACAAGGGATATATATGAAATACAAATTTATATTTTCCTATAGATTAAAAAAATTGAGATGGGGGTTTAAAGCTTCCTTAAATATTTGTGTAGTTTTCTTCCATAAGAATATATGATGTATTATTACATAAAAAAAATCCATGAGTGGATTATTGTTAACAATGTAGATATAAATAAACTATTTGATGATGTTCTGGTTAAATAAAAAATAATGTATGTAACTTATATGCTATTTTCTCCCATTAATTTTGAATGGAATATTATTTAACCAATATTTGGAATGTGAAAATTAATAAATAATGAGAATTAAATGGGAAGGGTTAAGATTATGATCTCTATAAATGGAGACAAATATGAAATTTCACTTTCAAAAATGTTGAAAACCAGAATTATGTTGGTGTATTATAACCCTTGTGTGATTATATTGAACCTACATCTGGGTAGTGGGTTTCTTGGGAGTGCCTAGGTTATAGGATTCATGTGATATAAGGTTAATGATTAGTGGGGTATAGTGTGTGTTCATTTATATACATTATATGTAGATATATTACTGATGACACTTCATTATTTCAATGATTCTAAAAATTAAAATGAAAATACTATAGAAAAAAGAGGTAAAAAACATGAAGAAAAATAAAAAATTGCAAAGGAACGAGCTTTTGGTCTCCCTAGTCAGGCCAAGAGGCCGTCGGTGTACATCCAACTTGTGCGCCTCTATATGGAACCCATCCTACTTGTGTGCCACCATTTATTCGATATCCTACTTGCACACCAAATTTAATTTCACCAAAGGTCACTTATTTGTCTATAAATAGAACCTTGCAGCCTTTATTTGTACGGAAAAATTTCCCTAAAGCCCAATTTCTGCTCTGGTATCATTAGTGCTTCACCAGAGTCTTATAAAACATTCAACGTAGTTATTTAACACCTATAGAGAATAATTTCAAAGGTTATCATATGGTCTTATGTCCTTTTAGTGTATGAAATCCAAAACACTTGCGCACCTAAAGAAACCAACCTCCCTAAATCAAAAACACTTGCGCACCCTCTATTCCTTTCATAGGAACATGAGCACCCCAATTCTGGGATCACCTGTGGATACTCTTGAAGAATTGAGCCAAGCCTTAGCCATGTGCTACCATATTGGTTATTCGTCTCTTATGTGAATATAAGGTCACCCAAGCTTAATTATGCATCCATACTTGATCTCCCTTACCTACATGGGTGCCTCTCTTTGATTCACTTACTCTCTTCAGTCTAAAAGACATCAAGCCCTCTTAAAAGGCATCCATGAAATGGATTCTTCTTCATTGTCTCCCTTATTTGAAAGGGATTATTTTGAGACCTCCACCAAAACCACCTGACTTATCAAACCTTTGGAAAAGGCACATCAACTTGGATCCTATTTTAGGTTTTAATTTTCACAGTATTAGTTTTACCACAATTATTTCACAATGGAGTTTGGATTCATTTTGTGTCTTTGGGTTTGTATATCCACAGTCACATGGACCATTCACTCAGGAATAGATTTAACAAGTTCATAGCTAGGAAGAGGGTTTCAGTCCGGACCTCTCCCATCTCAAAGAGACCCGGAACCTCAGGTATTTTGGTAAGAATGGTACAGTTCACACCTACTTTTCATTTTGAACAAACAATAAGTCTCCATCCCACACCACGATCAATTTTAGGGTTTCCATCCTGACATAATCCTCTAACATTCACCCCTTCTTCCTTTCATTGGACCCTTGTCCAGTGTATAGTGAATAGAAGGAAGGCTCATCTCCTCGCCCTCATCCACCCTCATTGTTGAAGGCGTGCCCTCTTCCACTAACACTGAAGTAAAATTTTATGTGTGATTGTTGAATCTTTCACATCCTCTTATTTCTCTCATCGAGCATGACTCGTGTGGGTTTAGAGATTCATGATGATTAAAACATTTTCATAAACACCGATAATTTAAGGATGTATGATAAGTCTGATTTTTTTTTTCAAACTAGGATACGTTGGAAGACCTTCTAGGGCCCAATCTCATTGCATATCCTCTCCATGATTCAAACCACAATTCCCTTAATCTGGAAATCCACATT
Source organism: Viscum album (assembly GCA_963277665.1). Taxonomy (NCBI): domain Eukaryota; kingdom Viridiplantae; phylum Streptophyta; class Magnoliopsida; order Santalales; family Viscaceae; genus Viscum; species Viscum album. The sequence goes on from OY728156.1 coordinate 1,978,150,635, forward strand.
AAGAATAAGCCCCAAATTAATCCCCCCAAATCATCAAGTCATCATTTTTAGGATGTAATCCCATACTAATTTCTCTCAAAGGACAATAAACTCCAATGTGACTCATCGAACTATGTGGAATTTGATTCCCATCCACATGGGATGTGTGGGAAACCTCCTTGAGGTTCAAACCCAGCACTTAAAATCATCCCAGTTCTCCTTGGGCCATATTACGAACACGGTCTAATCTAAAATGGAAACTCATATTCTTTCCATGTTCCTTGGGCTTCTTAGGCACAATTCCCATGCCAAAAATTGACTAAGAACCTTCCAATTGGATTTTCATACAACATGACATTAATCTGTAGGGATGCTTCCTTATCACATGACCTTAAAAAGGTATGATGTGTCCCATTAAGTGACACCGAAATATGAGGGTTATGATTCCTTTCACAATGATACGTAGGTACCCCATTTGATGGGTATGATACCAATATCAAAACAAACTTTTGTCTCCATCAATGAAAATAAATTACAGATTTCTCCACTTAGTGGCTTAAAAACCGGCATCATCATAACGACGACTAAAATAATCATTTAATCGAATATGAGAAGATACCATTGATGTAGAACCTCTACTACATAGGTATATCTCTATTAATGAATAACTTTGAATATATACTGACAATTATAAATTTTACACATGTTAATAAGTGATTGAAAATTCCAAAGGAAACTTATTTTATACAAGGTAAATTAATAAGGATTCTTGAAAATATCTTAAATTTAAAAATAGAGTCTCGGAGTAGACAATAATTACCCCCAAAAGGGTGTGATGAGTCCGATCTCCAATCCCCTTGACCAATACACATTCCTATGTATTGTAAAGTTAAAAATTGATGAAGGCATGCCTTTAGAAATTAGTTCCCTTTTGAATAAATAATTTTTGGATGTTTCTAATTCCATGAATAAATCTAATGGAAACCGCCTAGAACCAATGATTCCTAAAATTAGAACACACATTTCAAGGAACTATGAAACAAAAATGGTGAAACAGACCTGAATCCTTAACCATGTTAATAATGTTACAAACCTATCAGGACCCTATCAATTTATAAAGGAAGGACAAACAACGAAAACAATCATGCATGTAACTATCTAAATTTTTTTCTCTTTGATGGAGTTTATTCTTGTTCTTAGTTTTTTCGTAGAACTCCCTTCAGTACAAAATGGATTTCTTCAATATGACATCTGTGAACTTCCCCACTGTTGTTCAGACTGGATACTTATCCACAGGAAGGACGTTATCACCCACACAACATCTTCAATGCTGGGTTTCCAATGTGATAGTAATAGAGTACCATCAGCAATGTATTATTACAACGTTGGAGGCTAATCGACAAGACCAACAGGTCAATAACAATCCTCGATCATCTGGCCAACAATGATCGATGATCAAGAAATTGATAGTTCCAACCACTGTCTTCAACCATTTTATGTCCTTATCCTCAAAACTCAACAACCAGTACCACCTGTACTATTGGGAGGTGGATCAAGAGGCCACTCATGGCCTCAATTAATTAATGCTGCGGTCCTTACAAAGGACTCCCACCAATAATCACCACTAGTTGAATCACGTAGTAGTGAACCTCTAACCGGATGGTGGTGTTGGCTTTGGATGTTCGGCCTAGGACTCTTATACATGGGAACACAAGACACACCATTAGGGACAATGTTCTGTCAATAGGAAGCAGGTTCTTACCTTTTCCCCCTCCGGAGATGTCCATCAACCTAACATGATGGAAAACATTGAGCGGGAACATACACTCGTCCGTCCTATTTTTTCCCATCAAAATTGTCTGGAACCAACCCACCAATCCCACTTGATAAATCTAGTGGAGTACTGTGAATAAGAAAATCCACCTGCTTACAAGTTATCATCTTTTCAGTAGGCTCGTCAGGCTGCATTTAAAGAATCCTGCAAATCTAATGTGGTGGCACCTGGTACATAGAAATATACACCTTCTTATAATCACCAATTCTTCGAGCAGTCTCATCTTCCAATATTGAAGGATGTATATCAACCATACTTTATAGGAAACAACCAGTAGGCACATACAACTGCTAGTGTACATAATTTCTCTCAATAGTATAGTTTGGTAACACTCGTAGAATTTAGTCAGAATGATCTCATGAAAAATTTGGGGCAGACCCAATTATCTTCCCCAATGAATGATTACTATCAATACCCATTGACAGGAAAATGAGGACAAGAGTAGGAACATAAAACTACTCCCAATACAGAATGGATGTATATTCCCATTTTGGCAGCTGATGTCACGAAACACATCTCATCAATGGTCAAAGGTTAGACACAAATTCCTTCCCATATTTTGGAAGTATTCTAGGATATTATAACAACAACATCTGCAGTACCAGGTCAAAGACACATAAAAATTTCCCCACACTTGGGATGGCATATTGACATTACATCCTAGAGTAGATACATACCTGTGCTCTATTCAAGGAGCGTCATGGGGCATACTCCCTGATATCATATGGACAAAAGGATTGGGAATATACACCATTTCCAATTGTAGGTAGTCAGTCTGTTCTGGTGACTGCTCCATGGTAGGCACATATACCTACCCATGATAACCACTTATCCTAGAAAGTGGCCCAATTATGTGTAAGAGAGCATCTAAGAAGAATTATTTCAAAACAAGATTATATAATCATGATTCAAGTGTCAATTGGATCCTCTTAATGATGGAGTTATTGAATAACATAGACATTTATCTATTGTAGCTCAATATCCTACACTCTCATTACCCAATTTTGGGAGTAGTTGCAGTAATTATGAAGTTCCCCATCGATAACTTCTTCATGAAGGATTTATTCATGTACATTTGGTCAATCTAGAGATCCTATCTCTGAATGATAGCCAAGAAAACCCTCCGTGTGGCCAGAAGACCAGGAGAAAGAGGATTTATCCCTTGATTTAATCCACCATGGTGGTCCTTCCAATGACGTAATTCACTGAAAAAGTCCTCTCAACAATAGTATTAGGCATTTTTAAGATAGTTATATAGCTGAGAATGTAGAAATAATGAATCCTTCCAATATTGAGGAACTTGCAAACACATGGCCAGATATTTCTTATGCTTTTCAATTTACGGGTGTATCACTTTCTCATCCAGAAGACTTATTAAAGAAATGACAATTATCCAAACCTCCCTTGGGACATTTATCTTCTAGTACATAGTGTCCACTTTGGTCAGACCAAGTGGAGAATCCTCTTGTGAATGATGATGAAGATATGTTATACATGAGAAAAAAATTGGCTAAAGGAGAAATACCATTTATGTTCTATCCTTTGGAAAATTCTTAGTATAAAATTTTAAAATTGATGGAAAATGGTTGAATTTAGGATTTCTACCTCAACTTATGGATGTATATTCATCATTTCAAATCCAATGTATTAACATGTGATGAATATCAGAATCATCAAATGGTAATAGAATGTTCGGAACACCAAATTGACATGGAATCTCTCTCAGTTTACCAATATCCAAAGGTTGAAAAGCAGTAGAGAACCCTTCAACGTGCATGCCTCAATGATCTAAAAAGGCTACACCAGTTAATTTCTAACACCCCATTTAATGTTCACATCACAGGATGGGGTGCACATGGAGCATTTCATTTCACTACACTCCTGAATTAGCAATGCCCTCCAAAAGTGGCCTCATGCAATGTTATTTCCCATGTCTAGCTGCAATCAATAGATTTTGTATGTAATCAAATGTATGCTCAAGAATAGGCCTCCACTAGTTCTAATCAGAGTCAGGCCCAATGAAATCAAGCACTTGATTTACTTCAACATCAAGCATCTAAGAATCTTGACCCGACATCACGCTTATATGATGTCAGCCATTAGGTAATGAAAATTTCTTAAATATCCTAGTGATCTTCCAACAGTAGATTTGAGCGGTTGTTGGATAATGCACCCAGCTAATGCCCTAACCAAAATTCATAAAATCAGAAGAGTCTTTGTGCGAATATCATCCATAGAAGTTCATGAGCCGCCCCATTTCGTAGGGATGGGGGATCATTTAATTCAACCGTCAAATAAATTTAAAATTTTCAAAGGTTTGAAGATGAAGAATAGGAGTAGCCCTGAACTATAGGGTTGTGGGATTTTCACATCTACAATCCCCTCATCAACAGAAGTCATTTTTCTCCTGATTAGGGAAGAAGCCACCAAGAGAGCACACAACTGAACTATCCAAGGATTCGCTTTTGGTTACTATCTATCAAACAAATCCTCCGAATACATTATATAGGAGAGAAGAGTCTCATAGAAGATACATGGGGAGATGATCTAAGAAAGATATTGATAGAATGTCATCAATGCATTATGCATCAGTAAATTTAATTAACACCATCATAGAAGATCCTCTAGAAAATGATTCTAGATAATAAGAATCAGAATATGAAGTTCTTATCCATAATATTGTCCCCACTAAGGAAAATGAAGAAGGTGTATATACCCGAAATCAAAGGCTTACCCAGAATCTAGGTAAGCTTTCAAATAACCAACTCCCACCCCTCTGAAAGGCATCTAACAAGGGGAAAAGTAAAAGTGAGAATACATCTCACTTTTCCACTAGATAAGGTCAATATCTTTCACATGAAGAGATATTTTCATAGAAAAATGAGGAGATTAAAGAGTTGAAATGACTCAATATAGAGTTACTTCAAAGTATAATTTCTATTAGATGTACTTCCCATGAAGATCCTCAACTTGTACATCCTGTAGATCTTCTTTGAAAAGAGGTTTTTTGGTAACTACTGATGTGGATAAAGAATTATCTTCATTGGGTAGAAAACCAAGGCATGATAAAAAACATCCTAATGGGCCTATTCTCGTGAGTTATCCCAGGAAAATACCAGCAACATCACAAGTGGTTTTGCCTATCATTGAACCATCTCAAGATCTAGTTGTTGTACCTGCACAGGTTATAGCTCATCTAGATATTCCCCAAATTATTATAAGAACAATTGTGGCATTAAAAACTCAATTAGAAGCTATGGACGAACGACTTGATCCAGTTCATTCAGAACATAAAGATTACCCTGAATGGTTGGATCTGATTCCTCACCCACCAAATTTTGAGAATCTCACATTCCAAGTAATTAATGGTTCAGGAGATCCAAAAAACACTTAAAACATTTTTTTTCTCATTTGTATTCCATTATGGGAACTCCACGACAACAATATTCAACAATGTTCATGTCTTTTGTGCAGTCATTATAAGGACCAGCATTTGTATGGTATACAAGATTGCAATATTGTTCAATTATGGGTTGGGAGGTTTTCTATCAGAAATTATTTATTCAATTCAGCTCAATATTAACAAAGACAATGGTTTTTTTATCTCAAAAATTTCAAACAAAGGGAGAATGAAAGAGTTTCATATTTGAATGCTCGATGGAAAGGATTAATGCATTCCTTAAGTCCCGCACTTACTCAAGAAGAGTTTCTATTAATTTGTGTGGAAATCTACGTGATGAGTTATGAACACCACTAATACCTTTGAAATACACAAGATGGTTTCGAGACCTTATGTAAATTTCTCAATGAATAGAATATTATATTATAGAAATTGAGGATAAAACTCATGTAATTACATCAGACATGGGATGGAGAATAGGGAATGTAGAGGCTGCTACAGTTACACTCAAGCAAGCACCTATACCTGCTTTCACTTCAAAAACATTGTCATATCGAAGGGCTCCGCCTCTTGAGTATTAGCAGCAAGAACCACAATGTCAAGATGACCAAAATGATCAAAGGAGGAAACTATTTGAGTAATTGAACAGAAATTTATATTTATTTTGGAACGAAGAAGTTTTCTATTAATTAATCTCATCTATGGAAATTAATTTGGTTTAGTTTCCAAGGTTGAAGAAACCAAATAAATGAGGATTTAAAGATCTTATAAATTATTATCCCATTCACTAGATGTTGGGGAATCCCATGCAAGATTATTTTATTTTCAAGGACCTCATAAATAAATTGTACACTCTGTACAAGTGAATCTGAAAAGCTCATCAGCTCAAGTAGCATGAGTTATTGCAACTGATCCAGAGGAAGAAGGTGAATAGCAGGACGTCAAAAGTAAAAATGTGTAGAACTATGATGATTGTATGATCAAAAATGATCATCCAAAATCATGACATTCAATGAACACATATGAAAAAATAGATTGTGTCTTCTGCAACTTCTTCCAAAACAAAACCATTTTCATAAAAAAATCAATACTTAAAAAAGATAAATGATCATAATGATAAAGATTTTTTAGAAGAAAGCGATATTTTGTCAAGAAAAATGTTTTCCTTGACTCTGGATGATTTCATGCCATCTGTTTCAAAAGAATAGGAACTTCCCTACAAAACTCCACAACCAGAAAAAAACTATCACACAAAATCTCCATCAAATGAAGAATTTATATTTTGTTCCATCAACGTTATCCAGATACTAAATCCTTATGACAATGGTGATACATATTATAATGATCCAGATTTAATTTCACATAACTGGAGAACTAGAGGAAGAGGACAAGGTCGAGGATACAGGGGAAGATGTGGGAATCCTAGAGGCCATTATTTGACCTCTTTAACCTCCATGATCAATATATGTTGTTAAAACTCGTATAAAACCCCTTCAATGGGATCAATGAGAACAAGAATAATTTTCCCCGCAAGATAGGTTGCACCCTAACATGTTTATTTCAGAGGACCGATTGGAATTCAAACCATCTTACTCTCATCATGTAAATCAACCTAGTATGTTTAATCGACCAAAGCTAGGAGTATTTCCAACATCTACTCTGACACAGGGTACATCTACATTAAAAGCATCAACATCCAAGGCACCAACAAAACTGCATCTCCATGCTTGGAAATGCTCACCTTTAGACCCAAAGTATGTTGTCTTGAAATAATTACCCCAAGTACCAGACAAGATATTAATTCTGGATTCCATTAATACATTAAAATATCTTAGAGAATCACTTATTAAGGCTTTGTTAATTGCTCAAGAGTTTGAAAACGAAGTTGTTGCTGCTGAGGTTTACCGTATAGATAATGATCATGCAGAATGTCATGAAATAGTATATTTTACAGATGAATATGAATATGATGTTATACATTGACATATTAGGACCTTGTATCTATATGTAATGGTCAATGGCATATACATCTGACGACCCTTCATTGATAATGGCTCAAGAGTCAACCTCATTCCAATTCGTATTCTTCGACGATTGGGCATACTAAATCATACTTATCTACTTGCACATTAATGTTTCATGTATATGAAAAGAATGATAAAGAACCTCTTGGAAAGATTACACAAAGAATATGCGAGAACTTGTGTCCAATTCAGATTTAAAGGTTGTTTTCCAGGACATATCCTTAAACATTCTACTTGGATGGACGCGGATACATCAATATGTGTCCATTCCTTATTCATACCACTAATTTATTATTTACTATTTCAATGGTCAAATCAGAACATTGTATGGTGACAAGGCTCCGTTTAAAGCGTGTGAATCTCATTACATTTAGTCAACATTTTATCATACAATGGGAATGAGGTCCATGAAGATAGAGGTAATTAGGATTAATGCTCCAAATGGACTGGAAAAGATCCCACAAAACCCATTAATACATTTGAGAACATATGATGTGTTACCTATCAATCAAATTTTAAGGGTAAATCGAAATTCAATTACTCATCCACTAACTTCCATAATTTCAATTGTGGCAATTGAGCCAGAAGGAATGGGAGAAATTGTTGATTAACTAAGTACTGATGGAAGCTTAAATAAATATCTCTTCATTCCATACTCTAAACATAAGAAAGTCTCTACTTTATCAATAATAATATAAGATATTGTAGAATTTATAGAGGAAGACAAATATGTTGATTCCCAATCCATCATCTCCACTTTATTACCCTAAGAATACCCTTCATCATTAGTAGGGTCAGCAATGGTGGCCTCTTCTTCAGGATGTTTAAATACCGATTCCTCCCTTAACCCTGGAATTTTTGCTACATCGTCTATTATGAAAGTAGGAATAGAATAAGTAACACGAAATGAAGAAGAAGAGGAATAACTAAGGTATGATCCTCTGATATTTGAGGAAGGTGTCTCTACCATTGTGGATGAGCCCGGGAATATAAATCTGGGTACGTAAGAAGATCGACGCCCCAAAATAATTAGTGTGTTCATGACTTCTAGAGAGAAAGAGGAGTGCACTAAATTTCAAAAGAAACATCAATATATATTTGATAATTATTATATAAAAATTCTTAGACATAATCCCGATGTAGCCACTCGCCATTTGGGTTTTCCAGTAGAACATTGAGGATTCAAGCAGGCAGCAAGAAGAACACACCCAAATCATGCTTCTAAAATTGAAGTTAAAGTTGATAAGTATATAAATGATATAATTCTCAAGGAATATAAATTTCACAAATGGTTTTCCAACATTGTCCCAGTGAAAAATAAGAATGGAAAAATCATAGTTTTCATTGATTTCAGAGATCTTAATCGGTATTGTCCAGAAGATGACTTTCCAGTCCTGATCACAGAACTTTTAATCGATTAAGAAACTGGCTATGAAGCCTTGTCTTTAATGTATGTTTACTCTGGGTATAATCAAATCCATATGGACACAGAAGATGAATAATCTACAAACTTTATATCCCCTCAAGGTATGTTTTTCAATCAGGTAATGCCCTTTGTCTTACAGAATGCAGGTGCAACATATCAACGTGCCATGCACCATATATTCAAACCCTTCATAGGGAATTTTTTTGAATTTTATACATATGATTTAGTCGTCAAATGAAAAAAATGGTCCAATCACTTGGATGATCTAGAGACCGTATTCAATAAGCTTCCGCAACACATTTTAAAGATGAACCCCTAGAAATGTGCTTTTGGGGTAACTTTAGGAAAGTTCCTCATCTTTGTTGTATGACATCATGGTATCAATGTTCTTCATGAGAAACCAAAATCAATACTTGGAATGTCACCTCTATGAAATTTTAAAAAATTAAGAGGAATCTAATGACCCCTATCATATATTCAGCACTTTATTAAAAAATTTCCAAGAAAGTATTTTCCCTTTACAAGATTAATGAACAACGGAGTCACCTATCAATGGAATGAAGACTTAGAAAAAGCATTTGATACACTAAATAAATATCTCTTGAGTCCACAAATATTAACACCACATGTTGAAGAAAATCCATGTATTATTTATGTAACAGATTTATAGTGATCAATGGGTGCCTTATTTTCCCAAATGAATGAAGTTGGGAATGAAAACAGACTTTACCATCTCATTAGAACAATGGTTGATTCAGAAACTCAGTATTAAAGTATTGAAAAATGTTTCCTAGAATTAATCATTATAGTTCATAAATTGAGGCTCTAACTATGACATAATGAGATCCAATTGGTATCTCATAAAAAAATCACTGAAATTTGTCCTTAGTCATTCTATGCTTATAGGGTATCTGGCATAGTGTAAAGTAAATTTTCAAATGTTTGATATCCAGTTTGTGCCTGAGAATGAAATAAAAGAGCAAGATTTGGCCGAAATCCTTGTAAAATATCCACCTGAGGAAGAAATATTGTTTAATATTGAACTTACTGGTGAATAAATCTTCTCTTTTCAAGATAATCACCAATTAAGGCAGATGTTCTTTGATGGTGCCTCTAGAAGTCCAATGGGGAAGAGAACGAAAAACCCTAAACTCAACAAAGTCGGGTTAGGAATTGTCCTTATCTCCCCAGACAAGTCAGTGTTGCCTTATTTCTTCCTATTATTAGAAGGAATAACCAATAATGAGGCATAATATTAATCTCTCATCGTAGGCATGGAATTGGAACATCAGGTTTAGGTCAATCACATGAAAGTGAAAGGTGATTCAAAATTGGTAATCTAATAAATAAATGGGGAATATTATATCAAAAATTAAGATTTAATCACTTTGTGTGATTTCATCAGAGGGATAATGGATGAATTTCCACAAATAAAACATTATATTATATCCTAAGATAAAAAACATTTGCAAGCTAATGCACTAGATATTGCAGCTACAACTTTGGCAGATCCAAATTGGGATGAAACAATCATCAGCATAGCTCATCATCGTGTGATCTCACCTTTTTTTTAAACCAAAATAGAGAAAATTAATAAAATTAGCCCTATTTTTCAGCCATATGTTCATACCATATAATGGAGGACACCCATCATGGAATTCCTTCAAAATGGATTACTTCCACCATATAGGGCTAAAAATGAATAGATCTGATGAAGAGTGGCTAGTTTTACACTTTATGATAGTCCATATCACCAGAAGATCCTCTATATATGGGGATTCAAGGGAATCTTCTTCAGATGTATTAATGGAGAAGAAACTGAAGCTATCATGAGAGAAGTCCATTCTGGAGCTTATGGTTCTCACTAGTCTGGGTATATGATTTTTTATCAAATCCGAAGGCTTGGATAAGTTTGGCCTTCAATGAAATAGGATTACACAGATTTCACTATGAAATGTCATCCCTGATAAGTGAAATCCAACTTCATTCATCAACCCCTAGATTTTCTACATATAGATAAATACTCTTGTCCATTTTCCACACGTGGAATGGATGTAGTAGGAACTCATCCTCCATCTATGGCTAATCCGTTCAAGTATATTCTTACTACTGTTAAATTCTTTTCTAAATGGGCTGAGCCAATTCCTCTCAAAGAATTTGGAGCCAAAGTCATAGTTAGTGTTTTCAAAAACTAACATCATCACCAGATTTGGTGTCCCTAATACTATATTGATGGAAAATGGCACCAATTTTTGTTCTATTGAGGTAAAAAAGTAATATCAAGAGAACAATATACAATACAACCATTCATCTCATTATCCTACGATGGACAATAGACAGATCTTGGATTTCAATATGAACCTAAAAAATATACTCCATAAGATGGAGGTTAAAGATAAGAAATATTTTTCGGATAAAAATTTTCATTCTTTTTGGGCTCATCAGAATACTAATCCTACTGCCACCCAAGCAACTCCTTATTCCTTGGTATATGAAATAGAATATTTTTTTACAATTGAAATGAAATTGACTTCACACAGAGTTTCAAGATGTGATTAGTTGTCTACAGATGAGATGTATTAGAAATGGTTTAATGCGATTGAACAATTAGATGTTAAATTATTGCAAAATTCAAAACATTAAGAAGTCTATTAGAACAGAATACCATGATCTTTTGACAATAAAGTTCACCTCCATTCATTTCTTCAAGGTGAATTGGTATTGGTCCTCCGGACTCCAATGATACTCGGAAAGAAAGCTCCAAATATTGAGACAATGTGTGAAGGACCTTATTCCATACATAAGTTCTACTCAAATGAATCTTATTCCTTAATCACAATGGATAGAGAGATTATTTCAACTCCAACCAATTTATGATTCTTGAAGAAATACTTTTTGTAGTTATACACATCTTCCTCGCTTCCAGCCTAAAAACTGCACATCTCCCATGTCCATACTATAAGACTAAAAACATTACAGTACAAATTCCTAGTTGAATGATGTTAAACTATCTGAAAACAATAAACTTCCATGATGCATAATGTTAAAATGCGTAGCATTTTTGGCCTTGTCACATGACGTTAAACTTCATGAAATCTTTTTTCCTCATTACATGACATTAAACTGCACGACAAACATCTTCTCAACATGATGTTAGGAGATTCTATGTGCAAGAATCATTGATAACATTACTACTCCTTAGTTGAACAAGAGTCCTTTTATTCCCTATGTATGAACTAGATATGCATTGGGGACTCATTTCCAGAACTACATGTGGCTTGATTCCCATCTATTTGAGATACGTAGAGACACGTGGATCTCTAAAAATGGGCCCAGCTGCAACCCAAAAAAAATTATTTCCCTTTTCCAACTTTTATATATGAACTAGATATATACAGAGTACTCTTTTAAGATTCATTATTTTATTTTCATACCATCCTATGTCTTAAATTTAATCATTCTTCTAGAATGTGTTAAAACCCCCCGTTTCTTATGTCAAACATTATTAATGTGGTAAATTAGTTATTAAAGAACTACGTTCAGCTTTATTAACTTCTATGTGAGATACATTGAGATGACTATATCTTCAATATTGGGACCAGCCACGATATAAACCCCCTATTTAATCCTTATGTATGGATCAATCCAGCATAGGGAATGTTTAAAGAACCACATGTGGCTTGATTCTTTCCCTCATCAAGACACATAGTAAAAATTGGATTTTATTCCTAAGTCCAGTTACAATATGTCTTTATTTTAAAATTAGTTCATCTTTGTCCTTACCACATGATGTTAAACTACATGGAAATATAACACCCCTATTATTCACTTGTGTCACCTTTGTGTTATAAAATAAACCTCTACTTCTCCTTGTTTCTCACACTGAGCAAAGATCGTGTGGGTTTATTAATTGGGTAAAATGACTCTTTATATAGATGAGGTGTCTCAATTTATTATTGGGCTATTAATGTATTCCCTGCAGAACATAAAACTGAACATTATAATTTCATTTTTGTATGAATTTAAACTACACATCACAATGTCAATTCAAAGGGAAACAAGGGAAGTATATATTTTATATATGAGTCAGATCTATGTAAATGACGTAAAAATCATGGTGAATATTGATTCAAATATTTCTTATGTTCATTGAGCTTACCCCCTTCTATATTTTAGTATCATTATCTTGAATATTTCGAGATCTTCATAATATTTCTTACAATTTCTGGTGATAGAGTTTCTAATACATGACATCTTTTTTTCTGGAATATGTAGCATGTACCCTTAGTTGTCCTTGCATAACTTGCTTACATAATGGGCATGTCAGTCAAAAGATGCCACTATTTTGTTATGAAGTATATTTCCTAGTTTGCCTACCAACGAGCCTATACCCAAGTGGTAAATGCTCCTGCTTGGCATCCAAAAGACCTAGGATCAAATATAGGAAGGGGAAAATTTCTGGTGTACTGTAGCAGTACTATAGCAGGTCACTGTAGTAGTAGTGGAACTGTAGCAATATTGTAGCAGCCGTGGAACTGTAGCAGTGGTAGCACTATAGCAGTGGAGGCACTGTAGATGTAACTGTAGCATCGACGGTACTGGAGTAGGTACTGTAGCATCCTGGGTACTATAGCAGTACTATTTGCCGAACATCTCTTTGGGCCAAAAAAATTGGCTTTCAGGCCTTGTATTCAGACCACATGTTCTTGGGCCTTTAGGATATGTAATGGGACCCCCTCTACCCAGTTTGAAAGAGGTCTTTTCTTTAAATATTAAATTAGACTTCACCCCCCACCCCACCCCACCCCAAACTTTAAAAAAAATATTCCCTTGTTCTCCATGTATAATACAACCCCCATAACGGGTTTTTTCAAATGAAGGTAATTTCATTCTTGGTTATAGTGTAATTGTCCCCTTCAAACACTAATGATAATATACAAGAATATGTATTTTCAAAACATTCATTCAAGTATATTTGTCCCATTATCTTTCTCTTGATCTGAATATCTTCAAGACCATGGTTTACGAATTTCCTTCTCCATGTGTTTAAAGCAATATGAAATAACATTAGAATCACTTGGACACATGTCATATATTGTTTCCATTTCTAGTCCAAGTTATATGAAATAATACTATAGACACCATATATTCTACATCTGGGTCAGGCCTTTGTAGAAGTCTTATTCGTCTGATTCTTTGAAAATCGTTGTTGGAAATAACCTCTCCATATCCAGGTTCCATTCCCCATAAAACAAATTGGGTACTTCAGAAAATATGAATCTCCATAAACATTCTTCAGCTTTTAGCTATAGAATGTCATATTTCTGAGTTCTCTTTTTCTTAACTGTATAGTACATGCCATTCGGCGACCTTGCATAATTTTCTTACAAAATGATCCGGTCACTAAAAATATTTCAATATTTTCTTCTGCACTATGTTCCCTATTTGGCCCTTCATAACACAACCCCCATAATGGGTTTTTTAAATTATGGTATCTTCATTCTGGGAAAAGCCTTCTTTTAATGCATTAAACCTTTTTCCATATCATTATTCTGATTTAGAAATTCTGGTATCACAGTTTACAATTTTTCCTTCCGTACCTGAATATGGTAGTGTGATTCCAAACAAAGTATCAAGAAATTGTTTGAGTCTCAAACTTTTGTTCAGAGGTAAGACCTTAAATTAAATCCACATAGTGTCCCCACTTCATGGCTTAAAACTGCACAAATTAATTTCCTCACAACATGATTTAAAACTACACAGTTCAATGTCCTCACATTATGACTTAAAACTACATAATATTATTCCATAAATTCTTCTTTCTGGCACATTTTAACTATTCCTCATACATCAATTTTGTATGGAAATGGTTTTTTTATTCATGATATATGTCTTCATAAGATATAACTTTCATTTTTAAAATTACTTTCCTTGATAAGACCACCCATTATGGTCTTGAGTCACCCAAATCATATTTTCCCTTTTTTATAAATAGTAAACTACTATATTCCTAAGAGATCCTTTGCCTGAATATGAAATATATTCCTTTAGATGGTGTTGAAAAATTTTCCTACATAACAAGCATGTTAGTCAAAAGATTCCACTATTTGGCTATGTAACATATTCCTATGTTGTCCATGCATAACACAACTCTCGTAAAAGTTTTCCAAATATTGATAACTTCATTCTTGGAAAATACTTCTCTTATGTTGATACAAGTTTAACATTTTATGACCATAGAAATCATGGATCAAGATTTCCCTTGGAAATATTTAAAGAATATTACAGAAATTCTTAGCTAATGATTCTTGTTTGGGATCTAATTTAAAATTTATTCATCAAAATTATTTGATATTAAACACTATCCTTTTATACTCTAAAATTCATGACTCTAAACTACCAACCACAAGAGACATGGTACTCACTAGATTGATAACCCGAAATGGGCACTCTAAAAAAAAGTTGGGTCATACCTCACTAAATGTATATTTTTTATGATCTAGGTAATATTGATCAATAAAAAGTCAAATGATACAAGGTTTGTAGGGTTTTTCATATAACCCTTGTAAAATTAAAACAATTTTAACAAGGACTAATGGATTGGGTAAAAAAAGAATCTAGCAAAAATTAAAACACAGATTATTGAAGAAAAATGATTTTCATTTATGAAAAACTTTTCAGAGAGGAGAATCCAAAAATTGGAGTATCTCTCTCATCAAAAATCAAATATTGTTTTATATATAAATTCTTATTTGTTTAACAGACTCTTGATCCCTATTAGCTTCCCATTGAGTCTTGTTTTGTTGACCAACTCTGCTCTCTTCATCATGATGAAGTGATTCTCTAGAATCTATAATAGATTTTACACCATCCGTATGGACTTTTCCTAATGAGATATGAAGCTCGTCAAGCTCCCCTGTAATGAAATATAATTCCTATTGATGATGAAACTACTAAAAAGTATTTTCCTTGATCTTCTACTTCAGTTCCTTCAACTTTTTAGTATGATTTGCCTTACCTTGAGATAGCACTGCTTGGAAATCTTCAATTTTGATCAACCGTTTCTCTTTTATCTGTGTCTTGCCGAAGCATTTTCTCAAACTCCCCCATTTGAATAATCTATTTCACTACGATATGAATTTCATTGTATTCCAAACCACCAAATCCTAGAGTGATAAACAGAGGTGAGAGTCATTTAATTTTTTAAAGAATTTCCCCATGGGGAATCTCAAATATTATCTTCTCTATATTCTTCCATGCTTTGATACGTGCAAGATAAAAATCCTTTAGCAAATCTGGGTCTAATTCAGAATCACTATCATAAGGAGGGGTGTATTCTAGGATTAATTCACATAAATAAGTGCCCAATTATGATCCTTCTTATGTAATGGCTGCTTCACCTTCTAGTACCATTTGGACTGATGGAGAGTATTGACCTCTAGACCTAGCCATTGAAATTTATAGCCTTATATGGTAAATCAAAAATTATGGTTTTGGTTAGATTAAAGGGATAAAAAATTCAGTACAATAACAATATCAATATATCTTACCTAATAGTAGGTCAATAGCTTGAGAAGAATCCTCCTCGGTATTCTTAGTTTCAACATTTCTGGATGTTTCTCAGTGGGGAGTGATATCTTTAATCAGCTCAAGATCTTTATAATGAGTCTTAGTAAAATTTTCTATCTCAATATTTAACTGATCCAATGTCTCTTCAAGGATGGGATTGAAATTAATATCAATAATTCATTTATGTATCTATGTGGAAGCAGTTTCTTAGAAATGAACTACATATTTCAACAAATTATGGTTACAAAATTAATCATAAGAAGATTAATAGGATGAATAATGAAATATCACTTATAGTTCATTCTACACTAGGAACCCGAAAATTGTATACAGAGTTTCTTATATTAACATGTTATAATACATCCTCAAAAGACATTACATGGTTCATCATATCATCTAATGATATCCCAGATCCCAGGTTAGTCTCAAGCATGAGAGCACTTGGTGTTTTTGCATTGAAACCTTCCATTGACACCCTTTGACCCCAAATAGCTACCTCAACAACAGTTGTGGAGTACGCGTAATTTGTTTCTGGATGTTCTGGGGCATGTGACAAAACTAATGTATCACAAGATGGATATTAGTTTTTGTAACAGTTGATGTTTTATAAGGAATTTTTGATTTACCAGAAGACTCCTCTCCTCTGATAGTAGGAACGGGAGAAGTGTTGGGAGAAAATGTTGGTTGCTTTGGCCTCAATTCCTCTTCAGGAACCACTAGATTTTTAGGAATTTGAGCCAGTTCAGTAGATCCCTGCATGGTTCTAGGAAGATTATTATTTTTTTCATTCAAATAAGAAACAAAATAATCCCATATAATCCAAATAATTTTAAACACCTTTTCATGCATAATGGACACAATTCATGATTTTCAGAAAGACTTACAACTATTAAGAAATACTTTAACAATGGATTTCTTCCTTTGATAGTTTTGTTTCTTCTTCTTCTTCAGAGGAATTGGATCATCATCTCTAAAGACATGTATTCGAGATGGAAATACACTTTCCATATCATCCTCCATGGCCTATGGGCCTGGAGATATTTCTCCTCATTCATGAGGTGATTTGGTAGATCCAAAATCAGTGCCTCCAAGGTTATACTATAGTAAAGGAAAATTAGTTGATTTTATATTAAGAATCTTCATGTTTAAAATGATATTTCCTCTGACTAGAAATGCATTGATTAAATTTAAATTTCAATGAATAAGTTAATGTGACAAAAAATGAAACGTACAGCTTCATGATCAATAAAATCATTACATTCTTCATCTAATGAAGGAAGAATCCCTTCAGTGGTACCACGATCTATCTTTTCATTCACTCACCTTGTGGTGGGAAATGATTTATTAGTTTCACTTATGACAATTTATAGTTCTCAAATATAAGTTCTCAATTCATTAATATTGTACATAAATAAGATTTCAGAAGATTCTCATAGATCCCATACTCTTGGAATATGAATCCCTTCACATGGATCCATCCACATGGTTTTAGCATCATAGTATAAAGTGTACCATATTTTAATAGCTTATGATCGTAAATATTCAGATTATAGGCCCAAGGGTTGTGAAGAGGATCTTGTAGCCTTGGATTTAAGTTTATTTCCAACTCCTGCTGTCATGGATGGGGGATTAGAAACTGGGACTCATCACTCTTCAAAAAGATTTTGACTATATAGACTCGGTACAACCTCATTAGAGATAGATGGAGTGGATCTCTTAACTCTGGAAGGTGGATTATATCTGAAACAGGGTCTCTTCTATGAATTTTGATCCTCATCACCTCCACCCTTTGACTCTAATGAGTTATCCCCTGATGATGAAGAGTTACCTTCAAAATGATGGGGTTCCCTCATACTATTTCTCTTCACACCCACCCCATGAGGTAAAACATTGTTTAATACCTCTTTAGGGTAAGACACAACCTATTTTTGAGATTATCAGATAGTCAGTGTTCTTACTGCATCAATTGTAGGTAAATTAAATACTTACCTAGTCTTCTACATAGATGTTAGGAACCATATTTGTTGAGAAACCATCAGATGTTTCTCTAATATGACATGAGAATGATGGGATACTTTGTTTTGTTGTAGAACTTTGGATTGATGTAGAAATATATAAGGATTATAGGCCTCACATATTATTTATCTATTGATTCTGGTGGCAAATACACCATCTCTGCAAGCTAGCAAATATGCCCTCAACTCTAAACTGGCCATTCCTTCATCAATGTATTGCCCCACAGAAGGATTCCCATAAGTAATGAAATGAAGTTCCTTAAACATACTCAACATACCCTTGATGTCGTAAGCATTTTTAGACAGGGGTGAGATACCAGAGAAATCCTGAATATATGGTTGGAAAGTACTTCGAAATAATTGTACCCCACTTTTTATAGCATAAGTTTTGATGTGAGTAGTGATCCATCCCAATAACACCTTGAAAATGACCCACTATTCCAAAAGGAGACTTCCCTCTAAAAATACACAGTAAGCTCATATGTTTTTTTCGAAAACAAGAGTGGTGAACCCTACCATCCTTCTCTCAACAAGATTGGTTGTGATAAAAAAAGTTCATGGCCTTGCACATTCTTTATTATCATGGACTAGTAAAAAGAACACACTAATCCACATGGCCAGGAAACTTGACCAATTCATGTTCACAGGAATTTTGGGATTGACTTCATATCCCCACTTTCCAAACTTCTATTTCTCTAATGTCGGCCAAAAAGAGTCAGGTGTACCTCTTTTCTCTTCCTTTCGACAACTAGTTGGACATGTGCAGGTGAGGCCATTTTCCATATTCTTTACCTAGAATATTTCCATCCATTCTTCTGGATGAATATCCATTCTTGTAAGGGTCTTCGTGGTGGTTTCATTCTTGAGCCTGTTTAATATTATCATCAACTCACCAACCAAAACTGGTGTCTTCTCTGAGACATTCCATGTTACATTGAGAGGAATAAATTCATTATACTTATCTTCAAGGATCAGAGCTCCAGAAATCATTGAGGCATCCCACAAGCTAATGCCTATCTCCCCATTTGTTATTATAGACGAGTTTCTTTCTTGACTCCATCAGCTTAGTAACTCTAGAACCAAATCATCAGTCATGTACACATAGGGTTTCCCAACCCAGAAAGCCTCGTAAATACCAACACCTTTTAAGTCATCTATAAATTCTGCACATGTCCTCAACACCCAGTATGCCCACATCCATGCAGGTTTCACACCTCCTACAGGGCAGAAACCCCAACTTTTATTACATCTGTTGGATTGATTCGTTTAGGTATTTCAATAGATTGATGAATAACAATGTGGTTGCTGGTCGAGTGTGTATTATTTCAAAACTAGAGTGCACGGGCTATGATGCATTATATGAGATTTCTCTTTTGTCACGAAATTAGAAAACGTGCCCTCAAAAAAACATTAGCAGATGATATGTTGGGATAATATTGAAACCGAAGAGTGGTACATAGTTCTTCAGGATCGAGATATTGACTTCCTACATATGGCCATAGCTATATAGAGGAAAATAAGGGCTTAAAGGAATTTTGATGTGAGATTACATTAGATATTTATCTATGTATGGAAGGTTGGTGTCACAGATGTCAAAATAGTTATGACTGATTACATTTATCATGTCTACAATCCTCTAACTGCCTAGTTCATCAGCATTTCAAATTATTTTAGGATCCATTAAACCTGCATAGAGATAAAAAGTAATATTTTAAGTAAATTCATTCTTGATGTTAGACAAAATAATTGAATATAATTGTCAAAGGCATTTTAGGGTGTAATTATAAAACATTTCGCACAAATTTAAAACCGTGCACAAGTTTGGTGCTCCAGTAATAGTGTGAAACTAAAAACATACAGAGGAAGTGTTGTAGAAACAAAAGCATCCGAGTGAAAAAGGATTTGTGCATCGAGAGCCAAAATTTTTCAAGTAGGATTTTTTTTGCAGATGTGGATCCACTATATATAATCTATGTATGTCACCCCGCGTGCTAGAATACTGCGTATTACCATCTTGTGCGACCAGTTTTCCTGCGCACTTGATTCTTGTGTGCCCCCACACCCCCTTCTTTTTTCCTTCATTACTTTACCTTAGTAGAGGTTATTCTTTTATTTTTAGATCCAATTATAAGGGGGGATATTTTTGACACATGGTTCTGTTAGAGAGTCTAAAAATGAAAAAGTGAAATAATTTAGAAAAAACACAGGAAAACACATGAAATAAAATCATAATTTGCGAAGGCACGATCTCTGGTTCACCCTAGTTAAGACAATAGGTTGTCAGCACACGTCCTACTTGCACACCCCTATATAGAACGCATCCTACTTGCATGCCACCATGTTTTTAACATCCTACTTGTGTGCTCAATTTCATTTCTCCCATGGTCACTTATTTTCCAATAAATAGACCCTTGGAGCGTTCATTTCTATGAAATAATTTCCCTGAAGCCCAATTTCTACTCTGGTCGCTCTAGTGCTTTGCCCAAGTATTCCAAAACATTCAAGGTATTTCTTTAACTCACATAGTGGAGGATTTGAATGACTATCATAGTTATTATTTCCTTTTAGTGTTTTAAATCCATAACAGTTGCACGCCTAAAGTTCCCAACCACCCAAAATCCGAAACACTTGTGCGCCCTCTATTCCTTTCACAGGAACTTGAGTGCCCCACTTCTGGGATCACCTGTGAATACTCTCAAATGCTTAATCTAGGTCTCTCAAATTTTTTACAATACAATTTGTTCATTTCTTAAGTGAATATCAGGTCGCCCTATCCTACTTGTGTGACCATTCTTGCACGTACTTAGCTACATGGGATCCCCTCTCCGATTCACTTACTCTCATCAGTCTATAAGACATCAAGACCTCTTCAAAGTTATCCATGGTAATGAATCTTCTTCATTGGATACCTTTTTTTAATGTGATTATATTGAGGCCTCCAATGAAACCTACTGAATTATCAAACCTTTAAGAAAGGCATATCAGTGTTCCTCCTATTTTGAGATTGTATATCCGCAGTCAGAGGTTTCTCCAAATTTGTTTCAAAATGGGGTTAGTATTCTTGATGTTTCAGTGGGTTTGTATATCCACAGTCAAATGGACCATTCTCCCAGGAACATTGTTGGGATGTTCCCAGTTTGTAGTAGGGTTTGGTAATAACCAATTCCTTCTCAAATGACCCAGAAAGTCAGGTCTTTTAGTAGGGAAGGTACGATTCACACCTTATTTTCATTTTGAACAAAATAGAAGTCTCCCTCCCCTTCCAGGATCAATTTTAGGGTAGCCATCCTAGAATAATCCCTTCAAATTCATCCCTTCTTCCTTTCATTGGGCCCTTGTCCAATGTAATGTGAAAAGAGGGAAGGCCTGTTTCCTCACCCTTGTCCACCTTCTATACCGTAGGCATGCCCTCTTCCACCAATGGAGAAAGAAAAGTGTATTTTCATTGTTTAATCTTTCACATACAACTGTTTCTCACATTGACTATGAATCACATGGTCTTAGTGATTCGTGATGATTACAAAATATGCAGAAACAACCCCAATTGAAGGAACCACAAGAACTCTGATTTATGTTCAAGCCAGGATACGTAGGAAGCCCTTCTAGAGCCTGATCTCACTGGATATCTTCTCCAATAATCATACCATAATTCACTTAATCTAGGAATCCTCCTAAGGAATAAGCCCCAAATTAAACCCCAAAATCATCCATGAATATTTTTTAAAAAGTAATCCAAAACACATTTCTCTCAAATGACTATATTATCCTATGAGACTCATCAAACTACATGGGATTTGATTCCCATCTACAATGGATACGTGGGAATCCTCCTTCAAGTTCAAACCCAACAATTCAAATCAACCATGTTCACCTTGGTCCATATTTCCAACAAGGTATAATATTACATGGAAATCCATATTCTTTCCAAGTAACATGGCCTTCTTGGGCATAAGTCTGACACCAAACTTTGACTAAGCAGCATCTGCTTAGATGTTCTTACCTCATGGCATTAAACTCTATGGTCGGGTGTTTATCACATGACCTTAAAAAGGTATGATGGGTCCCATCAAGAAGAACCAAACCAAAATGGATCAAATTTCTTTCATAGGAATATGTAGGTATCCCATTTTATGGGTACGATACTAATATCCAAAAAACATTTATCTCCCTGGATGACAATAAATTCCAGAACACCCCACTGAGTGGCTTAAAAACCATTATCATCATAATTACTATTAAAATAATCTTTAAATAGTATATCATAGGATAACATTGATGCATAACCTTGAATACATATTCATATATTCATTAATAAAGAACATTGATGACGTGCTGATGATTCTAAATTTTACACATGTTAATATGTGATTGAAAATTTCATGGGAATACATTGTTATACTTCTTAAATTGATCAGGATTCATGAAAATATCAAAAATTTATAAGTAGAGTCCAAGAGTAGACAATAATTCCCCCCAAAAGGGTGTGATGAGTCTCACCTCCCATACTCTTGACCAATGCACATTCCTATGTATCGTAAAATTCAAACTTGATGAACACCTTCCTTTGGAAAGAAGGTCCCTTTTGGATAATGAAATGTTGGATGTTTCAAGTTCCATGATTATGTACAATGGAAAATGCCTGGAACCAGTGACTCTTAAAACTCGAATCCACTTTTCAATGAACTATGAGATAATGAAATGACCATTATAAGATAATATGGTGCTCAGGAGATATCTGGGGTTATTAAAAACTCATGAGGTGGGGTGCATCATTTATGCATATTTTAGTGTATATCAGGGACTAATTTTAATCAATGAACATGATAATCATAGTATATTGTTATTTTCAATTCCCTTTTTAGTTAATGGTCTGGTTTGTTATGTAATTAAATATTTTTCAGATAACTATATAGATGGTTGTTTAAGAACACTGGAATGAATGTTAGTATAAATAGGGGACATCAAGGATTATCATGGGGTATGAGCTATGTGATATTAGATGGGTGGGTAGTTAGGGGATCCAAGCGACTCATAATTCTGACTAAGATTTAGTGATTTGGTGCCTGGTGAAGTGTATATGTAACCTATAGTAGGGGTTAGCCATATTCTATACCTTCTATAGAGGTGGAAAGCATATTAAAATTCTTGTATATGATGTTTGATTATGGAAAATGATTTGGTATATGTGGATCATGCCTCTATAAATTCTTTGACTATGATATATTAAGAATGGATGGAATTGTGGGTGTTACCTAATCAGGTGTGGTCACCCTAAAAAAGTGCACACCACTTAAAATTGTTAAATAAGGGAATGTAATTTTCACAATGGTTTGTGATTAAAAAAACAATTATTGTTACTATTTTGGGTGTTGATGTAGGGTTCCAATGTGAAACTCCGGTAGAGTGCTTAATAATTTTGACCTCAGATGTGCTTTAGTGCATGGTGAGAGAAAATATAAGTGCATTTGGCTGTGGAAGGATTCGTATTAGGGGACAATCATTTGACTAGATTTTATCATGGTATGATGCAAACTTATGAAAATGATTTTCTATGGGTTATCTTTTTTCAATAGAACAGGCTTTTCATAAGTGCATGGTAAGTGGTTTAGTAATTTCATCATATTATCATTGAGGTATTGATGATTGGATCATGAGTTGGAGTCTATTTTTTGTCATATGGAAGTATGATACCCCTAGGTTTTGATGATAATGAATTGATACATGTCATATCTTCATGGGGAGATATACGATTATAATTTAGTCAGTAAATTGATGTGGTGGATGTGGTGTCATACAAATAATATATTTATGAATTCTCACTATAGATTCATGGGTCCATATTATGTTACATTTTGTGGGTTCCTTTTAGAAAAGGGTTTCTAAGAAAAGTTGTGTAATAATTACATATAGAATCAACATGGTTCTTGTGGAGAATTTCAATATCCTTTCTGTTAATGGGTGATATTAAAGTGGGCACTAATGTTTGAAGTAATGGCCAAACCATGTTACCCTTCCTATTGTAATTATTATTTTTGAATATGAGTATGGCTTAGGAGGAGTGACACGTGTTTTTTTGTGATGTAACCTATTTAATAGTTTATATAGATTCATGTGGTGGGGAGTACACCATTTTCCCCAAGTGGAGTGACTTGTAATATGATAATAAATTATGTGTTGTGACGTGGTGGATTTTCATTTGAAATAGGTACAACATTTATTTATTCTTCCCTTGGTGGGGTATGTGATTAGTATGACCTTGTAAGGATATTTTATTCGGTGGTAGGTGGGACAAGATCCATTGAGACCAAGTCTCTATCTTATTGGTGTGGGAGTGAGGGAACTCAGGTGGTGGTGATTTTAATATATTTCATGGTGTTAAAACCCTTTTGTTGAAATTCCATGTGGGTATTAAGAAAAATAATTGGATGTTCATTGTTTTTAGATACTTTTGATTGGTTGGATCTGATATTATAGTTTTATATACGGACAACATAAGTAAAATACTTTTTGTTAATAAAGAGTTATACTGATAGCATTAGTAACAGAATGAATTTCATAATACAGGTGTGGGTTGGAATATTATTTCATCATTTTTTTGTGGTACATGACCTCACTTTTAATTAGTTTTTTTTTGTGGATATCACATTAGATTCTAGGTGTAGAAATTGATATGGGTGTTAAATTTTTTGTATGACTATATAATAGATTTGAGGAATCATGAAATAGTGTGTTAATAGAATATTGGTAGTGTAATAATGGTGTTTTGACATAGGATGGACATATTATGTTAGACTTATTTTATTACATAGAATTTAATGTGGTGGATTACAAACCACTTTGGATGGTTGGTTTTCTATGTTATGAATTTGGTTTGGGATTAGAAAGCTATTTTTATGAGAAATATGATGAGTTCATTCCCATTAAATATTTGATGTTGGTTTCCATGAATATGTTTGGTGTTTTGTAATATTTTTATATGTATAAAAACATAACATATGACATATTATCACTATTTAGAAGTAGTTTTATTATAGTGTATTTTATGGGGATTCAGCAACTAGGAGATTCATGTCGATTATAATTTTTAGTTGGGGGTGAGGATACATTTAATAAGTTGTTTCAAGTGAGAATATGATGGTTTCTACCAGTTTCATCATCCAATGAAGTGTGATTCTAGTAATTTGATAAACCAAAGATACCATTATTATTGAGGAATTGTAATGGAATCAATTGATTGATTGGTACATTGAATCATGAGATGATGGGTTTTCTTTTATATTATTTATACTAGTGTGGGGTGTTTTTTCACAACCAGTACCAATAG
The DNA here is from genome assembly GCA_963277665.1 of Viscum album. NCBI lineage: Eukaryota > Viridiplantae > Streptophyta > Magnoliopsida > Santalales > Viscaceae > Viscum > Viscum album. Next base: position 1,978,176,206 of record OY728156.1, read on the forward strand.
GAAGGCTTAGTTTAGCTCAAGAATCAAGGGTTTTTTACTCTAATGTTTCACAGAAGATGCAATCACATGCATATAGATACTCATTAATACAACATAAGGATGATGTGTTGTATTGCGGGGAGGTTGTATGATCCTAACCATTTATAATGGTTGGGTTAATTTTTATTTTTTAAACATATAGATACCTATAATCAAGTTTTTATTCAAGATACTAGGATTTTTAGGTGATGTTCAGTGGAACAAAGCCAGATTTTGGAGGGATAATCAGAGGAAACTAGTGGGAGGGCCTACTATAGTTCTCCTAACTAGTTGGTACATAGTCATCAACTAGAAGGTGGAAATTTAGTATCCATGTATGGGATACTAGATCACCATCCATTAGATGAACCCCAAAACATCCAACCATTTGTTTAGTAATATGATCAGTTGAGGCCTTTAAAAATATAGTAGCCCTTTGTATTCTTTTTTAAAAGGCTTACGCTGGTACTTTCCCCCTTTCCCATTATACCCCATTTCTCGGGGTTTCCACTTTTTAAGCCAATATCATCCTTTTATACCCTCCCTAACCTCTCTTTATCCCTTAATGGAGGCACTATAATCCTTGTAATTTGTCTTGTCATCAGGCATGATCAAGATTTATAGGTTATTCTATTAGTCATATGAATCTAGATATTTATTAGTCTTGAAATTTGTGATCTATCCCCAAGATTTTCATATATACCCCATTTCTAGGTATTTATTTTGATTTCATTATTCATATCATTTTAGGAGGAACTAGAATCCAATATTGGGTGAGTATAATTCTTTATGAAGGATTTAAGGGGTACCTAAATTTATCATAGAGTTTCACTATGCATTTCAAATTTTATGTGTTGTGTTGTCAAACCAACTTCACTAGGTATCAAATTAAATTTTAATTAAAATTTTCATTTCTCATTTTCATATTTTGACACCTAATTTACATGACATGAAACCTAGGGAATGGTCATTCCTCCTTGAAAACCTTATTAATGAATCGACCACGGGATTTTTTCTACAAAATGATAGTATATTTTTCTTGAATGGTTATAGTCTAGTACAAAAGGGATGACTATACTTAACATCATTAACATGAGTTTCCATGATATTAATAAATGAATATCTACGATGAAATGGTTAAAATGGGGAGTTTTTGTATCGATGATTGTGAAATGAAATTTCAAAATATGTTATCCTATAAATAGAATTTAATGCACAATAATTTAATTATGATGTAAAAAGTGATTCTTAGGGAAATTCTTAGGGGTTGATATGATCATTTAGTAGGGATAACTGAATTGTTATGTTTTAAAAATAGAAATGATGATGGGAAATGAATTTTTTGTTGTGAATTGATATAATGAATTATAAAGGCTAGATATATTGTTTTGGTAAATATGTAATGTTCTCAACACTAGTGTGTTTCTATTTATAGGAAACACAAACATGGGTGGACTATGATAACTAATATAAAACATTAATGGATGGTCTATGTTAACTAAATAACACCTATTTTTACATTCTATGATAATCATGTAAACACCCACATGGGTTTTCCATGACAACTAAAAAAATCATGTAAGTGTTATATGATAAATATCAAAAAACATTCATGGGTGGTCTATGATACTCTATAGAAAACACCTATATTGGTCGTTGGTGATATAATTAGTAAACTCTATCATGGGGGATCATGATTTTATGTTTTCCATGTTCACTACGATGTTCATTGAGACCAACCAAAATGTGTCAATGAATGTGTGGTCAATTGAGGTTGAAAAATTGATCATTTTTGGTCAATTAATATAATATCTAGTGTCATCCTAGATCCCACGAATCCGTATTCATTTAATTTATTTCATAATGACTACATTGTTTTAAAATAGATATCTTTTTCTTTTTGTTAACATTTATATTAGACATATTATATTTGGTACATCATTAGAGTTGGCCTACAGAGTTATACTCAATACCTAATCAATAATCCATGACATTAAGAAACCCAATAAGATATCACTATTTGGTTTCATGTATGGGTATAGGAAATGGATCCATTGTATGATGATTTTCATGAAATTATATGATAGAGTGTGAGTGATGGTATTAAGTTAAACTCAAAACTAGTTGAGGAAAAGTTGTAGATTCCATTTTTTCATTCATTTTTCTATGAATATGATCCACCATTAGAAGATCCATTGTTTTATATATGTAATTATGAATTGTTAGATAATTTTGATACTATGTTTATTTTTTCACTTTCATATATTTTTTGTGATGTCATTTTTCTTGGTTTATGTGATTGTATATGTTCTATACTCTATTTGGTACTTTAAATGGATAGTATTATCTCACATTTTTACCACCTTATACCCTTTACATAAATTGGTAGGCTCAAACATAAAGGGTGGTTATCTTGAGGTGATGTGGTGAATCTGGATGAGTCACTAATTAGTGATATTTGAATGGGGGTTGTTATATTATGTGTTCATGACAAGAAAATGGGGGTAATTGTTAATAAATCATACATTTAAGTATAGAAGATTGTTGAGATAACACTATTCTCCATTGAAAATAATCTATTATTATTATTCAGATTATATAAAAAATAATCAATTACTTATGTTGATGAATGACAGAAAATTATCTTATATTTTTTATGAGGTCTTTATGTTATAATATGGCATGAAAGTTGGCTATAGAAGTGTTGAGTCTATTTTAGTGAATTGTAGAATTCAGAAGAATAACATATGGTACTTCATGCATTTATGAAAATCCACATAGACAAATCTTTGACATAGCTAGAATTCTTGTAACATAATAAAATTGATGTAGTAAAATGATTTTCTGTATTTAAATTCAATATTCATGTTGGTGGTTGGGGTGACATAATAAAATATTGTGATGTATATGAAGTTAACCATGTTGAAAAATTAATGAAATATATTGGATTGAACTAGTCATCTGAGTACAACTAAAGGGATTTATTCATTATTTTCTGGGTGGGATTTTCAAAATCTAGAATTCTTGAAAAATGATGTTCCATTTGGTATAGATGAATGATACTATGTATGTGAGGATCATGTATTTTTTTAGATATTGTATTATAAGGTAATATTACAATGTAAATAAAGTATCTCATTAATAAAATATATGATAGATCGAGTTAGTCATTTATTTAAAAGCAGTGAGTTATGTGGAATTTTGAGAACATGATTTTCAAAATTGAGTGAAATAATTAATAGCATGTTTTTATAGGTTCAAAAGGAATATATAAATAAGAAATCCAATGATAAATAAATTATTAAAATTTGTGACCAATTTTAATGAAAGAAGATCATGCCTACTTTAGTTTTATGAGTTTCCAAATATTATTGGAAAATAATAAATAAATAATTATTATTATGTGATTATATATATATATATATATGTTTCAAGTGAAATATTTTTTCTCTCGTGCAATGACATTAAGAATAGGAACGAAGACTGTAACAAGCATGGTCACGGTCATGTTAAATTCATTCGGTACTCTAATTACGACAATTGTTTCCCGAAGGACCAGGCAATCAAAAGGATTCTCCTCAGGAACATCGTAGAGAAAGCTACTGTTAGGGTTGTTTAGAATGCATGTTCTTTTTATGGGTACATTTTTTCCAAGATATATGAAAATATGCTGTAATGTGTTTTTTGTGCGAACCATTCTAAGTCTATGAGGGTTTTTTTTGTTTAAAGAGAAAAGATCATGAGCCCCCACATAGTTTTAGATATATGGATAATGAACCAAATATCGGCCCTTGAAAATTCCCTCCCGGTGCTGCACCGAACACTGCACGCCCTTGAAGCCAGTCCCCTGGCTAAATTATCTGAACCATCGATCTTTGAACTCTGCTTTCATGGATGATTTCATTTTGTCAGTATTGAGATTTGAATTAATGTTTTTTTATGTTTCAAGTGAAAGAATGAAAAAAAGATAATGGATAATTGATATCACATAAACATCATGTGATGTTATTTTTGAGATCTAGATACATCTAGTACTATGGATTGAAAAAGGTATGTTAGTTATAGTATTCATAGAACAATAAAAACTTGACTATTCGAATAAGAGGAGGAGAAATGAGATTTCACCATACCTAGAAGGAGTTTTAATAAAAACATATATTTTACTATTAATTTTATGATGATATTATAGGTGTATATGAGAAATATTTATACAAAATCCCCAAGGATAGGGATTATCTAAAGAATAATTAGATTATTCAATTAAAAGATCAATATAGAATGATAAAAGGATCATATTACTATTGTGTCTCATAGTTTTATGAAGAGGCTTATGGTTTGGGTGTCTGCAAATTTAAAGAAAAAAATGGTGGTTTTGTTGTCTAACTAGTTGGGGAAGAAGAGTTGGTGGTTTGGGTGTAAAACCCTAGAAAACTAGATAATAGACTAATTGGTTTTCTATCTTATGATATCCTAGTATTATACAATTAAAAATAATATTATAGTGGGGAATATATTATGGGGATTCTAACTAACATTTCAAGGAGTATACCGTTAGGTTGAAACTTGTAATTATTTTTTATTGATCCCTCTATCATTTGTATTCAACATATAGTGAGGATATGAGATATTATTGAGTGGTTTGATAACTCTAACTAGCGTAAAAAGTTGAAATCAAGAGAAGAATAATTCCTAACATAGATAAGACCATGGATTCTCCCCACCACTATTAGTGTTACCTAAATAGTATTCATAACATACAGTAATTCCATGGGAAAAAACAAATCCTGTAGGATAATTTTCCATCACATATGCAAACAATAAAAGACAAACCAAAGAAATATAATATAAATATGATTCATGAAATAAATTAAATTAAATTAAATGAGAAAAAACCTGAATTAGAGTTTTATTTGTAAAAAGGAACTATAAATTCTATATCATCAAAAGAAACCAGAGACTCTTGGGAACAAATTCCGTACCATGGAATCTTCATTGTAAGAAAACCTATATTCTCCAACTCTCATATTACATGAGTGAAACATCAAGATTCTATAATAATAGAGTACAAACATTCTGGTTTAATTTATCATGGTAACTATATTTTTTGTTTCCACCATATCGAAACTTCATGGGGTGATTTTACAACCTCTCTGTAAACCTCAATACATCACACACACCCCACTATGAAAATAACAAGATAAATTAAAACAAAAATGCAATTATGAATGAGTAAGTGTATCAAAAATTTGTAGAAACTATTTAAATACAAAAGTTGTGAAAGTAACTTACACTGTAATGGTATCTCATGTCTTGAATGCACACACCCATAAAAATTCTCAACAAATGGGATTTCATCATATATGTCTGCTGAATAGTCCAAAATCATGATTAGAACCCATCCATATAGGCCCAATTCATCACTTTGTGGTATAATGAAATGTTCTACCAAATCATCATAGTATCTAGTTTATATATAATAAGACCCAAGTATTCATTTGGAATAGAGACTACCTATATCCCGGAAAAAATCTTACACCCCAAAACCATATGTTGAATTTTATTTAATAATTTTTCATTTTACCAAAAACATTGTTAGTGAATCACAAAATCAACAAATTCAAAATCATGAAAACAAGGATAGTTATCATGGGATTTTCATCAATACACACAAATGTGTCATTTTTGGAAACAAATGCCTCCATGTTCATGGAAAAGTGGAGTATAAAAGAAATAACCCAAATTCAATGGGTTTATTCTAGAGAATCATTCCCAAAACTCATATATCTGGGCCATCCTCGCATAAAATTTAATATATCACTAGAATATCATATCAAAAATTATTACAGATCATAGATCCATGAATTTCATTACCAGTATATGGTTAATTTAAAAAAATAATGTGAATATAATCCCAGGGATTAGAACCCTTACCCTTGATTCCTTGGGTTCGATAAACAAATATTTTATGGAATGAGCCTCCATATCATAAAGATCGCACAAATAACTAAGAGGAACCCTCAAGATTGATATCAGAAGACAAAATAATAGGATTCATGGTTTTAAGGATATAATTGTTCCTTAAAATAACTTTTTTGAACTTAAATATGTTGTATTTTTATAGGCATAGTATGGGAAACCCAATGCCTACAATGTGGGTGGTACTGGACAAAACATATGGATACACTATTTGGTCATAAAACATTTCTAACCACAATGAAATCATAAGAATCATTAATGTCCATAAATTTTAAAGGTCATACGATTCTCAGATGTTTTCTTTTAAGCTGTGCAGCTTCCCAAATACAGCAAACCTTTATATATGGTTACCAGGAAGTAATGCACGATTTATATTAATGTATAACTAACAATGTAGCTAAAAGACGCCTTAAAAAAATTAAAATATGCTCTATAAATTCTCAAAACTAATCCAAAAAAACTTATAACATAAAAATTTAACATTAAACTATAAATAACATCAAACCTTGGGTGTATCATTTTATCAATCATTATTATTTCCATAGTCAAAAAGTTATATGTTGTCATTATTTTGGAATGTTTTTTTTCATTTCATCGACATTATCATTTATCATTCCCTAGTCTATTATTTTATCCAACCATTCTTCCATAATACCCACACAAAATACATTTCTGTTATAAAAAATATCTTATTTTTTAATCCTGAATATTAATTAGGGTGCGAATTAATGTTATATTAGGATTATGAGAAAAATGGTCCCAACTATTATCATATTCCTAAACTACATGACACTTATTAAATTTAGATACATGAAACTCATTGTGAACTGGGCTAAACCATACTGGTAAATCCAACCAATAGGTAACATCAACAATTAATTAAAGAATCTTGAATTTTTGTAAATATATTGGAGCCCACATCTATTTCATAGCAAAATGGTGATGTTCCAATAATAGTGATACATTCAAGAATATATGATCTTAAATTCCAAAAATATACAAAGACAATAGTAATACACAAATGAATTCATATGTCTTTGTAGTGTGCCAAATGTTTCCTAATCATATGATTTATCTCTATAGTCCCATTGACAAGGATTGGTGAAATTAGTGATTATTCCATGGTTTTTAATACTGAAAAATTTATAATTACGTGGATGAAGAAATATCTCTTAAAATAGAGAGATATTTATCACTTCTTAATAATTATTAATGTATGAAAACTCAACTAATCGTAAATTATCTTCCCATGAACCATCAAAATCCATAACTCTGGCCTTGATCATGTCATTCAATTTTAGGAAGGTATGTATAGACTTTTTACCCATTTTATGATTATATTCTGTTCTCATAGTCAATTGGATCCCAAGTGATTAATGAATGTATGACCAACATCAAGAGATGAATATAGGGCCATGGTGAGAGCAGATAAAAACATATATACCTTAAAATTTTACTATTTCTTGCTGATAACTCTTTTCCATTTTTCATACGCTATTTTTATCTCTCAGTTGAATGAAGTGTTTTTAATTTTTGATTCATTCCATGATCACTAAAATTACATAGTGATTTTACAGCATTTTAGTAGACCAATAAGAAATTACCTATAATTGTTTCCAATTTTAATTTTTGTATGGGAAAAAATTGTAACATTATAGTTAGGAATTGATGTTTGGACTTCACTTGTTTAAAAGAGTGACATATATAAAAACACATTATCGTGTTTTTTTCATATTTAGCCACACTAAATTTTCATTCATTACATTTAATGTATTCTGTGTACTGGGATGGTAATCACATTTTGAATAGTGACATATGGAAAGATGTCGGTCATAGAAAGATAGAGGGACTATCATTTGATCATGAAAGTTACACATTAAAGAATATATGATCTATTTTGTGATCCTAAAAATTATATACACATGCAATGTAAATAATATAAGAGATAAAAACACAAATGTATTTTTAAAAGGATCTATACAAAGACGTACTCATTTCCAAGATCAAAATCTGGTTGTTTCATTGATTATATTATCAATATAATTTTTACTGATTAATAATTTCTAGAATTGGAATTCTATGTTCAAGTATGAAGTAAAAAATCCTCTTAATTCATTGGTATATTTATAATGGATTCACCAGTCATTACTATCATTTTTATACTAGTACAACCATTTAATCAAAGATATTCCATAAACACACTAAACATGATATTTGTACCGCATTTGATGAATTTTCATCAACTAGATAACCTTTTTCTAATAATGAAGTTCTTTTATTGCTACTGAATCATAAATATAGTATGCATTTCACCCTTATACTCTTCAATAAGATAAATTTTAAACTTCATCTTCCACTCACTACTTTCTCAGAATGAAAAACTGATGAATTTATCAATACACTACAAGTTGACTTCTCCCATTCATTAGAAAATTATCTGATAGAAAATCCAACAATCATTGATGTTCATGGTCTCAATAATTATTTTTAAGATATAAAGACAAGTTCTTCTATATTATATTTTGAAAGAATAATGCATTCCCTAAATCAACTCACTTTGTACTGTACTTCATGCATGGATGTTTCATGTCATTCAACAAACTTGAACATTTAGTTATGGAATATATTATTATTTTTTGATTTTTATATTTTTAAGATACCTCAATTAGTTTCAAAATTTAATTTTCATTCAAACATGAACTATTAAATCTTTTGTGAAAATACCAAAATTGGTGTTTACTGTACTCATTCCTCCTCATGATTCTATCACAAACACACACTTCTTTCATTATAAATGCATGTGTGTAATGTATGATCAAAAATATTGTATCGTGTAGACTATAAATTCACAAAATCCATGTGGGTGATACATATTCATCTACATGAGACATTGGGAGAGTTTAAACTATATTACAAGTTCCTTGAATTCTTTATGAAAACTTGGTAGATTCATATTTCGTTATCTGAAGTTTATTCATGAATAGGTTCTTCATTTTCATTATGATGGTGTTTTAGACCTAGTAACATTGTTAAATAATTCCTTCAAAGAGTTTTTAGTCCTTATTTGGGTAACCAGGAAGGTTAATGGTATCTTCTCTTCAAGAAACAATGTTTCCCATACTTTCAATTTTTTGGAATATTGGATCAATCTCGTGATTGGAAAAAATTTGTTCATCCTTGGGTTCTTTTTATTTATAGGCAATGAGAATCACATGTCATTAAAAATTAATTTCATGATTTTTCCATTCAATATGATGAAATATATTCCATTTCATGGACTTTAAAATTATTGATGATGTTGTGTTCATTGAATCATCATGATACTCCTAAAAACAAGGCATCTCAGCTTCAAAAATTCACAATTCTCATTTTTGGTGGTGTCTACACTTGAATATGATGAAGATTTTATTCACCACATTTTCCCAAAAGGTTTAAATTCATGACATATAAAAAAATTTAATATCAGATTAATTGAATTCATCAATTCATTCTCATTCATTCAAGATAAAAAAATTTTGAATGGATTCTATTTGGTTTGAGAAATCTTATCCACAAGATATGACTATTGGAGATGGTCATCAACTTTTGTGAGCTCAATAAAAGATTAATGCTTGAATATATCTATGTGTAAAGGTATAACATGATGGGACTTTATAATTATTCATGTAATATTTTAAATATGTGTTCCATTTTTAAATGATCGTTTTATGGGAGATCAAAGGTATAGATCAGCCTATTCAACGAGTAATGTTATATCTCATTTTTAAACATGTGAAAATTGTATAAGGGATTTTTTTGTCCAACATTGATTCCATTAAGAAACATGTATTAAAATTTTCAATCGAGGTATATGGTTATAATTCCACATATCACTTATCCCTAATTTTGTCACACTTTACCAGTTCTCCAAACAACCACGTAACCCCATATAGTGGTGTCTCTACTCCTCCACCTTACACACATCGAAAATTATCTTCCCCCATTATGTTAGGATTTCATGGGCTCACATTGGAGTGTTTTACCCCTTCAGATTAAATATTATCTTTATTTGAGCATGGATTAGGGTGTCCCACTGGTTTTCCAATGGTTTTATAATTCCCCACAATATTACATAGAAAAATTCCAATGTAATAAATTCAACTTAAATAGATTTCCAAAACCCTCTATAATTCATCTAAAATCCTTCATTGAATATATATATATTATATATTTTCATGGTCGTCATAAATCCATATTCAATTACTCAGGATAATTAATATTTTCATGGTCTTACTCTTATTCAAAACACCTCATTAAATAGTGTACATGTTGTATGTCTTTCACTTCCTTCGTCAAATTTTGTATCATTGTAAAATCTTAAAACAACTCATTCATGTAGACATAGAATTATGAACATTCCAATATTCTCCAAATTTACAATGACAATTTTCAAAATGTGAAATCATATTCCATTAGATGAATCTATAAAAAATATCGAGGAATTATCCCCAATCATGGTGAAATTCCATACAAAATGACAACCAATGAGTCCATAATAATTATACAATAATTGTCACTACCTTTCTTGAATATTTATCAAGTCTTTATAACTTTATCATTCCATGATTAGACAATAATAATAGAGGATTCCATCAGACATTTAATTTTGATTCCATATTATATTTGGAAATAATCAAAACCACACTCACCAACCATCCATACGGGATTTTCAAAGATGTGTTATAGGTTTTTATGATCTGTAAACATAATAATTTTTTCAAATAATAGTGAATGGTGATTTTTTTTAGGGAACATAATTCTAAGGGTTTTTTGAGATAATATTTTGGATATTTATTTTCATATATCTTCAATTTTATGATCCATAAGCTATTAAAATTTCTCCATCATTGAGAATACAACCCAATAGATATCAATAAGAAATATAAATGAAAAATATCCCTTAATGATTTCTATTTAGATAAGTATATGTTATTATGTGAGTCAAGAATTGATTTTCATGAAGTATTTCTAAAAAAATCTATGTAGTAGAATGAAATAGCCTTTCTTATAAAACAATCCTTGGTTGAACGTGATATGAAATGTCATGAAAAAATTGATTATAATTAGATTCTAATACAAGTAAGTTATATATATCAAAGATGTTATTTTTTATTTTCCATGAAATTATAGCCTCAATAATTTATAGATTGGATGGTATGAATTTCCTAGAAATTACATGACCATGGAAGGGAACATATTTTATCTTGAAGTTACACTTTTAAAATTTTAAAAACTGATGACGGTATTTTAATATAAAAAACTGAGTCTCCAAGTGTCTTTCATGGTATTATTTCTTACAATAGTTCACCAAGATGTAATCATTAAAAAAATATTAAAAATTAGAGTTTATATTAACGATAAGATTCATTAATGTCCTGAAATACACTAATACATTAGTGAAACCAGATACAATTTCCTATAATACACAATTTCCTTGAAGTCATATAAATACTATCTTGCAAATATTCTACTTTATAAATCAGAGTTTGTGGTACCCTGATCTGATGCTTATTTTAAAGAGAGACATGGATCCCTTTAACTGACCAAATTGGTCATCAATTTAAGGAATATTATATCAATTAATTATAATAACATGATTCAATTTTTGAAAATAATTATAAATTCATAATGTACCATTATCTCATAAAAAATAAAATTTATTCATACCAAGGTGCCATACTTGGACTTATAACACCTACTATTTCTAATTCTTGAAATTGAACCTTCATCTATTATATTTATAATGTTGTCATTAAATATGATGGAAGTGAAATGGGATTTTTCCCAAGAGTAGGTTGATAGATAAATCCATTTCCCTTTTCGACGGAAGAATACATAAATTATCCATAAATATTTTATGTTATCATTCAAATATTCTAGGAATGGTATTTTCTTGTTTATTCAATATACCCCTGGGTGATCACTATAAATTGATATGAGATTTTCCCAACCACCGTCACCAATTTTCCTATATTTCACATATTAATTTCCAGTTCCATTTGAATTATTTAAAAATTTTCTCAATATATTTAAGAGTCACTCACCATGAAAAAATAGTAAATTTGAGCATTAAATTATACCATCTAATCCACTTAAAATATTAAATCGTATATATCCATCTTCAAGATAGTTAATTCCAAAAAAATATTGGTTCAATGGTGGTGGAAGATGAAGATAATTTGCATACCATACATGCTTATTGGATAAGAGGATACATGATGGTCATAACATGAGGCATCATTTCCCAAGAAAAGTATGGTTATTTAACTACATGGGTACTAATAAATGAATGAGAAGCATCTCTATCAAATATAACCAACATTAATTTAGAGTAATATATAATAGTACCATAAAAAATTGAGGGGCCTAGTTATTTATTTTGAATAACCATTTTGGTTCGAAAAAATCATTGGCCAACCCACCACCACCCAAAAGGATTAATTCCCAATGCCATGGCGTTGTCGATGTGGTGTTACAAGAAATAACCTAAGCACCTTAATTATTTGGGTGAGATATTCTCTAATTATATTATCCTAGTTCACCATGAGAAGCTTGTGATATATTTTAATTTGGAGGATTCAAACAATATATGTCCCTTTTGGTTATAGTTGTGATAGTTACAAGTTTGTGTAACACATTCCCTTTTTATATTACCCGATGAACTAAATTAGAAGAAACCATTTTGGTTACTATGTTATGGTGGAAGATAAAAAAACACCTTACCGATTCTTTGATTAACCAGCACCCTATGAGTATATCTACCTTATACACTTATGACCCATATTGTACCTCCCACCAATATATATAATGAAAAATATATTCCCTCCATGAAGTTTCATAGTTATTACATTATCTACCACCATAACCTTATTCACTATGTATGTGTAATTGTAAATGTTTTTCATTACCACTCTTCAATGAATGTTTGATTGTATACCCACATTCAAAAACATTTCCTTGAGTGATTAACTAGGTACCACATTAGGTGAAAATCAAGAAATCCATGTAAAGTAGGCTCTATATTCCGTAATATATTGATTTACAGGAATTAGTTCAAATGAATATATTATTCTCAATAATCAGAATATATTTGGGTATAATTTTATATTAAACAATTTTTGAAAACCGCACCATGTTAGTGATTATTCTACTTTATCATGAACATAGAGTTCATACCATTATCATGCTATATCCTTGATCATGTACACTGAAAGAATCATTTAAAATTTATATTGGGTTCCAATGAAATTAAACAATGTTTTCATTATTCCCATCCATGTTTCTATATTCACACATAATGATAATCCCAGAAAGATAAATGTGTTCTAACATTATAACTTTATTGTGTGGCTCGTATTATGTGGTTTTTCATATTGTTTTCCATTTTCTATAAGATGTAAATATTTGAAAAATAATTGTGGAAAGTTATTGATTCAAATTTGGTTTTGGGGGAACCACATTCTCTATAGCACCCTCTTATTTATTTCCAAGTCCCATTATTGGATTCATATTCCAATAAAAACAAAAAAACATTATTCAATCAAAAATATATAATTTAATCTGGTATCATTTACTATACACCTTATCATAACAATTGAGGTCATAAATTATCTTATGAATACATAAGTACTAATGGGAAGACTTTTTATTAATACATGGGACAACATTGTCATCATATAAACCCACAAAGATGAGATGACAACATAAATAGAAATATTTATTAAAAATTGTCATACCCAGACTTCCCTGTTAACATGAATTTTTTTATAAAGAGATAAGGTAGACAATTTTATATTCAAATTTAATGTATTGAATCATCCAATATACACACATACCATTTATTATTAGTGGACCATGGAATTCTAAAATCAATTGAACCACCTTGACCCAATACATTGTATTAGAAATGAACAAATTTCTCTTTATATTAGGTGGAAACCCACTATACACTAATGGTTAATAATGAATACCAAGGGCATAATAATATAGTGGGTGATCTTTCCTTATATAAAAAACCTTTAGATGTTAAACCATATCATTATATTATAAAAATGGTTCATTAAATGAAATAAATCAAATTTTAATGATACAGAAAAACATAAAAATGACCTTGTAGAAAATAAAAATAGTTTAACATCTAAAATATCTAAAGACAGAAGAGATAGAAGAGAACCATTGTAGCACCACGATAACTCTAATACAAGACAACATGTAATATCTGACTCCCAAAGAATATGAGTACAACATCAGGATAATCTGCTATAAAATTATGAATCCAACCACTTAACTATATCATGGTAAATTAAATATACATACATTAAAAAAGGATCATATTAAATGGTTGAATACAAAACTTATAAAGAAAACCACAAGACATCCCACCAAAATCTAGTGAGATGAGAAAAAGATAGCTCATAACAATAAATAAATTTATAATTTATTAATAGAATTACAAAAGTGAGAATATATTTATATAAAAAATCAATGAATTTTAGTGACATTAAAAAGGTATATCATTTCATACATTCACAGTCTCAAGAAAATTACTAAATAATGGATCGCATACCATACATGCACTGAACAATCCTAACACATGATCGAAACCCATCCCTCTATACCCAAGTCATTACATGGATGTATAATCTATAGTGACCATAGTTTGTAATGGTATCCATGTATGATCCAAAAAGGACCAATATGAATTATGTGTGCATGCGACCCAACTGCATTCTGAGTTATCACATCCAAAACATTCCATTTAAAAAAATGAATTCATTGTTTCATAAAAAATTTTGTGGTTGAGGACCAATACCCATGGTGATAAAGACTTAAATTTAATTAATAATATTATATTTTTTTCATAAATAAATATAAATGAGATACTTTTATTAAAAAAATCCTTCATATTCTAGGAAAAGTGGAAGGGGAGAGAAGCCAGTTTCATGAAATGAGTTATTTTCAAATAATTTGCCTCTTTACTCACTGATTCAGTCTTGTCGTTCATATAATTTAACATAAAAAAGAAGATCCTATAAAAACTCATCATAGACCATAGATTTTGGAATTTAATTCACATTCTAGGGTTCTTTATATGTCTCAACATGTTGAAAATAAAGGTCCAAGAGTATTAGAAACATTAAATTGAGGTCCTATCCTCAAAATTTTAATATTCTGTTGATTTTAAAATAAAATTCACATTATTACAATCCTAAGGATCCATTTGGTTTACAATTTTATAGAATTAGTAAAAACACTTAAAAATTAATACCATAAAATATATGTGGGCACATATACAATGTGTCCATTTTTCACCAAACAATAGTTTTTAAAACAAAACGTTTTTCTCTCTTTATGAGATATCAAAAAAAATCGCATCGATTTCATCCTTGTCTTTATTCGTAATTATATCATATAATAAAATGAAAAACATGGTGAGATCATAAAATATCATTAGAATAAAAAATTAATGGAATTTTATACTTTGTTGAAAACCCATAAAAATAATTTTTTTAAAACATTAATTTCATTCATGAAAAATGAATCATATTTTTAAAAATATCATTATCATATCTTTTGAAAATAACTATATATTCATGAAAACTAATTAGATATAATGTAAAATAAAAGTAGGTAAATTGGGAAATCATTTTCCATATCACTCTTATAAATGGAGTGACTAATGTGATTAACCTATAACTATAGAGTACCAAATCATTGGAGGTTATAACATAACCTCCATTACTTGGTTTATCACAAATAAACCCATCATTATTTAATAATGTGAGAACCTACCCTTGGTTTCGTACAGTTCCAAATTTTAATGGTTTATAACATACCCACATTTCATTGTAGACAATTTCAACGAACCATATCATAGTCATAATACTTGAATACTTACAATATAAAAATATTGTTAAGGAAAAATTCCATTTAATTTTTAAGTCACATGTTTTTATAAAATTATCACATGTATAATGGAAAATTTTTTATTTTAAAATAACCATGTAAATTTTTAATGTAAGACAATAATAATTAAAGCATCATGAAATTAGAAAATTCCAATCATTTCATATAAGTAAAAAAAATTCATTTTTTTTGAAAAGTCACCAAGAACATAATTTAGGAAAAGACAAAAAGAATACATTAACACCATGTTTCAAAAAGTCAAAAATGAGTATAAATGAGTTAAAAAACATAAAATACAATAGTATGAAATTTTTTGAAAAAAATTTTAGAATACATTAACACTAATGGAAAGGAAATTTATTAGGGAAGCATTAAAAAGATTATATTTTAAAAGAATGTTCCTTATAAATATATTATCATTGAAGTGATAATTAATAAGAAGAATAAATTATTTGTATCCACTATATATCCAAATAAAAAAAGAAAATAAAAAATAATATAATTAAAATTTATCTCATACATAATGTTAAAATGGAATAGTCAATGAAGTATAATTTTAACCCATTGAATGAAAATTGGGTTAGAAATACCTTATCTAAGGTTCGACTACCTTCAAACAATTTCAAACCTCATTTATAATAACTTAAATAATTTTATTATTTAATTAATGAAATATATTAACATTTAAAATACCTCATATTATGAATTAATAAAATCTCTCCACCTATTCACTAATAATATTTCATTATTTTTATGTCTTTGTGTGTGTTTATTTCATAGTTTCATGCTCTGTTCATTTGTGTATAATTATTGATTTTCTAGTTAAATGGAAATAATACTATAGTAGTGGAATGAAATATTATTAATTAACATAAATAATTATAAATGGTCTTTAATAAAAATTTTCATTATTACATGGGGATGAATTATCTAATAAAATTTTAATGACAAATTATTAGTTTATTTTGGCATTTTTTCCAATCATCATGATCCGGTTTCGTTTTATTTAATATTTCATCTATAAATTAGTTAAATAACTTGAAATAATTTATATTATACTTAATAAAATATTATTTAACAATATTAATTGTTTTAGGACCATACTTGATGGCAGTAATAGAAAATGAATAATCATTATCCATGGAGACGGTTAACCACCATAATTTGACAATGATTTTTTTCTATGAATAAGAGGATAAAACAGGAGGTATTGGTATAAAATATTCCATTAATAGAATAAAATTACATTATATACATTATAATGAAATTATCATGAAATTATCTCTGAATGAGGTGAGTAGAAAGTATAATATGAAAGGAAATTAATATAGGTTTCATGATAAATATATCACTTGAATATCACCTCATTGAATGATCCATTAAGGACATTGGAATTGGAATTTTGGTGAAACGGGAAGAACATAGACATGGGGAAAGTGGGTAGGACTGATTCTATCATATATTTGATTATATTTTAGGATTTGTTATATAAATAGGTAGGTGGGGATTGGAATTTGTACATGATGAGGGGTGGTATTAATTTATTAAATAATGATTATTTTATATTTAAATCCAAATAAAATTGGGTGGAATTAATTACATATATTTGTATTGATAATTAATGTTTTAAACATTAGTAATGGTCTATAAAAACATCACCCATCCATTTAATGATTTATTTATTTTTTGTTATTTTATGCTTTTAACTTTTGAGTGTAACATATTTTATTGTTTTACCTATACAACGATAAATATTTTTTTCCACGATATATTTTTTATGCCTAAGAATTTAAAATTCCCTTATAACTAATTTTTAAAATATTTTATTAAATATATAATCCATTATATGAAATTAAATACACAAAATTCTAAAAACTAGATTTAAATCAAAACCCATAGATGCAACAGAAAATTATGTTTTCAAGATGTGTATTTTCTTAAATAAAAGGAGATTTTATATTAAATATATGAATATATTTATCATTTTTAAAAATTAATTAATATTTAACGATATAAAGTCTATAAGTTTAATTTAAAAAATTTCCCATTAGGTATTATTTTAATTAATAAAATATTAGAAACATTATGTACTTTAAAAACGTTTTTAGAAAAATATCGTTCTTTGAAAAAAAAATTATATTATTATAAAATAAAATATAAAGTTGATTTAATGGTATTCAGGAGGATTAAATAATACTTATGTTACATTAAATAAAATTAAATAAATTATTTGGACTTCAAATTTTTTACTTTATTAAAAGCAAATGATATTTTTACAAAAAATTTATATTTTTACTATTCACTACAGAACCCAATATTTTTAAACAATTATAAAACAATAATAGAATGTAAAACATGATATAATTTTTTAGAAAAAATTAATGAATTTTATGAAATTAATTTTCTAAAAACACTAAAAATAATAATATTCACTAATAAAATGCCTGAAAACCAGGTTTTTGATGAAAATGATCATTTAAAGAATAAATTGACTTTAATAAAATATGAGTGATTATTTACTAAGAATTATTTAAAAAATTTAAAAAATTTATGAACATTTTATATTTAATAATTTTGTTAATACTATTAATTACTTCCAATTAAATGTCTATATTATAATAGTTACATTTAAATAATAACAATCCAATATATTCTTTATGATCAGTATTTCATATATTATAAAATATATAAAATATTATTTCCTTTTAAAATATTATTAGGTTATGTTACCCCACCCACATTAATAAATTTAATCCTTGAAATTTTAATTTTGAATCCAAAACAAGTGTTTTTCTTTTAAAAAAGCCTCTATTAAAATCCCACATCTTAAAAGTACCAATAACATGTTCACTTTAAAAGTGCGAAAGTAATGTTAGAAGGTCATACAAAATAACACATACTAGGTTGTATGATAACATTTACATTTAATGTATAACATAACACTCAAGGGTTGATTGAGAGTGATGAAGAACATGGTTATGAAAAGGTTAACCATTAGAAAATCATAGTTTTCTTATATGTTAAGAGGCTATTGATTTCTTTTTAAGAAATGAAAATGAATCACATTTTCTTTCAAAAAAATCCTATAGTTGAGGGATTATTTTAATATGTATAATATAAAGAAAATAAATACCATTGTTGAAATTTATAATTTTATCATCCTATTTTCCCTAATCAATGATTATTCAACATTAGGTTTTCATAACTGAATCATCAGAATAAAATTCTATCAATAAAAAAATCCACAATAACTAACTATCTAATATAAATTTAATTATAAATTAATGAAATCAAAAATGATTATTACAAGAATGTGTTATTTTTTATAAAATATTAAACATTTATTTAATGAAAAACAACATTAATATCCAAAATTCAATAATATTTTCAAATTTTCGACATAGATTATTCAACAAATAACATTCAAACAAATTATGAACCATATTCTAGACAAAAATTTAAATAAAAAAATTATAAGTAATTGATCATGTAGTCTTCCATGATAAATTTTATATTTATCATCAAATAATATCAATTACTCTTAAATTGTCATTCCAAAATGCAATTTCCATAATTACATAATCTTAAAGACATGCTAATTTTTTATAAAAAAAAATAAATCACCATAAATAAAATATGTTTTGAAAAGATAATTTACCCATTAAATATATATTAAAATTCCATAGTATTCTATTTGAATTAATTATAAATGGTTCACAAAATAGTTAGCATCCTCTAAAATAACATTAGTCACTTAATCACGATGTAATTATTCGAATCTCATTGTTATATATTGGATAAAAAATATGTTCCCAAAATGGACTTATTTTTCATCTATTAAATATTTGTACAAAAAAAATATCATACTAAATGAGACATTGCGTAGGTAAGTGGTAGGAAATGCACTCTTGACGCCCTTCGATTGGAAGATCCATCCCCATGGAATTTTCTAATGTGATTTGTTTTCACTTTACCTATAGGATGTCCTTTTCTAAAAATATATTTATACAATACGTATTATATAATATAGATTTCAGAAGAATACTAAAAAATAACCTTAATATTTTTATCTTCAAATTTTATCTGATACATTTCATTTTCCAACCCAAAAAACTAAGAACCCAAAATTACATAGATTTTAGAGGCCACATAACCAAAAAAATACAACCAATAACTTTAAAATTATGACCCCAAAAGTAAAGTCATTATTACTCAAATAATATTTTTCATATCATTAAAATAGGGGTTAAATGTACTTTAAAAATTATCACCCTTTTACTAATATTTGAAGGTATCAATTACATCTATCATATATTTCATAATTTGTGAAAACATAACACACTATTGGAAAACCCTTAGGAATTCAATAATTCATGTAATATTTATAAAATACCACTATATCATAAATTTGAAATATCAATAAATAAAAACATACTTTATTAAAATTCCTTAATTAACCATTAAATATTATTCATTATATTTATCCTTAATAATTCATTCCTATAATAAAATATATGAATTATTTCCTTCTGATTCCTTAATTTCAACCTAAAAAAGAATCATACTAGGAACATAAGAAAATAACACATTCCTTAACTCTATACATTTGGATTTCTATGATATCCCCTTTATCTCCTAACATGATTCCAAACATTAATAAATTAATTGTACTTTTGCATTGTGGAATTTCCTTTCTTAGGAGAGTTAATAATGTTGATATTTTGATATCCAATTAAAAAGATAAAATGAGAAAAAATTTGAGAAAATAAAAGGTTTTAAAAGATTAATATAGTTTCTTTAATGTTTCGTTAATGTTTTTTTAATAGTCAAAAATTTATCTAATTCATTTGAACTTATATTTCAATAATGAGTATAATCAAAACATCTATAAGGGATAATTAGGTTGTGAAATATCTTTTTCCTTCCATCTTGAATAATGTTCCATCATATGTAAAAAATAAGATCATTAATACATGTAATCAATTATTAAATGTTAAGAAGTAAATGGTTCTTTTAAAGATAATACACTTAGAAACCCAATAATACATTATCCATCAAACCCTTTTATACCTAAATAAATTACATTTTTAGATCCATTCCACAAAAATAAAATTAATCACTTATAAATACATCACCTTAAAAAAATATGATTCTGGTTCCTCAAACATATAATCAGCATTAAAATTTTAAAAATAACAATTATATCAATAAATCTCATGAAAACATCCTAATCTCTAATATTATCTAAAACATCCTCTCATTCCAATTGTATAGAACTAACCATAAAAATTACATAATATAAGGATCTTAAAATGTAATTCAAATTATTAAAATATTGAGGATACTTTAAGGTTATATATTTATAAAATTAGTTAAAACTATTATAAAGTAAAACCATACATTAAAAGTTGACACATATACACGGTATTCATTTTTCCACGAAAAAATGAATCCAAAATAAAACATGTTTTCTATTCATTAAAAATCATCAAAATTTTCACATTGATCAAATCCTTGTGTAAATTACATCAGTAACACTTTAAAAAAAATTAAAACATGGAATGTGAATAAAAATTAGTGTGGGACCTAATGTATGTACATTTTTGTTCCATTGGAAATTCATACAATAATTTTTATGAAAACATGCATCTTCATCGTAAAAAAGAATCATATATTCAAAAATATAATTATATTACATTTTGAAAATGATATTGAAACATGAGAATAAATGAATATAAAAATTAATAATATAATGGAAAAAAATTATAAAGAATATCACAAAAATATAGATGGATGGAGATTAGAGTTTTATGTGAAACAATAAAAAGACAATTGTTTTAAATTAGATTTCCTTACAAATTTCTTATCATTGAAGTTAGAATTAATAAAATAAATTGATTATGTGTATCCAAAATAAATTCACATAATAATTTATAAATAAAACATTATATATTAAAAATTAATTTGATGCATAAAATTATTATGTTATCATAAAAAATGTATACATTTAACCCAATGGATGGAAATTGGGATAGCAAATTCCTTACCTTAGGTTTAAAGTCCTTGAAATATGTTCAAAACTCTAGTATAATGGTTTAAATGTTTTTATTAATTAATTAAATAAAAATATTCATACTTATAATACCCCATATGATAATTTTATATCATCTCTCTACCTATTCTTTAATAATATTTCATATTTTCATTGTTTTGGGTGTGTTTGTTTCCAAATTTTGTATTCTGTTAAATTGTACAAAATTATAGACTTTCATTAAAAATGGGAATAATACCACATTTTTGGAATGAAATGGTAATATTTCTCTTAAATATTATTAAATAATCACATATATAATTTCCCATTCATACCTGCTGATGATTCATTTGATAAAACAATAATAATAAATGCTTAGTTTATTGTGTGGGTTTTTCTGAACATAGAAAACTTGTATCATTTTATTAAATTTTATGTATATATTTTTTTAAATAATCTGAAATAAGTTATATAATACTTATTAAACTATTATTTAACTATAATAATAGTTTTATGACAATACTTAAAGGTTTTAATGGAAAATGAATTATCATTACCCGTGATGATAGATAACCTCCTTAATTTGAACAGATGTTACCTTTCATTGAAAAAGAGGCGATATTAAAAGGGATGGTTATAATATATTACATTATAAATATAAAATTACTGTTAAAAAATTATACTATACTCATAATTCCATGATGGATAAATGATTGAGGATAAATTAAAAGAAGAAAATAAATTAAGAGAGTTTCTTTGAGAAAGCTACCTCTTGAATATCACCTCGTTGAAGGACCCCTTAAAGATATTGGGATTAGAAATTTTGTAAGAAAGGTATATATTATACATGGGGTGAGTGCAGAAGATTTTTTATGGTAAATATATTAAGAGCTTCAAATATTTTGTGTAGAAAATGGGTGGTGAGGATTGAATGTTATACTAAAGAAGGGGTGGATTTGGGGTGATTAAAAAAGGATTATATAATATTTAATAAAAACCACATTTTTTGGGATTAAATTAAATGTTTTTTTATATTTAATTATTTAAAGTATGGTTATGTTTGAGAAATAAATAAACCCCAAATTTTTATTTTCAGTTTTTAGGTATTTGAAGCTTTTATGCTTTTATATTTATCTCATTTCTTTGTTTTTCCCATATTTTGGTAAATATTTTTTACCATGATATCCATTATTAATAAATGAAAAGAATATCCTAGGTCATAATTTCAAACTTATTATTAAGATTATTTAATCTATTTTACAAAATTGAATTCATATAATTATAAAATATATATTTAAAATAAATCCCACTTAGGAAATAAAAAATTAGGTTTTCAAGAACTGTGTTTTTTTATAAAACTGATGACTTTATATTAACTATATGACAATTAATTATAATTTTCTGAAAATAAATTAATATTTATAAATATATAATCTATATATTTTATTTAATACATTCCCACTTATGTATTATTATAAATAATTAAAATTTATAAAAATTATATACTTTAAAATAGTTATCAGAAAAATTATGTTTTCAAACCCATAAATATACTTATTATATTATAAAATTTATTATAATTTAAAAGTAATATAATTTTATAAAATAATAATTAGTTTATATAAAATAAAATTAAAAAATAAAGGTAAATTTAAATTGTTTAACTTATTAAAAATAAATCAAATTTTTACAAAAATCCATATTTTTTCTATCCACTAAAAATCCAATATTTTCGAAGAAATATCAGAACTTTTCCCAAACTAAAACACTATATTATTTTTTTCTAAAATGGCGTTAATATTATGAAATTAATTTTCAATGAGTTCCCAAAATTAATTATAATATTTACTCAAAAAATTCCTGAAAATTGTTTTTTTAAGAAAAATGTATTTTTAAAAAATAAAATGAAATTACTAAATATTAGTGTGATTATTTAAATATAATTATTTAATAATTTAGAAATTTGTATGACTATTATATATTTCATAATTTTGTTAATATTTTTCATACTCTTCAATTTAACAACTACAATATAAAAGTCACATTAAATAATTAGATTCTATTGTTTGTTTAAGATCAATATTGTATATGTTATATAGATTAGAACATAGTATTCCCTTTAAAAATACTATGATGTTAAACCTACCTTAGATTCCATAGGTTAAAAAATCCATGATTCTAGGGAATCAGCCTCTAGATCTTTGCGAGTTACCAAAATCTCTAAGTGGGAGCCTCAAGTACAAAATCCATAGTAATATAAGGAAAATTGAGGGTTTTGATTGAGTATTTGGTTCTTCAAGAAATTTTATTTTTTTAATTAAACACATCACATGTTTTGGCTATAAAATTTGAAAAAAATAGTTCACCAATAATGTGGGTGATATAGGATGATACCCAGGGTTACACAGTTTTGTTTCATGGTTAGTTAAACTGGATCCAACCATGAAAAGAATCATAGTCCAAAAAACCTCAAGGTCACAAAGTTCCCTCATTGTTTTCTCAAAATCTTGTCAGAAATATGATCCTATATAGATTCCCCCACACATATATGCACTATTACCAAAAATTTTGGTATGATTTTTCCATATTAATTCTCTAATGCCCCAACCCCCGAGGCCCGGAGCCCTTACATTATTTTAATACATTGGAATGATTACAAGGAATCAAGTCATGAAAGACCGATCATTTTAGCAGTCTTGGAAAAAATATTACATACATGAACATTACATTACACATTTGAAAATAAAACACAACATAAATTATCTTTTCGGACCTCCATTAATCCCTTAGCTTAACCCTACATATCAATTATAATACACTTCTTGTAATCCTGGGAAAATAAATCATAATAAATTGGTGAGCTCAGATTGTAACACCCGAGACTTTTATGTTATATAAATCATCAAAGTAATCTTTTTCTACACAACACTTGCTTAGCTTTCTTTACACGCAATCGCGACCTCCCTCGATAGCTTGCGTCGTACGCAATACCGAGTTTCACTAAACAACAATATGCTATTAAAACTATCCGTTATGAATAGTAATAACCACTTTTTGAAATTTTATAAATTTCATTTTTCAAAATGGACTTCATTTTTGGACTCAGAATATCGAAATTAGCCTAGGGTGAAATTTTGGTATTTTTCTGAAAACTTTCAATTTTTGATGAATAGTGAAACCACTAAGTGGTAGGTTAAAAACTGAATTTTGCATAAAACTTAATTTTACCGCTTCTGTGAATGGAATTTCAAAAATCCGACAGACACGGTTGATATCAGTAAGTAAAATGTGGTTCAATGAGATAAAAATAATTTTTTGGTGAATAGTAACTTTTTACTATTTTTACCACTGTTAATAGTAAATTGGGTAACTAAGGGTAAATATGATATTAATATTACCCCAACACATGTCCTAATTCTATTGGACAAGTGTAATTCGACCAAAAACAAACTTAGGAATAAAATATGACCATTTTGGCCCACTTGGATTAGATTAGGACATTTATTATTAATTTATTTAAAGAAGGGTTAAAATAGTTAAAATCAATGTTTAATAAGTAAATCATTTTTAATATTGGGTTATACATAAGATAAATTCGATTGTAAATATTCATTAGAAAGATAAAAAGATCTCCTACATGATGGTAATTTATTTGTAATTTTTAGAAATCAAATAATTTAATTTATTTATGACACAAATATGATGCAGTAATTATCTTATTAATGAAATATTGACATAATTGATAATATAAATACCAAAATAAATGTAATTTAAGACTTTTTATGAATTCCACTAATTTTCTAGGTTACTATGATATATTAGTGTTGATTTAATCAACTTGGTTCGAACATATAATTCTGTTATTACTTTCACAAAAATCATATATCAAATAGTTTCAAAATTGACACAAAATAGTTTCTAAATCAAATATTATATTATTAATTGTTATTTTATTCCTAAAAATCTAAGGTTCGGCCAAATGACTTAGATAAGGATATAAATATTAATAATAAACAATTTGGGGTTCGTTTGGCATGTTATAGTACGTGTATTAACCATATAGTGAAAGAAAACAAAAAGACATGGTAAAAGTTAAATTATTTAACTTAGAGTTAAATCTAATTGATAAGGTTAAAATAATACCCTAAACTTGTCTAAATCCTATTGGTTGATAGGATTTAGACCCATCCCCACTTTAGCTTCGAAATAAGACCCATTGGAACCATTATAAACCGATTTTGACTATAATATAAAATAATATTTTGAGATATTCCTAAGGTGCCCCTCTCCTCCCTTATAAAAGGGCACCTCCTCCCCCTCCTCCTCACACCAATTTGAGCACTCAAGCTCGGCCAACCCCTGCCATTTTCTCCTCTCCACTTCCCTAGAATAATCCTAGAGGTCCTGGTCTTCTTCAAAGACCAATCTTAGTTCCCTAAGTGGAGGATTCAAAGAGGCGTTCCAAAGAAGAGGTAATATCCATTACCGATCTTTTCAATTTCTTTCTTCTTCAACTTCTTCTTCTTTAGTTGTTTCATGATAAAGTAATAACATCAGTATTACTTACATAATGATATGTTATTATAAATACGAAACAACCCTAATTCACCTTCTATCCATCCTACGGAAAAATGAAATCACCGCGCGTGCGTACGTACGGAATACCGTCTCCACGCCGTGGTGTAATCTATTTTTCCACCATCACTTTACAAGGATGGGTATAATGGTGTAATGAGTAACTATTTATGATTATTATAAAGTAATATTGATACTGAAATAATATATATATACTCCAATACAGTTCCACGATCATAGGAACGATATCATCACTCGTGCGTACGTACGGAATACCGTCTCCACGATGTGATGCGACTCGTTCTACATGATCATCATTACATAGTAATTATATAAATGAATTGAATGAATAAATATGATATATGTTACACTAATACCATTCTGTATATAAGGTATCTATAACCTTAAAAAAATAATACGAATGTATTCGGCAAAACACGCATGAGAACAAAAGGCAATAAAGACCCGAGTAACAAGTAACAATGAAATATTACTAACAAGAAGCTAAGAATATGACCATATATGATATCATATCAATATGTATGATTCTTGAATAAGTCAATAACATTATTTAAACCATTATACAAGAGCTTCGGACAGGTACAAAGCAAATCGGACCTAAGGTAAGGGGAAATATCACAATCTCATTTTTATCCGAGATTGTTTATTCGTAAATATTTAATGGGGTGTATTTTATCATCCACATCCATGTTACCTAAATATGTAATATTATTTCCATCCAACTACAATTGTTTAAATCCAATTTTACCCTTCGGTGAATTTTAGTAAAAGATAAGAAAGGAATCTTTTGTCGTTTTTCGTACGAGGTACTTTTTGACTTTTCTGACAAAAGTACAAAGAATGTTTTTTTAACTTATTCGGCATGAATGGATTCTTAAAACATTATTTCCAAGAAGCTTCCTTTACAAGTATTCAAGTTTATTTTTAATCAACTTCTTTTAGTTTAAAATTTTATGACATGTTAAGAAAGGAAAATTGTTTTTGAAGTAGAAAGGATATTTTCCTCAAGAATGGAGTTCAAGTATTTTATCAAAATTATTTTCCATCTAAGATAATAAAAGGGTTCTGTTTTAATCCCTATTATTACATGGATTTTATTATGTTGTGATGGAAATATTTTTATGAATTCGTTTGTCTTATATGAATTGTTTTATGATGTCATGTTGTTTAAGAATCCCATTTTTATTACATGGGTTATGCGATGGTGTATGATTTATGATTATGTGGCACACATAAGAAAGGATTCATTATAATATGGGTAAGACCTATATCTCCATCTAATGAATTGGGTAAAGATTTTATATCTCATGAGATAGACATGGCTGGAACGGTAGGTTATACTGGTTCAGTGAAACAGGACTGGAACGAGGCTGACTCGGTTCCGAAAGGGACTTTGTCCACTAAGATAGTCTTGGAAATGAGTCATGACTAACAAGAAATGATTTTCCATGATTATGTGTGCATGCCACAAAGTTTCAAGTTTTATGTTATGATTATGGGGATCTCATTTTCACTTCTATGATTTATTCCATGATAAAATATTATGATCTCTTTTGCAGGTTTTGATTTTCAAAAAGATATGATATGATTTTTATTTCCTTTATTTTCCCTTGCTGAGCATTTGAGCTCACCCTTTTATGTTTTCTTTTCCCCAGGTCAGGAAGATGGATATTAAGTAGAATATGCTAAAAGGGACCCTAGATATGATGAAATAAATGGGAGACACTGTAGAAGATTTATGAACCAGTTGTTTATGTTTCCCAGTTTCTAAAGACACTATACCTATATGGTCCTTTGTGGTTTTGTCATATGTTGTAATAAGTGTGCTTCAATTTTAAAGTATTAACAATGTATGTAAAGTATGGGTCGTTATAGTTGGTATCAGAGGAAAGGTATAGTCAGCCTTTGGAA
The DNA here is from genome assembly GCA_963277665.1 of Viscum album. NCBI lineage: Eukaryota > Viridiplantae > Streptophyta > Magnoliopsida > Santalales > Viscaceae > Viscum > Viscum album. The sequence goes on from OY728156.1 coordinate 1,978,204,683, forward strand.
ACTAGGATGTGAAAGCCTTAGTAAGAAGCCTAAGGATAAGTCTAAGCATAGAACACAATCTTAGTGTTTTAGAAATGGCCATGAATAACCTAGGATAAGACCTTAAGCATGAAAATTTTATTCTTGAATTATGTGGTTTTCCTATTATAATTAGTGTTGCTCACACTATTCTTCTTGGTTTTAGTCAATGGATGGAACCCGAAGGAACCGTGTTAATGCGGAATGCGATGGGCAATGCAATGATTGTCCCCCTGAGCAACCAAACGATATGGGAGCTGGAATGCAAAATCTTGTATCCATGCTCACACAACTTTCTCAAGCTATGAATCATGCAGGACTTCCAAACGAGCAAAGGAAGGAGCAACATTCTGTTGAATCCTTCATGAGGCAGTGTCCACCTTCTTTCAGTGGGTCTACTGATCCATTAGTTGCTGAACAATGGATTAGTACTACTGAAAAGATATTTTCAGTTCTTCAATGTTCTAAACATGATAAAGTCATCCTAGCAGTGTATCGTTTGGAAGGAGATGCTGATCAATGGTGGAATCTTATTAAGAATATGAGGCAAAGGGATGAACTTGAGTCTATGGAATGGGACGAGTTCAAGAACTTATTTTTCAATAAGTACTTCCCTCGTATTCTCCGAACAAAGATGGAGAAAGAGTTCCTTGAACTGAAGCAAAGGGATGATGAATCTGTTGGTACCTATGATGCAAATTTTACAAGACTTGCAAGGTACGCTTCTGGTATTATTATCCAACCTGAGAGTAAGATCGATCGATTCTTTAGTGGCTTAAAACCAAGTCTTCGAAGGGCTTTAGCTATAAGGGACTTCAATAGATACGAAGAAATCGTTCGATGTGCTCTCAAAGTCGAGATGGATATTGGAATAACCCATCAGTCACATGGGTTTGATAAGAAGAGGAAGATGGAATTCAAAGAAAAATCTAAAGAGCACACGGAAAAGAAGATGAGCTTTTCCTTATGCTCAAAGTGTGGAAAGAAACATGGAGGGAGTTGTCTAAAAGTGACAAGTAAATGTTTTAAATGTGGAAAGGAAGGTCATCGGGCATTTCAATGCCGTGATAATGGGAAGAAGATGTCTAATGACGCAAACAAAGGAAGGGATACACAGAATGAACCTACTACACTTCAATGTTTCAAGTGCAAGGAGATGGGGAATTATTCCAATCAATGCCCAAATCCAAGGGTTGATGATGATGGTCGACGTCAACAAAATCTTAAGGCTAAAGACAAAGGAAAGTCACTTGCAATTTCTATCAGCGATGTGGAGTACGATAACGAAGTGGTGAAAGGTACACTTACCATCCACTCTAAAGTAGCAAATGTTTTATTTGATTCTGGATCCACCCACTCTTTTATTTCTAAATAATTTTCAAAGGGTATCACCGTATTACCTCAACAATTAGATGTTGAGTTAGCTGTGACAACACCTAATGGCACAACAGTCGCATCAAAAGTTTATAATTCTTCTCCGATCGAAGTTTGTGGGAAAGTGCTTCCTGCAAATCTTGTGATCCTTCCTTTAGTGGAATTTGATGTGATTCTTGGCATGGATTGGCTTTCTCTACATGGAGCTCATATCAATTGCCAAAAAAGGGAAGTCACATTTCATATTCCAGATCAATCTAAGATCGTATATCAATGCAAGGATGAACATAATCTTCCAGTGGAAATTTCTTCCATCTTATGGGTATTGATTCCACTAAATGAAGGTTATTTATCTCAAATGGTTGGTGAGAAACTCCCGATTAAGAATATTCCCATTGTACGGGAGTTTGATGATGTCTTTCCAGAAGAATTACCGGGTCTTCCACCAAATCGTGAAGTTGAGTTTTCAATAGAACTCGTACCGGGTGCTTTGCCTATTTCAAAGACACCATATAGAATGGCCCCAATTGAGTTGCAGGAATTGAAGAAGCAACTCCAAGAGAATCTTGATAAGGGATTCATACGCCCTAGTGCGTCACCTTGGGGAGCACCTGTTCTATTTGTTAAGAAGAAAGATGGATCAATGAGACTCTGCATTGATTATCGAGAACTTAACAAGATCACTATCAAGAAAAAATATCCTCTCCCACACATTGATGACTTATTTGACCAACTACACGGAGCTCAATACTTTTCCAAGATTGATCTTCATTCAGGGTATCATCAATTAAGGGTCAAAAGGGAGGATATACCAAATACGGCTTTCCGTACAAGGTATGGACACTATGAATTTATAGTGATGCCATTTGGTCTTACTAATGCCCCTGCTATCTTCATGGATCTAATGAATAGAGTCTTTAGAGACTATCTTGATCAATTTTTGGTAGTCTTTATAGACGATATTCTTGTCTATTCAAAGAGCATGGAAGAGCATGAAGATCACTTGAGAATTATATTGAAGACCCTGAGAAAGAAGAAGCTTTATGCCAAATTTACCAAGTGTGAATTTTGGCTTCAAAAAGTTGCATTTTTGGGTCACATAATCTCAAAAGAGGGGATATCTGTGGATCCAACAAAAATAGAGGTTATCAAAAGATGGTCGAGACCAACAACAGTAACTGAGATTCGAAGTTTTCTTGGTTTGGCTGGATATTATCGACGTTTTGTAAAATATTATTCACGATTATCTAATCCACTCACCATGTTGACTAGGAAAGGAGTTAAGTTTGTCTGGACAGAGGAATGTGAAGAGAATTTCAAGGAGTTGAAAAGAAGGTTATCCAGTGCACCTGTGCTCACACTGCCTTGTAGTGGAGAAAGGTTTGTGATCTACAGTGATGCATCCAATAAGGGATTGGGGTGTGTTCTTATGCAATATGATATGGTGATAGCTTATGCCTCACGACAGTTGAAAATCCATGAGCAAAATTACCCAACACATGATTTGGAGTTGGCTGCGGTAATCTTTGCATTAAAGATTTGGAGGCATTACCTTTATGGTGAAAGGTGTGATATTTATACTGATCATAAAAGTTTAAAGTATATTTTCACACAAAAGGAGTTGAATATGCGTCAAAGAAGATGGTTGGAGCTGATTAAGGATTATGACTGCTCAATCCATTACCACCCTGGGAAAGCAAACAAGCTGGCAGATGCATTAAGTCGGCAAGACCATGCTAGTTTATCCATGATGATGATCACAAAAGATCCAATATTTATGGATTTACAAAGGATGGATCTTGGAATTATAATGGAAGGGGAAAATCTTATCTTTCTCAAATGAATGTTCAACCATCTATACATGTGAAGATTAAAGAGGCACAGAAAGAAGATGTCGAGTTACAAAAGAAGGTGAGAAATGTTCCTGAATTCAACCTTGATTATGATGGGATAATAAAGTTCAGGAATCGGGTTTGTGTTCCTCCCATCCCCGAATTAAAGAAGGAGCTGCTGGATGAGGCTCATAGTTCATCATTCTCTATTCATCCTGGAAGCACGAAGATGTATAGGGACCTGAAAGAGTACTTCTGGTGGGATGGCATGAAAAGAGATGTTGCTGAATATGTCTCTCGATGCTTAGTTTGTCAACAAGTTAAAGTTGAGAGACATATGTCTAAGGGATGTTACAACCATTACCCATACCCGAATGGAAATGGGAAAACATCACTATGGACTTTGTCACAGGACTTCCTAAAACATCCAAAGGCAATAATCCTATTTGGGTCATAGTTGATCGTCTTACAAAGTCTGCACACTTCATTCCTATTAGAGAGGATTTCTCTCTAGATCAGCTTTCCAGGATATATGTAAAGGAAGTGGTAAGATTGCATGGAGTACCACTTTCTATTATATCTGATCGGGATCCGAGATTTACCTCGATGTTCTGGCGAAGTCTTCAGCATACTATGGATACAGAGTTGAGTTTTAGCACTGCTTATCATCCCCAGACAGACGGTCAGTCTGAGAGAACAATTCAAACCCTAGAAGATATGTTGAGAGCTTGCTCTATGGATTTCAAAGGAGGTTGGGATCAACACCTACCTTTGGTGTAATTTTCTTATAATAATAGCTTTCACTCCAGTATTCAGATGGCTCCTTATTAAGCTCTCTATGGAAAGAAATGCAGGACTCCAACTTGCTGGGATGAAGTTGGGGAAAGAAAGCTATTAGGACCTGATCTCGTTGATGAAATGGCAGAAAAGGTTAGATCTATTCAACAACACATAAGAGCAGGTCAGAGTCGACAGAAAAGTTATGCCGACAACCGAAGAAAAGACCTAGAGTTTGAAGTGGGTGATAAAGTGTTCTTACGGATATCTCCCTGGAAGAGGGTTATGAGATTTGGAAAGAAGGGGAAGTTGAGCCCTAGATATATCGGTCCTTTCGAAATACTGGATCATGTTGGGAAGGTAGCTTACCGATTGGCGCTTCCACCGAATCTCTCTCAAGTTCACGATGTGTTCCATGTATCTTTCCTGAGAAAGTACATACCAGATCCTTCACATGTACTCAGCTCAGAAGTTGTACCGCTGGAGAAAGATCTTTCTTATGAAGAACAGCCGATAGAGATTCTGGATCGTAGCGAAAAAGTCCTACGAAAAAAGACCACTAGATTGGTGAAAGTTTTATGGACAAACCACCAACTTGAAGAAGCTACATGGGAGCTTGAGGATATGATGAGGGAGAAGTATCCTCATCTGTTTGTTACAAAGTGACGAATTTTGAGGGCGAAATTCTTTTTAAGGGGGGTAGAATGTAACACCCAAGAATTTTATGTTATATAAATCATCAAAGGAATCGTTTTCTACACAACACTTTCTTGGCTTGCTTTACACGTAATCGCGACCTCCCTCGATAGCTTGCGTCATACGCAATACCGAGTTTCACTAAACAACAATATGCTATTAAAACTAGCCGTTATGAATTGTAATAACCACTTTTTGAAATTTTATAAATTTTATTTTTCAAAATGGACTTCATTTTTGGACTCAGAATATCGAAATTAGCTTAGGGTGAAATTTTGGTATTTTTCTGAAAACTTTCAATTTTTGATGAATAGTGAAACCACTAAGTGGTAGGTTAAAAACTGAATTTTTCATAAAACTTAATTTTACTGCTTCTGTGAATAGAATTTCAAAAATCCGACAGACACGGTTGATATCAGTAAGTAAAATGTGGTTCAATGAGATAAAAATAATTTTTTGGTGAATAGTAACTTTTTACTATTTTTACCGCAGTTAATAGTATATAGGGTAACTAAGGGTAAATATGATATTAATATTACCCTAACACATGTCCTAATTCTATTGGAAAAGTGTAATTCGACCAAAAACAAACTTAGGAATAAAATATGACCATTTAGGCCCACTTGGATTAGATTAGGACATTTATTATTAATTTATTTAAAGAAGGGTTAAAATAGTTAAAATCAAAGTTTAATAAGAAAATCATTTTTAATATGGGGATATACATAAGATAAATTCGATTGTAAATATTCATTAGAAAGATAAAAAAATGTCCTACATGATGGTATTTTATTTTTAATTTTTAGACATCAAATAATTTAATTAATTTATGACACAAATATGATGCAGTAATTATCTTATTAATGAAATATTGACATAATTGATAATATAAATACCAAAATAAATGTAATTTAAGACTTTTTATGAATTCCACTAATTTTCTAGGTTACTATGATATATTATTGTTGATTTAATCAACTTGGTTCGAACATATAATTCTGTTATGACTTTCACAAAAATCATATATCAAATAGTTTCAAAATTGACACAAAATAGTTTTTAAATCAAATATTATATTATTAATTGTTATTTTATTCCTAAAAATCTAAGGTTCGGCCAAATGACTTAGATAAGGATATATATATTAATACTAAACAATTTGGGGTTCGTTTGGCATGTTATAGTAAGTGTATTAACCATATAGTGAAAAAAAACAAAAAGACATGGTAAAAGTTAAATTATTTAACTTAGAGTTAAATCTAATTGATAAGGTTACAATAATACCCTAAACTTGTCTAAATCCTATTGGTTGATAGTATTTCTACCCATCCCCACTTTAGCTTCGAAATAAGACCCTTTGGAACCATTATAAACCGATTTTGACTTTAATATAAAATAATATTTTGAGATATTCCTAAGGTGCCCCTCTCCTCCCTTATAAAAGGGCACCTCCTCCCCCTCCTCCTCACACAAATTTGAGCACTCAAGCTCGGCCAACCCATTCCATTTTCTCCTCTCCACTTCCCTAGAATAATCCTAGAGGTCCTGGTATTCTTCAAAGACCAATCTTAGTTCCCTAAGTGGAGGATTCAAAGAGGCGTTCCAAAGAAGAGGTAATATCCATTACCAATCTTTTCAATTTCTTTCTTCTTCAACTTCTTCTTCTTTAGTTGTTTCATGATAAAGTAATAACATCAGTATTACTTACATACTTATATGTTATTATAAATATGAAACAACCCTAATTCACCTTCTATCCATCCTACGGAAAAATGAAATCACCGCGCGTGCGTACGTACGGAATACCGTCTCCACGCCGTGGTGTAATCTATTTTTCCACCATCACTTTACAAGGATGGGTATAATGGTGTAATGAGTAACTATTTATGATTATTATAAATTAATATTGATACTGAAATAATATATATATACTCCAATACAGTTCCACGATCATAGGAACGATATCATCACTCGTGCCTACGTACGGAATATCGTCTCCACGATGTGATGCGACTCGTTCTACATGATCATAATTAAATAGTAATTATATAAATGAATTGAATGAATAAATATGATATATTTTACACTAATAACATTCTGTATATAAGGTATCTATAACCTTAAAAGAAGAATATGAATGTATTCGGCAAAACAGGCATAAGAACAAAAGGCAATAAAGACCCGAGTAACAAGTAACAATGAAATATTACTAACAAGAAGCTAAGAATATGACCATATATGATATCATATCAATATGTATGATTCTTGAATAAGTCAATAACATTATTTAAACCATTATACAGGAGCTTCGGACACGTACAAAGAAAATCGGACCTAAGGTAAGGGGAAATATCACAATCTCATTTTTATCCGAGATTGTTTATTCGTAAATATTTACTGGGGTGTATTTTATCATCCACATCCATGTTACCTAAATATGTAATATTATTTCCATCCACCTACAATTGTTTAAATCCAATTTTACCCTTCGGTGAATTTTAGTAAAAGATAATAAAGGAATCTTTTGTCGTTTTTTGTACGAGGTACTTTTTGACTTTTCTGACAAAAGTACAAAGAATGTTTTTTTAACTTATTCGGCATGAATGGATTCTTAAAACATTATTTCTAAGAAGCTTCCTTTACAAGTATTCAAGTTTATTTTTAATCAAATTCTTTTAGTTTAAAATTTTATGGCATGTTAAGAAAGGAAAAGTGTTTTTGAAGTAGAAAGGATATTTTCCTCAAGAATGGAGTTCAAGTATTTTATTAAAATTATTTTCCATATAATAAAATAAAAGGGTTCTGTTTTAATCCCTATTATTACATGGATTTGATTATGTTGTGATGGAAATATTTTTATGAATTCCTTTATCTTATATGAATTGTTTTATGATGTCATGTTGTTTAAGAATCCCATTTTTATTACATGGGTTATGCGATGGTGTATGATTTATGATTATGTGGCACACATAAGAAAGGATTCATTATAAGATGGGTGGGACCTATATCTCCCTCTAATGCATTGGGTAAAGATTTTATATCTCATGAGATAGACATGGCTGGAACGGTAGGTTATACCGGTTCAGTGAAACAGGACTGGAACGAGGGTGACTCGGTTCAGAAAGGGACATTGTCCACTAAGATAGTCTTGGCAATGAGTCATGACTAACAAGAAATGATTTTCCATGATTATGTGTGCATGCCACAAAGTTTCATGTTTTATGTTATGATTATGGGGATCTCATTTTCACTTCTATGACTTATTCCATGATAAAATATTATGATCTCTTTTGCAGGTTTTTATTTTCAAAAAGATATGATATGATTTTTGTTTCCTTTATTTGCCCTTGCTGAGCATTTGAGCTCACCCTTTTATGTTTTCTTTTCCCCAGGTCAGGAAGATGGATATTAAGTAGAATATGCTGAAAGGGACCCTAGATATGATGAAATAAATGGGAGACACTGTAGAAGATTTATGAACCAGTAGTTTATGTTTCCCAGTTTCTAAAGACACTATACCTATACGGTCCTTTGTGGTTTTGTCATATGTTGTAATAAGTGTGCTTCAATTTTGAAGTATTAACAATGTATGTAAAGTATGGGTCGTTATAGTTGGTATCAGAGGAAAGGTATAGTCAACCTTTGGAAACTAGGATGTGAAAGCCTTAGTAAGAAGCCTAAGGATAAGTATAAGCATAGAACACGATCTTAGTGTTTTAGAAATGGCCATGAATAACCTAGGATAAGACCTTAAGCATGAAAATTTTATTCTTGAATTATGTGGTTTTCCTATTATAATTAGTGTTGCTCACACTATTCTTCTTGGTTTTAGTCAATGGCTGGAACCCGAAGGAACCGTGTTAATGCGGAATGCGATGGGCAATGCAATGATTTTCCCCCTGAGCAACCAAATGATATGGGATCTGGAATGCAAAATCTTGTATCCATGCTCACACAACTTTCTCAAGCTATGAATCATGCAGGACTTCCAAACGAGCAAAGGAAGGAGCAACATTCTGTTGAATCCTTCATGAGGCAGCGTCCACCTTCTTTCAGTGGGGCTACTGATCCATTAGTTGCTGAACAATGGATTAGTACTACTGAAAAGATATTTTCAGTTCTTCAATGTTCTGAACATGATAAAGTCATCCTAGCAGTGTATCGTTTGGAAGGAGATGCTGATCAATGGTGGAATCTTATTAAGAATATGAGGCAAAGGGATGAAATTGAGTCTATGGAATGGGACGAGTTCAAGAACTTATTTTTCAATAAGTACTTCCCTCGTATTCTCCGAAAAAAGATGGAGAAAGAGTTCCTTGAACTGAAGCAAAGGGATGATGAATCTGTTGGTACCTATGAAGCAAGTTTTACAAGACTTGCAAGGTACGCTTCTGGTATTATTATCCAACCTGAGAGTAAGATCGATCGATTCTTTAGTGGCTTAAAACCAAGTCTTCGAAGGGCGTTATCCATAAGGGACTTCAATAGCTACGAGGAAATCGTTCGATGTTCTCTCAAAGTCGAGATGGAGATTGGAATAACCCATCAGTCACATGGGTTTGATAAGAAGAGGAAGATGGAATTCAAAGAAAAATTTAAAGAGCGCACGGAAAAGAAGATGAGCTTTTCCTTATGCTCAAAGTGTGGAAAGAAACATGGAGGGAGTTGTCTAAAAGGGACAAGTAAATGTTTTAAATGTGGAAAGGAAGGTCATCGGGCATTTGAATGTCGTGATAATGGGAAGAAGATGTCTAATGACGCAAACAAAGGAAGGGATACACAGAATGAACCTACTACACTTCACTGTTTCAAGTGCAAGGAGATGGGGCATTATGCCAATCAATGCCCAAATCCAAGGGTTGATGATGATGGTCGACGTCAACAAAATCTTAAGGCTAAAGACAAAGGAAAGTCACATGCAATTTCTATCAGCGATGTGGAGTACGATAACGAAGTGGTGAAAGGTACACTTACCATCCACTCTAAAGTAGCAAATGTTTTATTTGATTCTGGATCCACCCACTCTTTTATTTCTAATGAATTTTCTAAGGGTATCACCGTATTACCTCAACAATTAGATGTTGAGTTAGCTGTGACAACACCTAATGGCACAATAGTCGCATCAAAAGTTTATAATTCTTCTCTGATCGAAGTTTTGTGGGAAAGTGCTTCCTGCAAATCTTGTGATCCTTCCTTTAGTGGAATTTGATGTGATTCTTGGCATGGATTGGCTTTCTCTACATGGAGCCCATATCAATTGCCAAAAACGGGAAGTCACATTTCATATTCCAGATCAATCTACGATCGTATATCAATGCAAGGATGAACATAATCTTCCAGTGGAAATTTCTTCCATCTTATGGGTATTGATTCCACTAAATGAAGGTTATTTATCTCAAATGGTTGGTGAGAAACTCACGATTAGGAATATGCCCATTGTACGGGAGTTTTATGATGTCTTTCCGGAGGAATTACAGGGTCTTCCACCAAATCGTGAAGTTGAGTTTTCAATAGAACTCGTACCGGGTGCTTTGCCTATTTCAAAGACACCTTATAGAATGGACCCAATTGAGTTGCAGGAATTGAAGAAGCAACACCAAGAGAATCTTGATAAGGGATTTATACGCCCTAGTGAGTCACCTTGGGGAGCACCTGTTCTATTTGTTACGAAGAAAGATTGATCAATGAGACTCTGCATTGATTATCGAGAACTTAACAAGATCGCTATCAAGAACAAATATCCTCTCCCACGCATTGATGACTTATTTGACCAACTACACAGAGCTCAATACTTTTCCAAGATTGATCTTCGTTCAGGGTATCATCAATTAAGGGTCAAAAGGGAGGATATACCAAAGACGACTTTCTGTACAAGGTATGGACACTATGAATTTATAGTGATGCCATTTGGTCTTACTAATGCCCCTGCTATTTTCATGGATCTAATGAATAGAGTCTTTAGAGACTATCTTGATCAATTTGTGGTAGTCATTATAGACGATATTCTTGTCTATTCAAAGAGAAAGGAAGAGCATGAAGATCACTTGAGAATTATATTGAAGACCCTGAGAAAGGAGAAGCTTTATGAAAAATTTACCAAGTGTGAATTTTTGCTTCAAAAAGTTGCATTTTTGGGTCACATAATCTCAAAAGAGGGGATATCTGTGGATCCAACAAAAACAGAGGTTATCAAAAGATGGTCGAGACCAACAACAGTAACTGAGATTCGAAGTTTTCTTGGTTTGGCTGGATATTATCGACGTTTGTAAAAGATTATTCACGATTATCTAATCCACTCACCAAGTTGACTCGGAAAGGAGTTAAGTTTGTCTGGACAGAGGAATGTGAAGAGAATTTCAAGGAGTTGAAAATAAGGTTATCCAGTGAACCTGTTCTCACGCTACCTTGTAGTGGAGAAAGGTTTGTGATCTACAGTGATGCATCCAAGAAGGGATTGGGGTGTGTTCTTATGCAAAATGATATGGTGATAGCTTATGCCTCACGACAATTGAAAATCCATGAGCAAAATTACCCAAGACATGATTTGGAGTTGGCTGCGGTAATCTTTGCATTAAAGATTTGGAGGCATTACCTTTATGGTGAAAGGTGTGATATTTATACTGATCATAAATGTTTAAAGTATATTTTCACACAAAAGGAGTTGAATATGCATCAAAGAAGATGGTTGGAGCTGATTAAGGATTATGACTGCTCAATCCATTACCACCCTGGGAAAGCAAACAAGGTGGCAGATGCATTAAGTCGACAAGACCATGCTAGTTTATCCATGATGAGGATCACAAAAGATCCAATATTTATGGATTTACAAAGGATGGATCTTGGAATTATAATGGAAGGGGAAAAATCTTATCTTTCTCAAATGAATGTTCAACCATCTATACATGTGAAGATTAAAGAGGCACATAAAGAAGATGCCGAGTTACAAAAGAAGGTGAGAAATGTTCCTGAATTCAACCTTGATTGTGATGGGATAATAAAGTTCAGGAATCGGGTTTGTGTTCCTCCCATCCCCGAATTAAAGAAGGAGCTGCTGGATGAGGCTCATAGTTCATCATTCTCTATTCATCCTGGAAGCACGAAGATGTATAGGGACCTGAAAGATTACTTCTGGTGGGATGGCATGAAAAGAGATGTTGCTGAATATGTCTCTCGATGCTTGGTTTGTCAACAAGTTAAAGCTGAGAGACAGAAGTCTAAGGGGATGTTACAACCATTACCCATACCCGAATGGAAATGGGAAAACATCACTATGGACTTTGTCACAGGACTTCCTAAAACATCCAAAGGAAATAATGCTATTTGGGTCATAGTTGTTCGTCTTACAAAGTCTGCACACTTCATTCCTATTAGAGAGGATTTCTCTCTAGATCAGCTTGCCAGGATATATGTAAAGGAAGTGGTAAGATTGCATGGAGTACCACTTTCTATTATATCTGATCGGGATCCGAGATTTACCTCGATGTTCTGGCGAAGTCTTCAGCATACTATGGATACAGAGTTGAGTTTCAGCACTGCTTATCATCCCCAGACAGACGGTCAGTCTGAGAGAACAATTCAAACCCTAGAAGATATGTTGAGATCTTGCTCTATGGATTTCAAAGGAGGTTGGGATCAACACCTACCTTTGGTGGAATTTTCTTATAATAATAGCTTTCACTCCAGTATTCAGATGGCTCCTTATGAAGCTCTCTATGGAAAGAAATGCAGGACTCCAACTTGTTGGGATGAAGTTGGGGAAAGAAAGCTATTAGGACCTGATCTCGTTGATGAAATGGCAGAAAAGGTTAGATCTATTCAACAACACATAAGAGCAGCTCAGAGTCGACAGAAAAGTTATGCCGACAACCGAAGAAAAGACCTAGAGTTTGAAGTGGGTGATAAAGTGTTCTTACAGATATCTCCCTGGAAGAGGGTTATGAGATTTGGAAAGAAGGGGAAGTTGAGCCCTAGATATATCGGTCCTTTCGAAATGCTGGATCGTGTTGGGAAGGTAGCTTACCGATTGGTGCTTCCACCGAATCTCTCTCAAGTTCACGATGTGTTCCATGTATCTCTCCTGAGAAAGTACATACCAGATCCTTCACATGTACTCAGCTCAGAAGTTGTACCGCTGGAGCAAGATCTTTCTTATGAAGAACAGCCGATAGAGATTCTGGATCATAGCGAAAAAGTCCTACGAAACAAGACCACTCGATTGGTGAAAGTTTTATGTATGAACCACCAACTTGAAGAAGCTACATGGGAGCTTGAGGATATGATGAGGGAGAAGTATCCTCATCTGTTTGTTACAATGTGATGAATTTCGAGGGCGAAATTCTTTTTAAGGGGGGTAGAATGTAACACTCGAGACTTTTATGTTATATAAATCATCAAAGGAATCTTTTTCTACACAACACTTTCTTGGCTTGCTTTACACGCAATCGCGACGTCCCTCGATAGCTTGCGTCGTACGCAATACCGAGTTTCACTAAACAACAATATGCTATTAAAACTAGCCGTTATGAATAGTAATAACCACTTTTTGAAATTTTATAAATTTTATTTTTCAAAATGGACTTCATTTTTGGACTCAGAATATCGAAATTAGCCTAGGGTGAAATTTTGGTATTTTTCTGAAAACTTTCAATTTTTGATGAATAGTGAAACCACTATGTGGTAGGTTAAAAACTGAATTTTTCATAAAACTTAATTTTACCGCTTCTGTGAATAGAATTTCAAAAATCTGACAGACACGGTTGATATCAGTAAGTAAAATGTGGTTCAATGAGATAAAAATAATTTTTTGGTGAATAGTAACTTTTTACTATTTTTACCGCAGTTAATAGTAAATAGGGTAACTAAGGGTAAATATGATATTAATATTATCCTAACACATGTCCTTATTCTATTGGACAAGTGTAATTCGACCAAAAACAAACTTAGGAATAAAATATGACCATTTAGGCCCACTTGGATTAGATTAGGACATTTATTATTAATTTATTTAAAGAAGGGTTAAAATAGTTAAAATCAAAGTTTAATAAGTAAATCATTTTTAATATGGGGTTATACATAAGATAAATTCTATTGTAAATATTCATTAGAAATCTAAAAATATTTCCTACATGATGGTATTTTATTTGTAATTTTTAGACATCATATAATTTAATTTATTTATGACACAAAGATGATGTAGTAATTATCTTATTAATGAAATATTGACATAATTGATAATATAAATACCAAAATAAATGTAATTTAAGACTTTTTATGAATTCCACTAATTTTCTAGGTTACTATGATATATTATTGTTGATTTAATCAACTTGGTTCGAACATATAATTCTGTTATGACTTTCACAAAAATCATATATCAAATAGTGTCAAAATTGACACAAAATAGTTTTTAAATCAAAAATTATATTATTAATTGTTATTTTATTCTTAAAAATCTAAGGTTCGGCCAAATGACTTAGATAAGGATATATATATTAATAATAAAAAATTTGGGGTTCTTTTGGCATGTTATAGTAAGTGTATTAACCATATAGTGAAAGAAAACAAAAAGACATGGTAAAAGTTAAATTATTTAACTTAGAGTTAAATCTAATTGATAAGGTTAAAATAATACCCTAAACTTGTCTAAATCCTATTGGTTGATAGGATTTCGACCCATCCCCACTTTAGCTTCGAAATAAGACCCTTTGGAACCATTATAAACCGATTTTGACTTTAATATAAAATAATATTTTGAGATATTCCTAAGGTGCCCCTCTCCTCCCTTATAAAAGGGCACCTCCTCCCCCTCCTCCTCACACCAATTTGAGCACGCAAGCTCGGCCAACCCCTGCCATTTTCTCCTCTCAACTTCCCTAGAATAATCCTAGAGGTCCTGGTCTTCTTCAAAGACCAATCTTAGTTCCCTAAGTGGAGGATTCAAAGAGGCGTTCCAAAGAAGAGGTAATATCCATTACCGATCTTTTCAATTTCTTTCTTCTTCAACTTCTTCTTATTTAGTTGTTTCATGATAAAGTAATAACATCAGTATTACTTACATACTGATATTTTATTATAAATTTGAAACAACCCTAATTCACCTTCTATCCATCCTACGGAAAAATGAAATCACCGCGCGTGCGTACGTACGGAATACCGTCTCCACGCCGTGGTGTGATCTATTTTTCCACCATCACTTTACAAGGATGGGTATAATGGTGTAATGAGTAACTATTTATGATTATTATAAAGTAATATTGATACTGAAATAATATATATATATACTCCAATATAGTTCCACGATCATAGGAACGATATCATCACTCGTGCGTACGTACGGAATACCGTCTCCACGATGTGATGCGACTCGTTCTACATGATCATCATTACATAGTAATTATATAAATGAATTGAATGAATAAATATGATATATGTTACACTAATACCATTCTGTATATAATGTATCTATAACCTTAAAATAAGAATACGAATGTATTCGGAAAAACACGCATAAGAACAAAAGGCAATAAAGACCCGAGTAACAAGTAACAATGAAATATTACTAACAAGAAGCTATGAATATGACCATATATGATATCATATCAATATGTATGATTCTGGAATAAGTCAATAACATTATTTAAACCATTATACAGGAGCTTCGGACACGTACAAAGCAAATCGGACCTAAGGTAAGGGGAAATATCACAATCTCATTTTTATACGAGATTGTTTATTCGTAAGTACTTACTGGGGTGTATTTTATCATCCACATCCATGTTACCTCTATATGTAATATTATTTACATCCACCTAAAATTTTTTAAATCCAATTTTACCCTTCGGTGAATTTTAGTAAAATATAAGAAAGGAATCTTTTGTCGTTTTTCGTACGAGGTACTTTTTGACTTTTCCGACAAAAGTACAAAGAATGTTTTTTTAACTTATACGGCATGAATGGATTCTTAAAACAATATTTCCAAGAAGCTTCCTTTACAAGTATTCAATTTTATTTTTAATCAACTTCTTTTAGTTTAAAATTTTATGACATTTTAAGAAAGGAAAAGTGTTTTTTAAGTAGAAAGGATATTTTCCTCAAGAATGGAGTTCAAGTATTTTATCAAAATTATTTTCCATATAAGATAATAAAAGGGTTCTGTTTTAATCCCTATTATTACATGGATTTGATTATGTTGTGATGGAAATATTTTTATGAATTCCTTTATCTTATATGAATTGTTTTATGATGTCATGTTGTTTAAGAATCCCATTTTTATTACATGGGTTATGCGATGGTGTATGATTTATGATTATGTGGCACACATAAGAAAGGATTCATTATAAGATGGGTGGGACCTATATCTCCCTCCAATGCATTGGGTAAAGATTTTTTATCTCATGAGATAGACATGGCTGGAACGGTAGGTTATATCAGTTCAGTGAAACAGGACTGGAACGAGGGTGACTCGGTTCAGAAAGGGACTTTGTCCACTAAGATAGTCTTGGAAATGAGTCATGACTAACAAGAAATGATTTTCCATGATTATGTGTGCATGCCACAAAGTTTCAAGTTTTATGTTATGATTATGGGGATCTCATTTTCACTTCTATGATTTATTCCATGATAAAATATTATGATCTCTTTTGCAGGTTTTGATTTTCAAAAAGATATGATATGATTTTTATTTCCTTTATTTTCCCATGCTGAGCATTTGAGCTCACCCTTTTATGTTTTCTTTTCCCCAGGTCAGGAAGATGGATATTAAGTATAATATTCTAAAAGGGAACTTAGATATGATGAAATAAATGGGAGACACTGTAGAAGATTTATGAACCAGTTGTTTATGTTTCCCAGTTTCTGAAGACACTATACCTATACGGTCCTTTGTGGTTTTGTCATATGTTGTAATAAGTGTGCTTCAATTTTGAAGTATTAACAATGTATGTAAAGTATGGGTCGTTATACAGATGCTAAGTAAGAGTAAGAAATACATCACAAGAAAAAATAAATATTATTCATGGTGAATAATTGAAAACACACTAATTTACAAATAATACACATGAACACTTTATGGCAAGAATATGAACTGAATAATTAATGTCATAACAAAACATATTCATGGGTATTCTACTAGTCGAATAACCACATGAAATATCAATAGCTAATCTCATAATGATGGAATGGATAATGTCAGATAACATAACCACATAGTCAAGGCCTCGTGCCAAAACTATAAATAAGATTTTGTCAAGGACATATCCTAAGACACTAGTTTGTATCATGAGACCTACCGATGCACATAGGTGAAATAGCGGGCTCCACCAGTCACTTACTAATTCCAATGAATTTCTCATATGAAAAAGTTGAAACATAACATAAACATTCGTATTAAAACTAGCATATGAAATGTCAATACATTATCGATAAACAACAAATGGTATAAAAATAGCACATCCATAGTCAAATATAACTCATTAAATACAACATGGATGATTTTATTATAATAAATTAACCTCAATTGAGAATAATTAAGGATATTGACATATATGAAAACAATCATCAAAACTATTTGAGAGAAATATCTCCCTTTACTCGAATTTTTATAAAATTCTCACTATTTATTAAGAATCCATTTAGAATATATTTTTGAATAAAAGTGTCCCATACAAATTTTAAACATTTAAAATGAATTTTAATTTAAAAACATTAATGTCCATATAAATAAATACTTAAAACCATTTTTAAAACATGGAAAATAATGAGGACGATTTAGAAGAATAAATCTTTAAAACATTTAAAGTGATATTTTATTTAGAGTTCCTAACCAAATGAGAGACACATGAATACAAATAACTATGGTAATAAAAATATTATAATAGCATGATATTAAAGGTATTCATGATATAATATGTCAAAGTACAATATATACACCATATAAAAGTTAATTGGTTCATAACAACAAATAAGTCTTAATGGAATATAAATTAAGATAAAGTTCCTTAAAAAGACAGTATCCTTATGTTAAGTATACATCAATGAAATAATTAAATGTGAAAAATATAAAAACACTCAATATTAAGAGTAAATCAATAAAATTAAATTCACACATATTCTTGTAAAAACAACACCAATGACTTGTATGTTTAACTCAATAAATACAAATTAAGTTAAGAATACTCTTATCAAATTTGTATGAATGACTTGAAAAATTATGAATGGAGTGATTATGGGTATCAAAATTATATCTACACAAATGGGAGTAGAAATTTATACATAAACAATAAATAGTTATTGCACAAATTATCTTGGATTTAAATAATCAATGAAGTATGTGTGAAGCCTAGTGAGTATAAATTGACATTTGAAATTCCCTTACCGATTTGGTAACTCATGAAAAATACACCCCATAAAAGAAGAATAATACAATGAAGATGTAAATACCGATAAATTAATGAATATTACACCAAGAATACAATCGTGTGAAGTAAAAACACCACACAAAAGGAAATAGTGGCTAATATATCATGAATCTCACGGGAATAAAAAGTGATATGAAAAACCCTTACCACGTTGTAATCAATCGAGTCGTATGAAAAAATGTTAATAACCACCAAATTAATCAAAAATTCCATGAATATAAAGATAATCGTGATAATATATATATCAAATTTCAGTACAAAATACACCACAAGAAATAAATAAGTGGCGAACAATGGAAATCTCACAAAATTAAGAGTGAGATAAGAAACCCCTTACCTCATGTCGGTCTTGACACGTTCGTTCTTTAATCTCCTGAATAATAAACTAAAGATAATTTATACTTGATTAAGAACCATTTTCATGATTATTATTACTTTTATTTCACTTATTACCATTTTATAAACATTATGTAATCATTTAATTTAATAATGGTTGTTTTGTCGATATTTGGTACTTGAGTAAAAAATGTACATGTTATAATTACAAATTGTCCATGTGGTAAAATGTATATTATCTCTAGTATCATTTTCATGATTTAAATATAATATATATCATATATATATATATAGTATATATATATATATAATTATTTCATTATATTTGGATATAAGAAATGTAATGCACCGTTCCTGGAGATGGTAAGCCGTACGTACGCATGAATGCTACTTTCATTTCTATTTCATATTTAATGAAATGAAATATTAATAATAAATAGGTATATTAAAATTAAAGTATAATATAATTTGGTATGTGTTACATAATTTAATTAACTCCAACCTTTATACATTCCATGTATGTCATGAACGAATCAAATAACCTTGAGGGGGCTGTAGTCTACACTTCCTCAAATGAAATTATCGTGTTCATATATTTTGGAAACCATAAAGGCGTGTTTGTAAATGAAAATTACTGAATCATAGAGAAAAAATAAACATAATATATATTATATATAAATACAGTTCCATTATAATGGCCACCATAAGAGGCGGTAGGAGATAATTGAACAATAATCGTTTTATGAGGTAGTAGTTCACCATCCATAGAAACAATATGTTATTTTCCCATTATAAAGAGGTGTGTGTAAGTGTAGCTCAAATAATTCTCATAAAAACAAATTAGTATATTTATGATACTTTTTTATTTATAAAAGAATTAAAAAAAGATTTTAGTTGGTTGTAGAAGTAAAATAAAATAAGGGAACTTTAGGGAAGATGTTACCTTAAAATTGGGTAACTCCCTTTAGTTTGAAGCTAAAGAATTTCATCAAGTGCCTTCTGCATAAGTTAAGGCATATAAGTGGAAGGACAGATATTCTAAGATTATTTGGGCAATGTTTATATGAGACAAGGGTCATGAGAGGTGTGAGTATGGGTTATAGGTAAGGGATTTTGATAAGGGGGTGGTGGGGCTCTTTAGGAATGAGTGAAAATATTATTTTATTATATAATGATTATCTGTTTATAAAGGTCAAATACTAATTATAGTCAATGATAATATGACTCATGGTCAAAATAAAATCATTCAATAAGAATGGGATAGGTTTTGGATATTTTTTTAATCTTTATAATCTTATTTATTTAAATCATTCATTAATGAGGTAAACACTACATCATTATTGTGTCATAAATAATTTTATTTATATGACATAAAAAATTTTAAAAAACACCATGATGTAGGAAATATTTTTATCTTTCTAATGAATATTTATAGTCTAATAGATAACTTATATAACTCCATGTAACAAAATTATTTACTAAAAGATATATGTTCTAGACAATTTTTCACTTTATTTAAAATTAATTAATATAATGTGTCATTATCACTCTTAAGTGGCTCCATGGGGTCCCAAAATCGTCCCAATGATGACCATGATAGTCAATTACTCATCAAATAATGTTAAAAGATGTGTTAAGATAATTTTGAATTCTTTTTATATTCTTTTTACCTTGATTACCCTATTTACATTTACCCATGGTATATAAAAGTTAATAGGTACTATTCATAAAAACCTATTTTCATCTTATTAAACCACATTTTAAATAATAATAACAACCATGTCTATCGGATTTTCAAAATTCTATTCACAGATGTGGTAAATTTTCATTTAAATGAAAAATCAGATTTTTAACTACTACTTAGTGGTTTTACTATTCATGAAAAATTAATTTTTTTTAAAAAAATACAAAAAACTCTACCTAAGATATATTTTGTATTCCGAATTCAAAAATGATGTCTATTTTATGAAATTCAAAACATAGAATTTGGATTAATTAATTTAAAATTAATTCCCGTTGTCAAAACAAAAAACGTGTTTTTAAGAAATATTAACTATCAAAATATCGGCACTTGTTTATATTCAATTTCAAAGTGAAATTACTTCCAATGACCAACATTGGATTAAATGATAAAAATAAATTCTAATTACAATTCAAAACCAATTTAAAAGATAATATGACCATATAAATATATTAGATTAAAAGGAAACATTGTATTAAAATAAAGTATTTCTCACTATGCATAAAGAAATGAATATTATTAGAAAAATACCAAAATTACATCCAAAGTAAATTTTGATGTCCTGATTATAAAGAATAATATTATTCATTCAAATTGAATACGTAAAACTGTCAATTATTGGAATTAAAAGGGATCACCATTAAATGGTCGTAAAATTGTATTTTCCTTTAAAATACATTTTTTATCATAAAAATTGAATTTGTTCTTTTAATATATCTAAGAAACACACAATACATAAGTTAAAATTATATGTAGTATATAAAATTCAAAATCCTGTTAATAATATTTATAACTGTT
The DNA here is from genome assembly GCA_963277665.1 of Viscum album. NCBI lineage: Eukaryota > Viridiplantae > Streptophyta > Magnoliopsida > Santalales > Viscaceae > Viscum > Viscum album. The sequence continues at coordinate 1,978,225,670 of OY728156.1, forward strand.
TTTTTGAATGGCTTGTTTGGTAAGTTGTGGTGCGCTCGAACTCAGTGTTGCATATAGTACAAGTTATTGAATTACTTTGAAGAGATAATGTACCATGAAATCTTTGGGTGTAACAAATTCACAATTCATGTACTATATAAAACTCATAGAAAGCAACACCCCCTGACATCCCAGAACTCAACCAAACCATTTAATGACAAGAAAATATATTATAAAATAGTATAATACATTAAATTGGGGGTATCAAATCTACAATTGCTTAATTTACACACTATCTAGTTTAAATAGAGGATTTTATGCCCTAGTTATAGGATGTAAATCAATAAGGAAATGTGGAAAATTGGGGTCATGCTTATGTCATGTTCATAAAGGTCAGCTCTGTTTTCCATGGATGATGTCCTAAGATAACAACTTCTTATTATTTTAAATAAAACAAATTCTATATCCCATTATTCTGTTGTTTATATTTTCTTATAGTGGGTTTTGATTTAATAATATATTCTTATTGATTAAGTTGACTTAGGTATTTCCTAGTACACACCTTATTATATGACCTTGTTCTCATACTAGTTTATTTGAACCATTTTCTATAATTTTTTACTTATATTATTCTTCGTTGATTGGTTTTTATAATATTAGTATATTCCCTCTTTTAAATACAGTTATGTTTACTTTTAAACTAATTTTGAAAATAGATATTATAAATACCCATATATTAATATACCTATAATAAAATAATTTATAATATGGGTTTTACATTATTACATTCCCATGATCATTTAGCTTTAATTTATTTTAGAATTTATACAATCCATAACATTATATAGGAAACTCTATCACATATCTTATATGTCTTTTAATTGATACAGGTTCTTGTGTTGGCACACATGGAGTCATATTTAACCCAATTTCTTGTTTTGATTAAAATCATAAAAATGAAAAAATATACCTTTTTTAGTTTCTAAAAATACTTATTTTTGTGAAAAACGTTTTAAAATTTGTGATGATCACAAAAATCATATTATGGGATATAAAAATGAAAGAAACCCATTAATGTAGTGAAAACATGAAAAAACCCCATTTTGTCAATGAATTTATGGAATAGAAACAAAAAACAATAACATATGAAAATAATCATTTATTATAAGAATACTTTGTAACACCCATATAAGAATAAAAAAAATCCATAAATTAATCCTGAGAAAACATGAAAACTAATGGAAACTATTTTCCATAAGAATAAACCATTCACTTTTAAAAGATCTTAAATATTCTTCTTGAAATCACAATATATTCATTAAAACTCATTAATATCAAGGAACACCATTTAGTAGCCTTGAGGTATCATGCATTCATCATGGAATAACAGAACATATTAATTACAAAATTATATGGTGAGTAACATCTATCAATTAACTCTGTCACATCATATGACTAACTTTTCAAACGTTATCCCCCATTACCTCATATAATTAAGTTATAACAATTTAACATTTTTAACAATATAGTAGTAAAATATTAGTTAAATCAATCCAATTTATATAAAAAACATTCTAGTTAATTCTCTTCAAATTACCCAATCCATTGGAGGGATTCAATAGACCCAGATACCATATCGTGGAAAAGGTACAATATGTGATTTGGTTCTCTCCCCAATCTATTATTCCATAAATAATTACCAAAAATAATGTATTAAAATAAAAAATTCTATATATCAATTTTATTCTTAAGACCAAGGAAAAACCGAAATGAACCCTCAATTATAACCATTTTCTATTTCTGTATAAACACAAGTAGAAACATAATTTTCTTTTGAAAAAAAAATTAAACTAAAAATTCCGATAATAATGGGATGAATATATTCACTGTGGAGACTATCTTTTTCAAAATGACATGTTTATTTTTTGAATAAATATGAAATAAAATGTATTTAATAATTATAATATTATAATCAAAAATTGTGATCACAATTTTGTTAAATTTAATTTCTAAAATTGGAAAAAAAATTACATTTACAGAAAGTGCATGTAATGAAATGAAAACAATATTTTAAAAAATGCCTTTTTTAATCATCAAAAGATTTTACAAAAAAATAAGTAAACCAATTCTCCCCATGAACTTTTAGGTTAATTATTAAAAATTTGATTTAATTAGAAATTTATATCAAGCTAAATATTAATATAACCATCAATCAACATAATTAAATTCAATGAACAAGAAATTATTTTCTTATTAGATTAAAATATAACATTGCTTACAAAATGTGAAGAATAGAGTTTAAAATAAAATGTAATATTTTTAAATTATTTATTCTACTCAATATTTATACATTTTTCAATAAAATATTTTATTTATTTTTAAGTTATTACTACATCATTATTATTTCAAAAAAGGAATGATATTTTCAAAATCAATATTTTTCACCATTCAACTAAAAATCAACCATTTCAAAAAAAAATTCCAAAAAACACCCTATGTTATTTTTTACAATAAAAATGTAAAAAAATGTGTTTAATCAAATCTAAAACCTCAAATTCCAAACATTATTTTATAAATTAAAATAAAAATATAATGAAAAACTTATTTGATAGAAAATGTGGATTTTAAACATTAATTAGTTTTAACCGTATTTTATATCATTTACCAAAGTGTGTTAGTTTATAATTTTTCACATGGTGTACTTATAATTTATTGATTTTTACCGATAATTTTAATAAAATATTATACAGTTTAGTTCAATTTTTCTGTATCACACATTACTCACTAAGATATTCTAAGTAATACATACTTAAAGATCAGGGTCTTAAATAAATTTTACGAAACTTTTTTAATAAAGTAAAATGACTATTTTGTCAAATTAAGTGAAGCACAACAATTTTAGGGGAAAATTTATTATTTAAATGGTCTTTCCCTTACTTTTATAGTGAAAATAGGGATATAAAATTATAATTTCAAAGAGAAATTGTTTTCTTATCATTATATGATTATAATAATTGGTTTAGAGATTTTAGAGTTAATTTTTTCAAAATCTTTTACATTATGGATTTTTAAAAGGATAAATTTATGAAATATTTTCTCATTATTCATTATCAATTTAAATCTTAATTTTAAGATGACATTGAAACTAAAATTTATGTAATTTTTATAAAATAATTAATTGTATGGTCTCATAGTGAAATTCTATTAGGGATTTTTATCATATGCTTTTTATACACAATAATACATATTGGTTTGTATCTATTATGTTTCCATACATTTTCTAATCATTTTATATGAATTTGATAGTGTTCTTGTTTATCCACTAGTGGTAATGTTGTGAAATAGTGAGTAACCACTAGTCCTAGATAGATGTGTGAGTTGTGGATCATGTTGATCATTTATTTTTGTGATGATTAATATCCTTATTTTCATTGAAAATTTTTACCTTTGGTATTTATATTTGAATTTATGTGTCATATTTTAATTTCATTATTCATATATATCAAATCCAATTATTTGTTTTTATAGATGTACTATTCATTTAAAATTTATTTTTATGTATTATTATTTGACATTCCCTATTGGGATCAATTTATTATTTAAGACCCTTAATTTTATATAAATGTAATTCCAATGTATGGATGCATCATAAAATATATGTAATTATTTTATTCTTAGTGTTTCTTTTTTATTTTAGTTAAATTCAATTCCCATTTTTTATTATGTAGATTTCATTTTGTTTTCCTCTAGGTAGGGGCGATCAAGAATTCTCTTTTTTCTATATGGTGAGTCAGTTTGGGTGAAGTAGAAGGTTTTATTGGGTTGGTTCATTACAATAAAGTATCATAGTTACCTATTTTATATTGTTAGTATAGATATGGGTTTATTATAAATCATGAGGTAGGTCATGAGTAGGTTCACGGTCACTACCTTTCATGATGAAACTTCATTTTCCCTTGATAGTTTAGATTTGAGTCTTGAAATTGAGTTCTGTTAATGATTTTCATTAATTTATTTTAATTTTAAATGATATTTTTTTGATCCCTATTAAGTTATATTAGATAATTTTGTGTTTTGAGTTTAGATGGTGGAATTAAAATAATAACCAAATATTCCTCGTTTTCTTCAAACTAATAAATATATTTTTAATGAATGTATGCATAGTTCCTGAAATTTTTCATATATATTCATATGATCTGTAGAGAGGTGTGGTAAAATAAACCATGGTTTTATTCCCACTTAAAAATTTTATATAAATTTATTTTTATTTAAATGTCCCCATAAATTGTTCTCAGATATTGGAGATAGATAAAAATACATTTTTAGGTGTTGATTTTCATTGACATTGTGTTTGAAAGGATAAGACTGCATGAAAATGAATTTCAAATAGATTTTAAATTTTAAATCCAGGTTTTTTGTTTTATTTAAAATATTTTTACAATTATTATTTAGTTTTATAAAAATTAGTTCGTTATAGGATGTTTCCTAGAATTATTTTTGAAATAAAATTGTTCTTTTTATAATTTTTTTAAATCCCTTGGTGGATATGTAGGAAGGATTTTTGGATTCAAACTCATGGAAAAATTGATAATGAATTTTATTATTTCTTTTAAATCAATGTATAATATTACCATGGTGTGAAATTTTTTCAAATCATGCACCCATATATAAAATTAATTTTTAGACTCTGAATCATATTCTTTTGATTTAATGGAACATAAGTTTTGTAGTTTATATTGATTTAGGGAAATTTTCTTATTTATATTTATCACATTTTTTATATTTCGATCTTTTATTACATTTTTGAATTTTGAACTCATTGTGACTATATTTTCTTATATTTAGAACATGGCATTGAAAAATAAATATTGTTACATATAAAGGATATATTTAGAGTTGATATTCTTAGTAATTCCACTCTTCTTTTAGGTGGGACCCCTTCTTGTAGATGAATCCATCCGAGCTATATATATAGTAATGGATATATAGTATTATCAGTTAACATACCCCATCTATGTCCTTATGAACCAGCTTTTTTCTTTTTTCCCAATTGAACAAGGGTTTTTAAGGAAATGCAGATGTTATAGATGATTTTGGGAACCTTAAATTATTTAGGTACTCTTATAACCATAGAGGAGAAGGATATTGATTTTATGATCCCCTATCTGGTAGGAAAATTGTGAATAAGTATGATATTTTTTTAATGTATGAATTATTTTTTCTAGTTTACTTTTTAATGGATATTTGAAAGCATAATTCTTTTGAAGAGGTCTTTACCTTAACCTTAGATCAATTGGTTTGGTTTTTGGAATGAAATAATGTAAGGTAGTGGTTGAACATGCCTTTTTATTAGATGTTAGTTGGATATGACTACTGATAGTGTATTATTTGTAAATTCCACTTTTTACAAGTAATTTTATTCGATTAGGAAGAAGATACCACTCATGTATTTCTTGTGTGGGGTACCTTTTCAATCTAATACCTCATTCTCGAGATATTAGCAGACTAAAAATTGATGGTGTTGTCTATATAATCTTCAAGAATTATATAATTTTAATTATTTAATTATAGTGTAATAATTATCAGGTATATCCTAGACATCTATGATTAGGTATTTTATCGTGTATTATCAATATTGTAGAGTTGATTAATGTATTTGATGAAAATTATTTACCGGTTCATTATTTAGGTGTCTCACTTATATATATCCTATGCTTTTTGGTTATTTTTCATTATCCTTATGTCTCAATGATTGGTTAGTATGTTAAAATTTTATATATGATGTTATCCTTAATGTGATATTTAGAATTTGATGAATTATTCACGAGAAAACATGGGTACAAGATTGGGAAACAAGGTTGTGTTGATCACCTATTAAATTATAGATTAGTAGGAACCTATTTTGACATTGCATTAGTTTTATCATGGGTATGTGTTTTATTATTTATATCTGAAGTCACAGTCTATTTAGCTTCCTGACCAAAGGATTGATCCCATGGTGTTTCATGTTAAGGAATATTTTTAATTGATGTATCTATTTATTTCTCATTTTATTGGATATTGATTGATTTTTTTACATTGTCATATAGATTTTTTACTTTATTTGAGATTCGTCTTTAACAGAATTCATAAATGATTTCATGAGTGATTGATTACGGTTAGTGGTAAATTAATGTTTCCCTCCGTGATTTGAGGAAATTTTTTTCTTTTTGTTTTATTTCCCTGGTACGCTTTATATTTGACATCACCATCACAAAAATGCTATAAATGGTTTGTAGAACAATTAAAGATGTTCATGATCCATGGGATTCATTTTCATTGATTTTGATATTGGTTGTTATTGTGGTTAATAATTGATATTTGAGTATTAGAACCATTGATTTTGAGATATTATTTTGTTTTTGGGTCCATTTCTTACTATACATCTTTAATTTTCTCTGAACTTCCTCATCATATACTATGATAAAGGGGTTGTCGTGATTGATTATAGTTTATATCAACTGGTAAGTATAAAATGGATAGAAGATTATTTAATGATATAGATAAATTTTGTTCACTTATATGGTTGATTTTTTTACTATACCATTATACTCTTGATTGGGTAAATTTTTGATGTTATACATTATATTCTATTCTATCAAATACATTCTAGGGGTAGAAAGTTGTTATGAGGGGTGATATGTGGAACCCCTATGTCACTAGTGTATTAAATATTATATAATTATGAGTTAAATAGAAATTTTTAGAACATTTACCATTGAACTATTACCACCTTTCTACCACATGATTATCATAAACTATACATGGCCTTCTTATATGTAAATGTTTTCTTTAGTTCATTGGAAATGGTTGGGGAATGAAATTAATAACAGTGTGGTAAACATTATATTAAGAGGTAAATCATATAGTATCATTTTATATAAAGTTTAAATTGTGTGGGTGATTCTTATGATTTTTTTCTAGTTCATTTGGGTAGAATAGTTAGAATACAGTTAATGTGATCTATGTGGGTTACACATATGTACGGTTTTTCAGGTCGTATATGGATAATAAACTTCCATGTATAGTTTGGTCGAATTTGTTTAGTTAATTTAACATATAGGGTGTTTCTTATGTGATTTTCATACTGTATGAAAAGTTTCTAGATCTATTCATTCTATAAATGTGAGGGGATATACCATTATTCTATTTGATGATTCACAATTAGCCCATGGTTTTATAAACCATGAATCTTTCCTAGTATTTTAAATTTTTAATTTCCTATTATACCCATCCTCTATTTAACATTATTCTTCCATACTCTCATCCTTATCATACATAATATTCTAAGAATAATCTCAATGGATGTTTTATTATTCTAATTCCTTCCACCCAAACCCCTTTTCCATGGATTTCTATTATATTTGTAATGTAAATTGCACTTTTTCTCTTAGATGTCCATTTACTCTTGGTTTTAATTTTATCTTAATAACCTAATGGATATGGACATTGATCCTAGAATTTTAGGTGTTACAATATTTTGTACCTGGGTTTATTTATTTTATGGAGTTCTTCTTCTTCTAGAGTATGGAATTCTTCATCAATGGTGATTTATTTATATTTACTAAGTAATGTGTATTTATGCCCCTCCAAATTTTGAATATTCATTAAATTTTTACTAATTTAAAATGTTTTTTAAATTATTTTATACATGTAAGTGACACATTATATTTGTTATTAGAATATTTCATGGTTTTCTACACTTGGTTTAAAGAAGATTAAATGAAGTTATAGTATTTATTTTTAACAAAAATTTTATGTTTCTCCAGTATTTGTTTTATTGGTTGAGAGACAATTATAAATGAATCGAAATGTAAAATATGGAATTATTTTTATCATGAAACATCCTAAATGGGGCCTATTCCATTACTCTACATGCCCACCTCAAATAGGCCAGTGGATTTTGACTAGCACTGAGTAGGTATATCAATAACATAGGAGGAATTTGCCTAATTACCTACACGAACACACACACACATCTCCAAGCCCCTATAATGGAAAAAATTTAAACAAATGATAGACCATGCCTGGATACATATATATATTGCAACCATAGTATGACCACAGTAAATGGGATGTAAAGAGAACCAAATAAAATCCCACAATATAGTTTATAAAAACAATTTGAACCTAAATGTAAATATGTGGACTACTATCAAGTTAATCATAGGAGCAAAAATCTGTATGTCTGGATCACTAAGAACCACCTGGTCTTGGTCCCTCCGGGACACCATCAAAAGGATGATACTCTTCAAAAGACATGACACTTTCCAAAAAATTCCTATCATGGGATAGTATAAAAATTCCCAGTGGGATACCCCCAAAACACAAAGCATATGACAACAAGAACAATAGTCATCTCTACATAGTTATATGTCTATAACACATATAAAAAAAATATCTATATATTATAAATAATGACACAATTTATAAAGGTAAATTCACAACCATAATTCTAGTCTATCAATCTGGTTTGAAGGTTCCACAAAAAACTTATTAGGGAGAAAACAATCCAGGAGTCAGATAACGCTGATGAATTCCATCTAAGAGTTCATGCTCATTGGGTCTCATCATATGAATGATACATCGTATGTTTGAAGAGATAAGGAACATAGATTATTATCACATGAAAGGCCATGGGTATACCAAAAACTCAACATGGAATAACATGCTAAGGATATGATCCGTTCCCAGGTATTTTGGTCATGAAAATTCGAAGAACTCCACCATGGGAAATAAGATGATAGAGGATCTCACTATAAGACCCACAGATGGATTCCAACAACTCTATACTATAATTTATATTGACAGGATTATCATCTTATATAACGAATGTGATTTCATACCAACCCTTATTTAGTGTATGTAAAAAACACATACTGAGGAAAATTATTTAAAATATAGAGAACATGTGATCAATTTCATCTTTTAAGGAGTCAATGATGTGTACTAGAAGAACCTAGAATGCCCCATCATGACCATTTCATTCCCATGTAAATAACATGCGCCCATGTACATGTGTAAGTACATGGTGTCCTCATTCCCATGTACTTCCTCCCGTATCCTAGTACACAGTTATTCTCATGTACACCCGGTTTGGATGTGTCTGTGTGGGAGTATATGGTCTCCTTGTCCCCATGTTCTCTTGGACATGTCGATGTAACCTTTGAGGTATATGAAGAGTTAACAGGGAAGTTTCACAAGTCGTGTGACAGGGTCACACACTGTGTGGTATATAACATCTTGCAGAAACCCTATTCACTACACAAGGGGTCCCACACACTCTGTATTCTCAAATTAATGTATTTTTTATAGGTTTTTTTCAAAATAATCCACATTACTCACATAGATTTATACCTACTTAAACATAAAATTCATCCATGAATATCATAATAGATGATGGATCATTGATGATTGGTATTTATTTATTCTACAAGGTTAAATACCGTGAGGGGTTGAACTAGGGTATGACAGATTAAAACTACTCTCACTTTTTATCTCGTTTCATTGTTAAACAAAACACACATCTCTCTTTATCCTATAGAAATATATGAACAAAAAATAAATCATTCATGGTACACAACGATATTACATAGCTCACCCTCACTAAGCTACTTCCAAGGAGAATACAATGACAATATGATGATGTACAAAATCCTCTAAGGCTCACTACAAAATTACAATTTGCAAGCTAGATCACTTCAACGACCAGGCTCACTGCCTTTAAAAGACATATGGTCATCTCACTAAATTCTCAAGGGTAACACCCTATGTCTCATTATCTATATCACTATCAGTGGAAAGGATCATTTTTTCCTCTTAATTTTTCCTATTAATATAAGAAGGGATACACTCACAATTTATGGGCATGTAGGTCCCTTTATTTTAATGGTTTCACACATCCTCAATTGTGTATGGATTCTATTTTTATTTTCCACTTGCATCCACTATTTAATGACACTTTACCACATATTTAATGGTCAACATCCAACATTCATGAAACTTTAGGTTAAAATTTGAGAACCCTTATCACATTTCACAAACCTATAGAACCCTTTTAAGACCCTTGGTTCCATGCACGAAACTCCATCCCTTTATGAGATCCCGTGGTGTGAACCCCGAACAAATTTCAAAAACCAATATCACATTATGAAAGACCTGAGAGCATTGTGAGAACAACTATTAATTTTCATGAACCCTTAGTGTGAACCTCTAGAACATTTCATGAACATCTGGCACCTTGTGTGAAACCTGAGTTCCATGACCGAACCTATAACGCTTTATATGAACCCCTAGTGTGAACCACTATCACCCTTCCCAAACCTCTGGAATAGTGTGTGAACCACATATTCCTTGTGAGAACCCTTGGTGTGAACCCCTGGTCACTGCTAACCCTTTTTGTGTACCCCTGGTCACTGTGAACCCTTAGTGTCAACCCCTATTCATTGTGAACCCTTAGTGTCAACCCTTCATCACACTCTCTGTTTGTGAAAAAACTTGTTCAGATCATGCCCAACACTTATGGGATATTAATCAGGTAAACTCCTTCTCCATGAACCTCTTTCGTGAGTTCTCACTGTGAGAGTCTTATTTGGGTTATATTTAGGTTAATATTTTAATAAAAAAATTCACCAATGTTTAAGGAAGGGTCATGGGGTATATAAAGGTGAGATTCCTCAACCTTCATTTTGAAAATAATGGACAACAATCCTCCTCATCAGGATCATGAGCTCCGCATGATCCGAGTGTGATATTTTCTCACCATTTTCATGAGATCTGGTTTTGATTCCTCTTTCAACGGTCGTGATTTTCATGATTCCTCGATCATCCTTCCTGTAAGAAATTCCTTGGGAGTGTCCATACACCTCTTCGGTTCTATAGGGACAAAAGGATATAATTTTCATGATATTCTTTCACCCTCTCTATATAGACCATATTGTTCATGTGATACATCATTGAAAAATCATGTATAAATATTAGATATCACTTATTCCATGTCTCATTATCACTAACATCTAAAAAATAACCCAACGAGAAAAGAAATAGAGGAATTTATTGGTGTTCATGGTAGTTGTATGAAAACATATGCCCACCAATAACAACCCACATGTCACCACGAGTCCCTAGTGACATGTCTGCCACATCATGAAAAGTCCCTTTTCATATCATCATTCACACTCTGAAAACCATCATTTAGAATTCATGCTCAGTTACAGAACTTATTTACTCTTTGAAAAATATTTGGGCATGATCTCAATACACAATCTTGAGTTCTATACAATACTCCTCATTGGGCACCAAAGAAAATCATGTGTGTTTCATGAGGTCTTATCATGACACCCAAATTCAATAATGTGTTATCTTGTGATTTAAAATGTCATTTCCTACCAATGATTTTCATTAGCCATAAATATTTTCAAATAATATTTTTAGTGTCATGCATGATCACATTTACAAATCACCTAATCACACACACATCTCATTTAGACTCAAATTCAATCACACATAATCATTCTATTTTATTTTTTATGGTCTTATATTGCTTTTTGTGACCCATCTCGACTTTTACGATCAAATATGATTGTTATTATTTCTCATCATGTTTTATTTAACATTTAGTCAGGGTTAATAGCTTCAAACCTTACCAAAAAACAAAATCATCCCAAAAGCTCCATCATGAGGTAATTATTTATAACAATCTCCCCCTTTTGTTTTGTTGAAAACTCCTCATATTTTTATTTCTTGATGAATATTATTCAATATTCAACCACCATTCCCTTCTTATGATTCTAATAGAGATTCGAGATTTACTCAATACACACTCTAATCCCACATGTGAAATACACATAATGAGAAACAAGAGTACCAGGAAAATTTAATCAATGAAACACTTCATTTCATGATAAACACACTCTTATGCATTGATCACAAACATAAACTATCCTGATATATAATATTTGATAAATTGCCTTTAGAATCATCAGATTTAATACTCCCCCAGTATTATTTCTCCCCCTATCTTGTTGCCCCACCAATCATAGCTTCTCCCCATATCTTGACTAAGGAATTTTATCCTATTTAAAAGAACAATTTCCCCCCTTTCTCACCGAACCCAAAGGCCATTCCTTTTAGGTGTAAAACTGGTCAAAGAAAAAATATGAGAACATTAGGCAAAAACAAACCATACCTAGTGGATAGGGGGCCCCACATACAGACTTTTTCAAGTGTGGGGAGTCAACTGAAATCATATAGCCATTGGATACCTTTCAAAAAATTATTTATATAAGGTCTTTGTCCGAATGTACCCAACACGAAGTTTTGTATGCACATACTCCAACTTCACAAGACTATATTCCACCTTCTCCTTGATAAAATGATATTTTAATTAAATTTGCTTTGTCCATGAGTTAGAGAGTAAATTTTTTCTAATATTTATAGAACATGAATTATCACAGTTGGTTCTTATCAGAGACATCACTTCTACACCCATATCATCATGTTGTTGCTTCAACCCATATAATGGTGGGAAAACATGAGTAGCTGCAATAATTCATATTTCATGGAATTCTGAGAAATGAATCCTTATTTCTTGGTTATCTAGTAAATAAAATATAGAATAAGATATAAAAGACTTACGGACGTGGTTTCCTATCATCTATTGAACTGGACCAAACTGCATCTGTATATCCCATGAACTCCCGCTGGGATTTTTCATTGTACATAAATCAGAATTCTACCATTCCCTTTAACACTGATGAATTATTTTTTACTACAAGTATGTGGCTTGGTTGGGGTTATATTGGTATCATACTTCTGGGAATTTGGAAAAACAATATTAGGTCTCATCACTGTCATGTACCACAGACTACGGATTTTTTTCCTGTATTCTGAAATATTAACTACATTTCTTTAATCATCCCATGGTAATTTCATCCAGGTTGCCACCAAAGCCTTCATCTCCTTGGAATTATCCTTTCCAAATATTCTCATACCCACCTTTTAATATATATATATATATATATATATATATTGATAAATTAATGTTCCATTATTCCTTTGGGTAACCCATACCCCAAGAAAAACAATCAGTTCACCGATCATTGACATTTAGAACTCACATTTCTTGAATTCAAATAACTATCAGCACTACGCTTCATCTGATCCTCCAAATATTATGTCATTGACATATACCTGTACCATCATCCATTGATAACTATCATGGTTGAAATATTTAATTTAATAAACTCCACCATGATTAAAATTAATCATTTTCAAAAACTAATCCACCCTTGAATACCATTCTATTGTTGCTTTCTTAAACCCATAAAAATCCTTCTTCATCCAAAAAACTCTTTTCTTATCTTCATGAATGATAAAACCCATCTAAATACTCAATAAAAACATCTTCTTCCAGAACCCCATTTAGAAGCGCTGACTTGAGGTTCATCTAGAAGACCCTGTACTTTATTTGAATTGCTATGGAAAACAATAATCCAATAGTCTCTATCCTTGAAATATGTGAAAATGTTTCATCGACAATGATAACCTGTATTTGGGATTACCCTTTACACACTTGTTGTTATTTGTTTTGATTCATTGTTCTATATTCAATCATCTTATTGTGAAATACTCATTTAATCCCAATTACAATCTTATCTATTGGCCACAAAATAATCTCTCGTGTATGAGTCTTCTCAATTTTGTGAATCTCTTTATCCATATCATGAACCCAATTCAAATATCTGGTTGCTTCATCAAAACATTTTTTCTCCACCTATGATAAGTAATATTCTATTTGTATAGTCATTTTCTATACTAGTTTTGTCTGATATACAATTATGTTCTTCCTATCAATTTCATAACTTATATTCTTTCTTTGTGGAGGTTGTAAATTTTTCTCATCCTTTTCATCATCTGAATGTTCTTCTGAATCTACATATGTAATTCGAATATCCCTTGATCTGGTTAACTCTTCATCACTATCCTTTAGAGACTGATCATATGTATTGTAAATAATCATCTCATTTTCCATGAAAGGTACATATAGGTTTTAAACTACAATTTCTAGACACTTTTTAAATAATTTATATGCTTTTATTTTCATTGATTATGCAAGAAATATCCCTTAATCTTCAGGGGACAAAAACATAATTTTTCCTTCTTATTGAGAATATAACATTTACTTCCAATGACATAAAATTACTTCAATGAGGACCTCTTTGCGCACCATTTCTCATATGGTGTCTTATCCATTTTTTATCAACTGTTTCTTAGAATTTTATTCTCAATTAGAATTATTCTAGACATGATGTTGTTAATATGAATTATTATCTATAATACCCCATTCTGTTTTGGAGTTCTTATAGTTTAAACACGGTGCCTAATCCTGTGATTCTCAATATAATTCTCCATTCAGAAATTATTGAACTTGGTTCCATTATTTAATAATATATTCCTTTTTTTCTGACCTATTATATTTTAAACATCCTATTGATATTGTTTAATAAATATTAACATTTAAGACTGGTGGGTGAGGATTGATACCCATTCCATTCTACTAAAATCATCTATTATGAGAAAATTGTATATCCTCTCATCAATAACTATATGAAAAATTGGTCCACACACATCATTATAAACTAAATGAAGACAACCTCTTGACCATTTCTATTTTTCCTTATAGTACTTTAGAATGATCTTACCTTGTTGAAAAGAATCACACATATGGGTATAATCATGTGATAATATAGGGAGGTCTTGGTGAACATCTTATTCCTCCAGATTATCCAATGATGTTGGCTCAAATGGGCATGATAGTTTTGTCATTTCTTCTTATATTCTTCTTTAGAGAAAAAAATATATTCTTTTCCACTCATAAGGTAGATATTAAAATTGATAAAAATTCCTTGAAAAAAATTCCACCAACTTCTTCCATGACGACACATAATTTTTGTGTGAATATTATGGAATGTGAGTCACAAAATTGATTGACACTGAGAAAGTTGTGACTGTGAATGTTGATAATTATGACATCAGTATGTCTCATGTCTTTGCTCCGAAGCATGGATTTTCCTAAGAAAATACATTTCAAACCTTCATCATTACAAAATAATATGACTAATTCCTTATCATACATGCTTCTAGTTAAAAAAAATCCTTATTACGTATCATATGAGATGTGCATCCACTATCAATAATCCATAGACTAGTGTGATTTGATGCTTTAAAGAAAATTTCTAAAACCACTTCATGTTCAACTCTATTCTTATTTTTTTTCCACGTTTTATTATTCATTCCTGGTAGATATTGACAATCTTGACCTTCCTTAGATTATGATAGACCATCTTCATCCTATAGATCTTCTAATCGATTTTGAATTTTCAGCTCATTTGACAATATATTTGGTTGATTCATATGACCATATTGATTTTTCTTCATTACATTCCTTTGTATAGTTTATGACCAATATCTTTCTATGTATCTAAATCCTCTAAACCTAATATAATGACCATAAAAGGATGATCTAGAAAATTGAACTTTTTTTGACTTCCTCTATTGGTCATGCATCCTTCAATACCTATTTTCTATGGGACAAATATTTTTTGAGTGTTTCATCATTCCAAAACAATAACACAACATGTGGGTTACATTTATGTGTGGTAATAAATCTACACTAGTTGTCCTTGGAGTTCTCTAAATATTCTAATTTCTCTTCATACCAAAATCAATCTTCTATATCGGAGTGGGTTCTTGTGGTGTATCTTCAACCATTACTACTTTCTGGTTTTGATCAAGCATCATACCATCCTTATTAATTAGATTTTATTGTTGCCTCTATTCTAGTGTACCACTATGCTCTACATTCATAATTCCTATATCATCTATGAATTTATTTCATGATTTTGTATCGAGAGCCAAAAAATGTTCTTCATCCTTAACTCTTCATCTCAGGCTAATAACTTCCTCTTCAAGTTCATCAATACGTTTGATTTTCACTTTTCTAGTTTTATTCAAACAATAGATTTATATTTTGTTTTCATCTATTTTGAGCATGTACTCAATAACCTTATCAGAAATTTCTAGAATTGAGGACATTAGTATTTCAATTTCTTCACTGATCTCAGATATCTTTTCTTTTTATTGCTGCATGTATAGTTTGGTATCAAAAACCACTTTGTTGGATTTAATCTTTTGTCTCTCCAAATATTTATTTAATCAATAGTAGCTTGATGTTCAACCTGAAGAACAAATATTCCTTCAGTTCCACCTTCTTCAATTTATCTTTCTTATTTTATTACAGAATTTCTGACAACTACCCCCATAGCATCCAATTTATGATTCCTTTAGTCCTCTAAGTCCTCTACCTCATATTATCCTGAATATTCATCTTCTCTTAAAATTAGATTCTTATTTTTAAGGAAATTTCTATTAATATTTTTCTTCCCTATCACGTAGGATGAATACATATTCTTGGGAATTTCAACTTCATCCTATTCATCTTTTTGAAACTTCTTTAGGGAACTTTTTGCACGATGTCCATCCTTTCCACATAGAAATCATTCAAGTGGAAGTTTCCCTTTGAAATATGTTTTCCTCTTTGGATATTTGAGGCGAGGAATGAAGGTACATCATCTATCTCTTCATATTACTGTCCATCGTCGGGGGAGAGATTCCTCTTGGACTTGAATTCCACCTCTTTGGATTTCACATTTCCCCAAGAATAATTGTCCTTATTTCTGATTATATATTCTACAAGGGTAATATGTATATTATCCAATGCCAGATCCTATGGATCGTTGTCTTCAAATACTAAAACATTCATATTAAACCGAGGTGGATGTTTCCTCAATATACTCTTAAAAATCATTATATCTTTAATTAATTCTCCAATACCACACATATCTTCAACTAAAACATCCAACCTATCAAAGTGTGCATCAAAAAACTTCATTTAGGTTTATTCTAAGATCTTCATACCTATTCCCCAAAACTTACATCTTCACCTCTCTGACAATTTAATATCCTTCATAAATATTCAACTTCTTTCCATATATAGCTTGTGATCTTTTAAATGGAATAAACACTATATAGATTGAATTATATAGGTCTCCACTAAAGAATTCATTCATATATCATTGTAATACAATTATCTTCTTTCAAATTCTGATAATGCACCAATATTGATATCGGATGATATTACAAGAAAAGATATCATGAATAAATCTGTTCCTAATGATTGAATGTAGCGATGCATTCGATTATCCTATTGTTGAAATTTTCTTCCATCGTAGATCATAATTCCATTGTGTTTGATGACGTCTATTTCTTCTTCTTATATAGAACCTCTAATTTTCATCCTGTCCCTCTGATACAATTTTATGGTCCACTAGGTTAAATACCATGAGAGGGGTTCTGAATCTGAGTATGATAGATCAAAACTAATACACCATTTGATCATTTTTGGTCATTAAACAAAAAAAACTTATTAATTTATCCCGTAGAAATATAGGAACAGAAACTAAATCAGGCATGGGGAGCATCAATTTTATGTGTCTCACCCTCACTGGTTCACATAAAAGGAGCATAAAACAGTGATGTGATGATGTACCAAATCCTCTAAGTCTCGCTTTAAAATTACAATGTTTTGGATACATCAATTCTATACCCAGGCTCCTAGAATTTAAAAGATTTAGGGTCCCTTCACTGCATTCCAAATATTTACACCATAAGTCTCTTCTTTGGGTTCACTACCAGTTGAAAGGATAACTTTCTTCTTATTCCTTTACTCACTACTCTAGGAAGAAAATCAGACAACGTTTTGGAACTTGTAGGTCCCATCATTTTTTAGAATTCACACATTCTAAATTTTAGATGGATGCTCTATCGAAGTTTGACATTCATCAACTGATGAATGCCACATTGACACATATTTACTATCTGCTAAAACATTTGTGTAACCTTATGATGAATTTAATAAACCCTTATAACCTTTCAAAATACTTTAGAACCCGGTTCAAACACATAAAACCCTACACACACATATGGACAATTGTGAAAAATCCTAGTGTAAACCCATGAAACCTTTATTGAACGTCTGGCAGCTTTGGAAAATCCATGCTTCCTTGGGAGAATGTTTGATGATTTGCACGAACCCCTAGTGTGATCCCCTATCACCATTCGTGAACATCTTTCACTTTGTGTGAACCCCGGGTGTCTTTGGTGAACCATTGAAACATTACTCAAACCCCTGACATGATTTATGAACCTATGGAACCATGATCAAACCCTTGTTGCATGGAATGAACCTTTGGTGTGAACCCCTGGACACTGCAAACCCTTGGTCACCGCCAACCCTTGGTGTGAACCCCTGGTCATCGCAAACACTTTTTCACACTCTGTGAACCACCAATCAACATTCATTCTCAAGCACAAGTCTTATTTACTCTTTACTAAAGTTCTCTGCATAGGATTAAGATATATTCTTGAGTTTTGTGCAAGATCCTGCCACAAGCTCCAAAGACAATAATATGTGCTTCATGAGATCATACCACAAGACCAAAATTCAATCACAGACAATCTTGTGATTTACAAAGCTATTTTTCTTCAATTCTTTTCATGACCCACTGTGAGTTTCAAAAACCACTATGAGTGTCACACATGATCACATTTCTTAATCACCTCATATGTATAACTTCTACTTTAGAATAAAATTCAATAATTCCCAATCATTTTATTTTCAATTTTTTGGTCTTATAATGGTTTTTGTGACTCGTAACATGTTTCAAAGTCATCTATGAGTGTAATTTTAACTCATCCAAATTTATTTGAAAATTTGCCTCATCCTATATCCTCAAACCTTTTCAATAAAAACAATCAACAAAAAAGGACCATCATGGGGTATTTTTATCTAACATCCCATTCAATTTTCGTTCTCTAGATTTCAGTCACCCAAATCTCTTGGAAAAGACCCTTGTTCATCATCCATTGTCATGTAGTGAAGGACATGTAGTCGGGTATCCCAATTCCCTATAATCTAATCCCCCATCCATGTTATCACTATATTTATCTCTTTCCCCACATTAATCTATGATATTTAATCATTTCACTAAAATAATGGTGTCCAACATTCAATTTCTTAGTGTTTTTCAACCACAAGGAAGAGGAAATCGCGTTCAATGAAGGGAGAAATGTGAAATAACAATACAATCACAAACATGAGGAAAGGAAAAAGAATAATGATCATATCTACCATGATTTATTTTTTTCACAATTAAAAATAAAGATATAACAAAACAACAATGAAGAAAGTTTCCAAAAAAGATCCCCACAGATAACTCATCTAGTAAAATTTCTTATCTACGAATCAATCTGGAGTTAAATTGATCTGTCTTTGTCAGAAAAATATATAACAAGGAAAAAATCACATCAAAAAAATGTCCAAACATGATTCTAATCAACAACTGATATCGAAAATATCTACATTATGTTAATTATAGAGATCCTCCAATTCTATTGCATATCGATCATGGAACAACAACCTGGTTATTGTTGATCAATGGATCTTCCTCTACTCTCTCCAAAGGCTCTCCATGATTTACAATGCTATGTATCTAACCATATAAATATTCTGTATGTGCGGTTTAAATGAAGGTAAATTAGGTTGATGCATCAATGAATAAATAAAATACTTCATTTAAATATATTTTTATTTTTATACGCATGATAACTTTGTCACAAACACCCCATACTGATAATGTTTATCTCACACCTAGGGTAAAAAAAAATCCAGAACACAAATTTTCTATTATATTTATAATCCAAAACACCATTTATAAATAATTCCACATTTTTAGAAGAACTGTGAATGATTTCCATTAAATATATTTAATATATTTGAAATAATTATTTTGGAAACATTGAGTATGAAATTGCATGACTTTTCAGCACCTAGTCTAAAAAAAGTCAATATATTACCCAAAAAATATTCATTCAAAATAATTTTCATGAAATTCTCTCCAACTTGGGAATTTACATATTGAAAATCAGAAAAATTGGTTATATAAAAGGATGTAGGTACTGAGCATGTATCTCAACCTCCCGCTCACAGGTTCTCTTCTAATTATTCCTATACTACCTTCAAATATGTAACAAAAGAATATATCTCCCAAAAAAGATCCCCTCCATTTGATCCTTGACAACTAAAAGGTACTCATGAAACATAGCTCAATCCTCAATGAACATCTCACCCAAGTCGATAACATGTTAGGGGTCATGCACGTACCTCCTTAGTCATGACACATGAAATTGGGAATGTACTCTGTCTAACTGAAAAGGTAGAGACAAGTAGTATTATAGCTGACCAACACTATGGAGTATCTGGAAAGGGAAACTGAATCCCAAATATATCATTTTCCCTTGACCAAATATATGTAATTCATGTTTAGTTCAATCCTATAAGTACACATGGTCTCCCACCTCAAACTATAAAGGCCTCCATCATCAGTCAACCTGATACTTATGATTGCTCTATGAAGTCATCGTTCACTCCTAGATTATCTTCACCTTCTCAGTTGTGGATTGCACCGACTCTTGGTCCATTGTGCTGAATCACCTAGGCTATTTCAACAAAGTGGATACCATTCATTCCACCCATAAAAGGCCTCTAATGGTTCTATACTGATGGTGTAATTGTATCTATTATTTTAAAATAACTCCACCATTCGTATGTGATCCTCCCAACTATTTATGAAGTCCAATATGCATGATCATAGCATGTCATCTAGAACAAGAATGGTTTTCTCAATCTGGCTATTAGTTTGGGTGTGAAAAGCTGTGCACAAGAAAAATTTGAGTAAAAAACGACTCCTACAATCTCTTCCATGACTTATATGTTAATCAGTAATCTGGGTAAAAAATAATTATTGAGGTAATCCAAATAGAGAGACCATCTCCTGCACATAGAGGAATCTTAATCTACCTAATGAGCTCTTCTCCTGAATTTCTATGATGCGGGATGACATAGTGAAACAATATATCATCTCGTATGAGGAATCATGTCCCTAAACTTATTTCGTAACACTATCATGAATTCAATGAATATATCACCCCACTTCCACTCTTTCACCTCATGGTGTTGAGCTAAACCCATTGGAACATGATGCTCAACCTTGACATAATAACAAGTATGACATCAGGATAAAAACATCGAAAATCTGTTCCTGATCCCTCACCAAAAAAATGATTTCTGAGGGTTAGTATGTATATACCACACCATGATGTATCACAAAAGATGATGTATTAAACTCTCTCAGATCCTCCTCCTACAACATCAGCGGTATCATCATTATACTCTAATAAAACATAAATTCTTTCTTCCATCATAAAATCCATCTAGAACACGTCCAGTTGATATATAGTTTTGTAGGTTATCATAGTCTGTGTCCCTAATATGTGACTCCCTAAATCTATAAAATATAATATGTTTAACTACCATTAAATGGAGGTAACATGGTTTATTCCCATATATAATGGATAACTGCATCAAGGAAAACTTCTCGGCTTCCTCGTTCAGTAATTGTGAAAAAGATCTCTTGATGAGATCATGATCTACCTATTTTCCCTTCCCAAAAGTATTTAAAATTTCAATGTCATAATCTTGGAGTAACTCTGGACACCACTTCTATCTCAAATTAACATCCTTTTGAGAGAATATATACTTGAGAATCTTGGGGTCAAAATAGATGATAAACTGCTCACCCATCAGGGTGGTGTCACAACATATTTTGTGTGAATAGTACTGTTAGTAAATAAATATTTTGAGTCATATAGTTCAACTCATTTGTCCTCAACTTGTGCGACACATTACTTTTCATGGCCTCCCTCTATATCAGAATATATCCAATCCTAGTTCACGATGCATTATAGAAAACTGTGTTCATGACACCCTCGTCTAGTAATCTACTGATGCGATCACTCAAAAATCCTTGTCTCAACATCTAGAAAGAATTTTTGAACCCCTCAATAAACCTGAAAGGATTCCCCTTTTAGGTCATATCTATCATGGGGCCTGATATCTTGGTGAATTTTATTATGAATCTTTGATAATTTACATTCAACCCAAGGAATATATACACCTCCATAGTTCTCTTGGGTGGATCCCAAGATAAAAATAATTTTATATTTACAGATTCCATGGACACACCATCAACGAACATAACATCTTTTATAATGTGGACCTCCCAAAACCAAAACAGAACCATCAATAGATTTAATAAAATAGTTTTATCTTATAGTACATCCATAATCATCCATAATTGTCCCATTCACACCTCCTTAGATGTTAAGTACACAAGGATATTATCAATGAAGAATATGATTAACTGGTCTAAGAAGGGTTGAATGATCTAGATCATGAGTCTTGTAAACACTATTAGGTAACTGTATATGATGAAGAGCATCATCATTTACATATCGTGATAATAGATACATTGAAATTAGATGTTTGGTATATCCTCATCCCATAATCACAACTTGTTATTAATACATCTTATTTCAACCTTTGAGAACCATCATGCCACTCTCTACTGATCAAATAGTTAATTAATCATCAGTAGTGGATACATGATCTTCATGGGCACCTATTTCAAGAGCTGGCATCCCACATATATTCTCAATCTCTCATTTTTTATATTCGCTAACAAAAATTAGAATTCCCAAATTGAAAAATTGGGTCTAACAAATCTCTTCCTCTTTAAGTACTCCAATTGAACCGTTATCTGGCGAAGCTCTGTTGGAGAAATTTGATATACTGGTAAATATCAAGGTGAAACAAGTTTAGATTAATGCATAAGTCTATCTCATGGTGGGAAGGTATGCATGTAATGTCATTAGGGAAGACATCTGCATACTATTCCTAAACTATTAGAAACAAAGAACACATAACATCCACTACACTGACGGCCATGCCGACCAATAGATGAGTACTCAGCTAAAATATCTTATGAATGAGTCTATCATACAATATTTGGGTTTCATTTTAACCAAAAATATAGAACCATGTTTAATTATTTTAGACACACCACATCTTTCACCAAACATAGTCTATTTGGGAATGAAGTAATGGTAACTATTCCATACCTACAATGATGTCATTATTAACCATATCTGATGAAAATATATCTAAATAGAAACTCTCACCTCAAAAATTCTGGTCACACAGTCGTCACAAGAATGTGAACACTATGTCATCTTTAGTAGGAGTATCTAATCACAAAGGTTGACCAAAGGTCTCAACTTGAATCTATACGCCTCAAACCAGATATGTGGAAATAATGGAATGAATTGAACATGTGTCTATCATAACTATAGATAAGGAATAAAAGAAATAGATGTTACCTCGTATCATTATTAGATCCTTAGGATCATATGCCTCGACCCCCTATACCTACCCCCACCCCTTTCCACTAACTCCTAGAGCCGGGTGTGGACCACATGGGGGTGGTGGTAGTAATAATTCAATGTTTATACCATATACAACATCTATCCTAGATCCTCCTCCACATTTTACACCATGTATACTTTTTTTCTTTTATCGATAACACTAACATGATTGCCTATCCATTGTCTCCCTATTATATGTACGTCTGTATGGATAATATCGAGCAATATGTCACATTCCGTCATAAGAGGAGCACAACCTCTCTATGAGAATACTAGACCTATAATTTCATGCCTGAACCACATAACCTCTTCCTAGGGGAATCCTCTTAAAATTCCTCACACGTATAGGTCCATAATACTAATTTCATCCATCAGATACCAAAGGCTCTACTCCTATATGCCCATTTATAGAAACCACTATCTCCATCTACTCAGCAAGGAAACAATAAACCAATATAGATCTGTCTTGAACCCCACAGTAGTTAAGAATGAATAGTTGTATAACTCCATCTTAGATGTCTCTATGCATACCCCACATGAAGGTCTAATCTGGGAAGAATTGATCATAAAGTTTATACATCGAGTACCTAGAGAGGTTGGTGAAACTTGATGAATAATTAGATACAGTCGTACTTCCATTATAATTAATTAGAATCTAATAGACATATACATCCTTAAAAATACATGTATTTGACTCCTCTCAAAAAATGTGCACAGACTCCAACCATTCTAGAGTCACCTCGTCATCCTATTGGGTAACTAGACCCAACATTCTCCCAAACCAGCCATAGAGAAGGATCACTTCCAGACCTACCTTGTGATATTTCAGTGTCCTGAAAACATGGAAAATGTATTCCACGGACTCAATATAGTCCTCATCCTCCTAGGGGTTGGTATCACTTTGGAACCTGAGGGGGAACCGCCACTGAAAAACTCATGATGTGTGATTATTCTATGTGCCTCATCCACTGTAATTTCATGTACTGTCTTCTTCACAACATGTGGTGGTATATATAGTGTGCCAAATAGAGGTAAAATCATTGTAACTGGTCCCTATAATGATTCCTCATCACAAATGGGATCATCCATGGGATCCTGATTAAAAAAACAAGCTATTATACGTAATGGAGGTATCTTGAAATAAACAACATGTACCACATTCAAAGAGTATGTATGGAGATTTGACTCAAGATGAACTTCCAAACCATGACCAATTCATACATGGCATATGTACCATTTTTTACTTGCAACATTTTTTATCATGTATCAAGTTAAAATGAATGTGATCAGTGTCCTGGTGTATGGAAATATCATCCACTACACTAACACATGAGTCATTAGCCTGAAATCTAAATTAGAAACACATGACAATGTTTCCCAACACCAATCTCACAGACTCTAGTCCAAAGGTAAAATCAACTTCTTTGATACCATTGTGTGATGACCTATCTTAATGGGTTCTTTGAGTTGACTCCACATTTCCTTCTCTAATATGTAATGGGTTAGAGACTAGTGCCAAGTAGGTATATCACTAACATGGAATCCCTTATCCTAAGTACCAAAACACGCACATGCGTATCCATTCCCATACAATGAGGAAATTTAAAACAACAACTACACTATCCATGCATACATAAAAAACCTAAAACTAGAGTATGATAATAATAAATAGAATGTAAAAGAGTCCAAAAAAAATCCCACCAAAAAAGAGATTGATAACATGTCCAACCTAAAGGTAAAGAATGATACAATTGGCAAGATAACCAAATGAACACACACTAGTCTATCTAGATTACTAATAACCCATTTTCCTAGTCCCTCTAGGTCTATGTGAAAATGATTATCATATACACAATACATAACATGTATGATAAAATTCCATTAATGGATGAGTATAAAAATACCCAATATGACACCCCGAAACTCGAATTCATATAAAAACCGAAATAACAATCATCCCTACAAAGTTATATGTCTATATTGTACATAAAATTAATATATAGTATAATGGAAAAAGAAACATAATCTCATTTTAAAGTAAAAATCATAATTCCTTCTTGATATTCCTACTTTTTGGTTCCACATACAACCTTTCTGGGAGAAAAAAAAATTTCATGTTAGATAAAACAGATTAAATTATTTTGGGAGGTCATGCCTGTGTCTCACCATATTAATTATAATCTAGAACTCTGAACAGATACTATACATGTATGATAATCAAGCCCTATGTCATGGGGTATACCAAAAACTCAATATGGAATAACTCACTAAGTAGAGAATGGAATCCCACATAGTGTTGGTAATGAAGATAATAATAACTCCACCTTAGACAAGAATATGATAGAGGATCTCATTAAAGGCCTCACTAAAGACTAATACAACTACATCCCAGAATTCTTACTAAAGGGACCATTAACCTATTGGCAGGACATGACTCTATACTGACCATTAGGGAAGGGATATAGGGAAATCTCCCAAATAAAATATTTCTAAGATACAGTGGAAAAGGGATCCCAATAAACATTTAAGGAGTACATGGTGTGCACTACTAAAACATGGAAACCCCTTTTAACACCAGGTCCTACAAATGTAGATAGTTACTTTCCATGTCCGTGTGAAATTTAATGGTGTTCCCATGCTTGTGTACTTTTTTCCGTGTCCTATTACACGACTATGCATGTGTACACCTAACATGTTCATTTCCATTTGGGAGTATATGGCAGGACAGTGCCCATGTACTCCTAGTCATGTATGTGTACCCTTTAAGATACATGAAGAGACTATTGGAAAGGGTCAAGTTCTTTCTGATATGGTTGTTCTCCAAGTGATTCTTAACCTCATGTGGGAAACCTAGACACCACACTAGGGGCCTTGGACGCCATGTAATACTAGATTATACGTCTTGTGTTACGAGATTATTTAAGAGTACTAATTCTTTATCCCATAGTATCATTCTATAATCTGAAAAAAAAAACATTAATGGATCATGCTAGTGATGTGTAATCACTTCTAAGAGACCCTTATCATCAGCATTCTCTAGATTTTAGTCTTCTGATTCACCTAGAAGACACCCCCACACATCATCCATGTTCACGTAATGAATAAAAAATAATTTGGAATCCCAAATCTGTCTGATCAACTTCCTCTTCTATTTTCACACAATATACATGTCATTCTAATATAGGATCTTCTAGATTGAATCATTACGCCATGAAATGTGTGTGAATAATTTTATTTCTTGGTGTTTATTAAACTGCAGGCCAATAGAAATCGCTCATAATGAACAAAGAAATTGAGAAGGTAATGACAATCATAAACATGAAGAATTAACCTTCGATAATTTATATACTATAAATGATTAATTTTCATTAGAATTATGAACTATGATATCAAAAAACAAAGCAATTTCCCTAAAATTAACCATGTAGATAATGTATCACATAAAATGATCGACCCAAAAATACATATGTTCATCGATTGATTCACATTAGTCATAGAAATAGACAAAGGCTATAGAGTACAATAACAAAGATCCTAACTTGTTTTGGATAAACTTATAATGGAAAATGTATCAATATTGTTGTCATTGGTGAGATCCTCTAATTCTATTTCACACTAATCATAGAACCTTGAGATGATAGTCATTCATCAACATATCTTCCTCCATGTTATCCATTGGATCTCCATGATTTATATGTATGTGTGGATAACCCTATAAATCTTATATAAGGGTGTTTTAAAAGAAAAAAAATTAGGTCATTGCATCAATGAGTAAATAATTAATTTATTAAATTATTTTTTTCATTTTAGGCCTGGGATGTGTTCTTCATAAACATCCTACGCTGACTATTATTATGTCATGACTAGGGTGAAACCCAAAATTGGAACTCAATATTTCCCTTATATTTAGAATATGAGCCCCAATTTAGATTTTAATTCACTATTTCTAGACAACTGCTCACAAATTATTTTTAATATATTTAATATATTTTAATCATTTATCCTGGGAACATCAACCCTTAGAATTGTATGTTATCTCATTGGCTGATCTAAAAATAATTTATTCAATATCAAAAAATAATATAGGGAAAATCTAATTTATTAAACTTTTTATTTTCTAAATTTCCAAATAATCTAATAGTGGTTTCATGGATTTTTTTAATTTAATAATATTTTTTGTTTTTAATCAACACATATGGGGGGAATGAAATGTTTTCAAATTTTTTAATAGTGTGTTGTTTTAGAAGGACTTTTATAGCATGGTTCTCTGAGTTAGTTTTAAAGGACCAGTTCGAACCTGGAATAAATGGGTTTTATTGGTTATTCCAACACCATTGATTAAACTGCATTAGTTTATGACTCATATAGAAATTATCTTATTATGAAATGATATGAATTATTAATTCATATATGTATGGATTTTAAGTTTTCTTTTTTCATTAGTGGGCATTGGAGGTGAGATGTTGTTTAGTTGTTAAATTTAATTATTGATTTATTCATGGTCACATGGATTGTAAAATTTTCTCACCAGTATTTTTTCAATGTAATGGGAAACATTGGAATGTTTTGGGGTAAATTGGAAGATAGATTCATTATACTATATTATCTTATGTCTGGAACACCTAGTGGGTTTCGTGCCTTGGCTAGGGGATTTCACCTTAAGAGGCAGAGTGGATATGATGGGGTTGGGTTTCTATCATGTTCACATAGTCTGATCAAGTTTTATATGATAGTTGCTTTAGGTTACCCACTTATGGCCATTTTAATTATCCCAAAGGTTATATCTCATATTGATGTTGGTAATATTATCTATATTGGGTTTTTCATCCCTACTATATACTTACCTAATGATGTTATCTTAGATATTCTTACAAAATACATTATTTTATTCCATTATTCTAATTTGTTTTTAGTGGAACAATTTTATATAAAAATTACATACATTATGTTTATTTGATTTGATGGTGCCTATTTTATTATACACCTTCATTTTTTTAATTTAGATTACATTTCATCTAGTTTCAAAAATGAATATTTAAAATACAATTAATCGATATTTTTTGTCTTTAATTATCTTGGAAGTACTCCATTTTTATAGTTTTTAATTTTTTCTATGTTTTTTCATTATTACACTCTTTTTTTATGAGAAATAGATTTTAAAATAATATTAAAATGTGAAGTTATTATTATACCTTTTTAAATTTAAATTAATTATTTCCAATTTTCTTAGTTATATTGTTTTCCAAAAATTATTTATTTAATTGGATAGGAATAGGATAAAACTATGATACTTGTTATAAATAAATATATATATATATATATATATATATTTGGAAAACGAATTTATAGATCATTTTCAAGAAATAATATAGAAGGTGTTTTATAAAAAATGAAATTTTATAGACACTTTTTTGAAATCCTTCTTGGACTATTTATCTCACACCCAATATACACTCATATGTATATGTTTGTTGACCGTATGTTTTTATATAGGATCCAATTTTTTATCCCAAATTATATTTATTTCATTTTTACAATTATTATATGTTTTTTGATTTGGTGAGTGGCCATGGGTCACTTGGAAATGGTTGAATTGTGAATTGAGTTGTTCATTAATTTTACGATGTTTTTTATTATCCATATCATACCCCTACATTCTTCACACTACTCATTAATATTTTAAATGATCTGATTTATTTGTATATTCATATTTATTAATATACTATATATGTATGTATTTATATGAAATATTAATTAATTTAAAACTGTGTTTATTTATTATTTCTTATTCCATAATTGTTTGCTTTGACTATTTGGGTTTGTTAATTTTATATGCATTGATTTACATTATATTGGGATACGATGATAGAATATGAGTTATTTTCCACTTCATTTTTATTTTATTCGTGAGTCAAACAAATACAATTCGTTATTATATTAATTTTTAAATGCTTGTCGCCAGTTTATGGTGATCAGGAATACACTTTGTGTATTTTTATAGGATGTTTTAGGTGATTTGGTTGGTTATCCTAGGTAGGTTTGTTATAGTTTTTTTCATATTAAAGACATTTATTTTGGATAACCATTTAAATTCGTTTCAAGTATTGATCTAATTCTTGATTATCTTTTTTTTATTATAGAATTTATAATGTATAAATAGAGTGAAATGAATGAAAAATATTCTTTCATGAATGTAGATCCCAATAAATAAGTATTCATTGAACAACCTGATATTTTTTGTAAATATTTTTTGGAAAAAACATGACATATAGATGAATGATTCATTTATATTTTAAGATATTCTTGAAATAGATGAATTTATTTAATTAAAATTTTGATAGGAAAATAGTTGTGAAATATATAAATTTGGGTATTTTTATTGTCATTATTTATATTGATGAGTGAAGATGGGAAGATTTTGTTTTAAAAAGATATGAATCATTTAAATTTTTATAGGCTTGGTGAAATTATATTTTTTCTAGGACTATTTTTTGTGAATGAAAAATAATAAAATTTCCTATTTGAAAATATATACTATAATGACTTTAAAAAAACCTCTACAAGATAGTCTCTATAACGTTATACACACCTATGAAATTTGGTGTGATGTTTTGAATTGATTTTTTAGGACAACATATTAATTAACAAGTCTATATGGAGTTTTTTGGATGCCATTTAATATAATATCATCTCGACCACCTAGTGTCTACACAGTGAGCATGTGCAAAGACAGTGTATGTGATAAAAAATAATCACACATTAAGGTTACTAAAAAGTTCATAGGTATATAAAATTAACAATGATCTATGAATGTTTGTACTATTTAAGTGGGAAAAAGAATTTATTTTGGTAAATAACATATGACTAGGATGAAAACATTGATGAATGAAAATTTACATCATGTGGTAGATTTTTTCTTAGATAAATTTCTTTGATTTAGAAATAAATTATTAAAAATAGTTTTTTAAATTTTTATATAATTTTATTATATTACTATTGTTCAAGCATGTACACAATTTATAAGGATGTAGAAGCTTATATATTATCTAAAGGTGAAAGCAGAAAACCCATTGGTAATTATTTATGATAAATAACATGTAATAAATATCTACAATATTCTATTATAAAATAAAAATTAATATACCAAAATATAAAATATAATTCCTAAAATATATATTGGTAAATTTAGTTTTAAAACATGATCATTTATCATCATAAAGTAAAATTATATATTTTTTACAAAGGAATTTCCAAACATCATATTTGAAGAGATATGTCCGAAAATAAATTTTTATAGTCTCACTATTACATAAGTTACAGTAATAACATCACAAAATTCTTTGGATTTTATTATTAAAGGGTTTAATAAAGAGTAATCATAGCACATGAGATTTTTTAATATTAAAAATATTTTTTTATCAACAAATTATGATGAATTATTTACAATAAAAGAATTAATCTGGTTGAAATAAATATCAAAATTCATAACATATATTACAAAAAGGGAAGAAATTATTTCACAAACAATTATTCATCTTGATGTATGGTTTCAATAAGTATTTAATAATGAAAAATGGTGTTATTTATTTATATTTTATTTAATTTAATATAAATTTAGGGGGTGAGATTAAAAATAAGAAGGAATTTTTTAAGGATTTGTTATAGTTTTTTCAATATCATTATCAAAGATTTTTAGATTATGAAACTATTGTTGGGATCATCATAGGTGATTGAATATGTTTTTTCTAATTTTTATTTTACATTATTTTTTAGATTAAAATTATAAAAATTATAAAAAGAGGTTATAAATAACATTTTAGTGACTTATAAAAATTTAAACTTTCGACATATTATAAGGATTAATTTTCATCTAGTTTTTATAGTTGAAATTAAATTTGAACATTTTGCATATGATTGAATAAGATGTATCAAAAGTTTCATAAGATTGATCTAAAGCACAAATAAGAAAAGAAATCATTAAAAAAATTTATATAAAAGAGAATGTTAAAAAATATATGAGTTAATTAATAAATATATAACTAATACAAATGTTATATTCATATATTATTTTGACTATTATAGATTTTGGAAATATTTTCAATATATATTTTGAAATATTTTCAAATTTGATTTTGAAATATTTTCAAGACTGATATAACATACTTCAGAATATGAGTTAAAATGAACTGAGTACTGCTAAAATT
This sequence comes from Viscum album, assembly GCA_963277665.1. Classification (NCBI taxonomy): domain Eukaryota; kingdom Viridiplantae; phylum Streptophyta; class Magnoliopsida; order Santalales; family Viscaceae; genus Viscum; species Viscum album. The sequence goes on from OY728156.1 coordinate 1,978,257,331, forward strand.
CGATATGTTATAGAGGTTGATTTATTAATGGAATTTAAAAATAAATGTAACATTTACCCAACCCCACCTTCAATGATTTTCTTTTCACATTCCAAGGGAATAATAGAAAAATAAACATACTGGATGTAATTTTTTTTGGATGTGACAATTGAATGGAAAACCATTGAATTGAAATTTGTAAATATAGTAAAAAAAACTATGAATGTGATTGATATGGAATAATTAGGTGTATGAACTAATAATGATCAAGTTTATTTTAGAATATATAATAAAATTTAAATAGATTTCTTATATGGTGAATTTAATAAATGTATTATTTCATTGATGTTATTATATGATTTGATGAATCTGGATCACTACAATTTTATAATGTAATGGAATGGGTGATATAATAGAACATATGAAAATGTATTAATATGTGAATGTGATATATTATGAAATTTGGAAAAGGGTTAATAAGATCAATTGATAGTGAAATTGAATATAACATTTCAATAAATTAGGTTAGGTGAATGAAAATGCATGGATTCTAGGGTGTGACTGGAATGAAACAATAATGGTATGGAAGTGATAGTTTTGGCATAAAAGGTGTATTTGTGGGAATGGATTCTAATAATGATCATTTATAAGGTGTAGGAATGTGTTTGTGATGCTTTTATTGATCAAAAAAGTTATGGGAAATGACCAATGTATTGTGGCTTGTTTATATGAACCGTGAAGAGTGAATAGGAGTAACAAGTTGGGAGGTGGTGGATTTTTAGTTGAAAATTGGGTACGAATATGGAATATATATTTTAATTACTCATGGTTGCGTAAATATAATTTAGTTTTTGGAATGGTATGTCATGGTATATATAATTAATGGTGGTTGTCATTTTATGATTATGGTTATACAGAATAATATAGTTTTTATTGAATTTATTGTGGTGATTTTTCATGTTATTCGCACTGATTTGACATATTTACAAGATTATATGGAATTCATGGTAAATGGGAATATTTTTATTACAATATTTTGTTAATAAATGGACAATTTATTGTCAAATATTTATGTGAGGTAAGAGATGTTGTCTTCCCTTAAACTGATATAAAAGAAAGTTGTTGTATTCTAATTAAAAAATATTACCTTCTTTAATACAATTTTCTCTTTATATAGTTGTTATTATTTATTTTGATGTATATTCTTTGTTATGGTGATAACTAGTTATTGTGAATGGAGATTATTTAATTATAGGTGTTGATTGAATGAGGAGATAATTATTATTTAGGAAATGGAATTTTGGTTCTATCTATGTGTGTTTGGGGGGTGGAATTTTATTCCCATTCTTTAAATTATTGTACCTTTTATTTAAAGCACATAAATAATTAATATTTATATATTCCATTCATGGGGACTTTATTATGCTTGTTTCCATGAAATAATGGGGTTTGTAAGAAGAACCTACTGATTATAATTATATGTTCACCATGTTACTGTTTATATATTTAACTGGATTATGATGTTGGTGTTTTGAGGAAACATTGGTTCCTGGATGAGAAATTTTTCTTGGAGTGGGTGGATTTACATATTGATGTTTTCCTTTTGATGGCCCTAGTTTGGGTTCTGTTTTTTTCTATTAACCTAATCATGCAAGTGTTTATTAGTTTATATGGATGTTTATCATCTTATTTGAGGTTGTTGTTTTCTATTTTTTTATGTAAAATTGGGATTCCTGGTTCTTCCATGACCTGTTACCTAATAAACAGTACTCTAGGTGAGGTCAGGACATAAAATAACACATTGTAAAAAATTAATTGAACACATCATGGTTGTTTTTTATTTCTTTATATAATATATAATATAATAGGGAATAATGACCCAATAAAATTAAAATTTTATTTACAATGATGAAGAAGAGTTCGTAATTTTATTATTTAAATAATTTTTTCACATATTTATAGAAAGAGGATTTTAATTGATTATTTATCCATGTAATAAAAAAACTATAAATGAATAAATACCTCTAATAGTTTTTAATTTTTGTTCTTTAGAACATCATGTAGGAGTTTTGTCTTCAACTGGTTTTTACGAATAATAAAAGTGAGATAAAGAAATTTATATATTTAAGAAAAGTTATTTATAAACATGTGAGATGTGGGAATATTTAAAAGCGTTGAATGATAAGAAATAACCCTAAGGTGATTTAAATTATGATACAATTATATCATTATGTACTAGAACTTACTATTCAACACAATGGTGATTCCACAAAATCTAGGAGATGAGCCCTGCCAATGAGCACGTACTCGAGTGGTAAGGGCTCCTGCTTGGCATCTAGGATACCCGGGTTCAAAACTAGGTGGAGGCCAATTTCCGAGTACTATAGAATTACTGTATCAGTCATTATAGCAGGACTGTAGTAGTACTGTAGTAGTTACTGTACGGTACTATAGCAGCCGAATCTATTCCCCCCGATTTGGGCCTTCGGGACACCACTTTGGGCATATGGGTCTCCAGGGCCTTCGGGTCATCGAATGCCTTCGAGCTAGAGGGCCTTCGGGTCATGTAGACCATGAAGTAGCCCAGTTCATAGAGAACAGGCCCCAGAAGAGGATGTGAGCAACACGAGTAGAAGCCACCAGATACAGAGCTAACCAGATTAAAAGAATGAGAGGGTATGGGAGCCACCATCGGGACCAGGCACCGTGCAGCTTTATACGGGGAAATGCTGGCCAATCAGCAATGCAATATGGGAGTTAGGTGATCAATGACACAAAAAGATGGGGAGGGGCAGTTCAAGTGGGCTGGGCCTACGGGTCATGTATTGGGCATTGTATGCCTCTAGGCCTTCGGGTAATGTATTGCGGGTTTGTCGGGCCTTGTGCCTTGGGACTACGGGTCATGTACGGGTTCCCCTTCAACCCTTAAAAGGGGTATTATCCGTAATAAAAATAAAAAATAAGGCCTTCGGGCCATTCGGGCTTGGAGATAAGCCCTGTAAAAATATTGTGTACATATTTATTTGATTTAAATTTTACATCCAATGATTTATTTAAGTAGGTCAAAAGGATATCCCATCACTCTAATAGGTATAGAGCCTTTTTTTGAGAAAAGACTAGTAAACAATTAAACATTGATTCACCCCATCCTTTCATTGTGTTGATCAATTATCCTCTTCAGGATTTTTTTTAATTTCATTTATATTACCATGAGTATAAGTTTATTTGGTCTCTATATTATAGATTTATAATCTAATATTATTTTCATAAGTATTTCATGATTGCAACTATTAATTTTAAAGAAATTATAAAATATATTAGTGTGACAAATTTATTTGTGGGATAAAACTATTGTCTAGATTCATCTTCGATGGTACAAAAATTTATATGTTATATCTATATATCCCTTTTCCTTTTCCTTTGTATCATAATATATACTTTTTTATAATTTTTCATTCACTATAAAAGATAGTGATAATAATATAATTTTGAAATTTCATACCAATTTATTATCGCATGCCCTTATAAGATTGATAATCCATATTTTGAATTTGCATACAGAACAATATATTAATACCATCATCATTAACGGGAACTTATTGTTCAATACTAATCTCTTGAACAATAAAAATTCAAACTCTCACATGAAAAAATGTGTATGGAATATTATAAAAGATATATCCTTGAATGTTTTACACTCATATCCTTATAATTTAATTGTTTGTGGGTGATTATATATATGAATCACTAATAATTTCACCCATATGTTTTTTTAAAATAAATGACCATTAATTTATTGCATAAAAAATATTTTAATTTAATGAAAAACTATTAATACCCTCAAATAGTTTATGAATTTTAGAAGACTTACTTCCATCATATATGGGGATATGACTCTGTATATTTTTGTTTTTTGTTAATTGGGTTTTTATTAATCCCTTTTAAGAATAATTTATTGTAATTAATTTTTTCCTTCAAAATAATTCATGTTTACCATTTAATAAATATTCTAGGGAATTCACCATAAAATTGAATTCTTTGAAATACTTATCAATTTTCACCCATTCTCATGTTTTTATCAAGTAGTTTCTTAATGAGACTCTAAAACATACCCCTCCAAAACCACAGTATTGTCCTATAAATTCCACTTCCAAAATTGTTCGTTATCATTTATAGACCAAAGATAATTTTCTTTCTTATGTCATAAAATAAATATAAATTAAATTCTTCATTATAAGGTTATAATAAATAAAATAAAAAATAACATTTATTCCATAATTACACATTCATATTATATGTTTTTTGTGTCTCTATATATCTGTTGACTTATATTTTTAATATGATCCACCTTTAAAAAATAAAGAACATACTAGAGGAATTTTTAGACTTTTATCACTCATTCATTATGTAAATAGACACACATCAATTATTTTTTCCCTTTTTCACATTAATGTCTGATTAAAAATATAATGTACATACTAGCTATTTATCAGGTATTGTATACCCAATCCTCTATTTTTATTAATTGCATGGATGTATTATTACACATTTATGATTATATAAAGGTAGGTAATTTTTTTAAAAATTAAATTTTGTTAAATTGAATACTTTTTTATGTTATTTTAAATAGACCTTAATCAGTTAAACCATAAATTAAAGTACTAAACTTCACATCAGATGACTAAGTAATCCCACGTTTCTTATATTATGTTGTTCTAGTATATAATAAGAGGGTGGGGATTGATTTTCCCATAGTAAACACTATAATATTTTTTTAAATGTAGTGTTTTGAATTCTTGATGACAATTTCCAACAAATCTCAACATGAAATTCCCCTTATGGTCTTTTATGAAAAATATATTTTTTAAAAACACAAAAATAATTGTTTTTGAAGTAATTAAACCAAATCATGAAAAAAAGTTATAGAAACGTATTTTCAAAATATCTTCACAAATTAACTTTATATTTTAGTCACAAAATTCTATTAACTATCAATATAAACTAACACATGCATTGTAATTCCTACTTCTATCCAAACCACTTAATTTGGATTCAAAGTCATGAAAAAAAAACACAAGCGATTGGGTGTGTCCCTAAAATTTCTAAAGAATTTAGCTAGCATCAAGGTATTTATGTGTAACACCATTAAGTGAATGATCAAACTCAATAAATACTCAACTCAAAAATTAATTCAATATAAAAAATATAATGGATACATAAGATTTCATCATGTACATATAGTAAAAAAAATTCTAAAACAATCAATCATTATAATTATAGACTTACATACATTAAAATACAATAAAATATTTCACAATAAAATTTATGATTATCAAAAAAAAAAATTTCCATTAATTGTATCCACTAGTCTATGATCAATACCTAGTAAAAAAAATTCAAAAACACACCAACATACCTATAACTCAATCCAATTATCATATTAAGGTTGATCATGGTGAATATAAAGAGAATGAGTACATAACATGGATGCATTTACCTAATAATCCTAAATGAGTCGCATGTATTTTTAAACCATTTTTATAGAATAAGTATCAATTTATATTTCATTTTTCCAACCCATGACATAATATAAATATGAATAAAAATAATAAACAATATAATAATATAAACAAATATTATTCCATGAAATAAACCAAACTAGAAATTAATTTCCACACCTCTTCATGTAACTCTCCATGATACTAACAATATATGTACACATCTTAAAAAACTAAACTTTTCATTATATTCACTACCATTCCAAGTAAACCCACCAAAAAATAAAAAATTTACAAACCATTCTAGAAAATCCAATAAAAAATAACTGAGCATCAATGATTCCACACCTTCATCAAATCATAATTAAAATCCGAAAATGAAAACCCAAAAATTTAAATCCTCACCCATACTAATTTCCCAAACTTGATTATCCAAAAAACTAATATTTTCTATATAATTACAAATAATGTAGGGAAACCAACCTTATATCACATCCATATATTAATAACTTTACATATAATCTATCACACACACAATATCACTCCATATTATAAAAAATAACTAAATTTAAGACCATAAAAACTTTTAATAAATACATAATTAAATATAAATATAGATATAAAATTTTACATCAAATTTGTATAAATATCACAACCTACACAATTGTTTAATTGAAAGGATTGGTGTGTTGATAGTGATCACCAATGTGGTGAAAGAAAAAATTGTCTGACGACAACTGGGAAGTTTATTATTTTTATCTTGTGATGGAGATTCCATAGTTATACAATTTCACTTCTAGTCCATCATTTCCACTTCACTGGGAAAATACATAACTATGAATTAATTTTTTCTTGATAATTTATTTTTGGGGGTTAATTTTGTTCACAATCATTTGCATTGGGTTGACTATTCATATTTACCTTTCATAGAAACTACCAATAGTTCCCACATCCATAAATGGGTACATACCTAATTTCAAAATCTAGGTGGTAAATTGTGGTTTCAAATACAATTGAACTTAGGAACTCACAATGGTTGATATTATGGGAGGTCAGACTCATCTCACCTTTTGGGGGGAATTTTCTCTTACTCTAGGACTATCTTATAAATTTTTGATATGTTTGAAAGTCTATTATTAATATCTATATGAAATTTTTTATCCAAAAAATGATCATATCTTAAACCATTTTAATATTAAGGGGAATAATTTAATGATTCTATATGTATGTATCATAGGTTCTTCAACCATTTCCCCTCATATATATTTTCTTATATATTGAATACAATATATAAAGGAACCTAGAAATTTATTCCCATGTGGGTAGGAATTATATTATCTAAGAATTTTATTAAGATTTTATAAGGAATCTTATGTGTCATGTTTTATAAAAGGAATCAATACCCACATTGTTTTTTAAAATCCATTAATTTTAATGTTAAGAAAATGTAAACAATATGAGGTCACATAGGAACTAGGTATTTGAACATGATTATTTGGGACAGGTCAAACATTTCCTTGTAATAGTTATAATTGGTTTCATAATTGTTCAATTGTTCCCTTATGAATGACCTTGAGGTTGATTCCTTTACATGGATGTAGTTGTATCATGACACAATTTTGGGATTACATTCTGAGTGTTCCATGATCATTGGAGATTTATGATATAGATGATTTGACCATTTAAACTCCCAAAAAAACACGAGTCTTCCTCACTGTGAGAAGAAAGGGATATCACTTAGTAATTCTCACTTCATACGAATAGAACACATGTGTCTTAGGATAACCCTGGGGATGTTTAGTATAGAGCTCTATCCATAGAAATATATACTAGATATCCTAGTTATTATATGAATTGATGTTCTTGTAATTCTATTGGGGTTATTATTCTCTAAGTGGATGAGAATAAAAGTACATCCCATGGGAGATATTGGATCCTGGTGGTATAAATGTTGGATACATTGGAGAAAATTGGCCTGATGTGGCTATTTGTTAGAGCTCCTTCCACAGAAAGTCATCCGATATATCTTGGTTATAGAAGTAATAAATGTTATCATATATCAGTTGGTTAAGGAATAGACATAATGGTTTCCCTATAATGGTGGCAATAATATCATTCAAATGATTGGGGCATACACGTTATGGTTTCCCCAATTGGGATATTGAAAAGTGTTATACAGTCTTGGGGAATCTACATGAATTGGCCTAGTTTCCCATTTGGACTACATGATTGTCCTCCTAATATGTCTTGAATGTATTCCAATAATGTTTATGGATATATAGACATATCTAGATATTTATAATAAAGATAAAAATAAAATTTCACGATACCATTGAATTATTTTAATGACAACGCATAATTGTAATGGATTTCCTGAAGATGATCACATTATCAAGTATAACTTCTATGGAGGACAGTGCCAGACCTGGTCTATTTTCCTGGAGTCGATCATGTGATCTCAGCTAAAATGCATGGAGGGTGTCGCATTACTTGGTCAGATATTCTTATTGGCATCGTGGAAGCTTAGTGATACGCTTAGAGTGCATTGCAAGAACTGGATGAACTATCTAGAATACATCTTGAGATTTAATTGACAATACCTAATGCCATTGTGATAATCGTGTGACGTGCACTAGTGGCACAATATGATGTGGGGGAAAAGTCTAAAAACATCATATGGTATAGATGGGGATCCAAGAGGGTTTGGAGATACTTGGTGTTTATTCTCATATGTATTTCATGACTTGATTTCACTGTCTAAAGGGCACCACCTGATCAAAATGGTATGTCATGAGGTTATCTCAGGACATGTGATACATGTACTAATTATATCACATGATTTGTATGAGTCCTGAAAATTGTATGAAGTATATATTATATGTTCTTCACATAAGTCTCACATTCCATTTTCAGTTTTTTCCATCATTTAATTAAATATGTTCTTTAGATTTGTTCACTATTTTCCTGTTTTGGTGTCACCCGACTCAGAAGATATGTGGGTTTTCCATCTCATAATCTACATAACATGCCAAATGTCCATTGTGTGTTCTCAAATGATCACACATACATCCTTTGCCTCTTTCATAATCCCTTAGGTCATTCCCTATATCTTTACCTTGTGGAGGACCATACGATCACAAGATTAGTTTCTCCTAGAAGTCCTCTCTATTTCTTGGGTTCACAAGTGCATGAATCCAAATATGCATATTTTTAAACTACGTTGGGGGGGATTTATAGGCCTCACCACCTTGATTATACATTTAAATTCATTGAATAATTCAAAAAGAACCATGTTGGATTAAGTGTAGGGATTTTGTGTCACATGTTTCCTGAGGTCCTACTATAGGTCATCCCGGAAGCATCAAATAATTTCAGTTACCATTAGATCATCCCTTTCAGCCCTCAATTTATTGTATTTTTTCTAATCATCAGGTTATGTCCTAATCATGTGACAACACAAGGTTATTTTGCATGGTTTTTACAACATATTTGAGATAATTCATGAGATTAGTATTCCTTTTTAATGTCTTTAACTTGATCTGATATTCTTTGTCCTGGATCTCCAGTGATAAAATGTAGGATTTCCATGGGGACCTTCACGAGATCAGGCTATCATGGTGAAGGGATTTTTTGGTAACATGTTAGTATATTTAGAAGAATTCAAATGATTATTCTAAAATTATAAGTGTTCCATAACTTTATTCTCATGATATCAATGTATGCCCCCCTTATAAGAAGGTTCCATCATTTCCCATTTTTATTTCCATGTTTATTTTACAAGGATAGTGGATCTTGCATATTTCCATGAGTGTTGTCGAAGAAAATCACTAATCCCATCAGTGATAATTCATGTGACCAATAATAAGTATTATGGTAATGTTTCTTAATTATATTGGAAAAATATTATATTCATCTTTATATCTAGAGTGGAGCGTAGGACCATTCTGGAGATGTTTGAATCCCTTCACGTGATGATAGTGACATGCCGGTACATTATGTGCATGACTAAGAGGAAAACTCATCATGGATTATGTGGTGTCCTATGAACCATATTGGTGTATAGAAATGTGTTTATCATTAATATAGTATTCCTCCTTCAGTATATTTTCAAACATATTTTATAAGTATTTCTGGATGTTTTTTTATAGAATCTACTAATTTGAACATTTCATGATCTAGTAAAACTCATCATGTAGCCACCGCATGATCAGTGAGTGTCTAAGAAGAATTCCCACTAATAAAGAGGGTTTATAAAAGGGGTATCCATGAGATATTTTAGCATGTTATATGTTTTTTTAGGAAAATCCATATGACCTTTTGAAGGTCATGAGATCATGTTTCTTTAGGAAGGTTATCTGAACCGTGGATTCTAGCCATATTTTCCTCCTTTATTTTATACGTAAAATAATAAACATGATCATGTATTTATTACATTAATGATTTTATGATGCCTATGCAGAGGGTTTTAATAAATGGTCTCCCTTAAGAGTTATGTACGCATGAGAGTGGGGCTCGATTATGAGTAAAGTAAGTATCCACCTGAGGATTTGGCATTGATGGAAATTCCTATCTTTGGAGATGATTGGTTAGTTGGAAAACATTTAGTACTCTACAAAATATCCTATAAATATTTTTTTTGAATATATTCTTATTCAAAATATATAAAAATATCAAAGATCATACATTCTATGTGTTCCCTCTTTAGAAAACATCAATAATAACTTATCACAAGATCCATTCACGAGACCTTTTTAAAAAACAACTTCACAAGAACTACTTTGAACAGTGCATGGTCAAACTAAACATGATTCTATATTAGGTAATTATTTTAAAATTGGATATAAATATATATGGTTGTATTTTAAGGTTTCACGGGACAAGCTGGCTCGACCGCATGATCACTTCAACTACTATACACATTGAATGAAAATTTCAGGGGTGCAAATCGCATGTGTCAGAACTGTTTTGTGGTCCCATGATGTTTTTTGGGTTTATGAGGTCAATGAGATATTTTATGGGATAAGTTATTCTTGAATCCATTATGTTATTTTGAAACCCATTAATGATTCATGAGATCCTCATGATGCTTCCAGAATTATGATTTTCTTTTGAAAAGATTATGATTTTATCTACCTAATATATACTTCTTTTTTCTTTGAAAATGGCTACCATATCTCATCATAATTCCTCTTCAGCAACTAATAAAATTATTATGGTTTCTAATAATCATAATACACAGCCTTAGTGTCTCATGTTCCCAAAATTGAAGTTTAGAAGAAAAAAACTTCTCATTTTTCATCTCCAAAATTAACCATGATCACACTGACATCCTCTATATGGGTTTAGACTATGGGGTGACATTGTTATCCGTTCTATAAACAATAATTTTTCATCTTATAGGTGTCAACATCTCCTGATTTTACTCATATGGCAGTTTCAATGTATGGTGAACAATTCATTGTATAGTCCCATGGGTTGTATTGTATGATTGAGAACTCCCCTATGTGTCCAAATATAGAAGGCTTTTCCCCCAACCTATCTATTAGAGTTATTTGTACATATTTGCCTCTATATTGAACAACTTGATCAGTGGTTTGAGCTTAATGTGGGAATTTCTAACCGGTGGAAATTTCATAGAAAATTTGGTGTGTCCATTCAGGGTCAGGAAAAGTTGCTTAGGGTTTTCAGACCAACCATTGGTTGTAAATATCTACAAATTAGTAGGGGCTTCCTAATTCATCATTTATAGATAGTATAATCTTCTCAAATTATTTGTTAGTATTTTGTTCCCTATAACTAAATCAAATCTTCTATCCCGTAGTGATGTAGGAATCTACCTTGAGGATATCTATCAAATAAGTGGGGTATCCTCTTTTTGGGATATATTTGCTGAGTACCTTCCTACCACATATTTATGAGATGAGACTTTGCAGAATCCAATCATTGTGAAGGATATTCTCAAAGAGATGAAGGAAATGTTAAGAAATGATATATCTAGTCTCTCCCTAATCTCATTCAAATATTAGATCAAAATGTTCCTTTATCATATAAAAGATAAGCTGACTACTATTCTCCCTTATCAGTTCCCTTAATGTAAGAACGTGACAGTGCTAGTTTATACAGGGCCATCCAGAAATATGGAGATCATACCACATAGGGATACTGGGTGAGTCTGATAATACCCCTGATACTTTTTTACAATGAATAGTGTCCATTTTCATATATAAATAGACTTTTCAGGAAGAGGATGCATGATCAAGAATTTGGGTTGGTACACTAGTGATAGAAACATGATAAAACAATGGATGGATTCTCAATCTGTCTGTACTACCTATTGAATGCCTTTACCATCTCTTGGACCATATTCAACTAGGAAGAATCCCTTATAGGAACAAAGTAACTTTCTAGTTTTCATTTGGAAGGGTATGTGATCATTTTCACTACTATGAGTATTAAAATACAACTGTGATCCTCAGTTCATCAATTTTTCCTAGTTTTTTTATATATGGGGTAAAGGCCTTTTCATTTGGACTTTATGATGTTTTATATGCATAGATCTGATGCAATATCATTGATTTTATACCTTATCCAACACTGAATGGTAAAATCATTGATTATAGTGGAGGATCTCTTGATGAAGGGTTGCACAATATTTCCATTGGGGATTGGGTAATTTAATCCAAGATAGATGAGTTAAATATTTTTGATCCATGTAACCATCATCGTTTCACTCACCAGTTTGGTTTTATCTAAAAGATCTATACTTTACCTTGGTTGGTGTGTGAAGAGACTGAAACCATAGGATCATCATTTAGTTTTTGTTAATATTGGTGCAGGAAGACACCAATGTGATGATCAACCATATTCATACTAGAATCCTCATCTTCTTGTCATATGACTATTCCTAGTATTAGGTGGAGGCCTATATAGGTGGACCATTGAATAATTTGGTCTCCTAAGTGGACAAACTATTTTCCTTACAAACCCCCCTCTCTTTAGAAAATATAGAGTTCATTCAAGTATTCAAAATGACATCAAGGAAGTATCCTTTTCTTATAGAATAAAATCCCATCATTGGGGAATAAATTATTAGGGAATTTTTCCCATTGGAACAAGCAATGAAAAAAATCCCCTATTGGTGGAAGAATATATACTTCCTCTTCTCCTACCTCCATGTCATATTATCCAGTGGATCCTACCTCTAATTTTCATATTACAAATGTTTTTGATGAGGATTAGACATGGAATAGATTTATTTTTAAGGATATTTATACCTTAGTCACTAAAACTCCATTTTAATCATTTCATGATCCAGAATAATGTCTTCATCAGCTATTTCATGATTTGGAGGAAGGCTTATTTAACTGCCAACCATTATATGATATCATGATATAAATCATACTTACTCATAATTATATAGCTACTATATAGTGGGGATTCTACGATCTTGAAGACATGACTCCCCTAACCAAATAAATTAAGGATTATTCTAAGTCATTGTAATGGAGATGTAAATTCATATCTAAGATGCTCACGTGAAGGGATGTCTTGTCCATACATATATGGATATATGAGAAGATATTATCTCTCTCAATTTTTAATATTTTAGTGTTATCGTATCTATTAGAAACCATGCAGATAATATTTGAGGAGATTTCTACTCTTCCAGAGACCCTTCATCCCATGTCAGAAGTATAAGGGGTAGTACGGGTAGAAAATCAGTGCTCCATCAATGCATTCTGTTATACTATTCATTAATTTTCTAGATCAACGGGTAAATATTTTTGGTATTTTGATTATATAAGTATACTTTTTTGATTGAAAATTTGGATAGCCTATGAACTGAGGAAATAAATCCTTCAATATTTTAGCAAGGAATAAATATTCTAAACCATCTATATTGTTGTCTATACATCATTTATTCTGGATGTTCATGACATTCCACTCATATAATGTTGAATAAATCATCAATAATACTCATCCATTTTGTAATATTTTTGGCTGTATAGATGGATAAGGGATAAATACTAGTGATGATTGGTCCAGCTGGATAGTTGCAATGTGGATGATGTAAGTTGTAACACAAAAATATGAGTTTAGAAATAGGGAATGTGAAGACATTACCAAGGTAACCACTTAAACCATGAGTTTTCAGGTTCTTCCATGATGTTACTAAGGCTTAGAAGGCTTAGTTTTTCTTTCCAAAAAGGAGGGAATGCCTCTGGTTGGTAGGTTAAAGACCGTATGTGTCAGTAGCATGGTCAAACAGAGGGTTCCCCACACCTTTATATATGGTATCATTTCCCAATGGCCAAGGATGATTGATAGGGACCCAGGGATCTCAAATAAATAATTGTGATTCATTTATGTTGCTTGATTCAAGAAGTTTTTGAGCACCCTAAAGGCATGTCGCCACCTAGTGACCATTTTATCATGGCATAGAGATGTAACAAATCAATAATCTAAATTTTTATTGTACAAGGGGTATAGAAATAATTGCATGGATTTTAATAGGGTTAAAAATTATTCCCTTTGATCATTATTTATTACATGTTTATGACCTAATTTTTTCATAAAATCTATATATGATGATTTTGGTGAGCAAAGATTTGAGTTTTATTGAGGCCACACATTGCATCTTTTTAACATTACATGTATCAATTCTCTATCAATCATAATTTATGGTCTTGTGATTTGGATTTTTCAAGGTTATATTTAAATGTCATATAGCTTTATATTATGTGATTATAGTTTGTCTTCATGATGCACATGGGCCTAATGAAAAGATAATGTCACAAAATATCCCAATTAGGATATCTATAGTCAGGAGTTTTCCAAATATCATCATGAGTAGGAGAAAAAAATGTTGTAAATAATGGATCAAGGTTCTCTTGTCAAGGGTAGTTATACGAGACAATCATGTTGAGGATGGCCTAGAACACCTCATGTGTTGTGTTCTGTCACGGTGATGTTAGTATCACAAGTGTCATAAATCTCATTTTATATGGCCATGATGTATCTGGTTAGTTGGTATAATACCTTATGCCTGAATATAATGGCCGACTAAAGGGACATAACTTACTATCCAATGGAAAATAAAGGTTTTAGGTGACAAAATTCACTCATGAGATGATGTGTTATTTATGAATTGAGATGATTAAAAGATAGAAAACCCATACCATACTCAGGATGAATGGGGTAATGATCTAGTGGTCTTATGATAGGGGGATATGATGGGTAATAGACTACACATTTTATCAATATGTAATGGGTGATTAATTGTCATACAGTTTTAATGTATTATTACCAATACATTTTTCTTGTAGTTTAGCATCATCTAGATATGACATATTTGATTTTTCAAAATATAATATTATGAAGAAAGTATGTGGGAACCGACGTGTTAAATTTTGCAAGAGATATTACATACATAAGCAATCCACATACTGAACATACATTTACATAAGACAAATGATCTTTTATTAATTGAACCATATGAATTTGGGGGGAAAATATTCATTGGTTGTTATAGATGGGCCCACGATTGTAGATATGGCTATCACTACATGTCCTTTGATGATAGTAATCAAGCCACAAATAGTTCATGGTGGGAAAAGATCTACACATGTATAAATCATACGCATATTGGGGTCATTATTCCCGCTAATCATTTTTCATTGCCTCATAATTAGAGATACCACTGTCACAATGTATCAAGTGATGACAGGAATCATGCCACACATTTTTCTTGATGAGACATGGATTTTAGCATCATACTGTAAGGATGTAGGATACATGAATGGAAAATGGAACACTATAGTTGGCCATGAGACCTGAGATCTTGGTGTCACTATATATCATATGATTAAAGGAATCAATCCACATGTAGTTCTTAAACGAAATCTCCCAGTACAGGTCTAACTCATACACTAGGATGAGTAATTTCAATATTTATTTTTGGTGTCTAGATCCCGTATTGAACATCTGGGTGTGTCTATAAATTCTTTGATGTAAAGAATCAATCCATATGTAGTTATTGAATGTAGGTTTGGGGGAGATAAATACCTAGGGCAGTTGTCCTCTCGAGAAATTTTCACAGTAATGCACAATTTTTTATCATGAAAGGGACGTCAACAACGCAGATTAATGTCTTTTGTTAGGGACTCAACAACATTATAACCATTTGATGATATAAAATTCTTTTTTTGTGTGGGGAAATATGTAACAAGGATCCTCATCCCAAGTGAACTATGCTCAGTGTGATAAAGAAGGAATAGAAAAGTTTCTTTATGAAATGCATTCAATTTGGGAAATGACTTGTTATTTTTGTATCATGTGGTGGTTGGGACGGGATAGAGGATCTAAGTGGTCTAGTTTATCTCAATTTAACGATAATAAATATATAGATATTTCTAGAAACCAATTCAATTTAATTTCATGTAGTAAGTGCATCGATCATATAGTTTGATGTTTCGCGCTAAGGATGTTGGTGACTCAATGTCAAAGAAGATGCATGTTGTGTCTTGGGCCTTGAATAGAGGTCTAGGTTTCACTGCGTACCCTATAATGGAAGGAATCAAGACACATTTTGTTCTTGGAAAATGTGTAGTTTATGGTTTTCTAGAGAGTACATCAGTCATGAAGTTTAATTTCTTCAGGTAAGGATATTTTCTAAACAGTTTAGCATAATGCATTTTGGAAAACGGAAGCCAGGTAGTTCATCATCTTACATCCAGGACAGGCTTCATAAAATTTAATAACATGTGGTTAGAAAATGGATTACTATAACTGAATAAATATGGTTCATAGGATATCCATGATGTTTAACATAATGTGATGAGGATTTACTCTATATAGTTTAACTTCATGTGATTAAGAGGTGATATGTTTTTTAGATTAATTTCTTACAACTTCGAATTATTTTTTATAGTTTAACATCATGTAAACATGATTAACTCTACTTTTTTAACATCATGTAATTAGTACATAACATGTTGTAAATTTTAATTTCTTCAAACATGGACTTCTTTTGTATATTTTAACATCATGTGAAGAGGAAAATAGCATTATAGTTTTAAAGAAATGTGGTTAAAATGTGATATGTTTTGCAGTTTAAATCCTAAGACCATGGAATTATTTATTACAGTTTAATATTATGTGAACAGGATGAGATTACTTAAATTTTAACATCATGTGGTTAGGATGTGAGATGTTGTGTAGTTTAAAATCTTAAAGCGTGGACTTCTTTTTCAAAATTTAACATCATGAGAATAAGATGATATACATATAGTTTTAGCTTATTTGGGATAAGACAATAAATACAATATGGAATAGATTCATTTTAATTCTTATAAAATCATGCATTTGTTGTTGGTGTGACTCATTCCCCATCCATTGTGTCTACTAAGTATGCTCTATTGTGATATACCATATTAATGATATAATTCCCTTCCTCTTTGAGTTCTTACATTAGTGGATTCTTACTTGGTATCATTGGAGTTATGAGATCCAATACTACTTTTCTATGAAGGAATGAATAGGGTCAAACCCTTTTATTTAAGTAGCATGTGTTTTGATTCTGATTTACTTTGAGGTTGTGTAGTGTGTGCAACCTATTCTCATCGAGCCGCTCAAGTTCTTCCAGTTGATTTTTCAATTTCTCATCAGCCTAATGTTGTTCGTCACTGGATATTCAGAGTAAATGAATATATAATTATGTGGGTATAAATTACTTAGTAACACACACAAATTAATATGGTGTTTCCTGTGTTGTAGTATGCATTGTGCTACTATAGGTCCAAAAATAATTGGGGATGTTGTTCATCTTGGAATTATTGTTCTTATTCAGTATATTGTGGAGTATATTTGATTGAATCTTTTTTATTTCCCCTATGTTTTAATTTCATATGTATGATAGAGAGATGATTGGTTGTAATAAATTTAATATTCATAGTAATATTTCATCAAATTTGTAGAATGGTTTTTGGCATCGTTTTCCATCTGTATTTGTGAGGAACTCCAAACATAGTAATTATATTTGAATTTATGAAATTGAAGATATTGATTATCCCAACTTATTTTATAGGTATCTAATCATCCCATTTTTAGAGAAAATTAGCACCAATAAGGATGCAATTGAATAGTTTAAATTTCTCTTGGGTATATAGCCCCATATCATCCATTCCCTACATGATGAATTTCCATGAATATCATGCCCTATGTAGAAATTCTGGTAGTAGATGGATAAAGTTATCATGGATATTTCTTACATGAAATTTTATGTTGAATTCCACAAAATCCCCTATCATGGTTTTCTATTAGTGACCCATCATCTTGATTTGGTAAGAGAGCATGGTCCCAGACTTATGAGTGCCTCAATAGCCTACATATACTTCTTCCATGATGCTGGGAGTTTCTCTTTTTAGATATATATTTGAATATGATTCCATCAAAGCCTCTCATTTATATATCTTGTTTCTCATTTATACCATCCCACGTGGTAAAATTGGATAATCACTGCCTTATATTTTCACTTCCATCTTGGTCTTTATGGAGGGTCCCATTTTGGAAATAATCAATTATGGGATCCATCTATCTAGGAGTGGGTACTGGATCATCATGCTCTGAGTTTGTGTTTACCTTATTGATTTCTTTCATGTTTCTGATTGTGATTGATGAAACCATTCTTCGGTGTGTGATGCGGAAGATTTCTTCCCCCAAATCCGAGTCATCCATGACTATGGCTGTATTGGAAAATGCTTTATCCTGAGCATTCAATGATTAAAAAATATGATGCAATGTGGAATCAGAAGACAATTATTTCTTTACTACTATAATGTATCCAGTGATAGGTTCCAAATCATCTTTTATAAAAGAATATTTCCACTGATCTACATTCCCACTAGCTATGAATCCTCAATAATGTTTAGGTAGGATATCTGTAGCTATAGGGATACTTCCAAACCGATAATTATATATTTATATTATTCCCTGTTATTCATTCAGTCTTTGGATAGTGATAAAAAGTATGGAATAATTGATTTTTCATGATTTTCAAATACAGTCCCTAATCCAATATAGCTAATATTTGTATTTTCTATACTTTCTTCAATAGGGATTCTGGAGGCCCCATCGAAATATATTTCTAATTTTTAGGGGGTTTCATAGGCAACAAAAACCTCTTCATATTAAAGCTCAGTATCCACTAGTTTATTTTTTGGGCATGATGTTCCATGAGGAAATCATGTTGGGGATTCAATTTCCATAAATTTTGTTATGGAAACTGAATGTAATATTGTTTTAGAAAGACATCCCATTGGGCCATGTGCCTAGGAAGTAAGGGACGAACAATGATTTAATTTAGAGGATCAATGAGAGAGACCAATTTGACTTTATGGTGATGCAAGTAATGCCACATCTTTTTCACTGCAAATATGAGTGTATAGAATTTCTTCTCAACATCCAAGAATCTGGTCACAATACCGAGAATTGTATGACTGAGTTAGTAATGACTATTCCCATTTCCCACATCATTTTCCTATACAATGGGAGTGCCAATAGATAATTCCATGGATACAACATATAAGACGATTGCCTTTCATTACACACGAGGAATTAGGATGGGTGAGTGCAGTAGATACCTCTTGAGGCACTCAAAGTATTATCTGTAGTCATCATCCAATTTATTAAATATTCCCTTGTTCATTATATTCATAAAGGGGTTATATTTTATTGATATTTTGTCTATCAAATGCCGAATGAAGGTGTTGTAAACTTGTGGAACCATCATCTCTTGGATATTCATGGGGGATACATTTCTATAATATCACTAACATTTTCTCCGTTGACCTCATTGAATTGGTGGAATACCACAAAGTTAACAAACCTCACAGATGTTACCCAAGAATTCAATTTTAGTGGATTCATATTTAGATTGCATTGTCACATCATTATGAATATTATTTGAAGATCAATGAAGTCAACACATCACTATTTGGATATAGACATTAGGCAATCAACATAAAATTATACTATTCTCCCCAATAAAGCATTAATTACCCGATTCGTGGAGGGTTGATATATAAAACAAGAATTCATTAATATAAAGGGAATTGACATATATACTAGCTTCCCTTGGAGTTCTCTGAAGGTAGTGGATTCCTCATATTACGGGGTTATATTTTTCTAATTATACTCTGAGTGCCCATCCATAAAGGAAAGTGCCTAGAAACCACCAGTTTCATCGATTAAGAGTTATATGATCCAGAATAAAAATTAATATTTTTTAATTGTTGATTAAGGTGTATGAAATTGATATAGAAGATAATCATCAAAATCCTATTCTTTTGGTGGATGATGTTGGAAATACAACTTGGGTATTTAACTTCTCATTCAAAGTTAGTTTTGATATATTTTTCAACACACACATATATATTGGAAGAATGAGAGGGGTGCATCCTCTTGGATGCCTACTTGGAACCACAATAGTGATCAAGTAAGAAGTGATGGTTTGTATCCACATCGTGATGAAGTCATGTAATTTATTTATAATTCCAAGATAAAAATATCTATATTGATTTATGATGTGATGTACGTCTATGGATCCTCGATAGGTATAGAGGCACTCATCAGTATAGGTCGTGTGCCTTCACCTATTTCGAGATTTACCAACCTGAGTTCATAAATGGTCGTGGATAAACCATCATCTCTTATAGGAGGTGCATTCTGGAGGTCATCCACCTATTCTTACACCTGTGAGTCTATCATGAAATTTTCATATGAAGTCTGAAATATGGGGGAATCTTTGTCACTATGAAGGTGATAGAGGCCATAAGAAGTGTCATTATCATCCCCTACAATAAGAGTCAATGTAGATAGATTCTATATTGGATTTTCTTTTACACATTTTCTATGGAAATAAGTGTATTGGATATCCTAGATTATTTATATTTCCTCAACTAGGTTTATATGGAGCACATAGTAACTATGAATAATAGTCCAAGGCTTTTCAAGGGTGGTCCCCAAGCCATTTAGGGATGAATACTATAAATCATAATCCACCATTGGTTGTTTACCATCCATTTTGTAAAAATTAACATAAATGTATTTGGATTCCAAAGGCTATAAGGGGGGACTATCTCTATGTAATATTCTATCCATTCCATCAAATGTGTATTTTAAACATTGATGGAATGTTTAGGGCACCCCCACATAGTTATGGGTCCAGGGTTATCTGATCAAGACAATGTTTATAGTGTCATGTACGGTAAAAATAAATTTACCATTATATGTGAGATCCCCAAATGTATTTTTGATCCTGATGAACTTCAGAGATCTTTTCTCATTCTTGTCATACACTTGAATAGTCAGCTTTATCGGGGATAAATCTTTCTCAATGTATCCCAAACGTATGAGTGCTCGAATCAAGAAGCGGTTAATACCAGATCATTTTAAATCAAATCCCATTGAATTTATACATTATTGAGCCTAATAGAAACATAAAGGGTCCTGATGTTTCCCAAAATGACATGTTAATGATCTTGGATACTGATTGATGGTGACTTGGCACTCTACAAACATAGACCCCGCTCAATAGGCATTGGATGTAGTGACTTATGAATCAAACTCTTGTGGGATTTGGAGGTCTTCAATGAGTGTCTACCTGTGTTATTTTGAAATTGGGAGCACATCCATGACTAGGAGAATTGATGGGATAACCACCATATATTTTAGAATCTCTTAAATTTCTTCCAAAGTTCGGTGCTTCTTGAATTAGAGTTTCTTCTTATTTTTCAAATAAAAAGATGACACATTTGAGTTAAATGGACCTTCTACATGTGTACAGGTCAAGAGAGAATCTGTTTTAAGTATAGTAAGTCATTCCTACCTTCATCATTTCTAGGGATGATCATATAATTTCACCCCCTTTATATTTTCATGTTTGAAATCCAGAAATGGATGACCAAAACAAGGTTCATGGACACCTTCAAATAATTTTTGGGTAGTTTAGAGTGCGTGTATATCATTATCAGATTCATATATATCCTATGGGGGGATATGACCAAAATATTGGGTTCCATCACACCATTGTTGTTCCTTATAACCTTGGTTCTAGTGTATATGACCACATGTTCCTTGGTTAAGTGTGGGGAACTCATAATCAATGTAATATTCATCATTTTTGATGTGTTCTTACAATTTTATCAAGATGATGGATCCAAATATGAGATACTAATTTGAAGAGGGTTCTATTTGGTGGGTGGTGTGCATATTTTAGATATTGTAGAGAATTAATATACATGTACTAGATCTTTCATTGGAATAAAATATCACCCTTTCTATTCTTTCTCATTCCATGCCTAAAAATTACATCCACCATTGGGGGTATGTCTAATGTCACCTCCCTAGGTGACAAGACACCATTTTCCTATGATTATTTTCTCTCATGGTTTCATAATCCCGATCAACTATTTTTCATGTCATCCTACTATTGAACTTCTTTTCACACCTAGATGAAACTTTCTACCAATCACTTTGTTATTTAGATTAGGTGAAGGTTATGAATGTCACCTTCTCTAGGGAGTTATCCAACATCATTTACGAAGAAACAACCATGGCTTGGAAGATATATTTGAAGGTGAAGGAATCCATGATTTGTGGACCATCCACTAATATAAGGGTATGTAGTTAGAGAAATAATTGATATTTACCTCATTTTGTTTCATGGGATGTGGTAGATTGAGAAGGTAATTGTAATGGGATGTAAGGAAATAATTGAGGACATGTCCATTTAAGAAGAATTATACGTTATTCATCCCATCCTCATATCCCAGGGCACCCCTATTTTTTTCTTCTCTCTGAGGGTGATTTTTTTTCCACTCTACATGAGGCCCTATACAGTTTGAGACATAACATGGTCCTATAATGAGAACTACAACTAGATTGAGGGTAAAAATGAAAGTTCATATGTTTCTAAACCATTTACCAATTTTTTGGGATTGAGACATGAATTATATTAGGTCCATTTAATGCACTCTTCTAAAAAATCTGATTCAACAAACCCATGTAACACAACTAGAATCATCATTGAGATCAGAGTTGTTTTAATCTCATCCTGGAAATTTTCAGTAGTGAGTTCCAGTAGTTATTCCTATGAGATTGGGATTCTACGAAAATAGTTACGACAATTTTATTTTTCTATAAAGTCAAATGGCCAATATTTTTCACATTTTGTTGTGTTGGTTAGGTTGGAATGTATAATTTTCTTTAGATTGGATCTGAAATGGTAATGTAATTGATGACGTAGGACTTCCCATCTTACAGTTAATCCTGGTGGATGTTTTTTGAAACAAATTATGTTTATCCCTTCAAAGAATAGAAAAAATCCCATATTTGTCACACCCTACTGACATTGAGGGCCCATTATCATACCAAATTATCATAAAAGGTGTGTTATATTCTCTTTGGGTTCAATCATGGCATCTGTAGTAGAGAATGTAGAATTTACAAAATTGGGTAGAGGAATAGTGTCATCTAACCATTAAAGACGTGGATTTGTATCATGATCCACAAGTGTGTTTCTCCCTTCTATTGAATCCATTCGAGTATCCAGGGACTCAATAAAATTGATAAATTCTATAGGTCATACAATTTCATCCACCTCCAATATATAGAAAAAGGTGATGCCTCATGAGGTGGAATTTTTTTCATCTTCTGTTGATTCTAAACTTGTGAGAATATACAATGATTACCCGGGTGAGGGAGATTCTCTCCACATAATGGAGGAATTTCTTGATCTTTTTTTACTTCCTCATTTATGTAGATCGGTTGAATTTATTTGGAGGCATTGTGACACTCAGATGTCACTCTTGTAGGGGGTTCAGCTCTTTCCATACATATTGGATGAATAAAATTTTCCCCTGCATGAAGACTATAACCAATTAGAATATTTCCCCTGATTATCACTTAATTAATTTTTTTTGAGTGGTTTAATATCATTCTCATAACTGGAAAATTGTTCCTCCATAGAAGGTTTTTTAGATTTTGGGGTGGTGATTAGGATGTATCCAAACCATTACCTTTGTCATTTTATGTCTTCCTCTATAGAAGTGAAAAATTTATATTTGTAGGTGCGTGATTTTGGAGTCTCTACTAGTTCTGAGTACAGGAAACATCATTGGGTGCATCCATATCTTACTCTCATTGCATGTTTCCTACATTTAATCCCTTTAAATATCTTTATTGATCAACATTATATGTCCTATTGACATTCATAGCATTTATAGGGTTATATCAAGAAATGGTCATTGTCCCATTACTTTCAATAAAACATGATGATTCTTCACCACTCACATTAGGATCATTACTCGAACCCATGTTCATATTGGACAATTTTTTCTTGCAAAACCAATGGGTTTTTATTTCCTTTGTCATACAATCCACTCATCTTGACCTATGAGTTGTGACCTTTAAGAATTTTTGATTCATTATTGGAGAACTGGCCCTAGATAACATAATCTTATTCTCAAGTGAGAGGAACATATGGGATTCTAAACATTGATATTTACCTCATAACGTAGGAAAGACTGATTCCCTCTTCTACGTTGATGATGATGATAATGCCCCAAAACCTATGGGATGGGGCCTATTTAGGAAAGCATTTGGTGTCATTTGGTCATATTTTTTAGGATCCAATGATTCTTGTCAAATATTATTCTTCATAGCATGTAAATTGCGATATATATTCCCCTGTATAGTGGGTTGTGATTGATTTGGATCCACTAATGATTTCCCTAGGACCCTCTCAGTTAATGATTAACCATGTTTTTATGATTGAGATGTAAATTCCTCTAGACCAACATAATGATTTTTCATTACATATAAAAATGAGGTGTCTTGAATTCTATATGTAATTGAAAATAATAGGGGTTTAGGTGGTGGTAGATATTCCCTTGACCCAACAGGATGGGTTATCTCATTGACAACTAATATGAAAATTTCTTCTGAGACCTATTTGATGTGTCATAGTTATGCTCATGTTGGATCTATGTGCAATGGCTTCCCATGAAGGGAATCAGTTTCTATTGGAAATTTTCAGGTTGGTCACAACATTAGACATTGTGCCTAGAATTTCTTTATGTCATTTTGAGTGGTCTAGTTTAAATATATGTGGGATATCACATCCCATCATTAATAATGTCTTGGAACCATTTAATCAATGAAATTAAATTGTAGTGACCAACTAGTTAACTTATTAACTGGTCTTTTGATTTCACTATAGGCTTGGATAATTAAGGATTTCATATTAGTAGGGTTCTATTTTTTAGGGGACATAGAAATGTGTGATGCTCTATATTTTTTCGATCCTTGGATACATACGTATAGAGATACATTGGAAACAATTCGACATAGAGTAGATGTGATACCGATATAAATTCAACATTGGAACTTTCCATATTCCTCCATTCATGGGTTTAAGGATATAGAAAAGATGGCCATATCAAGCTAACAACATAGTGTATTAATTATATTATGGTGATACTTGTATCCTAGATAGGGGATATGGATATCATTTATTCACTTATGATCATTGTACATATTTTTTGTTAGATGGGGAACACACTCCTTCTCTACCTCATTTTGGATATTATAGTTAGAAGTGGAAGGTTTCTAAAACATAGGAGGTTGTTTCTAGTTAACCCTCTATATATGTCAATATTAGCCTCCACTTCATCATATGTACAAATCTCTATCTGGAAAAACCCAAAAAATGTGCTTCTTGGGGTTGCCTATTGACCAAAGTGGAGTTCTACTAGATGTTGGTGTAGAACTATATTCGGTTGGCATTGATTATTTGGGCACCTCTCTATATGAAGGTATCTATGTTTTGAATAGCTCTCTATATGTAGGTGTATGGGAAAGGGTATGATTTCCTTTTCTGTGGGAGGTATCACTAGGGGATTATGGTCATGATAAATGTTAAGAGTACAGTCCTAGTGGTCCATATCCACACAATCACAGGGAATACTATCATGCTAATTATCACCTCTTTCTTCGGTTGTTGAGATGGATGACCCCTGGGTTTTTGAGAATATGCCTCGAATAACTTCAAGGATACTGGAATTTAAAATATTAGAAATACGGGTCTTGGTCTATGTTGTGGCTAGAATAAGTCAACCTGCATTTTGAAATTATGTGGGGATATGAAACAATTGTATGACGTTTATGGACTGTATAGATAATAGTTTATTTCTATGGGAATATGAGTCCACTAAGGAGAATCTACTAGAATATTCCTTGCATATTCTTTATTATTTGAATGAATATGACGATTCATTGGGTATGTCCCAATCTCACTTAGTGAAACTTGATTAGGATTGGGATATGAGACTGATTCTAATCTTTTGGATTATGTCACTAGTATTTTTTTGATGTGAATATAAGCTTGTACTAATTCATGTGAGGCTATCACACGATGATCCCAAACTAGATAAGGAATATGATCCTTTCCTAAATATGGATTGTACATTATAATGGGATGATGGACCACCTTAATGGGAGAATTAATACGTTCCTCATCTTGTATAGCCTTCGAAGGATGTCGGTGAAATAGTTCATTGGTAGAAGTGGTGATTTGAGATTAGATTCCATGATCTGTTGGAATATGCCAGGTAGATTCAATGAAAATAGTATGATACTTCCCCGAGGCATGTCCAACTCTCACATCGTGAGAGCCTCCTTGAATTGGGATATGAGCCCAATCCTAGGGATTTTGAGTATTTCTCAAGTCTTATTCAATAGGAATATGAGCCTGTCCTGAGGTGTGTTCTCTCACATTGTCACCCTCGACTAGAATGAGGATACGTGCATGATTCTAGTCCTTTGGAATTTTTAGCTACTCTATTTTTATTTGTAAGTTTCCATGTCCTTATACATGTTACTCTCTCACCTATTTATCCCATTTTGGAACAAGAATATGATATTGGTATGATAAATCCTCCTTTATTCAAATATACCGATAATTCAACTAGATAGGAGCAAGAATTTGTGATTTATATGGATAAAACTATTTTTCGTATTGATCATAGTATTATGCTACCCTGGTTATAGAGATAATAATATGTTGCTATCCCTATATCTAAAAATGTGGTGGAATATTCTAGTGGATTTATCCAGCAGTTTCTATAATGTAATGACACTTTAGAAAAGTGTGTGAAGGGCTGTAAGATTGCACAATTTTTGTATCCACTATATAATGAACTATATCATAAATTGAAGAGGTAATATAAGCCTGCTACATTCTTCCTTGTTTAACAAGAATATTATGATATACATCATTCATGCGGGTAGGAATATGTGCCTCCACTATTCCTCCTATATGAATATTCCCACAAACCTGTTCTGAGTGTGTAGGGATATGGGCCTACTTATTGGGTACTGCTAGAATATGATGGAAGAAATCATCAGTGGGACTAGGTATATGATCCCACTCATGATTATCCCAAGCATTCCA
This sequence comes from Viscum album, assembly GCA_963277665.1. Classification (NCBI taxonomy): domain Eukaryota; kingdom Viridiplantae; phylum Streptophyta; class Magnoliopsida; order Santalales; family Viscaceae; genus Viscum; species Viscum album. The sequence continues at coordinate 1,978,284,319 of OY728156.1, forward strand.
TTACCAATGTGTCTTCTATGTTTCATGTGCACGGGTATCATAGGTGGCAGTTTGTCTGGCAGTACCCTCCATAGGATAATGAAGGTTATCAGTTGGAAGGAGATGGTGATGGTTGTTAAAAGGATACCTCTTTGGATTCCCATGAACATGAAGGGATTTATATTTGACATTGTGTTCCACCTTCACCAGATACTTAATGATGTTATTGTAACACTCTGGGGATAAGCTTTGGAAGCATTTGGTTTTGTAATGAGTGCCACTAGATTTATTACATCTTCCTTTATATATTTTTCACCTATTAGTTTTAGATTTTTGAGACCCTCATGAACATCATCAAGGTTTTTTATCATACTATATTGATGGTAGTTCCATACCATTTCATTTTCTACAGGATGTAGAAGGTGTCGTGTTGGTGAGGTCATTTTGTGTCTGTTGACACTCCCTTTTAGTAAAGAAAGTCAAAAATATTATTATGTGCACTTTAGATATCAAAAAATGTTACATATAATTAAATGATGAAAATAAATATTTTTAAAGGGACATACACAACATTCCAATGCATAAATACTTTATTTCAACTCCTACCCTTTCATCCCAAATACGCAGCCCACTACGCCAAGGACCTACACTGAGAACCAATACTAGGGACCTATGAAAAAGAGTAATTTTCACACCAATATATGAAAGAGCTACATCAAAGATCTCAGATCATGACCTATGTCAAGATATTCCGTTATTCCACCCCCTTCATTCCTATAAAAAGGGCCCTTGGCCTCTGCATTTCAAGAACAAAAAAATTCTAAAGTACTATTGAAGCTCTCATTCCATATCTCCTTCACCATCATCCGCCAAATTTTCTTTTGTAGCTCTCTAAATGAACATAGAAGATATAATAATAAGGGATAAAAAATTACAATGACCCTTTTAGGGTATAAAATACATGATACTTGTTTAAGGACCCTCCTTCCAAAAGAATAATTCATGTAAACAAGATCCTTTGTGAGAATATTCCAAGGAAATCAAGGGACACCCAAGATTCTTAATTTAATACCTCACCCTAGTGTAGTTGTCCCATTAGTCCATTTCATAAGGAATATTAACCTTTCACATTCTAATCCTTCCTCTGCAAATCATTTTTCAGTTCCTACTTGTAATTAAATGGAATTCTAATGCAGCATACCTACGTGGAAAACCTGTGCAGACCACCTACAAAAGCATTCCATTAAGCCATATATTAATCCATTCCTGATTGGGATTCTCCTTATTTGGATTCCTTTTTTGAAATGGACAAATGGGAAACCTCCTAAAAAACTTCATAATTTACCAAAACTTCAAAAATGTCACATCAATGTGTCTACCATTTTGGTTTATATTTATACTGTCCAACATTTCTAACATTTTTATTATAAAGGCATTTGATTTTTTGGGATGTTGTTATTTTGAATATCTATAGTCATGTGGCCCTTTACCCAAAGGATAGTGTTGGAGAGTTTCTTATCTCCAATTATAATGATATTATTATATCCTCCCATCATATCCAATGAGATCTGGACCATGGGGGTCTGAATAGGAAGGAAAAGGATAAATATTTATTTTCCCTTCTATATGGGATTAAATCACCCCCTACTAAGCACCCAATTTTGGGGAATAAATCAGAGAGTAATACCATACCCTTTTGGAAAATACCAAATGATCGTCACATTCATTTCACATTCAAAAATTCATTTCTTCATACCCTCATCCATCGTCTCCCCATTATCTTTTGTCGTACGCCAGATCTCCTTCACCAGCAATGGAATGAAAGTTCTTAAATTTTTTAATCTTTCACATTCTCTTTTTTTCACACCAAGCATGACTCACATGAGCATAAAGATATGTGATGATCACCAAATCTGCAAAATCCACCTCATATCTGGAAATACATGAACATTAATTCCCACTATAACTAGGATACATATGATGCCTTAACATTGGTCCCATCTCACTGGTCATCCTCCTCAATAATCCAACCATAATTCCCTTAATCCATAAATCCTCATTAGTAGTACGGTTTGTGTTAATTCCTCATTAAATCTCTATTTTTTAAGACATCTCTCATGGACTATGTTACAAGGGAATCCTTTTTAAGAGTAATCCCAAACCTATTTCTCTCATAGGGAAAAACTCCCTTGTGAGACTTACCGAACTATGTGGGATTTGATTCCCATCGACGTGGGATATGTAGAAAGCCTCCCCGAGGTTCAAACCCAACACTACATATCAACCATGTTCTCTTTAGGTGACATTACTAGAATAATCTAATTGAACTTGGAAAATCATACACTTTCCAGGTTCCTTGGGATGCTTTGCATAAGTCCCAAACCAAGATTTGACTAGGAACCTTCCTCGAAGATGTCATTACCACATGACATTAAACATTATGGTTTGGTCCTTATCACGCGACATTAAAAGGTATGATCTATCCTATTATGTGCCACAAAACTATAAGAGTTATTATTCCTTTAAATAGGATACCTAGGTATCCCATCAACAGGTACTATCCCAACATCAAAACTACTTTTATCTCTTTGGATGATATCAAACTACAATATAAATATATATCTACCTTGATGATGATAAATTCCAAAGTGAAATTTGTCTACCTGGATGACCATAAATTCCAGACTGCACCAATGAGTGGATAAAAACCCCGAATCATCATAACAATGGCTAAAGAATCACTATGTAGTATATAAGAGGACAAAATCAATGGAGAACCTCAAATACAAACAGATGTCAACAGTGATGAAGAACTGTGAATACATATGAATGATTCCGAATTCCACACATTCTAAACAATTAATTTCATTTTTCTTGGAAAACCTAGTTTATTTTCGGTAAATTAATAAGGATTCCATTATATATATTAAATCTTAAATAGAGTCATCGAGTAGTAAATGATTCCCCCAAAAAGGTTGTAATTATCCAGACCTCCCATCCTCTCGATCAAAGTGAGTTCATATGTATTGTGGGTCAAAATCCTTAATGATATCCTACCTTTTGATAGATGGTCCCTCTAGATACATAACCCTTGGATGATTTTGGTTCCATAAAAATCCATAGGAATTTGTTCGAAAATAGTGATTCCTAACCAGAACACACAATCCAAGGGAATCAAAAAAATGGTTAACCTTAAATGAATCCTTAATCAAGATGATAGTGTTACCCATCTATCAGCCCCCTATCAATTAATAAATGAGGGCCAAACAAGGAAATCAATTGTTCATTTTTTCATCCAAAAGATGTTACTTTGCTGGAGTTAATTGTTTGTATTTTCCATATGTATATGCACTTTCATCCATGAACTCCCTTCATTATAAATGGATTTCATCAAGTTTCACCCTTGATTGCCCTGTCTACTAAACAGGATGGATCCTTTTCCACCCAAAGGATCACTTCCCTGACATATCATCTCCAACAATGGGTATCCCATGCATGGTTCAAGAGAAACATCAACGCGATACCATTCCAACATTGGAGGCTACCCAAAAAGCTCTCGTGGTAATGAATGACCCTGATCATCTGAACAAATATGGGTGGTGGTCCAGAAGATTATGGTCTCAACCAACATCTTCAACCATTTCTAGAGTTAATCCATTGAACATAACCACCAATCACCCCCCTATTCCAAGTATGTAAAGGAAGGGGCCACCCATGGCCTCATACTCAAGACACATGGGGCCTTCTTGAAGGCTTCTACTAATAATAACCACCACCTATGGCATGCAATAGCAAACCCTCAACATGATGAGGGTGTTATCTTAGGTTGTATTCCCTAGCTCCCATAGAAATATGAATGCAAGACAAACCACTAGAGACAACATTAGGCTAATAGGGATAAGGTTCCTACCATTTCCCCCTTCTGAGAATTCCATCAACCCAGTTTGGTGGAAAATAGAATACGAGCACATACACCCATCCACATTTACTTTTCCATATCGAATACTCATCTAGTGGTGCCCATACAGTCCCGTAGTTCAAATATAGTGTAGTACCATGAGTAGGAACATACACCTATATACAATATATCATCTATATAGAAGACTCATCTGGCTGAATTCAAGGATGCCCGCCCACTAAATGCGGTGTCAAATTCTAAGCATGAATATACACCAACCTACACTCTCCAAGCCTATGAGTAGTCTTTTTTAGAGAAACATAATTATGTACTCTGAAAATTCTTGGTGGAAAACTGCCAAAAGACACATACCCCTACTAGTATCCATCAATATTTCCAATAGTATCATTTAGCAGCACCTGGAGAAGTCAGTCGGAATGATCTAATGACGAACCTAGGGAAGACTCAAATCTTCACCCCTGCACATGAGAACTATTTGTATCAACTAATTGGAAATTGATGATAGAAGCAAGTTCACACACCTATTTGAAATAAAAAATGGAAATATATTCTTGTTCTAACAATTTAATTCACCAATCACATTTTGGAAATGGTGAAATGGGAGACAAAAATTCCTAACCATATATTGGAAGCTTTCCAGAATATCATAATAGAAACTTCAGAAGTACCAGAGGGATAGACACATAATTTTGTCCCCGTACATGGAATGACTCATCTGTATGCCATCACGGAATAGATACACACCTAGGTTCTAGTTCAAGTGGGTTATATATGACAATCCAATATATCATGCAGAAAACCAAATCAGAAACATAACTCTATTGTAATTGATGATAATAATCCAATTCTAATGGACACTTAGTGGTAGTAACATACTCAATCCCATGATAACAACTTTTCCCACCAGTTTTCTCCAAATTCATGTAAGATTGATTCAATGAAGATTCCTCACTTAGTTGAGTTAGATAATCAAGAGTTGATCTATGATCTGGCTCATCATAATTTTTTAGTTCATGATTCCCATAGACATGTATCTATTACATATCAAGATCCTACCCTTGAAATATCAAATTATTGGAGTAGTAGTAGGAATTTTGAATTCCCTCATTAGATACCTCATCACAAAGGCTTCCAATATGATAATTACACCAAACTATATATCACCTTCACCCTAGAGAATTTGATTCCATTAATTTAAAGAAATATTTTCTCAACTAGAGTAATGGATGAAGGATTTGAGGAGACTCAATATATATTTACTCTAAAGAAGAATCTCTGCTAGACATGCTCCATAAGAAGATCCTCAGCTTGGACTTCTTGTAAGAATAACTCACTAAAGAGGGTTTGTCGCAACTACAGATATAGATAATTAATTATGCCAATTGAGTATATATCCAGAATAGGTTCAAGGAATTATATATAGGCATTTCCCCATGGGTTATAGAATAAAAATACCAATAGCAGTGCCACTGGTGGTCCCACCAGTTTCTGCACCAATTCAAGCTCTAGCGGTTGTACTTGTAAAGGTCCCAGATCAGAGAGATTTTCCCCAAATTCCTATGAATACCATTTATTCCTTGATGAATTGATTGGAATCCATTTAAGGATGTTTCACGTCAATACAACCAAAAAATGATGATTTCCCCAAATGAGTAGATCTGATTCCTCCCCCAATTTTTTTGAATACCACATTTTTAATCATTAACGGTTTCGAAGATCTGAAGAATAACTTTAATCATTTTTTTCTCATTTTTATCCACATATGAGGAACCCTAAAAGATAATAAGTATGAAATCATATTTGTTTTGTGAAATAACTATAGGGGATGACCTTTGTCTAGTTTACAAGTTTATAGTCTCAATTGATTACTGGTTGGGAAGACCTCTGTCAGAAATTCCTTTTCCAATCCAGCTCAACACATTAGAAGACAACAATCTTTGATCTTACACATGACATACAATGGGATAATAAAAGGTTTTTAGATTTAATTTCTTGCTGGAAATTACTAACATATTCTTTAAAAGTACCACTCCCTCAGGATGAATGGTTTCCAAAATGTGTGGAAAATCTCAGGGATGAGTTGCGCAAACCACTAAAACTTGTAAAATAAGTATGAGGTTTTCAAGGCCCTGATTTTATCACCAAAAAAGTGGATAATTCCACCACAGAAACCAAATATATGTCTCATGTAATCCCATTACATCTTGGAAAGTGAACAGTAAAAGTAGAGTCTACTACAGTTACAATAAAGCAAGAACCTATACCTACTCCAACTACAAATCACTCATCATACCATAGGGCTCCACTTCCTGAGGGTCAGTAGAAATGAACACTTCATTAAGGTGAAGAAAATATCAAACTCATAAACAATATGAGGATCTAGAAAACAAGGTGTATTATTTTTGAAATGACTGAGTCCCCAGATATTTCATCTTATCATTGGAAAATAGTTTTTTCCAGTTACTAAGTTATAGAAATATCAAAAAAGTAGAATACTATGATAATAAAAATTATTTCCCCAGTCATAAAAGGTTGGGTCACCACATCTAAGAGTGTTTTTCTAAATACCACCTAGAATATATGGTGGACTCTGAGAAGGTGAAGATGAAAAATTCATCATACCAGGTATCATATATTACATTTATTGATCTAGAGGAATAAGGTGTGTGGAATGAAGTCATATGAAAAAATGTTTAGATGTTTTATGACTAGTTGGGTAGGAAAAAAATCAATAGAACTCATGAAATTCTTTGAAAATAGTTGAAACAAAAGATTATGCCTCCATACATTTCTGTTGTAACCAATCCATATTAATCAAAAGATCAGTCATCGATTGTCTAATCATCAATAGAGCGACGTGGTTAGAAGGATATAGACTAATTAGATGAAAATGATCTCATTATAAGGCCAAATTTTTCCTTACCATTGTAAAATTTCTTTCCAAATATCTCATATCTATGGGCACAACCCTTTCAAATGGCACAACAAGAATTAGTCTATTGTGAATAATAACATTAGGTGAGGTGTTGATATTCGTTTTCTATAACGTTGTTCACTTGATGGATTCCAATGAAAACGATGATTCTAGTTATGAACATTAATTCTATATAATTGAATGTGGAACTAGAGGAAGAGATTTTCAATTTCTAGGAAATAGGGGATGTCATGGGTACACTACAACCTACTATTTAAATTTCACCCATGATCGAACAGTTTGTGTAGAAAAAAATCATGGGAGGGACCTTCAGTGGGCTCAGTAATAACAATATAATTCTACCACACATGATAGTGTTATCCCCAACATGATTATCTTGGATAACCGATTGTAGGTTACACCATAACTTTTTTGGAAGGTGGGAAGTCCTTGATATATTAACCCTACATGAGAAGAAGTATTTCTATCTTATGCCTATAGAATGGTCCATCTACATTAGGATCATAAAAATCCAAGGAAACTGCAAAACCACATCTACATACTGAAAAATGCCGACCTTTGGACCAGATTTATGATGTTGTGAAGTAACTACCCTAAGTACCATCCATGATATCAATCATTGCTACCAATAATTTATCAAAATATCTTTGAGAACCACTTCTTAATGATTTTGTAAGTCCTCGTGATTTTGAAACTGAGGGTCATGTTTTTGAGGTTTACCTTATAAATAATGATCCTAAAGAATGTCAGGGAGTCATACCTCTCATAGAACAAGACGAGGTTGATGTTGTACATGGATACATCATTCACATGTATTTATCGGGCATGGTTAATGATACTAACATCCAATGATCCTACATTAATAATGACTCAAGAGTCAACTTAATTCTAATTCATACACTTTGTCTGTTTAGTCTCGCTGAATATTGACTTCTCCCTATCCACTCTAATGTTTCAAGGTTATGATAAGAATGAATAGGAAACTTTGGTAGAGATTACACTTAATACTCAGTTTGATGATCTTTTATCTAATTCAGATTGCGTGGTTTTCCTGAAAGATAAAACATTCAACATTTTACTTGGAATTCCTTGGATACATCAACACACGACCATTCCTTATTCATACAACCAATGTCTAAATTATTTAATCAATGGTAAAATAGGTACATTACATGATGATAAATCCCCATTAAAAACATGTGAATCATAGTATATTGATGCATAGTTCTATCACACAAAGGGATAACAGTCCATTGAGATATATGTAACAAAAATAAATGCTCTAAATGGTCTAAGAATTTTCCCAACTAACCCAGTCGAGAATCATATTGAAGATTACATACTAACAATTAATCCAATTTAAAGGATGGGGAAATCAAATAACTCTTTCTATGGATTCCATAATGTCAATTGTGGAAATTGAGCCAAACATCAGAAGATAAATCATTGATTTGCCATCAAATAATGAAAGCATGAATTGAGATTTATTTGTTCCATCTACCAAACATAATAAACCCTCTATTTCATCATCCATGCAAGAATAATTTGTTGCACTAATGAAAAAAGATAGGGATGTTGATTCTCATCCTATCATTTTCTCTTTAGAACTTAAAAAAGACTCCCCATCATTTGGTCAGTTAGAGATGATTCCCTCATCTTTAGGATGTCCAAATATCAACTAATATTTTAACAATGAAAGTATTGCTTCATAAATTACCCTTCAAGAGGTGGTAAAAAATAAACACATGAAAATGGAAAAGAAAAATAGGAAAACCATAGGGACTCCCCTCCAGCATTTGAGGAAGGCATCCCATAAACTATGGATGGGATCATAGAAATAAATCTATGTATAGAGAAAGATCCATTCCCCATTCTGATAGTGAGGAAATGAATTTTGAACAAAAATGTTTTATATGTCCTTTATAAAGTAAAAATGAGATGTGAATTATTGGAATGCCACATAAAGAGAAATTCTTGGCCCCATGGTGTCTACCCATTACATTGGATTACTAAAAGATCATTTGGGATACAAATAAGCATCAATAATAACACACCCGATGTATGACTCCAAGATTGAGGCTAATGTTTCCAATCTTATCTAAACTAATTTAATATGAGAAGTCAAAATATCCAATGTGGTTAGCCAATACTATCATAGTTAAATTGAAGAATGGGAAAATCAAATTCTTCACTGATTTCAAGGATCTCATTATACATTTCCCAAAGTTGACTTTTCAATTCCAATAACGGAACTTTATATTGATGCAATAGATGGATACAAAGATATTTCCTTGATGAATGGATACTCTATTTATAACAAAATTTTATTTTCCATGAAATAGTTGAATCCATATCCTTCTAATCCCCTTAAAGAGTATTGTTCTATCAAGTAATTCAATTTGGATTGAAGAATGTTGGTACATCATATCAATGTATAATGCACCACATTTTCAAAAAAATCATAGTTAAATTCATTGAATTCTATGTGGATGATCTAGTGGTTAAGTCTAGACAACTTTATGATCACTTGGATTATCTGGAGACCATATTCAAAAAGCTTCGACAACATTATCTGAAGTTAAACCCCTTGAAATGTTCTTTCAGTGTAACCTTCAAAAAAATTATCAATTTTGTTATACGACATCATGAAATCTATGTTTATCTCAAGAAGAGTAAATATATCCTTGGAATGTCACCTCCTCAAAACATAAATGCGTGGATTGGACTTTAAGGACACTTGGCCAATATCTGGTGCATTATAGCCAATCTAGAAGGAAAGTGTTTTCCTTACACCAAATTGATGAAGAAGGTATCACATATCAATGAGCCAATTATTTCCAATAAGCATTTGATAGCCTCAATAAATAACTCTTGATCCCATTGGTATTGATGCCACATATTAAAGGAAACTCGCTCATTATTTATGTGATAGACTTGGAGTGATCATTCTGAGCCTTCCCTGATCAAAAGAACAATAATGGGAATGAAAAAAGCCTTTACTATCTCTGTTGAACTATTCTAAATTCCGAGACTCGATATTCAAATATTGATAAAAGAAACATAGCATTAATCTTTACAATTTTGAAACTAATTCACTTTATGCATCATCACAAGGTCTACATGGTATCTCATGATAACCCTATCAAATTTGCACTCAAAAATCATATGCTTATGTGATGTTTGGCAGTGTGGAAAGTTATTCTGTAATAGTTTGATATGTATTTTGTGAATAAGATAATAGTAAAAGGACAATCCTTAGAAGAATTTTGTGTTAAACACCCATCCTCAAAAGAGACATCATTGAATACTGAACATACTAATAATGAAATCTCCTCTATTAAAGATTGTTCCTGAATACAGGAAATGAACACTAGTGGTGCTTCCAGAATCCCAGTGGGGAATAGAATGAAAGAACCTATGCTCAACATTTTTTTGGGATCGTACTTATCTCCCCAGAGAAGGTATTATTCCCATATTCCTTCCTATTATCACAAGGTGGTACGAACAATGAGGTAGAGTATTAGGATCTCATTACAGGCCTGTAATTAGTACTCCAAGAACCAATAAATCACATAGAAGCGGATATTAATTCCGAAATTGTTATCAAACTGATCAATGGGGACTATGCTATTAGAAAAGAATATCTAATTCACTTATGTGATTATGTATTAGGTTTAATGGATGAATTTGCCTTAGATCTGAGATTTTATTATATCTTATGACCCCAAAATATCTTGGATGAAGCATTAAAAAATATAGATACGATCTCGGTAGATCCATATTAGGATGAAACAATCATAATCATTGCCCATTGTGGTGTGGTTTAATCTTTTCTTCGACTCAGAACAGAGGAAATCAATGAAATAAGTCATGTTTCCATGCTACATGGTCATACCACAGGATGGATGGAACCCTGAATAGAATATATCTAAAATTGGGTACACACACTAGATTAAACTTAATAAGATTAGATCCAATGCTAAAAAGTTTATTTCACTCTTTATGATGGCTAAGATTATGAGAAGATCCTTTAAAATCAAGGGGTTTATGTAATTCCCTTTAGATTTATTGATAGAGAAATGACTAAAGATCTCATGAAAGAAGTACATACAGGAGCCTACAGTGCCTACTGGTGCGGGCGTAGGATTTCTGATCAAATCGGAATGCTTTCATACTTTTCCATTCAATGACAAGTGATTTTATATATTTAACTAAAAAGTTTCATCCCTTCAAGGAGAATTCTAACTTCATTCATCAACCCCTTAAATTTATGCATAAAACTACATACTCATGTTCATTTGATACGTGGGGAATGGATATAGTGGGACCTTATCATCCAGTAATGGCAAGTCATTTAAATTTCATTATTCCAACTATTTATTTCTTATCCAAATTGTTTGATGAAATACCTCTTAAATATGTTTGGGAAAAATTCATTGTTATCCTTTTCAAGGATAATATCATCACATAATTTGGTGTCCCTAATACAATATTGATGGAAAATGAATTCAATTATTATTCTAGAGAGGTTGGGAAGTTTTATTAGGAACACAATATGAAATCCAACCATTCATCCTGCTATCATGAAGTAGAAAATGGATGGATAGAGGATTTCAAAAAAACCATATCAAATATATTCAAAATAATGGTGGATAAAGATAAGAAATATTTGATTGGTAACCTCTTTCATGATTTGTGGGATTATAGGACTACTACCTATACTACCACACGAGAAACTCTATACCCATTAGTAAACGCCACAGAAGCAGTCCTTTCCATTAAAATTCAATTTGCGTCACTCGAAGTTGTCTTCTATATATGATAATTTACATAAGTGACTAGACGAGCATGATTGATTTGAAAAAAAGAGATATCATATCATACATCACCTAAAAATCTATCAGAATAGAATATCATGATATTTTAACAAGAAAGTTCTCCTCCATTCATTTCTACTAGAAAATTTTGTATTAGTCCTCAGGACTCCAATGATATAAGGATAGAAGCCTCCAAATCTTTAACCACAGTGGGAAGGACCTTACTCCATACACAAATTCCACTCTTATAGAAATTATTCCCAAATAAAAATTGATCGATAACTCATTAAAACTTTAACCAATTAAATATCCTTGAATAAGTACTTTATGTAAACACATGGAGCATGTCCTACTTTCATGATGTTAAATTTCATTGCAACCAGCATCTTGGTCATAGGATTTTAAACTGCATAGCACCATACCTGACCATGTTTCATGATGTTAAACTGTGTAACACATTCAAACTTGTCGCATCACATTAAATTTAAAAACATCATTTTCCCTCGCTACAGGACATTAAAGAATATAATTAATGTATCCTTCATTAGGTGTAATGAAATCCTACAAGATATCACAAATTGGAATTCCTTTTGGTTATTTAAAAGATGAATTAGATTTCATGGACAAGAATTAATCACATCTTTACCACCACTTAGTGGAACTTGAGCACCATTTCTCCTTATGTTTCAATTAGATATTCCTTGGAACCCCTTTTTAGAACTACATGAATCTCGATTATTGCATCTATCAAAAACATAATGACACCTAGGTATTATTCCCTAGAACAACCATAATGTTTTCTTTCACATCAAGTATCTTAACCTCTTCACCACAAGATGCTAAACTTCTTGGTTCTTTAATAACTACGTGTGACTTGATTCTTTTTTCAATGTGATATATAGTGACCCCTAGATTCCGAATCCTGGGCCCAACCACAATAATAAATAAATTTGTTTCCTCTTTTTTATTTATGAGAAAAACATATAAAAATCACTATTCTAAAATACACGTTTTAATTCCCTTACCATCCTATGTCTTCATATTAATTATTATTCTATACTGTATCGAAATCTCTCATCCCTCATATCAAATTCTGTTCATGTGGGGAATGATCTTTTCAAGAACTATATATTTCTTGATTCTGATTCCAATAAGATACATAGAGATGACTAAATCTCCAATATTGGGCCCAAGTATGAAAAAATATATAACCCATTCATCCCTTGTGTTTTTGAATCAAACCTGTATAGGGAATGTTTCAAGAACTACACGTGGCATGATTCTAATCCCATTGAGATACTTAGTGATTCTTTTTTTTAACCCTAGACCAGCCATAATATTTATATATTTTCATGTCGTTTCATCTTTATCCATAATGAATGACATTAAACTATGTTGAATGTTTCAAGAACTATTTTTTCCTTCTTACTTCCCCAAAAAAAGACATAGTGATACCTAGATCATCAATCCTGGGTGAAACTACAATGTTGAAAAATTCCCTTCACCCAATTGTGTATGAATCAAACATGTATAGGGATAAAATTCAAGAACTATGTGTGGATTGATTCATGCATTAATAAGATACGTAGTGATTCCCAGATCGCCAAACTTGGGCCCAACCATATTATTGGTAGAAAAACCACTTACTTTTCCCTATGCATGAGTTAGATCTATATAAGGATATATTCTAGGACTTATGAATTGATTCTTATTGTAATTTGAGATATGGAGATTCCTTGAATTATAGAATTAATCCCAACTATCAGCCTAGAAATTATAAAAATAGCACTTCCCCACATCAAAGATGAATTATATGGTGAAAACATTCAAGAACTATGTGGGGATTGATTCTTTCCCCTAGAATTATATGTAGTGCCACTTGATCTATATATCCTAGCTCATCCGTCATTAAATCCCTAGACCCATATATTTTAGTTTCATTACTTTTTGTTTTTAAAAATAATATTTAACAACCCCTTGATTCTCACACCGAGCATAGAACATGTGGTATTAGGTATTGTGTAAAGTGCTTCTCTACAAAAATAAGATATCTCAATTCATATTTGGGGTTATCAATGGTCCTGGATGTAAGACCTAAAATAGAACAACATATTTTCTCATTGCATGATGAGAAACATCATGATATTTTCAAATGAAAAAAGTGATCTGTGGTTATGTTTTCATTTTCTTGAGATATGTAGTCATTTTATGTCATTTGACATTCATCTGTACCGCAAGACATTAAACGACATGCACGTGCAAAGAACTATGTGTGGAATGATTCTCATTCTATTAAGGTACATAGTGATTCTCAAATATCATTTCTCGGGTCTAGCCATAATTAAGAAAAATTCATCATTACTTCTGTATGGATCAGTCCAGCATGGGAAACTCTTTCAATAACTAACTATGGAATGATTCTCATCGATATCAGATACATACTGAAATCTATAATTTCACACTAAAACCTAGCCACACCATAATGCAATTAAATAATATTTTCTCCCATGTATGATTCATGTCATCATGAGGAGAGTAATATGATTTGTCATATTATATATGAATTCATAAAAAACCCCTCTTTATTCCTTACATGTGAATTCAATTGGTTTGGTGAATCCCTTTTTTAAGAACTATGTGTTGTTTGATTTTTTTCCAAAGAAAGATACATAGTGACACCTGAGTCCTATCCCCTAGTCCAACTGCATTATTCTTTTTCACATTAGAATAACTTCACATCCTCATTACATGATGATAAACTGCATGGTTCATTGAGAACTACATGTGGCATGACTCTCATCTGATTGAGATTTGTAGTGAAGACTATGACTTAAATGATAGTACCCACCAAATGATAAAAGAATATTTTCCTCCTCCTATATATAATTGAAAATATATGCAGGAACATTCATTTTGGATCATCTCCTTAGAGTTCCCACCATGGAAACAAAAGATGTCCACACTATTCATATGAGTCAGATATGTGTAAGGGGATCCCAAATCATAGAAAATATCATTTCAAATACATCCCTTGGGCATTTAAAATTCTTCCTTTCTCATTTAATACTCCTAATATTGAATATTTTCATATCTTTATAAACATTCCCAAGATTCTAGTGACAAAATCTTGGATTCTTGGGAGTTCTTTTGTCTTTCTATGTAGTACATGTCCCTAGCCGACCCTTTATAAGTGGCCACATAATTGGCCTACCACCAAAAAGATTCCATTTTTTATCTATGAAACACATTACTTATTTGGCCCTCAATAACAGATCCCCCATAATAGGTTTGTTAAATAGTGGTAACTTCATTCTTGGTAGAATCCTTTACTCACCCTTTAATCTTTAATGACAATATGCAAGATCCTCACTATTTAAACAAGTCATCCTTTGTGTATTTTTATCATATTTATTCTCCTTACCTAAAGGACTCTGAGATAATAGTTTATTTTTTTAAATCCATATATTCAAACCATATTTGAATGATATTGGGACATTCAACCGCATAATCCTCCATTATTTTCCTAATATTATGTTCTTAGTTATATGACCTAAAACTATTAGATCCATGGTTCCTATGTTTAGGCAAGACCTTTATAGAGAGCCTATTTCTCTGAATATTTGTAAATTGTGATTGGAAATACCCCTTCTCTATTCAATTACTTTTCTCTGTAAAATAAAACCCTATGCATGGGAATATTTAGATCATTGTAAACATAAAATGACATTTTGCAATAGAATTTCATAATTCTTGAGACCACCTTTACCTGAATATTCAGTTTGTGCCCCCAGTTGGCCTTGCATCCGTCACCAATATAAAGGTCTTGCTAGCTAAAGGATTCCACATTTTGGATATGAATTATATTCCACTGTGGTCCCTACATTATACAACACCCATAATGGGTTTATTAAATAGTGGTAACTTAATTCTTGGAGGAAACATCCTATAATACCTTTATATCTTTTCCCATGGCCCTTTTCAGATTCATAAATCCCCAAAACACATCATAAAATTATTCTGTTTCATACCTAAATGTGGAATTGCATTTATAAATAATCATCATGAATTGGAAAACCACAAAATCTTTGGTCAAATACAAATAATGTAAATAAAATCCATTAATGTACTTACTCCATGAATTGAAACTGCATAATATAATTTCATTTCTACATGTCGTGAAATTTTACACCACAATGTTATTTCTGCATGACTTTAAACTGCACAACATCATGTCCATTCATTATGACTTGATGCTACAAAACATAATGTCCTTTCTACATGAGTTTACACTTCATAGTATAATATCATAAATCCCCTGTATAAAAAATTTTCCTTCATTCACACAACACATTTAGGTAGGAGTGGTTTTTCATTCACAGAATATGTTGGAAAATATGAAACCTTTCATTCTTAGTCATATTTCCTTGGAAAATCCACACACTTTGGTCTTAAGAAATCCAAATCCTAAAACCAATTTGTATTTTTGTAATAGAATGTCAAAATTATTAGGCACTCCTTTACATAACTATTCATTATGTTCCCTAGTTGGCCTTGCATAAAATTTGTCTACATAATGGGCATGTCAGCCAAAGGATTCCAATGTTTGGTAATGAAACACACGCCCTATCTAACCCTGTATAACACATCCCCCATAATGGTTTTGTCAAATGGTTGTAAAATTCATTCTCCTGGGTGACCTCTTCTCTTAATATTCTTCAAATTTTTTATTTTGTGACTATAAAAATAATCATGACTCAATATTCCCCCTAGATGTATCTAACGAATATCGAGACCTTCCAATCCATCCAGCATTTAATGGGGTTTTAACCAAAAATTCATAGTAAAATTTCTTCGACCTAAAAAAATGGACTTATTATTCTTATATGAATTACATTAAACTAACAAAAAAAAGAGACATAATACTCACCAGGATGAAAACCCGCAAAGGGAACTCTTTAAAAAGTTGAGTATTAGCTAACTATACCAACACTCTAAAAGGATTAGGAAATATAGATCAATGAAATAAAATAATCATTAAACTAGTAGTTTTTTTCACATGAACCTTGAAATAGTAAAACTAAACTTACTAATCTGCTTTCGTTAGGAAAAAATCTGATCACCACCATCACTATTATTTTAATTATGGTTTATCAGATATAATGAAGAAATGTTTTAAAAATCAACTATGATGATTGGATTATAGAAAGAAAGTGCGGATGAAGAAATATATGTGATTGGAGGAAAAATCCATTTAATTTATATAGAAAAATAATAAGAACTTATATTGAATGGAAAATATCTATCATATATTAAAAAAATCTTTTAGAATGACCCCTCATTTATTGAACATCCTTCGGAGCTCTATCAACCACTTGTTGAAGCTCACCCAGTTGACCGAAATTCAGTTTCTTCATATTTATAAAGTGATTCCATTGAATCCCTAATGATAGTTACCCCCTAATGTTGGGATTATCCAAATGATTTATCAAGGTTTAAAAGTTCCACTTGAGCGGAATCCAACTATTATTGAAGGTGGAACACCTATTTCTAATGGATACACACTTTAATTGATTGTTCCTTGATCTTTCGATCAAACTCTACAAATTATATAATACGGTTAGCCTCCTATTGGGATACAAAAACTTGAAAACACTAAATATTGGTGATCAGTTTGGACTTTACAAGATAATTCTTCAGTTTGTGTTCATTATCCATCTGGTTAATTGCCTCTTTCATCACATTATAAATTACGAGGTAATCAAATCTAAAAAATCCAAGTACGCTAAATAGTTCTAGAAGTCATCCAAAATGTGAAGGAATCTCATCAAAAATATTCTCAATGATTATCTCCCAAATGGATTACCATGTATTACTATGTGCGATATCGAGAGAAACCCATGGCTCTATTCCAAAATCAGAATAACTTGTATGAGGTGGAAAGCATTCTGGAATTAGATCACTCAAACCGGTGTTTGTCTCTATTTCATTAAAAGTATGGGATTCTTTATCTCCCATTGATTTTTGAGCCAATGGAGTGGACTCACCATTGTACCTAATTATAGGAGGTGATAGCCCTAAAATGGTGAATTAGAATGATTTTTATCTCCTAGTGTGTAGAAAGAAAAAATAATCATCAAGACATCCAATAAAGTTTACCCAATAATAATTTGGTGACTTGAGTAGATTCCTCCCCCATATTATTAGCATCAATAGATTAAGAATGTACTTATTGTGGAAGGGAATTCTTCAAGGCCTGATTGGTCATTGTAACCAGAGGCTCTAAAGCATATCCCAATACTGGATTCTCAGTTGGCACTTCTCTGACTTCAACAAAAGCATAATGAAGTGGGATTCCTTGTTCTTGAAATTCTTTGGGAATGTTCTCTATAGAAAAGTCTTCATAAATTGAGATTTCATGTGAAATATCAAATAAAAGAATAATTATATGAATGAATGAGAACTTACATTCTTTCAATACATTATTAAAGTCCCAAAACTCCATTATGGAACTTGGAATATGAATTTCAAGATTAAGAGTCTCCTTATTTTCAGTGTATATATATTTTTATATCATATCATCCACATTATTTAAGGTATCAAAAAAACATTTATCGATGCTAAAATTGGTTCTGTTGAAATTCTATTCCATTAACTCTTCATATGGTTCAATTTCATCAGGCCTTGCTGAATGAGGATCAGTGTCAGCACCTTCCTTTGATAAACTAGGATCCTTGTTTCTCCCTCTAGGAGAAACAGTAATATCATCACAAATTTTCATAGTATCCTTTGGTGTAGGAAATATAACTAATATATTATTAAAATATAATGTTAAAAATAGAATATGATACCATAAAAAATGAATTTGATATTATCATAACCCTCCTATATCTCTGTAGAAATTGGCGAAGACGCAACCAAATCTCTTGGAACATCATCTTTTAAAATAATAGATTCATCAGCATGAATTTGTAATCCTCCTAGGGTTTGTTTATCAGACCTTGAGGGACTGGTATCACATACCATAAAAAAATAAAGTGATAAAATCTCTATAAATTCTGAACATGGTTATCATAGTGCATCGATAATGTTATAATACAATATAACAACACAAATTCTCACTTTTACATACTCATCAGACCAGTTTGAATGCTCTCTTTAGTTTCATTTCATAAAATAATGGAGAGATTGTACTACTTTTCTTGGAAATAGAAACATGAGGTAATGGATGAGGATTTTCCATCACCATTACCTCTATCAGGGTTCTCCCTTCTAAGAAATGTTCTGGAGACCTAGGGTTTTAATCCAGTATATCAATAGAGCTTCCCATATGCCCATACTTTTGTGACTCAAGATCCTTTTTTGGTGCAAATCATTCTCTGATTTCAAACTACAAAATGAAATCCCATCAATATTAGTGATAGTGGATGACAGAGTAGAACTGAAAAAAAAAAGAAAAGAGAAATACATTCTTAGTATAAACATAAATATCCCATTTCTCCTTAGGTTGGAAAATTACCCCATCATGTATTCCTTGATCTAGAATATTTGATACTCATTTTGAGGTCGGATCTTGGTTTTCCATTACGTATATAAAATATAAATCTCCATTATATACTCCTATAACTCATTTAAATTTCTATCCATATGAATATAATAGGGTGCTCTAATATCAAAAAAATCTAATATTAAAAGGATAGATTAGAGAAACACCCTTGCATCCCTAAGGTCAGGGGTCATGCTTTCCCAGTACTCCATTGATGATGTCTACACATTGTTTGGAATTGATATGGTTGGCTAGGGGGAAATCAAAGCCCTAAAAATTGAAAGAATTTTCACGCCTCAAATTTCCTTTATAATTATCAATAGATGAGATGGAAACTACTTTTTTAGGATAATGACTAGATCTCCTCAGTGCATGAGGTATTGTCCCTTTAGCCTTGGTCTTTTTAGTGGATTTACTATAAGGATGTTTTGTAGGTTCTGAAGCCTCTGAATCATCTAGATCATCTTTGGTTTTATATTTTTTCCACGATTAATATGAATGAAATTAGTCATGTCCACTACGTGATGTATACAAAAGCCCAATTAGGGTATAAAGAAACCCAAGCTTTAGCTTATCCAGTTTCTAATAAAATTTATGCATCTGATAGAGTTATAATAATTGTCATTTTGGATGTCCATAAAGATATTAGAATTCATAATTATTGAGATACCATTGGGTGATTCTCATTCCTGATATGTTTGGGAGGATAGGTTCTATATTTTTGAATACATTTGAACTCACAAAAAAACCTATAAGGGACATAAGCCTCACAGATGATTTCTCTATCAATATTGGTTGAAAATAAACATTCTCAAAATTCCATCAAATACAACCTTAAATCATAATTTTCTTTCATTTAAACTTCAATAAATTTTCTAGTTTGTGGGTTGCCAAAAGGATGGAAGTTGAATTCTCCGAATACATTTAGTGTCCTCGATACCTCATCATGCTTCATGTTCGAAAAGTGAATCCAAAAAAACTGTCTACACCAATAGGATAATAAGTTCCTTGGGAACCCTAACTAAATTCATCCCCAAATATAAATATAAATGTTTTATAATCTAGTCCCATAACACCTGTAATGGTCTTTCTAATCCCTATTGAACCTTTCCCTTATATAAATTACATAAGTATTTATTGATTCTTGCTAATAATGGGGTGTCCAACCTAATATATTTTCCCTCTACCAACATGGATGAAATAACAAAATTTATTATCCTAAAACAACCACTAGACTCACGAGGTGGGAGAAAATAAATTCTTATCCAAATTGAATGGAAGCCGGCTAAGAATACCATTTCATTAATCTTTGGCTTAACCTTGTAAAACCAATGCTTGCAATCCCCCATCTCCAATGTAGGCTAGAATTTTATAGAATAACCTCTATAATCTTATGTTTGGAAAAGATTATAACATTATTTTTGTATGTCCCTTATCTTTTGATGGTTCTAAAAAATCATCCCTCAACACTCTTGCATGAACATCACCCCCTCTGATGAGTGTCTTTTTTTTTCTTTCTTCAAATAATTTTCTATTATGAATAATTCATGTGCCAATGGTGGTGTCCTCTCAGTATAATATCATTTTTTTTGGTGGAATGAATTCATAGTATATCACCCTAATAAAGGGAGCTCCATATATTTTCTATACATCTCAAAAACTAATGCAAACATCACCATGCGTCAAATGGAAATAATTTTTTTGCGGACTCCATCGGCTCTGTAATTCAAGAATCATGTAGTTTCTATAAACATAAGTCTATCCTACCTAGATATATTTATATATGTGAACATCATGCATCACTTATCTGAACTCATCACAAGTCTGGAATATCCAAAATGCCCACATCAATTCTGACATGACTCCTCCTCCAGAGTAAAAATTCCATTCTTCTTTCGATCCATTTTTTGATCCGTTTTTATGCGAAAAATGTTGAATCATATAAATGAGGAATTATCTCTACAAAATGATCCTTAATATTACAATTTAAACCAATATAATATACTATTCATCCAATAGAGACTAGTACCCCATCAATAGGGACACCCCTCATAGTAATATTCAAACAATCACAGTTGAGGTGTTTTACAAACCATATATTTAGACAAAAAATACTAATATGATGGAATGTGGGCATATTTTAAAAGACCATACCCGTATAGAGTGAAATAGGTCCTTCGTGGATATTCATGATGGCATGGAATCAATCATTTCTCTAACTATGAAAGGGTACTCTCAAAAATTTCATAATCGTCTGGTCCAATGCCTTTCAACCATTCGATTTGGACAACTTTAGCTTCCGTAGTTAAATTCATCAGGAGAGACATTTCCTACAAGAGAATCACCATATTTTTTTAAGTTATAATATTGACTTAAGAACATTCAAATTTTAAAATTAAAGAATTGAAGAATTTGTCAACAGAAAATCTCAGTATAACTCCTTCAATGGTGTCATGCTCATATGTCATTTGACAAGGTACCCAACATAGGTCCTTCGATGAGGTCCTCTTTCATAGCTCCATTGATAAAATATATCTACATAGATATGTTTACCATGTGGGTATACCTTGAGAAATTTTCAAAATTCCATCACGAGAGAACAATGAAATTGATCTGAATGAACATATTATAAAATGAGAGAAAAAATGGAAATGTGGATGAAGAAAATAGAAAAGAAATGGGGGTATTTGTAGGAATCACTAGAATATTCCACCAACCCACACTGAGTAACCTATGTCTATTCTGTATGTGACATTACTATTCATATGACCTACACAATCCATCATTAATTTTTTTAATATTTTTTCATAATACTACCTTACAGCTAGACCATCTTTTCAGTCAGATCCAATCCTGAGGGGGGCGGGGTGTTGACACACCCTTTTAATAAAAGAAGTTAAAAAATTATAAATATGAATTCAAATATCATAAAATGTTATGGAGATTTAAATAAAGGAGAGAAATATAGTTAATGAAAACTACATATAAAACTGATGAACAAAATGGATAGTGTAGCTACTACCCATGAAACCAAACTGTGCAGCCCCCTATGCTGAGAACCTACGCCAAGAACTTACAACTGGGATCTATACATATGTGTAATTTTTTCAACCCTATGGGAAAAAGCTACACAACAGATCTGAAATCATGAACAATTCTTTGGGAATCCTTTCGACCAACCCCTCCTTTCATATAAATATGAGCCTTGGTCTACCCAATTCAACAACTGAAAGTGTTGTAAGAACTCTTGAATCTATCATTGCATTTCTCCTTTCCCAGGTCCCCTAAATTTTTCTCAGGTAGCTCTATAAAACAAAATAAAAGAGATAACTAAAATTGATAAACAAGATCAATGTCCCTTCAGGGTCTAAAATACATGATACATGTTTGAGGACCCTCCTTACATAATAATAAGTCACCTATGAAAGGTTCATTCTTTAATAAATGACATACGTTAGATTCTTGAAATGACATCAAGGGACACCCTGGCTAATTATGTTAAGACATCACCCATGATTTCATGTCCCGGTAGTCCATTACCCAAGGAATATCATGCTTTCAATGGCTTATCCTTCTTATTTTAATCATTTTTTAGTTCCTACTATAACATGCGCAGCATACCTAAGTGGCATAATTGTGATACATTCCTGTGCAGCATACCTATGTAGACCACATATGTGACCACTTCATTAATCCATCTTTTAATCCATTAATGGGTGGCCTTATCCTTATTTTTATCCCTTGTTTTAAAGGGAATAATTTAAAACCACCACTAAAACCTCCTAATTAACTAAACCATTAGGAAAGGCACATCAGTGTGTCTTCCATTTGGATTTTTATTTCTATGGTAAGAGGTTTCCCACATTTTTCTTATAAGGGAGTCAGGATTCTTGGGATGTATGTAGGTTTGAATGTTTGTGGATAAATGGACCCTTACCCTAAAGATAGTGGTTTAACAATATTGGATTCCATGGATAGGACTCTATACTCCCCTCCTCATTTATGAGATCCGGATCCATGGGTTTTTAGAAGGGAGGATAATGATCCCAATTTCTTTTCCCTTCCATATGGGATTGGATCCCCCCTTTATAAGTACCCAATTTTAGGGCATCCATACTGTAGAAATATCTATCCTTTTAGGCTAAACGCAATGATCTTCACCTTCATTTTCCTATTGAAAAGGTCATTTCTTTGAACCCTCATTCATCATCACCCCAACTTATTTCTCCATAGGCCAGGTATCTTCCACCAATGGAGGAAGGAAAGTGTTTGTGTTTGTTAAATCTTTCACATTATCTTATTTATCACATAGAGCATGACTCGCATGTGATTATATATTTTTGATGATCATAGAATCTACACAATCCACCATATATATTAAACTATGAGAAATCTTATTCTCACCATAACTGGGATATGATGGAAGCCTTCACATAGGTCCTGAGGTCACTCGACATCCTATTTTGGAATCCATCCCTAATTAGCTTGATACGGGAATCCTCCTTATGAGTAAGCCCTGAATTATGTCCCCCTTAAAGCTACTTGATTTAAGACATATATCATTGACCCTATTATAAAGGCATACTCTTTAAGACTAATTCCCCAACCTATTTCTCTCAAATGGCTATACTCCACTACGAGACTTTCAAAACCATGTGGGATTTGATTCCCATCAATGTGGGATATGTAGGAATACTCCTTGTGGTTTAAACCCAACACCAAAAATATACCCTATTATCTCTGGGACACATTACTAGCAATGCCTAATATAACATAGAAACTCATATCTTTTATAGGATCCTTCGGTTGATTTAGCAGAAGTCCCTCACCAAGTTTTTACTACATACCTTCAACCTATATTTCCATACCACATGACAATAATCTTTACAGCTAGGTCCATATTACTTGAACATAAAAGGTATGATGTGTCCCTTTATGTGGAAATGAACTACATGACTTCTTATTCCATTCAAGATGATATGTAGAAATCCCATCTATGTGTATAATCCCAACAGAAAAACAAATTTTTTCTCCCTATTTGATTATAAACATTAAATTAGTGTTTTTTCCCATAGATGATGATAAATACCAAATGGATATGCTTCTACCTTGATGACCCAAAATTTCAGAGTGCCCCACTTATTATCTTAAAAATCAGCATCATCGTAACAATGAATAAATAATCTCTATATAGTATATTAGATGATAGTATTGATGGATAATAGTGAATACATATAGATATCTCTATTGATGAAGAAACTCACATACATAGAGATGATTCTGAATTCTAGAACCGCTAAATAATTTATTAATTTTTTTTTGAAACCTACATTATTCTTGGAAAATTTGTAAGGATACATTAAAATATAATAAACCTATTAGAGAGTTCCAGAGTATGCAATAATTTCCCCAAAATCAGTGTGATGAACCTGACCTCCCCTCCTCTCAACCAATGTGAGTTCATAAGTATCATCGGTCAAAATCCCTAATGAGTGTTAGCCTTTGGAAAGTATACCATTAGATATAGAACCATTGGGTGCTTTCATTTACCTAATGAAATCAATTTTAAACCATATAGAGATAGTGATTCCTAACGAGAACACACATTTTAAGGGAAATCATGTCTATAGGGGTTTCATCCATAAAATATTTTTCAGGGAAATTGATGGATGAGGACATGGAAGATCTAGGAATTGTTTGTGATATTAGTATATGCACTCACCAAAACAACATGGAAAATATTATCTAGTCAGTGAAACATCATAAGCATGAATGTGCTAAATCAGATATTCATGTTTTAAAAAATTGTCCTTTTATTCCTTATCAATTAATTCTGCTTGTGGGGACTTATAAAATCAAGGATGATCACATTTCATAAGAACCTTGACTATAAAGTATCCTCCATAAGATTCATGGTAGGTGATGGACTGACATATTGTAAACCAACCATTCTGTTATTTGAGAGATGCACACCAGGTTCATCATTCATGTTTCACTGAATAGATAAGCATGTTGGTTGTGATCATCGGTGTGGTGAGAGAAAAAGTGTTCGGACATGGATTTGAAAATATTTTTTTTATCATGTGTATGTAAATGTCATAGTTATATAATTTCATTTTAGTTCCACCATTTTTGACTCATCTAGGAAATCATAATTGTGCATTTGGTTTAGCCTGATGATTGATTGTGGGGGGTTCAATGTTTTTCAAAATCATTCATATCAGTTTGGATTTTCATGGATATATTTTTTAGAAACTATCAAGGGTTCCCACATCCATAAATGGGTCTAAAATTGACTTCAAAAGGCACACATTCAATTGGGGTTTCAAACCCAATGGCACTTAGGAACTTTCATGGGTCATGAAGATGGGAGGTTGGGCTCATCACACCCTTTTGGGGGGAATTTGTTCCTACACCAAGACTCTCTTATTGATTTAATATATGTTCTTGAATCTCTTTATAATTTTGATATGAAACCATTTATCCTAAAAATGATTAGAGTTCAATCCTTTTTATACATGAAGAGGAACCTTGTTGTGAGTCCATCTATTTGTACATGAGGTTCTTCATCCATTTCAACTAATGGATATATACATTTATATTGAATCGTGAATAGCTATGAAATTATGAATTTGATTCAATGTGGGGAGGAATTAGATCTATCATGGATGGAATTTTCCATTTTGATGCATCCTTTGTGTCTTGTTTTATATATGTTATCAAAACATGTGTAGATCGTTAAACCCATTTAGTCAAACGTCATGAAGATTTTACATAATGAGAAAACATAGGCACTGATTATTTGAGCAAGAGTCTTTGGTAGAATTATTATGTATCATAGTTACGACGTGAATTAGAGTTTTTATAGTTCAATCAGCCCCCTTGGTCTAACCTTGAGTTTGACTCGTTTACATGGAAGTAGTAACATCATTACCTTGATTTAGTCTTATATACTGAGGTTACCCTGAATTGTAGAGATTCGCGATGTGGATGATATTACAATTTTAACTCCTTAATCTTACATGATCCATGCTCACTATGATAAAAACGTGATAGATATTAATTAGTCTCACTATATATGGACATGTTACATAAGTTTTGGAAATTCCATTTGGATGTTCAATATGGATGTTAGGCCCTTGGAAGACATATTACGTATCTTGGTTACATCAGTGATCAAAGTTCTCATAGTTAAGTTGGGGTTCTCATTCCACTAGTGGATAATGGATAATGATCATCCAATGTTAGATATTGGTTCATGATGGTTAAAATGTCAATGACATGGGGGAAGGTTTCACCAAAGTGGCTATTTATTGGAGACCAGGCCATAGAAAGGCATCATAGATATCCTAGTTAAATTATGAATTAGAGTTCTTGCAGTTCATTTGACTGGGTCTTACACACTAGTGTTTCCCTAGTATGAATTTAGTTTTATTATGAAAGAAATATGGTATTAAATAAGAAGGTTTCCCAAATATAGAAATTAGAAAAAGTTACCATGTAGTGGGGATCTAGATTGGTGTGGCCCGATTACCTTCATGGACTTCTTAATTGTCTACCAGACATGTGTTGAGTCTTAGCCTGGAATGTTTATTGTTTTGTAGACATAACTAGATATATGGTGGGAAGGTAGAATGAAAATAACATGATCTAGTTAAATTTTCCAAAGGAAATTTCATAATGTGAATGTCAGGTATGAAGAAGATTGCATGATCAAGGATGACTTGTCTAGAGGACATTGAAAACTTGGATCACTTTTCAGGGAGGACAATACAAGATCAAATATTACATGCTTGGAGGTAATCACATGACTTATATGTCTTTCCATGGTGTCATCCCAAATGAAGGCTTACATTCTAGGAGGGGCCCGTGATATCTAGAAGACAAGTTTGGATGACATTGTGAGAGCCATTTGACATTCACTAGTGCAATCGTGAGAACCAATTGATATAATCTAGTGCCACCATATAATGTGGGAGATATATCTAGAGGTCATATCAATGTATTGATGTTGAACCCATAGGTTTTTGTGATACTTGGGTGGGATGCTTGGAGGGAATTCATGACTTTCTTTCACATGTTCAGGGGATACTACAATATCTAAATGGTTTTCCTTGAGGACATCACATGACATGGGTGACATGTGTTACTGATTTTTCATGATTTGGATGTGTCATGCGTAGAGGATTAGGTCTAGTGTATAATCTTTTCATATAAGTATTACATAACATTATTTTAGTCTGCATTCCAGCCTTTCATTGCATTTGTTATTTATATTTATTTAGAGTTACTTTGGTCAGGTCTCTCTTTCCATAGATTATACGTGGGATGTGAATTTTTAATCTGGACAACAAGATTTAAGTCTATTGTGTGGTATCATGGAATGAAGTGGAGTGCATATATATGATTCTCAGTACATGGGGGGTTTCTCTAAATTACTACACGGTGTATGACCTTACGATCATGAGATAAGTCACTTAGAGAAGTCCCCTGTAATGCCTGGGAATTCCAGTGCCTGGACCCAAATATGCATTTCTTCATATTGGCGTGGTGGATTAATATGACTCATTATCCTGATTATACACCACTTTGTGTCCTGTGAGGATGGAGTCAATGGAGAGATTTGGTGTCATGTGTTTCGTGCGGTCATATTATATGTCATCCTGGGAGCATCTCATGATTTTTAGCAACCACAACTTTATCCCATAAATTCCCCATTTATTAGATTTTGTCTAAAAATGTGTCTTCCCTAATCATGTTGACCAACTAATGGGATATTCCATGGTTATGCCAACATGGATATGGACCTTTGTAATATTAGGATTCCTTTGGAAAGGATTTTCCATGATCTGAGGTGATTTTTCAAGTAATATTCATGAGACAATGGTGGATTTACATGGGGGACCTTCAAGATATCAGGCCATTAGGTTGAAGGTATTTTTTGGTATCATGATGTCCTATCACAAAGGATTTTCATGAATAGTCGGATATGCTAAATGGTTTATACAAATATTTTCCTAAGATAATAATATCTTACCCTTGAAAGAGGATCATGTCACATACCTTTTTTTTAATTATTTATTTTACAAGGTTTGGGGACCTCAAGTCATGGAATGAGTGTTATCGTAAACAATCACCCTCTCCATTAGTGATGTGTCACACAATTAACAAAGGTTCTTATGGTAATCTTCACGAATTATAACGGAAAACCATTTTTTTCGTTGGAGTTAGAGGGGAGAATATGACTATTATTGACATGTTTGAATCCCTTCATGTGATGTGGGTGACATGTTGGTGGCTTCTTCGATTACAGGGAAGACATGTTGTTAGGTATTCCATGGTTTCATGTGAACTGTATCAGTTTATGTCACGATTTTTATGACCACGAAATGATATTTCCTTCTTCATATTTCCCCATATTTTACATGGATTTTTTTAATGTTTTTTTGGGAAACATATCATTCAAATATCACATAATCTATAGGAACTCATTTGGAAGTCACCGCATGATCAGGGAATATCTATGAATCCATTGAAAGAATAAGGATGGATTGTCAAGATGGGCTCTATGAGATATTACAACAGGTTATATGTTGTGTATGACTATCTTTATGATCTTCTAGAGGTAATAAGATCGCATATCAATTGTATGGTCACACGATCCATGTGTTCTAAACACATTTTCCTCCTTTTAATTAATGGGAAAATAATACCCATGTTCAGGTATTTCCCCTCTTCTGGATATAACAATTCTCGTCTGTTAGGTGTCAGTATCCATGTAATCAACTAACCATAAGCTCTTAATAAGGGTTATTCATTTATAAAAAGAAGAGATTGAGCTAAAACATTAATATTTAATTAAAAAAATATAAAATATTACAAATAAAGGAAGAGGATGAAAATATAAGTATTTACCTTTAAAGGGAGCCTCTAAACCCACATAGAAATGGTAAATGAGATCTTATAGAATAAAATCCCTAAAAACACTCAATATTACCCCAATCATGTATTATATCAGTAAAGGGAAAATTTAGTGCATTTTCAAAAGCCTTGATATTTAGATGAAATATTTATTATTATTATTATTTATCTCTACAGTTTAATGACCATTTCTCTAGTATTTAAAAAGGATTGAATCTTAATTAGAAAGTTCTTCCATTAAGTTCTGTTCCAATCTATATACAATTCATTCATTTATATGACAGACACTACAAAACAAAGCATATAAAACTAAGTACTACACCACATGGATTATAACTCACCATATATGAAATAAAAAAATTAAAATTATGTAAATCAATATGGGGAATCATATCAGAAAGAATAAAATAGTCAAAGATGTGAAATATTTGGGGTCATTTTCATCCTTGTTGATAACCAATAGTCAAAAAACCTATAATGAGAATGAACATCAATAAATGAGAATGTACTATAAAAAATCAATAATTTCATAAATGAATTATTCCATATGAAATAAGAAAGGATATAATGATGGATTAATTAATTCTAGATATAGAAATTAAATCTAGTCTTTTCAAATATGATCTTTGTGAATATGGTCATTGAATATAATGTCATTGAATATATGGAACTTTTATGCACATCTTATAGGTATAGAAAATACATGCATTTTAAGAACATATAACTCAAAATGAAATAAAAATATGTTAATAAAATACAATTAATATATATATTTATGTGTTACATGTAGATAATAATAATATTACTACTAATGTATGATATTATGTATATGTAAAATTAAAATCAATATTTTAATGTCAATGGATTAGTAAATTTAATATTTAGAATACAAATAATTATTTAATGGAATATGTGAAAGTATATTTAGTATATAAGAAATATTTATTTTTAAAGATTTATTTTATTATGTATTTAATTTTATTCTAAAATAAATTATATTAAATATGTTTGTTATTATATATGAAATAATATATTAATATAAATAATGTTATAAATTAATATGAAATAATATTAAAATCACATAATGTATTGAAACCCATTTTTTCAATACAAGAAATTTTATTTATAAATTCTATGTTTCATTTAAAAGGTAAATATATGAATTTACCTATTTAAATATTTCAAAATATAAATAATTTCTTAATTCATCATTTTAAAAATATTTTATAATGAATTTTTAATATTTTTTTGAAATAATTAAGTTTTAGGTGACTATTAAAAAATCTAATTTTTCTAAAAACTATCACTATTATAAAAAAAGAATAAATTAAAATTTTAAGAACCCTTTTTTATAAAAAAAATATAAATTCAAAATAAAATATTTAACATTACTATGTTGTACATATGAAACACATGTTTAAAATTTTTGAATCTCAAGTAATATTTCACACGACACAATATTTTTATACCCTTACATTAAAAATTCATCTTTATCAATTTTGTAAATTAAATATAAAAAATGCATTTACTATTTGATATAAACATGTTTGAAATATATAACAAGTTCAATTTAATTTTTAGTTATAAATATAATATTAGTAATATTAATGTTAATTATAATGGTTTCTTAAATTAATTGTTTTATTAAAGTCATGTATCTTTTCTCTAATTAATCAAATGGATCTATTTCAAATGATCAATTTAATATAATTTTAATCCTATATATAATTATTTTAATTCTCTTTCAATAAGAAATACATAATAAATAATTTTAAGAACATATAAGGTTTAAAATTCATTTTTCTACCAAAAATAATTTTATAAATTATATATTTTAATTTAAAATGTTATTTCCTCCTATTTAAAAAATTTATTAGAAAAAATATATATGATATTTATATTTAAACCATAAAAAAATAATATGGTTTACCTTTTTATTATATAAATTTTAAATTATGTAGTTAAAAAATAGTTTCCAAGGTAAAAATTAAAATTTTAAAATGTGATAACTAATTATAAAAGTCATTAAACATGTTCAAAACATAAGTTTAAAGCCTTTTTTAAGGCTTTTAAGAACCAATATCACACCTAATCCATTATTTCAATATTTTGGTGTCACATAAAATGTATTAGTGTAATGATATCATATAAGTGTAATGGGTATTCCAAAAAAGTTACCTTGTCTTCACTTATAGAAATGGATCATATCTATCCCACTATTGTTACAAATCCCTTTAGAATTTACATATAAAATCTATAAAAAATAATTATCCTTCAGTTCCTATTCTCTTCATTATTTCCTTGATCTCTAGAATATATCTTAGGTTCTTCACTTCTAAGAAGATATCTAAGAGAATATCAAGTCTCCAAAGTAAATAATACATTTTTTGTAAAAACAATTATTACAACCAAGGACTTTACAATACATTTATTTTATTATATTTTTAATTTCATGATATATTTTTATTCAAAAAACTCTTATTTTATGTTGTGTTACATGTAATAATGAGTTTCTTCAACTTTGATTTCACATAAGGTTTGGTTTTACAAAAAAACAAAATACCATTAATATAAAAACTGTCACCTAGACATTACAATAAAGAGACCGAATAGGATTAAAAATCATATGAAAAATTATTTTTTACACAAGTTTATTAATTATATATTTATTAGTAATAAACAAACTATCTTTTAACATAAAAAGATTTTTATTGAGAAACATTATTTTTTCCAGAAGTCATATTAGTATCGCTTTCGACACATAATTTATAATTAATTTTTACCATTATTATAAAATATATATCATATAATAATATTCATTTTTTAAATTATAATATCTATATTTTCATAGGTTGTATTTTTTATATTTTTTGGTAAAGTTCCATTTTTTATTAATACTGAAAAATATAGATTTTTAATTGAAAATAGTCTTTTCATTTAATAATTAATAATGATGAAATATATTCTGAATTTTTAAATTAAAATTAGTTCCATTATAAATAAATTAATCCAATTTATATAATTTAAATTGTTTTCATTTTTAATTTAGATATAAAAACTCTCTACGCCTATAATCATTTTCAAATTAAAACCCCACTTTTTAATCGAATCTATGGGATTAATATGAAATTAAAATTTTTAAATTTTTGAAATTGATCATACAACACTATATTCCATATTTTTAATATTTATATTTTATGATATATAATAATTTAAAATTAATTATTTACCCAAATAAATCGTTATTGCATAAAAGAATTAAATATTGTGCTTCTTGTAAAATTTGATTTTCTTGGGGTTAAATTAGAATGATACAACTAAAAATGGCCTAAAATATTATATTAATGTTATTTCATGTGTATATGTAGGCCTTTTACATCGAATTATTTGAAATATAGAAATACCTTGCCACTTTCTTTTGAATATGACCCACATAATATGTTAAGTAAATAAAAAGAGAATGAAAGAAATTTTTCTTACTTTTAATATCTATAAATCATTGGGATTTTGAAAAAGAATCATATTTTTTAAAAAAATCTTTTTCAAAATATAAATAATTTTGTTATCATGGTTTGTTTTTTTTAAATTTTCTATTGATGACATAGTTACATTAAATGCTTATAAAACACTATCACATAGATTGTTTAGTTAATAATTTATTAAAATGCAAGTTAAAAAATTTATAAAAAGTTATTATAATGTTACGGACCTTCAATCTAATTAATTTTACAAAAATATGATGATTGGGGTGATTGGGGTAGTTTTAGGTATCATTGAGGAAAATAGTGGAATGTTGGTAGTGAGACATTTCAAGAGGATGGTCATTATGGTGGTGAGACATTTCGAATGGTAGGAAATTATTGTGCTGAGAAAATTTTGGATGTGATTCATTATGTCAGTGATTTATTCTGGTGGTATGTAATTTTTTAGTGAGGAATTTTTGGTTGTAGGTCATTTTGGCAGTCACTCACTGGCAGTCACTCATTGGCAGTGACTCACTTGTGGGGATTGGCTGATAGTGACTAACTGGCAATGATTCACTGTTGGGGACACACAGATAGTTACTCAATGGTGGAGACTAACTAGTGTTGACTCCCTAGAAGTTACTCATGAACATTACTCTTATGTTTTTTCAAAAATTTACTTATTTCCTATTTTTTGATGTTTTTTTGGGGAAAACGGTTTAAATGACTCAATGAATTTTATAACTATTTAAAATGTGATTAATCATATCTACAATTACTAAATAGTCTAGATACCTTTTAAATGATTAAAATAGGTGAATATAATGATATTAAATTTTAATTTTCTATCTAAATCCTATATAATCTAATGGTTTTGGATCTAATCATTCAATAGAGAATATATTTTCTTCCATATTGTGGTATTTCTTTCTCTTGAGATATGGTATTCCAAATTCTTCATCCTTTTTAATCCTAGAAACATATTGTTTCATTTGGTTTGAATTCCCCCAAATAGGTTTTCTCCTTTTCAAGCACCCTTGTGTTTGTGATGCTATTTTGTGTAAATATTTATTCTTCTAAGATGGAATTAATTCATTTCTTCTTTTTGGGTGTCAAGCATGATATATTACGCATACTATCTCTTTGGATGATAGTGCATCTAGATTGTTAAAGATAATTAACCATTTTAAATGAAATTAAAAATAGAAGGGTAATGCTTCTCATGATTTTACATCTTCTAAGTATGATATAAAAATTATACATGTTTGTTGTATCATTGAATTCCTGGGATTTTGGTGTCCCCTTTTTTATAGTTTTCTTATATATTTTGTTTCCCATGTTTTGAGAATTTTTTTAGAACCTCCATAAACAAATGGTTAAAAAATATATTTAGCTAATGAAATGGGTTCCCCATGTTCTTATGTATTTTTTGATAATTCCCTCAAATAGTGAGGTGAAATTAAATGATATCCAATATGCCTAATATAGAAAATGTTCTGGTATCGTTTGTGATATGTTTGTGGATAATTTTGAGTATTGTGTCTTGGTTGTGATGATATAATGCATGGGTGGTAGATTTATTGTGATGGGTGTGGTGGAAGTGGATGCAATATGTATCGGGGATGTAATGGTGGTCGTTGTGTGGTTTCAAAGTGGGGATACAAAGGTAGTGGTGGTGCAGTTGTGAAATGGGGATGTGATGGTGGTTAGTTACAATGGTTTCCTAACAAGTAATAGAATTAAATTCCTGATAATTATTGTAGAGACCCGAAGCTTGAAGTACATGGACATTGCATTACTTTTGCGGAATACTTAGTACATAACAAAAACACACACACAAGGATCGTAATAGTTTAGTGTCTTTGGAAACTCGGAATATAATCTTCTAATCGTGGTGAAAGATCTTCAACATCTCCCATAAAGATCTTCCTTTTTTTACCTAAAACCTTTCTTTATTTCCTGGGGAAAAGAAAACATAAAAGGGTGAGCTCAAATGCCCAGTAAGGGTAAACAAAATAGATATCAATCACATCATATTCATAAGAACATAACATTTTGGAAATCTTAACCTCCAAAAGAGAGCATAATTTCATAACATGGGATAAATCATAGTAGTGAAATGAAATCCCAATAATCATAACTTAAAACATGAAACTTCGTGGCATACACAGATAATCATAGAGAATCATATCTTATTAGTCAAGACTCATTTCCAAGACTATCTTAGTGGAAAAAGTCCATTTCTGAACCGAGTCACCCTCGTTTCAGTCCTATTTCACTGAACCGGTATAACCTACAGTTCCAGCCATATCTATCTCATGAGATATAAAATCTTTACCCAATGCATTGGAGGGAGATATAGGTTCCACCCATCTCATAATGATACCATTCTTATGTGTGCCACAAAATCATAAACCATACATCATAGCATAACCCATGTAATAAAAATGGGAATCTTAAACATCATGACATCATAAAACAATTCCTATAAGATAAAGTAATTCATAAAAATAATTCCGTCACAACGTAATCAAATCAATGTAATAATAGGGATAGAAATATATCCCTTTATTATCTTATATAGAAAATAATTTTGATAAAACACTTGAAGTCCATTCTTGAGGAAAATATCCTTTCTACTTCAAAAACATTTTTCCTTTTATAACATGTCATACAATTTTAAACTAAAAGATGTTGATTAAAAATAAACATGAAAAATTTTAAAGTAAGCTTCTTGGAAATAATGTTTTAAAATTCCATTCATGCCGTATAAGTTAAAAAAACATTCTTCTCGTACCATTGTCGGAAAAGTCAAAAAGTACCTCGTACGAAAAACGACAAAAGATTCCTTTCATATCCTTTACTAAAAACTCACCGAAGGGTAAAATTGGATTTTAACAATTTTAGGTGGATGGAAATAATATTACATATTGAGGAAACATGGATGTGGGTGATAAAATACACCCTAGTAAATACCAAAGTATAAACAATCTCGGATAAAAATGAGATTGAGATATTTCCCTTACCATAGGTCCGATTTACTTCGTATGTGTCCGAACCTCCTGTATAATGATTTACATAATGTCATTGACTTCTTCCTGAATCATACTCATTGTTATGATATCATATATGGTTCACTTATGGCTTTATATTACCCGTTCTTTTGTAAATTCCATGTTAAATTGCGTTTTGGGTAAAATCGTTTCATTTGTTGTCCGTGTTTTGACTTGTAGTTATTCATATGATTACATAGATCATGGTTACTTAATTACAGAATATAAAACATGATTTATATATAATATATATTCAGAATATATATATATATATATAATAGATCAGTAAACGGAAAGAAATACATCGTTCATGGAGATGGTAGACCGTACGTATGCATGAACGCTATTTTCTTTTCCTTATTGAGTTGAATGGAATTAAGTAGATGAAATACATAGATATAAAAATTAATCCAGAATCATTATTATTTCATATATTTCATTATTTATCATTATATATACTTTATAATCATTCATGAATGGTTAACGTGGAGAATGAATCTCATCGCGTCGTGGAGACGGTAGTCTGTACGTACGCACAAGCGATGATTTCATTCTCATGATCGTGGGACTGTATTGGAGTGTATATATACTATTTAAGAATAAATATCACTTTAAATTAATCATATATAGTTATTATTTACACCATTATACTCGTCCAAGTAAGGTGGTGGTGGAAAATAGATTACACCACGGCGTGGAGACGGTATTCCGTACGTACGCATGGGCGGTGATCTCCTTTTTTCGTAGGATGGATACAAGGTTAATTAGAGTTGTTTCATATTTATAATAAAATATAAGTATATAATAAATACATATGTTATTACTTTGTCATGAAAAAACTAAAGAAGAAGAAGTTGAAGAAGAAAGAAATTGAAAAAGATCGGTAATGGATATTACCTCTTTTTGACGCGCCTTCACTTAACCTCCACTTAAAAAATTAAGGATGGTTTTTGAAGAATACCAAGACCTCTAGGATGATAATAGGGAAGTGGAGAAGAGATTTTGGCAGGGGTTGGCCGAGCTTGAATGCTCAAATTGGTGTGAGGAGGAGAGGGAGGAGGTTCCCTTTTATAAGGGAGGAGAGGGGCACCTTAGGAAAATCTCAAACTATTATATTATATTAAGGTAAAATTCAGTATATAATGGTTCCAAAGGGTCTTATTTCGAAGATAAAGTGGGGATGGGTCTAAATCCTCTCATCCAATAATATTTAGACAAGTTTAGGTTATTATTTTAACCTTATCAATTAGATTTAACTCTAAGTTAAATAATTTAACTTTTACCGTGTCTTTTTGTTTTCTTACACTATATGGTTAATAAACATACCATAACAAGCCAAACGAACCCCAAGTTGTTTATTATTAATATATCTATCCTTATCTACGTAATTTTTCCGAACATTAGATTTTAAAGAATTAAATAACAATTAATAATATAATATTTGTTTTAAAAACTAATTTATGTCAATTTTGACACTATTTGGTACATGATTTTTATGACATTCATAACAGAATGATAAGTTCTAACCAAGTTACTTATATAAACAATAACATGTCATATTAACCTATAAAATTAATTTAAGTCATAAAAAGTCTCAAATTTCATTTATTTGGGAATTTATAACATCAATTATGTCAATATTTCATTAATAAGACAATTACTGCATCATCTTTGTGTCATAATAAATGATAATTATTTAATCCCTAAAAATTGTAAATAAATTCCTATGATGTAGATAATTGTATTATCTTTCTGGAGACTATTCATGTTTGAAGTTTTATGAAGTTTATCACTAAATTAAAATTATTATACTTATAAGATTTAAGAAAGTGACATGTTGTTACATTCTTTGGTTTTAATAATAATTAAATTATTTTCATGGAAAAAAGTCCATAAAATGAATCTAATCCAACCCTTATGTTATATGGGTCTAATTTTAGCCATCCAATAGGATTTTTCCAAGTGTTAGGGTAATTTTATAATCTTATATTTACCCTTAATTACCCGATTTACCTTTAACTATAGTAAATAAAATTTACCGTAGTTACTATTCACAATGCCCAAAAATAAAAAGTAGCTTATTAACATAATTTGGACCCACTGATTCCAAATATGTAATCCATTTTTTCAAATTCAATACACAAAATATGCATAAATTAAATTAAAATTAATCCTGTTGTCGAAAGAAAACGGGGTTTTCTTTAAAACATTGCAAAAGATTGAATTGATTTAACCTACAAATTCAAGGTAAAATCAATGCCAATGACATACATTATATTAAATGGTAAAAATATATTCTATTTATACTTTAAAACCATTCAATATTATAATTTAACCACATAATATATTACGATGAAAAAAGTTGTTTTTAATTAAAATATAGTGTGTTTTTACTATTCATTAAAATATGAAAGTTATCGGAAAAATATCAAAACATTATCTAATGTAAATTTTTTTATCCTGATTCAAAAGAAGAATTTTATTTTGTCAAATTGAACTTATAAACACGTAAAATACTAGATTTAAAGTGGGTGCGCCATCAAAAGGCAGCAAAACTGCATTTTTTTAAAAATACTAATTTTACACGAAAAATTTATTTTGTTCTTATACCATGTTCTAGAAATATGTAAGATGAATAATAATTTTATAAAATTCAAAATTTAGTTAACACTATTCATAACGGCTAGTTCATAACAATATTATAATAATATATCGTTGTTTAGTAAAACCCGGTATTGCGTACAAGACACGCTATCGAGGAAGGTCGTGATTGCGTGTAATGCAAGCCAAGTCAGGGTTGTGTGTAGTGCACAACTCCGTTGTTGTTGCGTATAAAAGAATCCAACCATATTTTATTTATACATTGAATATATATATATATATATACTCAATGTTTCCTAGAATAACTTCTATCAAATGAACTTGAAATTGTGTGTAATAAGAGCCAAGAAAAGTGTTGCGTATATTGCAAGCTAATACAGTGTTGCGTATAGCGCAAGATAATCTTGGTGTGTCATAAAATAGAAGATTTTAATGAAATTAAAAATAATGTATCTTATAAAATCTCGGGTTGTTACATTATACCCCCCTTAAAATTAATTTCTCCCTCGAAATTCGTCGGGGTTATAAATAGTTTACTATTCATAAAAACCCAGATCGTAAAAAGAAATACCAAAACTGAACTTTAAAAACTAAAGTATGAAATATAACGGTTACCCAAATGAACTCATCACTAGGTTTCCATATTGGAGAAAATATGGACATGGAAGAGAAATTTAACCATCATGTTCTGATGGAGAGTGGTAGAGAACATGGCTATGAAAAAGCCAACAATCACAAAGCTATTTATTTTTGGTGATCTAAGGTACCATCTAATTCATCGGTTATAAGGGCAGTAGGACAACATTTTTGGTTTTTCAAGATCATTTCCCTAAAGTTTATTAAATTGGAATTAGAAGAAATATTTTCATGATTTTGGTATAGTCTCACAGTTTTTCATTCTTTGGACAATTTCAACTTCATCTCTTAATAAAGTTAAATTCGTCATTCGTGATGTGTTAGCAGATCATGTGATAGAATGATGGGTCATTCCATCTGTCTCAAACAAAAGGTTAGAAAAGTTATCAAAAAATACATAAGTCCGTCTATAGTGAGATTAATAATATATGATTCCTAAAATGGACTTATACATTATATATCATACTGATTAATATAATAAAACTAGTTTCTACTAAATAGGGACTTCGTATAGGCCAATGGTAGGTGATAAAGGCTAGTCGCACTTCGGTTGTGGGTTCGATTCCCACAGCCTTGTCCGACGTGATGGGTTGTCGCCTGTCCTGCATGTTGTCCTTTTTCTAAAACTATATTACTATAACATCCCATCAATAATATCGAAAAACCTTCTATTTGTAAACAATACTAACGTATGTCCAACATAATCCATTCCAATCTTTAGTCTTATCCATAATACTGCAGTCCACTCCCATAATATAGTGAAAATGATTAACTGAGATTTAATACCATCGTTGATCCCCATATATCATAAGATATGTCTTTTTGGTCACATTCCAATCATTCGAAGGCCTTAATCATGTATTCTCTTGAAAAATGAATACCCATTGAACCATAGTGAAAACATGAATGCAGTTAAAAGTTTACGCTTTTCACATACCAAAATCCTCAAAATTCTATATACTCAAACCATGATATCACTTAGTCCTTATATCAATCATGAGCTCATGAATACTGTCAAACATATCATTTTCTCCTTATCCCTTCATTATGCGCATATTATCTACTTTCCAAAATATTTGAATCACTTTTCATGGTTACCGGTACCTTAAAATTATTGAAAACCACAATAGACCAATACATAAATATTTCAATACACCATAAAAGTACCTCAACAACATTAGTCATGAATACCAATACATAAACACTTCAGTACATCCACTTCAATGATTGTCCTGGAATAAGTCCTTCCTTGATTTAGAAGTAACTTTTTAGGTCAGGGCATTGAGTTGGGTAATTCCCATGTTCTCCACAAATAATACATTGATCTCCATAACATTCTGTCACTCTATGACCCTTTTCTCCACACAGATAACATCGGTCCCTCCATTTGAGGTATTCCTCAAGGTTCTTCTTCCCTTCTTTAGAAATCTCAATCTTCCTTTCTTTATGATCCTCAACATGCGAACATGCATAATAGTTTATCTTCCTCTTCTTTGATGAATTAGGCATACCACTAAATTTCACCTTGTTAATCATATATCGCGATGACTGATTTGGAATAATCACAAGATCTTTCTCTCTAGGAATTACACAATTTTGTTGCTCATAGTCACCAATTTGTTTATTTGATTCAATGTTAACCGAATTCCTTCTGGTTCCCTCCATTAACTAAAACACAAAAAGAATATTGTGAGAGGAAAAAATCATGCTAGGGAAAACAACATAGTAAAGGGGGAGTACCCTCAATATCTAACATCTTAGGTTAAATTCTAAGATCGTTAGCGCAATTCTAGGACTATAATCCTATACGTATACTTAACCTTAGAGACATCCCTAGACATACCATAGAAATATCTCTAGAGATCTCACTAACGTTTTCGCATCCTAGTTTCCAAAGGTTGACTAAACCTTTCCTCTGATACCAACTGTAGAGACCCGAAGCTTGACGTACATGAACATTACATTACTTTTGCAGAATACTTAGTACATAACAAAAACACACACACAAGGATCATAATAGTTTAGTGTCTTTGGAAACTCGGAATATAAT
The DNA here is from genome assembly GCA_963277665.1 of Viscum album. NCBI lineage: Eukaryota > Viridiplantae > Streptophyta > Magnoliopsida > Santalales > Viscaceae > Viscum > Viscum album. The sequence goes on from OY728156.1 coordinate 1,978,325,237, forward strand.
CTTCTAATCGTGGTGAAAGATCTTCAACATCTCCCATAAAGATCGTCCTTTTTTTACCTAAAACCTTTCTGTATATCTTGGGGAAAAGAAAACATAAAAGGGTGAGCTCAAATTCTCAGTAAGGGTAAACAAAATAAATATCAATCACATCATATTCATAAGAACATAACATTTTAGAAATATTAACCTGCAAAAGAGAGCATAATTTCATAACATGGGATAAATCATAGTAGTGAAATGAAATCACAATAATCATAACTTAAAACATGAAACTTTGTGGCATACACAAATAATCATAGAGAATCATATCTTATTAGTCAAGACTCATTGCCAATACTATCTTAGTGGACAAAGTCCATTTCTGAACCGAGTCACCCTCGTTTCAGTCCTATTTCACTGAACCGGTATAACCTACTGTTCCAGCCATGTCTACATCATGAGATATAAAATCTTTACCCAATGCATTGGAAGGAGATATAGGTCCCACCCATCTCATAATGATACCATTCTTATGTGTGCCACAAAATCATAAGCCATACATCATAGCATAACCCATGTAATAAAAATGGGAATCTTAAACATCATGACATCATAAAAAAATTCATATAAGATAAAGGAATTCATAAAAATAATTATGCCACAACATAATCAAATCAATGTAATAATAGGGATAGAAACAGAACCCTTTATTATCTTAGATGGAAAATAATTTTGATAAAACACTTGAACTCCATTCATGAGGAAAATATCCTTTCTACTTCAAAAACATTTTTCCTTTCTTAACATGTCATACAATTTTAAACTAAAATAATTTGATTAAAAATAAATGTGAAAACTTGTAAAGTAATCTTCTTTGACATAATGTTTTAAAAATCCATTCATGCCGTATAAGTTAAAAAAAACATTCTTCTCATACCTTTGTCGGAAAAGTCAAAAAGTACCTCGTACGAAAAACGACAAAAGATTCCTTTCATATCCTTTATTAAAAACTCACCAAAGGGTAAAATTGGATTTAAACAATTGTAGGTGGATTTAAATAATATTACATATTGAGGAAACATGGATTTGGCTGATAAAATACACCCCAGTAAATACCAAAGTATAAACAATCTCGGATAAAAATGAGATTGTGATATTTCCCTTACCTTAGGTCCGATTTGCTTCGTATGTGTCCGAACCTCCTGTATAATTATTTAAATTATGTCATTGCCTTATTACAGAATCATACTCATTGTTATGATATCATATATGGTTCACTTATGGCTTTATATTACCCGTTATTTTGTAAATTCCATGTTAAAGAGCGTTTTGGGTAAAATCGTTTCATTTGTCGTCCGTGTTTTGAATTGTAATTATTCATATGATTACTTAGATCATGATTACTTAATTACAGAATATAAAACATGATTCATATATAATATATATTCAGAATATATATATATATATATAATAGATCAGTAAATGGAAAGAAATACACTGTTCATGGAGACGGTAGACCGTACGTACGCATGAACGCTGTTTTCTTTTCCTTATTGAGTTGAATGGAATTAAGTAGATGACATACATATATATACACATAAATACAGAATCATTATTATGTCATATATTTCATTATTAATTATTATATATACTTTATAATCATTCATGAATGGTTAACGTGGAGAATGAATCTCATCGCATCGTGGAGACGGTAGTCCGTACGTACGCACGAGCGATGATATTGTTCTCATGATCATGGGACTGTATTGGAGTGTATGTATACTATTTCAGATCAATATCACTTTAAATTAATAATATATAGTTATTATTTACACCATTATACCCATCCAAGTAAGGTGGTGGTGGAAAATAGATTACACCACGGCATGGAGACGGTATTTCGTACGTACGCACGCGCGGTGATTTCCTTTTTCCGTAGGATTGATATAAGGTTAATTAGAGTTTTTTCATATTTATAATAACATATCAGTATATAAGAAATACTGATTTTATTTCTTTATCATGAAACAACTAAAGAAGAAGAATTTGAAGAAGAAATAAATTGAAAAAGATCGGTAATGGATATTACCTCTTTTTGACGCGCCTTCACTTAACCTCCACTTAAAGAACTAAGGATGGTCTTTGAAGAAGTCCAGGACCTCTAGGATGATACTAGGGAAGTGGAGAAGAGATTTTTTCAGGGGTTTTCCGAGCTTGAATGCGCAAATTGGTGTGAGGAGGAGAGGGAAGAGGTGCCCTTTTATAAGGGAGGAGAGGGGCACCTTAGAAAAATCTCAAAATATTATTTTATATTAAGGTCAAATTCGGTTTATAATGGTTAAAAATGGTCTTATTTCGAAGATAAAGTTTTGATGGGTATCAATACATTCATCCAATAGGATTTAGAGAAGTTTAGGGTATTATTTTAACCTTATAAATTAGATTTAACTCTAAGTTAAATAATTTAACTTTTACCGTGCCTTTTTGTTTTCTTACACTATATGGTTAATAAACTTCTCATAACAAGCCAAACGAACCCCATGTTGTTTATTATTAAAATATATATCCTTATCTAAGTCATTTGGCCTAACATTAGATTTTTAGGAATTAAATAACAATTAATAATATAATATTTGTTTTAAAAACTAATTTGTGTCAATTTTGACACTATTTGGTACATGTTTTTTATAAAATTTATAACAGAATGATAAGTTCAAACCAAGTTACTTATATCAACAATAACATATCATATTAACCTAGAAAATTAATGTAAGTCATAAAAAGTCTCAAATTACATTTATTTGGGCATTTATAACATAAATTATGTCAATATTTCATTAATAAGACAATTACTGCATCATCTTTGTGTCATAATAAATGAAAAATATTTAATCACTAAAAATTATAAATAAATTCCTATGATGTAGATACTTTTATTATCGTTCTGGATACTATTCATGTTCCAAGTTTCATGATGTCTATCACTAAATTAAAATTCTTATACTTATAAGATTTAAGAAAGTGACATGTTGTCACATTCTTTGGTTTTAATAATAATTAAATTATTATCATGGAAAAAAGTCCATAAAATTAATCTAATCAGACCCTTAGGTTATATGGGTCTACTTTTATCCATACAATAGGATTTTTCCAAGTTTTAGGGTAATTTTATAATCTTATATTTACCTTTAATTACCTGATTTACCTTTAACTGTAGTAAATAAAATTTACCGTAGTTACTATTCACAATGCCCAAAAATAAAAAGTAGCTTATTAACATAATTTGGACCCACTGATTCCAAATATGGAATCCATTTTTCCAAATTCAATACACAAAAGATGCAGAAATTAAATTAAAATTAATCCCGTTGTCGAAAGAAAACCGGTTTTTCTTTAAAACATTGCAAAATATTGAATTGATTTAACCTAAGAATTCAAGGTAAAATCAATGCTAATGACATAAATTATATTAAATGGTAAAAATATATTATATTTATACTTTAAAACCATTCAATATTATAATTTAACCACATAAGATATTACGATGAAAAAAGTTGTTTTTAATTAAAATATAGCTTGTTTTTACTATTCAGTAAAATATGAAAGTTATCGGAAAAATATCAAAACATTATCTAATGTAAATTTTTATATCCTGATTCAAAATAAGAATTTTATTTTGTCAAATTGAACTTATAAACATGACAAAAAATAGATTTAATGTGGGTGTGCCATCAAAAGGCAGCAAAACTGCATTTTTTTAAAAATACTTATTTTACCCGAAAAAATTATTTTGTTCTTATACCATGTTCTAGAAATGTGTAAGATGAATAATAATGTTATAAAATTCAAAATTTATTTAACACTATTCATAACGTCTAGTTCATAACAATATTATAATAATATATTGTTGTTTAGTAAAACCCGGTATTGCGTACAAGACACGCTATCGAGGAAGGTCGTGATTGCGTGTAATGCAAGCCAAGTCAGGGTTACGTGTAGTGCACAACTCCTTTGTTGTTGTGTATAACAGAATCCAACCATATTTTATTTATACATTGAATATATATATATATAGACTCAATTTTGCGTAGAATAACTTCTATCAAACGAACATGAAATTGTGTGTAACAAGAGCCAAGAAAAGTGTTGCATATACTGCAAGCTAATACAGTGTTGCGTATAGCGTAAGATAATCTTGGTGTGTCGTACAATAGAAGATATTAATGAAATTAAAAAGAATGTATCTTATAAAATCTCGGGTTGTTACAATTATAGAAATGGAATTCTAATGTATGTTGAATTCTTATATCAAAGGGGACTTCTAAAGTGGTATTTATTGATAATATTAAATACATAATTTTTCAATGTGTTGTTTTAAAATTATAAATTTATTTTTGGTGTTTTTTCTTGAACATAGGTATACTTTATGTTTTGGAAGAGGAAATAGAGTATCTTTTGAGATGTTTTATGACTTGGTTGTGTACCATTAATATAGGTCTTGTGTGATGTTTCTTAATTTATATATTCATTTTATATACATTTTTAATTTCAATGCACACCCCACCCACATCAAGAACCATGTGCTGACAACAATTGATTTGGGGGACCCAACATCTTGGTGGGAGGATGCATAGATGGATACCCACACAGCTGCACTCACACTTCCATGCAATTGTGAAGTGCATGGGTTTGGATACATAGAAGTATAAAATTGAAACTATCTACAAGTGATGTGATGAGATGTGATGTATCAGGTGTCTTGGAGGGATATGTGAAGAGGGAGCTCGTGGTTGGGGTCACGCATGGTAGGAAGAGGGAATGAGGATAATTTACTTCATGTTCCTTAAAACTAAATAATCTTTTTTATTATATGTGATTCTACATGATGGTATTGGTTTCTTCATGTGGAATGTGATGTGATGTGATGTTATTCAGAAGAGTTTGGACTGTCAGGATGTATGATGTTGGGGTGTGAGAGTTGAAAATCAATAGAAAATTTATATATTGTAAACTATCCTAATATGCTTCATATTATATTATTTTAATTACATGCATTATTTGGTGAGTAAATCCTAGTGAGGATGGTTTGGATAATATACAAGTGTAGGAACTATTTAGTTCTACTATTTTCTCATTGGGGTATTAGAATTCCCTTCTCAAATGTGCATGAGAGACATTTATTTTCCAAATTTGTTTACCTTTATTTTCCCCTTATTTATAAAAATTTATTTTCAGGCTCCCAGGGGGTACTTAAGGTCTGTGTTAGACATTACTTTCCCAGAACTTCATATAGTTGTTAGGTCAGTACTTTATCCTTGTTATTTTCATATTTACATTGGACAATTTTAATTGTATCAATTTTATTTATTCATGAATTGTAGGATGGTTTGTATTTATTTTATATTATTTCATGGAGTTTATTTTGGATGATTCATCTTATATCCCGATCATACATTATTATATAGTGTAATTCCTCCCATACAAGATATTTTTATTCATTTAATCCTAATCGCCGCCCTAGGGCCGACTAGAGGTGGGACTCCAAGGATCATTATCTATCTCTCCCCATTGTAGCATCTTTGGAGGGAGGGGGTCATGAAAATGTTCTATCTAAGAAATTCTTATGGTTGAGAGATATGATGGATTTTGGAGTTAGTCACAATGTTGATTTCAGGGGATGGTACTGAAATGAAGATAATTGAACTTGGTGTGTTACATCATCTAGGGAGATTGAATTAGACATGGGATTATAGGTCCCACATTAGTCCAGTGCCCAAAATCTGAGCTTCTAGAATGGCCAATCGAGGTTGACCTATTTAAAGGGTAGAGAACTAAGAAGAGAAAATAAATCATTACGAAATATATTCATGATTGAATTGGGATGTTCTTGGATTGTTATAATTAATAAAATGAATTCAAATAAATATTAATAAAATTACATAATATCGAGCATTGGAAATCCTTATATGTCTATCATCTATGGATTATTATCATCATCCAAATATGGATTAGCCATTGAAGGTTTTAGAAGATTAAAAAATTTATTTACATAGGTGTAATGGACCGGACCTCTCCGGCCCATTCCTTTGTCAAAAAGAAGGTCAAGAAGTGTTCTGGAGGGTAAAATGGACTTTTCCCACACTTTCCAGAATTTTGAAACTACATGATGTGTAGTTTGAGTACACACCGTGTACCCCCTTTGACGGGTATACCCTGTGTTGAAGGTTGTGTCCTTGCTGTGTGGAATAATGGGTTCACGCCGTGTGTCCAATACTACACACTGTGTAGTCCTTCCCCACGTACGCGTTACCAGTCAACAGTCGTGTGCCAAGTTAGAGCCGTGTCCTTTCCATGTGCCATAAATGAGTACATGCTGTGTGTCCAAAATACATGCCATATAGTCTCTCCCTGCGTATGTGTTACCCTCAAACCGTGTGTTGACCAGTCAAAAGGCCGCAAAGCCGTGTTGGAAGCCGCGTGGAGACCATGTGAAATTACCGAGTACACACTGTGTACCATAAAGTACACGCTGTGTACTTTTTATTTTCTCACCTATAAAACGTGGGGTCCCATTCTCCTTTGAACTCACACCTCTCCTCCCCTCTCCTCTGAGCAGAGCTCTCTCAAGAGACTCGAAGGCTCTTTCTTCCATAACTTCTCCGTCCGAGCTCCGATTTACGATCCGTAAGCGGCCATGAGATCGTAACGACGAGTCAGAAATTCCAAGATTAAATCAGTTATCTTTCCATCGGCCTTTTATTTCTGACTTCCACCCGAGGAGGTTTTTCCAGGACCCGACAAAAGTGATGGACGCCGACGGACATCTTCTAAAGTTGATCCGGGGGAGCGCCGTGATCAGAACCTATTGAGGTATGGATCTTACCTGCGTCTCTCTAGTTTTTGCATCATCCAGGGTCGGTGTTCTCTTGTTTATGTGAAACAATTTTGAACCGGTTTAATAAAGATAATAATTGGATTATATAACGGGGTTGGGAAGTTGTGATTTCTTTTACTTTATATCCTGTGATATTATGTTGTAAATTGAATGAGTTTCTACCTACTGAAAATCACGGTCTTTGGGGGCCTTTGATTACGCAATTAAATGTTTCCCTATCCTTCTGGATTTTCCTATGGATGGAAACATTGTGGAATGTGGAAATTGGTTAATCAAGTAAATTTGGCTGTTTAAAATCTGGAACCCTTGTGTGATCACCCCAGTAAACAAAATGTAATAATGAACATGTGGGTGTCGTCTTGGATACGTGGCATGTGATGGAGGTGTTTTGCGGGTTTTTGTGGGTAGGGTGAGTAGTGGGGCTGCGGTTGAATTGGTTGTGGGTTGGTGTGAATTCTATCTTAGTAATGGGAAGCGGGGATGCGATAATGGTGTTAAATGGATAATGATGTTCGGTGCGGTTGTGGTTATGGTAGTTGGAAGCGGGGCTGTGATGGCTTGAGGCGACCTTAAACCTAAGAATCTTCAGGTAGGTTTCGATTGGGGTGGCTTTAGCCCAAGACTCTTCAGGCAGGTTCTACGGTTTTCCCAAGAATCTTTGAGATGAGGCCCAGGTGTGTGCGGGCGGGGTTACGTTGTTGTGAGGCCGAGGTGTTTGTGGTCGGGGATACGTGGTTGTGAGGCCCAGGTGTGTGTGGCTGGGGATATGAGGATGTGAGTCCCAGGTGTGTGCGAGCGAGATGTGTGTTTTGTGAGGCCCAGGTGTGTGCGGGCAGGGAGAGTGTTGCAGCGTCAGGACATTTGTCGTTAGGAAGAGCAGCTAATTAAAGGGAAACAGTGCTGGGTACCCAATACATTTTTTTCTTATATACTACTACCTGTTATTCTTGTGCTTTAGGTTTCCCTATTTTGTATACTTGTATGCTCACCCTGCATTTACTTTCAGGTTTCCAGGAGGACTACCAGGGTCGTGCGGGACCCTACTAGTTGGACAGTTGGATTTTTTGCTGTTGTTGTACATTTTTTTTCTTTTGGTATTGTACGTAAAGATTTCTTGTACATGTACCTTGTTATAAATTGTTTAAACATGCATGTGGGCTTAGTTTGGGTTTATTTCTATACACTTGTTTATTTTCCTTTTTGGTGGTTGACTTGTCCTATTTCCTGATCCTAAATAATAAAAAGGGTAATGCTTACCATATTTTTGAGAACTCATACCCTTGGTGCTAGTCGCCACCCCGGGGCCTACTGGAGGCAGGACCCGGGGGTCATTATCTCTCTTTCACCATTGCCAGCTCAGGAGGGGAATATTTGGTGGGAGGGGGTCATGACAGAACGGTATCAGAGGTGATGGTTGAGAGATATGATGAAGTCTGGAGTTAGGCACAGTGAGGATTGCATGGGATGTTAGGGAGAAAATGTTAGTTAATCTTGGTGCGTGACATAGGCCAGGGAAGACCGGCTAGGACACGGGATTTTAGGTCCCCACCGTGATCCGATGTAAGGACTCTGTGCCTACCGAACGACCAAGTGACACTACATTGACTGCAGGGTAGAGACCCTAGGGAAGGTACATGCATCATCATGATTGTGTTTTACTTGATTTGGGTGTTTTGGGATAGAAATTGGAATAAAATGATAAAATAAAACCTTGAGTTTTTCCTTACTACTTGGTATTAGGCGATCCTTGTTTGTCATACAGCTTGGCACCTGGACGTCATCCTCGGGTGGCTCAGACGGCCGAGGCCCAGCAGATTCAGGCGGTCGATCAGCTGAGGATTGGCCGAGAGGAGGAACATAGCCAGTGGTAGAAGAATCTCTGTCCTTTCCAACGGTGGACCCTCAAGAAGTAAGATGGCAGTACTTCAGATACGGAGACGGAGGTGTGGCTTGAGGAGCTAGGGATCGCTTTTACCTTGATCCATTCTCTGAGGGAGTACTGGGTTCTCCTTGCAGTCAGTCAGCTGAGAGGTGCGGCGCGACAGTGGTGGACACTCTACCTCGGAGAGAGGATAGAGGAAGAGGTTCCATGGGCTGACTATGAGAAGGAATTCTGAGAGGAATTCCTTTCATACATGATCAAGGCAGAGAAACGGCAGGAGTTAATCTCCCTTCAAAAGAGGAGTATGTCGGTATGAGAGCTGAGGATCAAGTTCAAGGATCTCTTGTGCTTTGTTCCAGATCTCTTTCCGGATGAGGAGTGTCGGGCGAGACATTTGGAGGAGGCCCTTCGTCCTTCGCTCTAGTGTGTTGTCACCCCCTTCACCCTTCTGACGTATATAGCAGTATAGAAGAAGGAAGAGGATGTAGAGAGGATGCACTCATTGGGAGGTGCACCCTGAGAGGGGAACCTTCCAGGCTCGTCGAAGGGGAAGGCATTCCGCAGCAGGTCTCCTACGATAGGACCTTCCAGGTTCAGGATATTGGGGAGCAAGCCCCATCAATTCCAGTTCAGATATTTGGGTCCTCGTCCCTTTTTCATGAGCCCCGGACCGAAGTGTTTCTCTTGTGGAGGTTTCGGGAATGTTCAGAGTCGGTGCCCAACCCGAGCTCAGTACGGTGGAGGTGGAAAGGTTCAACGCCCACCTCAGCAGCACCAGTTGCTAGCGAGGCCCTTCCTGTAGTAACATGACCATTCTCCTCCGAGGGAAGACTTTGTGGGAGGAGGTCGACCTCAGGGTGCTCCTCAGAGACCTCGACCAGGGCGTGGTCGGGGAGGTGGACGACATCAGAGAGGCAGAGGAGCTGGGCATGGACAGTTGCATGCAACATATTTGACAACTCCATTAGGACCAGAGGTGGTGCGAGGTACTATTTGTTTGTTCAGCACTCTTGTTTCTGCTTTGTTCGATTCGGGAGCTTCACACTCCTTTGTTTCACCAGGTCTAGCCCATTCTTTGGGACTAGACATAGAGATACATTCTGTACCACTAGTACTGAGTACACCAATTGGAGGCCAGACCAGCGTATCTTGTGTTTGCTGAAGATGTGGGCTAATATTGGGACCACATCAATCTAGTGGGGACCTTCTTCTATTACAGATGCAGCCATACGATGTCATCTTAGGCATGGACTGGTTGTTTTCTATTAGTGTCATTATCGACTGCTTCTGGAGAAGAGTCGTTTTCTCCGACGTGGATGGGTATCGCGTAACTTTTGTTGGCGAGAGGATCTATCAGTTGGGAAGTCAGCATCTGAAGCCTCTCAATTCTTTGTTAGGCGGGCTATCAGTAGTTCCAGCTGATACAGAGATGATGGATGTCCCGGAGGTTGTTGAGGAGTTCCTCGATGTTTTTCTTGAGGAGGTTGTGACTCAACCCCCCCCCCCCCCAACGTGACATTGAATTCGGGATAGGCTTACAGTCTGGTGCCTGCCTGATTTTGATGGCCCCTTATCGGATGGAAACTTCGGAGTTGCGGGAGTTGCGGATTCGGATTGATGATCTGATGGAGAAAGGTTTTGTTGGACCCAGTGTATCACTATGGGGTGATCTAGTTTTGTTCGTGAAGAAGGCAGATGATGGTCTCAGGCTTTTCATAGACTACTGAAGGTTGAACCAGGTAACAGTCAAAAACCTCTACCCCCTCCCAAGGATAGATGATCTCTTCGACCAACTGAGGGGAGTAGGTTGGTTTTCCAAGATTGATCTGTGATCGGGGTATCATCAGTTGATGGTTAAGGACAGTGACATCTCGAAGATGGCTTTCAGGTGCAGGTATGGGCACTTAGAGTTTGTAGTGATGTCGTTTGGAGTTACGAATTCACCGGCTATGTTCATGGTACTTATGAACATTGTATTCCAAGAGTTTCTAGACCGGTTTGTCCTTGTGTTTATCGATGACATCCTGATCTACTCAAGATCAGAGGAGGAGAACGTTGAGCATCTTAGGGAAGTCTTGGAAGTCCATCAACACCACCAGATTTACGGGCAATTGTCGAAGTGTAAGTTATTGACACAAGAAGTACACTTCCTTGGGCACGTGGTGTCTCAACATGGAGTATTGGTGGACCCGTCGAAGGTGGAGGCAGTTGTTTCTTGGGCAGCACCCAAGAACTTGGTAGAAGTTCGTAGTTTCTTGGGGTTAGCATGTTACTATCGGAGGTTCGTTTCAGACTTCTCTCGAGTTGCTGCTCCATTGACAGCTTTGACTAGGAAGAACTAGGTCTTCCTATGGAGCGAGCAATGCCAGAAGGCATTCGACTACCTGAAGGATAAGTTGGTCAGTGCTACCGTACTCAGGTTTCCAGAAGAAGGGTTGTTGTATGAGGTGTTTTGTGATGCTTCTGGCCTTGGTTTGGGGTGCGTACTGATGCAGAAGAAGGGAGTGATATGTTATGGGTCTAGGCAGTTACACCCTCACGAGCATAACTATGCCACCCATGACCTAGAGCCTGTAGCAGTAGTGTTAACACTGAAGTTGTGGCGATACTACCTCTTTGGGGAGTGCTTTGTGGTCTTCTCAGATCACAATATCTTACGTTATATCTTCTCCCAGCGTGACATGAACATACAGAAGTGGAGATGGGTCGGGTTTCTCCAAGAATCTGACTTTGAGATCTCTTACACTGAAGGTAAGGGCAACATTGTGGTCGATGCCCTAAGCAAGAAGTCACATAAGGAAGTGGTTAGGGAATCCACTGATGCTTGGAAAGCGATGGGAGAGTTGGCTGCCTTGCACTTGGATGCAAGGGTAGAGGGTGTTAGAGGCTGTTTGTTTTAGATGACGGTGCAGTCCTCCTTGTTGCATCAGGTGGAAGAGTCTCAGTGGGGGGACTCCGAGGCAGAAGTGATGCGGGATCGTGTCGATCAGGGGAACGCTCTAGAAGGATGGTCAGAGGACAGCCGACATCAGATTCTTTTACATGGAAGTTTGTTTGTCCTGGAGACAATGCATGAGAGAGTTCCCAGTGAGTTCCATAGCTCAGCCTTGGCAGTACATCCAGGAGTTTCGAAAATGTACCAAGGCCTGCTGGAACAGTTTTGGTGGCCTGGGGTGAAACGGGCAGTGGCGGAGTTTGTGGCTAAATTCCTTGTGTGTCAGTAAGTGATGGATGAACACCATGTTCCCAGTGGTTTGTTTCATCCTTTAGATGTCCCTGAGTGGATGTGGGATGACATCTCAATGGACTTCTTCACAAGACTACCCAGAGCTCAGGGAGGTTATGATGCTATCTGGGTAGTGGTGGATTGACTGACAAAATCAGCTCACTTCTTAGCAATTAAGGAGTCAGGCCCCGTGAGTACCTTAGCACAGAGGTATGTATACGTAGTTGTGCGGTTTCATGGAGTCCCAAAGACTATCATCTCAGATTGGGATACTCGGTTTACCTCATGAGTCTGGAGGGGGTTACAACAAGCTTTTGGAACCCAACTACGCCTTTGCACTGCTTTCCACCCCCGGACCGACAGGCAGACAGAGCGGACTATCCAGACGTTAGAGGACATGCTGCGATCATTCGTTCTGGATTTCGGAGAATCATGGGTACGACACTTGCCTTTAGTAGAGTTCACCTACAACAACAGCTTCCACTATACTATTGTCGTGGCACCGTTTGAGGCTTTGTACGGAAGGCCATGTTGTTCACCCATTTTCTGGGCAGAGGTTGGTGAGATAAGTGCTCTTGGGCCAAAGGTAGTGCAGAGAACCATAGAGAATGTCCATCTTGTACGTGAGAGGATGAAAGCAGCTCAGGACCAAAAGAAGTCTTATGCGGATCGTCTGAGGAGGCCCTTGGAGTTTGAGGTGGGAGATCATGTGTTCTTGAAGGTTTCCCCTCGACGTGGGAAGTAGAGGTTTGGGAAAGGGAGTAAGCTCTCACCTAGGTTCATCAGACTTTTTGAGGTGCTGAGGCGAGTCGGCGAGGTGGAATATCAGCTGGCCCTTCCACCTCAGTTGGAGAAGTTTCATGACGTCTTCCACGTCTCCCAGATTCGTCGGTACTTACATGACGACTCCCACGTTATCGACTGGGGAGAGATAGATATGGGAGATGACACGACCTTCATGGAACGACCAGTAAGAATCGAAGATCGTAAAGAGAAGGTTCTCTGTGGATGAACCATTCCCTTGGTTCGTGTGTTGTGGAGGCATGGCGGCCTCGAGGAGAGCACTTGGGACCGGGAGACCCAGCTGCACGCTCAGTACCCAGGGTTTTTTTGACTTATGTTTTTCTTTGTTCTTCTGAGCTTTGTGTTGATGTTGTACTCTGTACCTTTGATATATGGAATGCTTGGCTTGTCAGTTGTGAGACCTTTTGTTTCCTTGTTCCCTGGTAATGTGTAACATGTCCAGATGTGTGGGAAAGGGGAAAACCTGACCCTTAATCGAGGCGCATTAATGTGGATGCGATTGAACCCGTGCGGGTGAGTCAGTGCCACCTAAAGCGGATAATATCTCGACATAGGAGAAGGAATTTCCCAAAACCACGTGTTGGGGCAGTGGGATGGTTGTGTGGTGTTGGGGGTAGTTCGAGTTAAAAAATCCTAATGTATGAAAGTGTGAAGACCCAATTCTTAATCGAGTAGCATTAATGAGGATGTGATTAAACTCGTGCAGGCGAGTCAGTTCCACCTAAAGCGGATAATATCTCGACATAGGAGAAGGGATTCCTAACACATATGATTAGGGTTGTTGGTTGGGTTCCTGTTATAACGAGAACCCTAAGTGGTGTCTTGTTGGGTTTACTCTGGGTTGGTTTTTGAATTCTCGGGGACGAGAATGTTTTAAAAGGTATCTGATGTAATGGCCCGGACCTCTCTAGAACATTCCTTTGTCAAAAAGAAGGACAAGAAGTGTTCTGGAGGGTAAAATGGACTTTTCCCACACATTCCACAATTTTGAAACTACACTCCGTGTAGTTTGAGTACACGCCGTGTACCCCCCTTTCTAGGTATACCCCATGTTGAAGGTCGTGTCCTTGCTGTGTGGAATAATGGGTGCACACCGTGTGTCCAATACTACACGCCGTGTAGTCCTTCCCCGCATACGTGTTACCAGTCAACAGTTGTCTACTGTGTTGGAGTTGTGTCCTTGACGTGTGCAATAAATGAGTACATGCCGTGTGTCCAAACTACACGTCGTGTAGTCCCTCCCCGCGTATGTGTTACCCTCAAACCATGTGTTGACTAGTCAACGGCCGCAGAGCCGTGTTGGAAGCCGCATGGAGACCGTGTGAAATTACGGAGTACACGCCGTGTACTTTTGCTTTTCTCGCCTATAAAAGGAGGGGTCCCCTCCTCCTTTCAACTCACACCTCACCTCCCCTCTCCTCTGAGCAGATCTCTCTCAAGAGGCTCGAAGGCTCTTTCTTCCATAACTTCTCTATGCGAGCTCTGATTTATGATCCGTCAGCGGCCACAGGATCGTAACAACGAGGAGGAACTTCCTATATTGGATCAGTTGTATTTCCTTTGGCCTTTCCTTTCCGAATTCCACCCAATGAGGTTTTTCTAGGACCCGACAGAAGTGACGGATGCCGACGGACGTCTTCTAAAGTTGATCCGAGGGAGCGCTATGATCAGAAACTGTTGACGTAGGGATATTACCTTCGTCTCTCTAGTTTGTACATCATTCAGGGTGGGTGTTCTCTTTTTTATGTGAAACACTTTTGAACCTGTTTAATAAAGATAATAACTGGCTTATATAACGGGTTTGGGAAGTTGTGATTGTTGTTACTTTATATCCTGTGATATTATGTTGTGAATTAAATGAGATTCTACCAACTGAAAATCACGGTCATTGGGGGCCTTTGCTTACGCAATTAAATGTTTCCCTCTCCTTCTGGATTTTCTTATGGATGGAAACTTTGTGGAATGTGGAAATTGGTTAATCACGTAAAGTTGCCTATTTAAATTCTGGAACCCTTGTGTGATCACCCCGGTTAAACAAAATGGAATAATGAACATGTGGGTGTTGTCTTTGATACGTGGCATGTGATGGGGGTGTTTTGTGGGTTATTGTGGATAGGGTGAGCAGCGGGGCTGCGGTTGACTTGGTTGTGTGTTGGTGTGAATGCTATGTTAGTAATGGGCATCGGGGCTGCGATAATGGTGTTAAAGGGATAATGATGTTCGGTGCGGTTGTGGTTATGGCAGTTGGCAGCGGGGCTGCAGGGTTGGGTTTGAATGTGACCGGATAGTTGGTTGTGAATAATAAATAAAAGTGGAAGAATTAATGAATGGTGGGTCATGGTAATGGAACGAGATTAATAATCAATGGGGTTGGTTGGTTGATAAGAAGGGTTTTTGCTGTGCTGCTTGTGTTTTCCTAACTTGATTTGTGGATGGAAGGGATATGTTTTACGAACAATTGATGTGATTGGTTGTGGATAGTTTCCCAGTAGTTAAGGAACTAATAAACTAATTCTGCTGAAACGTGAAAAACCTAAATGGGGTTGGGGTTGTTTGTTGTATGCATGCTTTGTAGTAGCAGTGTCGAGGCCCGTGATAGATTTCTTTGTTTAGAAGCCATTGGTCGGGCTGTGTGTTTGGTATACATACATATATATATATCTTTATCTTTTGTGTTTTATCACACCCCACCCATGTTGAGCACTTAGTGCCGAACACTCCCATTTCATGGGAGAGGGTGTTTTTCCCTTAGTTACTAGCTTCTTCCTGCTCATTCTCCCCTTGGCTATGATGGCTTGAGGTGACCTTACACCTAAGACTCTTCGGTTAGGTTTAGAATGGGGTGGATTTAGCCCAAGAATCTTTAGGAAGGTTCTATAGTTTTCCCAAGAATCTTTAGGATGAGGCCTAGGTGTGTGTGTGCGAAGATACGTGGTTGTGAGGCCCAGGTGTGTGCGGTCGGGGATACGTGGTTGTGAGGCCCAGGTGTGTGCAGGCGGGGATACGTGGTTGTGAGGACCAGGTGTGTGCGGGCGGGATGTGTGGTTTGTGAGGCCCAGGTGTGTGCGGGAGGGGAGAGTGTCGCAGCATCAGGACGTTCGTCATTAGGAAGAGCATCTAATTAAAGGGAAATGGTGCAGGGTACCCAATACTCTTGTTTCTTATAAACTACTACCTTTTGTTCTTGTGTTTTGGTGAGTGTGGCTGGTGAGGTTGGGTGGATATAATTCCATTCTAGGTTTCTTCTGTTGTTCTCACGAGACATTATGATGTCTCCCCAATTGTGCACCAAAGCTTTAGGTTTCCGAACTGAGTATACTTGTATGCTCACCCTATGTTTACTTTCAGGTTTCCAGGAGGACTACCAGGGTCGTGCAGGACCCTACTAATCGGACAGTTGGAGTTGTTGCTGTTGATGTACCTTTGTTTTCTTTTGGAATTGTACTTTGATCTTTCTTATACTTGTACCTTGTTATAAATTGTTTAAACATGAATGTGGGCTTAGTTGGGGTTTATTTCTATACACTTGTTTCTTTTCCTTTTTAGTGGCTGACTTTTCCTATTTCCCGATCCTAAATAATAAAAAGGGTAATGCCTCCCATATTTGTGAAAACTCATACCCTTGGTGCTAGTCGCCACCTCAGGGCCTACTAGAGGCGGGAATTGGGGTTCATTATCTCTCTTTCACCATTTCCAGCTCAGGAGGGGAATATTTGGTTGGAGGGGGTTGTGACAATAAGATTGATTCAGTTGAGGATGATGATCAACGCTAGAGGAAGTTGAAAACATTTTAACAGTAATATTTGCAGAGGAATGAGGGAAACATTCCTAATGTAGATAGAGAGTACTAGATGTTGGAGCTATAGATAAATGTTAGTTCGAACTAGGATACGATTGAGAATTGGGTTCCATTGTATGTTTCTCATATTTTAGAAGATGCACATTAGTGGTGGACGATGTACCTTGGTGAGTATAAGAAAGAAGATGTTTCAATAGTTGACTTACAGAAGGAGTTCTATGGGGTGTTTCTTTCATCAACCAAGAAGGAAAAGTAATATGTATGATCTATTATCCCTTCAACAAAGGAGTATGTCTATGTTAGAGCTTTGGATCAAGGACATGGACCTTTTATGATTTTCCCCATATCTTTTCCTGGATAAGTATTCAGAAGAATGATGTCTTTAGGAGGAATTTTGTCCTTCAATCCAATATGTGGTTATTTATTTTATGCTTCCAATGTATCTGGAAGTAAAAAAGTAGGCATAGATGATTGATAAGATTCACTCATAAAGAATATTACCATGATAAGGGAATTATTACTTTTCCTCAAGTAGTAGAGTTTTCAATGGTATCCCTCCAGCACCAAGGCCATCAATGTTTTGACTAGTAGGGAGTCAACCTCACCAAATTACACTCAATTAAACTAAATATAGTGGTGTTTCTACTTTTCCTTGGGAATTCAGACCATTGTGTTTCACCTATGGGTTTTACGGCTATTTCCAGGACTAGTTCCCAGAGGTTCCTCGGGCTCAGTTTCGTAGAGGTGTGAAGGTTTAGCAGTGGCCTTAGTATCAATTACCACCATGGTGTTTCCAATTATAGAGGAATAAGACTTATGCTCCTTCATGAGTAGATATGGTAGATTGAGGTTCAACTCAACATGTACCCCTCCCTTAGGGACCTAGATCAAAGGATGGTTGTGGAGGTCTCTATCAGTTGAGAGGTAATGGGGTTGGGTGTCATAAGTTTCATGTGGTGGAGGCAGTACTACCAGAGGGTCTATAGATCATATGTGGTACATTCAGTTTATTATATACCCTTGTATATGTGCTTTTTGATTTTGGATCTTCACACTACACTGTTACTCAAACTCAAGTCCATGCTCTTAGAGTAGACATAGAGTGTATTCTTGTCCCCCTGGTATTAAAAATTATAGTCAGAGGTCATTCTAAATTATTTGATGTATTCAAGGGATTTTAAAAGATGATGTTTTAGCAACAATCATGAGTGGTTATTTTATTACATTATATACAGGCATGAAATTTCATCCCTTCCATGGACTAGTTGTATTCTATACATTCGTTTGTCAACTTCTTTCTGAAAAGAGTCATTTTGTCAGATATACATTTCCAGCTTGTGGTTTTCATTAGTGAGAGGGGTTTCGATGTGTGCAATCAATGTTTGGATCCCCTTATTTCCTTTTTGGATGGGTTGCTTATAGAATTATAATAAATTTGGAAAACGGATTATACCAATGTTTTTGGGGTGTTTCAGGATTTTTTTCCTAAGGTGGATGTTACAGTACCCCCTCAATAGGATGTTGAGTTCTGGAATGACGTGTGGACTATTAATTATTTGAATTTAATATCTTCTTATTTGACGGTTATTTTTGAGAAGTAGGAGTTAAGGATTAATATATATGTTCAAAAATAGAGAGGATATTTTCCAATCTAGTGTATCACAATGGGGTGATCTGGTGTTATTTTCTAAGAAGTAGGATGATAGTTTGAGGTTGTGCATAGACTACTAGAGGTTGAACCAAGTGACGCATAAGAATCGTTGTCCTCTTACATGTATAAATGAAATTTTAGGGCATTGAAGGGGATATATTTTGTTCTCCAAGTTCAATTTAGGGTATGGATATTACCTGTTATCGATTAAGGATGGGGTAATAAAGAAGAATGTATTCTTATGGAAGTACAGGCACATTGAGTTCATGGTCATGTCTTTTAGTGTTATGAACGAACCATAAGTGTTTATGGGGCTTATGAATAGAATGTTCCATGAGTTACTTGACTAGTTTTTATTCATATTCATCGACAATATACTAATATAATCATGGTAATAGGTGGATCATGTTGAGCCTCTCAAATCGATATTATCGATTCTTCAATGCCACCAGCTCAGGGGAATGTTTTCCAAGTATTTCTTTTTGGCATGGGAGATGAATTTCATTGTGATTGTGGTGTCTCGAAAGGATTTGGTAGATGATCCATTTATGTTCTAAGATTTTTTTTATTGGGAATCCCTAAAAAATGTGTTAGAGGAACGTAACTTCCATATTATATCAAGATATTATCAGAGGTGTATACATTATTTTTTTGAGTTATAGCCTTGTTGATAGCATTAACAAGGAAAGGCCAGGAATTTGTTTGGGATGTTATGTTCTAGGAAGAATTAAGTTACATGAAGGGGAATTTATCCAGTGACCAGGTACATCAATTACATGAGGATAGTGTGATGTTTGAGGGTTTTTGGGACATGTTCTTTCTAGTCTTGAGATATATATTGATGAAGTAGAAGGTTGAGATATCTTAAGTGTATAGGAAATTATTCCCTCATGAGAGTAACTATGCCACCCGTGATCCTTATCTAGAATGAGTTGTGTTTTTACAAATGGAGTACTAACATTACCTCATTGGGGAGTGCTTTATAGTCACTATAAACCACAAGATTTTGAGTTATTCCTTTTCTCAATGTGATATGAATATGTAAAAAAGGAGGTTGATGGAGTTTCTTCTTGACTGTGATTTTGATATATCCTGTATCTCAAGAAAGGGTAATGTTGTGGCCGATGTTTTAAGTATAAATTCATAGATGGATGTTGTTTGGGAGTCATTGTATAATTTGAGAGTGGGGAAGTTGTGATAATTCATTAAATTAAATGAAATGGTAGACTATCGTAGAGGATATTTTTTTCTATGACGGTGTAATATTCTATGATGTAGAAAGTGTAGAAGTCACATTGGGGAGACTAAGATTTATAGGTGATGTGAAACTATTTTTTCTTTTATAATTATCTAAATGGATAGTTTTTTGATGCTCAAAGGTGGATGTTGTTTCCTAGGAGGATGATTGTTCTGGTAGAAATACACAAAAGATTAAATCACGAGATTGATATCTCACTTTTAGCATTACACCAAATTGTCTCCAAGATGTAACATGGCTTGAGTAAACTATTTCGGTGGGTCAGGATAAAATGGGTTGTGGTGGATTTTCTGGCATGGTGTCTATTTTTTCAATAGTTAAAGGTCGAGCATCATGTTTATAGAGGTTTCTTGTATCCCTTGTAAGTTTCCTAGTTAAATGGGATGACATCTAAATGGATTTCAACACAGATTGACCCCAATGCTAGGGAGGTTATGATGCAATCTTGGAAATTATGAATCCATTGAAAAAATCAGATCACTTCCCAGGGATCAAAGTGTAATAAATAATGGGTATTTTGAAAAAAAATGTATGTGGATGATGTAGTGATGCTACACAGAGACTTGAGGTATATTATCTCAGATCAAGATGCACATTTAACCTCATGAGTCTTGATGGGATTGGTCATGATTATGGTACTTAGTTATTCCTCGTCACTGTATTACACCCTCATATGGATGGAAAAACAATGAGGATTATCCAGACATTATAGTTTTTATTATGGGAATGCGACTTCGAAAATAGTGTATCATGGTCATGACACCTTCCATTTTTTGTGCTTAAATATAATAACAGTTATCACAAATCCATTGGAATGGCCCCATTAGATTAATTTAATGAGAATCAATGTATTTATACTTTAATTAGGGAAGAGGTTGGGTTTAGAAGTTGTTGGACCCATTGTGGTGAGGAGAAATATAGGGAAGGATCTGTTGGTTCCATAGAAGATGAAATAAGTACATGACTAGATATTATTTTTATTATGATTGAAGGAGGAGACCCTTGGAGTTTGAGGATTGGTACCTTGGGTTCTTGAAGGTTTCCCGTCAATGTGGGAAGTATAGGTTCAGAAAAGGGATTAAGATTTTACCCTAGTTTTGGGCCCTTTGAGGTGTTGGGGAATGTTAGTGAGGTGTCTTACTAGTTGGAACTTCTAACTCAATAGGACTGGATCTATGAAATCTTCCTCATATCTCAAAATTGTTTGTATCTTCACTGTGACTCCCATGTCATTTATTTGGAGAGTTGGATATTGTGGATGAAACGAAATTCATGGAGAAAGCAATGGAGATCCAATACTATCTAGGGAAGGTTCTTGGAGTAAGTTACATCCACATAGTTTGTGTGATGTAGAGGCATAGTATCCTAGTGTAGAGTACTTAGGAGCATGAGATACATATGAGTTCCCTATACATGGAGTTTTTTATTTTTTTGTTGATCTATTTTAGTTTCCAATGTGTTTTTAGACCTTGGGGTTTTATGAAATATGTTTTTGTTTGATGTGATGTATGGAAATGTTCCGACATGGGAATAAGGGAAGACCTGATTCTTAATTAAGACGAGCTATAATAGAATGTGATTAAACCTATGGAGGTGAGTCTGTTTCAACCATGGTGGATATTATCTTGACACAACTGATGGGATTCCTTGATTTGTCTGTTTGGGGATGTATTATTTGTTTAGATTTTGTGGGAGTTTGGAATAGTGGTGGTGTTTTATATGTTATGGTATCCCTAAGAGTTATCACAAGGGATGGTTGTTCAGACCCTTTATATCCTTCCTGATAGGTTGGTATTGAATTCCAAAGGGAGATAATAGATTGATATTTGTCTAATGTAATGGTACAAAACATTTTTATCATTACGTTTCCAAAAAATATGATGACTGAGGTGTTTGGGGGAAGTCTTAGGTGTCTTCAAGGCTAACAGTGACATTCTAATGTGTGAAGAAATATATTCTAATTCCATCATTGTATTGATATTTTTAAATTCAATGTATATGAATAATGTCAGAATTAACTATAATTTTAGTTTATGAATTTTTTTTATTAAATGATTTAGAATTACTAAAAGTATATATTCATTCATTTTATTTTTAAATAATAATAATAATTTTCGATTATTAGTTCATGGATAAATTTTTCTTTCATATTTAAATTACTTAACCCTAAATAGTAGTAAATTTGTTAGTGTGGTTAATGTTAAAGAAATATTTATCTAATTACATGTGAATTGTTAAAATAAATTTTCAACATGCATAGGATTTAAAATTGATAAACTAAATTTAATAATTATATTCATTGTTTCCAAATTATCTAATATTTTTCACTTTAATTTAGTATTAATGGATTAAGTACCTAGTTTAGAAATATTGTTACGTTAGTGAAAAAAATGGTAAAAATAAGGACAAATAAATGTTAAGGAACAAAATGTATAAAACATGTATTTAAATGAGTGGTTGAGATTTATACAAACCATATAATCCTTTAACCACGTTAATTATCAATTTCCTTTCCACATTAGTAAATATTGACCACTAAAAAATAAATGATTTTGGTTTTTCACAAATGTTCCATTCCTCCTCAGCTATAAAAGGGAAATCACTCCCCTAACTTCATCACAAATATAAAAAAATTCCTCATATAAACCCTACCCAAATAACCTCCCATTATTCCACCTATCAACCATGAATCCTTACATAGGGTATAAATCCATCCTTTAAAGTATTGAGTGGAGACCTATGTAGGATAATCGAAGAAGAGGTAATGTTCTTCAACATGTCCTTACATTTTATATTCTTATCCACATTCTTAAATTATATTAAAACCAAGATGATATAATATCCTTAATATATTACATATAATATAATTTTATCATGTTATGTTTATTTACTAAAACTATACACAATTATATTATCTGGGTTTTGAAATCAATATTCGCTCGTACGGTGGACTGTCGCCTTATGAATCAGTGTTATTCATTTTTCTATTAACTCCCCTCGAGGTTGGGTATGATGACAAATGTAAATTGTTTTTTGGATTTTCATAAAATAATTATACATATAAAGTCACTACATCATATATATATATATATGTATATATATTAACCTTACCTTATGTATGAGATACGATGATGTCGCTCGTGTGTATGGACGACCACTGCCTCGCGAAGCAAAGTCATTCATCTTTGATTAATGATTCATATAGAACATGACAATGATAATGTTAATAATTATATGTGATATAAATTAAATAATTATGATATTAATGAAATATCTATTAATATGGTTAGAGAATATATACATCATTTTCATTTCTTTCTTTTTAATCACCTAAAAGTTATAACATGATTTGTATACATGTGGAATACCACCTTCACGAAGTGATATGACACCCTTTAAATTTCCAAAAAATGGAGGATATATAAGTAAAATTGAATAATTAATATGACAATTACGTCATTATAATTATTCTTTATGTTAAATAACTATATAATATGTTCAGGAATCAAATCATTCATGGGAAAACATGTTGAAAAAACAAGGCAATGAACACACGAATCAATGGAAAGATGTAAAGATCATGAATGAACGGGTGATATAATGTTAAAATGGATTATATATAATATTATATATATTGATATGGTTCTAATATAATTTAATAAAATTTTTAGAACCACTATACAAAAGATTATGACAGTCACAACCAAAATGAAGTGTGAGGTAAGGGATTTCTTCTCAATTTCATGTCATTGAATACTTTTTTAATGGTATCCTCTTAAATTATCATATCAGGTATATATACTCCCTATATGAAATTTAAAATCATGAATAAGTAATTATTCATGGTATTTTAGGTTTTAATTTTAATAATTTTATCCATGTGGATTTGACATGAAAATTACCAAGTGGTAAATGTAATTAGGTAATTCTAATTTATTTTGTGATTATTAAATTTATATTGAAACAATCTCTTTGATAAATAATTTTTAATTTGAGATAAAATTTTACTCAAATATCAATATTATTAGGTGATGGATATGATTATTTCTTAAATCTTATAGCATCATTACATATAGTGTTTACCTGGAAGGTTATTTTATTACTTAGGATAATATTTATCAATATGTATCATTTAAAAAATACCAATAATTTATGATAATAATCCTTATTTATGAACTAAATAAATTATTTGATATATAAGGATTTAATTAGACATAATATGTGATGTGTGGGGCTATTATATCCCCTATATGTGTCGATAGGTATCATGACATTGACTAGATATGGTATTAGCTGAGGAATAACCATTTTATATAGATATCTTAGCATGATGCCTCTTTAGTATTACATGTATTGGAATGAGTCCATAAAAATTTGTTTTAGATTCTATAATTATTAATATAGTTATTGATATTTAACTTTATTATTTTATTGGTTATAATATCCATGGTTATGTTTCATGATAATGTGATAATAGATATGGAATTATTAAATCATTATTTGTTCTTACCATATTATGCACATGTTTTTTTATTAAATGGAATTTGTTTTATTTATTCACCTAAACATATTTATTATTACTTATTTATTCATATCTTTTATTGAATTTATATTCTTATTGAGAATACTAGCTCAACCATTTATTATTTTTTATTCACCCCAATATACATAGATGTATGTTGTGATTTATATGTAGGGATGTTCTAAGAAGAATAATGTAACACTGATGATTTTTTTTGTTTAAAATTTTTTAAAATTAGAATTATTATAAAGCAGGTATATAGTTTGTGAAGACAAATAAACTATTTGGTACCTTATTGTATGATTCCTTGAATAATATTCCAATGTAATGTAGTGAGACAACATATTCAGGATGCTGGGGTCGGGGTCACTATAGTTGGTATCATAGAGAGTTTAATAGAAACCCTGGGAACTAAATTATGGAAAAAATAAATTAAAAAATATTACCCTATGATAGAATTTTAGGATATATATTGAAGACTATTCTAATGTTTTTTTAATGTATATATTTTGTGGAATTTCCTTAAAATGAATCCCTATATGGATACTACAACTGGAAATGGTTCTAAAAAATGTACCTAGTTGTAATTACTCCAAAAATAACACATTGGGCATGACTTGATCATCACCAGTTTAACAAAAAAAATCCTTACTATGCACCTAGTTGGAAACTCATATGAGATATTATTAGGATAATTTACAAATTCATTACAAACTATTTTGAAGTTCTTGAAAATAATAATATCCACATATAAGACATGTTTATGGTTATAAAATTATCAATGTATAGTGTTCATCTAGTTTTGGAATTATTAATTATGTTTCATAATTTTATTATCTAATCTAGTTTATATATTGTTTAGAAATAGTTCCTGATTTAAGGAATGGTTACAATAAGAATGTATGTACTATATGTAGAGAATTATCTCTAGGGAAAGATAGTGAGGCTAATGCTCAAGCTTCATCTATAAATGATCAAATTATAAACATATTGGGGAAAATGAATCATGTTACGATTAATAAACCCTCTCATTTTTATAAGCCTAATGATATACCACGTGTTTTATGAATGTTAGAATATTTCATGTCTCACTAACCTTCATTACTCAATTAGACCAAAAATACATTTTAATCGAGAAATTTTTATGTTCTCTTAGGAATATACTTCTTACTATGGGATGTAGTAAAACGAGATAAATTTTTCATGAAAATTTATTATCTCTTAGAATATTTAGATTAATATTTTTTTCTTCAAAACACAATGGATTAGGAATAAATATCCAGCATATAGTGGAAAGGATTTCATCAAAATATTATTGGAAGAAAATATATTACTAGTGGGTTATGAGGGGATACGGAATGATGGTTCTTGATTCTAAGTCATATTGAAGTGTAATATTTTAATTATTTCAGATCCAACATTACATTGTTAGAAAAAAATTATATTTACTGCATATGTAATTTAAAGAGAAATATTTTCCATTTCATTGATGGGAATAATACAATTCTTTACAGGGAACAAGTCTCCCAAACATTTTCATACAAGGACATAATATCATCTGGTATTAATATATTGAGATAGTTATACATGTCTTATGGCTTAGAAATGAATAAAGGGAATTATTGGATCACATATCAAAATATATATAAAGGAAAAAAAGGAAGGAATTATTTTACAAAATGTGATACACGTCGAATGAAACACCATAGTACATTAAAATATGGAAAAGATGTAACGACCCAAGGTTAATTTAATCGGAATTCCTATCTTATAAATATTTTATATAATCCAATGGAATCAAAACATAATGAATAAATAAGTAATATGTGAACTTTAAACATAAGTTTTTCACTTATGTTTTTAGACTTTCAAAAATATGACATACACAGTTGTGATCAGTTAGTTATTTTGAGTCCGATAAAAAAAAGATAAATTTTGGTGAATAGTAACAACCATTATGAATAGTAACATACCCTTTTGAAAAGTAATATAACCTAATGAATAGTAAACTTACCTATGATACTATAAAAATAATATTCATGTGAAAGTACGATGTACCTATATTTTAGAATAAATAAATGAATGTTTTAAAACTGGGTTTTTAATAATAAATTATGAGTTTAATTAAATATTAAAATAATAATATTTATAAAATTATTTTTGAAAAATTTATTTCATTTTTTGATTATACACATCGTTAAATGGTTACGGTGAATTGTTTGGGATTTTTCGAAAATAATTGATTTTTTTATGAATATTAAAATATGATAATTTATGATAAATGATAAATACAGGAATTATGATGTCATTAGGTTATGTATGGATAATGTAAGGCCATTATCTAGAACAAAAATGCACACATTACTTCTTTATGTCATATAAGAATAACTATTTCTGTTCTTGAGAGAAGTTAATAAACCAATGATTATAAAATTATAAAAACCCTTATCTCCTCCACTATAAAAACCATCCTCACTCACTCTTCTCTTCACTACTCTCAAGCCTTGTGCCTGGCCAATATTATGACCAAATCTCTCCCTAATATCATTCCCAATGTCCAAAGGCCACTAGAATCTTAAAAACACCAAACAATATCCCCTTAATAGGATCTGAAAAGAGTTTTACTCAAGAGGTAAATTTCTCTTTCTAATTCTTTCATTTCTTTTAAGTTATTTTCTTTTTATTTCATTCCTCAACTCTCTTCACCCAAATGGTATGTTAACTACAGTAACATACATATACATTAGTGACATTATTCTAATGTGATACTTCATTAACTTAATACTTTTCCCCATATTTTATATTAAAGAAATGAATGCACCATTTGAGATGTGATAATTTAACACAATAAAGGAAAACGGTTTATCAATTTCTATTATCATATTTTATTCTGCTCATGAATCATTTTGTGTTATAGTTGAACCATATTATTATATACGTAATATATTATTTTTATGATTCTCTAATCCTTTTTTAATAATGGTATTATGTTATAAAGAAAAACTTTTTTGTTGTAATCGGACCCACTGGTTAACAAAAATGGTTGTCACTAATGTTTAATATAATAATTAGACTAAAATCTAAATATAAAAATTAAATTTGAAAAAATTTAATATCTGGGATGTTAAATAATAGTATATAAATTCAATTCTAGACAACCACTTTCATTTTACATGTTTATCCATATATGAATATAAGTGAACTAGTCATTAAAACCAAGTAAACAAATGAGCCCAAACAATGAAATTGAACCTTATAACCAATAAAAAAGGTCTTGAATGAAAAAAGGAGTTATAATAAATCAATTACATATAGAATAGTTTATGGATTTATTAATTAATAAACCAAATTTCTCTATTCATGTTATT
Organism: Viscum album; assembly: GCA_963277665.1. Taxonomy (NCBI): domain Eukaryota; kingdom Viridiplantae; phylum Streptophyta; class Magnoliopsida; order Santalales; family Viscaceae; genus Viscum; species Viscum album. Next base: position 1,978,352,621 of record OY728156.1, read on the forward strand.
AATAACAAGTGGAGAACACCACCAGATTTAGGTTAAGGGGTCTTCTCTATTTCTCTCTTAATCAAGATCGCCCTCTATGCTATTAATTTTTATGTGTAATTACAAATTATGGGGTATGTTTAATAACTACCCCCATACATCCCTCATGATTAATATGTGATTAGAAACTTCTTTTCTCTCTCATCAAACCCTCTTGTGTACCCCTAACACCATACCAATAAACCATAACAAATTCTACCCGAACCTTCTTGGTTATTTCATATTGCCTTATATTTACTTATATCAAAATGGAGTTATCATATATAATTATGTAAATATTATAAATTATATTTAGTTTTAAAAAATTATGCTATGAATACAATTTCATCACTCTTTTCTAGGGATATACATGTTTTTATAAGATTTCCTCCATAGAGATTTCAGATAAGAAAACTCGTTTTAAGGGAACTTCCCAAATTATTACCCAATTTCATGTGCACTAAATACTTTTAAAGCCACCATTTTCTTTATATAATCATTCTCTTTATTATAAAAACCTCTTTGGTAATATTTTGTATTTATATAAAATATTTTCCTCATTTCTATTTTAAAATCTCTATAGTATTTTCCTTAAAATAGCACAAATTGTTTTTAATGCTAATGTTTCTAAAATATATTTCTTATATGTTGTTACTTCTATTTTACACCAATTACCATGTTATATGCCTATTTTACCTTATGAAAGTCCATTTATTTTATAATCCCTTTCTTTCATGGACACTTTCATGATACTCCTATTAGTTATTTTTTATGTCATGATTTTGGTTCCCAATTATTTCCTTGGGTACCCTTTTATTTATGTATGGTTGATTATGTATGATTATTTATGTGGAAAGAATATTCATGAAAATTATGAGATGGGTGTTCTTATATAGTTCTCCAATGCATTGGGTAATGTTAAGTATCATGAGATGTTATGTTAATCGGGATTGGCAGATAGCCTTGACCCATACTAAAATGGGAATCAGGATTGGAGTTAGCCTTGACCCTTACTAAAATGGGAAACGGGATTGGCGGTTAGCGTTGACCCATACTAAATATATGTTTTATGATTCTTCCACATTTATATTATTCCATGTTTATATAGTCCCATTCTTATATGATATCATTTAATATGTTCCTATCTTTGGATTTCATTATGTCATAACTACTAACACATGTGTTTTTGATGTATACTTATGTTCATTACATTTCTTAGATTTTTAGCTCATTCCTTGGTTCATGTATTCCCCATGGTACCCCATGAATATTCAAGGGATTAAAGGAAGTTAAGATCTCATTCTAGAGATAAAATATAGAAGTGCTTTTTTGCCCTGTGTTTTATGTTCTATGTACCTAATATTCTATTACACTAGACTTAATGATCCTTGGCTTGTACTTTATTGTATAATTATGCCTAAAATCATGTAATGTTTTATGTAAAAGGCTAGGGTAACTACAATTAGTATCATAGTATGGTCTAGTTATTTTTGAGTATTTGGAATATAGAACCTTAGTGAGAACCTTATGGATGAGACTAAGTATAAGAAAAAATTCCTAAATTTGGTGACTATTGAGAAAGTTGTTTATCAAGAAAATTCTTCCCTTTCTGGATATGAGTAGGTAGAGGTGTCTCTGTAACAGATGTATCTAGAGGTAAAACTAGAAAACTCCACATTGTGATAGACTCTATTGGGAACTGGTGCATCAAAACGGGCCTTACAACACTCTTTATTATGATACTCCCGGGGGATATGATTTTTTAAATTAATTAACTTAGTACAAACCATTATTAAGGAAATAAGAAAATACCATAAGAATATAAGATTAGAAATAGATTGAGGATAACCTATATTTAAACCTGAGGAATCACAAGATATGATATACTTATCCTCTACAAGTTTACCATTTTATGTTCAAAAGTTTCCTTTTTATGTTCAATAACTATGTATTCAAGCCCTCTAAATATACATATTTTTCTTAGTTAATGTTGGGAAATATAAGAACATGTTCCAACAATCAATGTGATAGGAAATGTGTTGTTTTCCCAAATTATATTCCTAATATGACAAGAGAGGGTGCTCAAAACTTCTAGAGTGTAATTACTCAGCTGGCTCGAGTTATGGATAATGACATGAATCATGGAGAGTTCCCTCCTCCTCCAAAAAAATATCAAGTTGTTGTAGAATCCTTCATGCCGAAATGGACTCCCATTTTTAGCGGATCTTCTGATCCTATCCGCGAAGAACAATGGAATAACTCCATTGAAGAGATATTCTCTGTCCTCTAAAGATTGAGACAAGATACATTTGTACTGGCACTCTATCATTTTGATGTGGAAGCTGATCAGTGGTGGACACTGTAATCTTAGGAACCTATGTAAACTCTCTAAGAAGAAACTTGTTAAGGATCTACCGGAGCTTAGATTTGATTCTTCTAAAGTTTGTGATCCTTGTCAATATGGAAAGCAACATAAATCTAGTTTTAAGTCAATCGGTGAAGTCTCAACAACCGATGCATTACAGTTGGTGCACATGGATCTTTTTGGTCCAACACAAACTGGAAGTATTGGAGGAAAATACTATGTGTTCGTTTTAGTTGATGATTACACTAGATTTACTTGGGTCTATTTTATAGCAAAGAAATCTGAAGCTTTTTCTTATTTCAAAAGTTTTAGAGATCAAGTTAAAAATGAGAAAAACCTTCCATTGAAACCTATTCATAGTGATCATGGAGGAGAATTTCAAACTTCTTATTTTGAAAATTTTTGTAGTAGGAAAGGTAATACTCACAATTTTTCAGCACCTAGAACTCCTCAACAGAATGGTGTAGTTGAAAGAAGAAATACAATTCTTCAAGAGATAACTAGAACCATGTTGAGTGAATATTCTATTGCTAGACATTTCTGAGCTGAAGCTGTAAGTACTGCTTGTTATACTATAAATCGAGTTTTGATTAGACCTTTTCTTAATAAAACTCCTTATGAGTTATGGAATGGTAGAAAACCAAGACTTTCCTACTTCAAGGTTTTTGGTTGCAAAGCATTCATTTTGAATACTAAAGATAACTTACATAAATTTTCACCAAAGTATGATGAAGGAATTTTCTTAGGATATTCCACAACCTCTAAGGCTTATAGAGTTTTTAATAAAAATTCGTGTACTGTTGAGGAGACAGTACATGTGAAATTTGATGAGTCTGATCCTTTTGTTTTTAAACCATCTCAACTTACATCTTCGGATGTGTTTTCAAAAACTGATTGTCAACCTTTGATAGAAGAACCTTCTGATAAGGAAATTGTTCTAGAAGATACTTCTGAAACATTTACCCCAGAAGACTTTCTACCCTATGTTGATGAACAGGTTTTACAAAACCCAAATCAGGTGTTTCTTAAGAATCATCCCAGTGATAGTATCATTGGTGATGTAAATCAACCTGTAAGGACTAGAAGTTCCTTAAGAAATGATGTAGAACATCTATCATTTCTTTCCCAATTAGAGCCTAAAAGCACTGATGAAGCTTTAGGTGATGGTGATTGGATCAAAGCAATGCAAGATGAACTAAATGAATTCGAAAGGAATAAAGTCTGTACCTTGGTTGAAAGACCTAAGGAAACTTCTGTTATTGGAGTAAAATGGGTTTTCAGAAATAAATGTGATGAAAATGGAGTCATTGTTAGAAATAAAGCTAGACTTGTTGCTAAAGGCTATAATCAGCAAGAAGGAATAGACTATGAAGATACCTATGCTACAGTAGCTAGACTTGAATCTATCCTCATTCTACTTTCCTTTGCAGCATTCTTTAATTTCAAACTTTATCAAATGGATGTGAAATGTGCTTTTCTTAACGGTTATGTTCAAGAGGAAGTCTTTGTTGAACAACCTTCTGGCTTTGAAGAAACAAAACATCCAGATCATGTTTTTAGACTTACCAAAGCTTTGTATGGCCTTAAAGAAGACCCACGAGCATGGTATGATAGACTCACTGGATTTTTTCTTCAAAATAACTATGTTAAGGGAAATACAGATCCAACCCTTTTTATAAATAAAGATAAGAAAAATGTTTTGATTGTTCAAATTTATGTTGATGACATTATATTTTGTTCAACTCAACAATCTTTGACTGACTCTTTTGCTAGTCTAATGAAATCTGAGTTTGAAATGAGTATGATGGGTGAGTTAAAATTTTTCCTTGGTTTTCAAATTTCTCAAAAACCAGAAGGAACTTACATATCTCAACATAAATATATTAAAGATCTTCTTAAAAAGTATGGTTATGACAACACTAAGAGTATAAGTACTCCCATTGGTACCTCAAACTCTTTAGATCTTGATGAAGCTAGGAAACCAGTAGATCAAACATCTTTTAGAGGTATGATAGGAAGTCTACTTTACTTAACAGCTAGTCGACCAGACTTAATGTTTTCAGTATGCTTATGTGAAAGATATCAATCCAATCCTAAGGAATCTCACTTAAAGGCAGTAAAAAGAATTTTTCGCTACCTTAAGGGAACCATGGATCTAGGATTATTTTATACTTCTGGAAATGATTTTGTTCTAAAAAGCTCTTCTGATGCTGACTTTGGTGGATGTAGAATGGATAGGAAAAGTACATCTGGAACTTGTCATTTCTTAGGAGATTCATTAGTTTCTTGGTCCTGCAAGAAGCAACATTCAGTTGCACTCTCCACTGCTGAAGCTGAATATGTAGCAGCTGGAAGTTGTTGTGCACAAGTGTTGTGGATGAAACACACACTAACAGACTATGGCTTGAGTTTTACTAAAACTCAAATTTTGTGTGATAACACAAGTGCCATTGCCCTAAGTAAAAACCCTGCACATCACTCCCGTGAAAAACACATAGATATTAGGCATCACTTTCTTAGGGATCACACACTTAAAGGAGATATTATTCTTCAATTTATCGGAACACAAGATCAACTTGCTGATATATTCACAAAATCTTTGCCTTCTGATAGATTTGAATATATTAAACAGAAGTTAGGAATGATAACCGTAAGGTAATCTTCCTTAATTAACTTTCTGTTGAAAAAGTCTCCTTACAGTAATAAACTCCTTTTCATAGGGGGAGTACATTTGATTGTTTGTTTAAACAAAGTTTTTCAAAAAAAATTTAAACTCTTCGGAACGAATATTTCCGGAATGGAACTTCCGGAACTAAAATTTTCCCGAATGGATATTTTCGCACAGAATACTTCTGGAATGAAAGTATTCGTATTGAAAATTTCTGGAATGGACAACTTTCGTACTAGGACTTTCATAACCAGATTTTCGTTCCAAGTTTTTGTTTGTATTTACTTTTTCGTATTGACTTTTTCGTATTGACTTTTTCATATTGACTTTTTCGTATTTACTTTTTGAGTTTTTTGTATTTAGTCTTTCGTATTGAGTTTTTTTTGTAGTCGTCTTTATATTACCCATTACGAATAACTTTCCTAAGCTAATCCGAAAGGTATGATTTCCTTACTGAAGTTTTCGTAATCATATTTTACTTGCTGGCAGTTTCTTATATTTTGTTTTCGGTTTTTGGATTTCTTAATTCTTTACTTTAATAAAAACCTCAAAAAGATCGGATTCAAGCTCTCAACTGTCAGATTTGATCCCAGATCATTCTAAACCGTTAGATCAGCCGAGGAAGTTGAACCGTCATCCCATTGCCTATATAAAGGGGACCATATTTTCTAATCCCACATCGGTTTCAAGCTTTCGCGTGCTGAAGCTCTGACTCTCTGATTTAAGGCCATTCCGAACTTCAGACTTCTCCATTCCGAATATCTCCGAAGACTTCAGATCCGAATTTCTGCAGAGTTAGCTTCTCAAGAAATGTCTTCAACCAAGCCTATATCTCAGTGGTTAGTTTACAGAGAAAGGTTAGTCCATCCGACTTTCTTCAGCAACTACGATTCTATCATTTCAAAGAATATCTAGTTGAATGGCTGGGAGGATGTTGCGGTATCAAAAACCGGGAACCAAGATGAAGTGTACTCAGATTTTCTTGTTGAGTTTTATGAGTCAGTTGCTTTCTTCAAGGAAGATAATAGAGAGAAGTTTTCTTTCAAATCGTATGGCAAGACATATAAACTTTCTTACACCAAGGCTGCAAGCTTGGTAGGGTTAAGTTTTGAAGGTGAAGCTGAGTTTATTTCGCACGTATTGCCAGACTCTTTGGGTAGTTTCAACAAGGAAAATTCCTTATAAACTCTCGGATTGGCTGATGACAAGGCTCCGAAGATTGCAAGCCTATCTACAAACTTCCGGATTCTGGAGTTATGGGTTCAAGGACTTATCGTACCGAGAAAAGGTGATAAGGATAGCTTGAATAAGAGTGAGATATATATCTTAGATTTCCTGATAAATCTAAGAAAGTTCAACTTGATGAAGAATATTCTTCTTAATATTGAAAATTTGAAGAAGGGAAATCTCAGAGCTCAGATCGTGATGTACCCAGCAATATTATCAAAGCTCATAGTTCGGTGCCTAGAATCTTTCAAGGTAGCTTGCAGTTCTAAACCAAGGGTGTGTAAAATCATGATGGTCAGCGATGGCACTCTTAAAAGAATGAATGTAGCTTTCGACAAGAAGTCTGGAATGTTTATTGATCTACCTCCTCAAGAAGAAGTGGCTCCGAAAGTTGCTGATCCGGAATCATCTAAGCCAGTAAGGAAGAGAAAGCTGAAAGAAGTGGTAGTCGAAGCCGAGGAACCCAAGTCTAAGGAAGTCCACTCCGCACCACCAAACCTAAGAAGAAGAAGACCTATCCTGATGAGGTTGTTACAAAGTGGAGAGCTGACAAAGAGAAGAGGAAAGAAGGGGATCCGCAGTTTGGATTGGATCCTGCAGAGGGTAAAGCTTTGAAGGAAAAAACTGCTGATGATCTTGAGAAGTAAGCAAAGGAGAAGAAACTTAAGAAGGAAATGTCAGAAGATGAGGCTGTCCAAGCGTTGTTGAAGTTCAATGAAATGGTTTCAGCAACAATTCCAGTTCCGAGATCTTTCTCCCTGTAATCTCTACCTGAGACTCCAGGAAGAAATCTCGTTGCTCCGGAACAAGTGGTCTCTACGAATACAGAGGAAGAAGAGCAAGTGGAACAAGTTGAAGAGGCTGCTGAAGGAAGTGGTGAGACAGGAGATGTGCTAAAACAAGTAGATGAATATAAGGGAACTCCTTCGGAACACCTGTCGCTCCGAACATCTGAAGCTGAATCTTCGAAGCTAGTTACTCCAGCAATGGAAGAAGAGAGAGGAGAAGAAGAAGTTGCCTATCATGCAGAAGAAGAACAACTTTTACGTGATATTGCTCAGATGAAAAATGTAAAGGATACTGTTCAGGAAGTTGCTGATGAGGAAGATAATATTGTTCAAGTCTCTGATAGTGAGAAGAGAACTCCGGAACAGGATTCTATTCCGAAAAAAGATAAGGGGAAGCAAATTCTTGCTGATACTCCGAGTTCCGAAAAGAGGATGAGAAAGGAAGCTGGTAGTTCTTCAAAAAGAAAGTTGGAGCTTATTGAGGAAGAAAACTCTCCGAGCAAGATTTCAGATTCGGAGTCATCTTCGTTGGGGAATGATTTTGTTGTCCAATCTTTGAAGAAGTTGGTAGGAACCCTTCCGACCTTCTCTAGTATAGACTCCAGATGCCAGATGCTCCAACATGCGTTGAATCAGAAAACAGACTCCGTATCCATGGTTATGGATAAGTGTGTTGATATTGAAGCCCAGTTCAAAAATTTCTTTATTGGTTACGAGGATCATAAAAGATCTTGCAAGAGGATGACAAGCTGGTCTAAGAAGACTGTGGAAGAGATGAGGCTTTTCGATGAGTTTCAGGATAACGTTAAGGATGCTTTTGAAACCGAGGACAAGAAGTTTCATGAGCTGACTGCATCCTTCGAAGAAAAGTTGACAGAGGAAAAGAACTTCCAGATCCAAGTAGTCAGGGATCTAAATGGGAAGTTGAATTCGGTTTCTCAGAATTGTAAATTTGAAAGGGATCATCGGATCGATTTTGTAGAAATAATGAAGACTCGGGAAGAGAAAATGAAAGATCAGGAAGAAAACCTGAAGGCTCAGGAAGAAAAAATTGAAGCTCAGTCCGCAAGAATAGTCGTATTAGAGAAGCAAGCAGAAGAAGATCACAAAGACTTGAAGAAGATCAAGACGATTCTTAAGGGGCTCATGTCGAAGGAGAAAGATCCGAAATAACCCAATCCGATCTTTTTGTTGTAATTATTTTGTTGCTGACATTTCAAATCTAATGAGAATTGTGCTTGTTGTTTCTATTGTTGTCATTACTAATCTTTCAGGTACTTCGTTTTTTTTCCATTCCCTCCAATTCTTTTTGAAAATCACAAAGGGGGAGAAGGAAAAGATCCTTAAGAAAAAGAAGAACTCTAATAAGAGTTTATCAAAGGGGGAGAAAGAAAAAATACCCAAGGAAAAAGAACTCTAATAAGAGTTTGTTTAAGGGGGAGTTTTTCTTAAAGAAGACCTTCTTATGAAATGTCACTCCGAAAATATGAATACGATCCTTAGAGTTTAAAAGCATAAGGGGGAGTTAGTCGTATTCATCTATATCCTTAAAGCAAGGGAGATAAACATTAATATGTATGTTTCTTCTTAGAATTTTTGTTTTTCGTAAGGATGTTTGTGCTTTCCAAAAAGGGGGAGATTGTTGAGTCAATAAGGTTTTCCTTATGACTTTTCCATTCCTTCTTGTTTTGAAAATCACAGACACCTTATCTTTAAGGAAAATTGCTTTCTTAAGGAAAATCGCTTTTATAAGGAAAATGTCTTTCTTAAGGAAAATCGCTTTTATAAGAAAAATTATCCTTATCATATTTTCATCCATATTTTTCTTAAGTATGAGATTCAGATTCATTTTCTCGGAATCGTTGAAACTTTGATTTAAAGCATTCTGTTTTAGGATTCGGATTCTGGATAAGAACTATAAGGAAGTTTCATTCCGAATTCCGGATATGAATTCTGACTAAGTTCTATTCCAGATTCAGGATACGAATTTTGAAGAAGAATTCTCATTATGAATTCTAATTAAGAAATCCCATTCCGAATTCTCATTACGAATTCTGAAGAAGAATTCTCATTACGAATTCTAATGAAGAAATCCCATTCCGAATTCTCATTACGAATTTTGAAGAAGAATTCTCATTACGAATTATAATGAAGAAATCTCATTCCGAAATCTCATTACGAATTCTGAAGAAGAATTCTCATTACGAATTCTAATGAAGAAATCCCATTCCGAATTCTCATTATGAATTCTGAAGAAGAATTCTTATTACGAATTCCAATGAAGAATTCCCATTATGAATTCTGATGAAGAATTCTCATTACGAATTCTGATGATGAATTCTCATTATGAATTCTGATGACGATTTCTCATTACGAATTCTGATGACGAATTCTCATTACGAATTCTGATGATGAATTCAAATTACGATTTCTGATGACGAATTCCTATTCCGAATTCTCATTCCGAATTCACCTATTAAACAAAATATGATTATCTTTGTTTTAAACACTCTGAATTTATTCACTCCGAACCTTCACTCCGAAGTTTCTATTCCGAACTTTTATGTTAGAGTTTAAAACGATGTCGTACATTCTGTTACACTTGTTTTGTTATAAAACGATGTCATCTATTTTGTTATAAACTAACCGTTGTCTAAGTGACACGTGTACAGGTCCCTCCGAACTTTAAGGAAAATATGACCGTTGGAGAAGGAGCCGACCTTACCTATAAATAGGAGCTCATTTGAAAGAGCCCGGTGCTGATGCATAAGCTGTTGGAAAAACGACTGAGTTTTGTGCATACATGCTGTTGAAGTGATTTCTAGAGAGAGAGGCTCTTATTAACTCTCAAAGCTTCGTGCGACTCCGAATGTTGGTGATTACATTCGAGGGCTTCCGGGGATAGGAAGACAGAGGTGCCGACTACCTTAAAGATCGAGGGCTTTCTTGCTGAGAAAGACAGAGGTGGCCAACTACCTTGAAGTTGAGGGCTTGCGGGGATAGCAAGACAGAGACACCGATCTTCGTATCGAGGGCTTACCCTGGTGTGGGTAAGACAGACTTTCTTGAAAGTATAAATCAAGGGACCTTTATCCAAGGTTGTTGGATACCCTTCTCTTTGGGTTAAAAGACTTATATCTTGTTACTAGTAGTTTTACTACTTGTTTTTATTCCGCTGTATTTTGTATCTTAAGGAAATTATAACTTTCTTATACTTCCTTACTTACTCTGATTCATTTAGATTCTATACGCTTTAAGGTAGAATCTCATATTGTAACTTTTGTTAAGTTTCAATTTCCGAAATCATATTTCCGGAACCTACTTTTGGAATCCCTTTCCAAGTTTAGTTCGGTATTAGTGGTGTTATGAATTTTCCTAGTTTAACTTTGTTAAACTTAGCCCTTTCCTTTTCTTAAGGAAACTTTAGTTATTCAAAACTAACTTTAAAGGTTCCAAAGGAATTTTTAAAGTATACAATTCACCCCCCTCTTGTATATTGAGCATCTCATATTATATTTCGATCCTACATGTCCATCTAGATAAAAACTGCCAATGAGATAGGAAGAATCCCACTAATATAGATGAATAAAGGATAGTTCAGATCAAATATTAAACTATAGAGCAGTGTAACAACTACAAAAAGCATGGGTACTATGAAAGAAATTTCCATAAGTCGAGGTTTGTTAGAGGCAATAAGAAAAAACAAAAAAGGGAAAAAGGAAGGACTTATTCTATCACTACTACTAAGGTGGATTTGGACAACGATATGGTGATAAGTACACTAGTTATTCATTCAAGAATAGCAAACATACTATTTGATTCTGGTTCTATGCATTCATTCATATCTTGTATGTTTATTTGAACTATTTAAACACCACCTAAAAATTTGGAGGAAAAGTTATCTGTGGGAACAGATAATGGGAAAATTATTTCATACATGGTTCATAACTCATCCTTGGTTAATGATTGTGGAATGAACCTCCCTAAAAATCTCATCATACCTCTTTTTGTGGAGTTTAACGCTATCTTGGGCATGGATTGGCTATCTTTATACAAATTCAACATCAATTGTCGGGAAATGAACATCACTCATCACATCATAAAACATCCATTGATTCTTTACATGTGTAAGGAAGAATAGGAATCTATTTTATAATCAATATCTCAAGTGTGGATATTTATTCCTTGTGAGCAATCATATCTAGCTCAAATTAGTGAGAAAATGGAGAAAATCATTCATAGAGATATGCCCATCACGAGGGATTACACTGACGTTATCCCTAAAGAGTTTCTTGGTCTTCCTCCTGAATCAGAGGTTGAGTTCTCAATTGAACTTATCCCTGGATCTCTATCTATCTCTAAGACACATTAATTAATAGCCTCTATAGAGCAGGAAGAGCTAAATAAGTAGTTACAAGTGAATATGGAGAAGGGTTTAATATGCCCGAGTGCATCATAGTGGGATGCGATTGTCGTCTTTGTCAAGTAGAAGGACATATCAATGCTTCTTTTCATTGATTATTGTGAGCTAAATAAAATAAAAATAAAGAACAAATATCCCCTACCACAAATAGATGACTTGTTCGACCAGCTTAATGGGGTCAGTTATTTCTCTATGGTGGACCTTCGATCGAGAATTCAACAATTAAAGGTGAGGAATGAAGATATTCCCAATACTACCATTCAAACGAGGAATGGGCACTATGAGTTCAAAGTGATTCCCTTCGTACTCACTAATTATCCAGCAATTTTCATGTATTTGGTGAATATATTCTTTAGATATTAGATCAAAAAAATGGTAGTCTTTATTAATGATATTTTGATATACTCTAAGAACATGGAGGAACATGAGGACCATTTGAACACTATGTTAAAGTATTTGTAAAGGGAGAGGTTGTATGAAATTATTGTAAATGTGAATTACAGATGGAGGAAGTATAATTATTGGGGAATGTTATCACCAGCAAACGGATATTGGTAGACCCTTCCAAGACAAAGGAAATTGAAGAGTGGCAACAACCAACTTATGTAATGGAGATCCACAGGTTTTTGGGTCTATCTGGGTGTTATAAATGATTTGTGAAGAACCATTTATGATTGTAAAATTGTTTTAAGAAGAATACATGGAAGAGAGTAAAAAAAATTTGGACACATGAATGTGAAGAATGTTTCATGGATTTGGAAAAGAATCTTATCACTGCACCAGTAATCACACTCCCAATGAGTGGAGATCACTTTATGGTGTCAAGTGGTGCTTAAAAGGAGGTCTTAGGAAATGTGACAATGAAAAATGATAATGTTATATCCTATTCCTCATAGAATCTGAAAATCAATGAGCCGAACAATCCCACACATGATCTGGAGTTGGCTGTTGTGATCTTTGCATTGAAAATAAGGTGGAATTATCATTATGGGTAGAAGTGTGAGATATATATTGAACAAAAGAGTCTAAAATATATATTCACATAGAAAGAGTTTAATATGTTCCAATGAATATGGATAATTAACATCATGGATTATGACTACTCAATCGACTACCATCCCGGTAAGGTAAATAATGTGGAAGATGCTCAATGTAGAAAGGATCCCGCATCTTTATCAATGATGATACATGAAAAGGATCATATCTTATTATAACTGAAATGGGTGGAGATGGGAATCATTAAGGGAGGAAAATAATCAATCCTTCCCTAAATGATTTCTCAACCATCCCTCTTAGAGAAAATAAAGGATGATCAAAGAAAGGATGTGGAAATTATAAAATGGGTGGATGATATTGAAAATTGGAAATCCTCTGAGTTACTGATTGCTGAGGAATGAGTTGTAAGATTTAGTTCAAGATTATGTGTCCCATCTAATCCATAGACAAAGAAGGTGATTTGGAATGATACATATATCTCTACATTCTATATCCACCCGGGGAGCACAAAAATGTATCAAGATCTCCTAGAAAACATTTGGTGGGACAATATGAAAAGAGAGATTGCTCAATATACATCAATGTTCTTGGTATGTCAGAAAATAAAGGCTGAGAGTAAAAAGTCGATGAAGATTATAAAACCAGCACCCATACCAGTATAGAAGTTTGAATACATTACCAAGGACTTTATCAGTGGAAATATAAAGGAAATCTAGAGGAAACAATGCTATACGAGTCCTTGTGGATTGTCATATGAATAAAGATCAGATTATAATAATTTGATATGAATTCTCACTGGATTAACTTTCATGGATATAAATCAAAGAAGTGATAAGTATTCATGGAGTACCACTATCAATTATATCATATTGTGATCCTAGATTCACCTCAATGATATAGAAAAGTCTCCCACATGCTCTAGGAACTAATCTAAACTTCACTTTAGCCTTTAATCCTCAAACTGATGGCCAATCTGAGTCGACTATTCATACAGTAGAATAAATATTAAGAGCGTGATCTATGGAATTCAAAGGAGGTTGGGACCAATATCTTTCACTAATTTAATTCTCCAACAACAACAATTTCCACTTGATCATATGAATGAAACCATATGAATTCCTTTATGGGAAAAGCTGTAGAACACAAACATGTTGAAATGAAGTCAGTTAGAAAAAGCTTCTAGGACCTTAAACGGTCGAAGAAATGGTGAAAAAGGTGAAACCCATTCAGTATCATATCATGGAATTCCAAAGTCCATAGAAAATTTAGGCAGACAATCATCAATGAGACTATGAGTTTAATGATTGAGACTTTTTATTTCTATGCATATCTCTTTGGAATAAGGTCATGAGGTTTGGAATGAAAGGGAAGTTATTTACATGGTACTGTAACACCCCAAGCTTCCACAGTATGTTTCCCTTTAAATAATGCAAAGGCGTGCATTATACGCAACTTCGAGATTCTAACACACCACAACCAATCAAACTGGCCGTTATGAATAGTAATACCTACTTTTTGAAATATTATAAATTCTATCTCTCAAAATGGACTTCATTTTTGGATTCGAGATATCAAAATTAGCCTAGGGATAAATTTTGGTACTTTTCGGATAACTTTCATATTTTGATGAATAGTGAAAATTACTAAATTTTAATTAAAAACAACTTTTTAATCGAAATAATTAATATTGGTAAATTATGAATTTGAGTGGTTTTAAAGTACATTTAGAATATATTTTTACCATTTAATTAAATTTTTGTCATTAGACATAATTTCACAATTAAACCAGACATAAAGAAGTGTCAATCTTTTGATAGTTATTATCTCTTAAAAACACACTTTTTGTTTTAACAACGGGAATTAATTTTAAATTAATTTCTGCCACTTATGTATTTTGAATTTGGAAAAATGGATTCCATATTTAGAATCAGTATGTTCAAATTGTTTAAATAGGTAACTTTTATTTTTAGACATTTTGAATAATTTCTTCGGTAAATATTTTATTTTCCATGGTTAAAGGGTAAATCCGGTAAATAATGGTTAGAAAATAATATTATAATAATAATAATTACCATTAAACGTGTATTAACCATATTGGTTGATACATGGCCGACCATGGGCATCTTTGGGTAGATTTTGGGACCCCATGGATCCACTTGTAAGTGATAGGGACACTTTATTCTAATTAAGTTAAAATAAGTACAAAAATGACATAAGCATATATCTTTTAGAAAAACAATTTTTACATAGGGTTATATATATTAGATTTTAGACTATAAATATTTATTAAAAATATAAAAAGCTTTTCTACATAATGATAGTTTATTTATAATTTTTAGACTTTAAATAATTTAATTTATTTATGACACAATTATGATGAAGTAATTAACATAATAGTGACAAATTAAAATAATTGATATTATAAATACCCAAATAAATATAATTTTTATACTTTTAATGAATTACACTAATTTTCTAGGATAATATGATATATAAGGATTGATTTAATTGAATTTATTTAAAGTAATAATTCTGTTATGAGTTTCACAAAAATCAACTATTGAATAGTGTCAAAATTGACATAAAAGAGTTTTTAAAAAAAATTATTATATTATTAATGGATATTAAATTCATAAAAATCTAAGGTTCAGCCAAGAGACGTATATCATGATATGTGTATCATTAATGGACCACTTGGGGGTCGCTTGGATGTATATAGTATGTTTATTAACTATATAATATAAAAATACAAAGTGACATTGTAAAAGTGAAACTAAATAACATAGAGTTAATACTTAAAGATAAGGTTAATATAAGTACCCAAACCTGTATAAATTGTATTGGTTGAGTGGTTTTCTCCCCATCCCCACCTTAAAATTTGAATAATCCACTTTGGATCCATTAGAAACAGAATATGAATTTATTATAAATTAATATTTCTAGATTTTCCAAAGGTGCCCCTCACCCCTCTTATAAAAGGTCACTCCTCCTTCTCATTTATTCACACCTTCAAAGCCTTTTTTTTCGTCAAAACTCTGCCCAAATACTCTCCCAACTTCCCTCAATACAAACTAGAGGCTTTATTTTTATCATAAAGTCAATCTAAAGAGCCCTTTTGATCAAATCAAAAGGAAGAACCCGAAGAAGAGTTAATGTTTTCACCACCCCTTTTCAAGTTCCTTTCTTCTTCCACTTCTTCATTCATTGTTATTACCATTCGAAAATAATAACTCCAGTATATTGTAAATACTGTGATGTTATTATAAATATGGTACAACCATATTCCCTATTCTATCTATCCTTTGAATAACATGTCACCATACGTGCGTACGTACGGCTTACTGTCTCCACGTCGTGGTGTAATTGTTATTCAATAAATTATTATTTGGGTGGATATAATAATGATGTGTAATTCATGTAAATAATAAATATAAAATGATAATTATTCTTTATATATTATATACCATCAAATTATATATTATTTTAATATCAAAAGAATGATATTGTCGCTCGTACGTACGTACGGACTACCATCTCCACGAACGCGATGAGATTCATTCTCTATCATATCCATTCAAGTATAATTATCATTTTATGATTTAAAAATAATGTTTAAGGACTTTATATCATTCTGGATATGAATAAGATACAATCTATCCATGACAACCACAGCTTACATAACAAAACATATAAATGAAAATGAGTAAGTTAACACCCGAAACGACGATAATTGTAAGATATTATTAACAAAGCAATGTCAAAAGATCATATATGATATCATATTAATGTATATGATTATTGAATAATTTAATAAAAATTATTTCACCATTATATAAGAGGTTTAACCTACCATCGACCAAAGAAAAATTACATAGTAAGGGGTTTCATATCTCACTTTTAATTCCATGAGAATTCCATTGTTCACCACTTATTTATTACATGTGGTGTGTGTACTGCCCATGTTTGTATTAATTGTGTAATATACTTTAATTAATTTTTATTTACATCATCATTGTATGATCCTTCTTTCATGGGTGTATGTTTTGTATGTTGCCAAATGAATAAGGGAATTTGAAATTTCAATTTCCACTCATTCGGATTTATGCATACTTCATTGATTATTTTACTCCAAGATTATGTGTGGAATCACTATTCATTTTATTATGTCATAATTTCCACTCCCATTTCTGTGGATATACTTTTTATACACATAATTACTCCATTGATATATTCTCAAGTCATCAGTATGAACTTGATAAGAGTAATTTTTACTCAATCTCGATTTGTTGAGATAAACATCCAATTCATTGGTGTTGTGTTTACTAGAATATGTGTGAATGTACCTTGATTGTTTTACACTGAATATCCAATAATATTTAGTGTATTTATATTTTTCACATATAATTAATTATTTTAATTATCCTTAACCTAAGGACACGACCTTTATGAGAGATTTCATCTCAATTTACATTCCATTGAGACTTCTTTGTTGTTATACACCAAATCACTTTTATGTGGTGTATATAATGTACATTGACATAGTATATCATGAATCCCTTTATTCTCATGATATTACAACGTTTTTATTACCTTAATTATTCGTATTCAAGTGTCTCTCTTTTGGTTAGAAACTCTAACTAAAATACCATTTTTGAATGTTTTAAAGACCTATTCTTCTAAATCTTGCTCATTAATGTCCACGTTTTAAAAAATGGTTTTAAGGATTTATTTATATGGAAATTAATGTTTTAAAATTAGAACTCCTTTTGAATGTTTCAAAGTGGTATGGGACACTTTGATTCAAAAATCATTTTCTAAACGGCTTCTTGACAAATAGTGTGACTTTTAAATGATTTCAAGAAAAAGGGGGATATTTCTCTCAAATAGTTTTGATGATTATTTTCATCTATTTCAACATCCTTAATTATTCTTGATTGAGGTTAATGTGATACAATACAATCTTCCATATTGTATCGAATGAGTTATGTTTGACTATGGATGTGCTATTTTTATACCATTCATGGTTTGTGGTTAAAGTAATGACATTTTATATGCTAGTTTTAATACGAATGTTTATGTTATGTTTAAACCTATTCATATGAGGAATGCATTGGACTTAATAAGTGACGGGTGGATGTAGAGACCCTAAGCTTATCATACATGGACATTACATTACTTTTGCAGAATACTTAGTACATAACAAAAACACACACACAAGGATCGTAATAGTTTAGTGTCTTTGGAAACTCGGAACGTAATCTTCTAATCGTGGTGAAAGATCTTCAATATCTCCCATAAAAATCTTCCCCTTTTTTTTACCTAAAACCTTTCTTTATATCCTGGGGAAAAGAAAACATAAAAGGGTGAGCTCAAATGCTCAGTAAGGGTAAAAAAAGAAAAATCAATCACATCATATTCATAAGAACATAACTTTTGGAAATCTTAACCTGCAAAAGAGAGCATAATTTCATAACATGGGATAAATCATAGTAGTGAAATGAAATCCCAATAATCATAACATAAAACATGAAACTTTGTGTCATACACACATAATCATAGAGAATCATTTCTTGTTAGTCAAGACTAATTGCCAAGACTATCTTAGTGGACAAAGTCCCTTTCTGAATCGAGTAACCCTCGTTTCAGTCCTGTTTCACTGAACCGGTATAACCTACTGTTCCAGCCCTGTCTATCTCATGAGATATAAAATCTTTACCCAATGCATTGGAGGGAGATATAGGTCCCACCCATCTTATAATGAATCCTTTCTTATGTGTGCCACATAATCATAAATCATACATCATCGCATAACACATGTAACAAAAATGGGATTCTTGAAACATCATGACATCATAAAACAAACCATATAAGGTAAATTACTTCATAAAATAATTCCCTCACAACATAATCAAATCAATGTAATAATAGGGATAAAAACAGAACCCTTATTATCTTAGATGGAAAATAATTTTGATAAAATACTTAAACTCCATTCTTGAGGAAAATATCCTTTCTTCTTCAAAAACATTTTTCCTTACTTAACATGTCATACAACTTTAAAATAAAAGAAGTTGATTAAAAATAAACTTGAAAACTTGTAAAGGAAGCTTCTTGGAAATAATGTTTTAAAAATCCATTCATGCCGTATAAGTTAAAATAAACATTCTTCTAACTTTTGTCGGAAAAGTCAAAAAGTACCTCGTACGAAAAACGACAAAAGATTCCTTTCATATCTTTTACAAAAAAACGTACCGAAGGGTAAAATTGGATATAAACTATTGTAGAAGGAAGGAAATAATATTACATATCGAGGGAACATGGATGTGGATGATAAAATACACCCCAGTAATTACCAAAGTAAAAACAATCTCGGATAAAAGTGAGATTGTGATATTTTCCCTTACCTTAGGTCCGATTTGCTTCGTATGTGTCCGAACCGCCTGTATAATGATTTAAATAATGTCATTGACTTATTAAAGAATCATATTCATTGTTATGATATCATATATGGTTCACTTATGACATTATATTACCCGTTCTTTTGTAAATTCCATGTTAAAGAAGCGTTTTGGGTAAAATCGTTTCATTTATCATAGGTGTTTTGACTTGTTGTTCTTGACATTATTATTACTTATATCATGATTTACTTACTTCCAGAATATAAAATAAGATTTATATATCATATATATTCAGTATATATATATATATATAATAGATAGATAAATAAAATGAAAAACATCGTTCCTGGAGACGGTAGTCCGTACGTACGCATGAACACTGTTTTCCATTCCTTATTGTCTTGAAATGGAAGTAAGTAGATGACATACATATATATATATATATACATAAATCCAGTAGCTTTATAATTTCATATATTTCATTATTATTTCTTATATATACTTTATAATCATTCTTAAATGGTTAACATGGAGAATGAATCTCATCGCGTCGTGGAGACGGTAGTCCGTACGTATGCACGAGCGATGATATCATTTTCATAAATATTGAATTGAATTGGAGTGGATTATACAATATATAAGAATCAATATGATGTTTTAATAACTATGTATAGTTATTCTTTACACCATTATACCCATCCATGTAAGGTGGTGGTGGAAAATAGATTACACCACGGCGTGGAGACGGTATTCCGTACGTACGCACGTGCGGTGATTTCTTTTTCCGTAGGATGGATAGATGGTGAAATAGGGTTTTTTCATACTTATAATAACATATCAGTATATGAGTGATACTGATGTTATTACTTCATAATGAAACAACCTAAGAAGAAGAAGTGGAAGAAGAAATAAAGATGAAAGAATTGGTAACAGTAATTACCTCTTCTTTGAAGCGCCTCTTTGAGACCTCCTCTTAGGGCACTAAAATTGGTCTTTGAGGAAGACCAGAACCTCTATGATGTTGATAGGGAAGTGGAGAAGAGATTTTGGCAGGGGTTGCCTGATCTTGAGTGCTCAAATTGGTGTGAGGAGGAGGGGGAGGAGGTGTCCTTTTATAAGGGAGGAGAGGGGCACCTTAGGAATATCTCAAAATATTATTTTATATTGAAGTCAAAATCGGTTTATAATGGTTCCAAAGGGTCTTATTTCGAAGATAAAGTGGGGATGGGTAGAAATCATATCAACCAATAGGATTTAGACAAGTTTAGGTTATTATTTTAACCTTATAAATTAGATTTAACTCTAAGTTAAATAATTTAACTTTTACCGCGTCTTTTTGTTTTCTTTCACTATATGGTTAATACACTTACTATAACATGCAAAACGAACCCCAAATTGTATATTATTAATAAATATATCTTTATCTAAGTCATTTGGCAAAACCTTAGATTTTTAGGAATAAAATAACAATTAATAATATAATATTTTATTTAAAAACTATTTTGTGTCAATTTTGACACTATTTGATATATGATTTTTGTGAAAATCATAACAGAATTATATTTTCGAACCAAGTTGATTAAATCAACAATAATATATCATAGTAACCTAGAAAATTAGTTTAATTCATAAAAAGTCTCAAATTACATTCATTTGAGCATTTATAACATCAATTATGTTAATATTTCCTTAAAAGGGTAATTACTGCATCATCGTTGTGTCATAAATAAATTAATTTATTTAAAGTCTAAAAATTATAAATAAAATATCATTATGTAGGAAATCTTTTTAGATTTCTAATGAATATTTATAGTCGAATTAATCTTATGTATAACCCCATATGAAAAATGTTTTAGTTATTAAACTTTGATTTTAACTATTTTAACTATTCATTAAATAATATAATATTAAATGTCATAATCTAATCCAAGTGGACCTAAATGGTCATATTATATTCATAAGGTTGTTTTTGGTCGAATTAAACTTATCCAAAAGAATTAGGACATGTGTTAGGGTAATAGTAATATCATATTTACCCTTAGTTACCCTATTTACTATTAACCGTGGTAAAAAAAGATAAAAAGTTACTATTCACCAAAAATTATTTTCATCTCATTGAACCACATTTTACTTACTGACATCAACCGTGTCTCTCGGATTTTTGAAATTCCATTTACAGAAGCGGTAAAATTAAGTTTTATGAAAAATTCAGTTTTTTAACTACCACTTAGTAGTTTCACTATTCATCAAAAATTGATGTTTTTCAGAACAATGCCAAAATTTCATTCTAAGATATATTTCATATTCCGAATTCAAAAATGAAGTCTATTTTACCAAATTCATAACATAGAAGTTGCATTAATTAACTTTACAATTAAATCCCGCTGTTAAAACAAATAGCGTGTTTTTAAGAAACAATATCTATCAAAAGATTGACACTTGTTTATGTCTGGTTTAAATGTGAAATTACATCCAATGACCAACATTGTATTAAATTGTAAAAATATATTCTAAATATACTTTAAAACCACTCAAATTAAGAATTTATCACTATTAATTATTTTGATTAAAAAAGTTGTTTTTAATTATAATTTAGTAAATTTCACTATTCATCAGAATATGAAAGTTATCTGAAAAGTACCAAAATTTCACCTTAGTCTAAATTCGATACTCCGAATCCAAAAATGAAGTTTATTTTGAGAGCTAAAATTTCTAAAATTTTAAAAAGTGGTTATTACTATTCATAACGGCTAGTTTTAATAATATTTTAATAGCATATCGTTGTTTCATGAAACTCAGTATTGCGTACTACACACGCTATCGAGGAAGGTTGCGATTGCGTGTAATGCAAGGCAAGTCAAATATGCGTGTTGTGCAAGCTCCTTTTGGTGTAGCTTACAACACAAGACATTAATAAAATTAAAAAGAATATTTTTCATAAAATCTTGGGCTGTTACATTCTACCCCCCTTAAAATGAATTTCGCCCTCGAAATTCGTCGGGGATATAAATGGTTTACTATTCGAAAGTTTCTTTAATAGAAACCCACATCGTAAAAAGGAATACCAAAACCAATATTTTAAAACAAAAGTATGAAACTTAACGGTTACCCAAATAAACTAATCACTGGGTTTCCACATAGGTGAAAATATGGATATGGAAGAAAAATCTAACCATCATGTTCTGATGGAGAGTGGTAGAGAACATGGCTATGGAAAAGCCAACAATCACAAATCCATAAATTTGTGACGATCTAAGGTACCATCCGATTCATCAGGTATAAGATCACTAGGATAACATTTTTGGTTTTCAAGATCATTTCCCTAAAGTTGAAAATTTGAATTAGAATAAATACTTACTTTATTTTGGTACAATATCACTGTTGTTTGTGCCTTGAACAATTTCCACTTCATATCTTAAATAAATGAAGTTGAATTTGTTATTCATGAAGTGTTAGCAGATCATGTGATAGAATGACAGGTCATTCCATCTGTCTCAAACAAAAGGTTAGCAAAAATTATATGCATAAGTCGATCTATAGTGAGATTAATCATATATGGTTCCTAAAATGGACTTATACTTCATATATCATACTGCTTAATATAATAAAACTAGTTTCTACTAAACAGGGACTTCCTGTAGGCTAGTGGTAGGCGATAAAGGCCAGTCGCACTTCGGTTGTGGGTTCGATTCCCACAGCCTTGTCCGAAGCGATGGGTTGTCGCCCGTCCTGCAGGTTGTCCTTTTTCCAAAACTATATAACATCCCATCAATAATATCAAAAAAACAAACAATACTAACTTATGTCCAACATAATTCATTCCAATCTTTAGGCTTATCCATAATACTGCAGTCGACTCTCATAATATAGTGAAAACGATTACCAGAGATTTAACACCATCGTTGATCCCCATATATCATAAGATATGTTTTGTTGGTCACATTCCAAACATTCAAAGTCCTTAATCGTGTATTCTCTTGAATACCTTAGTGAAAACATGAATGCAGTTAAAAGTTAACACTTTTCACATACCAAAATCCTCAAAATTATATACTCAAACTTAGTCCTTATATCAATCATGAGCTCATGAATACTGTTAAACATTTCATTTTCTCGTTTTCCCTTCATTATGCGCATAATATCTCAATCACTTTGAATACCACATTAGACCAATACATAAATATTCCAATATTCCATGTTACAACATTATTTTGGAATCCCATTACATAAACACTTAATCATACCACCACATCGTTGTCATATTCAACATTTCCAATAGTGATTGCATGTGACTTCCCTTTGTCCTTTGCCTTCAGTGGTTGCTCATGTTGATCATCACTAACCCTTGGATTAGGGCATTTATTAGCATAATGCCCCATTTCCTTGCACTTGAAGCATTGAAGTGTTGGTTGTACGTTCTCTGCAGTGTTTGATTTATTCACTTCATTAGAATCCCTTTTTCCATTACTTCGACACTCAGCTGCTCGATGACCTTCTTTTCCAAACTTAAAACATTTTCTAGTCCCTTTAAGACAATCTCCACCATGCTTCTTTCCACACTTTGTGCATAAGGAAACATTCATCTTCTTTTCACCATTATTCTGAGATTTCTCCTTGAACTCCATCTTTCGTTTCTTTTCAAACCCATGAGATGGATATGTAACACCAACTTCCATTTCTACCTTGATAGCACAACGCACAATTTCTTCATAGCTACTGAAGTCTCTTATAGCTAATGCCCTTCGAAAACTTGGTTTTAAGCCACTGAAAAATCGATCAACTTTACTTTCAGGTTGGATGATAATACCAGAAGCGTACTTTGCAAGTCTTGTAAAATTTGCTTCATAGGTACCAACAGATTCATCATCCCTTTGCTTCAGTTCAAGAAACTCTTTCTCCATCTTTGTTCGGAGAATACGAGGGAAGTACTTATTGAAAAATAAGTTCTTGAACTCGTCCCATTCCATAGACTCAATTTCATCCCTTTGCCTCGTATTCTTAATAAGATTCCACCATTGATCAGCATCTCCTTCCAAACGATACACTGCTAGGATGACTTTATCATGTTTAGAACATTGAAGAACTGAAAATATCTTTTCAGTAGTACTAATCCATTGTTCAGCAACTAATGGATCAGTAGACCCACTGAAAGAAGGTGGACGCTGCCTCATGAAGGATTCAACAGAATGTTGCTCCTTCCTTTGCTCGTTTGGAAGTCCTGCATGATTCATAGCTTGAGAAAGTTGTGTGAGCATGGCTACAAGATTTTTCATTCCAGCTCCCATATCGTTTGGTTGCTCAGGGGGACAATCATTGCATTGCCCATCACATTCCGCATTAACACGGTTCCTTTGGGTTCCAGCCATCGTCTAAAACCCCAAATGAATAGTATGATCGGAAAAAATCATGCTAGGGAAAACAACATAATAAAGGGGTAGTCCCCTCAATATCTAGCATCTTAGGTTAAATTCGAAGATCGTTAGCGCAATTCTAGGACTATAACCTATACGTATACTTAACCTTAGAGACATCCCTAGATATACCTTAGAAATATCTCTAGGGATCTCACTAACGTTTTCGCATCCTAGTTTCCAAAGGTTGACTAAACCTTTCCTCTGATACCAACTGTAGAGACCCTAAGCTTATCATACATGGACATTACATTACTTTTGCGGAATACTTAGTACATAACAAAAACACACACACAAGGATCGTAATAGTTTAGTGTCTTTGGAAACTCGGAACGTAATCTTCTAATCGTGGTGAAAGATCTTCAATATCTCCCATAAAGATCTTCCCCTTTTTTTTACCTAAAACCTTTCTTTATATCCTGGGGAAAAGAAAACATAAAAGGGTGAGCTCAAATGCTTAGTAAGGGTAAAAAAAGAAAAATCAATCACATCATATTCATAAGAACATATCTTTTGGAAATCTTAACCTGCAAAAGAGAGCATAATTTCATAACATGGGATAAATCATAGTAGTGAAATGAAATCCCAATAATCATAACTTAAAACATGAAACTTTTTGTCATACACACATAATCATATAGAATCATTTCTTGTTAGTCAAGACTCATTGCCAAGACTATCTTAGTGGACAAAGTCCCTTTCTGAATCGAGTAACCCTCGTTTCAGTCCTGTTTCACTGAACCGGTATAACCTACCGTTCCAGCCCTGTCTATCTCATGAGATATAAAATCTTTACCCAATGCATTGGAGGGAGATATAGGTCCCACCCATCTTATAATGAATCCTTTCTTATGTGTGCCACATAATCATAAATCATACATCATCGCATAACACATGTAACAAAAATGGGATTCTTGAAACATCATGACATCATAAAACAAACCATATAAGGTAAATGACTTCATAAAAAAATTCCCTCACAACATAATCAAATCAATGTAATAATAGGGATAAAAACAGAACCCTTATTATCTTAGATGGAAAATAATTTTGATAAAACACTTGAACTCCATTCTTGAGGAAAATATCCTTTCTTCTTCAAAAACATTTTTCCTTTCTTAACATGTCATACAACTTTAAAATAAAAGAAGTTGATTAAAAATAAACTTGAAAACTTGTAAAGTAAGCTTCTTGGAAATAATGTTTTAAAAATCCATTCATGCCGTATAAGTTAAAATAAACATTCTTCTAACTTTTTTCGGAAAAGTCAAAAAGTACCTCGTACGAAAAACGACAAAAGATTCCTTTCATATCTTTTACAAAAAAACTTACCGAAGGGTAAAATTGGATATAAACTATTGTAGAAGGAAGGATATAATATTTCATATCGAGGGAACATGGATGTGGATGATAAAATACACCCCAGTAATTACCAAAGTAAAAACAATCTCGGATAAAAGTGGGATTGTGATATTTTCCCTTACCTTAGGTCCGATTTGCTTCGTATGTGTCCGAACCGCCTGTATAATGATTTAAATAATGTCATTGACTTATTAAAGAATCATATTCATTGTTATGATATCATATATGGTTCCCTTATGACATTATATTACCCGTTCTTTTGTAAATTCCATGTTAAAGAAGCGTTTTGGGTAAAATCGTTTCATTTATCGTAGGTGTTTTGACTTGTTGTTCTTGACATTATTATTACTTATATCATGATTTACTTACTTCCCGAATATAAAATATGATTTATATATCATATATATTCAGTATATATATATATATAATAGATAGATAAATAAAATGAAAAACACTGTTCATGGAGACTGTAGTCCGTACGTACGCATGAACACTGTTTTCCATTCCTTATTGTCTTGAAATGGAAGTAAGTAGATGACATACATATATATATATATACATAAATCCAGTAGATTTATAATGTCATATATTTCATTATTATTTCTTATATATACTTTATAATCATTCTTAAATGGTTAACATGGAGAATGAATCTCATCGCGTCGTGGAGACGGTAGTCCGTACGTATGCACGAGCGATGATATCATTTTCATAAATATTGAATTGAATTGGAGTGGATTATACAATATATCAGAATCAATATGATGTTGTAATAACTATGAATAGTTATTATTTACACCATTATACCCATCCATGTAAGGTGGTGGTGGAAAATAGATTACACCACGGCGTGGAGACGGTATTCCGTACGTACGCACGCGCGGTGATTTCTTTTTCCGTAGGATGGATAGATGGTGAAATAGGGTTGTTTGATACTTATAATAACATATCAGTATATGAGTGATACTGATGTTATTACTTCATAATGAAACATCCTAAGAAGAAGAAGTGGAAGAAGAAATAAAGATGAAAGAATTGGTAACAGTAATTACCTCTTCTTTGAAGCGCCTCTTTGAGACCTCCTCTTAGGGCACTAAAATTGGTCTTTGAGGAAGACCAGAACCTCTATGATGTTTCTAGGGAAGTGGAGAAGAGATTTTGGCAGGGTTTGGCCGAGCTTGAGTGCTCAAATTGGTGTGAGGAGGAGGGGGAGGAGGTGTCCTTTTATAAGGGAGGAGAGGGGCACCTTAGGAATATCTCAAAATATTATTTTATATTAAAGTCAAAATAGGTTTATAATGGTTCCAAAGGGTCTTATTTCGAAGATAAAGTGGGGATGGGTCTAAATAATATCAACCAATAGGATTTAGACAAGTTTAGGTTATTATTTTAACCTTATCAATTAGATTTAACTCTAAGTTAAATAATTTAACTTTTACCGTGTCTTTTTGTTTTCTTTCACTATATGGTTAATACACTTACTATAACATGCCAAACGAACCCCAAATTGTATATTATTAATAAATATATCCTTATCTAAGTCATTTGGCCAAACCTTAGATTTTTAGGAATAAAATAACAATTAATAATATAATATTTGATTTAAAAACTATTTTGTGTCAATTTTGACACTATTTGATATATGATTTTTGTGAAAGTCATAACAGAATTATATTTTCGAACCAAGTTGATTAAATCAACACTAATATATCATAGTAACCTAGAAAATTAGTTTAATTCATAAAAAGTCTCAAATTACATTCATTTGAGCATTTATAACATCAATTATGTTAATATTTCTTTAAAAGGGTAATTACTGCATCATCGTTGTGTCATAAATAAATTAATTTATATAAAGTCTAAAAATTATAAATAAAATATAATTATGTAGTAAATCTTTTTAGCTTTCTAATGAATATTTATAGTCTAATTTATCTTATGTATAACCCCATATTAAAAATGTTTTAGTTATTAAACTTTGATTTTCACTATTTTAACTATTCATTAAATAATATAATATTAAATGTCATAATCTAATCCAAGTGGACCTAAATGGTCATATTATATTCATAAGGTTGTTTTTTGTCGAATTACACTTATCCAATAGAATTAGGACATGTGTTAGGGTAATAGTAATATCATATTTACCCTTAGTTACCCTATTTACTATTAACCATGGTAAAAAAAGATAAAAAGTTACCATTCACCAAAAATTATTTTCATCTCATTGAACCACATTTTACTTACTGACATCAACTGTGTCTCTCGGATTTTTGAAATTCCATTCACAGAAGCGGTAAAATTAAGTTTTATGAAAAATTCAGTTTTTTAACTACCACTTAGAAGTTTCACTATTCATCAAAAATTGATGTTTTTCAGAACAATGCAAAAATTTCATTCTAAGATATATTTCATATTCCGAATTCAAAAATGAAGTCTATTTTACCAAATTCATAACATAGAAGTTGCATTAATTAATTTTATAATTAAATCCCGTTGTTAAAACAAATAGCATGTTTTTAAGAAACAATATCTATCAAAAGATTGACACTTGTTTATGTCTGGTTTAAATGTGAAATTACATCCAATGACCAACATTGTATTAAATTGTAAAAATATATTCTAAATATACTTTAAAACCACTCAAATTAAGAATTTATCACTATTAATTATTTTGATTAAAAAAGTTGTTTTTAATTATAATTTAGTAAATTTCACTATTCATCAGAATATGAAAGTTATCTGAAAAGTACCAAAATTTCACCTTAGTCTAAATTCGATACTCCGAATCCAAAAATGAAGTTTATTTTGAGAGCTAAAATTTCTAAAATTTTAAAAAGTGGTTATTACTATTCATAACGGCTAGTTTTAATAATATTTTAATAGCATATCGTTGTTTCATGAAACTCAGTATTACGTACTACACACGCTATCGAGGAAGGTTGTGATTGCGTGTAATGCAAGGCAAGTCAAATATGCGTGTTGTGCAAGCTCCTTTTGGTGTAGCTTACAACACAAGACATTAATAAAATTAAAAAGAATATTTTTCATAAAATCTTGGGCTGTTACAGTGGAGCCCTCTATAACTTCTCGATGCATCGGTAGGTCCCAAGAGACAAACTAGTGTCTTGGAACAAGGCCTTGGAAAAATATTATTTGTAGCCTAGGCACGAGGCCTTGGCTATGTGGTTATGATAGTCTGGCATTATGCATTCCATCATTATGAAAGTGGTTATTGATATTGCATGTGATTATTCAATTAGTAGAATATTTATGTGAATAAGTAAATGGAATTATTTCATTTTATTTTTTCCATACTATGTTGAAGTTCAAGTTTAAAAGGCTTTTGTTTTAGTTATACATTTCCTTGAATGTTTATTCTTATTTATAAAATCTTCTACTATATTGTTATCCTTACTGAGCATCTGAGCTCACCCCTTTCAATGTTTTATCTTTTCCTAGGATGTGAAGAAGTAATTTATGAATGACCTGCAGGGATAGTATGAGGGGATATGAAGACAAGTTGTTGTTGTCGTTTTTTTACCTTATGATGTATTGTAAGACTTATGAATATATATTGTGTTTCCAAGACTACTAAACTAATCGGTCTTTCGAGACTTGATCCTTTGTGATCACGCCAATGTTATGTAATAATTAACCGACTCTGGGTATCTAGGGTCAGGGCATTACAGTTGGTATCAGAGGAAGTTTAGTATAAACCTTGGAAGCTAGATTTACATAAACTCTGATTAGAGAACGTAGACCTAAGATGAACTTTGAGGATTAGCATGGAATATCTTCCTAGAATTTTGGTATTGTAGATATTTTGTGAGTTTTCCGAGCAACACATCCATGTCTGGATACGAGCAGGTAGAGGGGGCTCTGGCACAGGTATTCCTAGGGGTAAAACCCGAAAACCCCGCTTTGAGCTAGACTCGAACGGGAACTGGTTCACGACAACGGGCCTTGCTGCACTCTTGGTTACGACACTCCCGAGGGATATGCTTAGGATAATTTACATTTTCCTTACAAACCAATTTGAAGTAATATATATATAAGATGAGAGTAAATAACCTTGGTTAATCCTAATATGTTTCAAATTGAGAATATGGTGACATGTTAATCTCTAAATGATTGTATGACTACTATTACTCACACAATGCTTTCTGGTTTTATTCAATGGATGGATTCCAAGGAAGTCATAGTGACTTTGGGAATGATGTACAAGGTGGGAACGATGGTGGAAATGAGCAACAAAATGGAATGTTGATAGGCGTAAAATATATCGTCTTTATGCAAAATCAATTTTCCAAAAATATGATCAACAATATATATATTAACCAATTACTGGACTCAACAAAGAGGAGAAAGGTGATGAATGATAAGAGCTCCAGTAGTGGAGACCATGGAGAAAGAAATCCTCAATTTCCATCCTGTACTAAATGTGGAAGGAGACACCCAGGAAATTGTCTCAATGGGACAAAGAAATGATTTACGTGCGGGAAGGAAGGACATAAAGTGAATAATTTCCGAAGAAAAATGAAGTGTACTATGGAAGAAGATAAAAATGGTCCCAAGAATCCATTTAAAATCATTTGCATTAAATTTAGGGGACCTGGCTATTACCTTAGTGAATGTCCTATTTTATAGGATATTTTCTTGGTCAGAGAAGAAGCTATGTGGAAATAAATGGTTGGATAAATGTTTAAAAATTATTAGTGATCCTTGTTGAAGGGTTTAATTTGGAATAAATTTCTCTTGTATTTGTAACCCTAACGTTTTCCATGTGAGAATGATATTTATGGAAGAATTATCTTTTCACTTGTGGATATAGTTATAAATAACCATTTGGTTTTATATGATCATTGTGTTTGAGGCAATTAAAAATTATTTTAATTTGGGATGAAAATGCAAGGTATGAGATAACATTTGTGGTTAAATTATGTTATGGATATTTTGAGGAATTTATCTCATTTTGGTAATGTTTAAAAATATATTTTTTTAAAAAGGAAAACACGTAGACCGTGTGACAACCCGTCGCGTCGGAAAAAGCTGTGGGAATCGAACCAACAACCAAAGTGTGATTGGGATTTATCGCCTACCACTGGACTATGTGAAGTCTCTGGATAGTGTGACTAATTATTTTTAGTTAAATGATTTTATTGATCAATAATAAGTTGATTTGGGTTCTTATGTCTTATTAAATTAATACACTTGGTATAGGAAAATGATTTTTGATTAAGTGATAGATGTTATTTTGGAATTTGTTCGCTTTGTTGTGAACACTATATGCCCAAGGAAAATAGAATAGTATGGGATTTAATTTGAAGAGTAATGGTGGATTTTTATCTATGTTTTTATTATGGATTTATAGTGATTTGGGTTGTTTATGGAAATGATTAGGTTAATTACTTTTAGGTATGTGACTTTAAGAGTAATTAATGTCATTTGGAGATACAGTTTAACGTGGAAGACTAAATTCTTATATGTTTTGAGTTTCAATATTATTTTGGATTGTATTGAAGGATTTTAAGGACAATTGATTATTGAATTATATTTATTTAACTTTTTGGTATTTATGGTTTAATTTTATAAATTGAGATTAGTTTTTTTTTCTCTAATGGAATATCCATTTGGGGGGGGTCATCAAATATTATACTAACCATTTTGGTTTTGATTAATATCTACAGACAAGTTAAATATATAGTTTATCTTACATGGATCATGTATTTATATAGAAGTTTATTCTAACTCTTTCATTATGACCAAGTCTTCTTGAATACTCATTGTTCAAAAAAATGAGTTAGTGGTAAAATGTTATTAAATAATGAAACTATACTTAAAAAGTAAGTATATCTCTTTATGTTCTTAGTCAATATCAAAAATTAATTCCTCATCCATATGTAATGTAACTTAAAACAAAAAAATGTTGTCCGTTTACTTTTCCTACTGGGAGACTAAGGACCGTTTTTCCCAACACAAGTTTGTGATTTTCTTATTGTTAAATTTTTCCTGATCATGTTTTCTATCCCTCTCCATTATAACTGAAGACTTATTTTATCGTCTGTATCCATGTTTTCCTACGTGGAATCCTAGTATGGGTTATCTTGGGTGACCTTTATACCTCTCTTCCTTTCTTTTAAAGTTATAGTTTTATTGACTCTATTTCCGATGTGGGACATTCCATTATATTCTCAAGCACAATTTCAAAAAATTACTAGGACACAATTTTTTGAAGGAGGGGAGAATGTGACACCCCAATCTTCCATGGTACGTTTCCCTTTTAATAATGCAATGGCGTGAATTGTACGCAACTTCGAGATTCTAACACACCACAACCAATCAAACTAGCCGTTATTAATAGTAATACCTACTTTTTGAAATTTTATAAATTCTATCTCTCAAAATGGACTTCATTTTTGGATTCAGAATATCAAAATTATCCTAGGGTGAAATTTTGGTACTTTTCGGATAACTTTCATATTTTGATGAATAGTGAAAATTACTAAATTTTAATTAAAAACAACTTTTTAAATTGAAATAATTAATATTTCTAAATTATGAATTTGAGTGGTTTTAAAGTATATCTAGAATATATTTTTACCATTTAATTCAATGTTTGTCATTGGGCATAATTTCACAATTAAACAAGACATAAACAAGTGTCAGTCTTTTGATAGTTATTCTCTCTTTAAAACACGCTTTTTGTTTTAACAAGGGGAATTAATTTTAAATTAATTTCTGCCACTTCTGTATTTTGAATTTGGAAATATGGATTCCATATTTGGAATCAGGATGTTTAAATTGTGTAAATAGGTAACTTTTATTTTTAGACATTTTGAATAATTACTTCGGTAAATATTTTATTTACCATGGTTAAAGGGTAAATCCTGTAAATAAGGGTTAAAAAATAATATTATAATAATACTAAATTACCCTAAAACATGTTTCAACCCTATTGGATGATACATGGCCGACCATGGGCATATTTGGGTCGATTATGGGACCCCATGGATCCACTTGTAAGTGATAGGGACACTTTATTCTAATTAAGTAAAAATAAGTACAAAAATGACATAAGCATATATCTTTTAGAAAAACAATTTTTACATAGGGTTATATATGTTGTATTTTCGACTATAAATATTCATTAGAAGTTTAAACAGATTTCCTACATAATGATAATTTTTTTTAATTTGTAGACTTTAAATATTTTAATTTATTTATGACACAATTATGATGCAGTAATTAACATAATAGTGACAAATTAAAATAATTGATATTATAAATACCCAAATAATTATAATTTTTAGACTTTTAATGAATTAAAATAATTTTATAGGATAATATGATATATTAGTATTGATTTAATTGAATTTCTTCAAAGTAATAATTCTGTTATGAGTTTCACAAAAATCAATTATTGAATAGTGTCAAAATTGACATAAAAGAGTTTTAAAAAAATTATCATATTATTAATGGATATTAAATTCCTAAAAATCTAAGGTTCAGCCAAGAGACTTATATCATGATATGTGTATCATGAATGGACCACTTGGGGGTCGCTAGGATGTATATAGTAAGTTTATTAACTATATAATATAGAAATACAAAGTGACATTGTAAAAGTGAAACTAATTAATTTAGAGTTAATGATTAAAGATAAGGTTAATATAAGTACCCAAACCTGTATTAATTCTATTGGTTGAGTGGTTTTCACTCCAAATAATCCACTTTGGAGCCATTAGAAACAGAATATTAATTTATTATAAATTAATATTTCTAGCTTTTCCGAAGGTGCCCCTCAACCCTCTTATAAAAGAGAACTCCTCCTTCTCATTTATTCACACCTTCAAAGCCTTCTGGTTCGGCCAAACACTGCCCAAATACTCTCCCAACATCCCTATATACAACCTAGAGGCCTTAGTTTGATCTTAATGTCAACCTATAGAGCCATTTCGATCAAATCAAAAGGAAGAACCCGAAGAAGAGGTAATGTTTTCACCACCCCTTTTCAAGTTCCTTTCTTCTTCCACTTCTTCATTCATTGTTATTACAATTCTAAAATAATAACTCCAGTATCTTATATATACTCTGATGTTATTATAAATATGGTACAACCATATTCACTATTCTATCTATCCTTTGAATAACATGTCACCATACGTGCGTACATACGGCTTACCATCTCTACGACGTGGTGTAATTGTTATTCAATAAATTATTATTTGGATGGGTATAATAATGATGTGTAATTCATGTAAATAATAAATATAACATGATAATTATTCTTTATATATGATATACCATCCAATTATATATTATTTTAATATCAAAATAATGATATTGTCGCTCGTGCGTACGTACGGACTACCGTCTCCACGAACGCGATGAGATTAATTCTCTATCGTATCCATTCAAGTATAATTATCATTTTATGATTTAAAAATAATGTTTAAGGACTTTATATCATTCTGTAAATGAATAAGGTACAACCTATCCATGAAAACCATGTCTTATGTAACAAAACATATAAAAGAAAACGAGTAAGTTAACAATCGAAACGACGATAATTCTAAGATATTATTAACAAAGAAATGTTAAAAGATCATATATGATATCATATTAATGTATAAGATTATTTAATAATTTAATAACAATTATTTCACCATTATACAGGAGTATAACCTACCTTCGACCAAGGAAAAAGTACAAAGTAAGGGGTTTCTTATCTCACTTTTAATTCCTTGAGAATTCCATTGTTCACCACTTATTTATTACATGTGGTGTGTGTACTGCCCATGTTTGTATTCATTGTGTAATATAATTTAATTCATGTATATTTACATCATCATTGTATGATCCTTCTTTCATGGGTGTATGTTTTTTATGTTACCAAATCAATAAGGGAATTTGAAATTTCAATTTCCACTCATTCAGCTTTACGCATACTTCATTGATTATTTTACTCCAAGATTATGTGAAGAATCACTATTCATTTAATTATGTCATAATTCCACTCCCCTTTTTGTGGATATAATTTTTATACACATAATCACACCATTGATAAATTCTCAAGTCATCGGTATGAACTTGATAAGAGTAATTTTTACTCAATCTCAATTTGTTGAGATAAACATCAAATTCATTAGTGTTCTGTTTACTAGAATAAGTGTGAATGTCCATTGATTGTTTTACACTGAATATCCAATCATATTTAGTGTATTTATATTTTTCACACATAATTATGTCGTTGATTTATCCTTAACCTAAGGATATGGCCTTTATGAGAGATTTCATCTCAATTTACATTCCATTGAGACTTATTTGTTGTTATACACCAAATCACTTTTATGTAGTGTATATAATGTACTTTGACATAGTATATCATGAATCCCTTTATTCTCATGATATTACAAAGTTTTTATTACCTCAATTATTTGTATTCAAGTCTCTCTCTTTTGGTTAGAAACTCTAACTAAAATACCATTTTTGAATTTTTTAAAGACCTATTCTTCTAAATATTTCTCATTAATGTCCATGTTTTAAAAAATGTTTTTAAGGATTTATTTATATGGACATTGAAGTTTTAAAATTAGAACTCCTTTTGAAAGTTTCAAAGTGGTATGGGACACTTTGATTCAAAAATCAATTTTTAAATGGCTTCTTCTCAAATAGTGTTACTTTTAAATGATTTCAAGAAAAAGGGGGATATTTCTCTCAAATAGTTTTGATGATTATTTTCATCTATGTCAAAATCCTTCATTATTATTGATTGAGGTTAATGTGATTAAATACAATCTTCCATATTGTATCGAATGAGTTATGTTTGACTATGGATGTGCTATTTTTATACCATTCGTGGTTTGTGGTTAAAGTAATGACATTTCGTATTCTAGTTTTATTACGAATGTTTATGTTATGTTTAAACCTGTTCATATGAGGAATGCATTGGACTTAATAAGTGACGGGTGGAGCCAGCTATAGCTCCTCGATGCATCGGTAGGTCTCATGAGACAAACTAGTGTCTTGGCACAAGGCCTTGGCAAAATCTTATTTGTAGTCTTGGCACGAGGCCTTGGATATGTGGTTATGATAGTCTGGAATTATGCATTCCATCATTATGAAAGTGTTTATTGATATTGCATGTGATTATTCGATTAGTAGAATATCCATGTGAATAAGTAAATGGAATTATTTCATTTTATTTTTTCCATACTATGTTGACGTTCAAGTTTAAAAGGCTTTTGTTTTAGTTATACATTGCCTTGAATGTTTATTCTTATTTATGAAATCTTCTGCTATATTGAAATCCGTACTTAGTATCTGAGCTCACCCCTTTCAATGTTTTATCTCTTCCCAGGCTGTGGAGAAGTAATTTATGAATGACCTGAAGGGATAGTATGAGGGCATATTAAGACAAGTTGTTGTTTTTTTACCTTATGATGTATTGTAAGACTTATGAATATATCTAGTGTTTTCAAGACTACTAAACTAATTGGTCTTTCGAGACTTGATCCTTTGTGATCACGCCAATGTTATGTAATAATGCACCGACTCTGGGTATCTAGGGTCGGGGCGTTATAGGTACATTCTCTTCTTTGATATTCTTGATCATGTCGGGGCTGTAGCCTTTATACTGGCACTTCCATTTACCATGTTGAAAGTACATGATGTATTTCATGTATCCCTCTTAAAGAAGTACATACCAGACCCTTCACATGTACACTTTTCATAGGTGGTATAGTTGGAGGATGATCTTTCCTGTGAGGAGGAGCCAGTGAAGATCATGGATTGTAATGGAAAAGTTCTATGAAAAAAAACTACTCAATTGGTTAAGGTATTGTGGTGAAACCATAAGTATGAAGAGGAAACATGGGAACTAGAGGAGGAAATGAAGGTAATGTACCCACAACAATTTTTGTATTAGAATGTAAAACCAAATTTCAAGGGATAAATTTCATAAGGGGGAAGAATTTAAGGACCCATTGTTTTATAAATGGGAATTACTCCCTTATAAATATTTCATATAATCACATGAAATCACAACATAATGAACTACTAAGTGTGATGTGACCTTAAAACAAAATTTTTTCACTTCTGTTTTTGGGATTTTGAAATGCTGACATACACGGTTGCGATCAGTTAGTTATTTAGAGCCTGATAAGAAAAAAAATAAATTTTGTTGAATATTTTCCTAACCTTATGAATAGTAAAATTTCCTTATGAATAGTGATATACCAAAATGAATATTAACCTTGCCTATGATAGTATAAAAATAATATTCAAGTGAAAGTATGATGTACCTATATTTTAGAATAAGAACATGAATGTTTTAAATCTAGTTTTTTAATAATAAATTATGAGTTTAATTAAATATTAAAATAATAATATTTTTAAAACTATTAAAAAAATGGATTTAATTTTTGTATTCTAATCATAAAAAAATGGTTACGGTGATTGTTTGGGATTTTTCTAAAATAAATGAAATTTTTGTGAATAGTAAAATACGATAATTTTTTATAAATGATAAATACATAAATTATGATGTCATCAACTGATGTATGGCTAATGTATGGCCATTATCTCGAGAAAATATGCAAAAATTAATCTTTTTGGTCTTGGAATCATCACTATTTATGGTTTTGATGGAATTTAATAGACTAATGATTATAAAATCATGAAAACCTCCTCTCCTCCACTATAAAACTCTCCTCACTCCATCTTCTCTTCACAACTCTCGAGCCCTATTCCTTGCTAATATTATGCCCAAATCTCACCCCAAGAACCGAAAACACGTCCAAATTATCCTAGTATCTTCATAATACCAAAACATCTCCCCTTAAGATGTTATCAATGGAGGTACACTCAATAGGTAAATTACCCTTCCCAATTCCGTCATTTCTTTTAAGTTTCTTCTTGTTGTTTCTTTCCTCACCTCCCTTCCCCCAAATTGTATGATAACTCCAGTAACATAAATGTACTAGAATTATAATTTGTTAATAGGTTACTTCATTATATTCTATCATTTCCCAAAATTTTGTTTGAATGAAATGAATTCACCGTTTGAGATGTGATAATTTAGAACATTAAAGGACAATAGTTTATCAATTTATATTATCATCTTTAATTCTGGTCCTAAAAACATTTTTGTTTTGGTTGAAACAGATTTTTATATTTGTAATATATCATTTTTATGGAACTATAATCCTTTTTTACTAATTCTATTATGTTGTAATTAAAAAATTGTTCATTGTAACCAAACCCACTGTTTAAAAAAAATGCTTGTCACTAAGGTTTTATATAACAATTCAACTTCATTCTAAGAAACCAAATTAAATTTGAAACCATATTATCTCTTGTATTCTGACCAATAGAATATAACTTCAATTTTTGACAACTACTTCTATCTTATATGTTTATCAAAACATGAGTATAAGAAAACCAGTCATTAAAACCAAGTAAGCAAATGAGCCCGAACAATGAAATTGAACCTTATATCCAATAAAATGGAATTTCATGATAAAAAAGGTTATAATAACTAAATTACATATATAATATACTTACATTTTATTAATTAATAAAAAAAAATTGTCTATTTGGTTCATTAATAACAAGTGGAAACACCACCAGATTTAAGGTAAGGGATCCTCTCCATTTCTCTCGTAATCAAGATTGTCCTCTATGCTATGCCTTTTAATGTGTAATAAAAAAGGATGGGGTATGTTTTAAAACCCCCAAAATTATTCCTTCATGATTTATAAGTGATTATAAACCCATTTTCTCTCTCATCAATCCCTCTTAGGTACACCCGACACCATGCCAATAAACTGTAACGAATTCTACCTGAACCTTCTTTGTTATTTTATGTTTTTTATATTTATTTATATCAAAATGGAGTTATCTTATCTATTTATGTAAATATTCTAAATTCTGTGTATTTTTATAAAATTAATATATTAATACACTTTTGTTATTCTATTTCAGGGATATGCATGTTTTTAAATGATTCCATCCACAGAACATTCCGATGAGAAAACATGTTTTAAGGAAACTTCAAAAAAAATTCCCTGATTTTAAGTGCACTCTATCCTTTATTTTAAGACACAATTGTCTTCATAAATTCATTAATTTTTTTAGTAAAACATTATTGGTTCAATTATTTGCTTTTATAAATTATTTTCCTCGTTTATATTTAAAAATACTTATAGGATTTTCCATAAAACCGCAAAAAAAATGTTTTAATGCTAATGTTTCTCAAATACATTTCATATATGTTGTATCATCTGGTTGACACCACGTACCATGTTATATTTCTATTTTACCTTATTAATATCCATTTATGTTCTAATCCCTTTTTTTAAATGGGCATTTTCATGATACGCCCATTGGTTATGCTTTGTGTCATGATTGTGGTACCTACTTCATTCCTTGGGTGCCCTTACCTTTATGTATGGTTGATTATGTATGATTATTTATGTGGAAAGAATATCCATGAAAATTATGATATGGGTGATCCCAGATATTTGTCCAATGCATTTTTAAAAGCTAAGTCTCATGAGATGCGATGTCAAATGGTATTTTTGGTTATCCTTGACCCGTACTAAAATGAGAAACAGGGTTAGTTGTGACCCTTAACCCGTACTAAAGACATGTTTTATGATTATTCCACATTTATATAATTCCATGATTATATGATTCAATGATTATATGATATGATTTTATATGTTTCATGCTTTGGATATGATTATTTAATTCCTTAAAACTCATGTGCTTTAGATGTATCCATATGTTTCTTCCCTTACTGTGTTTTTTAGCCCGTCCCTTTGTTCATGTGTTCCCTAGTGTACCCTATGCAGATATAAGGGATCAAAGAAAGTTATGAGATCATTATGAAACATAAATAAAGAAGTTTATTATACCCTTGTTTTATGTTCAATGTACCTAGTCTCCCAAGAAACTATACTTCATGATCATTGGCTTGTACTCTGATGTATAATTATTCTCAAAAACATGTAATGTTATATAAAAAGGCTAGGGTCACTACAAAAGAAGTTTTTTTGATGCATGGAGACTAATTCCACCATGATCTTGATTATATAGTAATTAATAAATTCTAAAATGTTCAACGCTTCAACATTAAGGATATGTGGCACTATAAAAATTAATTCCCCAATATCTAAGGGAATAAACCTCATAAAAAGTGAGATAATCATTTTCATGATTATGTTATTACCATTGATGAAGTGGTATGATTAATGTTATTGTGTTTGGATTAAATAATTGGGACAAAATATTATATTATTAAATTATATTATGGTTGAAATAATTATGAAATGTATATGAATATTCTACGGTAATTTCATTTAAGGATTTGAAAGAGTATGATGAATGGTATAGATAACCAAGATGAATGATTCAGTGGAAAGTTAAATTTCATGTAAATCACATGATTGATGGAAATATGGCCTTCAATATATTCTTAATGTGAGGTAATTTTTTTTGATAATATTATAATTGATATGAATAATTTAAATTGACAATACAAACTGCCTTAGAACTAATTAATGATATGGAAATTTTGGAAATTCAGGATCCTTCTTTCAAAAGTTATGGATTTTAATATTTTGGAAGGTCCATAAGGATAACCATTTATGATAATGTTTGAGTATAAATTTGTATTTACTTTTATAGATTAATTTTTTACTTCACCATTTGATGATTTTTTCATATTGGATAAATTTTTCTAAACATACCAGTTATGGAAATTATTTTGAGACAAAAAAATAATAATTATCACACTTTTATGGATCTTATGATCCATTAAAATTTAATTTTAGTTATTGAGGCATAAAAAATTTATTTTTGTCCCTTCATATCTTGGACTAAGGGTTGAAATGAAAATTTTTAAATGCACAACCAAAGGATTTATATTTTATTAAGAAATAGAAATGTATCATGTATGTATATTTTCTTATATTCTTAGACTGTAAAATAATTCCTCAATATAAAAAATGTTCTTGTATTAAAGAATTATCCTATTTACATAATTTTTAATGATATAAATGATATTTTTCTCTCTTATTTGGTTTCACGTTTATTGTTTCCTAACCATCTCTATATAACCTGTTTTCTTTTGATAAATGTTCCCTGTCACTCTCCATCAATATTTGGATGTTAGTTTTTTATTCAATGTCCAAATTTTAATTTCTCTCATATGTTATTCTACTAATAAATAAGTTTATGTTATTATTTAGGATGAAATTTTTACTTAACATTGTCTCTTATTTGGATTATATTTTACTAACCATTTTAAGATGATAGTTTTTCAATAAATAAATTTTAAAATATCAAACATTTTACTTCTAAGATCAAGTTCAATTTATGAGGATATAATTTTTTTAAGGTGGGGATAATGTATCAGAATAAGGATTTTAAATATATTTATAATGGAATAAATTCAATTTTTAGATATATTGTTACGAACACAACAATGAATTTTGATTGTGTTATATACAACAATGAGTTTCTTCAACTTCTCTTACATGCAAGTCTGAATTTTATTAGACAACAAAATACTATTTTTTTTTCATTTAATATGACAATTATCGCCTACCTGATAGAATTTAGGGAATGAATAATATTAACTAAATTAATTTAATATATATATATATATATATTATACATGATTATTAATTTTCTATTTATATAGAGTAATATAAATATCATCAAATAATAAAAAGAAATGGTTTCTCAAAATATGTATTTTTTCTGAGAGATGGTTCAGTAGCACTCTGTGAACATAATATTAAATTAGTTTCTATCAATATTAGAAAAATTTTATGAAAAAAAGATCTTAGTTTTTAAACAATTAAAATATCTAATTTTTTGTGGTGAATTATTTGTATTTTTTTTTAAAATTATAATTTTTTGATGAATAGTGAAAATATTGACTTTTAATTTAAAACATAATTTTAATTTTAATAATATATAATGATAAATTATGTTATAAATTGTTTATAAAATAAAATTCTATCATATGAACATCAATTAATTAAATTTTGGAAATTGAAAATATTTTAAATTTTAATTTATAAATAAAAATTATATAACCTTTTTAATATTTTATCTTTGAAACCCTGCTTTATCATCACATTTGTCGGATTAATTATAGATTAATTATTTCCACATTTCAGAAATGAATTTGGAAAAATTAATTTCGAATTTGGAATGATAATAATCTATAATTTATAATCATTTTAACTTATTATTTCCTTGAATTCACAATGAATGTATTAATATTTATTTATCACGTTTAAGGTAAAAACTTATTTACTGGGGATTAAACTAAAATGATAAGTGTATAATTGAGAAAAAAATATTATATCAATTTTATTGAATGAATTTACTTGTACCTTTTCTATAAAATTTTCTGAAATATGGTAATTCCTTACCACCTTCCAAAGAATATGATTCATATAATATGTTAAATAATGAAAAATACCAAAAGATACTTTTCTGACTTTTAATATCTATAAAACATTTAGATAGTGAAAAAACATCATAGGATCAGTTATAAAAAAAATTAAAATATAAATTATCTGTTATCATGATAATTTATTTTAATTTTTTATAATTGACCGAATTACATTAAATACATATAAAACTTATGTATTATTATGTTAATAATTTAATTAAATAAATTATTATAACATATACGTTAGTGAAAAACGTATATA
Organism: Viscum album; assembly: GCA_963277665.1. Classification (NCBI taxonomy): domain Eukaryota; kingdom Viridiplantae; phylum Streptophyta; class Magnoliopsida; order Santalales; family Viscaceae; genus Viscum; species Viscum album. Next base: position 1,978,395,016 of record OY728156.1, read on the forward strand.
TATATATATAAATGTATTTTTTTTCCTTTTTATTCATTTAAATGTGATATCATTTTTTGTGAATGTGTGGACTTATTCCCTCACAAAGTGATGTGACTCTGAATTTATCACCACACCAATTGGATAAGATATAGTTATAATTAATTAGTGAATTTTATTATTATTTCATATTTATTATTATAGAGATTATATTACTTTATATTATGTGAATGAACTAGGTATTCAATGAAAAAAAATTCCTGAGAAAACATTGAAATTAATACCTAAACCAATTCAAATAATGAATGACAATCAACTAAATGGTGATAAGATGCGAAAAAATAAAATATATGATATTATAAGAATTTATATGGTTATAATATAAGTTAATAAAATATTTCAAACCAATATACCGATGGTTATGGAATTTTATCCCAAAAGAAATCATGAGGTAAGGGATTTTATCTCAATTTAATTTCATTGATCACATTGTAATGATATGAACATAATTTATTTTGTACAGTGTGTTTAATTCCACATTGACATGTATCATTACTAATACATAATTATTTGATGAATTTCAATTTTATATTTTATTTATTTCATACAAAGGGATTTGATATGAAAATTAACATGTGGTAAAAGTTATGGTGAAACCTCAATTTATTTTGTGATCATTTACATTCTCTAGAAACAATCACTTTACTGTGATCATTATTCATTGGAAATTAAATTATTATTAAATTAATATATTCCTATGTGTTTTAAATTATTATTATCTAAACCATATAAAATTTTGACATACATTGTTTACACTCAAAGATATTTGATGAAAAGTGAAATATTGATAAATATGTATCCTTTACTCAATATATATAATTTTTGATAAGGAATATGTTTTAAAAGTTAAATCAATTATTACATATATGAGGAATTAATTGGAAATAATATTTTATGGAAGGGGTCATCTATATCACCTTGATGTATCTGTAGTTTTGATAAGATAAAATAGATATGGTTTTGGCTGAGGCCTTATCCACTTATATAAATATTTTGGAATAAGGCCTTGAGGGTATCAGATGTCTTGGAATAAGGCATAAATGGTAAGTTTTAGGTATCTATAATTTTGAATTACATTATTATTAATTAATTTATTGATATTAATTGTGATTAGTCGATTATATATAATATTCAGGGTTATGTTTTCTTCTCATGTGATTATTTATATGTAATTATTTGATCATTATTTATTATTTCAAAATTATAGTCAAGTTATTGATTAATTGGTATTTGATTAATTTTATTACCTTTAAATATCTATTATACCCTATTTATTCATAGATTCTACTGTATTATTACCCACATCAAGAATCTAATCTCATCATTTTCTTTTTTTTTTACTTTTACCAGGAGTCAATGAAGTATTTTATGATCTATATATAGAGATATACTAAGGGGAATACTATAATTATCAAGAATATATTTTATTGATTTTCATTTTTTTTAAATGTAATTTTTAATCATTCATTTATCTAGTTTTCCACTATTGCTAAACTATAATATCCATTGGGATTTTATTTCTTGTATCTTGTACCAATGTAATGTAGTACAACACTTACAATGACCTACTAGGTCCAAGTCGCTACATTTTCCCTTAAAAGTCCACTTACAAATCAATTATATCAATAAAAATATACAAATATAATAATTACTATTATACTTATATATTATTTTATTAATGAAATAAGCATTTGTTATTTTAGTCTGTCTATTAAGAAAAATAAAATCATCATTATTATGTTGGGCAGACAAGTGCTTCAAAAAAATGATGTCAATAATTTTTCATCACCGCCATTCATGGCAAGTAAAAATGATGTAATGGATGAATAATTAAGATATATATAATATAAATATTAATATAAAATTTAAAAAATTAATTTCTTCCACCATTATCTCTCATTAATTGAGAAATAGAAATATTAATCATGTGTATGTGCAGACTGTCATCTTCACAAGAAATGGGTTTCATTTTTAATCACTACACTTCATAGAAAGTTTTAATAATATATTTAATTTATAAAAATTATTTAGATAATACTATTAGTATTTTATATATTATGAAACTATTTTACAAGAATTTATTACCTAGGTCAACATACATGAGGTGTTAAGGAAAAATCGACCAAAGAAATTCATGTAACAGACATAGAAAAGACAAAAATATAATAAATAAATAAAATATGATAGTTAAAAGACCACTAAAATGAAATATATTTGGAAAATTTTATTAATATATTACTTAATTAATTATATTTTTTATTTATGAAATTAATCACAATTGAAATGTGTATTTGATCATGTGGTAAGGGATATTTTGTACAATTGTTATCACCTATGAGTTACATATTATCATTCTTTTTCTCTGTTTTTATGAAATATTATTCTCATAAAACTACTATTTATTCTTAAATATATACCTTAAATATATACATATCTAAATAACCTTTTCATTATTAGGGTAATATATTTTTTATATCCCTTAGTAATTCACACTTTTATGTGTACTCGAGTTAAATGAACATTCCTATTTATTATCTCATGCCATGAACCACCCCCATAAAATGTGTTTTAACGTCAGATACCTTAAAAAATCCATTATTCTTTTATATAAAACCTTTTTAGTTCATTTATTGTTTTATTTCAAACATTAGTCTATTTCAATTATAAATAGTTTACTTATTTCATAAAGAATCAAATCAATTGATCATTTTCATCATTCTTATCCTGATCCCTCACATGAATTTCCTACACTAGAATTAAATGTTATAGAAAAATGAAAAAAAACTAATTATAAAAATCTTGAATTATTTTATTGCTTCCACTATTGGAAATACTTGTGATTTTGTATTTATTTATTCCTTGAATAATAATTTTTATACCCACTTCTTTCTCATTGGGTTGTTCCTACTTACGGTTTATATATTATTAATTTTTCTTATGTGGCATTTATAATTATTATTTAAATTATTTTACAGGTGGTAATATTATAATATATCTCTCAAATAAATTTATTAAATATTTATATCTCATGATATGTTATATGTGGGATTATGGGGTGAACCTAATCCACTATGGAAAATTTTCCACTATGTATGGTGCATAGGAAGCTATCCTAAGAAAAATATTTAATGGGTAGGGTGGGTATGGAATTATGTATACCAACAATGAATGGGTAAATAATTAAATCCCATGAGAAACTATGTAATGGATTAGCGATTGTACCTAATCCAACATGGGACTTTTCTACTATGTTTATTGGAATGGAGAGTGAACCCTTTCCACCATAGGACTTTTTCCACATTATATTAATGGTATTGGGAGTGAACCTTGAATTATATTTACTGTGCCATGTATTTTATCAATGTATATAATAACATAATCTTATGATTTAATTTCCTTATATAACTTTTACATTCATATCTCTCACTACTACCTCATCATATATTTTTTTATTCGGATATTACATGAACATGCATCATCATTTATTGGATAATATTATTTTTTTTATGTTGTATTAAAAATAAATTTATATATTCTATCTTTTTCCATATTGTTATGATCTAACTATATTGCATTGATCCAGTTTTCCACCTAAATGATGCTGCATGGAGAGTTCCATTGTGCCTCAAAAGGGCCTCCCCATACACCAAAGGCTGTAGACTATAAATAAGGGTGTAAAGAGTTGATAGTGGGAAAACAATACTATCTGGTGATGGTATAATAATGTTATAATATGTATAATGGAATGAAATAAAAAATAATGACCTAGACCAGTATTCTCCCCATGGTGAAAGCACATGAAATAGTGTGCAATATTATATGCATAACTAAACAACAACAGCTAAATTAATAAACAAGAGAAACATTTCTTTTTGTAGCTACTAACATAGAAAATTACCACATAATAGGTCATAAAATACAATATAAATGAGTGTATCCAATGGATTTCTATATTACATACATTTATAACAAGTTGATACATAATGAAAAACTGAAAGGAGAGACTACAAATGAGTTACGATCTAATAGTCCCCAGCCTTCCATCCCATTATGAATCCATCACTAGGATCTAGCTCTCTATCTCAAACCCTTACTAGATTCCAAAAGTTATAAACCTACACTCATCTCAAAGGGACATTGGAGGGTGTGAGAATGAGTCTTATTAAGACACTTCTTATTTGTTCCTACTTCACATTTTTGATATAGAAGGCATCTTATAGTAGTAAATTAATATAGTGAATGGATTTAAATGAACACAAGATTCTCTAATTATCAACAGCCACAACGAATATATCAACTATGTCATCCAACACTGGGATAACTATAAAGGATATGATAATTATCCCATGGCATGAGGAATCCCCTTATTTCATATAGTCTTAGGTGAACCTATAGGTTCCACCTCCAAATGTCACAAAAAACATCATGCCATCGACCAAATAACCAACACCTCATTTCCACATCATGAAACCAATGTCTCGAAGGAATTCCCAACCAAAGAAACAAGTCCCTCAGATCCCTATTCAAAAGAACTCTCTGGATCAATGGTCAGTTTCTAGAGACCGATCAAGTGCTAGACTCAAAATAATATCATCATTGGATAATCGTCGACATCCCGAGAAATGATGATATCCATCCTCCAAAATAATTCATGGCCTAATGAACTTAAGTATGGTGAGCCTTATCCCCCAACTGATAGCCTCAATGCTATCAACTAGTTTATCCTCACTATTCCTATATATTTCTATGAAAAAACCCCTCCAACCATAATTCCAAATCCATTTCTATCGGAGGCCTCTGACCACCAAATATTCAGCACCACCTCATCATTTGAGTCATCATGTGTCCAGGCAAATCCAAATGGTTAATTATTCAATATTGGTGAGCAGAAATTACCAAATAAAATCTAAGGTGGACCAACTAACATATCATGACCATGAGACAATGTCACACAAATCTTATGGCTATTCTGACCCATATATCATGGGATATGCCCGCAACCTAATGCCTCACAGCCTCAACTAATGATTCAACCACCCAACATGTGACAAACAACACTCATATATATATAAATATATATATATATAAACACACACAAAGGCATATATGTCCACTCCATTCATGATGATCATGTCACCTCAGTCCATTTTTCATTTCCCATATTAGAACATGGGATGAGTCCATCATAATCCCACATATCTCATCAATTTAATATAATCAATTGAATGAACCCAATATAATTAAATTAAATAAATCAATATAAGTTTAACACCAACCTAACATAAACATTCCAAGGTAAAAACCCCCTCACATAGTTTAAACAATTTTAAAGGTTATGTAATAATACCCATAGGCATCTCTCAATAGATAAAATAATTAAATAAATAAAATCATCAATTTAAAATGTACATGATAATTCAATACAAATATGTGCTAAAATTCTACCCCAAAATATTAGTTGAACACAATGAAAAATATTCACAACATACCGTAAGTTAGAAGACACATTCATGTAAGATATTATCCTCTAACTTGAATATATTGGGATGAAATAAAAATTTTATATTCACACATAAAACTTTTTGTAAAAACACACGCATAGATTAGGAAAACCATATAGAGAGGAAAATATGAATAGAGAGAAGGGGATGTAAAGAATTATTGATATAGATCCAATGAAATTGGAGGTTTGAAGAATAGAGTTCAGATGAAAGTGAGGTATCAATACCTAGAATATGAGGAAAATATGATCACCCACATTGTGTGTGTAACCAAGAGAAGAGAGAATAATAAGAATATAAGAAATAGAAGGGGAGGAAAAATGGTCATTTCACACTGTTAATTGGGTGTACAGTTTTTCCCCACCATTTTTCTAACCATGCAGTATCCATGTGGATCCTACTACTTAAGAGCCTAACCTCACACAGTTAGGCCAAATCATGTTGAAACTCTACATGCTACATTATAAGGGTACCTTCCATTTCACACTATGTGTGCATATTGTGCAATGTTTTTCCAAACCATGTGAATGATGTGCAAACATTCTCTACTAAAAACTAAAAATTCCTTTTTTCCATTCACCACCCTCAATATGGTTTCCCAAACCATGATTAGTGAAGAAAAGTGTTTTAATGTTTTCACTAGTTTTTTATAAGGTCATGTTTAAACAAGCACCTCATCCTTCACCTTTCCAAAATAAGTTCATCATTTCTAGAACACTCCCAAAACCCAAATAAACATCTGAAAAACTTTCATGAATAATGAATTATATAAAAAGAATGTCTTGGGTCTAAGAGAAACTCATAATTATGTTTTTAAGATTGAGGAGCATGTAGGTCTAACCACGAAACTCTAAACTATAAAAACAGGTGGGGAATTTGACCTAGTCCAAAAAACCAGGATGTTAGAGTCTCTTCATAATAACATAGCTCGACCCTATGCTATAAAAACCTCAAATACATTTCTAAATATACCCATTTCATTAAAAAATAGCTCATACTACCCTAGTCTAAAGTGATCAGGTCAACTACCTCATGCCCCCCCTTATGAGTTACCTACCTCAATCAAACCCTGACAAAAAACACAATAAAACTGATGGTACATAGCTAATCCCTGAACTAATTGTACCCCATGATGCATATTTATTTTTTCACCTCATCAGTTTCTATTATTTCATATCTGACACCCATTAGAATCCCACACTGCATCGATTCCTGCCTCATTCCAATGTGGAACATGGAACTTATGAGGTTGAAACACTCATCAGATACTCAAAATCAATCATAGTTCCTCACACCACAATTAGGTCTCACATTGTATTGATGTTTAGATGTCAACACACCTCAAGTAACCCACATCTTCTTGATTCCCCAATGACAACACACCTCAATAATCCTAGTTCCACACACCTTAATAATCATGTTTCCACGAACCTCAATAATCTCATTTCCAAGCATCTCATATATATAATGCATTTAAAAAAAATCTCAACCTAATAACCAGTGTATAGTTATTCCAATGAAACATCATGTGTGCTACGTGAATAAAGGCAGTCATCAAGAAATAAGTCTCATAGGGAAAAAAGTTGGATTTAATACATGGATTTAATTTTCTTCATAAGGATACAATAATTATTTTATTTTAAAAAGGTGAGAAAATTGGGAACTATAAAACCCAAAGAACCAACTAAAGGGTTAAAGTAGACAACCAACAAAAAAACCACAGATATCATGGGAAAAAATCTTATGTAACCACGGATTTTGAGGAAAATAGTGACTTCTCAATATAGATTTTTCAATGTATTCTATCATGAAATATTTGTTCAATTAGGTATTGAGATGTAAATAAAAAAACCTTTAGTTGAATAATTAATATACCCATGGTATCTCAATGATTAAAAAATGATTTGAAATGCGACACCTTATATATTTCTCTTAGTTACTTACTATAAATCTCTTAAGAATGGATTTTATCTCTTAACCAAGTGCTCTTATCAAATTGTGTATAGAGAAATATCACTTCATGTCCTAAATAAACCAATGATCACCTAAAATTATAATGTTGTTAATATATCATTTTTTAAATTAATCTCATTGTATTTGTTTTAAAATAAAGAGGATACAATTTATTGTAGGGAGGATGTAACTGCCTATGTTTTAGGATCCATCACCATCATCATTATTATACCAATTATTATATTTTATATCTATAATTTTAATAAATTTTTTCCAATTCGTTTAAATGGATTGAAACATGAATAAAAAATGTTTCAAGCAATATATGAACCAAAATATTTACTATTTATTCATTCATAAGTTGTAAATTACAACAAGCTAATCTAAAACTCATTACATCACACTCTAGAATATTAATCAACTTGGATAAAATATATCGATTAATATTTCATTAATCAATTCTAAAAAAGGATATTAAATAATAAAATCACTATTACTAGGAAGTCCCATGATTAATCTTCAACCATGATGATCTCCAATAGCCTAATAAACCCAATAATAAGTAATAACACCATAAAATGGGATTGAGTTATGAAAAGTTAATAATTTTAACATAGAACCATTCCTTGTTAAAAAAGTGGAATGAATGAATAATTTAGTAAATCAATATATATAATTGAAATTTGGGTCTTGATAATATGTTCATTATGAATATGGTCTTTATAGATATGTTCATTTTATATACATTTGACATGTATACTGATGTCAGGTACTGTCAAAAAATATAACATACAATAAAATTAAATTATGATATTAAAATATAATATAATATATATATATATGTTATGGATAAATAAAAATATTTTTATTACAATGATATAATTTAATTTATATATAAAATTCAAGTCTATATTTCATTTTCAGTGGAGGATTAAAATTAAATTTCAAAATATAAATGATTAACTAATTGTATTAATTATGGATTCTTAAGAATAAAGGTAAAAAAATTTATTTAAAGAATTATTTTTATTATAAATTGAATATATTTTCATAATAAATAAAATTAAAACCTATTATTATTATTATATTAACATATAGATTATTATCACATTAATAAGTAATCGATAATAAATAATACTAAAAACACATAACATTCAAGCAGGCCATTTTCAAGAGAAACAATTTTATTTATAATATATATCTATCATTCAGAAGCTAGACATATAAATATAAAAATTTTATGTTTTTAAAATAAACATAATTTTTTAATTCAATATATCAAAAAAAGTTAGTATGAATATTTTATATTTTCTAGAAAAATAGTTTTTATTTGAATATTAAAAATTTTGAAGTGTCTAAAAACTATAATATTTAAAATATAAGATTTAATTAAATTTTTATGAAACCATATTTATATATGGAATATATATTTATTATTATTTAAAAATAAAATTTCAAAATGTAAAAAAAAGGTCTAACAATTTTTAATCTTGTGTAATATTTCACACTAAAAACTATTTTTACATGCCTATATTGAAAATTAAACAATATCACTTCTTAAAAAAATATAAAAAATTTATCACCAATTTTATTTATAAATATAAGTATTATTTTAAATTATAAATATCAATTTTTTTTCACAAATATAATATTAGTATGACTAAAGTAAATTTTCACGACAATGATGAACCCGTTTTTCTAAAAAATTGTTTTGTTAATTTAAAATTTATTTTATCCACTCAACCAAAGTGATATAATTTAAATAATGTAACTAATATAATTTTCAAACCTAGATATATTTATATATACACATATTAAATTTATATTCAATAATTATATTTTTGTGAACACATAATGGTTAAAACTCTGTAATCTTTATAACTGTTTTATTACATAATATATTTTAATTTAAAATTTGAGTTTCTTTTATTTTTATGTTTAATAATAATAAATTATGATTTAGTTTTGTCTCCAAAAATTAAATTTTTTTAATATGTATTAAAATATTTTTTATGGGAAATATAAATTAGGTAGTTAAAAACTAGCTACGTGGGTTAAAATCAAAAAGATAAAATATAAGAAACAATGGTAAAAGGCATAAAAGATGTTTAAAAATTTGTGTAATGTACTTTTTGGGTATTTATAAATCTAATTACAACCAAAAATATATACTTATGAGATTATATTGTTGCTCAAGATTAGTGTAATAATATCCTAGAAGTCTAAAATGCATTCCTCGAAGTTCCCTTTTCTTCACTTATAAGAGGGGATCACTTCCTCTGCTCAATAGTAACACCACCCATTATAATTTCCAATTAAATTCATCCCAAAATACATGTCCAAGTATTAATTTTCTTATAATTAATACACTAATATATATGTGTAATATTATGTCCCTTTATTCTAAGGATATCTCTAAGAGAAGATGTAGTCTACATCATTATTATTACCTTCTTCATAAATTTTTCTATAGTATTCCTCTTAAAAATTTATTATATATATAAAAATATAATAAAATATAAATAACCCTTATAATTATATTTTATTATATTAATTTTATAAATATCACTTATTCAACTCGATCCACTATGAAAAACAAAAGTGCCGATAGTGTGTTGTGCAGAAAACTACTTCCATAAAGAGTCATTATCCATTTTTTATCATCACCATTCATGGATGGAAAAAGTAATGTAATGAATGAATAAATATTATATATAATATATAAATATGATAATGGAATGTAAAAATTTATCATATTCCAACATTTCCTCTATTTCATTAAGAAATAGAAACATTAATTGGGTGTAGGTTTGGAAAACTACCTCCATAGTCATTGAAATTCATTTTTATCACCACCCATTATGCATGGATTTAAAAATATAAATAACATATAAAAATTATTTTCATAAAATAATAAATATTATTTATATTTTAGATCTATTTTAAAATTCATTTTACTATTCTCATCATATATAAGGAGTTACGAAAAAATGACAAAAAACCTCAAGTAACTACCATATGAAAGAATACAATAATATAAATTAATAACATTTATTTGTTAATGGACCATAAAAATGGAATATAATTAAATAAGGTTATTATATAAGTATTTAATAATTTTAATTTTGTTAGTCATGAATTTATGAATATGTTTAGATAACTTTTTCACATGAGGTAAGGGATCTTTCATACCACTATTGTCCCTATCGTTAAATATTTTCATTAATTTCTAACATTTTTATGAAATATTATTAATCTAAAATTATCATATTTTGGTATATATTTCCCTTATATATACCATGTTAAATATCCTTTTCATTTCTATGGATATACATGTTTTTTACCCATTTTAATTCACACTTTTATTTAAAACCGATTTAAGGGAACATTCCTATTACATTCCGAATGTCATGAATCACCCAAGAAATGTTATTAAACCATTAATAGAAATAAAAAACCCCAATTATTTAATAAATAACAATCATGGTTAAATTATAGTTTTATATAAAATAATAATTCCTTTTATATCTTTAAAATTATTATTTTATATTTCACAAATAATTACCTAAGTAGTTATTTCTTATTCGTTCTTCTCTAGATCATTCTCATAAATATTCTAAACTGGATTTCCATGTTAAATTATTATGTAAATTTTTCAAATATTAATGTTTAAAAATTATTTAATATTTTCATATCTCTATAATCATAATTATTTAGACATCGATTACTTCTTACAACATTATTATGTAATATACTTCCTTCTCAAGGGTTTGATCATTCTTGTTGTCTATGTATGGTTTCTTTTCTTCATTTGGCATGCGTATGTGTGATTTTAAAAATGTGATGGCTGGTCAAAAAATTATAAATCCTTATAATTCATTGGGTAAAACCTTATTTCTTAGTATAGGTTTTGTATGCGATTAGGCAGTGAACCTAATCCACTATATGTCATTTTCACTATATTTGGTGCACTATAGGTTTGCCTAAGAACACTGTCTTACTTGATTGGATGACCCAGAACAATATATCCCACCTATAAATTGGTTGAATATTTATATATCATGAGTGATATGTAAGGTATTAGTAAATAAACATAACCTACCATGGGCCCTTTTCCACTTTTTTTATGGGAATATAGAGTGAACCCTATATACCATGCAACTTTAACCACATTTTTTATGGTATGGGGAGTGAAAATTGAGTTACATTTAGGATTTAATTCATTTTTTGGAAGCATAAATATAGATATATATATATATATATTATTCCATTATATTAGGATTTAATTTCCTAATACTGATTTTCTAGTCTTATCTCACACTATTAATTCATGGTACATTTTTTTCATTTTTCGACTATATATTCATAATGATATATGGAAAACTATTATTTTTAATATTTATTTTAATAATAAATGTTTCTACGATATTATTTACACATATTCATATGATATAAATAATGATTTCACACTAATAAGTATTAACTTAGTGGGAATTTGTGCTCAATCGTTTCTTATGTTTTACTCCATCAGGATATGAATATATATATATAACTTATGAATTGTGTATAGGGGGGTCTACAAGAATGTGTTAAAATAAAACTGAACAATTGTTTTGTAGAATAAGTTTCCTATGTAACTGATCCACAATTAAACTAACCCAAAAGGTTCTTTGAGCTATGTGAGATTATTATTAAATGTAATGTTTAATTTATTGGAATGGTATAAAGTAATGATATTTTATTCTTATTTCATCATATTTTTTTGATATTTTTCTATTATGTATGCACTATTTAAAATGTTAATAAGATACATGGTTATTGGGTTTTTTTAATAAACCCAATGTTCTCCTCTATCACAAATTTCATAAAATTAAAACTGTAAAAAGTAATTATGAATTACCCATTCATTATTTTCTATAAAAAATTTCCCTAAAAACATCACTTGATAAAATAAGTATCTCCCATGAATACCCCAGAACCCACCCTCACTACCCAATGTCACCTTCAAACATCAATGAGTACTATCATACCTTATAAAACAAGTTTTTTCACAGAATAATACTTTCCTAAGGACAAAATAGATTCCTCGGATAATTCATCTAATCTAAACCTAATATCTCAACTTGAAAAATCCTTTATAAACAAAATAAAATATTTTATATCTGAAAAAACTGGCTCAATATAATCATTTGGATAACATGTGAAAAGTAATGGTCCATAACTCTCACCCACTATCACTATATCCATCCAACATATTTAATCCATCAGTTAGAGAAGATTATTATTATCATAAAAAACATCATCCCACTATGTTATTCATGCCACAAAGGACTTCATTATATAAAAATATTAAAATATATATAATTAGGAACATAAGACGTATACCTTGGTTATTCATGTTATCTATTCTCCCATATAATTAATTTCCCATTGAAACCAAAACAACATGAGCATTCTAGGATATACTACTGTAATATTCTAAATGTAAACTCAAATGAGTCACCGCATGACATGTTGAAGGATTTTATACCCACCAATAATAAATTTTTTTCACAAATATATGATACAAAATTATGGTTCTACACACTCTCATCACCCCAACATCTATAAAATGAATAATAATAGTTAACACACCCTATAACACTCCCCACCATATTTACTCACCCTATGTGAAATCATATAACTATGAAATTATAACTTGAAATGATATAAATTTTAATAAAATATATGATTTCTTATATTAAGGATATAAACAAACAATTTCTCATACAATAACAAGAAAAACACATTCTATTTTTTGGTAATAGGGCTAAAATAAAAATAATAAAATACCAATATGTAACAAATACTATTTTAAAATACATTTCCCTAAATACCATGAGTGATACTAACCTAGAATTAAAAATGAAATAATATTATCTTATCACCAAATTATCAACATTTAAAAAAACCCAATTTCTACAGAAAAACACCAGTTAGAACCCTTAATTATAACCTATCAAATTTTAAAAATCAAAAGTTTAAAAATGTTAATCCACGATCGTCATGTCAAAAAATAAGATAATTTTAAATCAAATATCATTTAAATTTAAAGGAAATATTTATATAATTTTTTAATATCACTAAAATTAATTATTTATTATATAAAAAAACTTATATTCACACGAAATTAAAAAAACAATATTTACAGGAAAAATTAATGATTTTAAAATTTTAATAAATTTTAATAAGTCCTTTTGTACAAAATAAATAAAACCACCTTTTACAAATCCAATTTAGAACTCTAAAATCATATAATGGTTTCATATTAAATTTATTAGATATAACATCATAAAAATTATAATATCACCATAACTGCACTTCCAAATGTTGTGTTGAAATCCTAAACATTTCATTTTAGGATTTGATACAAATTAAGGTGACCCAATTTTTTTCAAAGAATATGAATCCAAAAAAGGAAATATTGAATCACATAAATACCCTAGGAAATTTTAGGTATAGTGTTTTATAGAATTACTAAAATTTCTTACAAAAATTACCCATAAATATAAGAGATTATCTTGGAAACTATACCAACAATTTCTTATTTCACAATAAGACATCATCATAATCCATGTGAAACCTTCTAGACCAGATTCATTTTAAATCATTCTTGATAAACTATAAAAAAAGTAAACATAAGAAAGGTGATATAAAATTCTCAACAAGTGTAAACATAAGAATTAATAATTTTACTTCATCAGTGGTCATTAAGGGAGCATAATAGTATGGTAAATTAATGATAATACATGGGAAACACAAAAGAATATTAATACCTATTAATACCTAGATCGTTAATCATGAAACATGGTATAATGTTTTATCAAAAGAAATATTCTTAATATTCAATAATAATGAGCTATGTGATGTCAATATTAATCAAAGGAGACATCAAAACCCACAACAAACATAAAGTGAATGTGTTGGAATATTGAAACATAATCTTCATATCACAATTATAAATATAATAATCATTATTTAAAACTTCCCTATTTATATAACACAATGCATTAGAGGGCTATAAGAGACCCATCAATCATTGGTTTATAATGTAACAACCCATCCATGGATTCTAAGGGAACCACCAATCCTTAATTTAAAACAAATACACTCATCCTTGTGGTAAATTTCTAAGATCTATGTCATTAATAACGTATATATAACATTAATTTAATCACAAGAAACATAAAACAATCATTATTCCATTCATAACATCATTGAATCAGCGAAACGTTATGAGTTCCAGGACAGTCTCTTGAAAAAATCAAAATCCATCTATATAAATTATATTTATGGTCTCATTTAAAAATGTACTAGTGGAACATAACTGATATCATGGGTTATTTATATTGATTAATAGAACTACTATTAAAAGTTCATTAAAAAATTCTTGAGGAAAAGTATGTTTTCACTTTTAAAATCACATATAAACTGAAAAAATATTTTCAATTTAGTTTTCATTGAAAATGAACTTGGATACTTATAAAGAAAAAAATAAATAAAATAATGTTTATCATGGTGTTAAAATCCATTCATTATGTAAATGTTAATAATGAACATTCTTTTTAAACATTAAATAAAGGGATTCAAAAAGTGACCCATTTAGGAATCATTAATAAATTTCCTTTCAAAATATAATTAAAATAAGGTTAAAGACCATGAAAAATATGTTTAGGAAATCATTTATGTTTTTCTAAAAAAATTTTGAAAAAAATTAGAATCCTTTTATATGGGAAAGAAATATTATTGATCTAAAAAAGAAACAAGATAAATATTGATTACTAAAAAAATTCTTAATATTTCTCAAATAAATAATAGAGGAAATATAAATTAAATGTGTGGACCACATAACAAGTAAATGATATTAAAATACATGTGGTTCAATAAAATTTGATAATATGATTTCACTTAATGTACCATATAACATAAACAATCTCTAATATAATGGATATTGTAAAACAAATACATTTCCACTTTGATTACATTTCAATCATAATCCCCATAAATGAATAAGATCAAATAAAAATTTAAAAATCATTAACTAAAGGAAAAAAATGATATAAATATCAAGGGATAAGTATGCACACTACATAATATTATATTGTTGAATAACATAGGTGTATGTCTTAATGAAAAGGAATTTTAGAGTAATAACCCATTAAAGATCATATCATTGAATTGATAGTTAATTATTAGATTGATTTGTGTTAAAAATTTTAATCCACACATAACAAGATTAAATACATAATAAAAAAATTTTGAGAACATTTCACACATAATCATGGAATAAAAAGGTCATTAAAAAAGAGCTATAAGAAAAAAATGAAATTGAGTTAAGAAATCTTTTACCACTTGGTAACATTCATGTAAAATCCCCTTGGATGAAATAGTTATAATGATTAATTACAAAAAATCATTAGTTTAGAAATTATAAATTCATAATTCAAATTGAAAAAATTATATATCCTTCAACATAATAAAACATCTCATAAAATGTCATTAATCAAACTAAAATATCATCACATAAAACCTCAAAATGGGTTTCTATTACATTTGAAAATATTACAGGACATGATATTATAAAACTATGATGGAATACATAATTTTCAAGAAAACCTTGCATGAAAATATCCTAATCTCTAAAGTTATATAAATAGGGATTTTAAACCAACTATAACATCCCTAAACCCACTCTCTCAGAACCGGTGCTACAATTATAAATGTTGAATTTCTATATTTGATGCTAAGGAGTGTGGCCCTATTTTTCTAAAAACATATAAGATTAAAAGGAAATATTGGAACACATATAAAACCAAGGACCTATTAGGTTTAGATTTTTATTGAATTTTGAAATACTCTTATAGAAACAATACCCATGAATTAAAGAGAGTATCATTCCCACTAAACCATTCATTTATCATTTCACAATAGGTCATCTTCGTCATCAATAAGAAACTGCTATAACATGATTAATTTAACATTATTATTTATAAAATGGGGAAAATTAATTACATTAAGGGTGAAAATAATAATAATTAAGGGTAAACATAAGAATTAATAATTAAATGTCATTAGTGAAAATAAAAGGAGTATGAGGGCTTGATGAATTAATAATAGAACATGGTTATAACCTATGAATATTCAAACCAATCAATATCTGCATCATCAATCATTAAAAAATTTAAAAATATTTATAAAAGGAATGATTAATATGATTCAATAATCATGATCCATGTGATGCCAATATTAATCAAAGGAAATATAAAAACCCATTTCAGGAAAAAGAGAACATGTTGGTATCTTTTAAAATCTTATTTATTGCACTCATAATAGTAGAATAACCAATATGGATGACTACAAAACAAAAAAAATCCAATGTATTATAGGCATATAGAAAACCCACACATACATGGTTTATAACATAACCACCCAACCTTGGTTTACAATGGTACCATCCATCCTTGTTTTATTAATTAATCAACCATCCTTATTAAAAATTTAAAAAAACTATATCATGATTAAAGTATATAGAACATGATTTTTATAATTAAAATCATAGAATAATAATGTTTCTTTCATACCTTCACTAACCTTTGGGAAATAATGTGTTCTATGATAACAAATTGAAAAAAATAAAAATACATCAAGAGAAACAATAAATATGTATTAATTCAAAATATACCACTTGATCATAAGTAACACCTAGGGTTGCGGTTGTTAATGAATGGAAATACCATAAAATGATAATTAAAAATATTCATATGGAAAATTTTGTTTTTTTATTAAAAATAACATATAAATTCATAAAATATTTTATAAAAAAATTCAATAAAAATATATTTTTAAATTTTGAGAGAAATCAAATATTATTTATTAAAATTAGGAAATACATTCAAGATATAAATTTTAAAGGTGAATATTCTTTTAAAACATTTTGTTGAGGGAATCAAATGTGACTTATATAGAAAATGTTAAGAAATTTACTTTAAAACCATTTGAAATATGGTAAAATACCAGGTAAAATAGTTTCATTGAATCATTTTTTATTTGGAAAGAGATTTTTTTAAAAAAATTAGATGACATGAATATTGAAGAGAATGGAACCTGGTCTAAATAGAGATATATGATTAGTATTAATTATTACCAAATTTCATTAAATTTCTTCAATAAATAAAGGAATAAATTGAAATTTAACATGCAAACCACATTCATAACCTAATGATAAGAAAATATATGTTTTTTAAGAAAAATAAAAGTAAATTAGTTACTCTAAAAGAACCATGAACATAAAAAATACTAATAAGAATGAATATTTTAACATAAATACTTTACCACCATAATAAATTTTTAATTGAAATCCCTATTAAATAATAATAAGAAATTAAACATTAAATATCATGATTATAAGTAAATTAATTATATACATATCTATAGGATTGAATGTACACCTTGTGAAATTAAATATGTTCATATCATAGGGGTATGCATCAATGAAATGTAATTTTAGATGAATAACCCCTAAAAATCATATCATTGAATTAATTGTAAAAAAATTGAGAGATTATGTGTAAAAAATTTAAATCCACACAAAAATGTGAAAATAAATAGTAAAACTATTTATATATCTAGTCACGCATAATCCTATAATAAAAAATTCCATGATAAAGAGTTATAACCCCACAAAAATAAATTGAGTTATGAAACATTTTACCACGTGGTAACTTTCATGTCAAATACCCATCGGAAAAATAATTCAAATTGATGACTAAAATAACAATATGTTTAAATGACTCATGGTATAACAAGTGAAAGGGTAGTATATATTCCTTATAAAATAAAGTAGGTGTGTAACATTAAAATATTCCACAATTAATGGGAATTGTGATGAGTAATATTATATGAGTCAAGAATTTCCATTTATATTCACTAACTCTTCTCGAATAAAAATTTTTAAATTAACTGATTTCTTACTAGTTTTTTCCTACTATAATTAATTATACATAAATCATTTTTTTTTTAATATTTGTAAAGAATTTAATATAACAGCCTAGACCACACACTCCCAGATTTGGTATTGAAATTATAAATGTTAAATTTATTTCTTTAATGATAATATTTATAACAAGTTTTTTCTGTCCAAACCATGAAAAAAATATAAAAAATTTGTCAGTTAATTTCTTGAGGAAATTTTTGTTATAATGTTTTTATAGATAGGAAAAACTACTTTATAAACAATACCCATCTCCTCAAATGAGCATTTATCCCATGTAACCCAACTTTTATTATATCACATTATGAGATCATCATCATTCTATAAAATTACTTCAATAAATAATTCATTTGAATTAATTCATTATAACTTGTGGAAAAGGAAATATAAGAAGGGTTATATCAAAATCCAAATAATGGAAAACATAAGCATTATGCACAATATGTTGATAAGGGTGAGATGGAATATTCTAAGTGAATGAGTGAATAATAAAAGAACTCATAACAATAAACACCTAGATCATCAAATATGAAAACACAGAAAATTCAAGAGTCGTTATAATTAGTAACCATAAGACACTTGATATTAATCTTGATCATAAAAATCATTATAGACCCATAAAACCATAAAATTTTTTGGTATCTATGAATATTTTTATTTATAACTAATGATAAACCCATTTCTTAAATAACTATAACCTAGTTATATTCATAGGAGAAACCCTAAGGTAACTCGCTCCTTCCTTCATCTCATGATAAGGTGTATTACCAAATTCATTGGAGCTTTATCTGTGTGAACCCATTATTTAAGATATAACGAGTTAACCTGAAGCAATCTAGGCCACCTAAAAGGTCTAATAAGATCACCTGACACTATCTGGGTCACCCATCATATAATCTGTGATAGGATCATCAGATGCGAGCTGGACATTCACATCATATAAGTAACATCTACGAACCAAAACATGAATAAAGTAAAAATGATATTTCATATCATCATAAAACGCATTAAAAATAATTACTCATTTTATAATGTGATTAACCGATAGAAAGAAATCATTTCATTAAATAATCAATCAAACTTTATTAGTCCATTTAAAATAAATAGTTTCCATAATAATCTCTTTGAAACATGATTATCCCAGGGAAAAAAATTTATTCCATAACAGCCTTTTTAGAAAAATATTAATTCATCCATAGAATGAATAAGTATTTTATCATTAAAAAATATCCCAAATTGTGAATATGTAAAAACTATTTTATTTAAAATTTATGGATTTATATACCACCAAAATATCATTAAATATATTTTGAGAAAATACCCTCTCAATTTAAAAAAAAAATAGAATGTAAAACATTTTGAAAATAATTTTCATTACAAATAACATTACTATATTATAAAGTAAGATATTAAAAATAATTAAAAACATTTCATGGTAAAAATATCAATCTATATTTGAAAAATACTTTTAAAAAAAATTAAATCATTTTTAGATATCATGATTTTGGAAGAAAACTTATTTCTAATCAAAGGTAGAAATAATGTATGATTTCTATGAAAAAAATTCTAAAACATTAAATGTATCGAATAATAAAAATTTTATAATTATTTTTAAATATACTGAATATACAATGGAGAATAAAATTAAATTTTTTATAATATAACAACATTGGGGACATAATCATACGATATCCTGATAAAGGTTGAGAATATAACAACATACTATTTCTACTATTGTGACCTTAAATTGTAATCCCCATGAGATAATAACATTATTTTAATCTTATAATATCAAGAAAATATTTATATTCATTTAAGAACATGTCAATTTTTTATTATATAAACCTCACAAAAAATGATAGGTTTATAAAATAATAAACATCATAAATAATGAAAATTGAGTAAAAAAACCTCAATGCCTTGGAAATATTGATACCGTAAACCCCAAGAATTAGATACAAAAAATAGATATTTAAATCAATATAAATTTAGTTATAATTAACCATACAGTAATTTTAGGGGATTTATATACAACACACTACAAAAATAAGTGGTTATTGTGCATATATCTCATACAAATTAATGTGATGAAAGACAAACTGTTATCACACACTTTATTATTGGTGAACATCCTTCAGCCTCATCTATATTAGTTTTTAAATTTTTATTAACATATAAAAGTAACATATTAAAATTTATAATATTTTTTAAGATCCTTTTAACAAATCTTATCACCAATTGGTTAATTATATTTAAATATTTTCATTATTTTGGGAGTTAATTATCTTATTATCGTATTCATCTTCCATTATGAAATGTATAATTCTTATACATATTATATATTTTCATTAAATGAATAATATTATTCATGAAATAATTGTAATATTTATATTTTAATTGTACATTTAAAACAAACCATGAATTATTTCAATGAAAAATGTACTAGTGTTGTGATCATAGAGATTGTAGGTTCTACATACGCATGAGTAATGTTTCCATATTTCAGTAATAATTATGGAAAAAAGAAAGTTGTAATGAACTAAATATGGTTTCCGAAAAAATTGGTACAAAAAATTTCCCATGGAAAGGCCTTATGGGTGTTATCTATCCCCATGGGATGGCACGGTGTCCCAGGTATCATAAATATTGGTTTGTAAATGATTTACCTGAGTATGGATACATAAAAAAATAAAAAAAATCAATAAACTGAATTTGAAAATCCATGCCAAACAATCCTTAGATAAAATTCATTACTGAATACATGGGTATAAACATGACACAAGGGGTCCAAATATATATAAAATCATCATAAAAATTTCCCAAGGAACTCCACAAGACAATGGGTCATCACCCACGATCAATCTCCAGAGCACCGCACCATAATTGGAAACTAACAACCTAAACCACCATCACCCAAGGCCTTTATTTTACTTGTTTCATACATGATCAATTATACTTAAACCCAAATGTCTAAATAGGGTTTTATCCTAATAACAATAGTATACACCCCAGAAATTCCATAGAGTAAGCAATACAAGACAAAAAGAATCTATGTTTTAATAATCATGAAATTGTGGCCTTAATTTCTAAAGAAAAAATCTTTTAAAAGTAAATAGCTTTCAATGGGAAATTTAAAAGAGTTAAAAATTTCAATAAAATATTTATTATTCTGAAATTTCTTACCAAAAAACCATAAGACACAGATAAAAACCAAATAGTCAACAGTCACTAATCTCAGGAACAACCCTAGGCACTAGTTTGTTTTGGGCCCTATGTACCTCATATCTTGGGGTAAGATAACCAAAACCATATCCATTATCATGAACATTCCACTATTAGGGAACATTATTATAACATAGTGCTTCCCAATCATCATCATTGTATTTTTGTTAGTGTTTTCAATGTCCCACTTTCTCTGCAAAACATGGACAAAACCACTCTAGATCACTAGCATACTAGTACACCTCCTCCCACCTAGATACCCAGGATTCTACCTTTGTGATCAAACAATTTCCACATGATACCAAAATCCAATTTCACATAAAAACATAAATTCTGGTCACCTACATATAAAATAGTAGCTACACATGACTTTCACCATTTATATAACTCAATAAACCACTTAGAATTTCTATTAAAAAATTAAAGGAATGTAACCTATCTTTTCACATAAAATTCATCTAAATAATCTATTTGAAAACACAATTCCCAATATTATTACCCAAAACCAAATTTTCAGTAACAAAGCATTTTAATAAAACCCTTTATGAATTATAAAACAACCCCAAGTGGTACAACATCTAACACAGATGTAAAACACTCATTTTCCGACAAAATGGAATTTAAAATTTAATTTTTGATCCAATTATACCAAAATTTATTTTTTCTTCAATAAAAATGAAGTAGGAGTATGATTAAAATATAAATCAAGTAATACAAACTCATCTAGTAGTGTTTACACAGAGAATAAACCTAACATAAGTGTCGAAAACACAAAATCCTTGTGCGAAGTTAAACCCCACCACTGATGCACTAAAAGGTTGTCAAATAAACCCCAAAACCAAATTATTAGACCATTAAACCCAAGATCAAACCCTAGGTTCAAAGACCTACTTTTTAGACATTTGGAACTTTAAGAAAAATGGAATAACCTCTAAACAAATTGGAGGAGGAATGAAGGAAACCCACTTACTTGAGAGATTCTGCTGAAGTCGCCCCAAATACACCAACAAGAAAATATCCCACTATAAAAACTAATATGAAGGTTCTAATAAGGATGGATAGGTCAAGTGGGAACTTAAATGGGAGAACAGAGTAAAAATGAAGGAGATTTGAAACAGACAAAATAATTTTTCAAATCTAGACGATTTGAGAAATACTAAGAATCAATTCCCTAATTTCCAATGAATATGATCTCTAAATATTTAGTAATGATCATGGTGGTTCTCCTAGGGTTAGTGGGGTTGAGTGATATATAAAATCACAAAAAATATTAAGAATCGAATAATTCATGAATGAAATAAATTATTTTTAAAAAACAAAAAATGACCTCAAGGTTTTGCCCAATACCATAAAAAAATAACCCAAATCCCCTATTATTTTTAATTAATAAGTTTTCCAAATAGAATTGGTAGTTTTTATAGAACATGGAAGGACAAGTGGGTAGCAGAATGTGTAAAAATGATGAAAATGGAGGAGTTATAAAATAAACAAAATTTTATTTTTAAATATGGAAATGGACTCATGGTTTTTCTCAAGTCCTAAAAACCCACCTTTTCCTCAAAAACTGAAAGTGAAACCCCCCAAAAAAATAATGGAAATTACCAAAAATACCTTTCAAATAAGTCATGTATTTTATAATTCTCCCCACTATGAAAACCAATCATCATGAGAAATTCAACTTGAAGCTTGATCAGAAAAAATTAATGGGTACTCTTTCTCAAACAACAACTTTCACTCCCATGTTTCATGGACATCTTTCCCATTGGAATAGACTTTATAGGATGAAAATTCACTTTGGAATCAACTATTCTCATCGTCCGTTCAAAAAAATAAGAAAATGGTGCTCTATATCCAACTCCTCCCAATCCAGCACATGGGATGGATCAGGGTTGTACTTTTTCAACTATGAGATGTGGAAGACGTCATTAGTGGATGAAAAATGAGAATGAAAAAACAACCTATATTCCACCTTGCAAATATTCGTGGTGATTTCAAAAGGTCTGACATACCACAATGTCAACTTCCCTTGATTTCCAAAATGATAATGACCCAGACAAGAGGCCACTTTCATGAATATTATGTCACCCAAAGAAAACTCTAGGTCTTGACGCCTCTGGTTGACATAAGATTTAAGGAGACTCTGAGCTACCAATAAGCACTTCCTGATCAACTTGACCTTCTCAGACATCTCTTTAACGAGGCATTTCCCAACAGTGAGGTCTCACCTATCTCAGACCAACATAGGGGGACCGACATTGTCGATCATAGAGTGCCTCAAAAGGATCCATTCAAATCAAGGATTGGTAACTATTAATATAGGAAAATCCATCCAATCCCAATTGTCTATCACAAGAACCTTAAAAATTCAAAACACATGCATAGATAACATCCTTTAGTATATGATTCTTCCTCCCTATCTGACCATTCATTTAAGGGTGGTATGTCATACTCATCTTAATCTCTAACCCCAAGGCCTTCTGAATGCCTTCCCAAAACCAAGAAGTTGATTGATGTTCTCCATATAAGATAACTTTTGATGGAACACCATAAACCCTTACCACCTATTGAAGATAAAAATGGTCTAACTCATCCACTCTAGAGGTATCTTTGATTGCAATTATGTGGTTTGATTTGGTCAGACAATAATTCACTACCCAAATGATATTCTTATCACAATGTGTATCAGTAATGCCAATAATGATGTCTAAGGAGACCTCTTCTTACTTCCATGTAGGAATGGGTAATGGCTCAAGCATACTAGAGGACCTTTAGTGCTCCACTTTCACCTGATGACATATGTAGCATCTCAACAAGAACTCATATATGTATCGCCTTCATAATTGGCCACCTGAATTGTTGACAAACATCAGAATACATTTTTGTGGCACCAATATGAATAACCCATAGAGAATGGGGGATATCATGTATCACCGCCTTCTCCAGAGATGAGAAAAATACAAATCGTCCCTTGAATCACATGATTTCTTCAGGATATGATGACCAATCAGAAGAAAAATACCCACCCTAAATAAATTTCCTTGACCACTAACAAGTCTCATCACTAGGATGTTCCCACTGAATCAACTCTAATTGAGAAGGATCCAATTGAATGCTCTACAAGAACACACCTACACTGTGCTCCATGGTCTCCACATGCATCTGAGTAAATAGCCCCATCAGATTTCACCTATCACTAGAATTACTCATGGCTTTTAGTTGTAATTTTAAACTCAAATCCACTGCAACCTCATTTCCCTTGACTGGGGTATAGGTAATTTAAAATTCAAACCCCTGCATGTAGACAATCTTGTGGAGCTGCCTCAGATTGAGATCCTTTTGAGAGAACATGTTTGCTATGATTTCTGTTATCAGAGTAGAATGTAAACATATCCCAAAATAGGAATTGATTCTGTGTCTTAAAATCATGAATCAAATCTTCTAGCTCTAATTCATGGGTTGGATAAATCATTTCATGTGGTTAGAGTTTGCGGGATCCAAACACTACAACACGATCATCCTACCTAATCACGCACCCGAAAACCATATATGAAGCATCACACTACACCACATAGACCTTTCCATATTCTTGAATGGTCGTCATGGGGGTCGTAGTCAGTCATTACTTCATATCCTCGAAGGATTCTTGAAATTTTATACCCTAAAAAAACTTCACCCCCTTCTCGGTGGGTGTGTTCAAGGGGGAAGCCAGCTGAGAGAAATCCCTAAAATTTTCTAGTAGTATCTGACCAAGATGAGGAAACTCTTGATATCAAACACATTACATGGAGGATCCCATGAAATCACTACATTGATCTTCTTGTGATCCACTGAAACTCCCTTTTTTGAGATCACATGCCCTAGAAACATAACCTAGCTGATCTAGATGGTGAACATGGAAGCTTTTCATAAAGGTGGTGATACCGAAAAGTGCCCAACATAATCCAAAAATGTTTCTCATGCACCTACTCAGATCCAAAGGAAACCACGATGTAATACACAAATACCATGAAAAAATAATAATGATATTGGGGGATCACACTATTCATGAGTTCAA
This sequence comes from Viscum album, assembly GCA_963277665.1. Taxonomy (NCBI): domain Eukaryota; kingdom Viridiplantae; phylum Streptophyta; class Magnoliopsida; order Santalales; family Viscaceae; genus Viscum; species Viscum album. Next base: position 1,978,420,814 of record OY728156.1, read on the forward strand.
TAAATACCGTCGGGGCATTGGTCAATCCGAAGGGCATGAACAAGTAGTCAAAGTGTCGTACCTACTTTAGGATGTTGTCTTTAGGATATCTGCCACTTTCTCCTTAAGTTGTTGGTAACCCAAATGGATTTCTATTTTAGAAAACCACGTTTCCCCCTTCAACTGATCAAACAAGTCATCTATTTAAGGAAAAGGATATTTATTGTTAATGGTTACATTATTCAGCTTCCAATAATTAATACATAATTGGAGGGATCCTTCAACCTTCTTCACATATAGAACAATATTGGACCAAGGAGATCTGTTCAGTCGAATGAATCGTTTTTATTCTAAACCATCCAACTGTATCTTTAATTAACTCAGATTGGTGGAGTCCATACAATATGAAATAAGTGATATCATATATGATTCTAGTGACAAATAAATCTATAACTCCATGTCCCACTCTGGAATAAATCCTAAAAATCATTTTTTAATACCTTTAAAAACTTATCCACTACTTGAGGTAGCCCGCCTTCATGATCCTAAAAATTATCCTCTAGTGTGACTGATGATAACTAGAAGACAAGATTCCCCAACACTGAGAGTGGAGGTCCAACGTGACCCGACCAATGATCCAAATCCCCAAGGAAAACATGACATCTCCCATCATGTGTGATGAAACACACACATATCCTATATAAATTGATGTGTTTTTTAAAAGTGTACCAAAAAATTGATGCAACATATCACATCAAATAGTTCTATATCTATGACCAAGATTTACCACTCCATCTCAACCCATTATACGAAAAGTGAAAATGAAGGGCACCTCATACCTTTCTCATTATTTACCAACAATGTCATCAACTCCATCTCAAAATATAAAATATCAATTGGAAAGTTCAGCATGTTCAAAAAACGGGTAGATATGAATGAAAAAGCGGTGCTGATATCAAAAAGAGAAGAAGCTATAAAAGATGAAATCCAATGGGTACCTCAAACTATCGACGAACCCATATGTGATCCTGGTAGAGCCTAATCCATTTCCTGAAGATTCCTAGCCTCTTCTTGAGAATGACTACTAGCATGTGGATCTACCCTAAAATGGATCTTCCTAGAATATGATCCAGCCCTACAACCACAACCAACAAACCAATATCCCCCCTTCCTTGATGTCTCTGACTAAGAAGAAACTCCAATGGAAGCTATAGATCCTTCCCCACTCTAGAGAACATATTCTATCTTATAAAAGGTCTAGAATCCACTGATCATGCTGAACTATAGAGTTGGATGTGCCATGGCCTCCTGCACTGGTGGCACATGACAGGCAATGCATCAGAGGCCACCAAAGATAACTACCTTGAAGGTTGGACAGCGCTGTCACCTCCCATATTACCCTTGTCCTCTCACTTACTATTATTCATAGAAGAACTACCAATTCCCAATCCAAATACTATCTTAGAGATACCAGAACCCCCCTTTGGTAAATCAAAACCATTCAATATCTATCAACCACTTCATCAAAGATTTTTATTTTGAATAGGAAGACATGAGAATAGATCTTTGGCTACAAACCCCTATCGACCTTCGGGGCCTTCATCTACTCATTGGAAACCATTTATTGAGCATTCCAGACCAACTCAACAAAACATTTTGTTTACACCACCAATAAAATATCCCTCTTAACAAGTTCCATAAGCTCTATAGATCGAGCATATGCCAGAACATCAGGGTAGTTCTGGTCATTGAAGAGTACCTTAAAGTCATTCCAACTCATCTGTTCATGATTCCCATCTTGAATCACATATTACCACCAAATACAACTGTGACCCTATGATAGAAAAGTGTCACACTTCACCCAGACCTCATTTGGTGTTTCAGGAAACTCAAACATGCTCTCGATCTTCTCGTTCCACTCCTCTTTATTTGGTGGTTTTGTGCTACCATGAAAATTATGAGGATTGTTCTTTAGTAACTGCTAGTATTTGTACTTTTTGGACCATATTCATATTCTCTAACTAGAAAATGGGAATTCATAAGAGTCACTTCTTGTCCTAGAGCTCTAACAGCCCATACTGCATCTTCCACCAACCTCAGATAAAGTAGCATGGGAGAACTCTCTCTTGCTTCATCTTGTGGGTGTGTGTGAGATCTTCAATAAAGAATGTTCCTACAATATGAAACATTAAAAAAATATAAATTAATTACAACATTTCTAAACATATTCATCAAAAAAGTCAAATATAAATAATTTAAACATTTTAGAACTATAATATAAAAAACTACTTCACCCCCACCTATGGTCCACGTGCAGTCTGTATCTCACACATCTCACATGGATGTGAAGACAAACAAACAATTTCAATGACCCATGGTGACTCAAAGTTTGTCACGAGAGGTGCGGGCCAAAAACCCAACATGTGACAAAAACTCTGAGACTCGATAGTCCTAACTCCTGTCTCACCCGACTCATCCTTGACTAATAATATAACCCAAAAACATTAACTTCCTCTCATACCATTTTGTCACGAACCAAATTTTTAACCATTAAAACTTCAAAAAACCCATCCCATAGAAAGTAAATATGGTAGTTCCCTATACCCATGTGCAGGAACAAGTGTTCATGTATCATAAATATATGTTTGGGAATGATTTACCTGAGTATCGATACATAAAACCACAAAAAATAATCAATAAACCAATCTAAAATTCCATACCAAAAAACCATTAAATAAAATTCAGAACTGAATATATGTGTCTAAAAATTACATAAGAGGTCCAATGATATATAAAATTATTAGAAAATTTCCAATGTAACTCCACATGAAAAGGGGTCATCACCCATGAACCATCTCCACAACACCACACCATGGAAGGAAACTAAAAAACCAAACCACCATCACCCAAGGCCTTGCTTTTACCTATGTCAAAAATAATCAAGTATACTTACACCGAAATGTGTATGTAGTGTGTTATCCTAATCCCAATATGACACCGCCAAAGATTCCATATATGAAGTAATACAAGATAAAAAGCATGAAAGTTTTAATAAATAAGAAATAGTAGCGATAAATTCTAATGAAAATAACATATAAAAGTAAACAGTTTTCAAACGGAAATTTCAAAGAGTGAAAATATTTCAATAAAAAGTTAATTATGATTCTTTTTTCAACCAAACACACCAAAATAAAATGATAAATACCAAATATTAAACTAGAATTAAACTGGAGAACACCCCTAGGAACTAGTTAGTTTGGGGCCCCAAGTACCTCGTATCTCGGTGTAAAGTAACCATAACTATATCTATTATCATGCACGATCCACTAGTAGGGAACATAACCATAACCTAGTGGTCTCAAATACTCAAAATTATTTTTTTTAGTGTTTTTGATGTCCAAATTTCTATTTTAAACAAGGACCGAACCACTCCAGCTCACTAGCGTAATAGTACATGTCCGCCCACCAAGATACATGGGCTTCCCCCATTGTACTCCAAAAATTTACACATGTTACCAAAATATATTTTCACATAAATATACCAATTATGGTCACAATATTTTAAATTTTATTTGCACATTATTTTCATCCATTATGTAACTCAATAAACCACTTAGAATTTCCATAAAACAATTTCAAGGAATGTAACCAATCATTGCACATAAAAATACTATAAAATTTCTCTTTGAAAACAAACTACTCACCAATATTAACTGAAACCATAATTGAGAATAATATTTTATTTAATAAAATCATTCTAGGAATTATAAAACATCACCAAGTGGTACAACATCGAACAGACATGTAAAACACAAATTTTCATAAGAAAAATGGCCTTTAAAAATTAATTATTTCTTAAATTCCACCAAAAATAATTTTTCTGTTAAGAAAAATGAATGATGAGTATTCTAAAACTATAAATAAATCAAGTATAAATCATCTAGTAGTGTTCACACATATAATAACCTACCACGAGTGTCAAAAACACCAAATCCTTGTGTGAAAGTTCAGCTGCACACCTGCCGCACTACAAGGGCATTAAATAAAACCTAGAACAACAATATTATACCAAAAAACCCAAGATAAAACCATAGGATCAAAGCCCTACTTTTTGGTCTCTAGTAACATCATGAAAAATGGAAAAAAACCCTAAGAAAATGGAAAGAGGATGGAAGGAAACCCACATAGTTGATATATTTTGATGAAATCTCCACAAATAAACTAATAAGAGAATATCCAAGGAGACAAACCTAATATGGAGGTTATAATAAGGGAAATAAGGTCATATAGGAACATAAATGGGGGAAATTAGTAAAAAATTAAGGATTTATGAAAGAAACAAATTACTATTTCAAATATGGATGATTTGTGAAATCCTGAAAGTTATTACCTTATCTGCGATGAAGATGAACTCCAAAAGAGAAAAACGAACAATGTGGTGCACCTCGGGTCAGTGGACTTGAGTGAGAGGTAGAATAAATGAAAAATATGAAAAAATAAATAATATAAAAAATAAAAAAATTATTTTGTTGAAATTACGAATGGGCTCATGAGTTAGTCCAATATCTTAACAAATAACCCAAATCCACTATGATTATGGATTCATAAAGTTTCTAAATAGATATGGATGTTATAATACGTTAGAAGAGGCCAAGAGGGAAGTGGAATGGGTGAAAAAAAGTTGAATAATTGAGGACTAATAAAATAAATAGTATTTATTATTAAATATGGAAATTGCCTCACGGTTTGGCCCAAATCTTGAAAACCCACCCTTTACACAAAAAATGCATGGGAAACCCCTACATCAAAGCTATAATGGAAATCCCATGAAAAATTCCTTTAAAATAAGTCATGTATATGAAAAATGTAATATTTTTTCCTTCCATAATGATAATTATATCAAGAATAACATAATAAGAAATCATATAAATTTATATATATCATTCTTTTGATCTTTTGCTGGAAAAAGGAATCACAACGCTTTGAGGAGGCGATAACCCACAAGTCCATGAATAATGTCATATCCTTTTTAGTAAGTGAAAAGGTAAGATGGAAAATTATTTATTATATTTAAATAATTAAAAATATGTTATTAATATCATAAATATTTCATGTATATCACATATATTCATTGTCATTACCCTCACTACCTTTCATGTAATGTGTTTCTGAAAAACGAATCACATCACTTCATGAGGAGATAGTCTTCTACACATATGATCCAAATTATTTAATACCATACATAAGGGAATGAAAAAATATATATATGATATAATTAATCTACATAAATAATTATTTTATAAATATCAATTATATACATTATAATCATAGTAATACCCAACTTTTATAGGTGGTAATTGAAAAATGAAATACATAGGTTTGTGAGCCGGTAGTCTATTGTATACAGGAATGATGATTTTTTAACCCATTTGATTGATGTATGTGTGGTTTTAGGTCATAAATTTGACATAAAAAAATTATATATAATATACTAAGAATATTATTTCAGAATGTTATAATAATAATTTATTGGGGTGGATAAATAAATAAAATAAAGATTCATATTGAAGAACATTTCCTATTTTATGGGAGTCCTCCTTTGCTTTATTGTGAGTCCTTAATAGTATTAATTCATGACCAATATAAAACATATATTATGATGAGAGGAAAGTTGGAATGTGATTTTTTAGGGCTTGGTAAATAAAAATGATAGGAGAGGATTAAAAAGTAATAGACGTGAGTGCCCTTTTATAGGTGAGGAGTGTCATTTTTGTTAATACCCAAAAAGTATTCTATATTTTTTGTTAAATATTATATAAAGAGGCTATTTTTTAATTAAATGTTTTAATAGAATATATGGTCCATTAAAACCTCTACCAGATAATTTAATCTGTGTTCTAAACAATTTTTCCTTGACATCAATGTTTCACTACATTTTCAATTTTGGGTCTTTAACTACGGTAACAAGTTTCCCAACAAAGGTAAATTATCCATTAAGACTTAATTAAAGTGAGAATTATTATAAAATTTGTACCCAGTAATTATAAATATGTATCTAATCTTTTAAATGAAAAACTATATGTTTTTAAAATTAATCTTAACACAATCACATGCAAAGTGAAAAAACAATGCATTAATGTAAATGATGCTGGCCTAGATTTTACTATTTAGATATCATTATAATCATTATAAAATAAAAAATATTACATGAATGGAACATATTTTATATTTATTAACTTTTAAATATTCACTTTGAAGATCAAACGAATTTTAGTCATTTTAAATAAATTAATAAAATAACATTAAATGTAAAATTAGACATTATAAATTTTGTAATTATTTGATTACTATGAATTTTAAAAAATATGTAAAATGATATAATTAAAAGATAATTTTTAAAAACCATTTTAAAATGGTAAATTAATTTTCAAAATTAATTTAACATTATAAATTACTTAATTTACTTAACATTTTTTGTTTTTAGTACAATTTATTTTAGATAATTGTAAACTAAATAATTACTATATTTAAATTTATTCAGAATTTAAAGTAATTATTTCATAAAAAAAAGATAAAAATAAATAACCATTATAAAAAATCATTTATCATTAAAAATAATACTTATAAAAATACAAATATTGTTTCCCATAACAAAGCCTTATAGATATTAAAATTAAGAAAAGTATATGTTTTGACTATTTCATCACTGAACTTATTATATGGGGAATATTTAAATAATAGAGGAAAATAATTGAAATATATTGGATACATTGGGTTTGATGGATGAAAAAATTTCTTTAAATTAAATTAATATATTATTTTACATCATTTTCACTCTTATTATTCTAGTTTCACCCCTAGTAAATCGCTTTGTACACTAATCACATTAAAAAACTTATTCTAGTTTTACTATTAATTTTGGTCAAAAATAAATTTGACTTTATTATACATTATAAATTCTTATGATTAAAAATATTGAATCTATTTTTTATAATTGAATTAAAAAAATTGGAAAATTTAAATTTAAAATCAATCTCACAGACGCAATGAGAATACGAGTTTTTAATGTGAAATTTTTCCAATATTTACTATATATTTATATCAAAATTCAATATCAAAAATACTAAAATGGACAAAATTTTATTAAATGATATATTATTGAGCTAATATTAATTTAAAACTAATTCAACCAATAATTTATATTTATAAATTATTGAAATGAAAATGTTGTTATCAATTAAGAATCAATATTCTTCAGTATTCATTAGATATGTATCATTTTAGAAAAATTAAAACAATCACCCTAAGATAATTTTTGAATTCCAATTTTATAAATGAATTTTATTTTATCAAATAAATTTTATAAAATAGGTAAAAATAAATTTTAATTTTATTGTAAAATGTTTTATTAAACCATTTTTGTTTAAACCCATTGGTGTATTCATCACAAGCTATTAAAAAAATTAATTTTTTCTAAATGAAATATATTGTGAATTCTTGGGGTGTTAAATTATCCTCTAATTTTAGTGTTGAATTATTTTTATTCTATAGAACATAATTTTAAAATTTTAAAATCTTATGGTGTTAAATCACCCTCTAATAAATTTTATCCCCACAATTTAAACTTTTTCTCATTAAAAAATGTATGGATACTTTAAAATATTTTTTTAAAACAAATCATACCATTTTTCAACAAAAAATATTCTTAATAAGAGAGAAAATATTGTATAGAGGTTATATGGAATAACAGGTCCCAAGGTTTAAAAATAGAAGAACGTTTTTTGGAATGAAAAAATGCATAAATAACTACAGGGAATGATTGATTTCATTGATCACAAGAAATTTAATGATCAAATGAAAGATAAGGGAATAAAAATCATAAATATGTGATGATATAGAGAAGAATTGGTACATTAGAATTTAAGGAACTATAATAACATTTTTTTTCATTATCCTTTTCTTATATTTGAGGAATTATATTACCATATATACTAAGATAATATAGAAATATACTAACTCGATGAGTATAATTTCATCCTCTATCGAATTTCTACATGAATCTAATGTTTTCCACCAAAAGAAGAGTATTCAATATACATTTTTCATTCATGAACAACTAAATATTACTTTTAAAGAGCACATAACCATAAAAGCGATACTAAAGTTATTCCAAATGTCCTTAAACATTTAACAAAAATAATATTTCTATCACGTTGAAATTTAATTCCCAGAATTGATAAAAATACATATGTCACATTAATTTTTAATATTAAATAGAAATACCTTAACTTCAAAATACATCCTTCCACGAATAACTCTCCTTCAAATTTATTAAATGAGTCCTTTCTATGTTTTAAACCTAATGTTTATAATGATTTGGTCATAATAATTTCTAAGAAAAATAACCATTATCCATTAATTAAAATCCCATATATTTCCCAAATAAACATTATCTTTTCCTATAAATTTTTAATAATAACCAGGACATCATGTAGGGAAGTGGTATGAATTATACCTTTATCACCCATGGATTTTAGGTTCAAGCCCCACAACTATACCATATGAAAAGTGTTGTCACCTTCCCCTGAGGTTTTCCTTTTTTAAACATGAAAAAACAAATCCTTCCTAAACAACACTTTATGTACAACCTAGGGGTCACAAGTACACCATACTAGAAAAATGTCTCGCAAAAAATCATTAATAACCTCAAGATATTTAATACTTAAAACTCTCAAATATGGTTTCTATAACATTGAGTTTTTGATCAAAATTAATCATAGAGACCTATGATGTTATCCATAAAACTGAAGATAAACTCACATGAAAACATCGTAATCTCAAAATTTTCCTAAGCCATCATATTATACCAACTATAACATCACATAACTCACACTCCCTGATCCTATAAAGAAATTGTAAACTACACATTTATAGATTTTTTGTCGATAGTTGTTACCCATTTCTTCCATAAAAACATACAACATAAAATTTAAAAATATCATCACATACATTATTGAGGACCTTTTAGGTTTTATGTTATAGAGAATTATGACATAATAATACATAAAAAATAACCATGTGAAATAATTAGAATTTATCCCCCTTAACCCTTCTTTTCTTTTTTCAAATTAAGTCATAATAATCATAAATATTAAATAACTTCTAGAAATAATTCATCCAACCAAATTCTTTATAACATTGGGAAATAAAACATAAGAAGGGTGATAAAAAATTATCAGTAAGGGTAAAAATATGAATTAACATTTGAATATCTTCAATGATCATAACAAGTGAATATGATGGGATTACATAGTTAGAGTGAATAAAGAAATCATAAAGGAACTAATACCCATAAATACATGTATCATGAAATTGGAAAACATTTCAACTGAAATGGTAATCAGAATCCATAAACATGATACATGTGATATCAATACTAACAAATAAAACATTACAACCCAATAGGCATTATAAAAAAAATCCTTTGGTATCTAGGAATTTATTTCATGACTACTGTTAAACCCATGTTAGAAATAATTGGGTCTTAGTTAAATCCATTATTTAAACCCTCATGTAACTCCCTCCTTCTTTCCTCTCTTGTCAATATACATTACCCAATATATCGGACCACTCTCTTGGTTGACCCATCATTTAACCTATAACAGCATCACCTGACACTATTTCAGATTCTCTATCGTATAAGATAAAATGGTATCAACTAATGATATCTTGTTTACCCCATCATATATGTTGTAATTATATATGTTACAACCCGTCCCTCGGGGCCCATCCTGTGACTACCCCAAGCCCGACATCCATATGTCAGGGGATGGTTACTAGCATCGAAAGGAATATTCCCTAAAATGGAAAGGCATTAACATAAATCTACACAAACACACGGTCTGAGAACACAACAAGAAAAAACTGTGAAGTAAACTGCTATTGTAAAAGAGTGCTGAAAGTAAATGGGGCTGCAATACAATCCCAACTTTAAGAGTATGAGTAAAACTGATAGAACAATACAACTGGAAATTGGAAAATGACTACTAGGTCTTCCTATGAGGATCCTACCTAAAGGGTAGGTACAGATCGATTCTTCACCACTCCTCCTATGTCCATCTCTTCTATGTCACATCACACCAAATGGTCCACTTCCAAGAACTGTGTAGTCCTTACTCCCTCAGCCTTCATCATTATGATCTGTCGTCTGCAAAAGACATAACAAGGTGTGAGAAATGACCATGTAGGTCAGAGTATAACAATACTCAGTAGGGACACTGAGACCCTCGTATGTCTCCAAGATATCCACAAAGAAAATACCACAAATAAAGACCTCAAACTCAAATCATGAACCAATAAACATCAACTCTTCATAGGTATAATACCATACATATCCGTAAGTTATCAAGACATACTCATCTCATATATATGGGATGAATACCACAATGGTAACACCACGAAGGTAGATGTACCACATAGGTAACACCACTGAGACAACACCTCAAAGGTAGAGGTACCACACATGTAACACCACAAAGATACAAGTACCAAATAGGTAACACCATGAAGGTAGAAGTACCACAAAGGTAGCACCACAAAGATAGAAGTACCACACATGTAACACCACGAAGATAGAAGTACCACATGGATGACACCACGAAGGATTCAGTACCACATAGATCACACCATAAAGCTAGAAGTACCACATAGGTACACCACGAAGATAGAAGTACCACATAGGTAACACCACGAAGACAGGAGTAACTCAGCTAACAATCAGGTCCAACTTAAGTATAGAAGTACAGATGATTAGTCATAATCCTAGATCATATTATTATGTTAGGTAGAACTACTTAGGGGCCACATATAATAAATAGGAAACCAACCCCCACTAACCCACACATGATCAATAGGTAACTATTTCCCACTGACCCACACAGGATCGGTATGTGCTGACCCACAACAAATCACTGAGCGCTTACCCACACATGATCTAACCCACCCTAGATTAGTAATGAATTACCCATATAGAATAATTGAGCACTAACCCATACAGAATCTCACCCCTATAGGATCAGTATATGCTGACCCACACAGGATCATTGAGTGGTGACCCACATAGGATCCATGTTCTTATTTCATGTTATAGCGAGCCACAGGACTCCAGTACTAATCATGCTTGATTCCGGGAGGTTCCAATCCTAAAGATATCGATCGATACTTCAAATACCACAAAGTCCCACAAATAAGTATCACGAAGTTCCACCATGTCATAAAAGACCCAATGCAACAGACGACGCGTCAATCAGACAGACAGTCTGTAAGTTATTAGTGTATCTATTATGAGGGCCCGGTTGGATCTGGGTTGCATCCAAACCAGCCACAACACAACATTATCAATAAATCTAGTGGATTATACCAAAATGAATGTCTTGATACAAGGATTTTGGTGGCGTGGATGGTTCATTAAATGGACACCTGGTTCTCAAGAGATGTCCAAAAAGGCATATCTAGGTCCAGATTGGACCAAGTCCAGTCCGACTCGGTTCGATCGACCTAGACTGGGGTAACCCGACTTAGTTCCAATCGAACCGACAAGGTCCAGGTCTGGCCCGAATGGGTTGAAAAGCAGTATGGATCAGTCGGTGGGGGGGGGGGGTGGCCCAGCCCGCTGTGATGCGACCTGCACGGCTTGGTGGCCCGCCGAGGCGTGGTCCACCCTAACCAACACACGGGGGGATGCGCCCCATGATATTCCAAACTGTCTGTGGACCATTCATCTGGCTCCTTTTGGTGCATGGAACCTTCTGAGCGGGTCTTGATTGGTGCGTTATGGCCGACCAGATTTCCGGCCAGTCCTCCTCTCAGCGGTGCAACGACACTGCTATCCTCTACGGCCAGTTGGAATCCACAGAATAGTTGTCCATAACCAATGTATACTCCACTGTCTAAAATAGAAAAAATACATAATTAAATAAAACATATAAAAATAATGCACAATATAGGTATCACTAATTAGACATTATTATAACCCAACTCTACCTCCAAACTGTATCAAGAAATCTCCCACCATCTAAACCATAATTTATAGACAAAATAACACATTCTTAAATAAGATATGAAATAAAATTAAAACTCACCCAACCAAATTAAATTACATTAATTAATATAAAAATGGTTCTTTAATTCATTTTAGTATTATTTCAAAAATATTTAATTGTGATTTATTTTATGGTCTATATTTTTTCCACTTTGATTTTTTGAACCATACAATTATTTCATTTACTCTTTTTTCTTGTTCATATAGCTATCATTGTTTTGGAATGGTACCTTTTTTTATACATGATATGGTGTACCATACCATTTTATTTTTCATTATGGACACTATTATACTATTCCACACAGTTAAAAATCATTTAAAATAGAAAATAAAAACTATTCACCTTAATATCCCTTGGCTAATTTGGTTAATAAACCATTTATTTCAGGATACATTGTGAATTAAATTGACAAATGTGAATTTTGATTTGTTATCAATTGATAAAAGTTCAATATAATATTAATATTTAGACTATGAGTTGGAGAAAACATAACAAAATCTTTATTTCATTTCACGTTGTGATTAGATAACTTCCTCATTATAAATATACTATGATTTATTTCATGTTAGCATTTGTTAATGATTATTTATGACACTTTTGTGTGTTATTAATTGAATATATTCTCATTAATGAGTTGTGAAATTAACATGACCTAATAAAAAAATATTATTGGACCTGGTGACTGCAAAACCTAAAAAAAATTAACTCATGTTTTATGAGTCGGTTAAGAATTTCTAAATTAAATAGTATTTTAGTTTCGTAGACATAAAAAACATTAATTGATATTTTAAGTTAATTAAGTGAGATAGAACACTTAAAAGTGTTATTCTATGATGGGTTTCAAGGATTTGGATTTCACTTATGGTTTTGGATGATTTTAGGGTGTTTTAGGTCTAAAAGTTCTATTTTGGGAGATATAGATAGGGGTATAAGGTTAGTGCTAACTGTATTTCCAAAAACATGTGGCATGTTTGTGTAGGGATAAGGATTTCTTAAAAAAAATATAATACCCTAGGGGGTTAATGAAACGTTTTTCTAGTGTATAGATCGACAGCACCTAGTTTGGAAAAGGGTTTCATTTTCGTATGTTGCAACTGTATAGGGCAGGGGTGTGCTTCAGAAGTAGCACCCATTGGTTGGTAAATCATTTGAGGAAAATGTGAATCCTAGAGGTTCTCAGGATAGTGGCACTACATGGTTAGAACAAAATTTTCCTAATCATTCTTATTAACCATGTTCCTCTTAAAAATGTAAAAATATCAATTTATTCCCTCTATTATTAAATTGGGGTTTACCCTATTTCCACCAACAATTCTACAAGTATCCCTACTCATGGACTCCCCTCCTTCCACCTTGGGTGGTTCTCTTCAATATAGACTTTGAATTTGATGATGACAATTTTGGTTGATCTCCCTTGGTAAGAATATAAGTCATCATAATTCATTTCTCATATTATCATGTCCCATTTAATGTTTTATCCAAGGAATCTCCTATGGCTTATTTTTAAGGCATTTTTTGATTCTTCCAATTTCACTTATTTCAGTTTAAATCAATGATAAATAATAGACGAGGGAATGATTCTATTAAAACTCATGTAGGGGTTATGTATAATTATATATAACATATAAATGTATATAATGTTTTAAATAAAAAATTAATTGTTGTAGATAGTGATGTAATTGGGTGTAAGATTTATTTCTAATGTTTCCTTGAGGGTTACTTGGATTGGGAACATTTATCCCATTGATCTCATTTGTCTTATTTTCATTATATTACTTATGATTTGATGTTCGATGGTATATTCTGGTAAACCATTAATTGTGACATTAGTAATATAGGTTTATTCCTTATATAATTTATGGTTTATCACGTTTTCTTATCTTAATGAGAGGTAAATGAATTTGTGATTTATTGTGCATTTTTTGAGATAGAGGTTTCATTTAGGTATTTTTGACTCAGTTAAGACACTTAGTTCTTATAACACCACCATGGTATTTTGGGTGGTAGTATGATAATTTTTTCCCTATTAGGATCATGAGCATCAAATATTTATCATGTTCAGAGTGTTATAAGTTCCTTAAGAATGGGTGGATTCTTTGATGACTAGGAAATACTTAATCCTTACTAATATGGGATGAGTTATGAAATTATCTATGTAAAAATTTAAACAATATAAAAATTCAATTTTTAAATACATTGTAAAGCCTATCAAATGTCGATATGTGTATCACTGTTGTGATTTTGAACTAATTGAGAAAAGTTGTACCTATTTAATAGGGTGATAATATGGTAGTACATGTTGTTATATGTGGTATCATTGGGTTAAAGTTTATGGGAATTACTTGATACAGTTTAGAGGTAACCATTTTAGTGTTGGGAACATTTGAGCAATGTAATTGGGATAGCAGCTTGAGCCAAGTTAGTACATAATAGCTAGGTAAAAAGTCAAGAGCTCTCAAATTCTATATTTATGGGATATTTATAGTGTCTTGTGTGTTGAGTATTAATGAATTATTTAATGAGATGATTATGAATGGAATCACACACTTCCCTAAAAATTAACATCAACTATTACATTGATAAGTGGTAGGTTTATCTCTACTTTCATGTTGAAACATTAGCCCAAAAATGACACTGTAACACTAGTTTTCATTTGATAAATCATGTAATAGGTAGGTTCATTATTCTAAGAATGTATTCCATGGGATATTTCCACATATAATACTGATTCACCACGTGGAATGTTTTGATTTACATTGTATATGGAAGTCTTTTGGGAGTATGAGTCGAGTTCTCAATAATTTTTTGTTGAATTAAACATGTTGTGTATGACGAGTTTAGTTCACTCTATGTTTTCATAATTACAGTTCGGAATAAAGAATCAAGGAGAATATGGGGGTTGGGAGAGATTTAATTGTTTTAGAGGTGGTTCATGATACGGTGACATGAAGCTTTGGTTAAATAAAAGTAAGTTCCTATAATGAAAGTTAACATAAAAAGAAATTAGATATCATGAGACAGTTGAACCCTAAGTGGACATTAATGTTCATTTTTATGAGACATTGTGTCCGGGTTTAGATAGGATATGTATTGACTTGTTCTTATGAGTTTGTATTAGAAGTAGAGATACAAGCCTATCAGTGGAATATTTTTATACTCATTTTTTAGATATGATTGTTCATAATATCTTCAAATAGTTTTGAGCATATTGAGAGAGTGTCGACTATATGATGATCTACCAAGATATAAATTATGGTAAATGAAGTTACTCCATGGAAGTCACACACAAGGACCCATTTTAACTAATCTAGATGGTTGATAGTGCTCATGTGGTTGTTGAAGGTGGTGAGCCTCGTTATGATATCAATCGTAGTTTACATGAAGAGAACCATTCATGGGACGTAATAAATAGTTATGGATGACGTTTTATTTAGATCTTAGGGATGAAAAGGTTCTTATTCATTCCATTAATTATGTATAAGGGTATAAGAATCATGTATTATTTTCATTGTAATCCTTTATTATTGAAGTGATGACATGGATACTCATAGGTGGGGACAGGAATGTCCATATCTGGTGGGATACCATAATGTAATAATTTTCATTCGACCTTAATACTTGTAGTTGGATGGTTTTTTGGATATTTTATTCTACTAAAAAACAGAACAACGTATAAAAATATTTCATTGTAAATTAAAAGTAAAATAGTAGTTTTTTACACATGACCATGGACATAGAAATGGATCACCCTTTGTGAAACATGAATTCTCGTGTTGGAATACATTGAATGGAATTATAAAAACAAGATGATTCATCAACTCGATCTCCAGGTGAGATAAAAACATTGGGATTGGTCTATGGTTATGATGTGTGTACATCATGTATATGTAAAAAAGTTTCACTTTTAAACTATATATTATGAACTACCATGGATACAATTATTGGAATTTGATAAATGTTTTTTGAGGTTAGTACATACCTGAATTCGAGTCTGGTTTCTAGTTGACTTTTGATGATCCAAAGAGGTCATAAGCAGTATGTGAGAAACCACATCAGGCATGCCATTTAGATGAAATGGGTGCAGTCAAATGGTAAAATGAGTATTTTCAAGGAAACATCGGCATGGCCATGATTATTTTGACCTAATGTAATTATACCATTCAATTAAATTTTGAATTATTTTGGGAGTGTGGCTAGGATGCTAAGGGCATGCTTTTGTAACTTATTCTGATGGTGGAAGTATGGTGATTCGGAATTGGCTATTCATGTTTAAAAGAATGGTGAAAATTTCCATAGGAAAATTGTTAAATGATATGAGGATTTGATCTTTTTTAGGCTATACATACTCTAGTAAGTCTTATCTTCCTATTTTGTTTGGGGTTATGAGCAATAGATCGAGTTTTAATGGATTAACTACCATATTCTCAAAATGAAAACGCTAGTCATATTAGGTAATAAAAAATTAAACACATTCATTCATGTAGATATTAATGGACCATGTTGGTTAGTTGTTAATTATTTATCACCCAAGGCTTGTTAGGGACAATAATTTTTAATGTGGGGATGTTATAACATCCAATGTTTTCATCCAGTTGAAAATTTCTAAGGGAAATTGAATTTTAGTTTATTGAATGGATGAAAAACATGAATTCATTATCAAAAGTAAATTCTACGAGATGAAATCTCCAATAGTTTTGTTTTATGATATGTATTAAGTAATGATTAACTAAACATGTGTTCTTATGAGTTTCAGGAGAATCAGGGTCCAAAAGATCAATTTCCAGAGAAACCAACATAGGTGCACTATTGGTGCATGGTTACTTCCAGCCATGCAGACCCAATTGTGTTTCCCATTTATATAGATACATAGATTTTTGGAACTATGTGGAACCCTATAGGATATAATGTGACTATTGTTTTTTTATATAGGTACCACAAAAATTTGGAAGATGGTTTTCCTAACATTTCATTACAACCTAGATGGGTAGGGATGTTCTTGGGCAATAGTACTTCCTAGTTGTAAACTTTGTGAGGAAATTGTTAGATCAAGGGCTTCGTTGTATTGTGGGACCACATGGTTTGGTAACATTTTTTAAAATTATGTTTCATGATTGTGAACTAATTAAAAGTGAAAAATTAACATTTTACCCCTTCAATCTTAAAATGGGTTTACCCCATTTCCTCCCTCATTACTCTCAAAAACCCTCTGTGTGCATTCCCCCTTCCACTTGGGGTAGTTTTCCCCTGTATGGACTTAGAATAATTCATCTTCTTTCTTGTTTGATCATACTGGGAACTTCTATGAGTCCTCTTGATTTTTTATTTGTTTATCTTTTTGTATATAATGTTACCACCAGGAGAGATCTTATTTAATATTTTCAAGGAATTGTTTGTTTTTTCTAATTTCCCTCATTTAAATAGGAATGATATCTCAATAAAAAATGTGTGAATCATCTTAATAATGAGTTATATGTAAAATATATTTCCCATTAGATTTTTTTATTTTACAAATTATTATCATTATGATTCATTCCAGACCTACCATTCATTACTCCTAAAATATGAAATACCTTAAATTGATCATCTAGACTTTGTTTAAACATGCATTTTTACCCTTATAAATTGTTGGCGGTTACATAACTCACCTCAAACAAAACCATGGGATGGTTCTATCATATTTCTGATGAAATATTTTTCCTTATAACCAAAACCCCACTAATTTGTGTTTTGATTATCATTGATTATTGATGTGACTAAATAGTTGTACATAAATTGAAATTAATTAAAAATTTTCATGTAAGAAATAACTAAGCTTGTTTTATCACTTGAGAGTGTGATTTATAAAATGGAATTACTGATGTTTAATTTCATGCTGATAATCATTGGTGTAACTAACTACTTATATGGGATAAGGATTAATGGAATTAATGATTAAATTGAATTGTGTGAATTGAATTAATTAATGTATGTGAATGGTTATATTGTGTCACATGCCCTTCCAGGAATTTATGAATGATTATATATATATGTAATTTCATTAAATATAGATTTTCATTGATACTTCCCACGTACCATGGTGAATTATGAATTGAGATGAGATTATTTATTATACACCTTGGGTGATACATGGATTCCTTGTGTTGGATGCCTTGGATAGGCTTAGAGGTTAAGAAAAACTATAGTATTAATTGATTGATAATTGAATTTTTGATACTGAATATCCTAGATGGGATCAAAGTTGAAATGAATTATGAAACTTCATGGGATATACATGGATTTCTTATATAAAATGCCTTAGATGGGCTCATGTGTTGTATGACGTGATATACACTTTTTGAAATCACTATATTTTGGTATAGAATTCATTGGATGGGCTTAGAGGTTAAATGAGATTATGTATTTCCTTGGTAAACACAGGAATTCTGATGAGGAATTCCTTTCACATGGTCACAGTTCATATATTATTACATTATTCACAATTTATAATTAGTTTACCCTTAATAGAAAAATAAATAATGCTAAAAAAAATTTAGAACCATATATGAATTTCATTATATATGGATTCCTTGTCTAACCTTAGGTCCCTTCGAATGGTGTTGTAGATGGATGTATAGAACTATAGCCATCTATCCTATTTCTTTTCTACTTCACAACTTCTGTAATTAAACACATTCTGCCTTAAGATAAAGCAGGTATGGTCGGTCAGGTGTCCAATAAGGTACCCAAGATCAACACGGTTTTGTTTAAATCATTTATTACTTCTAAAAAATGT
The DNA here is from genome assembly GCA_963277665.1 of Viscum album. Classification (NCBI taxonomy): domain Eukaryota; kingdom Viridiplantae; phylum Streptophyta; class Magnoliopsida; order Santalales; family Viscaceae; genus Viscum; species Viscum album. The sequence goes on from OY728156.1 coordinate 1,978,439,666, forward strand.
TAATTATACCTATACAATTTATATTTTATATTGATGTAATAACTTTCATTAGACATAATTGGTGGTGTCATGTTTAGTTTTACTTTCTCCATGTTCAGGCTGTTGTTTTTTACTGGGAAAAATAATTATATGAAGTTTGGGATCAAAGAGAGAACATGAAAATGGATGATTGATAATCTTTACTTGGGTAGAGTGTGGGATCAATTGACCAAGTAAATTCTCATTATTCATTTAGAGATTAATTGTTTCTATTATGCTTAATTTTTTATAGTTTGTATTGTATACATGATCATCGATTTTACATCATGATAGAATATTAATTTTTTGGTGATATTAGTTTTGGATTTTAGATGTACATTATTATTGGTATTAAATAATTCCATATATTTATTATTTATCTTCAATGTATTTTTATTATTTATTATTTCACTATATTTATTACAAAAATAGAGGTTTTAATCTTTCCACTATACCACCGATAGATCTTCGCTACCAATCACCAACATCTGGAGTACGAGGATACACACTTGAGGCCATGTTTTTAACTATATCACGATATCATATTAGTGGATATTGGGTTGATATGTTATATTAAACCTCCCAGTGACCATAAAAATTCATCAAAATTAGGGTTATATATGGTTTTAGTGGAATATTCTTTTCATCCTTGTAAAACAATAAATGATACCTCCTTGTTTAAATTTTTCTGAGAACATTATGTTATTTGTAAATCCTTCCCTAATGATAGGTTTCTACCAATAATGTTCATGTTCACCATGAAATGTGATAATATATTATAAAACATCTATATAAACTTGCATATATATTCAATCGAGGTACAAAAATCAAAATATCCCAATCTATTGAAAAAGTGAGAAAATATTTCTTATACACATAATCCCTAATCCAAATAATTACTAAATGTAAAAATTGGTATACTCATATGTAAAACCTCCCATGATAACCGTTCAATATATCCCCTCTTCATCAATCCCTCAAAACAACTAGAAAGTAAAAAAAGAAATCACCCACACTTTAGGCTCCATATGATTCTATCACATGTCCTTTAGTGCACTATCCTTTTATAGATCATAGATAGTCAAGATTATAGGTGTTATATTTGGGAATCTTCAGGGTGTGAGTATAAATACATAGTATTAATTCATCACCCCACACATACTTAAATGTTACAAACCCAAATTCATATATACAAAAATATCGGTCTAGTGTAAAAGTAAAAAATTCAAAACAACATACATAATATAATATTAAAATATATATTTTAACTAGATAGTATACAAACCTATACTATGAGAATCATTGTCAGATCCCACCATATTCAATATAATCAACGTATTGATGTCAGGATGTTGGAAGTTCAATATTTCAGTCCATCTCATCTGGGTAATATAACGTATAAGAGTCATCGAATATGATTTTCTCACGGAAAGGGGAGTGAATATACTACATTTGGGGAAAAATCCCACATATTGGAAAATGGGGGAAGTATGTAACAAGATAAATATACATGATCCCATCCCATTAATATTTTCTAAATAAAATCATTACTTATTAAAAAAATTATAAAACATCTACATTACCCATCTATTACACGTACTACTATTTCTGTAACATGTACAAATTTTTTAATATATAAAATAGTGAATACATGTTATTAAAATTTATAGTGCTCTATGAGTAGAACATAGTTCTTGTTAAATTACCTTATTTTACTATTAATGTAATGAAAATTCATTTTATTTTTCCTTTAACTATTATAATACAAAAATTACCAATAGATTATAATGATCAACCATTGAATTCATTTATTAATTATTAATCAAAATCTAACACATTTGGAAATTTAATTCACAAAACGTAAATTAAATAATTTTACTAATAATTAAGAAATATTAATGAAGTTTAATCAACCTTATTGTAGCTTCCCCAAATCCATTACGGTGTATGGGACAGAAAAGGAGTACAACTAAAAAAATTATAGTTTCTATCTTGAGGTCTGAGATAATGGAGTATACCATCAAAAAATCGAAAAACATATTGTAAGAGATATCATGGAATCTATCCACTTATATAAAAGAATATATTACCCAAAGAAGAAGTGACAATATCAAATTTGGTTAACCTTGACTTATCATTTTTAGAAGTCTAATAAGGTTGAATCTAATTAATATTGTGAATTCAAAAATACCTAAATTTTGTGGAAGACAATGTATTCCTATTGTATCCCATCAAAGAAGAGCAGAATGTTTTTGGATGGAATCCATATATTTACCTCTATTAAACAAATCACATGTGATATATTAGAGACACCTTTGTAAAATCATAAAGAATGATCCATATAAAGGGTGAGGATATTTCTTATATGATCATCAAGGTTGAATGGAGGTGGTAAATAATGTAATATCCTGATATGTATATAATTTTAAGTTAAATTTATGGATACAAATAACCAATGTTGTATTTATCAATTAAATTTATATCAAGAATATAACAGGAACCCAGTATAAGTATACTAGGTACTCTGTGGTTCTATATAGAATAAACAGACCAAGAAATCTCTACTGGGTTCCCAGTACCTAGCCACTCAGCACCTAGTGCCTTATATACCTCTTCAAATTCTCTTGTTCACCTATAATACATGTTGAGAACCTATAATTCCCTTATTATTTATATAGACACTCAAAATAAAATTAAAACAATAAATTTAAGGGGAAATAATTGGTAATAGTGTTCAGGGTCTTTATAACCATCCCAATATTATGATTTTCCTCCCTAATAAGATTTAATATACTTTATAAGGGAATAAGGCCGACAATTAAATCGTTATCTTATCTTATCACTCCCATTTTGTTATATACTTATATAAAAGGGCCTAACCTAAATCAAGGGATACACCTTTAATCATATAATATCCAATATTTAATTAATTATATGGATATGATCCTCTATATAATTTTAAATAACTTTTCAACTTAACATCTTTGTATCAAACCGTGTGTCAGTGTTGGGGTACATATCACCTCAATTGAGATACGTAGAAAGTGTTTTACATAAAAATAAGCCATAGTGGAAAGATTAACTAATTTTAATCCTTTATAGATCTTTCATGGATTAAAAATTGCATTCCATATCATAATGTTATATTCAATTGATTTATAATTAAAAAATTAACCAACGATGATTAATTTTTTTGGAATAAGTGATCACCCTTTTTTAATTATAAGGGAATCCTTTGATGGTAAAAAGAGTACATCTTCTAGAACTAAAATGTTTTGAGACATTTCTAAATAATCTTTCCATACTATGATGGCTCTTAAACAATATTAATCTCAATTAATGAAGATTCAACTATCATTGTCCAATATATAGACGAATTGAATGTCCTCCCATAAAATCGCTCAATAAGTTCTATATTAATAGATGATTGGTATCCTTTATCATAGGGTAATTCCACTAGGGGAAGTTGGTCCACTCACCCAATATATCCCCAAAATGAGACAGAAATGGTTCATATTTGGAAACATAAGATCATAATGATTCCTATATGAATTCACTACAAATAAACATGTCGAACACTTCATAACAAGTCATATTCTCTTCACTAGTGCTGTGTACAGACTCACATATGCAAGTGGTACCACCACTTTCAATCCCATAATGGAATCCTATTTCTCAAAAATAATGGATTTTGAACAAATTTAAAGGAATAAATAAAAATATAGATTAAAATATTCAATAATTATACCTCTAATGTTAGAAGTCTCCACTTTATTTTCATAGGTTTAATATTATACAACAAAAACTGTATCTATTTTATCATGATATTCATGTGGTATAAATCTATACAATATAGATTTCATTGTGGTTAACCAGAATAGACATCCCTTATGGACTCCTATAATAGATATACCAAATAGTGGTCAACTACCACTGGTAATATGATTTTATAAATGAGTATGTGATTATTATGAAAACTTATTTCATTAGCTTGCACTTTAAAGTATTCTACATAGAAAAAACCATTATATATGGCTATATTGACATTTACCATGAAATATATTGACATTAAATGTGTGGTTCAACTTTATATTCTCCATACATCCACAATACTATAACATCACATGTGACCATCTAGAACTAGGTGTTGAACATACCCCACTACCCTAATATTATTAATAAGAGGAACCTATGATTTCTTTCTTCCTTCATTACTTTATCCATTAATATAATAATATCCTTAATAACATCTTGGCATAATTATAATTTCTCTTAAAATATATTTAGAATAATTCATGTAATGGGAAACTTTTTTATCACTTCTAAGAATGTGGGAAGGTTGAAAATCATCATTTGAGCCTTTAATGGATATTTCACACCCATCTTGAAGCACCTTTCTATTGAATCATTATCTACCCTTGGATAATGATCAAAGTAAAAGGAAAATTTTATTCATTAATGCATACTCTTAAACATATAAAAAACATTATGGATATTCGTGAACTCATTTTCCTTTACATAAAATAGTGTTTTAAAAAAATAATTATATATATGAAAACACTTCTGAATTCTTCCAACTAAGACATTGGTTTTTCTTTACCTTGATCCTGATATCCCACCACCATCAATCTACCCATTCCAGCTTGAATATTAATATCCCAACTCAGTGTATCTCTGGGGTCTATATTCTCTTAACTATATGGTGGATATGAACAATACACTAATCATGTTCTTATATATATTCCACACACTATAATACCATAATATGATGAAATTGTAAATCTTTTAGGATATCAAAGATTATTATACCAATTTATGGAACCCCTTGAATGGAAATGTGGTGTAATTTAGTAAATTCCTTTAAAGATTGATAATTAAATACAGTTCAATAAGGTGATTCATTCTCATCTTCATCATCTTCTATGGTTGAAAGTATCTACTTAGGATACATAATATATAATAAGGTATAGAAAACATTTATTTCCTCCCCTAAAATTAAAACTAAAATGTTTAGATATGTATTAACAAAATTATATTTGACCCCAGATATCCTTACTCTCATTCATTATTATTTTCCAAAAAACTATTTTTTACAAAATACAATACATAAAACTCCAAATTTATTCATGAATTTTTTAACATAATTTTGAGAGAAAATAATAAATTATTTAGTCAAAATACAAAAAATAATAGTAAACCACACTAACAATGTGAGTAAAAAACGTTCACAATTTGGTCATCTACTCTATGTTCATATTAACCCATTTTTTAGAAATAAATATATATGATAATTATATTTATTTAATATTAATATTTTGGTTATTATAAATTTAAAATTCCTCATACCCATAATATAATCAAGAAGATTCAAGTAGTATAAATTCCATGTGGTGTGACTCATTCTTACATGTCACTTCCTAATATGATGCAAGAAACTCATTTACAGAGGATAGACTAAAATTAATGGAAAGGGAAAGGGGGAATAAAAATCCAATATTTCTCTTATAAACATAGGTTTCCACAATAATTATAATGTACAATAATCATTAATGGGATATGTTTGAGTCACGATGTCCATATCTTTTAAATACGATCAATTCAAATAACTTTGGGGCCCTTAATGTTGAATCTAAAAAAATTTTATAATGACTGTGAAAAAGTTACCCAAATAATACCAAATATGGTCACTATAACACCTCATGTGAACCTACTAATAATTATATTATATAAAAAATTCCATGACTGAGAAAAGTGTTTATAGGATACTATATTCCACTTAAAAAATAATTTAATTAGTGATAGTACCATGGAAAAATTTATGCATGACTCTTAGGGTCATTGAGAATGTATCCATAAACATGTGTATCCCCCATGGGTGTACCTATTAACCAATAAATAGGGAAATATATGTTTAAACAACCACATGATCATTCATACATATTCACTTTATGTTCAAAACATCCACAAGTGAATAAAAATTATAATGGTATGGAGAAACATGTGTGAAAAATAACCAGTAAGTCAAGCAAAAAATAAATATAAGAAGATGTAGAATACATTGTTAAACCTTAAATGGTAACCATATAGTATAAACCCTCTATATCCCCTCCATACACATTATTGTAAGAACCCGTGTTTTTTTTGGAAAGTCATTTTGAGCAGAAATTTGAATTTTTTCTATTGGATGCTCATGAGGGGTAAAATGGTCATTTTCCCTTACTAGATGATCTCAGATAGTTTTTCTGACAGCTCTGTTGGTCTCGGAATTGGGATTTTACCCTAGGACAAGAGTTTGGAGGAAATCTGAGCTGTTTTAATTTTGGCAGAATATTCAACATTTAATATTATTAAATTAAATATTAAATTACTCACGTAGGTTCATTTGGAAATAAATTTTAAATGGAGCATCGGATTGAGATTTTGTCTACACTGTTGAGTCTGGAATGGATTGTTTAGCCTAGGGAAGGCCTAAACTCATGTTGGGAACTAGGGTTGGCCCATGCCCCTTTTTCTTCCTTTTCTTTTCTTCATTCATTTTGTTTTCTTCTCTCTTTTTTCATCCACAATCATGTGCATGCTCCATATTTAATCCTCCATGGAGATGTATTTTGGGGGAATTTGGATATTGAAAGAGAGGGAGTGTTGGTAGGTAATAAGGGTACCGATTTGAAGCTCTCGACGTGCTGAGTTTGCGTGCAGCAACCAGGAGCTGTGAAATCAACTGAAGCTTCATCGGTTTCCACCCAAAGGTAAGGAAATTTATGTTTTTACCATATATCCCATTTAAACATGTTTTTTTAAGTTTTTAAAGCCTTATATTTCTTGCTTGTGGCCTCTTAAGGTCAGATCTATTGTTTTGGGGGCGAAAACTGGTGTTTCACGTGTCTTTAGGGATTTCCCGTCGGAAAACCCAGAATACACGGTTTGTGTTCCAGGGGTACATTCCATGTGTTATTCCCATTTGTGGGAGATTTATATTTCTTAATTACACATCGTGTACTTTGAGTACACTAAATGTAGTGGGTGACCGTGTGGCAGGCCGTGTGGAATAGAACACAGAATAACGTTTTTTTGAAGTACATGTCTTGTATCGTAAAGTACACACCATGTAGTGGTACATGGGAATGTGTTTTAGTAAAAATGAACATGGTGTGACTTTTTGTGAATAGTAAACTCTGTTTACAGTAAGGTAAAAGTCATGTACTATTACACAGGCAGGCCCAATGTGCTCTGGCCATGTACTACTTCAATTTAGTAATTTTGGGATATCTTGGGATCCGGAAGTTAGAATTAGGCATGTGAGTAGTCTATTATGAGAGTTTTTCCATGTAGATCACAATGGTGGAATACTTTTGACATTTAGATGTCATCAAGAGGGGGTTTTGGGGGTTTATATCTAAATTTAGTGGTTCATCCTCCAGTTGCCTAGTTCAGTTGTCACCTGAGAGTGAGACATGGCATGGATGGTAGGATGGGTGTTCGGAAAAACTTAGTTAAGACCTTTAATAAGGGATGATCTATGAGATATCTGCCATAACCTATTCTTTAGGGGATTTTTTCCTTGTGAGACTTTCCATTCTGGCCTATGAGACTTTGAGACCGGGTACTTCTAAGGATCCCCTAAGGGATGCCTTTGCTTATGTGCTGACCTAGGGATTCCCTTGTAGGATCTATCTATTGTTATTCCTTTGATAGGAATAGAGTTATGGATTGACTATGTTTTTCTTAATTTGATTATTCCATGTAGGATTACTATCTTACTCTTTGTTAAGGATCCCACGTAGGATTCCTTCGCTCGTGTTTACATGGAGGATCCCAAGTATGATGCCTCCTCTGTGTTTGACTTGAGGGACCCAGTGGGTGCTCATTCTTTGAATGAACCTGAGTTGTTACATCATGTTTGGTTAGAGATGGTGATCGGGTGTCACCTAGAACCCATGAAAACTGGTGATCCCTTTGGGTTTTTATGTGTTGTTATATTGGGTGTTCGGGTCACCCACACTCATTTCATTATATCTCACTTGGTATGCTGATGTCGTAGTGGTTACCAGAGGTGCTTCTTGGTTGGTGGATACTGAGCCTGACAAGATGTGACTCTCTTGTTTGTTTGGAATCCCATTATTCCTTGTGTGCCTGAGTAGAGGTGTATTGATTGTAAATAGTGTATTTTACTTTGTTGTGGATGTGTTTGCCCATATTTCTTGATTTTTAACCGTTCGGTCTAGCTTTGCATATTAGGCATCCTTATTTCTATGACACATATTGTTAGGATGGAGTGGTTGTATTTATGGCATACTGTTATACTATAGACTGGTTATACAAGTAGTTTTGTAGGTTTACTTTGGCCATATAGCATTACTATGTGTTGAATTATACGGGGTCGTGAGAACCTAGTGTAGTAGACTATAAGGGGATAAGCAGAGTGACCTTCCATAGAGAGTCTTTGAGCATTATAGACTATACGAGGATAGACCGAGTGATCTTTCTCAGAGATTCTTTTGGAATTATAGACTATACGGGGATAGACCAAGTGAGATTCATCAGAGAATCTTTGGGCATTATAGACTATATGGGGATAGACTGAGTGAGCCTCCTCAGAGAGTCTCTATATTTTTTTGTTTGAATGACCTGATTACCATAGGCTATAAGAGGGATTGACTATGTGAGCTTCCTCAGATAGTCTATGAATGACCTGGGCTATAAAGTGAATTGACCAAGGGTGATTCTTTAGAGAGTCTGTGATCATGGGGATATAAGAGGAATTGACTGTGCGAGCTTGCTCAGAGAGTTCCTGACTACCTTAGACTATAAGGGGAATTGACTGAGAGTGCTTCCTTATATTGTCTTATAATTTTGGTATGAAAAAACTAGAGGGGTTATGCTGAGTGTACTACCCAGAGGGTTGTTGGTACTTGTTAGGTAGGACCAGAGGGGATGGCTTTGAGTACTTCTCATCGGGCTACCTATTGTGTTATCTTCTTGCTTGTGTTTGATTTGTTGACCTAGAGGGTTGCTTGTTTTGTTTATCTTTTTTAGAGGCTTATCTATGATGTTGGATGAAGCAGGTACATGTCGATGGGATTACGGACCCAGAGATTGACTTATTTGATTCACGACATGAGTGGCATGACATCCATCTCAATTCCCTTGAATAGGATGTCTATGAGATTGTGCTTAAGGTAATAAGGATCAATTCCTGATGTTGTTCTTGTTATTTGGATCACTTAAACATGAATATTCATATTTATGTATATGTGTATAGGTATGGGACTATACATGTGTATGTATATAGATATGTACATCCATGGTGGCACATGAACAGTTGACAGGGATTACATATCCTGAGTTAAACTGTGGTTGCACGTTTGGTTTATTTCCTTTTGTTTCGTTCCAGTTATGCTGAGCACATTCTTGTTGCATACACTTTTAGCAGCACAGTTATAGGTTTCTTGTCGGGGTGCCCTAGTGAGATTATATCTCACCCCTGCACATGCAACTCGATGTACGTGAAGACCTTATGTCTTCTTTTCAGGTTGAGCATGATTTTCATGGTGGATAGGGCTGAGGCCTTGTGTTGTATGATCGAGCGGAGCTACTCGAGTGGTTCTACATATCGGGCTACTGCAGTTCGACAGTGTCTAGAGATCTGGTAGGTGGATTGGATTTGAGTTAGCAGCAGTTACCTGTAATTTTACTTTCAGTTTATTTTGTACTTGTATCTATATGGTCAGCATGGTGGGTGACCGGTGTTGTATTGTATTGCATAGATGTTTGGGCTTTTACAACTTTTTACTATTACAGCTTGTTCTTTTTCAGTTGTTTATTACTTCTGCACTCTGTTTACTTGGAGATGTGTATGATAATTATTTATTTATGATACTTTCTTACTCTGGTATAAGGTAATAGTCTCCCCAATATCACACCCTAGGCCCTCGTTGCTAGTCGGTAGCCTCTGGCGTAAGGGGTGGCACGCTTGAGGACTTGTGGTGAACTGGATCAGAGAAACAGTTTAATGACTTCCAGGTCGGGATGTTACAAAGTGGTATCAGAGGAGTTTTCTTTCCTGGTAATTACTATTTATGATGTGGTAGACAAGAGTATTAGGAATGTGTCGGAACCTATGATGGATATCGGGCATGTGCGTCGAGAACACTTGTTCTGGTAAGAAGTCCTAGTTGCCGGGGATTGGGATTTTTGTACTGATTTTGTGATGTTATGGTTGTATATAATTTTCTCCTTGAGCGACGCACATGTTGTGTGGTATTTTGATTTACTATGGACCTATTGATCTTGTCCATTAGTAAGATGCCAGGGATAGATTTTGACTCTTGGCCAGTAAAGGAAAGAGGCATCTCTTGCATCATAGTAGGCATGTATGATTCACAGCATATAGGACTGATAGTGTGTGTTTTTACTGATGACTGAGACCTTTGGGTCTACTTACACATTCTTTTTACTGTGATGGAAGGTTATGTGGATCTACTTTGAGGCATTTTTGTTGAGGCTAATGACTCAGTCCTTGTGCATAGGTGGTGCAGTGACCCTAGTTGGTTTATGTGGCATGTGATGCCTTTCTGTTCAACCCTTATTGGGTGTTGTTTCTCGGGTCTGTGGTTTTCTAGTCAAATCATTGAGAACGATGTCGATAGATACCAAGGCTTTTCTTGTGAACTGGACCTCCTTATGGTATTGCTGTATACAGATACCCGATGAGTGTCAGTTCAGTTTCTCTTCTGCTTGGTTTGTGAACTCAAGGGAGTAGTTCCCTTTGGGGATGATCAGAGAGGATCAGGGCCCTTCTAGGTTGTGTTTTGGTTTTGTTTTCATTTGTTAGTTGCGATCTTTACTGTCTTCTTAGAGGTTTTGGGTATTTTGGGCAAGGTGGTTAGACCATGTGACCCATTTGTGAGGATTTTTTTATAGGGCTAGGTGGAATACCTTGTAACGCCTGACCCTAGATACCAAGATTCAGTGCATTATTACATAACATTGGCATGATCACAAAGGATCAAGTCTCTAAAGACCGATTAGTTTAGTAGTCTTGGAAACACTAGATATATTCATAAGTCTTACATTACATCAAATGGTAAAAAAAACTAAAACAACATCTTGTCTTCATATCCCCTCATACTATCCTTGTAGGTCATTCATAAATTACTTCTACTCATCCTGGGAAAAATAAAACACTAAAAGGGGTGAGCTCAGATGCTCAGTAAGGATAACAATATAGGAGAAGCTTTCATAAATAAGAATAAACATTCAAGGCATTGTAGAACTAAAACAAAATCCATTTAAACTTGAACTTCAACATTGTATGGCAAAAATAAAATGAAATAATTCCATTTACTTATTCACATGGATATTCTACTAATCGAATAATCACATGCAATATGAATAACCACTTTCATAATGATAGAATTCATAATTCCATACTATAATAACCACATATCCAAGGCCTCGTGCCAAGACTACAAATAAGATTTTGCCAAGGCCTTATGCCAAGACACTAGTTTGTCTCATGAGACCTACCGATGCATTGAGGAGCTATAGCGGGCTCCACCTGTCACTTATTAAGTCCAATGCATTCCTCATATGAACAGGTTTAAACATAACATAAACATTCGTATTAAAACTAGCATACGAAATGTCATTACTTTAACCACAAACCATGAATGGTATAAAAATAGCACATCCACAGTCAAACATAACTCATTAGATACAATATGGAAGATTGTATTGTATCACATTAACCTCAATCAATAATAAGGAAGGATGTTGACATAGATAAAAATAATCATCAAAACTATTTGAGAGAAATATCCCCCTTTTTCTTGAAATCATTTAAAAGTCACACTATTTGTCAAGAAGCCGTTTAAAAATTAATTTTTGAATCAAAGTGTCCCATACCACATTGAAACTTTCAAAAGGAGTTATAATTTTAAAACTTTAATTTCCATATAAATAAATCCTTAAAACCATTTTTTAAAACATGGACATTAATGAGAAAGATTTAGAAGAATAGGTCTTTAAAACATTCAAAAATGGTATTTTAGTTAGAGTTTCTAACCAAAAGAGAGACACTTGAATACAAATAATTGAGATAATCAAAACTTTGTAATATCATGAGAATAAAAAGATTCATGATATACTATGTCAAAGTACATTATATACACCACATAAAAGTGATTTGGTGTATAACTACAAAGAAGTCTCAATGGAATGTAAATTGAGATGAAATATCTCATAAAGGCTGTATCCTTAGGTTAAGGATAAATCAACGACATAATTATGTGTGACAAATATAAATACACTAAATATGATTTGATATTCAGTGTAAAACAATCAAGGTACATTCACACATATTCTAGTAAACACAACACTAATGAATTGGATGTTTATCTCAACAAATCGAGATTGAGTAAAAATTACTCTTATCAAGTTCATACTGATGACTTGAGAATTTATCAATGGAGTGATTATGTGTATAAAAATTATATCCACAGAAAGGGGAGTGGAAATTAGGACATAATCAAATGAATATTGATTCAACACATAATCATGGAGTAAAATAATCAATGAAGTATGCGTACAACCGAATGAGTGGAAATTGAAATTTCAAATTCCCTTATTGATTTGGTAACATACAAAACATACAACCATGAAAGAAGGATCATTCAATGATGATGTAAATATACATTAATTAAAGTATATTACACAATGAATAAAAACATGGGCAGTACACACACCACATGTAATAAATAAGTGGTGAGCAATAGAATTCTCACGGAATTAAAAGTGAGATAAGAAACCCCTTACTTTGTACTTTTTCCTTGGTCGATGGTAGGTTAAACTCTGTTATAATGGTGAAATAATTGTTATTAAATTATTCAATAATCATATAAATTAATATGATATCATATATGATCTTTTAACATTTCTTTGTTAATAATATCTTAGAATTATTGTCGTTTCGGGTGTTAACTTACTCGTTTTCTTTTATATGTTTTGTTACGTAAGCCGTGGTTTTCGTGGATAGGTTGTATCATATTCATATCCAGAATTATATAAAGTCATTAAACATTATTTTTAAATCATAAAATGATAATTATACTAGAATGGATACGATAGAGAATGAATCTCATCGCGTTCGTGGAGACGGTAGTCCGTACGTACGCACGAGCGACAATATCATTCTTTTGATATTAAAATAATATATAATTGGATGGTATATCATATATACAGAATAATTATCATGTTATATTTATTATTTACATGAATTACACATCATTATTATACCCATCCAAATAATAATTTATTGAATAACAATTACACCATGACGTGGAGACGGTAAGCCGTACGTACGCACGTATGTTGACAGGTTATTCAAAGGATGGATAGAATAGTGAATATGGTTGTACCATATTTATAATAACATCACAGTATATATAAGATACTGTAGTTTTTATTTTATAATGGTAATAACAATTAATGAATAAGTGGAAGAAGAAAGGAACTTGAAAAGGGGTGGTGAAAACATTACCTCTTCTTCGGGTTCTTCCTTTTGATTTGATCAAAAGGGCACTTTGGTTGGCTTTTTGATCAAACTAAGGCCTCTAGGATGTATTGAGGGAAGTTGGGAGAGTATTTGGGTAGATTTTGGCCGAACCAAAATGCTTTGAAGGTGTGAATAAATGAGAAGGAGGAGTGCCCTTTTATAAGAGGGGTGAGGGGCACCATTGGAAAAGCTAGAAATATTAATTTATAATAAATTCATATTCAGTTTCTAATTGCTCCAAAGTGGATTATTTAAATTTTAAGGAGGGGATGGGTCGAAAACCACTCAAACAATAAAATTTAGACTGTTTTGGGTACTTATATTAACCTTATCTTTAAGTATTAACTCTAAGTTAATTAGTTTCAATTTTACAATGTCACTTTGTATTTTAATATTATATAGTTAATAAACTTATTATATACATCCAAGAGACCTTGAAGTGGTCCATTAATGATAAACCTATGATTATTTAAGTCTCTTGGCCGAACCATAGATTTCTAGGAATTTAATATTAATTAATAATGTAATATTTGTTTTAAAAACTCTTTTATGTCAATTTTGACACTATTCAATAGTTGATTTTTGTGAAACTCATAAAAGAATTATTACTTCTAAAAAAGTCAATTACATCAATTATAATATGTCATATTATCCTATAAAATTATTTTAATTCATTAAAAGTCTCAAATTATATTTATTTTGGTATTTATAAAATAAATTATTTTAATTTGTCACTATTATGGAAATTACTACATCATAATTGTGTCATAAATAAATTAAAATATATAAAGTCTAAAAATTATAAATAAAATATCATTATGTATTAAATCTTTTTATATTTCTAATTAATATTTATAGTCGAAAATCCAACATATATAACCCTATGTAAAAATTGTTTTTCTAAAAGATATATGCTTATGTCATTTTTGTACTTATTTTAACTTAATTAGAATAAAGTGTCCCTATCACTTAGAAGTGGATCCATGGGGTCCCAAAATCGACCCAAAGATGACCATGTCCGGCCAGTTGTCAACCAATAGGGTTAAGTTAGGTGTTAAGGTAATTTAGTATTATTATAATATTATTTTTTAACCCTTATTTAACGAATATACCCTTTAACCATGGTAAATAAAATATTTACCGAAGTAATTATTCAAAATGTCTAAAAATAAAAGTTACCTATTTACAAAATTCGAACATCCTGATTCCAAATATGGAATCCATTTTTCCAAATTCAAAATACATAAGTGGAAGAAATTATTTTAAAATTAATTCCCATTGTTAAAACAAAAAGCGTGTTTTTATGAGATAATAACTATCAAAAGATTGACACTTGTTTATGTCTGATTTAATTTTGAAATTATGTCCAATGACAAACATTGAATTAAATGGTAAAAACATATTCTAAATATACTTTAAAACCACTCAAATTAATAATTTACCAATATTAATTATTTTGATTAAAAAAGTTGTTTTTAATTAAAATTTAGTAATTTTCACTATTCATCAAAATATGAAAGTTATCCGAAAAGAACCAAAATTTCACCCTAGGATAATTTTGATATTCCGAATCCAAAAATGAAGTCCATCTTGAGAGATAGAATTTATAAAATTTCAAAAAGTAGGTATTACTATTCATAACGGCTAGTTCGATTGGTTGTGGTGTGTTAGAATCTCGAAGTTGCGTACAATGCACGCCATTGCATTATTCAAAGGGAAACATACCGTGGAAGCTTGGAGTGTTACATTCTCCCCTCCTTCAATAAATTGTGTCCTTACAATTTTTTAAAATTGGGATTGAAAATATAATGGAAAGTCCCACATCGGAAAGAGAGTCAATAAAACTATCACTTTAAAAGAAAGGAAGAGAGGTAGAAAGGTCTCCCAAGATAACTCATACTAGGATTCCACATAGGAAAACATTGATATGGAATATAAACTAAGTGTTCAGTTATAATGAAGAGGTATAGAAAACATGATCAGTAGAATGTTAACAATAAAAAAATCACAAACTTGTGTTGGGACAAACGGTCCTTAGTCTCCCAGTAGGAAAAGTAAACGGACAACATTTTGTTGTTTTAAGTTACATTACATATGGATGAGGAATTAATTTATGATATTGACTAAGAACATAAAGATATATACTTACTTTTTAAGTAGAGTTTCATTATTTAATAACTTTTTACCACTAACTCATTTTTTTGAACAATGAGTATTCAAGAATTCTTGGTCATAATGAAAGAGTTAGAATAAACATCTATAGAAATACATGATCCATGTAGGATAAACTATATATTTAACTTTTCTTTAGAGATTAATCAAAACCAAAATGGTTAGTATAATATTTGATGACCCCCCCCCAATGGATATCCATTAGAGAAAAAAGACTAATCTTAATTTCTAAAATTAATCCATCAATACCCCAAAGTTAAATAAATATCATTCAATAATCAATTGTTCTTAAAATCCTTCAATACAATCCAAACTAATTTTGAAACTCAAAACATATAAGAATGTAGTCTTCTATGTTAAATTGTATCTCCAAATGACATTAAATACTCTTAATGTCACATACTTAAAAGTAATTAACCTCATCACATATTCTCTATTATAGGTTAATCATTTCCATAAATAACCCAAATCACTATAAATCCACAATAAAAACGTAGATAAAAATCCACCATTACTCTACAAATGAAACCCCATAGTATTCTATTTTCCTAGGGCATATAGTGTTCCCAAAAAAGCAAACATCTTCCAAAATAACTTTTATCACTTAATCACCAAATCATTTTCCTATACCAAGGGTATTCATTTGATAAGACATAAGAACCCAAATCAATATAATATTGATCAATAAAATCATTTAACGAAAAATAATTAGTCACACTATCCAGGGACATCAAGTAGTCTAGTGGTAGGCGATAAATCCCAATCGCACTTTGGTTGTGGGTTCGATTCCCACAGTTTTGTCCGACGTGACGGGTTGTCACATGGTCTGCGTGTTGTCCTTTTCAAAAACTATATTTTATAACATTACCAAAATGAGATAAATTCCTCAAAATAACCATAACATAATTTAACCACAAATGTTATCTCATACCTTGCATTTTCATCCCAAATTATAATAATTTGTAATTTCCTCAAACCCAATGATCATATAAAACCAAATGGTTATTTGTAACTATATCCATAAGTGAAAAGATAATTCTTCCATAAATATCATTCTCACATAGAAAACATTAGGGTTACAAATACAAGAGAAAATTACTCTATAGTAAACCCTTCAACAAGGATCACTAATAATTTTTAAACATTTATCCAACCATTTATTTCCACATAGCTTCCTCTCTGACCAAGAAAACATCCTATAGAGTAGGAAATTCACTCAGGTAATGGCCAGGTCCCCTACATTTACGGCAAATTATTGTAAATGGATTCTTGGGACCATTTTTATCTTCTTCCATAGTACTCTTCATTTTTCTTCGAAAATTATTCACTTTATTTCCTTCCTTCCCGCACGTAAAGCATTTATTTTTCCCATTTAGACACTTTCCTGGGTGTCTCCTTCCATATTTCCTGCAAGATGGAAATTGAGGATTTCTTTCTCCATGGTCTACACTACTGGAGCTCTTATCATTCATAACCTTTCTCTTCTTTGTTGGGTCCGGTAATTGGTTAATATATATATTGTTGATCATATTTTTGGAAAATTGATTTGGCATAAAGATGATATCATTTATGCCTATCAACATTCCATTTTTTTTCTCATTTCCACCACCGTTCCCACCTTGTACATCATTCTCAAAGTCACTATGACTTCCTTGGAATCCAGTCATTGACTAAAACCAGAAAGCAATGTGTGAGTAATAGTAGTCATACAATCATTTAGAGATTAACATGTCACCATATTCTCAATTTGAAACATATTAGGATTAAACAAAGTCATTTAATCTCATCTTATATATATATTACTTCAAATTGGTTTGTAAAGAAAATGTAAATTATCCTAAGAATATCCCCCGGGAGTGTCGTAACCAAGAGTGCAGCATGGCCTGTTGTCATGCACCAGTTCCCGTTCGAGTCTAGCTCAAAGCAGTGTTTTTAGGTTTGACCCCTAGGTAAATTTGTGCCAGAGCTGCCTCTACCTACTCATATCCATATAGGGATGTATTTCTCAGAAAACTTACAAAATCTCTACAATACCAAAATTCTAGGAAGTTATTCCATGCTAATCCTAAAAGTTCATCTTAGGTCTACGTGCTCTAATCAGAGTTTATGTAAATCTAGCTTCCAAGGTTTATACTAAACTTCCTCTGATACTAGCTGTAACGCCCGACCATAGATACCCAGAGTCAGTGCATTATTACAAAATATTGGCATGATCACAAAGGATCAAGTCTCGAAAGACCGATTAGTTTAGTAGTCCTGGAAACACTAGATATATTCATATGTCTTACATTACATCATAAGGTAAAAAAACTAAAACAACATCTTGTCTTCATATCACCTCATATTATCCTTGTAGGTCATTTATAAATTACATCTTCTCATCCTGGGAAAAATAAAACACTGAATGGGGTGACCTCAGATGCTCAGTAAGGATAACAATATAGGAAAAGCTTCATAAATAAGAATAAACATTCAAGGCAATGTATAACTAAAACAAAAGCCTTTTAAACTTGAACTTCAACATAGTATGGCAAAAATAAAATGAAATAATTCCATTTACTTATTCACATGGATATTCTACTAATCGAATAATCACATGCAATATCAATAACCACTTTCATAATGATGGAATGCATAATTCCATACTATAATAACTACATAGCCAAGGCCTCGTGCCAAGACTACAAATAAGATTTTGCCAAGGCCTTGTGCCAAGACACTAGTTTGTCTCATGAGACCTACCGATGCATCGAGGAGATATAGCGGGCTCCACCCATCACTTATTGGGTCCAATTCAATCCTCATATGAACAGGTTTAAACATAACATAAACATTCGTATTAAAACTAGCATATGAAATGTCATTACTTTAACCACAAACCATGAATGGTATAAAAATAGCACATCCACAATCAAACATAACTCATTAGATACAATATGGAAGATTGTATTGTATCACATTAACCTTAATCAAGAATAAGGAAGGATGTTGACATAGATGAAAATAATCATCAAAACTATTTGAGAGAAATATCCCCCTTTTTCATGAAATCATTTAAAAGTCACACTATTTGTCAAGAAGCCGTTTAAAAATTTATTTTTGAATAAAAGTGTCCCATAAGACATTGAAACATTCAAAAGGAGTTATAATTTTAATACTTTAATGTCCATATAAATAAATCCTTAAAACCATTTTTTAAAACATAGACATTAATGAGAAAGATTTAGAAGAATAAGTCTTTAAAACATTCAAAAATGATATTTTAGTTAGAGTTTCTAACGAAAAGAGAGAAACTTGAATACAAATAATTGAGGTAATAAATTTTTTTTAATATCTTGAGAATTAAGGGATTCATGATATACTATGTCAAAGTACATTATATACACCACATAAAAGTGATTTGGTGTATAACTACAAAGAAGTCTCAATGGAATGTAAATTGAGATGAAATATCTCATAAAGGCCGTATCCTTAGGTTAAGGATAAATCAACAACATAATTATGTGTGAAAAATATAAATACACTAAATATGATTGGATATTCAGTGTAAAACAATCAAGGGACATTCACACATATTCTAGTAAACACAACACCAATGAATTGGATGTTTATCTCAACAAATCGAGATTGAGAAAAAATTACTCTTATTAAGTTCATACCGATGACTTGAGAATTTATCATGGAGTGACTATGTGTATAAAAATTATATCCACAGAAAGGGGAGTGGAAATAAGGACATAATCAAATTAATAGTGATTCAACACATAATCATGGAGTAAAATAATCAATGAAGTATGCGTAAAGACGAATGAGTGGAAATTGAAATTTCAAATTCCCTTATTGATTTGGTAACATAAAAAACATACACCCATGAAAGAAGGATCATAAAATGATGATTTAAATATACATTAATTAAAGTATATTACACAATGAATACAAACATAGGAAGTACACACACCACATGTAATAAATAAGTGGTGAACAATGGAATTCTCACAGAATTAAAAGTGAGATAAGAAACCCCTTAATTTGTACTTTTTCCTTGGTCGACGGTAGGTTATCCTCCGGTATAATGGTGAAATAATTGTTATTAAATTATTAAATAATCATATACATTAATATGATATCATATATGATCTTTTAACATTGCTTTGTTAATAATATCTTAGAATTATCGTCGTTTCGGGTGTTAACTTACTCGTTTTCTTTTATATGTTTTGTTACGTAAGTCGTGGTTGTCATGGATAGGTTGTATCTTATTCATATCCATAATGATATAAAGTCCTTAAAAATTATTTTTAAATCATAAAATGATAATTATACTTGAATGTATACGATAGATAATGAATCTCATCGCGTTCGTGGAGACGGTAGCCCGTACGTACGCACGAGCGACAATATCATTCTTTTGATATTAATATAATATATAATTGGACGTTATATCATATATACAGAATAATTATCATGTTATATTTATTATTTAAATGAATTAAACATCATTATTATACCCATCCAAATAATAATTTATTGAATAACAATTACACCACGACGTGGAGACGGTAAGCCGTACGTACGCATGTATGGTGACATGTTATTCTAAGGATGGATAGAATAGTGAATATGGTTGTACCATATTTATAATAACATCACAGTATATATAAGATACTAGAGTTATTATTTTAGAATGGTAATAACAATGAATGAAGAAGTGGAAGAAGAAAGGAACTTGAAAAGGGGTTGTGAAAACATTACCTCTTCTTCGGGTTCTTCCTTTTGATTTGATCAAAAGGGCTCTTTATGTTGGCTTTCGGATCAAACTAAGGCCTCTAGGTTGTATTGAGGGAATTTTTGAGAGTATTTGGGCAGAGTTTGGCCGAACCAAAAGGCATTGAAGGTGTGAAGAAATGAGAAGGAGGAGTGCCCTTTTATAAGAGGGGTGAGGGAACCTTTGGAAAAGCTAGAAATATTAATTTATAATAAATTTATATTCAGTTTCTAATGGATACAAAGTGGATTATTTAAATATTAAGTTAGGGATAGGTAGAAAACCACTCAACCAATAGAATTTATATAGGTTTGGGTACTTATATTAACCTTATCTTTAAGTATTAACTCTAAGTTAATTAGTTTCACTTTTACAATGTCACTTTGTATTTTTATATTATATAGTTAATAAACTTACTATAAAAATCCAAGATACCCCCAAGTTTTCCATTAATGATACACCTATAATGATATAAGTCTCTTGGCCGAACCATATATTTTTAAGAATTTAATATCAATTAATAATATAATATTTGTTTTAAAAACTCTTTTATGTCAATTTTGACACTATTCAATAGTTGATATTTGTAAAACTCATAAAAGAATTACTAATTCGAAAAAAGTATATTAAATCAATCCTAATATGTCATATTATCCATTAAAATTAGTTTAATTCATTAAAAGTCTCAAATTATATTTATTTGGGTATTTATAATATCAATTATTTTAATTTGTCACTATTATGGTAATTACTGCATCATAATTGTTTCATAAATAAATTACATTATTTAAAGTATAAAAATTATAAATTAAATATCATTATGTAGGAAATATTTTTCTCTTTCTAATGAATATTTATAGTGGAAATCAAACACATATAACCCTATGGAGAAATTGTTTTTCTAAAAGATATATTCTTTTGTCATTTTTGTACTTATTTTAACTTAATTAGAATAAAGTGTCCCTATCACTTACAATTGGGGCCCTGGGGTCACAAAATAGACCCAAAGATGCCCATGGTCGTCCATGTATCAACCAATAGGGTTAAGACACGTTTTAGTTTAATTTAGTATTATTATAATATTATTTTTTAACCCTTATTTACCGGATTTACCCTTTAACCATAGTGAATAAAATATTCACCGAAGTAATTATTCAAAATGTCTAAAAATAAAAGTTACCTATTTACACAATTTGAACATCCTAATTCAAAATATGGAATCCATTTTTCCAAATTCAAAATACAAAAGTGGCAGAAATTAATTTAAAATTAATTCCCATTGTTAAAACAAAAAGCGTGTTTTTAAGAGATAATAACTATCAAAAGATTGACAGTTGTTTATGTCTGGTTTAATTGTGAAATTATTTCCAATGAAAAACATTGAATTAAATGGTAAAAATATATTCTAAATATACTTTAAAACCACACAAATTCACAATTTACCAATATTAATTATTTTGATTAAAAAAGTTGTTTTTAAGTAAAATTTAGTAATTTTCACTATTCATAAAAATATGATAGTTATCTGAAAAGTACCAAAATTTCACCCTAGGATAATTTTGATATTGAAAATCCAAAAATTAAGTCCATTTTGAGAGATAGAATTTATAAAATTTCAAACAGTAGGTATTACTATTCATAACGGCTAGTTCGATTGGTTGTTGTGTGTTAGAATCTCGAAGTTGCGTACAATGCCCACCATTGCATTATTCAAAGGGAAACGTACCATGGAAGCTTTGGGTGTTACATACTTGGAGACCCTTGGTTTTGACTCAATCCTTTGTAGGTTGATGTCTGTTCCGTTCTAGGGAAACCTGTGTGAAATTGGTTGACTCGTGCCTGAATCGTGGTCGGGATTTGGAAGGATGTTAGTGTGGCTTGGAGGGAGCTAGACACGCCTTTGGTGAAATCTTAGTGTACTCTTATAAGAGGCAATAATGTGCTATCCTGATTCATCTTGTGTATTCTAAGAGAGCTTCGACCGTATATTGAGATCCTTTTTCTTTCTTATTGTCCATCTGTGTTGCGGATGGAAGCTCTTCAGGTTATGCCCTCAGAGATGTGTAAGGAAATCCATATGGTGGGGAGTGCACTATTGGCCTTTTGAGGGTGGTTTTCCTTTTTTAGGTTAAACTTCGTTGTTTTCCAGGATATTTTGAGCTTAGAGTTTCTTTTAAGATGATGAAAAGGGTATTCTTATGGTAGGGAGTACCAGTTGGGTCATAGTTGAATATCTTCTGGGTAGAAGGTGGTGGTTAATGCTATAAGGTTGGTCATTGGATAGTCTAGATAGCTTGGTCGTGTAGATGCTCAGGTTATGATCATGGATGATGGTCCATTCAATAGGCTTCTCAGGGACGAGATGGTTTATGGGGAGGAGTTTGTAAGAAACCGTGTTTTTTCGGACAATCGTTTTGAGTAGAAATTTGAATTTTTACTGTTGGATGCTCGTGAGGGGTAAAATGGGAATTTTACCTTTCCAACTAATCTCAGATAATTTTTTTTGATAACTCTGATGGTCCCATAATATGGATTTTACCTTAGGACATGAGTTTGGAATAATTCTGAGCTGTTCGAATTTTGGCAGAATATTTAATATTTAATATTATAAATTAAATATTAAATTATTCAAGCACATTCATTTGAAAATAATTTTTAAACAAAGAATTGGTCTGAGATTATGTCTGCACTGTTGAGTTTGTAATGGAGAGTTAATCCAAGGAAAGTCATAAACTTATGTCGGGCGTCGGGGCCGGCCCGAGCCCCTTTTTCTTCCTTTTCTTTTCTTCTTTCCTTTTCATTTCTTCTCTCTTCCTTCCACCTCCTTCTTGAGCATGCTCTATATGTGCTCCCCCATGGACCTGCCTTTTGGGGGAATTTGGAGATTGAGAAAGAGGGAGAGTTGGGAGGCAATAAGGGTACCGATTTGAAGCTCTTGATGGGCTGAGTCGGCGTGGGGCAACGAAGAGTAGTAAAATCAATCGATGCTTTCGTGGCTTCCGCTCAAAGGTAGGTCCATTTATTTTTTTTTCCATAGATCCCATTTAAAGATGTTTTTTATGTCTTTAATGAATTATATTTCTTTCTTGTGGCCTCTTATGGTCGGATCTAATGTTTCGGGGGTGAAACGGGCATTTCGGGTGTTTTCAGGGATTTCTCGTTGGAACACCCGGAATACATGGTGTGTATTCCAAGGGTACACACCATGTATTCTTCCCATTTTGGGGAAGACAATGTTTTATTAAGTACATACTGGGTACTTTTAGTACATGTCGTGTAGTGGGTGGTCGTGTGGCTGGCCGTGTGGAATATAACACAAAATATTGGTTTTTTATGTACACACCGTGTACAGTAAAGTACACACCGTATAGTGGTACTTGGGCAAGTGTTTTAGTGGAAATGAACATGGTGCGACTTTTTGTGAATAGTACATTCTTGGTACAATAAATTACACGCCGTGTACTATTACATAGGTAGGCCCAATGTGCTCTGGCCATGTACTACTTCAATTTAGTAATTATGGGATATCATGGGCTCTGGAAGTCAGAATTGGGCCTCTGAGTAGTTGATTTTGAGTGTTGTTTCATGTAAATAACAATGTTGGAATAAATTTGACATTTAGATGTCATATAATGGGTGTTTTGGGGGGTTTTATCTAAATTTATGGGTTCTTCCTCCAGTTATCGAGTTGGGTTGTCACCTGATAGTGAGACTTGGCATGGATGATAGGTTGGGTGTTCGGACCAACATAGTTGATACCTTTAAGAGGATATGAGCTATGAGATATATCCAGTAACATATGATTTATATGATGTTTTCCTTGTGAGACGTTCCCTTCTGGCCTATGAGACTTTGAGATTGGGTATTTCTAAGGATCCCCTGAGAGATTCCTTTGCTTGTGTGCTGACCTAGGGATTCCCTTGTATGATATCTATCTTTTTCTTCCTTTGATAAGAACCGGGTTATGGATTTCCTATGTTGTCCTTCCTTTGAGGATTTCGTGTAGGATTCCTCCCTTAATCTTTTCTAAGGATCCCGCGTAGAATTACTTCTCTTGTGTTTAACTGGAGGATCTCGAGTATGATGCCTTCTATGTGTTTGACTTAAGGGACCCAGGGGGTTCTCATTGTTTGACTGACCATGATTTTTTACGTTAGGTTTGGTTAGAGATGGTGATCGGGTGTTACCTAGAACCCGTGCCATACTAGTGATCCCTTTGTGCTTTGGATGTATTGTTGGATTGGGTGTTTGGGTCACCCTCACTGGTTTTTTTATATCTAACTAGGTTTGCTAATGTTGTAGTGGTTACCAGAGGTGGTTCTTAGTTGGTGGCTACTAATCCTGACGTGATGCATCTTTCTTTTATGTTTGGATGCCTACTATTCCTTGTGTGCCTGAGTAGAGGTTTTTTTATTGTAAATAGTGTATTTTACCTTTCTGTGGATGTGTTTTCCAATGTTTCTTGATTTTTTACCATTTGGTCTATCTTTTCCTGTTAGGATACCTTGATTCCATGTCTAGTATAGTTAGGATGGAGTGGTCGTATTTATGACATACTGTTATGTTGTAGACTAGTTTTCCAAGTAGTTCTGTAGGATTACATTGGCCATATAGCATTACTATGCAATGAATTACATGGGGTCGTGAGAACCTAGTGTAGTAGACTATAAAGAGATAGTCCGAGTGAGATTCCTCAAATAATCTTTGAGAATTATAGACTCTACAGGGATAGACTGAGTGAGATTCCTCAGAGAGTATTTGGGCATTATAGACTATATGGAGATAGACCGAGTGAACTTCTTCAGAGATTCATTTGGAATTATAGACTATATAGGGATATACCAGGTGAGCTTCCTTAGGGAGTCTCTATTTTGTTTGTTTGAATCACCTGATTACCAAAGGCTATAGAAGGGATTGACTATTCCAGATTCCTCAGAGAGTCTATGAACGACATGGGCTATAAGGGGAATTAACCGACTGTGCTTCCTAAGAGAGTCCTTGACCTTGGGTCTATAAGGGGAATTGACTGTGGGGGAATCCTTAGAGAGTTTCTGACTACCTTAGACTATGAGGGGAATTGATTGAGCGTGCTTCCTTAAGGAGTCTTATAATTTTTGTATGACCAATCCAGAGGGGTTAGGAAGAGTGTACTTCCCAGAGGGTTGTAGGTACTTATTAGGTAGGACCATAGAGGATGGTTGTGAGTACTTCCCAGAGGGTTACCTGTTGTGTTATCTAATTTCTAGTTTTGGATTTGTTGAACTGGAGGGTTGCTAATTTTGTTTGTCTTGTTCAGAGGCTAATCTCTAGAGTTGGATGAAGCAGGTACATGTCGTTGGGATTACGGACCCATAGATTGACTTATTTGATACACGGCTTGAGTGGAAAGACATCTAACTTAATTCCCTTCAATAATATGTCCAGGAGATCGGGCTTAATGTCCCAAGGATCAACTATTGATGTTGTTATTTTTATATGAATCACTTAATCATTAATATTCATATTTATGTATATCTGTATAGGTATGCGACTATACATGTGTACGTATATCGATATGGGCATCCATGGTGTCACTTTCCCAGTTGACAGGGATTACATACCCTGAGTTCAACTGTGGTTGCACATTTGGTTTATTTCCTTTTGTTGTGTTCCAGCTATGCTGAGCACATTGTTGTTTCATACACTTTTAACAGCACAATTAATGGTTGATTTTCAGGGTTCCCTACTGAGATTATTTAACACCCTTGCATGTGCACCTCAGTGTACATGTAGAACTACTGTCTCCTTTTCAAGTTGAGAACGAGTTGCATGGTGGATAGGGCAGAGGCCCAATGTTGCATTATCGAGCGGTGCTACTCGAGTGGTTCTACTGATGGGGCTGCTGCAGTTCGACAGTGTCTGGAGATCGGGTACATGGATTGGCTCGGAGTTAGTAGCAGAGCCCTATACTTTTACTTTTAGTTTCTTTTGTACTTGTATCTGCATGGTCGGCCCAGTGGGTGAGTAGTGTAGTATTGTATTTCATAGCTTTTCAGGCTTTTATAGCAAATTTACTATTACGGCCTTTTCTATTTCAGTTGTTCATTTTTTCCGCACTTTGATTACTTTCTATTTTGTATGATAATTAGTTATTTTTGTTGTTTTCTTAGTCTTTTATGAGGGAATAGTCTCCCCACTATCACACCCTAGACCCTTACTGCTAGTCGGCAGCCTCTATCGTACGGGGAGGCGAGCTTGAGCCCTTATAGCGAACCATCTCGAAGCACTAGTTTAGTGGCTTCCGGGTCAGGATGTTACACTTATACAAATTTAAAAAGAAACAATCCACACTTAAAACTCTATGTAGTACTACCCTATGAGATCTGATTCTATTATCTTACCATGATCACATAATCATGTACCAACATGTTCATTATAGTCATGTATAGTGTGTGAGTATAATTACCAAATAAGAAGTAACTACCCCGCCCTTACCTACCTATCATAAACTCGTGTTTATGTAAAATTAATATATTTCTAATGTAAAGGAAATCAAGTCACACCAACGTACATAACAAAACATTAAAACCCAACCTTTTCACCTAGAAAGTGTATCTCCCTATGTTGAGAGGATTATAAAAAAAATAATTATTTTTGGATAGGCCTCGTAATAATGTCAGTTTGAATGTAGAGATATCATACAACCTCTACCTACAATGTAATAGAACATAAATTATTTTTGGAATAATCCCATCCAATAGAAAGGGGAGTGGATATACTATAGTATGGTCTAAGGACCCTCTTTTGGAATAGAGGGAAAAGGTTTACCATGTTTAGGTGATGTGAGAACATTCCCCTACCATTTTGTGAATCGTGTTCTACCTACATAAAAAATATACCAAACAACTATATACCCCTACGAATGCACATATTAATTTTCAAGTACCATGTAAAACTCATGTAATAGATGAAAAGAATTGAGATTATAATTTAGATTATATTATGTGTATAACATTAATGATTCCAAAATTGTTTATTTTAGTAGCCTAGGTAGAAATTAAACATTTTTTCTCCATAAAAATAATGGTATTAATGTTTCCAAAAATAACATCATGCTAGCCCAGGGTATACTTGTTAAATTTATAAATCAAAATCAATCCACATAAACATTTTAATTATTCTAAAATTAATCTTATGAATGATTTATAATTAAAAAAATATTTTAATAAAGTTCACTCGACCATATGTTGGGTACATTCAATCCATTAATGGGTATGAATGGGAATATGGGTAATCCTATAAAAATATTTATTGTATCTTTATAATTACCTTTATTTTATTATATAAAAATTTACTTTTGAATAAACAGGTTTGTGCTATATCACGTATTATTGTATATTATAATATAATTTCACTAGATAATAAAAATAAAAATAAATATTTATTAGTTTTGAGGATTAAATATTGTTAATAATTATGGTAATAATATGACCAATGGGAATTATGAATGATTATAATTATTACCATTGGTATTGTATCTATTATAAAGGTACCATTATAATTATTGTGTTTTAGGTTTAATGATAAAATATAATTGATTAAAAGGGGGAAATTATTGCCTCAATCAATATGATTATCTCTTATGAATTTCATTTGTAATATCATGAGAGGGAGGTATAATTTTTGGGGATCACTAATTATCACGCTCAATATAAACTTAAAAAGTTAGGCATAAGTGGAATCACTCCTAAGATACGTTTCAGTTATTGAAAATCACCACTAGATCGATGTTGTCTGAAATACTCAATGAAAATAAAAAAAAATTTACATCGTACCTTGAGGGATTATATGGGCATGCTAAGGAATTTTTATCTACTAAATAGAAAGTATGAAAATCTAAATTCCAATGTAAGTTAAATTTCCATTACCCAAAAACCACATTCTATTAAAATGGATATGATTTTGATTCTATATTTGTAATCAAGATGTCCACATTAGTAAATGATGAAATTTGGAATCTTTTATATAAATAGTAAATTAATGTTTGAGTATATTAATAATTGAAAATAATATAATCATATATTAAAGATTAAAGTATGATGGAATAAATGTTAAATATAAAGAAAGAAAAATTATAGTTTTTTTATATTTATATATATTAAAATTACTATAATTTTAATAATAATTTTAGAAAATGGTTTTAGGAAACCATATATATTTGTGTTAATAATTAGTGAGGTTGGTTTTATATTTAAATTATATAATATATTTTTTCATTGATTTTTCTAATAGAATCAATGGGATCTCTGAGCCTTGTAAATTTTGATGGAATGATAATATTCATTTAGAAGGTTGGTAAGGTTGTTCTGAGTTTATTGAAAGTGAGATTTGATTAAATATATTTATAAGAATAGGTTTTTTCTTTAATTTATTGATCATATAAAGTAAATTTAGTGATTCAATTATGAAATGACATTTCATTATACTCCACCAGATGGACCTCCATGAATGTCATATGTTAGAGCAACTAGTCTGACCAGTTGATCACGATTACGTAATAGAGGTGATAATAGATAATGAGGAATATCATTATGGTGATATAATGTAACAAGATTATTTAATGATATTAGTGATCTTACTATATATCAAGATATATGGGTTGTAATCCTTATGAATGACAAAATTATATTTAGTGTTTTTTATGGAAACAAGATGAATGTTCAAACCATGTAATCTCTATGGGTATGATTTATTTTTTTCCATTATTTATTTTACCTGAATTATAATTTTTGATTTGTTTTAAAAAGTGAGTTAGAGGTGAAACATAGTTTTTTTATTAGGGTGAAATATTGATCCTTCTTCTAATACATTAAGACTATGAAAAGTTCTATATGTTTGAAATCATTTTTAAAGAATATTCAGTGAGGGAGATAATTTAGTGAACTCACATTCTATCTTATGGTGATTTCATAGCTCCTTGTTTCTCAAAAAGTGGAATCAAATCTTGTTTTAGAACATGGTCATACACAATCATAAATATGTTAGGACATATTCACAATTTACATGTGTTATATTGTTTTATTTTTTGATTACTATTGTTAATATATATACCATTATATGATAGAAACATTCAAATTTAAATGTTTAATGGAAGAGACATTATTTTTTGGAGGATGGTGATATATTATTTTTTCATACAAAAGGATATGAAAATTCTATTAGGTATAGTCAATTTGGAACATATGGGGAAATTTTAAGTGGTTTTTTTTAATAAAATCATGCTAATCATAGAGGATTTCATTGTCACAAAATGTGACCTTCAACATCCTATAGAAGAATATTATAGTTAAGTTGAGGATACAAAATTTGATATTTATGATAATGAAACACTTTTAAAAACATGTTCTTGATGTAATTATTGTTTTAAGTGAGGTTATCACAAGTCATTAAAATGAATGGTCAAGTAAAGAACATTAAAATTATCCATATCCTCCATGAATCATTATATGTAACATTCATGTATGATGTGTGTGATATTATTTAATTTTCATCACTACTAGAATGATAATATGGAATGGTTATAACCGTAACTAATATTTATAGAAAAATTGA
This sequence comes from Viscum album, assembly GCA_963277665.1. Taxonomy (NCBI): domain Eukaryota; kingdom Viridiplantae; phylum Streptophyta; class Magnoliopsida; order Santalales; family Viscaceae; genus Viscum; species Viscum album. Next base: position 1,978,469,767 of record OY728156.1, read on the forward strand.
ATTGTTTTTAAAGGCATTAAGAACATTATTCTAGATTAAAAGATGTGCATAAAATAAGTTCAAGTGCCTTCCCATAATGATTTGAAATCAATTAGAAGTGGTGATTACCTCAAAAGAGAAATAATTGGTAATCAGAAGATAAAATGAGAGAGAATTATAGAATTATTGACCATTCCAACACTCACATGTGGAAGATGTGTGAAGCATGGGAATATCAAGAGGTATTATATAAGTGATATATAATTTAGTCAAAGTGAATCATCCTAATGTAAAAAAATTCAATATTTTGAATATAATGAGATAAAAACCTACTTCTTAATTTCAAAGATTTGATGGATTCATGGGTTTTCAACACTGTATATTCATTCCATTTGATGAAAGAATGTGGTTTGATAGTAAATTATTTAACTATAATATTTTTTAGAGTTTATATATTACATTATAATTCAATGGAAGTCATTAAAAAGGGATATGTGAACATTAAAATGATGAAATATGGATTCTTTAGACATAAATGAGTTATTGATATCTATGAGAGATGAAAAAGAAACATAATTTTCATAGGCCATGTAACAACCATTCCCAATTAGTTTTAGAATGTGAAACTATGACTCCTTTTGTTGGCATGATAATTAATGACTGTAAATATCTATCTAACTAAAAGGGCATGTAAAAGTGAAATGGATGGATCAATAAACTCAAAAGAACCAGTGGTTTGGTATTATAATATTGTTAACCTTTTTAAGGAGAAAATGAAGGTTATATAAGGAAATATGTGATAAATATTTAACACACAGATATCAAAAGATATAAGAGTTTAATTTTAGGGAAATATAAAAGGATTTCACTCAACTCGTGTGGCCAAAATCCTTGATCTTATAAGAATGAAATTTTCCACTTGGATGTGTATAGGTTATGAAACATCTAATCATGTTCAGTATTATTAATATTTTCACTTTAATCAATAATATAATAAGGATGTTATGGGTCTATTTCCCAATTCATAAATCTGATGTCGTTAATTCCATTGTATAATAAAAGGCCATTAAAAAAATGGATAGTGGATAGAATTAGAAGATACCCAAATTAGATAATGGCGAATAGTATAACAGTAGAAACCAATAAAACATATACTAGAAGAGATTATGATAGATAATATCACACATAAATCACCAAAACAATTTAATATAGAGAATTAACCAAACATTGACTAAGGAGGTGTTATGCATTTAGATTAATTTTATAATTTTGAAGAACATTTGTGTGGAAAAATTCAATATGGATACATAAATTTTTGACCAAATTAAATTATATTATATGGGATAGAGTTAGGTGACCCAAATATACATTCATGAATATCAAATTATTTTACAAGAAAACACATTTCATTTCTCAATTAATAACAGACTATAAACAAATTATATTTTATCATTATTGATATATACATTATAAAATTACTATACAATATATTTAACATATTTTGGGAAGTTATTTTCGCATACTATACTTTATAAAAGTCATATATAATATTCTTCTCCATTACACGGGGAATGGAATCTTAGGAATGGGTGTGCTAAGATACACATTATGGGGCAACAATAGCGAAAGTTATCAAATATCATAAGTGAGATTTAGGAAATATTATGGGTATGATATTATATTCAATGTATCAGAAAATAAATTTTTCAAATCATACCCAAATAAACTCAGATAACAAAATATGGATCAATGATTCAATATATCATAATAAATAATCCATCATAACATTAGTTAAACTAAAAAATATGAATGTTAAAACTCAAAATCATATAAATAATATCATAGTGTATTTGGAATCAAATTCCTACCGCCAATTACATAATGGATCAAGTATAGTGTCCCTATTGAAGTTTTTCAGAAAAAAACCAAAACATCACCCTAAGCTATATTTGATATTCCGAATTCAAAAATGATGTCTATTTTACAAAATTAAAAACATATAAGTTTCATTAATTAATTTAATAATTAATTCCTGCAGTCAAAACAAATAGCGTGTCTTTATGAAACAAAAAGTACTAAAAGATTGACACTAGTTTAAGTCCGATTTCAAAGTGAAATTAATTTCAACGAAAAAAATTGGATTAAATGGTAAAAATATATTCTAATTTCACTTTAAAACAAATTCAAATGATAATATAATAATATAACTAAATTAGATTAAAATGCGGTTTTGAATTAAAATACAACAATTTTCACAATTCATTAAAAAAATGAACTTTACCAAAAAAAATCCAAATATTTACACAAAGTAAATTTTGATGTCTCGATTATAAAGAATAGTTTTATTTGGTACAATAGAAAGTATAAGAGTGATCAAAATTATATTTAAAGAAGGTTCGCCATGAAAAGGCGATAAGTCGACCTTTAGTGAAAATTAGAGTATATATGCCTAAAATTGAATTCTTTTCGTATTTTAAGCCTTTATCCTTTATTGGATAAATGTAAAAACATTAAACAAACATATATAATAATATTTTAGTTATTTCTATTCATTCCCACCAATACAATGGCTATGTGTTAACTACCATTTAAAATAATAATTTTTTCTTACTAGTGTGTGACATGAGATTTCAAAGAAACTCTTTGTTGCGTATCGTGTATGCTATTGAACATAGAAACCCCTTTAAAGTAAAATTAATATTCAATTCCCAAATATTAATAAATATGAAAATGTATTATTCTTTATTTACCTGGGATGTTATAGGAAAACACTAAATTATTCAATAATTTTTTTAGGAAAATGTTTCGATTTTATTTATTTTTTTGAACCTTACAAATACATGCCCTCTTTTTACATACTTATATATTTCTTTATTGTTTCTAAATATTCAGTTTTTTAATGATATGCATGTAAACACAATTTCAATACACATTTTAGAAGAAATTTATGATACATATAGAGAGGATAAATTACCGAGGTATATCTATTTTTTCATATTATTAAATATTTAGCAATATACTTATTTAATGAAAGAAAAAATTAAATTTACAAAAACAATTTTAGGACTACTGATGCATCCTCAGTGGAGGAGACTTCTCCTATTACTACTAAGTAAACATGGTATTACAAATTTACCATAACTATCACTTTCTCATGATGATGACAGATTATAAATCTATTTTGATTATAATAATAATGAAACTGGCCCAAATGATGTTTGGTTTATCAGTTATATATCAATATAGATCCATTACAGGATTAGTATTTTATATCATTATTGGAAGTTAGTGGTAAGTACGGTAAAGAAACAACATTGGGATGCTGTGATGGTAAAATAGATTTATATGTTTATTTTATCTCATTTTTTTAATTTTAAATATTTAAAAAGACATATTTAATTTATTAAATTATAGATGGAATTCAATTTGAAGGAAACCAATGAAATTGAGAAAACACATATCTCTTTAGTGGCGTTTCGATGGAGAGATTTAAAAAAGAACTGAAAAAATATATGTTTTTGGAAAGAGAAGGTTTGAAAACTCATGCCTCAAGTATTAGTTTATAGATCAAGACACACTGAAGTGATTTGTTAGCAATCACCATGAATAAAAATTTCAAGTATGATAACTATTTTATACTGTAAAATTTATTATATAGTTTTCTAATAACCTAGTTGTTAATTTTTATATAATTGTCCCCTAAGAGATCTTATCCAGAGATTCAGATGAGAAATTCATTCCCTCATACTTTATTATGTGGAGGGTATATGTATTTGGAGAATAAAATGGTTGAAGAAAAATTTGAAACATTAAGATCCCGATCTAGTAGTGATTCATAAGAGGTTTAACATAGTCCTCCATCTCATCCCACTAACCATGAAAAATGGAAATGTGCAAGAAGAATAAAAAATGAACAGTATCATATAGAGGAAGATAAGAAAGTAGATGATAAATTTTTAAGTGAATATTATTTAGTTTTCATCAATTTTTATATTTTATAAATTTTAAACAAGAATATAACTTTTTTATTTTCATTTCAGGATGAACTTTTGAAGAAAGAGACATAGGGATCTTTTATGCCTAAGAGTAGGATAAACATCCTAGACACTACTTTGGGAAAGGCAGAATACCCTGGACGTGTGGGAGGATACCAGGCAGGTGTTAGTATTTTGAATGATTATGGTCAGAGTAAACAATCTAGAGACCCAGAAATAAAATCCTTAAAATCTGAGATGAATGATATAAAACAGTCCATGGGTGATCGAATTCCAGAAGCAACACAGAAGGATTTTTTATAAAACTTGTAAGGATAGTCACAGTCTGCACAACCTTCCCAGGTAGATTATTTATTTTTCACCAATTTTTCTATTTTATAATTTATAAACACTAATATAACTATTTCATTTTTCAGCCTTCCCAGCATACTCATCCAGAATAACCTACCCCATCCTCATACTATGTCCCGTATAATCATTTTTCTCAATTATATTACTTATTTATCATCAATTTTTCTATTTTACAAATTATAAACTCTAATATAAATGTTTTATTTTTCAGCCATCCCAAGCTGCTCACCCAGACTACCCTTCCCCATCTTCATACCTTACCCCGTATGTGCATCCTTCCCAGGTATATTATTTATTTTTCATCAATTTTTCTATTTTATAAATCCTAAACACGAATATTACTTTTTCATTTTTCATCCTTCCCATTCTTCTCATTCGGACTACACTACCCCATCTGTCTACTTCGATCCTAAACCTCCTCGCTCGGACCAATAATAATATTATTAATTTTTCGTCAATTTTTCTATTTTTTAATTATAAAAACTAATATAATTTTTTCATTTTTCATCCTTCCTAGAATTCTCACCCAGACTACCCTACCCATTCTGGTTGAATTTATCCCCCACCACCTCGCTTGGACCAAAATGTATAATGTGATTTGTTTAATGGAGATCCTCTTATACATATTCTTGCATTAGGAATTGTGTTTTTTTGGTGATTATGTACGTCACTAGCCAATGAATATGAGTCCGGTTAGAGTATTAGTACTTGATATTATAGATCCTAATGCTCTACTACCATTTTCCTACTAAGGAGATCACCAGAGTTGGTAATTGCTTTGGTCATTTTTTACTTTGGACAAATGTTATTCTTCGTTATATTTATTATGAGGTATGTGTTTTTTTAATATTAATTAAAAGTCATTCAAAATTAATTATAATGTTTTCTGACATTTAACTTATATAGGTTTATCAGAAAGAAAAATAAGCTACAAAAATGAAGCAAAATGTTCAGGTGCAATCGACAGTAGATACTTCTGATACTTCATATGGGATAAAAATATTATCTCAGGGTTCTTATTCATTGAATTATATCTTTATGTTTTAGATGAAGGCTGATATATACATAAGATAATAACCATTCACATTACTCAAATAATACATCATGCATTTATTTGATTTGGGAGATCTGGACCTGAATGTGGTGCAGTCATTTTCCATGTAAGTAAATTGAAATTTATATATATATTTATTTAATAAAATATGGTTATAAATTGACTAAGTATATTTTCCTTTAAAATTAGGCATCTACACACTCTTCTTATACAAAATGAAAGTACGGGAATTTACAATTTTATAGATCCAGAATATATTTCCATGGAAGTGCAACATGTGATGAATCCTAATAAAGTTGAATATATATATATTTATGAGAGAGATTATCACATACAAAGATTGAGTGTTTATTTCTTCCATTTCATGATATGTAATAACATAAACATAATTATGAACTATTGATCATTATAATGTCATTCATTATGAAAATTGTTTGATTGTAGGGGGGATTGGATGTTTGGGGTGTTGTGCCTAAGTGAATGCACCTAATATTGGTCTTTCTCTTTGTTAGGGATTGTTTGTAGAATATTTTTCACCTTATTAGATAGGTAAGTTTTCTTCTTTTCTATAAGCTCATTATTTTATATTCTCATTGTTTAGACATGTATTATTAATTCATATATATGAAAATTCAGTTCATGGAAAAAATTTAACAAGGAATACATTTCCATAAAGACACCAAATATTTCAATTATGTGGATGTACATGTAATTAGTTTTTATATTAGATTTCATTTTTATTTTTTTATATATCGATTTTTATTATCTGTTTTAAGTTTTGTAATTGTAGTGTCATATTCAAAAAGGATATTTTGAATATGATTATTGTATTCAACAATTAATGTATGAGAAAATCACAACTGGGGAAACTACTGAATTTGATAAGGTTTGTTGTATTAATTTTTTTAAATTTTTTACCTTATTATTCTATTTTTTATCTCATATCATTCAATTTTATTATAATCATTCAATGATTCCCATTATTATTCTCAATATAATCTTACCCATATTCAATATATTTTTGAGAACTATTTGTTATGTTTGATTAGGATTTAAGGTATGTATATTCTAATTTTAATGAATAATATTACATATTGGTTTAAAAACTAACTCTTTTGATATAATTGGTGTTTGAACATACTAATATTCAAATGAATGCTTCAATAATAACAAAAAATTAACATGTTATAAATTTAAAGCAAATTTATTTTAATTCTACTTTGTAATAGAAATGTGTAGATAATTTTTGGATTAACTAGATAAATGTACGTAAGTTATAGATTTTTAGTCAATGTTGAATATTTTCTAATTTTTATATATATTTTTTTCATACAGTAGTTTTGATTATATTTGATGTGTAATATTTTCAATTTTCCAAAAAAATTCAATTTTGATTTTGGTTTTGGTTTTTCAAAAATCGAAGACAAAATTTTTTCAAAAGAATATTTGGTTTTCGATGTTGGGATTTATGGTAACCAACACCGAAACATATTCAGAGAGAGTTTTCGGCGTCGGTTTTGGGAAAACCCTATGTCAAAAATAAAAAAAAACTTTTGTTAAATTCTATTTTTATACTATTGAAAACTCCCTAAAACACCTGAGTTCTCCAATTTATAGAAAATAATGGGGCATGTATAAGATAAAAATAAATCTCAACCTGATGGTCAGCAACCTATTCTATCCCAATAATGACGTCAAAAAAACACATCCGGAGAATAAAGATATCCGTGACTAACTCAAAATTTTTTATCATTATTGATAAGGACGGACACTAAAACACCTCCTCTTTCCTCTTATAAAGATGTGTCACTAACTCCATTAAAAAAAGATGAACCCTAATTTATGTTTCAAAGGATAAAAAAATTAGAAAAAAATGAATTAGGAAAACTTGTAACAAATAAATTTATCATTTTACAAGATGAAAAATTTGTATTAACTCTCACTATAACCAGTCCCATGCAAACCTTTATAAAAAACTAATCCAGTTCATAGAGGCGATCAACTCACCAAAACCAGCCTGTCATGTTATTGCCACACTATATCATGTCAATAAACATCCCAAGATAAGGACTCTTAAGGATAGAACGACCACTAATACCAACTTATAACAAACCAACATAGGTTACCCCAAAAAACTAGTACACAAACAAATAATCAACATACATGAAGGGTGTTGCAAATCCCCACAGACTAGATAATAGCATCTGAGTTTCAAAAAAATAAATTGGAATGATTTCACAGAACCTAAACAATATACTATGAATATATACATAGAAAAAAGAACAGAGGAAGATAATCCAAAGGAAATATATTCCACAACTAAAATAAAATAGTGGTATTAATATAAATCTAGAACAAAATAAAATCAAAAAATAATAGGTAAAGAAAATTCCAATGAAAAACCGAAACACAATATAAGTACTCCTATGATATTTTTGAAATCTCACTCCATCATACAACTAGGTACCTAAACCAAGATGACAGATATATCATGACTTCAATGGATAGACATATGTTTCCCAATATTTAATGACATAATTTTTTCTATACACTATAGAAGGGTTGTGAATATTATGGGCCAAATAGGTTCTATAGAGCTTTATCCAAGATTTATATATCATGTCTCTATAAAAATATTCTAAGTATGCCCATTTAAAATAACATGGAATGGTAAGTTGTAGGGAAGTATTATATGAAATCATGGTTAATATTTTTCATTTATCAACAGTTCCAAAAAATCTAGTAAAACTATTTCAATAAATGAATTTCGATAACCATTTATTAAAATCCAAATAATTTATATATAACTATGTCCTAGGATCAAAAAAAATTACACTAAAAAACTACTAGTACCATTATCAATAACTACTATGAACCAAAGTCCTTATAATATAGGCATACGTGTTAAAAGAACACCCCATGACTGAACCCTTATCAATGTCAATAAAAATCCCCTATAACAATAGTCTTAGGGAGTAGAGGATCATCCCTTGATGAATCCTCCTTACCAAAAAATGTGTGATGGAAATAAGCCACACCTTTCACCTAAGTACCAATGAATCCCCATTTCATGCATTTATCAAATAATTTCAAAGGGTTTTACATTTCCTAAATGTTAAAAATCCCTTTATTATAAAAGTACATTATTTGAAAACCCAGTTCACACGCTATTTTAAATTCATAGAAACTAAACTTTTACACTTACTCAAAAAAAAACATATTTTAACACAAATTCAATTATTCACACAAATAGATCACACTAATTAATTTTCAAAACATAATTTATAAACCCATAGAAATATGAATCGTCTGATACACATCTCGGATGGAACAACCTACCACCAAATCAGGTTTCACACTACCCATAATGAAATAAAACGATGCTAGGGGGAATCAAAGACAACAATAGAGAACCTAGAAATGATTCCAATATATTATAATTTCATTACATAACAAATATGAGATATTAAAGAGGATAAATCATACATACATAAATAAATATTTTTTTCATTATAACCAACATAAGGTTTGTCCTCAAAAAGAATATCATAAAAAAGATCTTGAATGGATTAAACAGACACCACCATAATGTTTAGAATTCCCCAAACACAATGAAACACTGCTACTATAGTAGATAAAAAAGAAGAAGAAAGGTCTCCTATCAGAGATAAAAAACATAATAGAGCTAGATTTCACATGCTGAATAATTTAGTTTGGAATGGTAATAGATAGCCAAAATTTCCTAGAAGAGTATTGGGTTTTAGAAAAGGAATAAGAAGACTAAATGTATTATGATTCCTTATTTAATCACATAAAATGTACTGGATATGGGGAATTTTTTTCATAACAAATGTATTTATGGTGTAGAAACCTCAAAATCCACATACAATAAAAAATACAACATCTTCTTTTGATTTATCATGGGGGATATATTTATGAAATAAAATCTAGTTTACATTGTCATTTTATTTACACAAAAAACTATTTACATATATTATGGATAATTGAAGATATATATAGTAAATAATATATTTATGCCATAAATGTTTTCGGTAGATTGAAACTATCCCATATTTACTTAAAACTCCCAAAATAACTCTCCATGCCCATAGGACCCGAAACACACAATCTTAAACAAAAAAAATTGCTTACCAGGAAAAATACATGATGTTATAATTAATATAAAAAACACATATCAAGAAATAAAATAGTTCCTTAGAAAAATATTTCTTGTATTTTTATTTATTTTTATTTCCTTTTTTAAGAAATTAATTTTGAATGAATTTATTTTATTCTGGTGTATGCTATATACTTTTCATAATTTATTTGGTCCTATTAATACCAACAAATTTAATTCGAATGATATAATAGTACACTATATTAAAGTTCATTAAATCACAATGTTTCGTGTTATGAATATTATTAAATAAAGATAAGTTATTTTATCAAATAAATATTTCATAAAATCTTTGTTTGTTAGACACCACCATATATTCTAGAGGCTACTGAATAGCACGTAGATTCTATAACTAATATGGAATACTATAATCTCATTATTATAAAAAACATTCTAATAGAATTACACAATATATGTAAAATTTTAGGTTTAGAATAAATATTTGAAGCCAATAATCAAACATCAATAAAATAAACAAATAAATGCAATATATCATTAATGCACCCATGATAATATTTCATTATTCAAAAGTATTTTCCACTAGGCTAGATAATTAATTATAGTATGAAATAAAATGTATTGAAAAAAAACTGCAACTCCTAAGTCTCACCTAAAAAATGACTCACTAATCTCTATAGATCTACTCAATTCAGATCCACTAAAAAATATTTCACCTTAAATACAACATGAATTATACATGCACATTGGGATACTCATGTAGGGTGTGATTATGAATCTTGGTAAGGTTCCACTAATGCATAACTTATATAAATTGATATATATATTGTATTTAATATATGAAATTAAATTATAATACAACATACAAATGAAAAAAATCCTACCATTTCTGTGTATTTATATAAGGATACCACAACATATTACCTCACCTAATTCAACCAATTATGTTAATAAATCGATTCTAGTCCTGTATAATAAGAATCATATCATGGGAAAGGATAAGATTTTCCAAAACCCAGAACATAAAAATAATTTTTATATAAATAAAAAAATATTGATAGACCTATTCACAATGAGTAACTTGGGATCCTCCCAACCACTGTTGATCTACCCAATACTAAGGGATAAAAACAATTGGGTAGTATAGAATCCGCACCTCAGTTCCCAGGTCCCATGAAAATATATAACCCAGATTAACCAATGATCGTTAACATGATATATAGGATATATATCATATTGATGTAAATCACACAAAAACACTTCATTATGAGTAAAACCATGAACACATGGTATGTCCAATTGCTAATTTCATAAACAAGTAGTAATTAGTACATATGGAAATAAAAAGGTGAAACTCCCCCATGAGTTGAACCCCATAGTAGGCACTAGGTCCCAAAATCATTCACAAATATAGAAAGTGAATCTCGGGGATGGAAATAGTAGAACAAACCTAATGAATGATCCAAACCACACCATTACAAGGTGAGTCCCTTGACTAATCCAAAATACCTCTGAGCACAATACTATTAGGAAACAAAATTAAAAATAATGAATAAAATATCCCATAACCAATACCCCATGTAGACATATATCATATCCTAGATCATCAATATAGGGTATCCTGTACAATATAAAGTAACAATCCCAAATCCACAATATCATACATGATCTATAAAAGTACTAAAAATACATAACCCCCATTACGATTAGGGGTCCTTATACAGTAGTCACATCATTACTCCACAATATATTTATACCATTACTATGAACCTCATGATATGAGAACTATCATAATCTCTAGATCATGGATAGTGACCATTAACACATATAGGTGTCTCACAAGATACTAAATCCCCTTCCTACACATTTGATGCACTAATTCCATTTTCAGTCTAAGAAAACCGAACTTGATTTTACCTATCAATATCACATTCGTTATCATATAAAATAACTTCAAGGATTACTAAAAATGGCCATAATTACTCCATATTCCATCCTTACTTACAATATAGAATTATTATCATGTAATCTCAATCCCCTACTTCATCATCATCATGTTCCATTATCCACACAAAAGTGAGACATTCATCTCTCCCATAACTCACTAAAATGACAACCTCAAACCAAACCCAAACCTATAGTTTGGTAGATCCATTACAACATCTAACTAATCTGACTTGTGTATAATTATGATACCAAGTCTATTACAATATAATTTCTACACAACTATAAATCCTTCTTGTAAACCTGGATATCTACCCCCTATTTTAACAATATGATAAGTAAATGTCCATATTTTCAAGGATCGTCCCAATCTAACTGTAACAACCCGGATAAATGAAGAACATGACATTTTCATATTTATTAATATTTTTGAATTCAATTTTAATTTTACTTTATAGGGGTTTCTATGTTTGACAGTGTACCCTATAAGAAACAACGGGTTTCTTTGAAATCTTACGTTGCACAAAAATAATATAATATTATTATTTTTAATTGTAGTTAACTCCTTGCCATTCTATTTGTGGGAATGAAAAAACTAACTAAGATATGATTATACATGATTATTAAATGTATTTAAATTTTTCCAAAAAAGAATTTAGAGGCTCAAAATGTGAATGAATCTAATTTTAAGTATAATTTACATTAAAAGGCTGATTTACCACCTTTTAATGGCGAACCCTCTTTAAATCTAATTTTGGTCGTTTTTATATGTTCAAATTGACCATATAAAATTCTTATTTTGATTTGGAACATAAAATTTTACTTTGGTTAATTTTTTAGGTATTTTTCTGATAATGTTCATTTTTTAATGAATAGTGAAAAATATTGTATTTTAAATCAAAAATACATTTTAATCTAATTTATTTATATTGTTATATTATCTTTTTAATTATTTTTAAAGTTTAATTAGAATATATTTTTACCATTTAATCCAATTATGGTCATCAGAATTAATTTCACCTTGAATTTGGACATAAACAAGTGTCAGTATTTTGATAGTTATGTTTCTTAAAAACACGCTATTTGTTTTAACAATGGGAATTAATTTTAAATTAAATAATTCCACTTCTATGTTTTGAATTTGGAAAAATTGACATCATTTTTTAATTCAAAATATCAAATAAATCTTAGGCGGAATGTTTGGCATTTTTCTGAAAAACTTCAATTTTTGATGAATAGTGAAACTACTTAGTAGTAGTTAAAAAAATGACTTTTTTATTTAAATGAAATTTTACCACTTTTGTGAATTAAATTTAAAAAATCTGACATACATGGTTCTTATTAGTATGTAAAATATGCTTCAATAAGATGAGAAATTTTTTTGGTGAATAGTAACTTTTGACTTTTATTTACCACGGTTAATGGTAAATAGGGTAATTCAAGGAAAAAAAATATTTATAATTAACTTAAAACTTGTAAAAACCCTTATTAGTTGAGTCATTAACGACCATTGTGATCATTGGGTCGATTTTGGGACCCCATTGAGCCACTTGGAAGTGATAATGACAATATAGATTAATTAATTTAAAGTAAAGGCAAAATAGACATAAACAAAAATCTTTTATAAATTAATTTTTATATGGTGTTATATAACTAATATTTTTGAGTATAAATATTCATTGGAAATATAAAAATATATCATACATAATTGTATTTTTTCTATAATTTTTATACATCAAATAAATTAAATTATTTATGACACAATAATGATGCAGTATTTACCTCATTAATAAATGATTTAAATAAATAAGATTATAATGATTAAAATATTATCCAAAACATGTCCAATTCTGATTGGATGATTTTATTTCGAATATGAGTCACCTTATATTAGAGATTAAGGATTTTTTACTTTTTGAAACCGAATATCATTATATAATAATATTATATTTTCACACTTTCCTAAAGAGCCCCTCCTCCCCCTTATAAAAAGAGACCACATCTAACCAATTCCCACACCACTCAAGCCTTTTGTCTCGTCCAAAATCTACCCAATTAATCTCCATACATCCCTCTACTCCTCCTAGAAGCCTTAACCTATTCGTAAGGCACATCAAGAAGTTCTTTGGTTCAAACCAAAGGGAGTTACCCCAATTAAAGGTAACGGTTTCTCTTAAACTGATTTATTTTATTTTACGTATCAAACCCCTAAACTCTTTTTATTCCTTTCTTCTTTAAAAACAATAGTATAATAAATATACTAGGACGTTTTTATGATAATTATTCGAACTAAACATACAGACACCTTCATCTAATGGGTGAAGAACATAGTGTTTCTGTTGATGGAAAACTAACTCCTCACAAAACGATGATTGTTCAATTACCTCCTAACGCCTCTCATGGTGGACATTATGATGGAACTATATTTATATATGATATATATTATGTTTAATTTTTTTTATTCTTCTGTATTTCTCCATTTATATCATACCTTTATTGTATGCATTATCGGTAAACGCGATAATTTCATTTTGAGGAAGTGTGGACTACCGCCGCCTCAAAATGAAATGACACGTTCATACCATATGTGGTCCTTATAAAGGATATATTAAATGATATTATATATTATAAAATACTGGAATTATAATAGTACTATGTATCATTAATTCCATTAAATATGAAATAGAAATGAATGTAGCATTCATGCATACGTACGGCTTACCATCCTCATGAACGGTGCATTTCATTTCTTACCTCTAAATGTTATGTACTATTGCAAATAAATGTATATAATGGATATGTAATATATATATGATATATAAATCATAATTATAATTATGGATATAATGGACTATTGACCACATGGACAACCTGTAAATATTAGGTGTTCATTTTTTACTCATGTACCAAATATCGACAAAATGACCATTATTAAATTAAATGATTACATAATGTTTATAACATGGTAATAATTTATATAAAATGAATTATAAACTTGATAAATGTTCTTAAGAAAGTATAAATTATCTTTATTTTATTATTCAAGATATTTAAGAAAGATCGAGTCAAGTCAGACACGAGGTACGGGATTTCTTATCTCACATTTAATTCCGTGAGATTTCCATTGTTCACCACTTACTTATTGCATGTGGTGTAATGTGTACTTACATTGATACATATTATCATTATTATCTATATATTAATGGTATTCTATGATTAATTTTGTTTTTATTAACTTTTGATCATACGACTTAGTTGATTACAACGTGGTAAAGGGTTTCACTTCACTTTTTATTCCCGTGGGATTCATGCTATATTTGCCACTATTTCCCATTATGTGGTGTATGTACTTCCCATCATTGTACTATTTGTGTAATATAAATTCATTTATGAGTATTTAAATCTTCATTCTATGACCCTTCATTCATGTGGCGTATGTTTTGTAAGTTTCCAAATCGGTAAGGGAACATTTCACCCTTCTCTTTTTAAAAGACTTCTTTATGTTGTGACTTTTAATTTATATATTATTATGTTGGGATATATTATTATATATCCTTATTGATGTATAAATTATTTCCATGTGATGAGATACCCTTTTTGTCTCATCAAGTCATTTTATAAATTTTTAATTGACACCGTTAGGCTGTCGAATTTTTACAAGGGAACTTCTTAACCCAATTTTGATTCTTTGGGTTCAACTTGTACTTATTGAATATGTAATCCTATGAATATGTGTCAATGACCTATGATTGTTTTACACTTAATACCCACTTATATTGGGTGTATTTATATTTTTCACACATAATTATGAGTTTTTTTAATCCTTAATTCAAGGATAACAACTTTATAAGGGATTTCATCTTAATTTACATTTCCATTGAGATTTCACTGATGTTATGAACCAATTCACTCTTATATGGTGTATATACTATTTTTTGACATATTATATCATGAATACCTATATTATAATGATATTATAAAGTTCTAATTAAATGTTATTCCTCAAATATTTTTATTCAAGAGTCTATCATTTTGTTACCAACTCTTTAACTAAAATATCATTTTTAAATGTTTTGAAGATTTATTATTCTAAATCTTTATCTTTAAGGTTTGTGTTTTAAAAATGGGTTTCAGTATTTATTTATATGGAAGTTAATGTTTTGAAATTATAATTCCATTAAAATATTCAAAGTCATTTGGGACACTTTGATTCAGAAATCACTTTTTGAATGGTTTATGAAAATTGATTGATTATTTCAATATCTTGAAATTACCACTTGTGACTTAAAATGAAATGTTATTAGTGAAATGTTTATATTTTCAATATTTTATAAACTTCGATGGTACTTGGACATTTGGCAGGTGGTTACATGATAAACCATATGACGGGTTGTGCCATGAAAACCAGGACGGGTGGTCACATTATAACCTCCAATGCATTGGGTATGGAATTCAGCCGTATGGTTATTCCATTTAGTGATATGTGTGGAAGTCACCCGTATGGTTATTCCATTTAAGTATGTTTATGTCCCAAGTTACCCTTATATGTTATGTTTTCTTTATATTGGTTTATGGTAATATTTTGTTTACAAAAGGGTAATTAGTGATCTTTTATTCAGTGAAGAGTATTTACTACTTCACAAAGGTGAAAATAATTACTTATGTTAAATTATTCATTGTTTACTTGTTGTTTTGAAAAACTAACACATTTCCTTCTTTGTGTATCCCGTAATGATATTTTTATTCTCATTACATGTTTTTCTGAAATGTTTTTCATAGGACATAGTGTGGAATAGGGTCAAGGATGGGATCAAGGAAAATTCATGCCGTCTAAAACATGGAACTAGACATTACACTTTTTTAAAAAAGTTTTCATTTTATGAAAAAATGGAAATTGTGTAGAAGTGTCGACTTTGTAATATATTGAGATGTAATAGTGATGTCCTAATTCTCTAAAACTCTAAACCTAAAAATATCTTCAATGTGAATTATTCATTTAATTCATTATTATGTATGGTTTAAGGCTGGGTGCTTATAGATGGTATGAGAGGTCAGTTTAGATAACTTTAGAGGTTAGGGTATTCTTTGAGCATAAGTGACATAACAATAATGGTTAGGATTTTAGAAAGAGTGGTACTTTTTTTGATAAATTAAATGAGTTTAAGATAACATGAATAAGTATATATTAATATTTACCCTCCTCAGAATATATTATATAATGATTTTTCTGATCACACTAACCTTTTTGGTTTTAGTAAATGGCTGGATCTCATAGGCGTTAATGTAACAGTGGATGTGAAGAAAACTATGATGGTTTTATGAATGGGAAACTGAATGAAATGTGAGCTGCAATGAGAAATATTATGGATATTCTTGACCAACTATCTGGAGTCATGATTGACAACTTGAACCTTGGTGATTTTTTTAAGGCATCGTATATGTGAGAAACAAATCCCTACAGAAGTTCAGGTAATAATCATAAAGGTAAGTATGTTTAAAAACATATGTGTCAAGGATGTGGAAAGAAACACCAAGAAAAATGTTTCAAAGGGACAGGAAAATTCTATAGATGTGGAAATGAAGGTCGTAAAGCAAGAACCTTCCATGGAAAAAGGAAGCATCCAGTTGACTCCATGAAAGGGAAATAAGTTCTTTATGAGGGATCAATTGAATGATTTAAATGTGTTGTGCATGGTCATTATACAAATAGATGTCCTAAGAAGAACTTTCAGGAATGGAATCCCCAAGATCATACCAATATATTTTTACCAATACCTAATGCCATTCCAATTGAGGATGAAGAAACTGACAATAACCAATGAAAGGTATGGATTATTTCTTAACATATGTTTTGACATTATTGAATCTTAGGATATGATTAATGATTTTGTTTTTAGGAAAAAAGTATTTCATAATAAGTTGGAAATTAATGGTTAATGGATCATGAAGAATGTTGAATGAGTAAGAAGTTAACATATAAGGGATTCATGTGTTATGATAGATTTTAGGATGGTGAAATACATAAAAGTATTAAGGATCTTTTAATTATGGGATTACATTATGAGACTTTTTATAGTATGTGTAACCTTGAAGATTGATATATGAAAATTTTATTCAAGGAATAATTATCTTTTCTTTCATGGATATAGTTATAAAGAACCATTGGGGTTTATATGATCCTTGAATTTGAGGAAAATACTGGTTAATACATTTTGGAATGAAAAATGTAAGTTATTAGATAAAATTTGTGGTTAAAATATGTTATGGTTATTTTTGATAAATTTATCTCTTTTTGGGAATGCTATAAAATTATATAGTTTTTGAAAAAAAGGATTACACGCGGACTGTGTGACAACCCGTCATGTCAGACAAAGCTGCGGGAATCGAACCCACAACCCAAGTGCGACTGGTATTTATTGCCTACCACTGGACTACGTGAAGTCCCCTAGTTAATATGACAAATTATTTTTAGTTAGATGATTCTATGAATCAAGAATAAGTTTATTTTGGTTTTTATATGGAATTGATAAACCTATCATAAAAAATATGTGATTAGGTTAATTACTTTTCAATATGAGAATTTAAGAGTATCTGATGTTATTTGGAGATAAATGTTAGGATTTATCTTGGAATACTATGTGATTAAATCCTTTTGAGATTTGGGTTTCAATCATAGTTTTTATTACTTTAAATAATTTTATGAATGGTCTTTTTTGAACTTTGAGTTTTGTTTGACAAATTTTAAATATTAAGAGTAGTTTTTCTTTTTGTAAAAGATTATCCTTTGGGGGGATTATCTGATCTGGTGCTAACCATTTTGGTTTTGGTTAATGTCTAAAGACATGGTAAATATACAGATAATATTTTTTGGATTATGTGATTCTCTCGACGTTGATTATAGCGCTATTAATGTGAAAAAAAGACATCCTGAATACTCATCGTTTGGAGAAAATATGATTTTGTGTTAGAAATCCAGTAAAAGATGAATGTCTACATGAAAAGTAAGTATATTTCCTTATGTTTTTATTTATGGTCATAAATACATTCGTCAATGAAAAGTAACTTAAAACAAAAACCTTGTCTGTTAACTTTTCCTACTGGGGAATCCAAGACTGTTTAACCCATCACAAGTTTGTGATTTTCTTGTGGATAACTTTCTCCTAATCATGTTTTATATCACTCTCCATCAGAACATGATGGTTTTTTTCTACTCCATAACCATGTTTTCATGAAATCCTAGTATCTATTGTCTTGGGTAACCTTTGTAACTCTCTTTATTTATTTTAAATTGATAGTTTTATTGCCTCTTGTTTTCGATTTGGGGCTATCAATGAAGTTCCTGAGCCCAATTTTAAAATTGCAAGGATGCAATTCCCAAAAGGGGGAAGGATGTAACATCCCGGATAAATGAACAATATAACATTTTAATATTTTTTAATATTTTTTAATTAAAAATTAATTTTACTTTAATGGGGTTTCTATGCTCGATAGTGTACCCGATATGCAACAACGCGTTTCTTTGAAATCGTACGTTGCACACTAATAATATATTATTATTATTATATGTTAGTTAACTACTTTCCATTGTATTTGTGGGAATGAACAAAACAAACTAAAATATGTATATACAATATTGTTAAATTTATTTACATTTATCCAATAAAAATTTAGAGGCTCAAAATGTGAATGAATCTAATTTTAAGCATAATTTACATTAAAAGGCCCATTTACCACCTTTTAATGGATAACCCTGTTTAAATCTAGTTTTGGTCATTTTTATATATTCTATTTGACCAAATAAAATTCTATTTTTTATTTTGAACATAAAAATTTAGTTTGGGTAATTTTGTTTGGTATTTTTCTGTTAAAGTTCATTTTTTTAATGAATGGTGAAAAATATTGTATTTTAATTCAAAACTACATTTTAATCTAATTTATTTATATGGGTAGATTATCTTTTTAATTTTTTTTAAAGTAAAATTAAAATATATATTTACCAATTAATCTAATGTTGGTCATTGGAATTAATTTCACTTTGAATTTGGACATAAATAAGTGTCAATGTTTTTATAGTTATTGTTTCTTAAAAACATGCTATTTATTTTAACAAAGGGAATTAATTTTAAATTAATTAATTCCACTTCTATGTGTTGAATTTTAAAAATTAGACATCATTTTTGAATTTGGAATATCAAATAAATATTAGGCTGATTTTTTGGTATATTTCTGAAAAACTTCAATTTTTTCTGAATAGTGAAACCACTTAGTAGTACTTAAAAAAATTGACTTTTTCATTTAATTGAAATTTTACCACTTCTGTGAATTAAATTTAAAAAATAAGACATACATGGTTATTATTATTAAGTAAAATTTGGTTCAGTAAGATGAGAATAATTTTTGGTGTATAGTAACTTTTGACTTTTATTTACCACAGTTAAAGGTAAATAGTGTAATTCAAGGTAAAAAAATTATAATTACTTTAACACTTATCCAAACCTTATTGGTTTTGTTATTAAAGAACATGGTCATATTTTTGTAAATTTTTGGACCCCATTGAGCCACTTGGGAGTGATAATGACAATATAGATTAACTAAATTAAAGTAAAGGCAAAATAGACAAAAACAAAACTCTTTTAGAAATTAATTTTTATATGGTGTTATATAAGTAATCATTTTGACTATAAATATTCATTGGGAAGATAAACATATTTAATACATCATGGATTTTTTTATATAATTTTTATACGTCAAATAAAATAAATTATTTATGACACAATAATGATGCAGTATTTACCTCATTAAGAAATGATTTAAATAAATAAGATTATAATGATTAAAATATTATCCAAAACATATCCAATTTTGATTGGATGATATTATTTAGAATATTAGTCACATTATCTTTGACCATAATAATTTTTCGACCTTTCAAAACTGAATAGCATTATATAATAAAATAATATGTTCACACTTTCCTAAAGGGCCCCTTCTCCCCCTTATAAAAGCAGACCACTTCTAACCAATTCCTCACACCTCTCAAACCTTTTACTCATCCCACCTCTACCCAATTCAGATCCCTAAATCCCTATACTCCTTCTAGAAGCCTTACGTTAGGTAGAAGGAAATTAATGAAGTCATTTGGTTCAAACCAAAGAAAGTTACCCAAATTAAATGTAATGGGTTCTCTTAAACTGTTTTATTTTATTTTACTTCTACAACCCCTAAACTCTTTTTATTCCTTTATTTTGTAACAACACCAGTATCCTCAATATAATAGGATTTTTTATGAGAAATATTATAACTACACTTACACACACCTCCTTCAAATGGGTGAAAACATAGTGTTTTGTGGATGGAAAACTAACACCTCACGAAACGATGATTATTCAATTATCTCCTACCGCCTCTCATGGTGGACATTATGATGGAAATGTATTTATATATGACTTATATTATGATTATGTTTTATTTATTCTTCTTTATTTTTCATTTATATCATACCTTTATGGTTTCCATTATGGGTAAACCTGATATTTTCATTTGAGGAAGTGCGAACTACCGCCCCCTCAAAATGATATGACTTGTTCATACCATATGTGGAAAGTATAAAGGATAGGTTTAAGGATATTATATATGATAAATTACAGGAATAATAATACTACTGTGTATAATTATGTTTTAATACAATTAAATATTAAATAGAAATGGAAGTAGCATTCATGCGTACGTACGGCTTACCATCTCCCGGAACGGTGCATTTCATTTCTTACCTCTAAATGTTATTTACTATTATAAATAAATGTATATATGGGATATAATATATATATATATATGATATCTACATAATGATTATAATTCTGGATATAATGGACTATTGACCACATGGACAACTTCTAAATTTAAGGTGTTCATTTTTTACTCAAGTACCAAATATCGACAAAACGACCATTATTAACTTAAATGATTACATAATGTTTATAATGGGTAATAATTAATATAAAAGGAATTATAAACTTGAAAAATATTATTAAGAAATTAATAATTAACATTAGTTTATTATTCAGGATATTAAAGAATGATCGAGTCAATTCGGACACGAGGTAAGGGATTTCTTATCTCACTTTTAATTTCGTGATATTTCCATTGTTTGCCACTTATTTATTGCATGCGGTGTAATGAGTAATTACATTGATATATATTGCCATAATTATATATATATTCATGGTATTATGTGATTAATTTTGTGGTTATTAACTTTTGGTCACATGACTCAGTTGATGACAACGTGGTAAAGGGTTTCATCTCACTTTTTATTCCCATGAGATTCATGCTATATTGGCCAATATTTCCCTTTGTGTGGTGTATGTACTTCCCATTATTGTACTATTTGTGTAATTTACATTCATTTATGAGTATTTACATCTTCATTATATGACACTTCTTTCATGTGGCGTATGTTTTGTATGTTTCCAAATCAGTAAGGGAACCTTTCACCCTCCTCTTTTTAAAAGACTTCTTTTTGTTGTGTATTTTAATTTACATATTATTATGTTGGGATATGATCTTATATATCCTTATTGATGTAAAAATTATTTCCATGTGATGAGATACCCTTTTTTTATCATCAACTCATATTATGAATTTTAATGTTACGTCGTTAGGCTGACGAATTTTTACAAGGGAACTTCTTAACCCAATTTCGATTCTTTGGGTTCAACTTATACTTATTGAATATGTCATCCTATGAATATGTGTGAATGACCTCTGATTATTTTACACTTAATACCGAGTTATATTGGGTGTACTTATATTTTTCACACATAATTATGAGATTTATTTATCCTTAATTTAAGGATACCATCTTTATTAGGGATTTCATCTCAATTTACATTTCCATTGAGACTTCAGTGTTGTTATGCACTAATTCACTATTATATGGTGCATATACTATCATTTGACATATTATATCATGAATCCCTTTATTCGTATGATATTATAAAGTTCTGATTAAATGTTCTTCCTCAATTATTTTTATTCAAGAGTCTCTTATTTTGTTAAAAACTCCTTAACTAAAATATCATTTTTAAATGTTTTAATGATTTTTTATTCTAAATCCTTATCTTTAATGTCCATGTTTTAAAAATGGTTTTCAGTATTTATTTATATGGACATTAATGTTTTGAAATTATTATTCCATAAAAATCTTCAAAGTGGTATGGTACACTTTGATTCAAAAATCTCTTTTTAAATGGTTTATGAAAATTGATTGATAATTTCAATATCTTGAAATTACTTCTTGTGACTTAAAATGAAATTTTATTAGTGAAATGTTTATATTTCAAATATTTTATGTATTGTGATGGAACTTGGACATTTGATGGGTGGTTATGTGATAAACCATATAACGGGTGGTTCCATGAAAACTAGGACGGATGGTTACGTTATAAACTCTAATGCATTGGGTATGGAAGTCGGTCGTACGAATATTCAATTTAGTGACATGTGTGGAAGTCAACCGTATGGTTATTCCATTTAAGTATGTTTATTTCCCAAGTTACCTTTATTGGTTTTGTGTTCTCTATATGGGTTTTTTGTTAATATTTTGGTTTCAAAAGGGTAAGTAGTGATCTTTTATTCAGTGAAGAGTATTTACTACTTCATAAAGGTGAAAAGAATTACTTATGTTAAAGTATTCATGGTTTTCTTGTTGTTTTGAAAAAATAATATATTCCCTTCTTTTTGTATCCCTTACTGAGATTTTTATGCCCATACCATGTTTTTTTGATATTTTTTTACAGGACATAATGTGGAATATGATCAAGGATGGGATCAAGAGAAATTCATGCCGTCTAAAACATGGAGCTAGACATGATTCTTTTTTTCAAAAAGTTTTTATTTTTTGAAAATACAGAAACTGTGTAGAAGTGTCGACTTTTTAATCTTTTGAGATGTAATAGTTATGTCCTAATTCTCTAAAATTCTAAACCTAAAAAGATCCTTAATGTGAATTATTCATTTAATTCAATATTATGTAAGGTTTAAGGTTGGGTCCTTATACTCACCATGACCTATATCACATGCCAAAATCACTTTATGTCTCTTTGAACTACCCAATACATCATCCCCTTAATGATTTTTCTTTTGGCATCTGAATATTCCAAAAAACATTCATGACCTTAATATATCATTTCAAATTTGTTTTACCCCTTCATATTTCCCATTTAAAGATTCACTCATCCCTGCTTCAAATTTCATAATCCAAAACAACATGTGACACACATGAAAATCATATACATTCAATGAATATGGTTAATTACATAAGTGAACACCTAACATAAGAATTCATGAAACCATCCTTAAGAAAATCTCGACCAAACATTTTCTTAATTACACTTCAAGGCAAACAAGATTTTGATTCCATGTATTATTTCACAATGATTATATAATTAAACATAATCATTTAACCAAATTAATTTAATATGGTATGATAACTAGAAAAACCCCAATCTCCACAATAACACGTGGATAATGAGGTATACAAGGCACATGTCAATACTCTAGAAATCATGTGACCAATGGGACCATGGAACTAATTCTAAATAGTCACTAATGTTTTTAAAAAAAGTAGAATAGTTAGATAAATTCATTATGTGACATACAAATTTTGAAACGGCGAGAAATTGGTGTAATTAAAACTCTTTATATATCATTTATTTTCCACACTATGAATACCCATCATTTGTGGACTATCCAACCATAATCTCATTGAATTTTCCCTAGAAACCAAGAATGAAGTTTCAAATATCCTAGAGAGGGAAGGAAGGGGAATATAAATGGAATAGGGGAAGGATTACATATCCCTATTAGAATAAAACAAATCTGGATCAACCATAAGTCCATGGGGGTTATAAGAGATTATTGTGGGGAAATAAAGATGGAATGGTTAGACAAATGGCCTCTTATTAACACCAATATGGTTGAAGTTGAGAGGGGGATAACCTATAAATGATATATCTCCCCTTTATGAGAAAGACTATCAAGGATGACTATTAAGGTGTGAGATATATTCTTACAAACAAACACACCTCATCTAGGGTTTCATTGAGAGATAAATAAAGAGTTTATGGTAAAAATATCATCTCCAAAAAAACAACAAGAGGTTGTGAGGATAACATTATGGAATGACCTAAGGCATTATAAAGAAAAAACACTCCCGAATGCAGAACCCATAACCCCTTATTGGGTGATTCACGATGAAAACTTATTCACATTACAGCATTGAACGCCCTATCAACTACAATAAAGATGAAATTCATTTGGATATTTCATGATCTCATCAACCCAAAAGATTTTAATATTATAAAAATGGATTGTGGAATGATACACTACCTTCATGGCATAATCATCTCACTCAAAACACAACAACCCCTATTATGGCATGATCATCCTCAGAAAGAATAATTTCCATAAAAAATACAACTCTAAAAACACATAAATTAATTACAAAAACATTAAAACATACAAATTAATCTTAAATATACATTCAAATATCAATAATTCAAATATCAATCTACATTTTTCAAATAACCCCTGCATTAGGAGAAAAAAATAAAATTTCTTCCAGGAATCTCTATCCTTTGATCATTAAATACTCTCCACCATCAGGATTTTCATTCCCATAAAGAGTCTCGATATTTATAAAATTCTCAATTAACCATTATAATTATATTTCACTAAAAATTCTTAATTCAAAATGATCATGGATTCACCATGAACACACCTGATCTATCAATATTAACATTTTACCAGAAACTCCAATATTGATACATCACTTGCATCAATCACCCTCTAAATTATATAATAGATACTAAAAATTAATTCCCAAACTAATTAACAGGAACAAATTTATATTATATCTCCTTTATAATGACTTCCACACCCACAACATTGAACCATGACACAAATTCCCAACTGACAACACAATACCTAAGATCGGATGACATCATGAAACACATGATCTCCACCAATCATGTTATTTAAAATATACTCCTCATCAACTCATTAATGTATATATATAAACCAATACCATGGATGATCTTCCAAATCCAGTATCTCCACATAAAAAGACACTAAAATGATATACATACTAGCCACACTCAATATATATATATATATATATATATTCAGATGTCATTCACTACAAACCTGACATTAGTTTCATTATCCGAATATCATTATGATTCTCCACACCATTTTGATTTTCCATAAAAATACCCCATTAAAATAAACTTAATATAACACTCACATTCTATTGTAACTTTGTTATTATGTGGTCCCTTATCATCCTAACCTAAAATAACTGAACCTATAAGCTGTACTCATGGATCCTATATTCCAATGATATCACTAAAAACTCTAACCTTATTGTAAAACCCCTAATTGATTTTTTAAACTCATGACACATGCTATCTCATGTGATAATTACTACCTTATCCATGGGTTAAAACAAAATTTATCTCAATAGTACATGATTATTATTCCATAATTTCCTAAATACAGATGTGTTACATCAAATCTCCCATGGTGAGAGGTTTTTATGATCAACTATGGTCTAAAATCACTCCAATAAACATTTATAACAATTAAACCGTCACCAAATCCACCTCCCCTTACAAAATAAATATTCCCCAACATGTATGTACTTAAAAAATGTTATAGGAATAAGAAAATGATACAAGGACCTAGAAATATATCCATAGATACTTGAACAGCACACTTACCTATACCTATTAAATAGCCCAGCGCCAGTACATATATTAATTCAACACTTGAAGTCTCTATATTATTTTCACAAAGGCGTTTCCCAATAGATACATTCATCACCTACACATATATTTTTTGGGGAAAATTACGACTGAGATTTTCTTGTAGCTATTAAATTTCCAATTTGATTGTCCTTACATAATGAACCATCCACGCAACCTTAACCCTCCATTAATATAAAATATCATCTTTTCTTAAGTAACTATATCAAAACCCATTATAATTTCAAAAATATGAGTTCCCAATATGTTTCAACACCTCAACCTGATATCAAATTTATAACCACATTCACCAACTCAATTTAAAACCTAAATTTGGATCCTAATTTAGAACCACGCGAAAAAATAACCAAAAAAATTCCAAAGTAAGATAACACTTATAACATGAAGAGAAATTTTGTCTCTATTTAATCACATCCCAGTAATTTCCTAAACAGAACGAAATAATAAATCTCGCATTGGTTGACTATCATTATGTAATTATTTCATCTTACTATGCTTCTCTCAACAATGGTTGTGTCATATCATTCATGTACTATAATGAGGAATATTCACACATAATCCTATTAAATGTATGCAAACTACTCACTTATACCATCTATCCATACTAACTTCTTAATATGTGTAACCTCTATCTCTACCCTGTTACAAACCTATGTCCCATCATTGAGAGGAAAATTTCACAATTTTAAAGAATTAACGCCAACCATCTCAGCTTGTAAAAGGGTCTATCATTAGTCAAAACATCATAAATAGGAATTACTAAATACCCAATCATTCATACCCATCCTCAATATAAGACATAAAAAACATAGACCTACCAATTTTTGGTTCATTATCATCCACAAATATAACAATGTGAATTCTAATACAAAAACAAGAACACATGAAATTCTCTTTCTCATTTTCAATTAATAAAATATTTCAAAATACTTTAGTCATAGATATAGTGATTAATTTATCCATTTTCCAAAAATATTTACAAATTATGATAACTCTTTGATATCCACATATGTCATCCAGATGTCTAGATATACCTACGTGTCTAGAATAATACTTGAATGCATGCCACTTTCCACTATATTATAAAGGACCACTCCTCAAAGAGTATTTCTGATATTAAATTGTATTGATTTTCTATATTTTTATATATTTTATCCGCTTTGGAATTTTTGAGGGACTTATAGATGGATGAAATAATATCTCAATTGAATGATTCGGTGGTGGAGAGTTCTACCCATAAGTATAAATTCTTCCAGAAGTCTAATAAATATTTATTTGTATTATTGTGGTCTTTGTCCAAGGATACTTACACTACCACCATAACTCTTTTGGATTATACCAAGGTTCTTATGGAAACATTCTTGTTTTGTTAAATTAGAAATAATTAATTTTTTTAATTTAAAATATAAAAAACATAATTTTATCAATATCTGTATATTTCTTGTTTAATTGTACAAATTGATATCTTGCTCCTAAACACCCTCTCCTATAAACCTATATCAGTGATTTCATATTCTAAATATTTTTTAATCTCATTTTTTATCATGGGATCACACTTTCATAAATTTAATTCAATTTATTGTCTTAAATTTCCTTCTTTCTCCTTCTTTTTTAGTAGCAGTTAAAATCCCCTCTTTCTATATTCTTTGACATGTTAAAATTTTATTTTTCTTTAATACTCTCTGGGTTTTGTTAGAGTGTGAGGTTATATTGGAAGATATTATGGTACTACCTTTCTTTTATTTATTGATTTTATTTTTCATGTCATGAATGAAAAAACATATAATTATATTTTTGTTTTGTATGGATCTATGGTTTATGTGTTAGCTTGATTATCTTCCAAAAACCATAAATAGATAATATAGAATTGATATTGTAGAAAACCTAATTCATTATTTAATTTTTATTATGATTTGGGAAAATTTTTTATTATGTAATAGTGAATTTAATTGAATCCAAATGGTTTTTGTTTAAAAAGTATTTTTGAAATTGTTTTATAAAAAACCCATTGTTGCAATGGTATGTTTTTTTGTTTATATATTGGAATGCTTGTATTACTTTTTATTACATACTTTTTGTTGGGTAAAAGTAATACCATGATTATTTTATTTAGTAATGCCATGAATGATTATTTAATATTATTTGATTTATATCATGTGCTATATTAGGAAGATTTTATGTTATATAGTTTTATTATGTTTTAAATTTTAGTTGTAAAATTATATTTAGAATGGGTATATTATATGATAGTATAATTTTTTGTCATACATACCTATTGAATATGGATAGGTTGATGGAATTGTATTAGATCACATATCCCTAACACTATTATACACATTTTATCTATGCCAGAATGGCATGGTTATCTGAGTAGACCCAAATCAACTATACCTGATTCCCATCCATAAAATTGGATTGTTGGTTTATCTTGACTACATTTATTGTTCATCATAGATCTATTTTATGTCCAAATAAGGTATAACATATATGGACACCCCCAGTATTGTTATTTATATAACTTTTCCATAACAAAATGATATAAAGTAAGTTAAAATATTACTTCCTTATTTATGTCTACTTTTTCAATGTTTTATTATTGTATACCCAATGTCTATGAAAGGTGGGCAGGTATTGGCGGTGAACGTAAAAAAGGTATATCATACTCATACCATGCATGAGATGATCTTATGATACATGAAAACCCATTTTTATGTGATCAGGGTTAGGAAATGACTCATAAATTAAATACACAATTGGACATGGAGTCTGTAATCTAAATGGGATAATTTGAGGAACATGGTGGGTTATCTGGTTTGTGGAATGAAGGTTATAAATTATTAATATTTCATTATTTATCACACTTGTGATATCACATTGGGGATTTATTTTATATATTTGGTTGATTTTTATGGATATATAGAGTTATTTTATCATTAGACTTGCTTCATGAATCGTGTGGTTTCTTTAAAACCATTATAATGCATGAATTGTATGCTCATTAAGTATTATGCATTGAATATAAATTTTATATTCCTCATTAATGTAATGGTGTTATTTTCTATCCATAGAATCCTTATAAACTATTTAGGTAGGAAAAATTATACAATAACCTCTTGGGACTATTTCCTCACACCAAGGGGAAAACAGTCTCGCATAATTGCTTACCTAAATTTCTAGAATTTATTCCATCATATGAAAAAATGATTTATACATGTGGTTTTTTAGAAACCAAAACATATAATATTTCTATAATCACTTGTGAACAATAGGCATTTTCATGTCATTATATTTGGTTATCGATTATTAGAAGTTGTTATTATAGGTGATGTTGTAAATAATTTTTTAACATCCATTAAAAGAATGTAAATTATAAATTCAATTTTTTGGAATTTCTTCATGTTGGATACTTTATAACTAGCATATAAAATGAAAAAACCATATTTACCATGTAAATTTTAAAAAAACACTAATGTGTTAACCAATTTTTCACGCCCATTATTACATAACCCATAATAAAATTCTATCATATTTAATTCATCACATA
Source organism: Viscum album (assembly GCA_963277665.1). NCBI lineage: Eukaryota > Viridiplantae > Streptophyta > Magnoliopsida > Santalales > Viscaceae > Viscum > Viscum album. The sequence goes on from OY728156.1 coordinate 1,978,499,594, forward strand.
ATTTTTCATATAATGGACATCAAAAATAAAATATGTAATACTTTTCAAATCTGTTATAGAATAACCAACATAAAAAATCTTTTAACACATCATACATTTACAAAACTAATGTGGTAAATATTGGTTATACATTTTTAATATCTGTTATTTTACAACTGACCAGAAAAATATTTTTTAAATGTAAAACTCCATTATTTCTTCCCCTCACAAAATATCAATAGAAGAAAAATAGTAGGAAAAATGAAAAATTCAGAGGTTAAGAATATAAAAATAAGCATAAAAATAGAATATAAAAAACATTTGAAATTTAAATTTTCATGTTTATAATGTATGTTACAATTTAACTAAAACCCTATTAGACCTGTGAAATGATTCACCCATTCAATTTGAAAGTTTCTTATCTCTTGTCCAATATCTAGCTAGGGGTTATAAAAAATATACAAACTAAAATGAATAAATTAACATGTATTCTAAATAAAAGGAATGAAAATTTAATTGAATTGATTATTAAATAAATATAAACATAAAGATCTTTGTAATTATCCTTGTGGTAATTATTTCAAACATAAATTATAAAACATAGTATCCTCATTCATTCGTTAATTTTTGTTTTTCGAAATTTTTATTTGATGTATTTTTTTAATTCAAAATATTATATTATATACTCAAAACAAAAAATAGTAATTGTAAATGAAAATTCACCTTGTATTTTATATATCTGATCTTGGATCATTTATTTCTTGTTGTATCACAATGTAAATTTCATGCCCTGTATGAAAAATTATATGAATAAAATAAATTAATATATCATTTAATTTATAAAAGTATTAAAATATTAACACTTACCTATTCAATACAATCATAAAATTTTCTCGCACTACACTATAGATAGAGCATACCCTATAAAGTATCACCTACCATGGGAAAAAAATACCCAAAATCCAATAACCACTGATATATGTGAAACTTTAATGTGATTGATTATTATGTTAAGAGACATATAACACACAAGATATATATTTCATACTCTTGATGGTAATGAGGCATCCAGCAATGAATTATTACATTGCTTTTAAGTCTTTCAGCAAAATAAACTGTTCTTTTTTTCATCACTCATTATCCTCACTATAGGAGAAATTAATTGTGTGTCTATAAAACCATATACTTATTTCATTTCATGCTATAAAAAAATCTTATAGATATACCAGTTACAAAAAAATAAAAAAAATACAATAAACTAAAATATTGTAAGATTTATGTTAATCACCATATAAGAAAAGAACTCATATCATATTGATTCCAAACTCCTATATATTTAGAAGTTAAATGACATTTTTTTAATAGATTCACAGTCATTATAGGATAAAAATTTCCATCATAATTTTGAATATATTAAAAATGCATCAAGAAATTTGAATATGTTGAAAATCTGTCAAGACTAGTTTAAGTTGTATATAATGTCATAACACCTCATATTTATTGTTATGTATATAGATTTTATTCACCATTAAAGTATTCTAATAAAAATTGATAAATATATAATCTTTAAAATCATAAAAGTAAATTAAAAGAAAAATTTAATAAAGGGTATAATATACACATACCTCTATAGTAATATGCTGATCAATCAAGATGGCCAAACTAAAAATGGCTCATACTTTGTCCAACTATTCTGACCTCATCAATAAGAAATGTTATTCTTTCTATTGTGTCTATAATATCATGGACAGTGAACAAATGATTCTATATCTCAATCTTTGGATTCATAATGGTGTCTCAAATATAATATATCATCATGTATGCAACAATATCATTTTTTTGATCATAAACATATAACTAAAAATAAATAGGATTCTAAATAGGAGGTGATGTAAGAGTTGGATAAGTAGGAGGAGTGGGGTTTGCTGGTAGAGGTGAATTAGGATAAGTAGTAGTATTAGGATTATCCAATATTGGTGGAGTAGTGGGATTTTTAGATTAGAACTATTTTTTCATGTTTGTAGAAAATGAATGTACTGAAGATATGGTCATATGTTCCATCATTCCATCAATATATTGAATTTTACAATCCAAATATTTTATAATTTTTATAAATATAATTTATTAAAGAAGCTTCATAACATGAATAAACGTTTTCTACCGATACACCTACTATGTATCCTTATATACGACATCAATTTTCATGATTTCCCAATGGAGTAGCTAAAATATCATTACATCCCTCATCAATGAATACCACATATATTCTACGAACCTTAAGAAATTTCTATATTGAATATTTGAAAAAACCAATAGTGAAAAATATACAAAAAAATTTACTTAAAAAAATAAATAATGTAAAATTCTAACAATCCACTTAGCCACAACCCTCATCTCTTCAGTGCGATATTTCACTTTTTATCACATCTAAACCCTATTTAATTTTTTCATGGATAGTATGGAAAAATAGTGTCAACCTCTAGGTTTTCTGGAGACTCATATATTCTTTTTTGAAAAATTTCACCTATCATTTTAACATTCAATAGCCTATACCCTCCTCAAGATATAGTATGAGGGTATACATTTCTATATTGGATCTTCTAATGAGATCTCCTCAATTTTTGTAAATTAATAATAAGTAAATCATCAATAGAATCATTAATTTAAAAAAAACTATAAAAAAGTAATGTTGTACATACTAAAAACTCTTCTTATCATCTAGTTTTAAAAAATTTCTCCCATGTATATACATATATAAACGGATATATATCTCATGGATTACGAATTTTTTATGGCCAAAAATGAAATACAATGTGAGGGTTGATTTATAATAAATCCATCTCCTAGATTCCAATAACAAAAAATTTAATCTTGAATCCTCTAGTATTAGGTATATCATATGTCATCTAATAAGAAGGGAGAAACAAATATTACAATAAAAATTTGGTGATTTGTCAAATAATACCAAAAAAGATCCCGAAAATGGTATCTCATGGGTGATATAATTTCATTTTTTAACACTCATCCTATCAGCAATAAAAATATTAATTTTTCTTTAATCCTAAATTATAATAAAATTCTCTAATTGTTTTTAATTTTTACCTCTTACAATGTCACTATCATCAATGTCTATTTGTATCCTCTAGTCATGGTTATAGGCAACTGATAATTTTTCTACATGTTTGATGCCACATTTACAAACCCTAGAACTATTTTTTAACCCAATTAATGTATATGTATCTTTTAAATAAGGATGAAGAGCAACATAAATAGGATTACATGCACATTCATCCTCATATGTATGTTTATGATCCTCTACAGTAGTATGTTTTGGATCCTATGATTGATATTCCATTATCTTACAAATAAAAGAAACATAAAATTAGTACACAAATATACAAATTTAACTATTATATAAAAAAATAAATTTAAAATTTAAAATTATTAAAAAAAAATGAAACAGAACAAATTTTTATTCATATTTTTTTATATTTAACTATAATGATAAGAAATAAATGACAGGTGAAATTTCATAAATGAATAAAAAAATCCAACAATGGAATATTGTTTGTAATAAATACCAAAATATATCTCTATATTTTCAACTAAATATAATATTCATTGAATATCTAAAAAATAGTCCAAAAAAGAAAATAAAAATGACCACCTTTTAATTTATATTTGTAAGAGTTTTTAACTAAAATTATAATAACATTAAAGGATAGAAAACACATAAAAATATGAACAAATCAAAAAATGTTGTATGAATTGTAAAAATCCTCCAACCTAATAAATCATTCTTTACACCAAAAAGAATATTATTTGAATACAAATTGTGTTCAAATATTTTCGTTTTTTATTTAAAATATTAGATTTCAAATAGTTTTTTTTCCAAAAAATTCATTTAATATGTATGTTATTCAAGGGTAAATGTGGTAAACAAAACAAAACAAAAAAAATATAAATAAAAAACATAATTTATAAGATATAGTTTTTTAAAAAAATAAATTAAGACTAAAATATAATAAATTTTATGAAATTTTAAAATTTAAAATAGAAAGAAACATATTTTACTTTTAATATTTGTATTGTACTAAATGATTGTTTTCAAAAATTCCATTGTTAATATAATTTCATATTGAAAAAATGATGTCTAAGAAGTGCTCAGAAATATTATCTATTAATATTTCCATGGAAGTAGGGATATCACATAAATCTGAATATTCATCATGTTTATCATCACCAGCATACTATTTTTTCCTTTTCAAACAATAAACCAAATTAAATTTGATTGATCAAAAACATAGAAAAAATATTTTCCATGTGTTTCTAAGATAAAAGGATCAACAATGTATTCCATTCTATTCAGATTAACTAGTGTCATTCCAAATAACCTTTTTTGACACTCTTGTAACTGATAAACCATTCTTATTTAAATATTATAAAATAAAATTTAATCTAATAAACATCCCATATTTCTTCCATAATTCAATAATATTCACTGGATGTAGATATTGGGATTTTTTCTTTGGCACTCAAAAAAAAATCATTTCTTTTGCGAACACTAATAAATTATTATTCTGAAATACTCGTATATTGTCATAGTCATTGACATTACATGTACAACCATTAATTTAATACCTAAACCATGTTTTCAAATTTAAACTTGGATCACAATCTAACCATATTAGTGTTTCTAATGCATCTAATCTATTAATAATGGTGTCATTAAGCCAAGGAAATAATGTTTTTTAGGCTCATTCAAAATATAGATATATTTATTATTATTTGGATAACATTGTTTCAATACATTAATATTAAATGTTTATACGGATGAGAATCATCTATATTATTCAATATTTATTTATATTTTTACTATTAAATTATTTTACATTCAATCAATGGATCCTTTTTCCAGCAGAATTGATTTCTTCATAGTGAGATATTGAAAAATGTATGTGCTTCACTATAGATATGTAGCTTGTACAAAAATCTACAACCTCCTCATAAATATACATCTCATCAATGGAGTCTTCGGGTCAATAATGATTATTAACATACCACTTCAATATCAGTACATACATCAAAAAGGATAAATCCATCATTGAAATACAAATATTATATACTTTATTTATCCTAACAAATGAACCATTAAATGCACCCAGGTCTCAAAAAATGGAGCAAAATACATTTATAATTGTAAAAATATATAAACTTCTTCATTTTCAAAATTATTCCAAGAATTCATATCAATTATATTAATACAATTTGAAGTGAAAAATAATACAAATTAATGATAGTTATTATCACATGAATGAGAAATATTCTACATAATGAACTTGCATGAGTTATTTCACCTTTATGTGACAATCATGATATTTCATAACTTTCAACTCCAAAACCATTAAAGTCAATTTTTTTGCAATTTAAGAATAACCCAAAATCCCCATTTATTTCAAGAATACACTAGAAAAAAACTAATTTTAAACTTCCTACATAATGTATGAAAACATGGGGGTAGGAATGTTGACCTTTCATCGGGATTGGGATCTTACTTCAAATGATTTCCTATACAGATTTCGTCTCATCTTGTATTTAACCCATCCTTAGTCTTTCTAAAAATATATAACCATGTCCCAATCAATATTTCAGATATATTATTCTCCAAATTAATGGTTTCAATGTTATATTTTACTTCATGATATATCAAATATGGTATCTAAACAATATTGACTGTTTTTTCCAAATATTTCATACAATACCTGATTTTTATGTACTTAAAAGTTTCATATCAATTTTTTCACCCTCTCAAATTATTTATCAATGGAAAAAGTTGTTTTAGAAATATAAAATTATATTATCCATTAAATTTCTCTTTTTAGTCTTTTATAAGAGTGATCCATTGACAAAAAAATTTGATGACCCATGTATATTGTTTTTCTCCCATGTTGAATTTGATTATATGAATTTTGTTGTTCAAAAATTGGACAAGATTTGTCAACCTTAACATTGTATCCAGTAAAGTTTTAATATTATAGGAAGACATTTATATTGAACATAAAAGATTCATGCAGTTGAAAGTATTCCATATTAAAATAATAATAAATTATATTAAATTCCTCCCATTATAGTTTCAAATCCCCAATTAATGGTGAAACATAAAAATAAATATCATTTTCAGGATGATTATCTAAATATAATTAAAATCAATATGACATATTTTTACTTAATACAAAATTCAGAAGATACTTTTAAAATTACCAATAAAATAGGCCATAAACTATGTGTGTTATGAGGGATTCGATATAGATTCATCACATCCATGTAAAGTGTATGACTGAGATTTAAAAAATCATTTTTGAATATAGTAAAATGTTGATCAATTTCATTCCACTATGGAAAATAAATAGGATTCCATAATTTTCCATCACATATCCTCTCATATGTATTTCTTTTTTCAATTCTGCATCATTTCATATGTAAATAAATGTTTCAAATGAGTAATTATAAAAATTTAACAAAATTCTTTAGTATGTGTACCTATAACCACTAAATCAGCCTATGGTTCTTATTTCAACTTATATCATGTTTTCCCAAATAGAAAAAATCCTAATAAAATTTCATGGTCATTACTTTAAATAGAAAAACTATTTAGTTATGAATGTATTTTCTTGTACCCAATTCCCATCAGGAATAATATTTTCTTCTATTTATAAAATGATTCTGGCCGATTGTTGTATTTAGGAATAATTAATATCAATAGTTAAAGCAACTTAGTGAAACTCGATAAAACCAAAGAATTCATACAACCTAGATATATTTTTTCTTCATAATCACCATACAGATGCTCATTTTTCTATTCTTTCTCAATTTATTCTACCCCAATATCATGAATCATTTCTTTAATTTTTTTGAACTTATCTTATAGAAAAGAATCATTATGAATACATCTAAAATTATACCTAGTTTCACCATTCAAAATACAAGATCTATAAGATATATTAAAACTATGATAAATTAAAGGATATTTTATCTCTATTATTTTCAATTTATTTATATTTAAACATTTCAGGAATGTATATGAAAACATGTCGTTGTTTAGAATTTTTTTTGATAATTCCAAAAAAATAATTGACATATTCTTCATATTAATAACTTATAGTGAAATAATATAAATTAAACTCATTATTATTAATAAAAAATATGAAAAAAAATATTTTTAAAAGAATATAGTGGTGATAAGGGTTAGTTAGAGGGAGGAATAATATATTATTTAAATTATAATAAAGAAGACAAAATTTTGGTATTATTCATCAATAAAATACTACTATGATTTCCAATGATATATAATATAATGATAAAGTTTTTAATAACATCGGAGATGAAATTTAATTTAAATTAGAATGATTATAAAATAAAATAAAAAATAAGTCTAATAAATTTATATCTCCCGACTGTCAAATAAAGACTTACTGGATAAGAAATGGTAATTGAAATATATTTAAGATGGAATAATATCTAGAAACCTAATCTATATAATTTATCTAATTCAATGTAAGAAAAATTAAAAATTATATTGAAACGGCTGATACTAGAATGATGATTTTTATGTTACGATATTAGGTATAAAAGTATTGTATGAAAATGTAGTTTCCAGAAAAATAAGATAGATGTTGAAGTTAAGAAACTCACTGAGAAAAAATAACTAAAAATTAAATTAACACTAATGATATATCTAACTAGAATCTTTTTGATTATTCAAAAATTTTGGATGAAAATATTATCATTGAAGGATATCATTTCCAATAAATATCACTCTTGTATTTGATTATTATGTTCCTCATTAAATAAAAAGAATTATTTCATTATACAAATGGATCATGTTTTTAATGTAATAGATGGTAAAATTTTAGACCTAACAACATTAAATAATATAGGGTTTTAAATACCCTAATATGAATTTTATTGTGAAATTATTGGTTTCCCCAAGACAAATTTATGGATGAAAGGAAATTTCATATTCATGTTTCACCAAGTAGTGGTAAATATGAATATAATTATACTTTCTTATGTATATATTTGTGTATGCAAGATATTATTAAAAACAATTTAAATGATGAATACTCTAATAAGGGTACATTATTTTTTAATGTATAATTATTCTAATATGAGTCCAGCTACATTGTTGATTTACCATCCCAGTGAAAATTCAAAATTATTTTATTTTTTAAAGTAGTAATGAAATTATTAAAATCCGGCTAGACAAAAACTATAAAGTTTTCAGTCATATGGAACTAAACTTAAAGTAATTCTCAAATAAACAAGAATAAATTCACACCTCATTACCTATAAGATTTTGTGAATTTATATAACCAATCCAGGGATATTTTAAGATAGATTTTTAGATTTTCATATATAAAAACCTATGGTTTTGAAATATGAATGTGATATAAGTAAAGGGAATTATTTCTTCCCTCAAAGTGGGTGCTACCTACACCTAAAATAAATCAAATTTTCCAAGAAGTTTTAAATCAAATACCTAATTACAAAAAAATCCAAAATAAAATAATGTAAATATATATATACATTAAATAAAAAAATAAATTTTAGATAATTAAATAAGAAAATAAAACAAAATAGCAACCAAATAAATTTGAAAAGATATCTGATTTAAAAATGGAATGCATAATAAATTGGGGTAACAAATAATTTCTATTAAATAAATAATCCAATGCAGGATAAATAAAAAATATTTTACACTAAATACTCAAGTGGTAAAGAAAAATTAATAACATTGGATATGAAATCTAAACCTATAAAGTCTAGGGATTCTGATAGAGTGCTTCATTAATAGAAATCGTGAGGGAAGATGGAATGAAAATTGGTATTTCATAAAATTAGGGGATATAATAACAAGATAAAAGGAACATACTCAAACTGAACCCCTAAATGAGTAAAAAATTATTTCATAGAATAAATTTTTATAATGAATAATCCTTGGTTTGAATGAAACCTAGGATCCAGAATTTGTGAGGTGTACCTAAGAGATGAGAATATCTTTCTTTGAATGTGCAACATTGAGACCGATGAAACCTAAGGGTGTATAAAGATGGTAATGCAAGATTAAAGTCCACTAGATCAAAGAGAAGAGGGTTACTTGTTCTACATGAGAGAAACTATATTTCTTTCATGATAATGAAAGGAAAAGAAATGAGTCCACTTGATGATTCATAGTCTTTTAAAATGTATATCGCAACAGTTTTTTAATAACTACTGTAGAAAACTATATTTTTTAAATCATCTTCATATAACCAAAAACGTATATTATTTTTAAACATTTTTATCCTAAAACCAGGGTTCTAAATATAATATTCAAGATTATTTTATAGTTCACTAACATAGAAAATAATTTTTTTTAAATTTCACTTTGGTTTTTAGATAACAGATGTGAAAAACAATTTTTTCAATTATTCTTCACATTAGTTATAAATAACCATCATTAATAAAATAGTGTGATAAAAAAATTACTAGTGAATTAGGACAAGGTAATTACAAAATGGTATCAAATATAATGTTAATAGATATGTGGTAAGGGATTAACAATAGTTGTGACAACCCGGGTATTTTTAGTAAGATATCATTTTTATGGTATATTTATATTTAAGAATATGAATTTTTAAATATGATTTAAGCACCTATAAATATATAAATATATATATATTTATCATGTAACAAAATATATTATAAAATCATCTTGAAAACAATTAAATACTTAAAATAAATATGTTTACTTTGTGACAAAAAATGTTTTTTATTTATCTTTATAGCATGATATATTATTTTATCTTTATAAATAATTATTTGATTATTGGATATTTTATAAATGAATATTTATGTATACTCTATTTTTTCATATTATTATTTCACATTACGGTCTTAGAAATAATTTTTTTATCGTTTTCAATAAGAATTTTATTTTTTATATAAAAAATTAATATTTTTTATATTAAAAAAATTATTTTTCCAAGTGAAATATGGTTTTTAAAGAAGATATATAAATATTATAATTTTAATTTGATAAAAATACTTAATATTTGGATTAATCATGTAAAAATATATAAAAATTATTTCATTTCATCTTTTTAAAGGGGTTAATGTTTTGGTGAATTGTGAAAAATAAGGATTTTGTAAAAAATATAACCGTTAAAAAATAATAAAAATTAATGTATGTATTGAAATGTTTATAAAAATATTGATAAAAAATTTTATGGAGTAAAATAATTCATCAAAAATTAATATTTTTAACTAAGAAACCTATTATTGGCTTTTTAAACCTATGTTTTATTTTATTCTATTAAAAATAATATATATATTTTTCCTTCAATTAAATATTATTAATAATTTAATAATTTCTTTTATATAATGATAATTTAGAATAAATAGTAATCATTTAACTATAAAGAAGTAATTTTCATCATGATTGGTACTATATATTATTTTTGTGTATATTTTTTTTATGCTTATGAAAACTATTTTTTCTAAAAACTATATATTTTATATTTGAGTAATTTTATTGAATGATATTTTAGTAACCTATATAAATTAGATATATAAAAATGGTTTTCATATTTGGAATCTGATGTTTCAAATTAGATAATAAGGCCCACTTTATTTGTAGTCATAAAAATAAATCATCAAGGTAAAATTTTATCACTATAATAAATTCTAATATAAGGTAAAAGTGTTAAATAAATGTTTAATGACTTATAATATCATATAAAACTATATACAATATCCTTAAAACTTTTCAGTTATTTTCTATTTTTTATCCACTTCAAATAAATATAACTTCCCTTTTTATATTAATTAAATAACATTTAAAAAAATTCAACGCCACACATTTTTAAAAGGATACATGTTATTCCCCTTAAAAGTTAACTCAAAATTCGTATTTTACTATATAATATGATATTTTTCCTTACCAAAAAAATATGTGCCAAATTTTCTTGCCTCTATTCCTTATTTATGCCCAAAATATTTTCAAAAACCAATAATTCTTCCAAAGAAGGTGATAATTTTTTTCATTTCAACTAACGGATTCTATCTATTTTTTCTATTATCTTCTACATATAACTCGTCATGAATTTATTTTTCTAATTAAAATACTATTTATTGAAACCATTAATGTTCAATAAAATGTATATTATCACTATTAAATAAATTTTTTAACTAATTCAACAGTTATAATGTGTACTTATTTCGGTCAGTTTTACCACCTACACATACATTATTAAAAAAATTATTTCATGAATTATTCTAAAAAAAATAAATATTTTTAATATGTTTTTTTAATTATTAATTTAATATTGATTAAATATTCTTGATTCGTAACATTAAAAATTAAATTTACCTTTAAATTCAATTCACTTTTTAATTCAATAATCATCAAAATATGTAATTTTTAATAATTTGATGAGAACCATCACCATAAGTTCCATGAAATGAATATGGAAATCAAAGAATATATAAATCACATGAACAAAATTTCCTTGAAAATTCGTGTAGATGATGAACTAAAGAAAAATAATCAACAAACAGAACCACCAAACCAAAACATATAAGGGAAATAGATCATTCAACACATGATTTTTAATTTTAACATTAAAAAAATAATATATGGATAATAATTAATTATAAATATTTTTTATAATGAAATATAACATTTTATTAGGTTCTTATTCATGTGAATAAGAGACCTAAATTTCTTGAACATTTAATTTAAATAACTTTCGACTAAGATAATGTTTTTGGTAACAGTTTCTTAGTCTCAATTTCAATTACCTAATCTATGTTTCATTTTGTGCACCGTGTTTCATTTGACATGTTGTTATTTTTATTCATTACCCTAAGAATTAATTATAATACAAATTTTATGAAATTCGTGGTACTTAAAAATTAAATTAATGTTCTTTATTTTAATGGATTTTAAATCATGTGATATAAATGTGGTAAGGGTTTTCCTTCACAATTTCACTTCATTGACACATTACTTATATTATAAACAAATATTAATTTTATGGTTTATATTCTATATATTTTACATATTTTATCATAACACAATTTATAATCATTTTATATAATGTTCTATTTTTTGTTCTTACTTTCAATGTGTTTTGATTCCTATGTTACCAATGTTGTCTGGATTTTTTATCTCAATTTCAATTCATTTTGACATGATTCCTATTATGATCCAATTATCATTTTTTTGATGTAAATACTATCAATCATACTTCTTATATGTTAATAATTTTTATTTTTAGGGTTTTTAATTTCATTGAATCTGTCCCTTTTCCTATTCCATTGATTCATACATTATGTAACAACCCGACCTAAGCCACAGAGAGAGATCCTGAAATCCACCTAAGCTCATGTGTTCCTCCCAATACTCATGTGGTTTTCAACTAATAGTGATGATCCATAATTGATACTAGGGATACTGTACCCTCTATTCCATCTCCTAAAATAGGATAATAATTAACAATAATAAAAAATGAAATAATAATCAGAATAAAAAATTAATAAGTGATATATATATATATTATAGAGGTAAGAATGTCTTATTTATAAGAAGTTGGTATACATAAGACATTGAAATAATAAAACATATGTGGGGTACTCTGTTGTTTTTTCAATTCCACTCTAGCTCCATGCTCCACCGCTTGAGTGTCCACCATAGGGTCCTTTCTCTTCATCAGATCTCTAGCCATGAAATACAAAAGGACACTAAAATTACTGAGTATAGTGTGATAACAATACACATATGAACACAACCAATGTTTCCTTACCATAATTTCAGAAAATATATTACATTGTATACCATGACATAATTAAATACATAATAAATATAGAAGTGTTGAGACATTGTGTGCTGACCAAGCCTCAACCACCATAAACCTACATGATTCAAGTCATTTTATGTAACGTTTTTTAGAAACAATATACCTAGGTCAATGTTTTATATAATACCCACCCTTATGGTGTTTTTCATAGGAATTTTTCATGTTCCTTCAAGTCTATTATCAGTCCTCTAATCCTTTTAATCGCCCATGTCCCAAGTCAGTTAGAATCCATGACTGTTAAATTCTAGTAACCCATTATTTTTTCCCATGTATTTGTTTATCTACATGGAAAAAAATTACATTAGGACATTATATCTTGGGTAACCTCATTAACACAATCTCAAGGCTCCACCTGAGTATCTCAATATCTTCTAGATAATCATTATTCTTTCCATTCTAATGGGGTAGGCACACCACCATTAAGGATGTTAGGGCTGTTTGAAGTTGGGTAACTCAATACACCAAATCACAAGGCTCCACATAAGTATCAACACACCTAAAACAAAATTTCATAGGCTTTACAACACATAAACAATACATTTCATATCACATAATGATAAGCCACATGAAGATCAATGAATGGACCTGACCCTAGTTTCCCTAAGTCGGTGTTGTATTTTATTAATTTGGAAAATAAAAAAGGAATATTCATCTCAATGGTCTGAGTATTTTAGTATATATGGAAATAAGAAACTTCAATAATTTCAACATTACAACATTAAATAAAAAAACATATCAGTTTTATTGGGAACATCCACAATAATAAATTAATCCTTTTAGGTCACTCATAATAACCATATTTATGTCCAAAAAAATGAAACATAAGAAAGAGGTGAGATCAAATTATCATTAAGGGTAATAAATACAGAGTAGTATATCATAAAAATTAAAATTGGGCGTGGTGAATAACTAAAACATGTGCATTTAAAAATAAACTTGAACACATTATTTCAGGAATACAAGATGAATAAATAATTCCATAATAAAACATAATCATTATATTATACAATTCGGATAACCACAATAACTATTGATAATTTTTTCATAATTAAGGAATTCATAATGTGTGACACCATAACCATACTGTCAATGCCTCATTCCTAGACCATAAATATAAATTTTTTCAAATCCTTTTAGCAAGACCATAGTGTGTCTAATCAGACCAACCGATGAACTGAGGGGTTATAAAATTCCCCACCCACCACTTACTATGTAAAATTCGTTGCACATGTGAGAATGTATAAGCATAAACAACATATACATTCATATATAAACTAAAATATTAAATGTATATAACTTTCCACAAATATTAATCATAGACACTAACCATTTGTAGTAAATTGGTGAATGGTTTTAAGATAGCACATACATAGTCAAAATAACCATACACCATTAAATTAAATATGGTAGATTATGTCATAAAATATTAATACCAAAAAATAAACAATATTTTTGAAATAGATTAATATACTCTTATAAAATCTTCGAGTACTTCTTGAGATAAATACTCTTTCACTTCGAGAAAGAAGAGTTCTTTTATAAAAATAATTAAATAAAAAAGAAAAAATTAAAGGTACTATTTTCATAATAAAATTATTTGTTTTATAAATTTATCGGTTTATAATAGAATTTTATGGAGTTCCATTGAATATCAGTAAGAATTTGAGAAATTCCCTTGAATCTGGCATGCATTTCAGGAAGAATTTTTGAATGATACTTTTAAAATGATTAATTCCCCATTACAAATCTAGGGCTCTGGTTGGTAAAAATATAAATAAAATTCACACATAATATATTTTTATTATATATGAATAAATAATAATTTAATTTTGTTAAGTATAGAATAAGACTAACTTTAATGAAAATGGAGGTTTGGGTAGAAAACCCTTACCTTAAGTCTGTTGGTGTTCCTCACTTGATCCCAATGACATGAATAATAAAATTAAGGTTCATAAATTAATAATTACATAACATGATATACATGTAATTTATTTATAATAACCTTATTAGGTACATTATTGGCCTTTTGATGGGTTAAAATATCCAATTTCATTATCTGGGAGTGCTTTCTTCCATGGTTTCCATGATCGGTTTACATATATTCATGTATGGAAAAACTTGTAGAATGACTATGTTTTTCCAAAATAGAAGCTATATTTTATTTTTGAAAAACCATAATATTACATTCTTATTAAAATTTTTGGGTTATTAAGAGTGAATATGAACCATTATATAAAACTTTAATGACAATTGTATGGGTTAATTGGTGGTTCTTGATCACAACGAACACATTTTGATTTATAGAGACTCAGTGTTTCATGCATTAAATATAAATTTTATTTGAAAAATCTTGCGGTGTTACATTATAAACTCCTTAAAAAAAATCCTCAAAATTTCTATAATGTTACCTCACAAAAATATTTGGGTAGTTCTTCATCATAAGATCCTCAAGCTCCCTTGTTGCCTCTATGATTTTATGATTTTTCTAAAGTACATTTCTCAATAGAGTAATCTAATTCATCAACACTTGTTTGTTACTGTCCAAAATCTAGATAGTCTCTTTATAGTAATATAGGATAGGTTTTAATTCTATACCTTCAAAAGTGAGGAAATTCTTTGGGTCTTCCATGTAATTTCTCAATAATGAGAAATGGAACACATTGTGTACTTTAGATAGGCTAGGTGGCATATCCAAATGATATTAAACAGCTCCAATTCTCTCTAGAATTTAAAATGGTCCTTTGTACCTAGGGATCAGTTTTCCTTTCTTCTCAAATCTTATAACACCCTTTTATGTAGATACTTTTAAGAAAATAATTTCTCCCACTTGAAACTCCAAATTCTTCCTTAAATTTCATCATATCTTTTTTCTCTACATTGATCTATTTAGATATGAACTTTAATAGTCTTTACCTTTGTTGATTTTTCCTTAAAAATATTTCTACCTACAAGATTCCTTTATCCAACTTCATCCCAACATGTTGGTGTACGACATCTATTTCCATACAATGCTTCATATGGTTCCATTTGAATACTTTAATAGAAACTATTATTGTAATAAAACTCCAGTAAAGATAAATATTGATCACACATACCATTATTGTCAAGTGAACATGATCTCAACATGTTCTCTATGGTTTGGATTATCCTTTCTGAATACCCATTAGTTTTTGGGTGGTATGAAGTACTCAATTGAAGTTGAGTATCCAGATATATTTTTAAGACTTTTAAAGAATTTTGGTGTAAATTTTGGATCCAAATAAAAAAAAATTGAGATACATACTCCATGATGTCTCACAACTTCATTGATATAGTTTCCTTCTATAAATCCTGTGGAAAATACTCCCTTATAGTGAGGAATTGTCCAGATTTCATAATTCGATCCACATCTACACATATTGCATCATTCATTCATAGAGTTTTGGGTAATCCAGTGGAAAAATCCATGGTTATTTCATCCCATTTTCATGTAGCAATAGGTATAGGTTTCATGTCTCCTCTAAGATGCTTTTTTTTGGGCTTCACCTGTTGACAGTCTAAACATCTTGATACATAATAAGCAACTTCCCTCTTCATGTTATCCAACCAGAGATATTCATTAAAATCTCCGTACATTTTAGTTATACCAAGGTGTCTAGAAAAAATTGAGAAATGAGAATAATGAAATAACCCCCTTTTCATATTGGGTAGATAGGGTACACCTAGGATCTTCCCAAATTTTAGAATTCCTTATTCACACATGAAGTTGTACAACTTTCTATCTTTCAAAGCATTAATTTTCTTTTAAATATTCTTATCAACAGACTGTGAATCATTAATTATTTACAATAAAAATGTATGGGAAACCATTTCAAAAAGTAGTGATGTTTCTCCTTCATTGATAATTCCTATATCTATCCCCACTAGATCAATATACAAAGGATCCCTGTCAATCCAAATTTTATATAGAACTCCTTAATCCTTTCTTCTTAATGTATCAGCTACATGGTTTGACATTCCTGGGTTATAGTGTATGGTACAATCATAATCCTTGAGTAGTGTGTGGAATCCCCTTTTCCTCATGATGAGTTCTTTCTATGAGAAGATATATTTAAAAATCTTATGATCCATCGATATCTCACAATTTTCTCCAAAGTGATAATGTCTCTATCTCTTCAGAGAAAATATTACAGTAGTTAACTCATGATCATGGGTAGGACAGTTTTGTTCATGAATTTTTATCTGCCTTGATTCATAGGAAATAACTCTATCATTCGGCATAAGGACACAACCATGTCCTTTCTATGATGCATCAATATTGATCACAAAACCATTATTCCATGATGGGAGAGTCAGGATCAGATAATTCACTAATCAAATCTTCAATTCCTAAAAACATTCATCACATTAATTTTTCCATAGAAACTTAAACCCTTTATGTGTATGCTTGGTTATTGGGTTGGCTAAATGGGAGAAGTTATCCATAAAATGTCGATAATAACCTACTAAACCAATAAAACTACATACCATAGTTATGCTCATTGGAGTAGGGAATTCTGGAATAATATTTTTATTCATAGGATCAACATAGATTCATTCCTTAGGGACAATGTGTCTAATAAAGGAAACTGATTGAAGCCAAACTTCACACTTTCTATACTTCCCATTTAATTAATTTTTTCTTAGAGTCTACAAAATAGTAATCAATTTAATATCATCATCCTCATAGCTTTGGGAGTATACCAATATATCATAAATAAACACCACCACAAATACATCATGGTATTCCTTGAAAACACTTTTCAGTAGATCCATGAAAATTGATTGTGCATTAGTTAGTAAAAAAGGAATTACTATAAACTTGTAATGCCCATACCTGGTTCAAAATGATGTCTTCAGAAAGTTATCCTTTCTTAATAGAAACTTATGATATCCAAATCAATGGTCATTCTTTGAAAAATATTGGGCTCAATAAATTTTATCAAATAAATCATCAGTGCGAGGTAGGGTATACTTGTTCTTTGTTGTTATAGCATTAATCTCCCTCTAGTTAATACACATCCTTATAGATCCATCTTTCTTCTTAACAAAATGAGCAGGGGATCCCCATGGGGAAACATTTGGGTGAATAAATCCTTTATAACTCAGTACCTCTAGTTGTTCCTTTAGTTCCACTAATTTTATAGTGGCCATTCTATAAGGGGTCTTTGATATGGGTCATGAATCCAGAATTAAGTCAATGGAAAACATAATTTCCCCATTAGGAGTATTTTTAGGTAAATAATTTGTAAACACATAAATATATTCTTTCACAATAGATACGTCTTCTAATTTAACATTCCTGTCCTCACCCAAATGTATTTCATTCCCTTCCCACCAACAATTTAATTCCGTAGAGCTACTAGGGGTGGATCAATAAGAGAATTTGATGGTGATGTTTCTCCCCTAAAGAGAAGGGGTTCCACATCTTCCTCAAAAATTGTAACCTCCTTTTTATTACAATAAATTTTCATATCATGGATAGAATTAAAATACATATTAAGGATTATATCAATTTCAATCAAGGGTATGATAATGAAATTAGCAGATAAAGAATTTTTAAATACCATAATAAAGACTGTCTAAAAAAACTTTATTTAAATGATACTTCCCTTAAGAGTTTTGACTGAAAAATCCCTTATTAAATAAAATTATAAATATCTAATTTTATTAGAAATCGATGAAGATATGAAAGAATGTAATGATCCAGAATCAATTAAATCATTGGATATGTTTGTGGAAATGATTAAAGTACATTCCACCACATCGTTAGAAACATCAACATCATCAGTTGTGACCACATAATCTTGGCCCTGCTCCCTTGTTATTATTTTAAAAAAATTTCCCTGTCTCTAAAGACATTCATGTGCATAATATCCCATCTCCCTATAATTTTACCATTGAACATTGGTAGATTCTTTATTCCCCTTAATATCTCGAGATAAGTGGCCTTTTTCTCAGCACGTGTAACAGACTCTCATTCCCTTATGAAAATTTTCAGGGTGTTTCTTCTGACAGTTACTATAGGATGGATGGTCAACTCTTCCCTTATTCTCCATTATTTTATTTTCTTTCCCATGGTTTTTGGTAGCCATCTACTTCTCTTGTTTTCCATTAATGTCATAAGACTTATAAACATTATTTTCCATCATGAGAACACTTGATACTATATCTTCATATGATGAGAAATATTAGGAGACTAGATCCCATTGGAGGAATGGTTTTAAACCATTAAAGAATCTATAAATCATATTCTTATGATTACGTATGAATTATGTGGCATGTATTTCTTTCCTTCTAAAGTTAGATTCATAATTTTCAACATTACTATCCTCTTTATCCTTAGATTCAGAAATTGCCATTCCATATCTGCAGGTTCTTCCTAGGAGGTGAATTTTTATATGAATATTTCCTTAAAATCCCTCTATTCCATTTCCTCTATTTATTCCTCATCCTTCGTGTTTTTGATTAAAAACCACCACTAATCCATATCTTCTGATATTCTACAAACTTCCACAAAAACCATCTCATTTTTGTTAGATCCCAATGTGACAAATATCTTCTCTAATGAACTTATCTACTTCTAATATATGAATGGGTTTGTTATCCAAATAATTTTTGGAGGCGATTGTTACATAAAGTGATATAACATAGATCCTTCATGTTTTGGTTCTGAATTCTCCATACGGGTAAGGTTATTTTTCATAAACTAATTCAGTTGTGTCAATATAGTTCTATGTTTCATAGCATCTATCACAACACTAGAGACAAAATCATTATCTTTAATCTGAGGGAAATTCTTACATGGGACATGTGTGTTCATGTGGTTTCCATTCCTTTCACTAAGGACCATTCCTAAATAATGTCATACATCATATTTTGTTAGGAATCATAATTTATAATAACAATGTAGAGAAATACTTATCATAAATAGAAATACTATACATAACTAATCCCATAATCATAAACATGGTTTCTTGAGGAAAAATTTAAATTTTAATAATTTATAATTTATTGTAAAAAAATGTGAATTATCCTAAGCCTATCCCCTATGAGTTTCAAATAAGGTGTGCAGTGAGGCTCATTGTTGTGTACTAGGATACCTCGGGTCAAGCCCAAAGCCTTATGTCAATGTTTTCACTCATAGGTACATATGTTCTAGAACCACATCCACTTGTAGTATCCAAACATAGAAGTATTTTATATAAAGATCCACATAACATATTCTTTACCAAAAATTACAGGATGTTTTTATATGTTTATCCTAAAATACTATATTAAGGCTTTATTCCCTAATCTATGTTTTCTAAATATAGTTTCTAAATTTTCTACTAAACATCATTTGAAAAAACTTTAAGGACCCAACCCTAGTTGTCAGGAGTCAGTGCCTTATTTTATTACATTGTCATATAAACAAGGAAAATGCATCCCAAAAGGACTGAGTATTTTAGTATATTTGGAATCAAGATACATACCTAATGTCAACATTACAGCCTGAAATTAAATAAAAAAAATAAGTTTTATTGGGAACATACACAAGTATAAGTTTATCCATGTAGGTCACTCATAATAAACTTCTTCATGTCCTGCGAAAATGAAACATAATAAATGGGTGAGTTCAAATGCTTAGTAAGGACAAGAAACAAAGAGGAAGATATCATAAACATAAACATTTGGAATGGTGAATAACTCAAAACATATTCCTTTAAAAATAAACTTGAACACATTATAGATGGAATATGAGCTGAATAAATAATTCCATAATAAAACATAATCATGGGTATTCTACTAATAAAAAAACCACATGAAATATCAATAATATTTTTATAATGAGGTAACTCATAATGAGGTACATCATAACCATACCTTCAAGGCCTCTTCCATTGTCCATAAATATCCATTTTGTCAAGGCCTCTTGCCAAGACCATAGTTTTTCACCTGAGAAGTACTGATGCACAGAGGGGAAATAACGGTCCCCACCCAAAACATATTATGTACAATTATTTACTAATATTAATGGGGATAAAAATATCAACATATACATTAATATTCAAACTAATATATGAAATTTAAATAATGTTCCCTACACATTAAGCATATACACTAACCATTTGGAGTAAATTAGTGAATGGTTTTAAGATAGCACATCCATAGTTAAAATGATCACAAACCATTCTATTAAAAATGTTATATGATAACATAAAAATATTAATCCTATAAAAATCAACAAGATTTTATAAATAGATGAAGATACTGTTATAAAATCATAGTGTATTTCTGGTGATAATTACTCTTTCACTTTGAAAGGAGGAGTTCTTTTGGAAAAATCTTTTTATAAAACAAGAACTGATGTAGGATTATATTTTAATACTAAAATTAATGATTTTATAAAGATAATGGTTTCAAAATATTTATTATACAGTTCCCTTTATAATAGGTATAAATTTGAGAAAACCATTGAATCTGGCCTATAGTTCAGGAAGAATTTTTTAAAGATCGTTTTAAAATGTATAAATACCCATAAATGAAGGTAAGACTCTGGTTTGAAAATATTTATATAAAATTAACACCTAATTTATGATAATTTAATATGAATAAATATGAATTTAATTTTGCAAAATAGAGAATAATAGTAACTCGAATGAAAATGGAGGTTTGAGTAGAAAACCCATACCTTAATTATGTTAGTGTTCATCACATGATCCCAATGAACTGAATAATAAAATATAGGTTCATAAATTAATGACTAAGGAACCATTTATACATGTAATATATTATCACAACCTTATTAGGTTCATTCATGGCTATTTTATGCGTTAATAGATCTAATTTCATTGTTTGGGAGTGTTTTATTTCATGGATTTCATGAACATCTTAATTATATTCATGCATGGATAAAAATTTAGAATTAGAACGGTTGTCAAGAATAAAAGTTTTATGTTATTGTTTAACAAAAATATGATTTCATGGTCATAAAATTCATTTCTTTATTAGGAGTCAAGATGAATCATTATATAGAATATTAATGACAATTGATTGGGTTAATTGGTGGTTCTTGATCACAACGAACACATTTTGATTTATAAATTAATATCTTTTTTAAAAAAAGATTCTAGAACATAAAATAAGTTATAATACATATATTTTAATCTTTTTAAACAATCAAAATTGTTTCATGACATGAATTTAAGATGGTAACAAAAACTGATGACTTGTCCTCCTTGAATGTGATAAATTAACACATCTTGGATGGTGTTTTCATTTCTAGTATAAAATAATTAAAATTGATACAAGATGAAGAATAATTACAATATCAGGACAAAATATTAGAATAATTAAGGTACTAGAGTCATAAAAAAATTTAGATGAAAGGTGGTGAGGAAAGAAATAGAAAAGGAATGAACTTGAAATAAAAGTAATGAAAAGAAGAATTTACCTCTTGAAGCAATCTTCCTTGAGAAACTCTATGGGGGATAGGTTCTATTATTTTAATGACACCATGACCTTTTGGGAATGGGGAAGAAGTTTGGGAGGATATTTTATCATAATTTAGAAAATTAACAAGGCTTAGGAGGAGTGAATATAAGAGGAAGTGAGGGGGTTATAGTGCAGGAGAGGAGGGGTTTCCACTTATTTTACCCATTATTTTATTATTTTAACAAAGAAAACAAATTTTATTTATTCTTGTGACCAAGAATTGTAATATGTGAATTTTATTTGGAACCGTGTTTTCTTACATCATCCATGATTTTATGAATAGTTAATTTAACTGATAATGTATATATATATATATATATATTAAATTACCATATTTTATATTCATAAAAAATATGCCTATTTCAGAAAAATCCAAAAAATTCACCCTATCTATTTTTAAATGTGTATAATTTAAAAATAAACTCCATTTTTTGAAAATAATTTTATAAATTTAATTAATTTAATTTTTTACTAAAATCATAATTTATTCAGAAAATAAAAACTATAATTTGTTTTATATCACTTGGAACAATTAATCAAGATCTTATTATCTTATAACCTTTGGACTGTAAAGTAATAATTTTATTTTCTATTCGTAAGGTTCATATTACTTTAAGTATTAATATTCATAAGAGTATGTTACTATTTAACAAAAATTATTTTTTTCTTATCAGGCTCTAAATATCTTACTAAACTCAACCGTGTATGTCAGTTTTTTAAAATTAAAATCATAGTGGTTGAAAAAATTATGTTTAGTGGCTAGTTTATAACAATGTGGTGTTTTTTAGACGCTCGGTTTTTCATGCATTCAATATTAAATTTCTTTCCAAAATATTGGGGTGTTACAATAATTTTTAGGATAATCACACATAAAAATTATTCCCACGGCTACTCAAACACCTCTATAAATCTCAAAACAATCATGGGTTAGTCTAGAATTAAATCAAACCATTATAAAATCATAAATATACATATCTCATAAGGGTAATGAACCTCTTGCCTCAAATTCATTAATGACAATGGAAACGACTATTCAATTCATCATTATAATAACAATTTTTTTACACAAACTACAAATATGATCATGCTAGATGGATTCTTAAAACCAAAACCATCAATTTTATGTAAAATATAAGTAAAATATTGCAAGAGAAATTATTTTCCCTTTCTTGGATAAATTATAAATTAACATTATAGACATGATCCAGTATTATTCTTATTAATAATAATTATAAAACCCAATTAAATTGTTTTTACTTCTATATAAATTTGAGAACACATATGGTATTCCATATATTTATTCTCTATAAAACCCATATAATTATCCATGGAAATTTCATAAGTATCCTTTGAAAACTACATATCATTTTCACTTGATAATTTTTCTTAGAGTTTCCCTTAGATAATTTTTATAATTATATTCTAATAATTTTACTTACAAATTATCTTCCATAATGCAATTATTTTCTTTTGATAATTTTCATTAAAATTTATTCTTCAATAATTTTGTCAAATAATATTTTTATAATCATATTTGGATAATCAGATAAAATTATCATTTTAAAATTCTTGTAATTATATTTGACAATTTTGTGCAATTTTCTATTGATAAATGATGCAATTATCCTTTGATAATAAAATAACCAATGATCATTTCCATAAATTGCCCGTTGATAATTATATTATAATAATATCTTATAAATTAGAATTTGATAAATCATTTTTTTTTATTTTTGTATAAATTCACTCAATTATCCTTTTATAATTCATTATTATTATCATTTGATAATTCCTTAAAATTATCTTTTGTTAAAATTCAACAATTAACATTTTGTAAATTTTCACAATTATCATTGTTAAAATTTCACAATTATAAATTGATAATTTTATATAATTATCATTTTAAAAATTAAGAATTTATCATTTACTAATTTACCATAATTATTTTTCTTTAAATTTGGTAATTATCATTTGGTAGTTTTCATAATTTTTTTTATAAATATATATTCATTATTCACTTAACAAAAATGACAAAAATCAGATTGAATATACACAATTGTCTTTAAAAATGGGATTTACGTTCTTCTCATCTAGACAAACTGAACGGTTCTGATGGCATGTTAATAAAAACAAATTAAAAAGATATTGAATTTGGATGTTTTGTAGAATAGTAATAAGAATATAATATTTATAGAGGGGGACCGAGTGGTGTGATAGGTGAGGATCCTCCCTCAATTAACCCTTATTATTATTATTATTATTTATATTCATTATTTTATTATTTTATTTAATTTTTTGAAAAAAAAAATTCGATTTTCCCCATTTTGTCTCTCAATTCTTGCACTATACATATATAAACAACTCTTACATTTTTTTTCAATTCCAATTTTTAACACATTAAACAGATTTGTATATCCTATATTTCATCCATTAATATATATGAATTACAATTAAAAATATATAAAACATATACATATATATACATATCATATATATATACACATTCATATATACCTATATATTCTAGAACATGTATATAAATACATATATATTTATCCCATATATATATTTATATGTAATATATATACACATCAAAATTATTTTCTCAATTTAATAATAATAATGAATTTAATATGTTATTATATTAGTAAATCTATGTCAACATTATCATCATGATTAGTTCGACAATAACTTCCATTAATATTGTGTGGTTAATAAATTAACCACACGATATCATTTGTGCAGGAGTAGTGAAAATGTTACCATTATTATCTAACCTCGTAGTAAATATCCAAACATGGTGAAGTGTTGATCATTAGTCACCTAAATTCAATTACACGTGTAATTTATATTTTTATTTCATGAACACAAATAACAATAATAATGTAATAAAAAATTGTAATAATTATTCTTATTATTTTAACATCCAAAAAATAGTCAT
The DNA here is from genome assembly GCA_963277665.1 of Viscum album. Taxonomy (NCBI): domain Eukaryota; kingdom Viridiplantae; phylum Streptophyta; class Magnoliopsida; order Santalales; family Viscaceae; genus Viscum; species Viscum album. The sequence continues at coordinate 1,978,524,908 of OY728156.1, forward strand.
AAAAAAAAAAAAAATATTACTCTTGCTTGTGGTATAACTAAAAGCATGAGACACACAAATCTTATATCACTCCTATGGTAAAACCCTCATCCTAAACCTAACATTTATCTAATATTTATCACATGAAACACCATTTTTATGATATTCAAATATTTTTTGAAATATGTAAATAAAAATATTAGATAAGTCATCCTTGAGTATGATGTTACCAAACTCTTTATATACAAAATAGTTATGTATCACCTAGGGTAAAACCCTCATGCTGAACCTAATGGCGGTCCCATATTTATTATATGATGAACCATTTAGAATATATTCAAATATTTTGTCAATAAATCATGTCCATGTAATATAATATATTTTTATTTTTATTTTGTCTGTATTGATGATCTACAGGCCTCAGAATCTCACACTAACTTATAATCTAACTCTTAAAATATATGATGGAATATTATATGTTCTCAACTATTCATTTAACCTTATTCAAATTTTTTTAATCATCTATAATTTTCTATTAATTTTAAAATTATATTTTTACATGAAAATAACCATAAATTATTATTAATGAGGGTTTTTATTATCATTAAAATTTTAGGATGTTATAATTATCACACTCTATTAGGTTATCATCCTTGAGATGTATCTATAGAATTAATCCTTTGAAAACTCAAGCCACTTAGCACGAACATCAAAATCACACTCCAACATCTCCTCCTAAATCCGTCCTTGCTACCTCCAAATTCAGATAAAGAGTATTTTCTTCCCTCATACTACTTTCTCACACTACACTAATATGAACATAATATTATCCTCAATTGATGTATTTTGTTTCATGTCAATTTACTCATTTTATATAACGTGATGAAGAATGGGAATGTTCTTCTGAAGATACGAAAAGTAGATCACATCGTGCATGCATAAATGATACAAAAGAAATTCTAGGTTGTATGCCACTATCCCCACCCTTTCAGTGGCCTCATAGGGTCACCGAAATCAACATGATATCATTACTTTATTTCTTAGATATCAATTCCCCAAATGATGTCTCACTCATTAGAATAACTCAATCATCCACACCAAGATCCAAAGGACGCCTCCAATGTTTGGTAAATGATAACTGTCTAATTTTAGAAATGATAAAACTCTTCTTAATTAGCTAGACTCTCTTAGAGTTCTATTAAACCAATTTTGACCCCACAACTACTACATCACCATCCTGACACAATCAAGGTAGCGAATAAAATGACCACTTGTAAATAGCCTCTTAAGGTGTTAAGGCTAGGTTATCATTCCACACTCCACTAAATTCAGGGATGCAGGATCATCACCTATACTCATTTATATTTATATTTTACTTAGACTTTTGATTTATCATATGATTTTATATTGTGATCAATCTCAATTGTGTCCCGAAATATTTATGCAAGCCTTACAGAAACTGAAATGTAAAACCGATATCTCTGTGTCAAATAATACCCAAGGGATGTACTCATGATAATTAAATCTCATGGACACATTGATTTTCTAATTTGATTATTTTTTTAATTATCACATGTTTTTAAATATTGGAAAATATTTTTAGTCAACAAAAAATCACCCAAAATGTGTCATGGATCATCAAGGTCCTTGGTAACCCTATCACAAAGTCCTATATAATTTCCTCTCACCTAGTTATATGGAATTATCTCCTCATTCATTCACTAATAGAAGAATTTACTACCACTCTATCATATACTAGGTTTTAAAATCATCACCCAATGGTATATTTAGATACATTTATGTTTGAAAAAACATAACTTTTAGGCTAATTAAAATCCAAATACATCAAAAAAATTAATGAAATCAATAATATTAACAATGGAACATTTTAAAAAATATTTTTTCAAGATCGTAACCCATACAATAATAAGTAGTGATGTTGAGCCCTTTATCTACACTAGTTGTCCACCACCACTCCAGAATAAAAACTCCACCTTCATCTTTCTTATTCTCAACGTATCATGGGAAAGTCTATTAGAAAATTAGGGAATTTAAAAAACTCTTCCCCTGCTATCATTTCATGTCCACCATGATTTTTCTAGGTAACTCTATGAGTCCTATTTCATGGTAAATGACTCTCATTAAAGTCTGATAAAGCTTTGCGAGTTCATGGGTATAATATGGATTCATTGTACCCAAAAGGACCTCTTTAAATAAAACGTTTTAAAATATTTTCCAAGTAAAACCTTTGTATATCCAAATTCTTTCACCACACCCCACAACTGCTCAGTGGGTACTTGTAGAATTAATTCTTCTAGTTCCACCTTCTAGAACTCAAAGACATCAATGAATTTAAAAACATACTTGATGATGAATATCCTATCTTTCACATTTATTATTCTCCGTATAGGTCCCCATACTTAAACATTAATTAATCTTGAGTTATTTATGAATACACATTGAGGATCTTTTCAGGTTTAGAGTCTTAGAGAATTAGATCATAAATCATGCATTACATTCCACATTTAAACAAGGTGGTCACATCAAAGAAATTATTCATTTTTTCTGTCAAAGGAAACATATTTAAAATAAAACATGGATTCTTTCTTGACACTTCCTCGACACTATCATCACATCATGTAATTTTCCCTTGACTTTTGAAAAACATTTCAAAAACATGGGATGAGCATAAAACCTCAAAAAGGGATATAAAAATATAGAAATAAAACATTAGTCCTTGTATACATAAGAATCAATGAAATCATACTTTACTCATAAAACATAATAACTTTAACATACCTCAAGAAATCATAAGATTTATGAATAACTCATAAAAATCATAAGACATAAAGTTAACTTGAGGCATTCATAACATTCTTATGTTGGTAGTAACACTCATGGTTACGTTTTGAATACCCATAACTGTATATTCCCTAAATCTCTTCATAGAAAACATAGCGTTTAAATCCTTTGCATTAGCCAATGCATTTGAGAGATATCTCAGGCCCACCCACCCTATGTTTTTTAGGGAACCACCCGACTTCATAAACAATTCCTAAGAACCATAACATAATCTTATCTTATAAAACATGCATAAAGAAAACATAAAATGTCCATATTTCAATCACAAGATATTAATACAACACATTGATATAATCAAAACATTATAAAAACCATTTTCAATACCAAATTAAAAGAAATGTAAAACAGGGTATTTATTTTTCATTTACAAAAAGTTATGGCTTGTAGAGGAAGCCAAAACTCAAATAATGGTCACGGTGGTGGAGAAGTCTTTGTCGCCGCATACGTAAGAAAAAAACATTCCTTTTTTCATTTAGTAAAATTATTCATGTAAAAAGATTCATTTTGACTAAAATTAAAAGTCAAAAGGGTTTATTATACAAATAATTAATGAATGTCGTATATAAATTGAGGTATGCCTCAATGAAAGGATATTGAGATGAAGTCCCTTACCTCAAGTCTGACTTGTTCTCGTTCGTTTCTTATACTATTGAATAATAAACTTAGGTCAATTTATAATTGAACAAGGAATTCCTTTATAGTTTATTATTAAATTTATATCACATATCATCATGTTATAATAATTAGTTAATTATGTGAGTTCGTATCATACGTTTTGTCGATGTTCGGTACATGAGTCAAAAATGAACTTGTTTGAAAAGAATTTCCAAGGTAGTTACAAGTACATCATCTCCAGAATAGTATTAATGATTTTAATATCATATATATCCAGTATATATTCATTTTATACTATTCCATAATATTTGGAGATAAAAAATGAAATGCACCGTTCATGTAGACGGTAGGCCGTACGTACGCATAAACGCTACTTTCATTTCTTTGTCATATTAAATTAATTAAAAAAAATGAGACATGTATATATTATAATTCAAGTATAATATATATGTTATATAGGTAACATAAGTTAATTAATTAAATTCTTTATAAATTACATGTTTGGCATGAACGAGTCAAATCACTTGAGGGGGCGGTAGTCCACACTTCCTCATATGAAATTTTCGCATTTGCAAAACATGCAAAGAATAAAGGTATGTTTTAAAAAGAAAATACAAAAAAATTGAGAGGAAATTGATATCATATATATCATATATAAATATAGTTCCAAAATAATGTCTAGCATGAAAGGTGTTAAAAGAATATTGAGAAATCATCCTTCGTGAGGCAGTAATTCGCCACCGACAGAAACAGTATGTTCATTAACCAATTAACGGAGGTGCATGTGAGTGTAGGTAGAATCCTTGTCATAAAAACAACCTAGTATATTGAGGTTACTAGTTTTATTATGGGATCAAATAATAAAAAGATACTGGTGAGTGAATAAAGAAAATACAATAAAGAAACTCGAGAGAAGACATTACCTCTAAATCCGGTAACTCTTTTTGATTTGGGCCAAAGGCTTCCTTGGAAGGTCTTCTGCCAAAAGTGAGGCTTCTAGGAGTAATAGAGGGATGTGGAGGGATAATATGAGAAGAGGTTGGATGATCCAAGTGCTTAAGAGCTGTGGGTGAGGTGTTAGAGGTGGGGGCCTTTTATAAGACGGAGGATGGTCACTTTTAGGAAGTCTTGAAATGTTACTTTATTATAAAAAGGTTTTCGGATTTTAAAGGTCCCACAATAATATATTTCGAAGATAAGGTGATAAGGGTTGGAAATCCACCCATGCATTAGGTTTTCGACAAGTTTATGTCTTATATTTTGCCTTATCTTTTCATTTTAGTTAAATCATTCATTAATGAGATAATCACTGCATCATCATGGTGTCAAAAATAAATAAATTTATTTAATAATTAAAATTATAAAAAAATTACATGATGTAAGAAATATTTTTATATTTACAATGACTATTTATAGTCAAAAAGATAACTTATATAACCCCATGTAAATATTGTTTTAGTAAAACAATACATGTTTGTGACATTTTTATTTTTACATTAAATAACACGTTATTAATGTCATTATCCTACCCATGTGGCTCCATAGGGTCCCCAAATTGACCCATGGATTTCGTTGGTTGGCCATGACTCATCCAATAAGGTTATCACATGTGTCAATGTATTTTTATATTTTTATAATATTATTAATACCATAAATTACCATAATTACCTTTAAGTGTGGTTAACAAAACTCAATGCTTACTATTCACCAAAAAATATTTTCATTCCATTGAACCACATTTTACTTAATAATGAGAACCATGTATGTTAGATTTTTTAAATTCAACACACATAAGTGGTAATATTTCATTTAAACAAAAAAAATCAGTTTTTAACTACTACTTAGTGGTTTCACTATTTATCAAAACATGATGTTTTTCAGAAAAATACCAAAAAATCACCCTAATATATATTTGATATTCCAAATTAAAAAATTATGTCAATTTTACCAAATTAAAAACATACAAGTTTCATTAATTAATTGTATAATTAATTCCCAATGTCAAAACAAATAGCATATTTTTAAGAAACAGTATCTATCAAAAAATGGACATTTGTTTATTTCCAATTTCAAGGTGAAATTTATTCAACTGACCCCCATTAGATTAAATGGTAAAAATATATTCCAATTACACTTTAAAACAAATTATAAAGATAATCTATCCATATAATTAAATTAGATGAAACAGAAGTTTTGATGTAAAATGTAGTATTTTTCATTATTCATTAAAAAATGAACATGGTTAGAAAAATACCAAAAATTTATCCAAAGTAAATTTCAATGTTCCAATTCTAAAGAATAATTTTATTTTGACAAATAAAGCTTATAAAATTGTGAAAAGTTATATTTAAAAATTATTTACCCTCAAAAGGAGGTAAAAAATCTTTTAAAAATATTAGAGTATTTTATGCTTAAGATTGGATTTATTCTCATTTTAAGCCACTAAAACACTTTATAATTAATAAATATACATAGATATGAAAATATATTATTCTTTACTTACTTGGGATGATACATCCTTCCACCTTTAGGAAATTTTGTCCCCGTAATTTATTTACTTATCCAATAAGTGGGGTTGTTTATCCCTCATTTCATTTTTCGATTCCCATGTTTCCTCTTCAATCATGTGGTTTTTTCACAAAACCATTACCTGATGAATCACCTTATTTTGCAACACTTGTTCCCTATGGTCAAGTATATATACCGGTTGTTACTCATAACATAGATTCTCTTCCAGTTGAACTACCTATGGACTCAAAACATGATATGGATCTGGAATTTACTTCTTTAACATTGAAACATTAAAAAAAATTACTTGAGATAAACTCAGAGGTAAAGCCACTCGGTATGAAACTAATATAACTCTCTCCAGAATTTCATATGGTCCAATGAACCATGGACTCATCTTTCCTTTCTTACCAAATCACATCACAATTTTCGATGGTGAAACTTTGAGGAAGACATGATCACCTACCTCAAAAAAGAGATCCTTCCTCATGTTGTCCACATAACCTTTCTGCATGATCTGAGCTATTCTCATTTATTTCTATATTAGCTGAACTTTTTCGGCCATCACTTCTACCAATTCTATTCCCATTAACTTCCTTTCACACACTTCATCCCAAAAATCTGGAGTTTGACACCGCTTCCCATATAATGCCTCAAATGGTTCCATCTGTATACTGGAATGAAAAATATTATTATAAGAAAACTCAACCAATGAAAGATGTTGGTCCCAAAATCCCAGATAATCTCTCGAAAAAGCATGTAGCATATCCTCCAAATTCTGAATTGTTTGTTCTGACTGCCCAGCTGATTGAGGATGAAAAGTTGTACTAAAATTTAATTCAATACCCAACAAATTTTAAAGGCCTTTCCAAAAGTTAGAAGTGAACCTGGGATCGCAATAAAATACAATGGAGAGGGGAACTCCATGTAAACTGAATGTCTCTTTAAGATACAATCAAGAAAGTTCATCTAGGTAAAAATTATCTCGTATAGCAAGGAAATGAGTAGATTTAGTCAAGAGATCAACAATAATCCAGATTGCATTATTACCTTAAGGTGTCTCCGGTAATCCCACAATGAAGTCCATTGATATATTCTCTCATTTCCACTCTGGAACTGGTAAAGGCTGAAAAATACCATTCGGTAACTGCAACTCTATTTTAACATGTTGATAAGTAAAACACTTCAAAGTAAAATCAGCAATATATTTTTTCATTCCATCCCACAAGTAATACACATGAAGATCTCTATATGTCTTGGTACTGCCTGGATGAACTCAAAATGGAGAACTATGAGTTTCACATAATAACTCTCTTTTCAACTGTGAATCACAAGTCACACACAATATATTCCCAAATCTCAAAACAAAATCATTATCAATGTTGAATTCAGATAACATACCCTTCTTAAACAACCCTACCTTTTTATGCAACTCACTGTCTTGCTTCTTTCTTGCTTAATTTTGTTTAATAGAGAATATTTCATTGATACCTGAAACAAAACAGAATAATTTCTTGCACCAACAACATCCAAGGAAAAATTCATCAAATCCTTAACCAAAGGATCACGTTTCAAATGTAACATGGTTAATGAAGCATTACTTTTTCAACTCAAATTATCTGCCACATTATTTTATTTTCCTTGGTGGTAGTTAATCGTGAAATCATAATCCTTGATTAATTATTTCCATCTCCTCTGTCTCATGTTCAATTCTTTTTGAGTGAATATATAATTTCAAAATCTTTTATTAGTATATATTTCACATTTACACCATACAAATGATGCCTCCAAATTATTAAATTGAAAACAACAACAGCTAATTCCAAATCATGTGTAGGGTAATTTATCTCATGAGTTTTCAACTAGCGTGACGCAAAAGAAATTACCTGATCATTCTGCATTTGGACGCAACCAATCCATTTCAATGAAGCATCACTATAGAGAACAAACTCACCATTCCTGGAAGGTAGTTCCAATACTGGAGCATTCACAAACTTTCTTTTCAAATACTGAAAAAAATCATCACATTCTTTTGTCTAGATAAACTTAACACCATTCCGAGTTAGCTTAGTCAATGGGCTGGAAAACAATGCAAATTTTTTAACAAACCTTCAATAATAGCCTGCCAAACCAAGAAAACTATGAATCTCAGTTACATTTGTGGGTCTTGAGCATTCTTCAGCAGCTTTTTTTTGTAGGATCAATAGTTATTCCATCATTAGAGACAATGTGACCAAGGAATGAAATTTGTTGCAACCAAAACTCACACTTGCTGAATTTCACATACAATTTATTTTCTTTTAAGGTTTGCAAAATAACTGTTAAATGACTTTCATGCTCCTATTTAATTTTAGAAAACACCAAAATATCATCAATGAAAACAAGCACAAACTTATCCAAGAACACATGGAAAATTCTATTCATAAGGTCCATGAATACAGCAGGTTCATTGGTTAACCAAAAAGGCATAACTGCAAATTTATAATGGCCATATCTTGTAAAAAACATGGTCTTCAGAATATCTGCTTCAGTTACCTTCAACTAATGGTAACCCGATCTCAAGTCAATATTTGAAAAATAATGAGCTCCCTGGAGCTGATCAAACAAATCAACAATATGTGGCAAAGGATATTTTTTCTTAACAGTGTTGTTATTCAAGGCTCTATAATCAATGAAAAGTCTCATTGAACCATCTTTCTTTTTAACAGATAAGATAGGAGCACCCCATGGTGATTTGCTAGGTCGAATGAAACCTTTCTCTAATAAATTTTTCAATTTCTCCTTCAACTCTAAAAGTTCAATTTGAGCCATTTGATAAGGGGGTTTTTAAATTGGCTTAGCATCAAGAACTAAGTCAATAGTAAATTCAAATTCCTGGTCTGGTATTATTCTAGGAAACTCATTAGGAAAAACATCATGATACTCATTTACCACTGGCACATCATTAATCTGAATGGTTCCTTTGTTTTCAACACTATGAGCAAGGTAACATTCATTTCTATATTTTACAAGTTTCTCAGCCTCTTGATTTGTTATCAACAGTAAGGGTTAATTCTTGTAAACAAACTGAAATTCTTTTAGAAATGAAACTTCTTTAGCTCTAAAGTCAATATTAGCATGGTAAACAAAGATCCAATCCATGCCCAGGATAACAACAAACTCTACTAGAGGTAAAACTATAATGTTTTCAAGTAGGTTCTTTCCATGGATAAGGATAGGAATATTCTTATAAAATCTTTTTTCCTCAACATTTCTCTAGGAGTTTTTACCACAAGTACAGGAGTAATTTCTTGAGATGGAATTCCAAATTTACTAGAGAATTTTTTTGAGATGAAAGAATGTGTAGACCCTGAATCTGAAAAAAAGTTTACATGATACCACATAATTTGACAGCCCAACATCTGCTGAAGTAGTTTCAAAGGATTTCGCCACACATTTCTGCTTGTATTCTGACTTCTTCCCATTATTAGATCTCTTTGGTGAAAACTTTTTTGCATAATGACCCATCTCATTGTAATTGAAACATTTCACTAACTATAAGTCAAATTTGGTCTTATCATTACCCTGATCTTTTCCCATGCAATCACAAGCCTTATTTCCAATCTTACTACATTAGAAGAACTTTCCGAAATTCAAAATACATTCCCCAGCATGATTTTTACCACATTTATCACAAACTGAAAACTTAGTTTTCTTACCATCAAACATTTTTGAAGGATTCTTCCATTTCTCCTGCCACCTCAATCTCTTCTTCTATTGGTTGTCATAGAACACTTGATCATCGACAAACTCCATTTCCACCTTCTCAGCACATCGAACAAGATTTTCATAACTTTTGAACTCACGAGAAACTAATGCCCTTCATTATTGTGGATTTAATCCTGAGTAAAAAATGATTGATTTTACTATTAAGGCCTCTGATAAAATTTGGAGCATACCTTGCCAATCGAGTGAAATTTTCTTCATATTAAGCCACTCAGTCATCCTCTTGCCTCAATTCCAAGAATTGATTTTCCATCCTAAGTCGAAAAACCTTAGGAAAATATTTCTCAAGAAACATACCTTTGAATTCATCCCTATCAAGATCATCAATCTCATTAGCATCCCTGATATTTTTAACCATCGACCACCACTGATATACTTCACCCTCCAAATGGTAAACAGAAAGACTAACCTTTTGATTGTTTGAACACCCCATGACATCAAAAATCTTCTGCAGTGCTTTAATCAACCCTTCATCTAGCATAGGGTCTTATGATCCTATGAATGATGGGGGACGTTTCCTCATGAAATTTTCCACCACTGACATGTTCCTCTGCGGTTGATCCAGCTGATCTCATGCATGGATACCACCACCATTTATCGCTTGAGTCAACTGTGCCATTATTGCAACAAACCATTCAGTTCCGATTCTGACCATCTCAGGATGATGATTTGGAAGGACATTTCCTTCTATATGCCTTCCAAGAACTACTTCCATGTTTCCTATGCAAAAAACCATTCAGAACAAACATGTATTAAATGAAGAAAAATGGTAATCTTCAAATGCTATATCATTTTAATTTGACCATAATGATAAAAAAATATTTTTGGATAATCATTTAATAAAACTATAACTCCTAAAGTTATGTAAACTGACCTCTGATACCAACTATAAGGCCCCGGCCTTAAATATTACTTAATCTTGAGTTATTTCAAGAATACACATTGAGGATCTTCTCAGGTTTAGAGTTTCAGATAATTAGATCATAAATCATGCATTTCATTCCACATTTAAACAAGGTGGTTACATCAAAGACAATATTCATTTTTTCCATCAATGTAATTTTTTTTAAAAAAATGGATTCTTTCTTGACTCTTCCTCGACACTATCATCACATCATTTACTTTTCCCTTGACATGTGAAAAACATTTTAAAAAGTTGGGATGAGCATAAAAGTTCAGTAAGGGATACAAAAATACGGAAAGAAAACATTAGTCTATGTATACATAAGAATTAATGAAATCATACATTACTCATGAAACATAAGAACTTTAACATACCTCATGAAATAATAAGATTTATGAATCACTCATATAAATCATAAAACATAAAGGTAACTTGAGGCATCCATAAAATTCTTAGGTAGGGAGTAACCCTCATGGTTACGTTTGGAATACCCATCACAGTATATTCCCTAAACATCTTCAAAGAAACCTTAGCGTTTAACTCCATTGTGTTACCCAATGCATTAGAGATCTATCTCGGACTCACCCACCCATAGTTTATCATGGAACCAACTGACTTCATAAACAATGCCCAAGAACTATAGCATAATTGTATCACAATTAAAGCATGAAAAAAGGAAACATAACATTTCCATATTTCAATCACAAGATATCAATACAACACATTGACATGATCAAAACATTATCAAAACCATTTTCAATACCAAATAAAAGAAACTTAAAACATGGTATTTGTTTTTCATTTAAAAAAAGTTATGGCTTGTAGAGGAAGCTGAAACTCAAATAATGGTTATGGAGGCGAAGAAGTCACTGTCGCGGCATATGTAAGACAAAAACATTCCTTTTGTTGTTTAGTAAACCTTTTCATGTAAAAAGATTCATTTTGAATGAAATTAAATTTAATAAGGGTTTATTATACAACTAATAAAATAAGGATGTCTATAAATTGAAGTATGCCTCAATGAAAGGAGATTGAGATGAAGTCACTTACATCAATTCCGACTTGTTCTCGTTCATTCTGTATATTCCTGAATAAAAAAATTAAGTCAATTTATAATTTCATAAGGACATACTTTAAAGTTAATTATTCAATTCATATCAAATATTATCATGTTATAATAATTAGTTAATTATGTGAGTTCATATCATACGTTTTGTCGATGTTTGGTACATGAGTCAAAAATGAACTTGTTAGAAAAGAATTTCCCATGTAGTTATAAGTACATAATCTCCAGAATTGTATTAATGATTTAAATATCATATATATCCATTATATATTCATTTTATAGTATTCCATAACATTTGGAGTTAAAAATTGAAATGCATCGTTCATGGAGACGGTAGGCCGTACGTACGCATGAACGCTATTTTCATTTTTTTGTCATATAAAATGAATTAAAACTAAATGAGACATATATATATTATAATTAAAGTATAATATATATGTTATATAGGTAAAATAAGTTCATTAATTACATTCTTTATAAAGTCCATGTTTGGCATGAACGATTCAAATCACTTGAGGGGGCGGTAGTCCAAACTTCCTTATATAAAATTATCGCATTTGTGCAACATGAAATGCATAAAGTTATGTTTTAAATATAAAATATAGAATCATAGATAGAAAATTAATATAATATATATAATATATAAATATATCTCCATCATAATGGCCACCATGAAAGGTGTTAAAATAATATTCGACAATCATCGTTTCTTGAGGCAGTAATTTTCCACCCACAGAAACAGTATATTCTTTAACCATTAGACGGTGGTGTGTGTGAGTGTAGGTAGAATCATTATCATAAAAACATCCTAGTATACTGAGTATACTGGTGTTATTATGGGATCAAATAATAAAAATATATTTGTGAGTGAAGAAGGAAAATAATAGGAAGAAACTCGATAGAAGTCATTACCTCTAAATCTGGTAACTCTTTTTGATTTGAGCCAAAGGCTTCCATTGAAATACCTCTACCCAATGTGAGGCTTCTATGTGTAAAAGAGGGATTTGGAGAGATAATATGAGTAGAGTTTGGAATAGAAAAGGGCTTGAGAGGTGTGGGTAAGGGCGTAGAGGTGGGGGCCTTTTAGAAGAAGGCGGGTCACTTTTGGAAAGTCTTGAAATGTTACTTTATTATAAAATGTTTTTCAGATTTAAAAGGTCCAACAATTATATATTTCCAGGATAAGATGATAAGGGTTATAAATCCACCCATACAATAGGTTTTTGACAAATTTATGTCTTATATTTTACTTTATCATTTCATTTTATTTAAATCGTTCATTAATGAGGTAATCCATGCATCATCATGGTGTCATAAATAAATTTATTTATTTAATGTCTAAAAATTATAAAAAAACTACGTGATGTAGGAAATATTATTATATTTCCAATTACTATTCATAGTCAAAAAGATAACTTATATAACCCCATGTAAAAATTGTTTTAGTAAAAAATACATGTTTTTGAAATTTTTATTTTTACTTTAAATAAAAAGTAATTAATGTCATTATCTTACCCAAGTGGCTCCATGGGGTCCCCAAATTGACCCATGTATTTTCTTGGTCGTACATGACTCATCCAATATGGTTAGGACATGTGTCAAGGTATTTTTATATTTTTATAATATTATTTTTACCTTAAATTACCCTAATTTCCTTTAATCACGGTTAACAAAACTCAAAGGTTACTATTCACCAAAAATTATTTTCATCCCATTGAACCACATTTTACTTACTAATGACAACCATGTATGTCAGATTTTTGAAATTCAATTCACATAATTGGTTATATTACATTTAAATGAAAAAAATCAGTTTTTAACGACTACATAGTGGTTTCACTATTCATAAAAAATTAATGTTTTTCAGAAAAATACCAAATATTCACCCGAAGCTATAATTGGTCTTCCCAATTCAAAAATGATGTCCATTTTAAAAAATTCAAAACTTAGAAGTCCCATTAATTAATTTTATAATTAATTCCCATTGTCAAAACAAATAGCTAGTTTTTAAGAAACAATATCTATCAAAATATTGACACTTGTTTATGTTCAATTTCAAAGTGAAATTAATTATAATGACCACCATTGGATTAAATTGTAAAAATATTTTCTAATTACCCTTTAAAAACAATTAAAAATATAATCTAACCATATAATTAAATTCGATGAAAAGGAAGTTTTGACGTAAAATGCAGTATTTTTCATTATTCATTAAAAATGAACATTATCAAAAAAATACCAAAAATTTCTCCAAAGTAAATTTCAGTGTCCTAATTCTAAATAATATGTGTATTTTGAAAAATAGAGCTCATTAAATTATTAAAAGTTATATTTATAAATGGTTTCCCATCAAAAGGGGGTAAAACAATCTTTTAAAAATATTAGAGTATTCTATGCTTAAGATTGGATTTGTTCTCATTTTAAGCCTCTAAAACACTATATAATGCATAAATAGACATAGATATGAAAATATGTTATTCATTACTTACTTGGGATGTTACACCACTAGTTCCCTAAAATGGTATAGGCCGTAGAAGTTGGAAGTCCCTATCATAGTCCACCATACACCTTGGTGGTCAGACACCAAGTTAGAGTGGGCCTACTAGATGTACCACTAAAGATTTAGAGGAAACCTACTCAGGAATATTCTGATCAACTAATGGTCTCAAAAAACATCTATGAGTTGGTATATTCTATAACATAAGGTACATTAGTAATGTATCAACTCATTACCAGTCTATATGACCGCACAAAGGATTTCGTTGAGTGAACACTCAACTAAAGGTAAACACATCCTAACACATACCCTTTTCATTCTCCCTATAGGTTAGTCCTATTTAAAATATATTTAATAACACACAACATTCTATGTTTAAAAAATTAAATCTAATAGTGACATATCACACAAAATGTCAATTTTTATATCACATAGATAAACTATCCAAAAAAATTTGAACAATAAAGATTTTAATTAATAAACTATCATACAGTAAAACAATAAGCTTCTATCTGGCATATCGACCTACGTTCCATGTCCTGATGCATGAACACAACATAAATCGCATAAATCACATTTCAATGTCATGTGCATCTCCTGATATTATTACAATAAATTCTAAAAGAAAATCATAATTTCCAAATTATGGAAACTAGGAGGACCACTATGTAGGGATGGATAGGCACTATCATAGCTCTCCTACACGAACATCAATTGTTCTATATATTATCTGACCTCTCCCAATCTAATGCAAAAAGAAAAGAACAGTTAGTGAACTAGGATCTCTAATTCCATTTTGTAGTATCCCCACCTGAACCACTATGTCTAAGCTGGAATGACACATGACCTCATGTGAGCCTTCACATATTCAAGAGGATTATGACTAGAAGTTAGGGTCCAAATATATCAATTTGGATAATACAACCTTTGTATCATGTCATCGAGAAGGATAATAATAAAAAATAATAAAAATAATGAATTAATAATCAGAATAAGAAATGATGAAAATGAATAAGTAACATAGATATTAAAATATCTACCGAAGTAGTAAGTGTATCCAGAGTATAAGATGAAGGTAAATACAAGACGTGTGAATAAAAAATAATATTCTTGGTACTCTGATGTATATTTCGGTCTACTCTATATTCATGCTCCACCATTCGTCCATCCACTATTGGAACCTTTCCCTTCCCCGGATATCGATTCATCAAGTATATAATCACATAGAGATTACAGAGTAGGGTGTGTGTACAAGACTCTATAAGGAACCACCAATTATTCCTTACCATAATTCCAAAATATATATAATAGTGTATATCATAACCTAAGTAAATTCTCAATAAATATACATGTGCCAAGTCACAGTGCATTGAACAAGCCACCACACACCTCGACCACACCTGAATCAGCTCATTATTGATAATAATTTCAAGAACACAATTACCTTTATCAAGGTTTCATAAATCACCCTTCCTTTTAGTGGTTGTTATAGGGATGCTTCACATTCATTCTGGTATATCCTTGTCCTTCTTATCCTTTTAATCACCCATAACCCAAGTCTATTGGAATCCATGACTGGTATCTTCTGGAAATCCACTATTATTTCCCCTCTATAGGGGTAACACCAATATAATTTAATGGAAATAGGACTATGTCAATATGTGTAACCTGCCACTAGACTACATAACTCCAACCCTTATGGCTCCGCTTATGTATCTCAGTATTCACCATCTCTCTACTTCGCATTCCCCTATACAAGGGTAGTAACACCCACCTTTAAGGAAATTAATACAACATTAGGTTGGATAACATTTAATTTATTGAAACAAAATAATAATAATATAATAATAAGAAATTATTATTATTATTTTAAATTCCTATTAAATAGTCAAATGGAAGAAATTATTACTCTTTCATGTGAGGAAACTGAATTCCTAACACAGAAAAATCTAATGTCACGCCTAGGGTAATCTCCTCATCTTCAATATAAAAGCGGTCTCATATTTCTCAAAAAATGCGTCATTTTGGTTATATTCAACTTTTTTAAAAAATGTATGAATACAAATATTAAATAAGTTATCCTCGTGTGTGATGTTACTAAACACCCAACGTACACAAATTTTTTATTGCACCTAGGGTAAAACCCTCAGCCATGGTAAAATGGTGGTCATATATTTCTCAAATGATGCATCAATGGGTATATATTTAAATTTTTTGGAACTAAATCACAAGAACATAATATAATATATTTAATATTATTATTATATCTACATCAAAGCTATAAGGGCCTTAGGATCTTCTATTACCTGAGCATCTAACTCTGAAAATATTTAATATAAAAATCCAAGATATTAATTGGGAATTTACCCTTATGAAATCTAATTAAATCATCTATTAAGTTAATTTTAATGAATATTTACATTATTACATTAATCTAACCATAAATAAATACCAATGATGTTTTTTATTGTCTTTAAAAATTTAGGATGTTACACATTTTTTAATTTATATGGGTTCTTGTTAAATTAATTTATTTTAATTAATTTATAATGTCAATTCATGAACTTGATATGTGAAATTTTGGTTTATTTACCCTATTAATGTATTATGTTTTATTATAACTTTATATTGTGGGCTTTAAAATTCATCATGTCATTTCATCACCATTTAGTTCATAATTTAACCAGAAGGTTGCTTGTATGTGGACTCAATATTGTATTTGCTTTATGATTGGTAATATTAATAATCATAATATGTGTTCTTTATGTTTCATTAATTTTATTCTCTATACATCAAATATTTCTTAATTTCATTTCATAATATATTTTACCGTATTTACAAAAAAATTAAAAGGAATAATTTAAATGATTCTTCCATGTGTCGTTATTTACTTTCCTTAATAAAGTTTGCAAAGAATTATTTTATTAGAATGTTCTACTTAAACTTAATTTTATTCCATCATGAATATTATTAATTATTAGGAATCAATTTCATGTTTCCATATTTTTTTGAATAAAATCATATTCCCATTTTCCTATGAATATTTCATTTTAAAAATAAAGGCTAATGTTTGAGAATAATAAATAAGTGGATTTCATTGCGCTTATGTTTATATTTTTATGAAATTTATTTTTCTCTTTCATGCACATATTCTTAAATTTCATTGATATTTTCTTTATCAGTTACACTATTTTTATATTATCATTTATAGTATTATCTTAATGATATACTCATTAATCTAGATGGTGATTGTTATAATGATTCGTACTAAGAATGTTATACAATTTATTTATTGGGGAAATATTGAAATTTTTTATAATTGTTATTATAATATGGATGGTTTTTTTTACAAAAATATGTTAATTATGAATTGTATTTTTTGTTAATTACTTTAATATATTGAGTTTCATGTACATATTTAGTGAATGGTGGGGCTTGAAATTATATAACACTACAATGCATTAGTATGTCTAATTAGATAAGATATCCTAGGTATATATAAAATACCATAACTATTTATGTATGATTTCCTAGAATCCTCCATCGAAAATATGAGTAATATGTTTATCATTAGGCATTCCATTATAATTAAATTAGTTATTATTGTTTTTGTGATTATTAATATTGTTATTTTACACATGGATTCATTCCACACCAATGATTTTGTTTATGAATTATTTTATTATTGTTTATTCCATCTTTACTAATCATAAATGGTATATTTTATGATAGATCATGTTCAATTCTTCCTATTAATAGCTCTAAATAACACCCTTTATTTGTATCTATTTACCCAAATTATAAAGAAGTGTATAATATATTATATGTCTCTAAGTGTGTCATGTGTGGTTAATTTTTAAAAAAAAATTAAAACGTATTATGGAATATTAAATTATTATCATAATGAGAAGAATTTTGATTATATATCAAAGAAAATGTTTTTTTTTAAAAATCATAACTCTATACACCTATAAAGATAAAGGTTATTTATGATGTAATTGATTTAATTTTTTCTTGTTAATTTTATAATGAAAGATGGTAATGTTTGGGTCACTTCAATTTGCATCAAAGCCTGTATGTGGGGAAGTATTTTTTAGAACTGGGACTTGTTGTATGGGTATGGGTAATATCAATTGGTTTCAAAGTAGGTATACATAACTTTAGAGGTTAAAAAGTTATTAGATGAGGATAGTTTATTATTTTTCGGTACTATTATGTTTTAACATGTTTGTGTGTGATCATAATTCAAATACATAAAAAATGAGGTCTTATGTGATTGGTTTTTAAAGTAATTAATATTTTAGGAGAAATTTATTATTTTTCTAGACATAACACATTATTGAATAATGGATAAAATAATTATTATTATTTTATTTATTTAATTGTAATTATGCTTACTTTGGAAAAATAGTACAATATTTTTTGGATCAATAATTCAAATAATAAATATCCTTCGGGATTGAAATGAAAATTTAGTGATTGTGTTATAAGTGATTTTTTTCAAGTTGTTAATTGGACTTTTTAAAAAAATTATGATTAAGGTAAATATAATAAATTAATATCTAGGTTATAATTTTATATCAAAGTGGTTGATATTTTTTGAGGTAAAGAATATTGAGTAAATTTTTAAAACAATATATAATTTATGGCATTTTTGCATGGTTATTAAAGTTATGTTATAAAAATAATTATATATTTATGGTTAATATATGATAAGGATATATATATATATATATTGTTAATGTGACTATATGAATGATTAATATTTGAGAGGGGGAAAGTTAAGCTGATTTTAGAAGAATATGTGATAATTTTTTTCCTAATTTCATGATTTAATATTTGGTCATGAATATCTTGAATAGTTTTAAGGATATTTTATTTATGGAAATATTTATATTTCACATCATTTGTTATTATTAATAATGTTTTATTGCAGACTATACTATTTATTTTTCAAATTTTGTTGTCTTAATATGTCATGAAGTATTATCTTTTTTCATGATAATAATTTTACTTTTTGGTAATTTTTTAGTGCTATAAAGAGTAAAATTTAACTAAATATATTATACAACGAAAAAAATTACAGTTTACTGAATCTCATGATACATTATGAGTATATTTTTGTGCTCCAGTCTTGAAAATTTGATTTTGGTTGGTAAAAATTTGTAACGTAGTGTAAAATAGAGGTGGAAGCATATAGAAACACATAACCTAAGGATGGTATTGTTATTATGTAAATGGTAATAAATCATCTACGTATATTTCCAAATATACAATATCTCAACATAATTCCTCAATCTCAATAAAAATGATGATAAATATGTCGCATCTTATTTTTCAAACAACTATCAACTATTAACGTATGCCTTTGGAAACTAAACCCCCTGAATGATTCTTATGATAATACATACATGGTTTAAGAAAAAATTATTTTAGATATAATAATTTTGTTTTTCTTGACGTAATAATTAAATTTAACAATAAAATTTATATCTGGTATTATATCGATGTTAAGATGAATTCATTTTTATAAGAAAAAAATTAACATTTTGAGGATGTAATATCTATATGGGGTGTAGAAGGAGCCCACCCATGTATTTTAAATAATATATCACATTTATGGCCAATTAATATTGATGATAATGAATTTATAAATATTATTAAAATAATTTTAAAATTTTATATTATTTCTAAAAATAAAAAATATAATCAGTTATATATCAATTTTATTTTTAAAATTAATTTGTTTACTTTACGATAGAAATTGGATTTTTTATATCTTCCTAACATGATTCATATTTTCGCTAATCTAAATAATTATTTAATTATTCTATATTTTCTAAATATATAATTATACAAATATTTATTATTATGATCTTTAAAATTAGTTTTTTAAGGATTGTAATAAAAAAATGAATTTTCATTTGAAAATGAAATCATTTTATTTTTAATAAATTTATTTTTTTATAATACAATTTAATATAAAATTAATTTTTTTTTAATTTATATTTATAATTTGTTAAAATAAAAATTATTTTTATAATCATTATGACAAAATTTTCTTAGAGTTAATTTCTTTATTCTCAAAAAGGATGGCTTTGGGGTGAATATTGAAAACTATAGTTTTTACAAAAACAGTAACTTTTATTACATCGTCATTTTATGAGAAATAATTTTTAAAAAAAATTAAACCTTATTATTAAACAAATATCAATTTATTGATTAAATTAATTCTTCTAAAATTAATATTTTTTATTTGCAAACCTATTCATGAATTTTTTAACCTAAGTTATATTTTATTATAATAAAATACTATTTTTTGTTTTTCATTTCATTATTTACCCAAAATATTCCATTTTGTTTTTCCTTGAATAGAATGTAGCAAAAATATTCTATTTTAACCATAAATTTACAAATTTAATGGGAATCAATATTTTACATTATTTGATTTATATTTCTCTTAATACCTAGAAGAAATTTTTTTTAAAACATTTTTCTTTCGTTAAGTGTAATTTAAACAAATATATTTATCTGTTTGGTCAGGTTTTTCTGGAGTGGAATGGGTATCGCTTATCGGGGTACCATTATAACTTTTCCCAGAAACTCCCAATGGTTCCTCCATATGTACCTAGATATAAACCATCTTTCTAAGGATCATCGGTCATCTGGGTTTTTTCCCCAACGACTCTTGGGGAATTGAATTGGTTGATAGGATGGGAGTTCTGGGTTATCACAACTCAGGGACTATATCATAGATTTAAGTTTTTCTTGTGAATATCTTCCATGCCCTAATATAGGACTGGTTACCCGGACAAAATTATTATTGGTAAACTCTCTTTTATGTTAAAAAATAGTAGGATCTCTTTTGTGAATCCACATGTATGTATTCGAGGTTATCCATAATATTACAGTAATGGGTAGCAGCCTATATGTTGAATCTATATAACCAAGTACATTAGAATGTGAGACAATATATGGCGGTAGTTTATATCAAGGAGATGTGATTGAGACATTATGAGGCATTCTACATAACCTAGTTATTTCAGGAAACAAATCTCACATAGTTCGTTAATCCTATGCTGTTTAGAATCATGTGGAGATGATATGTGTGTGGGTATTGAGACACTAGATGTTTGAGCTCAGGTTTCAAGGAGACTTCTGATATATCCATGTTATGGTAGGAATCAGATTCATCATAATTCAGTCACACCCTAGGGACTGGACCCAAGGTATATATGCTTATATGAGGGGTGTTCATACTATACCACTCATCAAGTCTTATATATATGGATTTCCCCGATGAGTGGAGATTCATGGTCTCTAATGAAATGATCATGGCATACCCATACGCCCATGTAAGTTATGATCAATGATTGAAACAAGGGGTAACAGTTTATTAGTCTCATGGCGTGTGTGTATGGGAATTTTGGGTTGGGACAGTCCTTTGGATATTTGGTATAGATCATGGTCCATATAAAGTCATCCTACGTATCTCGGTTATGATAGGTATCAGAGTTCTCATATTTCATTATTTATTGGGTCTTACACACTAAGGATTAACTTGTAACCCTAGGGTGTATTGTGTAGATTCCATGATCTGTGGAACTCCTTAATCCCGCATGATTTGTGCTCGTTGTGAGAAACAAGGGATAGTAGTTGATCAATTTCATTACTTTGGAAAAGGGATTAGATATTGGGACCTCCCAAGATGTCCAATATAGATCTCGAACCTATAATAGGTGGACTACATATCCTAAATATGGTAGGAATCAGTGATGTCATATTTCCCTTTTTATTAGGGCTTACACACTGAGGATGCCTTGTTGATCAGGCATTTAAACTGAGTAAAAACAATATTATCTAGTCATGGGATACACTTTTGACATAGAATGTGTATCTAGAGGGTTTAGTAGGACTTGTTAAAATTATTTTGGGGACATAAAAAGATTCATACGGTTCTATACATAAGTAATTACATGTCCTAGATGACATGTTTATAGGGCATCACGACTTTTGATTGACTTGTCTAAAAGGTGTTTTGAGAACATGGTTGTCCTGGCCAGATACATCTGCTAGACCTAACTGATATGAAGGAATGTATTTTTATAAGTGTGGAGGTATTTCTGAATCAAATCAAATGTATTATATGATTGACCGATAAGGTTATGTGAGTCTGAAGTGGTATCCATGAGAGGACTGTGCGGCCCGCTCTGACATGTCTAGAGGATTTCGCGTGAGATGTCCTGGTGATGTCTTGTGTCTTTGGGTGACGTGAGAAGAGCATAACAGGGTCAAAAATCATGATTCTGGGTAAATTCATCTCATTTTAATATCTTTTATATCCATTTCATTATGAAGGCATTAGTTTTACTTGGTATTAGTTCCTTTGGGTCTCACGTGATCTGGAAGACATGCGGAATGTTCTTCACAAGTCTTTCTAGAAGCCCTTTGTGTGATCTGTGAATGGTCATAAGAAACACCTTATGTGTGGTGCATTATTTATCTTGTTTTACACAAATTTATTACCTGGCAGAAATCTTTTGATCACATGATTGGTTTCTCGGATAAATCCACAAAGGATGAGAGTTGAATCATCTAGATTCTAAGAATCCAGAGTCTCAGAGTCCAATATGTTCTTTATGATCGTGTAGAAAATTTATAGGCACTACAACCACAATTTTCCAGATCATTATGAATTCTATCTATCACAATTTCAAGATGGAGTATGTAATGGATAATGGCCCCACATGGCTCCACAAGTCTCTTATATGGACCACTCCAATGGCGTTGCTTGATTTCCAGTGGTCACAAGAACCTCTCATCAATTCTCCCTTTATTTAATTATATTCAATTAATGGGGACTTTTTTGATCATGAGAACATACCTATCGACTTCCTTATTAACATGTTGGAATTTTCAAGGGAATTTTCAAGATCCAAGTACCTTACAAAATAAATCTAAGAGATTCTTGGTGACTTTTTTGGGGCTTCCTAGAGACATGAATTATTTGTGCGAGGGTCTCACAGGAGTGAGATGCTGACTTCCTTAGCACATCACAAGTATTTTACAACTGTGAGTACCTTCCACCTCCTCCAAATTTTATTTTATTTTTTTATTTTAAAAAGGATGGGAGTAATACAATATTTCATGAGTAATGTCAAGGATACTTACTCTATTTTTTGATGTGTTACATTAACACTATGGTTCATATTGGGGTGTGTGAGAATATCATATGAAAAAATAATATGTTTTTCATTAGATCATCACAGAGTTATCTATTCATACCAGAGGACTTCCATCTGGTGATGCTAAAAATATGAAAGTATTATGAAAGGTGAGGTGTAGATTTATGTCGGTACTCATGGTGTCTTTTGGATCCTTGGGGTGTGTTGCATGTCCTTTAGGGACCAAGAACACCTCTCACGCCATCCATTTTTCTCTTATTATTAATCCTAAAATGGTTATTGGGTCATGAGAATTTTCATGATTTTTATCTGTGAAATTTATCCATTGCATTGGTGATATAGTGCATGATCATTAATACCACATGGGGTATCTAGCATCGGGTATCATCCCTCCTTATATTAAATGGATTTTGGACGGTTTATCATGCACTTGTTAAGGAAAAACCATGCAGCCCCGAGGTGCTTATTTGTTTGTCACCAAGAACCCTTGTTGTCTGAAGGGCCTTTGTAAGAGCAAGATGGGTCATCAGAAAGGTCTTAGTGAGAGTTTTCATGGGTTATACACTATGTTTAGAGATATCGTGTGACCTTGAAATAGTCATATGACTGTCAGTTCCTTAGATGATCATGTGATCCATGACTCTTAGCCATCATCATCCTCATTTTATTTAATGGAGATGGTAATTACCATATTCATCTATTTCATCCTTTGTGATTTTTTTGATACTCATTTGGTGAGAATAAAAAAATACCCCCCCCCAACCCACCCACCCATCATGAGAGAAATTTGAGGGGACAAGGACTCGGTTTTGAGGAAAACTAGTGCCTGTCAAATCCCTTAATGGGTGTCATAATTTTGTACTTTGGGTGATGTTTAGTCTATCAAGAGACATTTGGTTTAGCAGGAGACATTTTTTATTTTGAGAA
Organism: Viscum album; assembly: GCA_963277665.1. Classification (NCBI taxonomy): domain Eukaryota; kingdom Viridiplantae; phylum Streptophyta; class Magnoliopsida; order Santalales; family Viscaceae; genus Viscum; species Viscum album. The sequence goes on from OY728156.1 coordinate 1,978,549,216, forward strand.
ATTTATTATATATAGGGTTGGAGAGTATTTCATTCCATCAACCACCCCTTTTCTAGAGAACCCCCGCCTTTTCTTTCATCACAAGACTATGTCACGATGACTGAATGTGAGCACCATTCATCATGCCATTGTGCCAGTATATCCAACCAGAACCCTTTCAAGAGATGGTTTATTTCCAAGTAACGCATCTGTTCCAATTGTGAACTACACATTGATAATATTTTTGACTTTGGACATGAGAGCCATGGTTGTCTTCAGAACTTCATGGGATCAGAATGAATGATCACTAGGTCAACTGTGACTCGAGTGACCGTGTTCATGTCAAATTATTATGAGTATTTTGGGAGGGTTTCCTTCTATTTCCTTGACACCCTGTGGGGGTTATGCGGCCCATGAGTCCTCTAGAGGTTAGGTGTTCTGGTAACTCTTTATGGGGTTCATAAATCTCTTTGTGAGTCATGTTATGATCCCGGTGCCACTGGAACATTCATTCCACTTTATTTTTTATTTTTGACAACCTTTAAAGTTATATTTGTCTAAAATGTTTCTTTTACCTATATTCATTTATATTCAAATTCTCATCACGGTTCCATAGTTCTGTCCAATAAAATGGCCATGTTAACCAGGAATCGTAATATTAATCCCCAATATCATGTACGTACTAACAATTAGAGTCTAAATGGCTTCCTTTCACCTAGATTTTGGGACTACCCTTTCTCTCAAAAACTCCATCTATATAGGTTTAGTTTAATGGATGATGATACCATTCCACATCTGAGTTTTAATCTTCTATCCTGATGGTTGTTTGGTTCCCTTGACAGTATTAAAATAAAAAAAAATAGAATCTTCCCTGGGTTATAGCTTTATCCCAGGGTTTGACTTATCAGTTTTCATACTCTCCTCTAGGTCTGAACAACTATGATTTCACCCATCAACCCATCGCTCAGAGATATTTGATCATATTTTATTCATCCTAAGGAATTTATAGATATGTATGGTATTCATAATGGGATATTCATCCAGGAGTTAATTTTTTCAACATGTGGGTGTGGCGCTTCTCTGTCAAAAAAAACTTCATGGATTTTGCTGATGAATTATATAGGGTTCACCTTTACGAAGTTGTATGGATCTCGCAATTCATTGTATACTACCATCCTAAACTACTTCTAGAGATTATTATCCATTTGTTTCCTGGTACCAATACATTTCACTTGTCTTATGGTGAATTAGGAATCACCTTATGGTAAAATTATCAGTGGGGAATAATTCCTCCACTTAGAGAAATGTATGATGAATTTATCCCCGTGAAGGATGTTTGGGATAACCCTAAAGAGGCCCTAGTTTTGGCTAGGAAGGTGGTTATTATTGTATATAATAAATATGATAATGAGATGAAAATTCTATCACTTATCACTTTTAAGGATTAGATATGTATCTTCATTTGTAGCAGTGGATTCAGTCCAACTATTATCCTCCCTCGGAGGGGCCCTTCCAAACATGTTCGTGATAGTGATGGTTCATACTAGGATATCGTAGAAGTTGGTTAATGCACATCATGGTGGTATTTTCTGGAAATTTGTGATCTCTCTAAACTTATTATTCGAAGATTTCATAGCCATGTTCTTGAATGGGTGGCTCTTTCTGGGTGGGGACACTTGTCTAGGAATCTGTGTTAGCACTCTAGAGATGGCAGCGTGGCGTGAAGAATGGAGACACCTTAACATGAAATAACTATTCCTTACATTCCATTATCAAATTCTAGGTCATATTCAATATGGTATCAACCATTATAAAATTTTTAGTACTCTTTAGTTCCTATTTGGCTAGATAGAGAGAATTTCAATTATTATGAATATTAAAATGCTTCCAGGATCCCAGACATTATATTCCATCCTAGAGTGTTTCACAACTCTAGGGATAAATCCATGTCCCAACACCCACTGATGTTAAGGGAGTTCTATTCCATCCTGATTGCATTAACTTTGCTACTTTTCACACACCATGTGGCCCAATCATTGGCGATGGCAGTAGTTCCTTTAATTAAAGATCTTGTATGATCTCCCTTCGTGATGCAGTCCTTGCAGCCAAGTTGGAAGAGTTAGTCTTTTGTGAGCTGTACACACCACATAAATTCGCAAAAGAGTTTGGATTTATTTAGATATTTTCTCCCATCCACTTGGTTATTTTTTCAAGGGAAGAAACATACTAGGATTATATCTTAATTTTCAAGGATGCTAAAACGTGAAGTCACTAAGGCTGAGATTATACTTCTACATGTTAATGCTTTCTCTCCCTTCCATACAAAATCTTATTCCCAGGATTGGGTAATATATTATGCTATTGTTGTTTCATTTCAACTAGTCCATCATGTAGACATGCCTCATGTGTCTCCAACACCTCAATCTGTGGCATCGAGGGAATTGATCGAAGGCCTTGGAAATCCATCAGAAAAATGACCTCATTCAGATGATGACCACTCAGATTGTGAAACTGATATTTATGAGGAAGCTAATCCTTCAACGCAAGATATGTATGGTGTATATATCTCTAGAATATATCATTAGGCTTATTCAATTGTTTCTTCATTGATACGAATGACTGGTTATCTTTTCATCACAACTACCTCATCAGTTGTTGAAGCTCAATAATGTCATAGACTGATCTAGGAACAGATTCAAAAACTAATTACTAAGACCCCCATTCAAATATTCTTCAACCAATCGGAATGCCTCCATCATTTATTTCATGACTTAGGGGATGATAGCTTCAATCAACATCCATTTATGATGTTATGAAGAAAATCATCTTGGATCAAAAATAATTGTCCATGAATAAAATATATATACACAATCTAGTGAGTGAGGCTTCATTTGCAAATAAAATTAGGGAGATGATGGAGGTATTTGAGAAGGGTCTTCAAATTCTATCAGAACTACATTCTCTGATGGATTCTTGGATTACATTGGTATGGAGAAGTGGGGATATTATTTCTCATATAAGGTATAACCTTATAGACACATCAACCTCATTGGCCAATAATCATATGAGGGTTGAAAAATTGACAACCCTGGTTGAATCTATCATTCATGGACCATACGTGGAAGTGGGGAGAGATTAGAACTCCAATTCTTAATTGATGCCTCTCGTCAAACTCTTTCCATTCTTTCTAGCACTACTGATCATTATTTGTTATGAATAAATCTTTTTTTCTTTTACATCATTTATGTTTCTATGAAACCACAGACTGACTCAAAAATGTTGAGATTACCCATTTTTTATATTGTGAATGGATGAATTTTCTGAGCTTCCTGCATTATTTTTCATTTTCCTTCCCTTTACAAGGTGAATGAATCCTTATTGGTCTACTAATATATGAATCACCAACGATAATAATCCCTTTCTAACTTGACTTTCTAGAAATGAATTTGGAATTCTAAAAGATTCTATTTTAAAGACTCTCATTAATGAAAACCCACATAATATTTTGTGTTGGAAATCTATTCCCGATATTTTTAGAACACCTGATCTGTAGAGGGATCAATGGGTAGAAGATGTAACCTGATGAGTGATTTATCTCTTATTTCCAAAATCCGATAGACTTTCTGAGAATATTTTGATGTTGATAAGGCCATATGGTGAGCCTTATAATATATTTCATACAAAATTTATATTGTGATTTAGATTAGGGTCTTTTTTATCTTACCTTATGTTTGCATTAGTTTAGGGTCTTCTAGATAAAACATTATGTTACTTTAGTTTAGGGTCTTTTCACTCAGACCTTCTTCGACTTTAGTTTTGTGTCTCTTATCTTGGACCTTATATTTCTTTAGTTTTGGATATTTTACCTCAATACTTCTCTTTCTTTAGTTTAGGTACTTTTAGCTTAGACCTTCAATTTATTTTGTTTACAATCTTTTAGCATGGACCTTCTATTTCCATAGTTTAGGGTCTTTAAACGTAGACCCTCTATTTCTTTTGTTTGGGTTATTTTATCTCGGACCTTTTTTTCTTTAGAATATTGTATTTTAGCTCAGAAATTTTGTTTCTTTAGTTTTGTTTCTTTATCTCGGACCTTATCTTTCTCTACTTTAGGGTCTTTTAGCTCGGACCCTCTATTTCATTGGTTATGGGTGTTTTAGATTAGACCTTCTATTACATTAGTTTAGGGTCCTTTATCTTGGACTTTCTATTGATTTATTTTAACTTTTTTTTGCTCAAAACTTCTATATTATCATGGTATATGGTACATATATTCCATTAATGATCTAATACACTCTGATGTTTTGAGTTCTATCATGGTTTTCTAAAGGATAATGGGGATCAAAACACCCATTAATAGTGTTTATCATTTCTCTGAAGAACATAGGCGCATATGTAGGAGCCAGGGGATTTTATGAATAGTTAATATAAGGGTCTCTTGAGTCCAGGTATCCTTTATAAGGGCTGCGAATGATTTATGGAGGTAGTATTGGTGACGAAAAAATACTATAAATACTAGGCCCGCCTGGGTATTTATTGTATAGATGATGTAAACCATAACCTATAAGTTTTATTATGTGAATATGGGGTGGTGTAGACATGTCGGGTATCACCAATGATATTATAAATTTCTAGGTTTTTCTTTAGTACTGTTAATGCTAACATGGGTTGAAACTCCCTTCTAACAAGGAGTATATGCCATTACCTGGATGGTTATGGACCTTATGTGTCGGTTGCATGCCAAGAAAAAGATGATATCTACTTTTTTCTATGGGTTGTGAATGGTTTGTGAAGACCCAAATATCCAAATGATGTAGTTGGGATAGAAAGGAGGCTATCCAAGAATGGTTTTTGAAACCCTAGGGAAATTTATATCCTAATGTGAAGCTCAAGACCTACACCATAAGGATTTGAAGCACTAGGTGTGGGATACCGAGGGTTTGAGAATGTAATGTCATATTCTGGCCTTGAGAAAGGCTGAAAAACATGGTGATGTAACGTTGAGGATATAAAATCTGATTAAATAGTTTGTTTTGGGGATTTTAAATCATGACCTAGAGTGCTCGAGTCTAGAAACTGATATGGGACAGTCATACAGGGAGTATTTCAGACAGGCAGAGGTGTTGAGTGTTGTCGTGATGATTTTAGGGAACATGAGGATTAAAATGTCCTTTTTGTAGAGTGAAACATTTGGCTAATATCCATAAGTGAAAATTCCAGATCCATTATCATGTATTTATATTTATTAAAAGGATCCTTGAAAATGGATATCCTTTTCAAGGGCCATGGATGATTATAGTGATTTGAGGCACACCAACTCATGAAGTGTGATCTATGGAAGTTGTAAAATAAAAAATAAGTTTGAGTACCTTAAATGTGGTGCCACTAACTGTTGAACATATTATTTTGGTGGTGAGATGGGGAAAAATTGATCTAAACTTTTCTTGGACTAGTGGATCCATCGAGAATTTCTTGTGTTTTACTAGGGCCACAATATAGACCATATGATCATTGTGCCTAATATGTTTGCACCCTATTTTTTTCATTAACTCTATGAATGAAGAGTTTAGAGGGCGGAGACTCAAATTTATCTCAGGTCACCCTTTTTTTGGCCTTACAATTCTTGTGTCTCTATCATTAGTAGATTAAGGTCTGGTGATTTGGACACTTATTTCTTAGAGTTTGAGTTCATGCATCTTTGACTAATGCATAGACAGTTTAGAGTCATGATCACATGGGCCTAATTTGGAGGATGATACATAAGATCCTAATTATAACATGTAGGGTCAAGATTGCTCCAACTTCCTTCTCACCAAGGTGAGAAAATATTGTAAATCATGGCATGATTTCATCAAATTCTATGTAATGTCATGGGATGGGCATATTGGGAGTAGTTCAGATACACTAATGTGTTCATTGATGTTTTAGTCGTGTCAAGGCTCACAAGAATTGAATTTTATTTTTTCCAGAGTGATGCATTTGATTTATGTCCATAGGTGCATATTCATGATCTATGACATGAATTCATAGTCCTAAAAAGGGGCGTTGAAGCCAGATATCCCATACAAGGTCCATGGAGGTTTATAGAAATATGGGATTCTCACAACATGAACTATGGTATATAGATTTAAGGCACTATTGAAATATAGTGGAAGTACCCCATATGCTAGTTGAACGAGGTAAGACTCTTATGGACTTTGATATGGAATGTAAAATGGGGGAGGATATGCATAGTTTATTTTCATGTAGTGGGGAATGTTCTTCCATGAAGTTCAATTTCATGCAATTAAATCATTTTTCTTGTAGGCTATCATCATGTGGTAAGAACATACATCTGTTAAATTTAAATTCATGTAGTAAGGACATACTTCCATTTAGTTTTTCATTGTGTGGTAAGGATGTACTTTCTTCCATTTTAACATCAAATGGTAAGGGAGTAATTCCATATAGCTTAACAACATGCAGTAAGGATGTAATTTCATGTAGTTTAACATTCTGTGATAAGGATGTGGAAATTTACATGAAAATGTGTAAATGTTATAGTTGGGACCAATTATAGATGCTTGGGAATCACTAAATATCTCATAAGAGTGAGAATCATGCCACACATAGTTATCTATTTTCTATTCAGTTTAACTTCATATGAAGAGGACGAAGGTGAACTACGTGAATAAATGGGGACGTTGTGGATGGGACCAAGAATGGATATTCTGTCATCACTACGCATCTCATAAAAGTTGATAATCAAGCCATATATAGTTCTATAAATTCAATATAGTTTAAAATCTTATGGTCAGGTCAAGGGGATATCGATGTGAATTCATCGTAAAATTGTGGTTGGGACAAATATTAGAAGTATGTACATCACTACATATCTCATTAGGATGAGAGTCAAACCACATCTAGTTATGAATAACCATGCATTTTAATGTCATGTGTCAAGGACATCAACCTTAAAAGGGAATTACATATGGAATGGTATCATGGTATGCCTTTTAAGTTTATTTATTCTTGACAGTAAGGGACCTATCATGTACCTTTATGCATGTCTTGTGATGGTAAGTTCCTATCACAATTACATAAATCATGTGAGCTATGCTTGATGTGAGAAACATGTAATGACATGGGTCTCCATAAAATGAAGACATATAATGGGGTACAACTTAGTATTTTTGTATCATGTAGTGGATAGACCAAGATATATGATCAAAGAGTCCCTACGTATCTCATTGTAAATGAGAATTAAGTCATACGTAGTTCTAGAATAACCATATAGTTTAATGTCATATAGAAAGAACACAAGTGACTTGACTTGAATGGAGATGGACATCAAAGGTACTTGATGTTTTAATGTCATGAGGTAAGGACTTTGGGTCACCCATTGTGGAGGGGGAAACTCTGGATCCATTTATTTTTACATCACTTGGTAAGGACATTAGATCACATGATGTAAAAGAAAAATGGATCATATGGCTTTTCCCAATTATAAATTTTAGTATGTAACTACATATCATGTGATGATAAAAATAAATCCATACATAGCTCTAGAAGAACTGTGTGACTTAACATCTTGTGTCAAGTATGAGCTTTATACAATTTAGCATCATGAGGTCTAGACGAGAGATGTCATGAAATTTAAAATCATTCTTCTGGGATAAGATATTCCATGAAGTTTAACATCTTGAAACAAAGATTAAAATGGTAATTACAATGATTTGGATTCCCAATTGTTGATATCTATGAAAATTATATGTTGAGAAATATCACATTGGTGGGTGGTGTGACACACTCCCCATCCATGGTGGCTAGAAACTAGGACCCATTATTATAGACCTTATGTATGATGTAAGGTCCTTCCTACTTGGGTTCCAATTTTGGGGGCATCTTCCCTAGTATCATTGGGGTTCTGAGAGTCATCACCTAATCTCATTAAATGAATGAATGTAGGAGAACCTTTTTAATAAAGGCATGTGCAATTCAATTCTTGTTAATTTCAAGGTTGTGTAGTGTGTGAAACCTTTTCCCGTAAATGATTTAGAACTCATCTAGTCGCTTTTAGGTTATTCATCATCATAATGTTTCCATAAATGGCTATTTAGAGAGGGGGATTTGAACTTCTATGTGTAACATGAGCTCGGTCTCGTACAATAATAAATATGGTGTTTCTTGTGTTGTAGTACGCATGGTAGTACGGTAGGCCCATAAATCATGGACAATTTTTTCCATCCAAGACTTCCTACCCTTTTTTACCATCTTTCAGACTATATTTTATAGAGTCATATTGAAGGCCTATATCTATTCATATTCTATGTTATGATAGAAGGACTAGTGACTGGACTCAATTGTGTACTCATAGTAAATCTTAATCAAATCCATGGAACAGAAGTTGGTGCCATTGTCCATTAATATTGTCCGAGGGACTCTAAACCTGGTGATAGTATGGGACTTCTTGAAGTTCATGACTTTCTTCTTCCCAGATTCTTTAAAGGGTATTACCTCAACCCATTTGGAAAAGAAATTGTTAGAAATAATGATGTAATTTTACTATATAGAGGGTGATGGGGGATATGGACCCAAACCATCCATCCCTCAAATAGTAAATGGCTAGGAATATTTACCTTCATGTAGAAATTTTTATTTCATGTGGATGAATTTTTCATGAAGATAGATTTCATTACATTTCATGGTGAATTACACACTACACATTATCATGGTTTTATAGTAATATACTAACTTCCTAATTTGGTTGGAGAATCAAGTTCAAGATTTATTGGTGTCGTATAAGTCTATATGGACTTCTTAAATGATGGTGATAGTCTTTCCTTCTACTACACACCAGAGGAGAACTCCATCAATGAAATTTTTTTATAGAGGACTTCATGATCATTTGAACCATACTACAGAGTGAAGTTTTCTACCCGATGCGGAGTTGGTTCCCTTCTGGCATGATCAATCAAAATACTCTCATCCCAGAGACAAAAAATTATAGGATCAATCGATCGAGAAGTTTTTTTTTGGCTCATCACACTCTGGGTAGTTTTGAACTAATTAATATAATCAATATCCCATACGATGATTGATGAAACTAGTATTTGATGTGTAATGTGGATGTTTTCTTCCTCCATATCATTGTCAGATAAGATGGAGTCCACTTTAAAAAGTGAATCAGTATAAGCATTCTGTGAATAGGCAACACAATAAAATGTTGGTAGAAAGGGTAACTCTTTGATCATTCCCCAAAATTATTTTGTAAGAGGAGAAAGATCCACCTTTATAATGTCATATTCACCATTGATCTTATTCGTAAGTAGTTTTGAGTCATCTTTGATATTCAGGTTGACTATGTGAAGTTGTAGGGATAGTTATAATCTAGAAATGATGTCTTGGTACACAAACTCATTATTTTTTCATCCTTTGGACAGTTATATAGATTAGGGAAAATTTTATTTTTCCATAGAGACAAATACAATCCCTAGACCAGCCTAATTGAGCTTTTGTTTTTCCATTCTTGTGTTTATAGGATCGTGGGTAGCACCCTCAAAATACATTTAGCTTTTCCAAAAAGTGTCATGGGAATAAAATAACTCTTCATTGGGGATCTCAACATCTTCGGGTGTATTTTCTGAGGTAGGATGTGCTTTGAGGAAATCCTCTAACGCTTGCCCTTTCCCCAACATTTTTGATATGAACATAATTTAATATTTCTACAGAATGACTTCTCAATGATCCATGTTTATAGTAATCATTGTGTGTCCTAGGATGTATTTGAGTGCATCAATATAAGAGATCAGGTGGACTTTGTGGTGCTATAATTAATCCCTCAACTTTTTCACTATAATGATGAGCACGAGTGTAATTCCCTGACCCCAGTTACCAAGATTCGGTGCATTATTACATAATATTGGCATGATCACAAAATATCATGTCTCAAAAGATAGATTAGTTTGGTAGCCTTGGAAAAACTAGATACATTCATAAAGTTTACATTACATCATAAAGTGAAAACTACTACAACAACATCTTGACTTCATATCCCCTCATACCATCCCTGCAGGTCATTCATAAATTACTTCTTCACATCCTGGAAAAAATAAAACATTGAAAGGGGTGAGCTCAGATGCTCAGTAAGGATAATAATATAGAGGAAACTTGCATAAATAAGATTAAACATTTAAGGCAATGTATAACTAAAACAAAAGCCTTTTAAACATGAACTTCAGAATAATATGGTAAAGATAAAATGAAATAATGTCATTTACTTACTCTAATGGATATTCTACTAGTCTAATAATCACATGCAATATCAAAAACCACTTTCATAATGATAGAATGCATAATGCCAGACTGTCACAACCACATAGCCAAGGCCTCGTACTAAGACTACAAATAAGATTTTTTCAAGGCCTTATACCAAGACACTAATTTGCCTCATGAGACCTACCGATGCATCAAGGATCTATAGCGGGCTCCACCCGTCACTTATTAAGTCCAATGCATTCCTCATATGAACAAGTTTAAACATAACATAAATATTTGTATTAAAACTAGCATATGAAATGTAAATACTTTCTCCATAAACCATGAATGGTATAAAAATGACACATCCATAGTCAAACATATCACAAAACCTTCAATACAATATGTAAGTTTTGTATCATAATAAATCAACTTCAAATAAGCTTAAAATCAATCAAAGGATGTTGACATAGATGAAATAAAAACTGTTTGAGAGAAATATCTCTTTTTTGAAATCATTTAAATGTCACATAATTAAAAAAACAAATCATTTACTTTGAAAAAATTCTTATAAGCTTGTAAATGAATCTTCAAAGATTTTTTAACGGTAAAAAATAGCTGCACCAACCGTATAAGTTAAAAAAATTCTTACCTTAATTCTGTCGAAAAGATTAAAAAGGACCTCGTTTGGAAAACGACAGAAATATTTCTTTATAAAAATCTTATAAAAAGTAAACAATGGTATAAATAACATTATCCCATATTCTTTAAAATATTAATAATGATTTGAAATTAATTTTTAAGAAACATGCATGTGGATGATAAAGAGGCCCCAGTAGATAATTATGTATAAACAACCTCGGATAATGAAGAGATTGTGAAATAAACCCTTACCTTGTACTTTTCCTTGGTTGGGGGTAGGTTAAACTCCTGTATAATGGTGAAATAATTGTTATTAAATTATACAAGAATCATATATATTAATATGATATCATATATGATCTTTTAACATTGCTTTGTTAATAATATCTTAGTATTATCGGGTGTTAACTTATATGTTTTGCTACATAAGCCATATTTGTTATGGATATGTTGTATATTATTCATATCTAGAATGATATCAAGTCCTTAAACATTATTTTTAACCATAAAATGAGAATTATACTTGAATATATATGTTGGAAAATGAATCTCATCGCATTCATGGAGACGGTAGTCCGTACGTACGCACGAGTGACAATATCATTCTTTTGATATTAAAATAATAGATAATTGGATGTTATATCATATATACAGAATAATTATCATGTTATATTTATTATTTACATGAATTATACATCATTATTATACCCATCCAAATAATAATGTTTTGAATAACAATTACACCATGACGTGGAGATGGTAAGCCATACGTACGAACGTATGGTGACATGTCATTCAAAGGATGGATAGAACACTGAATATGGTTGTAACATGTTTATAATAACATCACAATATATATAAGATACTGGAGTTTTTATTTTATAAAGGTAATAACAAAGAAATAAGAAGTGGAAGAAGAAAGGAACATGGAAGAGGGTGGTGAAAACATTACCTCTTCTTAGGGTTCTTCCTTTTGATTTGATCGAAAGGGCTCCTTAGGGTAGATTTCTGATCAAACTAATGCCTCTAGGTTGAAGTGAGGGAATTTCAAAAAGTAATTGGGCAGGGTTTGGCCGATCCAAAAGGATTTTAAGGAGTGAATAATTGGTTATAAGTGGTGTCCTTTTATAAGGGGGGAGGAGGGGCTCTTTGGAAAAAACTTAAAGTATTAATTTATAATAAATTCATATTCGGTTTATAATGGCTCCAAAGTGGATTATCTTAAGTTTAATGTGGGGATGGGTCGAAAAACACTCAAACAATAGATTTTAGACTGGTTTTGGTCATTATATTAACCTTTTCTTTTAGTTTTAACTCTTAGTTAATTAGATTGACATTTACCATGTCACTTTGTATTTTTATATTATATAGTTAATAAAATTATTGTATACATCCAAGCTACCCCCAAGTGGTCCATTAATGATACACCTATCATGATATAAGTCTCTTGGACAAACCTTAGATTTTTATGAATTGAATATCAATTAATAATATATTATTTTCTTTCAAAACCCTTTTATGTCAGTTTTGACACTATTGGGTATTTTGTTATTGATAAATTCATAAAAGAATTATTACTTCGAAAAAAATTTATATAAAAAATCCCAATATTTCAAAGTAACCTAGAAAATTATTTGAATTTATAAAAAGTCTCAAATTACATTTATTTGGGTATTAATAGTATCATTTATCTAAATCCTTCATTAATATGGTAATTACTACGTCATCATTGTGTTTTAAATAAATTAAGTTATTTAATGTATAAAAATTATAAATAAAATATAATTATGTAGGAAATATTTTTAGACTTATAATTAATATTTATAGTAAAAAATATAACATATATAACCCTACGTAAATTTTTTTTTGCTAAAAGATATATGCTTTTGTCATTTTTGTATTTACTTTTACAAAATTAATATAAAGTGTCCCTATCATCTACAAGTGGCTCCATGGGGTCCCAAAATCGACCCAAAGATGCCCATGGTCGGAAATGTGTCCACCAATAAGGTTAGGATATGTTTTAGGTTAATTTATTGTTATTATAATATTATTTTTTTATCGTTATTTGCGGGATTTACCCTTTATCCATGGTAAATAAAATATTTACCGAAGTAATTATTCAAAATGTCTAAAAATAAAAATTAACTAATTAAAAAATTTGAACATCATGATTCCAAATATGGAATCCATTTTTCCAAATTCAAAACACAAAAGTGGTAGAAATAAATTTAAAATTCATTCCCGTTGTCAAAAAAAAAGTGTGTTTTTAAGAAATAATAACTATCAAAAGATTGACTCTTGTTTATGTCCAGTTTAATTGTGAAATTATGTCCAATGACCAAAATTGTATTAAATGGTAAAAATATATTCTAAATATACTTTAAAACCACTCAAATTCATAATTTATCACTATTAATTATTTTTATTAAAAAAGTTTATTTGAATTAAATTTTTAGTAATTTTCATTGTTCATCAAAATATAAATGTTATCTGAAAAGTTCCGAAATTTCACCCTAGGATAAATTTAATATTCCGAATCCAAAAATGAAGTCCATTTTGACAGATAAAATTTATAAAATTTCAAAAAGTGGGTATTAATATTCATAACGGCTACATTGATTGATTGTGATCTGTGTTAGAACTCAAAGTTGCGTACAACACACGCTACTGTATTATTCAAACAGAATCGTACCGAGGAAGATTGGGGTGTTACATTCTCCCCCCTTCAAATAATTTCATCCTCAAAATTTCTAAAATACTACCACATGAAAAGACTTGGTGGGTTCTTCATCAAATGTTCCTCAGGTTCTCACGTTGCCTCTTCCATCTTATGGTTCCTCCATAGAACTTTTACCAGACGAGTCGTCCGGTTTCTCAGCACTTGCTCTCTTGTATCAAGAATATTAATGGTATCTTCGCAATAAGAAATATTGGGTTCCATTTCTAATTCCACATAAGTGAGTACATGTGTTGGGTCCGGCATGTATTTTCTCAACAGTGATACGTGGAACACATCGTGAACTTTAGAAAGACTTGGTGGCATTGCCAAACGGTAAGCTACAGCCCCAATTCGTTCTAGAATTTTGAAACGTCTGATGTACCTGGGACTCAATTTACCCTTCTTACCAAAATGTATAACTCCATTCCATGGAGATACCTTCAAGAAAACATGATCTCCTACCTTCAATTCCAAATCCTTCCTTCTGTTATCGACATAGCTCTTCTGCCTACTTTGAGTTGCTTTGATGTGGTTTTAGATTACCTTTACCTTTCCATTGATTCCTCCACCAGTTCTGGACCTACAAGTTTTCTTTCACCAACATCATCCCAATAGGTTGGTGTGCGAAATCTCTTTCTGTATAACGCTTCATATGGTTCCATCTGAATAGTCGAATGGAAGCTATTGTTATAAGAAAATTCCACCAGAGGAAAATTTTGATCTCACATACCCTGAAAGTCAAGTGAGCATGATCTCAATATGTCTTATAAGGTTTGAATAGTCTGTTCTAATTGTCCATATGTTTGAGGGTGGTAGGCAGTGCTCAAATGAAGTTTAGTATCCAGCACTTTCTGAAGCCTTTCTAGAATCTTGAAGTAAAATTGGGATCACGATCAGAAATAATCGGTAGGGGTACTACATGAAGTCTCACAACTTCATTAATATATAGTCTTTCTAGACGTTCAGGTGGTAGATCTTCTCTTATAGGAATAAAATGTGCTAACTTGGTAAGACAATCAACAATAACTCATATTACATCGTTCCTTCTAGGAGTCCTTGGTAGCCCCATGAAAAAGTCCATCGTAATGTTGTCCCATTTCCACTCTGGTATGGGAAGAGGTTGCAATACTCCACCAGGATGTTGCCTTCCAGCTTTCACTTGCTGACAAACCATACATCTTGACACAAAATCAGCAATTTCCCTCTTCATTTTGCCCCACCAAAAATGTTCCTTCAAATCTCTATACATTTTGATGCTCCAAGGATGTATAGAGAAATTGGAACTATGGGCATCATCTAGCAAATCCCTTTTTAGATCAGGTATATCGCGAAAACAAAGTCTCTTCCCAAATTTCAAAATTCCATCTTCATACACAAATTCCCCCAATCTCCCATCATTCAAAGATTTAATCTTCTTTTGAAATTCTTCATCATCGGTCTGAGAACTCTTAATACTTTCTAGTAAAGATGGATTGAAAACCATTTGAAAAAGAATTGATGTTTCACCTTCCATGGTTATTCCCATGTCTATCTTTACTAGATCCAATAAAATTAGATCCCATTCAATTCTCATATTGTTCAAAACTCCATGATCTTTTCTTCTCAAAGCATCTGCCACCTTGTTTGCCTTCCATGGGTGGTAGTGTATCGTGTAATCATAATCCTTGAGTAATTCAAGCCATTTCTTTTGCCTCATGTTGAGATCTTTTTATGAGTAAATATACTTCAAACTCTTGTGGTTAGTATAAGTCTCACATTTTTCACCATAGAGGTAGAGTCTCTATATCTTCAAAGCAAATATCACAGCTGCAAACTCGAGATCATGAGTAGGATAGTTTTGATCATCAATTTTCAACTGTCATGATGCATATGCAATAACCCTATCATTCTGCATAAGGAAACAACAAAGTCTTTTCTTCAATACATCACTATAAATAAGAAACCCATCATTCCCCAATGGTAGAGTCAATATAGGAGCATTGACTAATCTTATATTCAGTTCTTCAAAACATTCTTCACACTCTTTTGTCCAAACAAATTTAACCCCTTTGCATGTAAGCTTTGTTAATGGGTTAGCCAACCAGGAAAAATTCTAGACGAAGCATCTATAATAACCTGCAAAACCAATAAAACGGCGTACCTCAGTTATACTCATCGGTGTAGGCCATTCTTGGATTGCCTTTGTCTTAGAAGGATCAATAGAGATTCCACCTTTAGATACAATTTTTCCTAGAAGAAAAATCTATTGAAGCCAGAATTCACACTTTATAAACATCCCATATAATTCATGTCTTCTTAGAGTCTTCATGATAATGTGCAAGTGATTTTCAAGATCTTCATGGATTTTGGAGTATACCAAGATATAATCAATAAATACCACCAAAAATTCATCAAGATATTCCTTGAAAACTCTATTCATCAGATCCATGAATATAGATGGCGCATTAGTCATCCGAAAAGGCATTACTATAAACTCTTAATGCCCGTACCTCGTTTGAAATGATGTCTTCGGAATTTCATCCTTCTGCACACACAACTGATGGTATCCAGAACGAAGGTCAATATTTGAAAAGTATTGAGATCCATGCAGTTGATCAAATAAATCATCATGGCGAGGTAGGGGATACTTGTTCTTTATTGTTATAGCATTTATCTCCCTATAGTCGATACATAACCTCATAGATCCATCTTTCTTTTTAATAAAAAGAACAGGGGCTCCCAATGGAGAATCACTAGGGAGAATAAATCTCTTATTACTGAATTCCTCTAGTTGATTCTTTAGGTCAACTAATTCCACAATGGCCATTCTATATGGGGTTTTTGATATAGGCCTTCATCCAGGAATTAAATCAATGGAAAACTCAACTTCTCATTCAAGAGGATGTCAAGGTAAATCTTCTGGAAACACATCTACATATTCTTTCACAATATGTACATCCTGTAGTTGGACATTACTTTCCTCACCCACAGTTATTTCATTATCTTCCTCCCAAATAATTGAATTTAGTTGAGATACTGGGGGTGGATCTAGATAAGAATTAGGTGGTCATGATTTTTCTCTAAAGATAAGGTGTTCCTTATCATCGTCATCAAAAATAGTAACCTCCTTCTTCTTACAATAAATTTTTGAATCATGGTCCAAAATCCAATCCATACTGAGGATTATATCAAACTAAATCATGGGTATGATGATGATATCAGCGGATAAATAACATTTATGTGCTCTAATGGGGAATGATTCACAAAACATAGTTTCAATGATACTTCCTTTAGGAGTTTTAACTGACAACTCCCCTGTTAAATCAAATTGGAAATATCTAATTTTTTAAGAAAACTGGGAATATATGAAACAATATAATGATCTAGATTCAAATAATGAATTTTCTAAACTTGAGGAAACCATTAAATTAACTGCCACCACATCTTTTGGAGCATCTACCTCAAAAGTAGTGATAGCATATGCTTAGCCTTGATCCCTTGGCCTTTTCTGAGGTAAGTTCCCCTGACGCTTAGGACATTCATTTTCATAATGTTCCATCTCTCTACAGTTGTTGCATTGAACATCGGTAGCTTCTTTCGTCCCCTTGCAATCATGAGCATGGTGGCCTTTTTCACCACACTTGTAACAGACTCCCATTCCCTTCAAGCAAGTACCAGGGTGTTTCTTGCCAGATTTACAGTAGGATGGATATTCAACTTTTTCATTCTTCCACTTATTTCTATTACCATATTGATCAGTAGATCTCTTCTTCTCTTGCATTAATTTAAAGTCATAAGACTTAGAGAATCCCTTTTATCTCTTGATTGCACATGAGACAATATCTTCGTATGATGAGAAGGATTGTGCGACTAATGCTCCATGGTGAAACAGTTTTAACCCATCAAAGAAATGATCAATCTTACTTCTTTTCTTGCCTATATAATCTCAAGCATACCTTTCTAACCTTGTAAAGTTAGCCTCATACTTTGTGACTTTCTCATCCTCCTTTTGTCTCAGACTCAGAAATTTCTTTTCCATATCTGCTCGATGGTCATGAGGAATGTATTTTATAAGAAAAATTCTTTTAACTCCCTCTATTATATATTTGAAACTTCCTCATCATCCTTTGTGTTTTGAATCAAGGTCCACCATTGATTAGTATTACTAGTGAGGCGGTAAACTGCCATGATAACATTTTCCCTTTCACTACACCCCAAAGCCTGAAATATTTTCTCTAGGGAATTTATCCATTGATCATCTACTAAGGGATTTTTACTCCCATTGAACATTGGTGGTTGTTTCCTCATGAAGTGATCTAACATTGATCCTCCATGTTGTGGGTCTGGGTGCTCCATACAGGTAAGGTTATTATTCATAACCTGAGTGATTTTTCCTAGTATGGTGATTAGCTGATCCGCACCAGTTGCATTACCAGCTCCACTATAATTATCTTGAGCATGAGGGAAATCCCTACATTTAGTTCATGCATTAATACAGTTTCCATTTCTTCCACTAGTTTCCATTTCTAAACAATGGCATAAACTAGATCAGTTTATGAATCAAAATACATAATTCCATACATATAAAACACTTAACATATATTGAACTATTTATGGATATGATCCATAATCATAAAAATGTTTTCATTGAGGATTTATATACTCATAAACCCTTCATAATGATTTGTAAAGAAAATGAGAATTATCCTATGTATATCCCCGAGGAGTGTCATAACCAAGAGAGAAGCAAGTCATGTTGCCGTGCACCACTTACCATTCGAGTCTAGCTCAAAGTGGTGTTTTCGGGTTTTACCCCTAGGTAAATCTATGCCAGAGCCGCCTCTACCTGCTCGTATCCAGAGAGGGATGTATTGCTCAGAAAACTCACAAAATCTCCACAATACCAAAATTCTAGGAAGTTCTTCTATACTAACCCTCAAATTCTATCTTAGGGTTATGTGCTCTAATAAGAGTTTATCTAAATCTAGCTTCCAAGGATTGTTCTAAACTTCCTCTAATTCCATCGGTAATGCCCCGACCCCTATTACCCAGAGTTGGTGCATTATTACATAATATTGGCATGATCACAAAAGATCATGTCTCGAAAGACCAATTAGTTTAGTATCCTTGTAATAACTAGATATATTCATAAAGGTTGCATTACATCATAAAGTGAAAACTACTACAACAACATATTGACTTCATATCCCCTCATACTATCCCTACAGTTTATTCATAAATTACTTCTTCACATCCTGGGAAAAATAAAACATTGAAAGGGGTGAGCTCATATGCTTAGTAAGGATAACAATATTGCTGAAACATTCATAAATAAGATTAAACATTTAAGGCAATGTATAACTAAAATAAAATCCTTTTAAACTTGAACTTCAGCATAATATGGCAAATATAAAATTAAATAATTCCATTTAATTATTCACATGGATATTCTACTAGTCGAATAATCACATGCAATATCAATAACCACTTTCATAATGATGGAATGCATAATTCCAGACTCTCATAACCGCATAGCCAAGGCCTCGTGCCAAGACTACAAATAAGATTTTATCAAGGCCTTATGCCGAGACACTACTTTTTCTCATGAGACCTACCACTGCATCGAGGAGCTATAGCAGGCTCCACCCATCACTTATTAAGTCCAATGCATTCCTCATATGAATGGGTTTAAACATAACATAAATATTCGTATTAAAACTAGCATACGAAATGTCAATACTTTCTCCATAAACCATGAATGGTATAAAAAATAACACATCCATAGTCGAACATATCACAAAACCATCAATACAATATGGAAGTTTTCTATCACAATAAATCAACTTCAAATAAGCTTAAAATCCATCAATAGATGTTGACATAGATGAAATCTAAACAATTTGAGAGAAATATCTCTTTTTTGAAATCATTTAAAATTCACATAATTATAAAATAAAAAATTTACTTTGAAAATTTTCTTATACACTTTTAAGGGAAGATTCGACGATTTCATAACAGCATAAAATAGCCGCACCCGCCGTAAAATTTAAAAAACATTCTTACCTTAATTCTGTCGAAAAGGTTAAAAAGGGCCTTGTTTTGAAAACGACAGAAAGATTCCTTTGTAAACATCTTATAAAAAGTAAACAAGGGTATAAATGACTTTATCCTATAGTCTTTAAAATTTTTATAATGATTTGAAATACATTTTTATGAAACATGGATGTGGATGATAAAGAGGTCCCAGTAGATAATTACGTATAAACAAACTCAGATAATGAAGAGATTGTGAAATAAACCCTTACCCTGTACTTTTCCATGGTTGTGGGTAGGTTAAACTCATTTATAATGGTTAAATAATTGTTATTAAATTATACAAGAATCATATAAATTAATATTACATCATATATGATCTTTTAACATTTCTTTGTTAATAATATCTTAGTATTATCGGGTGTTAACTTATATGTTTTGTTACATAATCCATGTTTGTTATGGATATGTTGTATCTCATTCATATACATAATGATATAAAGTCCTTAAACATTATTTTTAATCATCAAATGAGAATTATCCTTGAATGGATACGTTGGGGAATGAATCTCATCGCGTTCGTGGAGACGGTAGTCCGTACGTACGCACGAGCAACAATATCATTATTTTGATATTAGAATAATATATAATTGGATGGTATATCATATATACAGAATAATTATCATGTTATATATATTATTTACATGAATTATACATAATTATTATACCCATCTAAATAATAATTTTTTGAATAACAATTACACCCTGACGTGGAGACGGTAAGCCGTACGTACGCATGTATGGTGACATGTCATTCAAAAGAAGGATAGAATACTTAATATGGATGTATCATGTTTATAATAACATCACAATATATATAATATACTGTATTTATTATTTTATAAAGTGAATAACAAAGAAATAATAAGTGGAAGAAGAAAGAAACTTGAAAGGGGGTGGTGAAAACATTACTTCTTCTTCGGGTTCTTCCTTTTGATTTGATCAAAAGGGATCCATAGGTTGTCTTTATGACAAAACTAAGGACTCTAGGTTGAAGTGAGGGAAGTTGAGAGAGTATATGGGTAGGGGTTGGCTGAACGAAAAGGCTTTTAAGGAGTGAAGAATTGGTTAGAAGTGGTGTCCTTTTATAAGGGGGAGGAGGGGCTCATTAGGAAAAACTTAAAGTATTAATTTATAATAAATTCATATTCGGTTTCTAATGGATAAAAAGTGGATTATTTAAATTTTAAGTTGGGGATGGGTTGAAAACCACTCAAAAAATATATTTTAGATAGGGTTTGGTCATTATATTAAACTTATCGTTTAGTTTTAACTCTTAGTTAATTAGATTGACATTTACCATGTCACTTTGTAATTTTATATTATATAGTTAATAAACATACCGTATACATCCAAGCTACCCCCACGTGGTCTATTAATGATACACCTATCATGATATAAGTCTCTTGGCTGAACCTTAGAATTTTAGGAATTTAATATCAATTAATAATATATTATTTGTTTTAAAAACTCTTTATGTCAATTTTGACACTATTGGGTATTTTGTTTTTGATAAATTCATACAAGCATTATTACTTTGAAATTTTTTTTTATAAAAAATCCTAGTATTTCATAGTAACCTAGAAAATTATTTTAATTTATTAAAAGTCTCAAATTAAATTTATTTGGGTATTTATAGTATCATTTATCTTAATCATTCATTAATATGGTTATTACTGCATCATCATTGTGTCATAAATAAATTAAATTATTTATGTTATAAAAATTATAAATAAAATACCATTATGTAGTAAATGTTTTTAGATTTCTAATTAATATTTATACTCAAAAATATAACATATATAATGCTATGTAAAAATTATTTTTCTAAAAGATATATTCTTTTGTCATTTTTGTATTTACTTTAACTTAATTAATGTAAAGTGTCTCTATCACCTACAAGTGGCTCCATGGGGTCCCAAAATCGACCCAACGATGCCCATTGTCAGATATTTATCCACCAATATGGTTAGAACACGTTTTAGGGTAATTTATTATTATTATAATATTATTGTTTTACCCTTATTTACCGGATTTACCCTTTAACCATGGTAAATAAAATATTTACCGAAGTAATTATTCAAAATGTCTAAAAATAAAAGTAACCTCTTTACACAATTTGGACATCTTTATTCCAAATATGGAATCCATTTTGTTGAATTCAAAACACAGAAGTGACAGAAATTAATTTAAAATTAATTTCCACTGTCAAAACAAAAAGCGTGTTTTTAAGATATAATAACTATCAAAAGATTGACACTTGTTTATGTCCGGTTTAATTGTGAAATTATGTCCAATGACCAAAATTGTATTAAATGGTAAAAATAAATTTTAAATATACTTTAAAACCACTCAAATTCATAATTTATCACTATTAATTATTTTGATTAAAAAAATATTTTTTATTAAAATTTAGTAATTTGCACTATTCATCAAAATATAAAAGGTATCTGAAAAGTACCAAAATTTCACCCTAGGCTAAATTTGATATTACGAATCCAAAAATAAATTCCATTTTGAGAGATAAAATTTATTAAATTTTAAAAATTGGGTATTACTATTCATAAGGGCCACTTGGATTGGTTGTGGTGTGTGTTAGAACTCAAAGTTGCGTACAACACACGCTACTGTATTATTCAAAGAGAATAGTACCGAGGAAACTTGGGGTGTTACAACAAGGTAGTTCTTCATGACAATATAGTATCAGGTATTTGAATGGAGCATAGTCTGGTTCATGTAATAGATACTATTCTCTCTCTTATTTTCATTAGTTTATGCTATGAGGGAGTTTGGTGAGCATTCCATTGATTAAACATAAAATATGAGGGCCTCTCTACC
Source organism: Viscum album (assembly GCA_963277665.1). Lineage (NCBI taxonomy): Eukaryota > Viridiplantae > Streptophyta > Magnoliopsida > Santalales > Viscaceae > Viscum > Viscum album. The sequence continues at coordinate 1,978,571,705 of OY728156.1, forward strand.
ATTAGAATCATCAGAAACAATTGGTGTAGAAGGTACTACTTGATACATTAAGATAATTTTTGAACTTCATCATCCCATTGATAGGAAACACCCTTAATCATTAGCCTATAGAAAGGGAGAGCTTTTCCAGTCATGTTGGATATGAATCACCAGATTTAGGCATGGTTCCCATGGATTCCCCTATGTTATTTTATATTTCTAGGTGTCACATTGCGAGAATAGAACTAGCCATTTATGGGTCATCCTCAATGATGCGGTGGCAAACCAAAAATCCAAGGAACATTATTTATGTTACCCCAAAATAAAACCTTAGCAAATTTATCTTTAGTTAATGTTGTCACATCATTTTTAAGACTTCCTAGAGATTTTTTAAATAAACACATCACTGTCATGATTTAACAACTAGGTTGCCGGCATAACAATCAATTATCCTTCCCAAAAATGGATTAAAAATACAATGAATGGAATTATGATATGGGGATCTATTGTTTTTTAATCCTAAGGTAATGAAATGATAGTAGAATATCTATTTAGGAACTCTGATGGCAGTTGATTCTTCACCCTTGGGGGACATCTTAATCTGATGGAACATCGAGTACCTATTCATGAATGAAAGTGCATGGAATCTAGTCGTGGTCTTATCAAGAGCTGCAATTGGAATTCATCCTTTTGTCAATACCTATTGTGTTATATGAATTCAATGTATTCCCTAATATTCTTGTTCTTATTCTTGATAGGGTTGATATTGGAAATCCATATTGTGTATTTCACTTCTCAGACAATGATGGATTTGATAATTTTTTAAACATTCAGCTCTACATTGGTGCATTGAGAGCGGTGTGTCCTCTTGGATGACTAATTTAAACCTCAATTCTTATTGGTCTATCTGAGATGGTGTGTTTCAAATCTTGATTCAGTTTGGTAATTTTTGTATAGTTCAAGGAAAACACATATGTATGCTTCTTTAGAAATGCAATTTATATCTCTTTCTCTTCAAGAGGTATGGAGGCACTGATCAGTTTAGTTCATGTGTCTACTTCTGTTCCCAGATTTATCTACATGATCTCATCTATGGTGGTGGATACACCTTCCTCAAATGCTGGAGGGGATTTCCTAAGATCATACTCATCCCCTTCCATTTCTACATCTATGGAAACATATTCATGTGAAAATGGAAATATAGGGGATGTCTCATCAATATTAGGTTGATGGAGGATATTAGATGGGACATAATCATACTGTTCTATCTAAGTCATTCCAGAGAGATGCTAAACTGATCTTATTTTACATTTTCACTGAGTATAAGTGGGGATTTGACCTCTGTGATTAGATTTTCCACTTTTATTTTTTTAATGGGTGGCACGTAATCATCATCAAGAATGATCCAAGTGTTCCTAATGCTGGTCCCTAAGCCATTTCGAGTGTCAAATTTAATATTATCATCCTTCATTGGTTTCATACATCCATTCTTATAGAAAACTACTTCAGTATATGTGGCTCATCATGTCTTGAAGGGGACACAATCACCATTATGTTTTCTAACCTTTCCATTGATAGGGTACTTCAAACATTGATGGAATGTTAATAGTACTGCTAAGAGGTTATGGATCAAGGGCCTTCGATGTAAGAAATTAAATGTGTTATCTTTGTGGATGACAATGAACTCGAAATTAGATGTGAGTTCACCAAATTGGGCCATTAGTGTATTAATTCCAATGGGTATTTTCTCACACTTATTGTATCCCTAAATATTTATATTTATAGGGGATAGTTCCCTTTTAGTATACCCCAAACATCATAGAGTTCATACTAGAATAATGTTAATCCCATAACCATTTTCTATCAAAGATCTTTGTACAATAATATTATTGATTATTTAGGATACATATAGGGTTCTCATGTTCCCTAGAAGGGATTGTTTTTTATCTCGATCAATTAATGAGATGGGAATGTGAAATTTTATTCACAATATCCACCCAAGAGACCTCATTTTCAACAACTTCTATCTCAAACTCTTGTTGGTTATGGAGCGCCTCAACGAGTGCCTCTCTGAGTTCTTTTGAAATATATAGTGCATTAAGGATGGAGAACTTTATTGGTTCTGATACCAGATATTTCATAACATCTTATTTTTGTTCCATAGGTTGTTGCATCCCATTATGGGATTTCTCTTGGATGTGTGGATGATGAGTTGAGGCATTTTTGAAGGAAAAACATGGTTCTAGTGAAGAGGTTTAGGAATTTTGTTTTTTTAGATATACAGATCATGTTGGCCTTCCTCGTTGCCTAGGTTGATCATATTAAACCCCCACTAAATAGTCATACAGTACGATCATATGGTATTGAATACTAGAGGGATATGAGTCATCTACTTTAATCATTTTATACTACTCGAGCACTTTCCCACAATTCTCTGTGGCATTTATGTCTTCTATGGGGATATGAATAAAATAATGGGTCTGCCCACTTTCATGGTGTCCCCTATATCCTCTGCTCTGGAGAATGTAGTGTCTCATTCTCTAGTTTTATATGGGAACCTCATGCTCTATGGAATAATCATCATTGGAGAAGGGGGTTTTCATGTGTATTATGTTCATAGGACCAAATATTAACTATTAATATGATGAGGATTTTCATTGGTCTAGTGGTTCTCATACCATCGATGTTGCAGGGAAGTAATCTTCAATAATTTGGGCTTGCTTGGGGTGAAATATGACTCTTCCTCCTCTGTATCTTTCTGCTTCTGGTAGACCCATCCAACTATCATAGGAACATATTATGTCTCCTTATTGGGTGGTGGAGCTATCACGGGTTTGCGTGCCTATTCCTTCAGAATGTTGTGAGCCTGACCAACTATTTTTCAAGTCATCCTACTGTCAAACTTTTGTTCTCACCTAGCTGGAACATGATGTCAGTTGTCATCTTCTTCTGGATAAAAGATGGCTATGCAGGGCACCTGCTCTGGGGAATTTTCTAGATCCACCTATCCTAAGTCAACCATTGCTTGAAAGAAATCCCTAAAAATAAATCAATTCTAGATATTATGACCCATCATTCAATGGAAAATTAAGTAGTCAGGATGGTCGATGAGGTTGACTTCATCAGGCCTTCTAGGCAGCGGGTCTATGATTATGTTATTGTCCATGGATACCATGAAACAACTAGGTACTTTTTTATTTTGGAAGGTTTATATATTTTTCATCCATTCTTCAAATCTTGGGCTACCCTAGTATCTATGTACTTCTGGCCGAGGGATGATTCTATTTTTTTTATTACTTCGCAAGAGGTTCTAGATGCTTCAGAGAATGGTAAGGTTCTTGGATGGGCACTGTTTTAGGCTTGAGAGTGATAGTTACAACTTCTTCTCTACCTGGATTCCTACCCTATGCTGCGAGCATGAGTCAAGAATAGGATTGGGTTATATGAATATATTCTTCATGATTTTGTGTTATTTTAGTGAACTTTCAAATCCTGCCTGGTTATTTCATGGGGATTAGGGGTGTCTACAACTCTTTCCTATGATTTTGAGCATAGATTTCAAGCAATTTATTCTATGATAAGTGGATGCTGAGTGAAGAGGATGATCATTTCCACCTAGGTATGAAATAAGACACCCTATAATTCTCGTTTTTCCTACAGTTCGTTATGTTGATGATCATTTTTTTTTCCTTATTTTTGAACTAAAATGATAAAGGAACTGATGACGAAGGTCTTCCTATCCTGCAGTAGATCATGTTTTCAGACTACTATACCAAATGATGGTTGGTCGTATCAGAGTATGTAGGAAAAATTGTAGTTTTTCTGCCTCATATGGATCTCAGGGGCCCATCATTTGACGACATCATGATAAAAAGTGTGTGAGAGGTTGTTCAAGGTTTCCAGCATTATCAAGTGTAGAAAAGGTGGGGTTTCCAATGTTGGGTGGAGGTGGAGTATCATCCACCCATTTGGGATATGTCTTCATTTTAGGCTTCATGGGTATGTTTCTCCCTTCCATAGATTCCATTTTAATATCCATGGAATCAATGGAGTTGAAAAACTCTAGGGGAACCGGTTCCTGGGACGCCTCCCCCCATAGGGAGTGGGTAGGGTCCGATGAGTTGGTCTCGGTTTTATCTCCTTCTAATCCATTATTCATCCTATGACTAAACAATTTCCATCGTGAGGAATATGTAGTTTATGAAATAGAGGGAACTCCTGATCTTTTTTGGCTTCATCATTTGTGTAGAATGGCTATCTATATTCACAGGTAACATGATATTCAAATACCTCTATTGTTTGTAGATCAGTGGGCGGGAGGATATTCATCTCCGGCTAGAGATAAAACCTAGTAGCAATATTTCCCCTCATAATCTCCTCATTGAGTTGTTTTAGTGTTTTCATTTCGCTCTCATATTTTGAAAATTGTTCCTCTATGCATGGAAACTGATGTGTTGTTCCATCCTTCCATTTATCATTTGTTAGTATTCCAACGTGGTGGTTCTATATTTTTATTCAACATTTCCATTTTTTTAAGCCTTATTTGGTTTTATTAGTGTGCAACCTCATTTGCTGCATCCAAATCACCCTCCTTCAGGGGTACATTTTTTATGTTGCAGCCTTCTGTATTTACATCATGATCGATGTCTTCCATGTTGATCGTGACTATGTTCATGGAGGAATATCAGGAAATGGTGGTTGTTTCATTACTTTCTATATAGCTTTCATCAGTCCCTTTATGTGAACCATTTTCCATGTTTGTCTATTTTTGTTAGCAAACCTGTAGGGGTCTGATTGAATTTATCAATTTCTCCTACCATCTTGACCTATGAACAATGAATTTGAGGTATATTTTGGTAATGGTTGAAGAGAAATCCCAACCAAAAGAGTTTTTTATTATGATGGGAAGAATAGGTGAGATACTAACTATTGATCTATACCACCAAACCTAGAGAAGACTGATTCCCTATGTGGTGATGATGATGAGGAATCTTCCCCCATCCTTGTGGGGTGGAGGTCAGTTGGTCAATCCATTGACATGAATTTTACATGTTGTTAAGGATCAAATGACTCCAGTTTGGGACTTGATGATTCCATAGATGGACATGAAGATATAAATTCCCCAAACCTAGTTGGTTGGCGGTGATATGGAACCACATGTTATGTATTCAAGGTCTTCTTAGGGGACTATGAACCTAGTTATAGTGATTTAGATATAAATTCCCACAGACAAGTAGTTTGTGTTTCACGTGTGGCTAGCAAGAGTATGTCATAAATCCTCTTGGGGATTGATGGTCTGAGGGGTGGAGGGGTGGTAGATATTATCCTAGCCTAGGGGGCCGTGTTCAGTCCTGGATGGCTACTATGGATGATTCTAATATGGACTATCTGATATAGTGTAGATGTTCTCACATGGGAGGTAGGTGAGATCTTAGTCTATGGTGAGAGGCATTCTTTACTGGATTTTGTTAGAGTGATTGTAAATTATATCGCTATGTTTAGAATATCCTCCTATTATTATGAGAGGCCTGGTTTGAAATCCTTTTGGCTATCCTCTCTCCCTGTACATGTTGTATAGGAACCATTGAATCAGGGTTATTTTTTTGGAGTTACCAACTAGACCAAGCATTACATGGTCCCCTTATTTCGAAGGGGGTTATAACTTTACAGGATGTCATACATGAGGGGTTTTACTATTCCAAGGGAGAAAAAAGGTGCCATGATCCATACATTCCCCACCCTTGAATATGGATTCATTATGTGTTTTTGGATATAATATTCCTATGTCTCACGATGCAATGGTGGCAATCATGTTGCAGATTTGCGTGATGCTTTTCTGGTGTAGGATTCCGATCCAGGGAAATAGCATCTAGGTCGATCTGACAAGAGAGTATCTTGATTGTCTAAAGGTGGAACTCATATCATGGATATGGTAGATATTGATCCTTTATTTATTAGTGAGTATCACACATATTATGGCACAGGTAAGAAATTCACCCCTTTTCTAGATCATCAGAGATCTCATAGCTGGAAGTAGTGAGGGGTTGTGACATGATGGGGGGGTTTTATACAAATAAATCTACCCATATGTCAATTTTTGCGTCCTAATACTTATAATTACATGACTTCATCCAGTAAAACCATATAATATGGCTTTGATGGTCTCTTATTGATGGGCGTAGAGTGTTTTTAGATGTTGTTGGGGAATTATATTCTATTGGACCCGGTTTTTTGAGAACCTCTATGTGAGATGGTGTTGGGGATTAGTTCACCTCTATATAAGGAGGTGTCTAGGAAATTAGAGGATTTATTTTCCCATGGTATATATCTCCATGGGGAGGTTGACCACGACAGATTTCAGGAGTAGAGTCCCTATGATCCATCTCCACACTACCACAATGAGGAATATTGTGGTAATGAATTCCTTCTAATTTCACTTCTATTGAAGAGTTTATGGGCCCTTGGGGCGTATAGAATGTGTCTTGGAAAACCCTAAAGATACTTTCATTGAGCCTATTGGGAATATGAGCCACATTCTATGTCACAATTGGGATATGCCAACCTACCTTTTTTGATTGTGCAAAGATTTGAGCATGTTATGGGATAGTTTTTGAATCATGTATATAACTTTATTGTTCTATGGGATTGTGGTGCCACTACTAAGAATTTTTTAATATATAAAAACATAAAGTCTCATTATAGATATAGATATGGTCATGACCTAAGGGATGTTCTATTCGTAATTGACGAGCCTCAGTCTACATGGGAGTATGAGCCCGATAATGAGCCTTAAAAAAATGCCACTAGCCTTCTTGGAATAAATATCAGTGTTCCCAGAGGCATGTTCTGGTCTCACATGGTGGGAATCAATGGGAATATAAATATGAGCCTACTCAAAATATACATTCCCCACCAAAATATACCGACGGACCACCACAATGGGAGAAGGAATAGAATCTTCCTCTTGTATTGCATGGAATAATGGTGGTGCAGTCATTCATTGGTGATAGTGGGAATACATGCCTTACTTTTATGATCTTCAATAATATTCAAAGCATTTCACTGAGAGTAAATTGAACATGTGTTGAGGATTTTTCCATTCCAATTGGTCATCCTAGCCTAGGACGATGATATATGCCCAATCCTAGGACTTCATAACATTCTTTTGGATTTCATTGATAAGAATATCTGAAAGTCCAAAGACTTATTCCCCTATCACATGAAGAGACCTTGCTATAATGTAAATATGATCCTAACCCTGGGACTTTAGAATATTCCACCAAAATATTTCAATGGTCTTGTTCCAATGTATTGAGGTGTGTGTTTCTCTCACCTGGCGAGCCTCGGTTAGAATGGGAGTATGAGATTGGTCTGAAGTGTCAGCCCTTATAAGAATTTTCCAATAATCCTCTCATAGAGGAGAAAGAGAGTGTGATTTACCTAGTATAGCCACTTGTTCAAAGTGATTAGAGTGTTGAGATGTCATCACTATTAAGATATGAGTAAGAGCATGTCCATTTATCAGCAATAGTGCTGAAATATGCCAGTGGATTTTTTCATCTATGGATAAATTATATTGGTATTTTAGAAAATTTTATATAGGGATACAAGCATACACATTTTCCATCTCCATTAACTTTTTGTAAACATCTTCAATTGAAGAAGGTATATGTTCCCACACATATCCTTCTTATTCCATTTGAATATGCTAATGGGATTTGTGCATTGGGGTGGGAGTATGAGCCTCCCCTCATCATGTTGTGATAATATTACCAAAACTTGTTTTGATCTAGTAGGGGTATGAGCCTACCTTCTAGTTCATTCTCAAATATGTTGGCAGGAATAATTAGTAGAATCATAGATATGATCCCTCTCCTTGATACCCAACAGCTTCCTCCTCTGATGATTCTTCCTTTTGGCCTATGTGGGGGAATAATAGGTGGTTGTGTGTCGGATGGTTCCATCATTAGATGATTTATGGTTTCTGGTGGGGTGGTAGCTGTTGTGCTCTGGGGATAAACTCATAAAGTGGTTGGTTATAGTGATGAGGTCAACTGGCTTAGAAGCTGCCTTTTTCAGGCGATGAGAACTCATCAGCTTCTGTGTTTGAAGAATCCCACGGTTAGCATCCATGGTCACAATTTTATCATGTCGGTGGTCCTCCCAAACCATCGTATTTTCCATAAATCATTAGATTTATCTAGTAGGTGTGGTCACTTTATGACCCTTGTGGGTCACAACATAAATGATATACTTATTACAATGCAAGATACTGAATACATTTGGTCAAATTAGGATTATGTGAATATCTGAAGCCATACAGACAATAAAAAATGGTTTACTAATTACAACAATATTGTAGTCAGAATTTGCTCAACCAGATATGCATGGTTAACAAAATGTTATTGATATTCACATATTCATCCATGTCAAAAAAGGATGGACTTATTTCTTAAGAACCCTGTTTACAGAGGATCATCTATATGGTCATTCCAGTCTTACTACTTTGTTTGTATAGGGTTTGAAAAACAGTGTGGCATGACAAATGGTAAACTAACCATTGTGTTATTAGAGAGATTCACGTCAACTTCACTTTTTTTGTTCATTGGGTTTTTGTGCCATGGAACGAGTTTCTCTTTTTGAGTTACCATTGTTATGTTTCCCAAAAACATTCACTTGTTCCCCAATCTATAGCTGGGTGGAGACCTTCTTTCCAAAGGATGACATTAATCTGGATTTTAGGCCCAAAGACTCTTAGGGACTCACATTGATCGTGAGGATGGGAGGTATGCCTCATCACACCCTTTTTAGGGTGAATTATTTACTACTATGGGACTCTCTCGTAGATTTAAGATATGTTTGTGAGTCTCTTCCCAACACCAATATGGTACCTGTTACACTAACAAATTTATTATAGGTTAGCTATCTTTTATATACAAAATAGTGGGATCTCTTTAGTGAATCCATCTATATGCATTCGATCTTCTCCATAATTTTTCGGTAATGGGAAGACTCTTATATGGTGAATCTATATAACCCTGTGATTAAGAATGTGATACCATATAAGGATGCAGTTGATATCCTGAGGAGCGGATTGAGACATTATGAGGCATCCTATGTATCTTTGTTATTACAGGAATCAAAACCCACGCAGTTCGTTAATCTTATGCAGTTTAGAATCATGTGTATAAAACATATATGTGTTTACTGAGACACTAAATTTTTTATCTCTAGTATCAAGGAGACATCCTACATATACTGGTTATAGCCATAATCATAGATATCATTATTCATTCAATACCTTGGGACTATCCCTAAGGTATATACCCTTATATAAGGGGTGTTCAAACTATACCACTCCTTAGGGCTTAAATATTTAGATTTAACTAGTGAGGGCAGATTAATGATTTCTAATGAACTTTTCATTGAATCCCCTATTGCCACATGATCTATGCTCAATGTCAGATACAAGGGGAAACATATGATTGATCTCATGGTGTATGTGTATGGGACATGTATGATAGGAAAATCCTTATGATTTTTGGTATATATCTTATTCTTGGTAAGGTGTCCTACATATCTAAGCTATACAGAGAATCCGAGTTCCTATAGTTAATTTTATATTGGAAATTACACACTAAGGCTACCCTTGTCACCCTGGGGTGTATAGTCAAAATTCCATGATCAATGTGAATCCTTAAGTCCATAAGAGTTATGATCATTGTGAGAAACAAGGGTTAGCTGATGACCAATTTTATTACTTTGGATGAGGTCTTGGATACTAGGATCACCTTGGATAACCTATATAGATGTCAATAATTAAATATATGGCTTACATATCTTGAATATGGAAAGAATCGTAGTCTTTTAAGTTCCCTTTATATTGGGTCTTACACACTGAGTCTACCCTAGTGATCGGGTATTATATGCTAAGGATAGAAAAGGTTGTCATGTCCTAGGATTTCCTTTTGACCTAGAATGATAGTTTAGAGGGTGTCACGTGACCCACTCGACTTGTCTAGGGGACATCACAAGATTCAGATGGTTCTTTCCAGAGGCCATCACATGTCTTGGATGACATGTCTGGAGGTTATCGCGAGTCTTGACTGAATTTTCCGTAGGGTGTCATGAGAACTTGATTCTCATGCCCCAATGCATCGATGAGATGTGACTGATATGAATGAATGTCATTGTATGAGTTGGGTGGTATATTCTAAGGATGTCTCATGTCTCGAATGATGGACCTGGATAGTTTCAAGAGACCAAAGTGGTATCCATGAGAGGACCATGTGACCTACTCGAACATGTCCAAAGGATTTTTCGTGACATGTCCTTGTGATGTTGTGTGTCTTTGGTTGACTTGAGAGGAGAATGAGAGGGTCCACAAGAATGTATTTATCTTAATTATTCTACTTTTAAACTCAGTTCTACAGATTTTATTCTGAAGGAATTATGATTTTTTAGTAGCAGTTATTTGGTGTCTAGCGTGACCTGGAGTACATGTGGTATGTTTTTCATAAGTCTTTTCAGAAGTCCTTCTTGTGGTCCATGAATGATCACACAGAGAAACATATTCTTGGAACATGGTTGCTCCATTTTTTCTCCATTTTATTACCTAATCAAAAGTTTTCGATCATGTGATCAGTTTTACTAATAAATCCGTAGAGGCTGAGAGTTGAATCATCCAGATTTAAAGCATCCATTTTCATAGAGTACAACACTTTATTCATGTCAGAGTGGGGAATTTATAGACACTCTCCATATTTTTATAGGTCTTTATATGATGTATCTATAGTGAGTACATGCTACTATTGGTGAAGGTTCATGGAGCCACATATCTTCCCGCATCACTGTTGTGGACTGGTCTGAAGGTGTCACCTGATTTCCAACGGTCGTGAGCCCCTCTCTTCAATGCGAACATTATTGAATTATATATGATTAATGGTGACTTTTTTGTTCCGGAGGACATGTATAAGTACTTCATTATTATCATTATGACATGTCCAAGGGACTTAAAAAGATTCAATTTCATGTTGAAAGGCATCTGTGAGATTCTTGTTGACTTTTACAAGGATTTCTGGGAGACAATAATGATTTTCCTAGCTGTCTTGAGGGACCACATTGCGGACATCCATATGTTATCACAGGTATTATATGACCACATGTACCTTCTTTCTCCAACATATTTTACATTCTTTTGTTTTATTTTACAATAATTTGGTGTCATGTGAGATTTCAGGAGTAATTTCAATTACAATTACTCTATTTTTTTATTGATGCATCATGTGACCAATATGGATCATATGGGGGGGGGTGGATGATCATTTCATTGGAAAAATCCTTATACATTCCCTTATAGTGTCATGGAGTTTCCTAGACATAACTTAGGACTTCTGTGTGAAAAGACTAACAATACAAAGGGATTTCTAGAGGTGAGTTGGATATATCTTCACGGACTCACGGTGTCCTATGGATCATCAGGGGTGCATCAAATTTCCTTCAACAACCACGAACACCTCTCGAATCCTCCACTTTATCCCCTTTTTTCATCCTATAATGGTCTGGGGGTCTTGTTATTTTTCATGGATATTATCAAGAAAATTTATCCTTCCCATCCGTGATATTTTTTCCGGGGCATTACGACCACTGGGGGGGTCCCTACCTTTGGTATCATCCCTCCTTGTTTTCAATTTATTTTGGATGGTTTGTTAAGAATTTTCAATTGACAAACCATGCGGCCTGTGAGAACTCATTTGGTTGTATCTGGGGACCCTTTCCTTTTGAAGGGCATTTGTAAGAGAAGTAAGGTTCATCATAGGAGGCTCCATGGGGATTTCCATGGGTTATATGCTACACACGGGGACATTATGTGACCAAAAAATGATCATGTGACCACGAGTCTCTTAGAGGTTCACGCGATCCATGACTCTCATCCATCCCCTTCCTACTTTTCTTCAATGTGGATTGTAATACCAATATCTCAGTGTATCTTACATTGTGATTTTCTCGATGATCATTTGGTAGGAATCAAAAATATAAAATATAAAAATTTAATATTATAAAATTAATGTCTTCTTTGAAAAAAAAATATTCAGTTTAATTAATAAGTTCCTTCTTATATTTTTTTCATAAAAATATGTTTCCAAGGTAAAAGTTTGGGATCATTGTAAAATCATAAATAGGGTGAAAGTTTTAAATAAAATTTTAGACATAAAATATCACAAAAAATTTTATTTAAATAAGATTATACAATATTTTTCAATCACCCCAATACATATTTCAAATTTTAAATCATTTTAGATCCACTTTCAATGAATATGATTGACCATATTATATTGAGAAACTAATATTTATAAAAATGAAACTCGGCTAACATATAAATGCATCCCTTCTCCTAACCCTGAAAGATAAACCAATCATAAGAAATGTAACATATAATAAGATATATTTTCTTCCCAAAAAAACCATTCTCAAATTTTTTAGCCACTAGTCCATAGATATTTCCCAAATCCCTTCTACAACCATGAAGTATTCCAAGGAGAGGGGTGATGCCTTCTTTGTAAATAAATATTTTCTATCTCTATTTTTCATTTAAGTTATTCATATACCTCTTCATCTATTTTATTTATCACACTAAAAAATTATTTTAAAAAATTATTCTTATGTAAAATATATATTATTACTATAGATTAACATGTTATTACTCATTTATAAATTATGACATGGTATTATGTTTTTTGGTTGTACAACCAATATAGAAAATAATATAATGTACATTTTATAAATGAGTAATAAAACATAAATAATTTTAATAATATGTATAAAGTATTAATTTATTAAACTACTATTATTATATATTTTTTAAATTAAAAAGTACATTTTTCTATAAATTCAATATTCACCAAAAAATAAACTTTCTGTCATTTCCTGGTAACAGTAACCATTTGTTTTTGTAAATGACTATGGGACTCCATAACTATATCAAACATATCACGTAACTTATCATGAAAGAAATAAATAATTAACCTATGGAAAATGCTCAGTTACCATAACTTCCAAGCCAGAGTAAGTAAGCGAAATTTAATGGCTAACTCCCAAATGTAAATTTTACCAGTTAAAAATTAATATGTTGGTAAAAACCAATTATAATTGTTGATATAAAATAAAATAAATGTGAATAAGGTTGGAAATAAATATAAAAAACCAAAATTATATATATATATATATATATATAGGAATTTTAGATGTACCGGCTCATCCCCAAAAATCACGAAGCTAATGTATAATACTATTACATTGTCCTGATTACAATAAATCAAATACCTAAGTAATAAATAGTTTAGTATTCTTAGTAACCCAAATACATAAATGAGTCTTTTATTATAAATAAATACACTAATTATATCATAATTTTTTTATTAAAATAAATAACTTTGAGGATAACTCTAATCCATACATTAAATCTCTACATATCATTCACAGTATCTTTCTTGGATTACTAGGTGAATAAAAATAATAATAGTGAGCCTAAATTCTCAGTAATGGAAAAATAAACCAGAATAAATATTGAATTATTGAAAGAAACAATTATGGAATGTTAAATAACTAAACAAACATACCATGTAATCAAAAAATAGAGATTGAAGTGCATAAAAAATATGTTTAGGAAGTAACTGGAAACACATTCTATTAAAAAAAATTGAGAAAATTTAATATAGGAAGGTATGAAACTGAAACTGATACCATTTAATCGATGAACTGAAATGAAATGTATCTATAGATATATCGATCGAATAACTCATAATTGAATAATAATTGAAACTAAATGAGTAAAATGATTAATTATTGTAAGTCATTTCTAAGGTACATGAAAACCTTTACTATAAGATCCTTTCATCAGATGGTTTAAAACTAAAGATAGAACCCAGTTTAATTTGTGCAACATATTTTTCTCATGAGAACATGTAGGTGAATCAAGGGTATATATAATGTTTGGACCCCACCCTTCATTTCCTACCGACATAATTCCTCAAATTAAATAATTTAAATAAATAATACGCCTTATCAAATATTTTAATTGAATAAATAATACAAAATTACCAATAATTTGTCAGATAAAAAAATAACGAGTCAATTAAACACCACATGTAAAAATTATATATGGTTCAGGAAATAATAATATCCATCAACAAAGATTGTGGATATCTAATGAAATATGATTATAACAGTTTTTTTCAATGTAATTTTGACAATCACAAAATGATGTGATATTGTAATGATAATCATTAAGACCATTCTTGTGGACAATAATCATTAAACATTCCAAAGTGTTCCATGACACATTGAGAAATTTAAATTGTAATCCCCATGAATGTAATAAGTTAAATGAAACATATAATATCATTATAATAATTATATTAATGATATAATATGTCGAAAGGTAGTATATACACCAAACAGAAGTGAATTTGTGAATAATAAAAAATAATTCTCAATAGAATGTAAATTGAGAATAAATTCCCTACATATGAATCTAAAGACCCATATGTAATAATCTTATAATTATAAATGTAATTACTATAAAGATAAAAAAAATAATGATATATTATATCTAAATGGATAGTAGATACACCACAATAATAATTTAGGGTTGAATACGACATTTATCTCACATATCTAAAAACTGAGATGAAAATCCCGTATCTTGTGTCTGACATGTCTCATGTGTCATTATATACCATTATAAAAAACATAGTTTAATTATTTAATTTATTGTTAAAAATTTTCATCCTTTTCATAACTCTTATTTCACTTATTACAATTTCATATATAACTACTTCAACAATTAATTTTATGTCGATTGTTTTGAAGAAATTTGATTTATGTGTCAAAAACAACTTTGGTGGGTCAAATATTGTCAAATTAGTAAATATATAAAATCTATAGAAAAATAATAATAACATAATTATCAAATTTATACATAAATTATACTTTTAAAACCAATAGTAAAATATGGTTTTGAAAATGAACTAATGTTATAATCATGGAGATGGTAGGACGTACGTACGCCTGAGTAACATTCCGACTTTTTAATGATCATTATAGAAAGATGGTATGTATCATTATATATTTCTCTAATTATAATTATATCCTAAGTAATATTTTATTTAAACATATATTTTTAAATGTTTAATAATTTTCATGTAAACGAAATCACATCATGTCGAGGAGGCAGTAGTCTACTTGTCCACAGATGACATTATCATTTTTTAGGTGTGTGAAAGGGAAATAAAGAAAATGAAATATATATGTATATTTAATATTTCCAACAAGGTAATTATTTCATGAATTTAATATTTTATTCTATTATGAATAATATTAATTAAAACCATAATTTATACATTTCATGTATTGTGTGAATGAATCACATCACTTTTAGGGGGTCGTAGTCCACACTTCCACAAACATTGTTATTATTTTTACCCAAAATGGAAGGTATAAAGATATGTGTTCTGAAATAATTAAAAATTCTTAATTACATAATAAAAATAATTTATATCATATATAAATATTGTTTCATTACTAATTAACACTATGATAGGTGGTAAATGAAAAACTAAAAATCATCATTTTGTGAGGCTGTAGTTCATCGTACACATAAACAGTATGTTCATTAATCATTTCAGGAATGTGAGTGTAATTGTAGGCATAAAGAACTAAATAAAAACATTATATTTTATTTATGATACTTTTTATAATATATATTCATCAAGTAATGATAGTTTAAGGAGTGGTGAAAAGAAATAAAACTACAGAGCTTGAGGAAAGGTGTTACCTCTTAATCAGGTAACTTCATTTGAATTTCACCAAAGGGATTCCTTGGATTTATTTCTAAAAAATGGATGTATTTAAGGATTAATTTAGTGATTTGGGGGAGTTAATTTGGTGGATATATTCTGAACTGATGTGTCTTGAGTGTTTTGAGGAAGTGGGAGGATATGAGGCCTTTTATAGTGGAGGAGGAGTGACACTGTTGTAGTATTTGGGAAAATAGGAACCCCACCCATGTTTCTTTATTAAAATTGGATCAGTAATGATAAAAACGTGATATAAGGGATTATATAGTATTAATATTTATATAAACTGAATTTTTTACAAGGTTTCAGTACATATTAGTCTTTAAGTATATGGTTCAGTCCTTTGTTATGCATAATTTCTCCTTAATCATTTTAATTAATTTTAATTAATTTTACTAATATTTTTGGTAAAAAACTAATATAAAATTATTATAAATTTTTAATTAATATTAATAAAAATATTTAATAAAATATTTAAATTTCTAGTCATATAAGTGAATGATATTTATTTATATTTTATCCTGTAGAAGGGATGACAATGCGGATTTTTAATGTAAAAACATTCAAAAAGTTTCTAAACTTTTTATATTAAATTTTAAAGGTAAATTGATTCCAATGAACTAAATCAGATTAATTTATAAAAAATTGATCAAATTAAACATTAAAATAAATCAAAAATATAATTTATACAAATAAATAAATTAGATGAAAAAGAAGTTTTGATTTAAAATTCATTATTTTTATTATTCATCAAAAATATATCTTCATAGAAAAATATAAAACACTCTAAACTAATTTTATGATATTTGTAAATTATTAACATTATTTTTTCATATAATATTTATAAAATTTCCAAAAATTGAATTTAAAATAGGTTCACCATTAAGAGGCGGTAAAAGTGCCTTAATAAAAATATATGTTTTTAAGTGTAATATTGTGTTTATTAATATCTTATACTAATAAAATTTATTTAATGAATATCATGAATATTTTATTGAATATATAAAATAAATATTTCATTAATATCATTCACTAATTGTAATTAATTAAATTTATTTTTAAAAAACCCCTTTGTGACCATCAAAATAATAATATTCCCTTTATATTCAATTGATTTATATTTTTATTTCTAATTAATTGGTAACATATAAATTCATTTTTTATTTGTCTAAACCATTAATTTTAATATGTAATTTAATACTATTCAAACCCACTAATTTAACGACTAGGTAAAGTATTATTATTGTGAATAATAGTTTAATAATATATTTTTGTTCGGTAAAACTTATTCTGGTAGGTTAAGAAAGCCATTGAAGAAACTCATTGTTGCATATGTATCACACTAACTTAGTATCATTTCCATTGAAAGCTATAAATTATATTAAATCTCTTTGAAAAATTAAATATATTATAAATTCATGGACTATCATGTTCACTTACTCTATTTGTGTTGAGTGTCATATATGTTTTAGAATACAATGTTCCATCTTTATATATTCAATGAATTACATTCTCCCGACCTTAATTAAATTACTCCCTAGAACCTTGAAATTGATTTTGATATTATATTTTTTAACCTTTACTATTATTAAATCCCATATAATGATAATGGTTGATAAGAAATACTTTATAAATGAGTGGATGACAAGTACAATGGTCATGTGGACTAACATATATCTAGGTCTCTAATAACATAACATTATTGGAAAGTAGAGAAAAAAAATTTAAAGGAAAGCATATATATTAATAAGGATTGATTGAGGTTATAAATCAAGAAAAAAATGAGTGATCAATGGAACGTTTAGGGCCTTAAATCCTTAAATCATCGATGATTTTGTAGACCATCGGTTTAACAAAAATTAAGGTATTTGGAAAAACATTTTTTTATCATTTTCCTAATGTTGGGAAATTATTTTACTACCTATTAATACACGTAAATATAATTTCTTGATACATTTCAATTTTATAATAATGACTTACTCTTTTTGTTGTGCTTATATAATATTCTAATTCATCTAAAAATTAATTTTAAAGCACTAAAATACACTTTTAAAGGATTTTAAGGCCCATAAAAGAGTGATAAGTCTAACTATTAGCCTCAAACCATTCCCTGAAGTCAATATGATCAATAAATTATTATATAAACAAAAAAATTAACACTACTCATTCATCATTAATATTTATTCATCAAATTTTTTAACTAATAAGAATGATAAATTAACCCGGACATTGCATAGTTCAGTGGTTGGTGTGAAACCCTTATCATACTTCAGTCATTGTATCAAGACCCATGATATTTTTATTTTTTATATGTTGTCACCGGGAATATATTTTTTCCTTTTCTAAAACCATATTAATATAATTTCCAAAATAAATATGATGGACATCCTTTAAATATAGTAAATCACTAAATTTCCTTTTAACTGTGGTTTTCACTAAAAACATAATAATTAAATACATAATCCTATTATTTCCATGTAGACCCCTCTTTATACTTGATTTTATCCTCTATAAGAGTGTATTGACTTGGGTAATGACTAGGTTCCCAACATTTATGGAAACAAACCATAATTAATTATTTATGGTGAGTTCTATTTGTTTCCATCACACTCTTATTTTATCCTCGTTAATTATTTGAATCACATCCTTCTTTCTAACACATAATGAATTTATCCCATTCCCTTGAGACACTATCATAGGTGTCTCCTTTCACATTTTTTTCATGAGGGGAATATAGCCTCTCTCTTTTATTGTCCACCCCATTTGAGATCGATGAAGACATCGTCTTTCTTTTATTTGGTGAATTCGAGAGTTGGTTTTGGTATATGTTTTTAATCATATTTTGGGAAAACTAAATAGGAATAAACATGATATCATTAACTCGCATCAAAACCTCATTTGGGTGACCATTTTTACCATCACTTCCTTAATGTTTATTGTTAACATTAATCCTTATGGAACCAACCATTGACTAAAACTTGAAATCAAATTATGAGTAACAATGGTTTTAGAAAAATGTATAATGGTTAATTGTATATCTAAATAATGACACATTATATTAAATCTAAAAAAAATATTTTTAAACTAGGTTATTAATTATCAAAATCCTTTATAATGGATTTTTAGGAAAATATAAATTATCTTCAGAATATCCCAACGGAGTGTCAAAGTAGATGCGTAGTAAGGCCTATTGTCTTGTTCTGGGTTACCCTGAGTCAGGCCCTCATCAACTAGTCAGAGTTGTTATCCCTATGTACATCTATGCTAGAACCAAGTACACTTTTAGTATATGGAAATGGATTTATTACATGTAAAAAACACATAATCTGTACTTTACCAAAATTATAGGGTATTATTCAACACTTATCCTCAAATTCGACCTTAAGGTTACATTTTATAATCTATGTTTTCCAAAATCTGATTCTCATGGTTTGTATTAAACCTCCAATGATACAAACTATAGTTACCTAACCCCATATTGATTAGATCTTGTGTCTACTACTATTAAATCAGAAGGATTAAAAAGAACCACATCCTGAAAAACCAAATAGTTTAGTACTCTTGGTAAAATTGATACATAAATGAGTCTTGTATTAAAAATGAGTACACTAATTACAAAATAAATTTCTTCTATTTTAATAAATAGAAATGCGGATAACTATAATCCATATAGTAAATAAATTAATATCATTAATAGTATGCTTCTTGGATTATTGGGGAAAGAAACATAATAATGGTGATCTCAAATGCTCAGTATAGGAAAAATATAGAAAACCCAATAATGAATCAATGCGATTAATAATTATGGTATGGTAAATAACTAAACACATATACCATATAATACAAATACTAATTATAAATTTATTAAACAATATTGATAGTTAATAACTCTAAATACATTCTATTCAAATAACAAGATAAGGAAATATCAATACAAAAAATTAAGAAACCGAAACACATTCCATTTAATCAATTGAATAAAATGAAATGTATCCATAGATATGTCTATGAAAAATCTCATGGATTAATAGAAACTAAAAATTTTAGGTAAGTGATTAATTATTGGACTTCATGTCTAAGTAACATGAAAAGATATACCCTCAATACCTTTTACATGAAGGTTTAGATCTACAGATAGAAACCCATTAAATTTATGTAACTTATTTGTCTTATGAGATCCTATTGATGCATCGATGTGCTATATAAATTCTATGCCCAACCAATAATTTCATTTCCTAATAATTTCTCATTTCTAGTAATTGAAATAAATAACCATCCTTATAAAATATAAATATTTAATAATGAATATGGGTTTATCAATAATTTCCCAGATAATCAAACAATTGGTCAAGTAAACACTGTATGTAAATATGGTTTACGGTTCAAGAAATAATAATATCCATAAAAAATGAATGTGGATATCCAATTAAATATTATTAAAATAAATTAATTATTTCACGGGAATGTTAACAATCACAAAACATAGTGAGATTAAAAATATAATCATTGGTGACATTCTTGAGGAGAATAGTCTTTAAATATCAAAAAGTGTACCATACCATATTAAAACATTTAGTTAATAATCCTCAGGATTATATAAAGTTAAAAGAATCTTATAACATCCTTATAATAATTATATTAATGTTATAACATGTCAAAAGTAAGTATATACACAAAATAAAAGTTAATTGTAGCATAATAACAAATAAGTTTCAACAGAATAAAATCATAGATGGAATTCTTTTACATATGAATAGAAAGACACAAAAGTAATAATAATAAAATAAAAAATTTATATACCAAGAATATAAAATAATAAATTATATATTATATAATAATAGAAAGTAGATAAATCATACAAATAATTATGTTGTTAATTTGACATTTATATCATAGATTTGAAAAGTGAGATGAAAAACTCTTGTCGTGAGTCTAACTTGTCTCGTGCGTCTTTATAATTATGAACAACAAACATCTGTTAATTGTTAACTTCATTTATTTTTCTAAATATTAATCCTAACTCTTCTTTAAATTATTACCATGTCATGAAAAACTACTTAAACAATTATGTTTACATCAATTGTTTTGAAGATATTTAATATATGTGTCAAAAACAACTTTGGTAGGTAAACTATGGTCAAAGGGTTCATCATATGAAAACTCCAGAATAATAATAATGAAATTATTATCATATTAATACATAAATTATACTTTTACAACCATGAATTAATTTTTTTTTGAAAATTAACAAACATTACAATCATTTAGATGGTATGTTGTAAGTACGAATGGGAAACGTTCAATTTTTTTATGATCATTAGGGAGAGAAGGTAAGTAAAATTATATCATTATATAATGATCATTATATAATTCTCTGATAATAATTATATCCTAAATAATATGTTATTTAATCTTATATATTTATATGTTGAATTATTGTGATTTCAAATTTATCACATCATTTTGAAGAGGCAGTTGTCTACACCTCTATGAACGACGCTGTCACTTTTTAAGTATGTGGAAGGGTAATAATGAAAATGATATACGTATATGTTATATTTCAAAAAAATTAATTATGTAATAAATATAACATATATTTCTTATGTTACATATTTTTAGTTAAAACCATATTTTATACATTCTATGTATTGTGTGAATGAATCGTATCGCTTTGATGGGATGATAGTCGACACTTACAGAAACGTTGTTATCATTTTTACAGAAAATGTAAAATATAAAAATATGTGTTGTAAAATAATTACATCAGATTAAATAGAAAATAAATAAAATATATATCATATATAAATATATTTTCCATCATTGTTTCCACCCAGGGAGGTGGGGGAGGAAAAATTAACAATCGTCATTTCGTGAGGTGGTAGTTCTCTGGACACATAAACAGTATCTTTGGACACATAAATAGTATGTTTTTTACCCATTAGATAGAATTGTGTGTTTGTGAAATTAAAAACCATAGAATAAAAAAAATATTATTATATTTATTAAAATATTTTTATTACATAATAATTTAATAAATATAATTTTAGGTGTTCAAAAAAAAAAATAATACTATAGAGCTTAAGGAAAGATGTTACCTCTTAATCTGGTAAGTCCTTTGGGTTTTCAACAAAGGGATTACATATAATGTTTTTTGAAAAAAAAAGTTCTTCCAGGTGGAAGTTATTGATTTTGGTAAGTGTATTGGGCATAAAATGGATAATTCTAAGTTCAATGGGATGTATGAAAAGTGGGGGGAGAGGAGGCCGTTTATAGTGGAGGAGGAGTGACGCTCCTATAATATTTTCAAAAAAAAATGAACTCCACCAATATTTTTTATTGAAAGTGGATTGATAATGTTCTGAATTTGATAAAACAATTGATCACATAGATATATGGCAATAAAATGTGTAACACCCCAAGATTTCATGGTACGTTATCTCTTCAAAGTAATACCATAACTTGTATTATACGCAACACTGAGTTCGAGCGCACCACGACTTTCCAAACTAGCCATTCAAAAAGCATTTATGAATAATATTAACTAGATTTAGAATTTTATATACTCCATATAATTTTAACTTTTGTATTATGTGTTTCTTAGACATATTATATTAACAAATTCAATTTTTTAGATAAAAAATGTATTTTTCAAAAAAAATGCATGTTTACCACCTTTTAATAGTGAACCCTTTTTAAATCCAATATATGACACTTTTACATATTCAGTTTGACAAAATAAATTTCTTCTTTAGAATCGGGATGTCAAAATTTACTTTGTGTGAAATTTTTTTACATTTCAAATAATATTACTTTTTTAATGAATAGTGAGAAATACTGTATTTTAATTCAAAACCGCCCTTTAATATAATTTATTTATATGGATAGATTATCTTTTTAATTAGTTTTGGTGTGTAATTAGATTATATTTTTACCATTTAATCCAATTTTCGTCGTTGGAAGTAATTTCACATTGAAATTGAACACAAACAATTGTCAATATTGTGTACTTCCATTTGATATATATCATCAAGATTCTCTTTATGTTCACGGTATTTTGGGATTCATTTGTTGGTTAATAAATTTTGTTCATACGATTCGATTGATTACAATGTTGTAAGGGTTTTTTATCTCACTTTTTATTCCCATGAGATTCAAGCTATATTAGCCACTATTTCCTTTTATGTCGTGAATATACATCCCATAATTGTATTATTGGTGTAATAGAATTTAGTTTATTTGTATTTACATCTTCATTGTATGATCCTTCTTTCATGGGGTGTATGTTTCATAAGTTACCAAATCGGTAAGGGAATTTCAAATTTCAATTTCCACTCATTTGGCTTTACACATACTTCATTGATTATTTTACTCCATGATTTTGTGTGGAATGACTATTTATTATTTATGTAGTAATTTTCACTTGATTTTGTGTGGATATAATTTTGATACACATAATCACTCCATTGATAATTTCTCAAGTCATTGATATTTACTCGATAAGAGTAATCTTAACTCAATTTATATTCATTGAGTTAAACATCTATGTCAATGGTATTGTTTTTTCAGGAATATGTGTTAATTTTCTTTGATTTATTTACACTGAATATCCAATAAAATTGAGTGTATTTATATTTTTCAAACATGATTATGTCATTGATTTATCCTAAACCTAAGGATATAGTCTTTATAAGGGACTTTATCTCAATATACATTCCATTGAGTCTTATTTGTTGTTATACACCAATTCACTTTTATATGGTGTACATACTCTACTTTGTCATTGTATATCGTGAATAACATTATTCTCATGATATTATAAAGTTTTTATTACCTTAATTATTTTTATTCAATTATCTCTCATATGGTTAGGAACACTAACTAAAATGCCATTTTAAATTTTTTAAAGATTAATTCTTATAAATCATTATCATTAATGTCCATGTTTAAAAAATGGTTTCAATTATTTATTTATAGGGACATTAATGTTTTAAAGTGAAAATTCCTTTTAAAGGTTTCAATGTGTTATGGGACACTTTGATTCAAAAATCTATTTTAAACAGCTTCTTAATAAATAGTGAGACATTAAAAAAATTCAAGAAAAAGGGGGATATTTCTCTCAAATAGTTTTGATGATTATTATCATCTATGTTAATATCCATCATTATTCTCAATTGAGGTTAATTTATTGTAATAAAATATTCCATGTGGTATTTAATGAGCTATATTTGACTGTGGATGTGCTATATTTATCACATTCATGGTTTATGGATAAAGTATTTACATTTCGTATGCTAGTTTTAATACAAATGATTATGTTATGTTTCATCCTTTTCATATAAGTAATGCATTGGACATAGTAAGTGATGGGTGGAGCCTGCTATAGCTCCTCGACTCATCAGTATCTCTCATGAGATAGACTAGTTTCTTGGCACAAGGCCTTGAAAAAATTTTATTTATAGACTTAGAAATAGGCCCTGACTATGTGGTTATAATGTCCGACATTATGCATTCCATAACTATGAGGTTAGATATAGATATTTCTTATTTTTATTCAAGTAGTAGAATACCTATTACTATGTTTTATTATGGAATTATTTACTTAGCTCATATTACTGCCATAAAGTGTTCGTGTTTATTATTTGTAAAGGAATTTGTTTTCAATTATTCATTATGCCTAATGTTTATGTTATCTTCCGTTGTATTGCTTACTCTTAATGAGCATATGAGGTCACGCATTTCATAGGCTTTATTTTCCAGGGATTCCAAGAAGTGTATTATGGTTGATATGTAGGGTTAGGCTAGGGTAATAATGAAGTTCTGAATGGATAAATTATGTTGTGTTTTATTTTCTAATCCGTAATGTAATGTTCATGTATGTGGTCTATTTTACAAGACTACTAAACTGTTCGATCTTTTGGGACATGATTTCATGTAATAATTCCAATTTATTAAAATAATGCATTGGCTCTAGGCTTCTTGGGTCTGGGCTTTACGGTTGGTATCACAGATGTTTAGTACAAGACTTGGAATCTAGATTTAGAAAAACTCTTATTAGAAAACACTACCCTAAGATATACATTGAGGATTAGTGTAGAAGAAAATCCAACGAATTTGGTAATGTAAACACTATGTGAGTTTTCCAAGCAATATATCCCTATCTGGATATGAGAAGTTTGAGGTGACTCTGGATCATATGTACCTATGAGTGAAAACTCTGACAAGGAGTTTCAGGCCTGACCAATGTATCCTGGAAAACAACAACAGGCCATGTTGCAATCTTGTTTACGACACTCATAGGGGAAATTCTTAGGATAATTCACATTTTATTTACAAAACTATTGGAATTATTTTAATATAATACGATAATAAAAAACCTTGGTTCATCCTAATTTGTTTTAGATTAAAAACAAGGTGTAATTCTCTATAAGATTTTATGACTCAAATTATGCTTTCTTGTGTTAGTCAATAGCTTGATTCCAAGGAAGTCATAGTAACATTGAACATGATGTACAAGGTGGGCATGGTGGTGGAAATGATAAACAAAATGGAATTTTGATAGGCGTAACAGATATCATGTTCATTCCATATCATTTTTCCAAAAATATGATCAACAACATATATATTAACCAACTACCAGACACAACAATGAAGAGAAAGGTGGTGAATGATAAGATCTCCAGCAATGAAGACCATGGAGAAAAGAAAGCTCATTTTCCCTCACCCAGGAAATGTGGAATGAACCACCCAGCAATGTGTCTCAATGGAACAAAGAAATTATTTTTGTGTGGGAAAGAAGGACATAAAGTGAACAATTGTCGAGGAAAAATGAAGAGTATTACGAAAAAATAAAAATGATCCCAATAATTGATTTACTGTCATTTTCCATAAATGTAGTGGACCTAGGAATTACCCATGTCAATTCCCTATTCTAAAGGATAACCTATTGGTCATGGAAGAAACTATGTGGAAATAAATAGATGCTGAAATGTTTAAAAGATTAGTGATCTTTGTTAATGGGATTACTTTGGAAGAATTTTATCTTGTATGTGTAACCATGCAGTTTGTTATGTGAAAATTCTATTCAAGGAAGAACTATCTTTTCTTTTGTGTATATAGTTCTAAATAACCTTTTGGTTTTATATGATCCTTAAATTTGAGTCAATTATAGGTTATTAATTTTTACAATGAAAATGCGAGGTATGAGATAACATTTATGGTTCAAATATGTAAGGTTTATTTTTGAGGAATTTATCTTATTTTTTAGAATACTATAAAACAATATAGTTTTTGAATAGGGAACATGTAGACCATGTGACAACCCATCACATTAGAAAAAACTGCGGGAATCAAACCCATAGCCAAAGTGCGACTAGGATTTATCACCTACCACTGGACTATGTGAAGTCCCAAGTTATTATAACTAATTCATTTTAGTTAAATGATTTTATTGATCAATAATATGTTGATTTTTGGAATTTATGATTTATCATTAGTATAGGAAAATTATTTGGTGATTAAGTGATAAATGTTATTTTGGAAGATGTTCACTATTTTTGTAACACAATATGCCTATGGAAAATAGAATACTGTGGGACATCATTTGAGGAGTAATTGTGGGTTTTTATCTATATTTTTATTGTGGATTTATAGTGATTTTGGTTATTTATAGATATTATTAACCTATCATAGAGAATATTTGATTAGGATAATTACTTATATGTATGTGACTTTAAGAGTAGTCAATGTTATTTGGAGACACAATTTTACGTGGAATACTACGTAAGAAAATTCTTCTGAGTTTTGTGTTTCAATATTAGTTTGGATTATATTGAATGATTTTATGGGAAATTTTTTATTGAATGGTATTTATTAAACTTTGGGTATAGTTGGTTTAATTTTAGAAATTGAGATTAATAATTTTTTCTCTAAAGGATTATCCTTTTGGGGGATCATATGATCTTTTACTAACCATTTTGGTTTTGGTTAATCTCTAAAAAAAAGAGAAATATATAGTTCATCATTTTTGTATTATGTGATTCTCTATAAGTTGATTCTTGCACTTCAGGTGTGACCATGTCATCTGGAATACTCATCGTTTGAATTGAGAGATGAGTTTGTGGTAAGAATTAGATGAAGGATGAAACTCTACATGTCAAGTATATAAATGTTTTCTTATTCTATGAATAAATTAATTATTAAACATTAGGTAAGGAATCTTAAAACCAAAAACCTGTTATCCTAATGCTTGATTTTTTGTTCAATCGATGATATTTTAAATCATCATAGATTGATGGCTTTGAGGACCTCAATTTTACACTTGTTTTTGGTAGATGAACTCAATCTCTCACTATAAATATTTAAATTTTTCCTCTAATTATTTGTCTCTAATTTCCACCAATGTTCTCCTAATCAATATCATAATTTGGTGGTGACTTTTCCATTTCCCTTTCCCACTTATTAAGACTAAATTTTATTAAGCCAATTTCTGATGTGGGTTTTCCACAAAGGTATTTTTCTATTTTTAAACTTTTATTTTCGGAGAACAATTTCAAACTATGAGGATGCAATTTATTGACGGTTGAGAGAATGCAACACACCAAGATTTCATGGTACGCTATCTATTTAATGAAATTCAATAACTTGTACTATACCAAACATTGAGTTCGAGCGCACCATGACTTACCAAACTAGCCATTCAAAAAACAGTTATGAATAATATCAACTAAAATTTGAATTTTATATACTCCATATAATTTTATTTTATGTATTATGTGTTTTTTAGACATATTTCAAGAAGAAATCTGATATTTTTAGATAAAAAATGTATTTTTTTTAAAATGAAATTTTACCACCTTTTAATGATGAGCCCTTTTTAAATCCAATATTCGACACTTTTACATATTAAATTTGACAAAATAAAATTATCTTTTATAATCAGGACATAAAAATTTACTTTGAATGAAATTTTGGTATTTTTCTAACAATATTCATTTTTTTATGAATAATGAGAAATACTATATTTTAATTCAAAACTGCCTTTTAATCTAATTTATTTATATGGATAGATTATATTTTTAATTGGTTTTAAAGTGTATGTAGATTTTATTCTTAAAATGTAATCCACTTTTTGTCATTTTAAGTAATTTCACTTTGAAATTGAACATAAACAAATGTTGATCTTTTGATAGTAAATATTTCGTAAAAACATACTTTTTGTTTTGACAATGGGGATTAATTTTAAAATAATTAATTCAAGTTCTATGTTTTTAATATGGTAAAATACACATCATTTTATAATTAGGAATATCAAATAGAGCTTAGGTTTAATTTTTGGTATTTTTCTGAAAAAAAACATTAATTTTTAATGAATAGTGAAACCACTAAGTAGTAGTTAAAAATATGAATTTTTCATCTAAATGAAATTTTACCACTTCTGTGAATTGAATTTTGAAAATCCAACATACATAATTGTTATTAGTATGTAAAATTTGGTTCAATAAGATTTAAATAATATTTGGTGAATAGTAAATTTTGACTTTTATTTACTGTGGTTAAAGGTAAATAGGGAAATTCAAGGTAAAAAGAATATTATAACAATAGAAAATTACCTTAACACTTTTCTTAACCTTATTTTATGAGTCCTGGCCGACCATGGTCATCTTTGGGTCAATTTTGGGACCCCATGGAGCCACTTAAGAGTGATAATGACACTTTATATTAAATAATTTTAAATAAAGAAAAAAATGACTTAAACATATATCTCTTAGTAAATAAATTTTTACATGGGGTTATATAAGTTTTCTCCTTGACTATAAATATAAATTAGAATGATAAAAATATTTCATAAATAATGGTATATTTTTTATAATTTTTAGACGTCAAATAAATAAAAAATTTTGTGACACAATAATGATGTAGTGTTTACCTCATTAAGGAATGATTTATTACTTTATTATATAACAACACCAGTATCCTCAACCCCTTGGAACATTAAAAAGATGCCCTAATAAGCTCTCAAGATCTCACCCTTCCACTAATAATCCTTACCTTAGGCAGAAGGAACTTAAAGAAATCATTTTGGTTCAAACCAAAGGGTGTTACCCAATTTTAATGTAACGTCTTCCCTAAATTTCTCTTCTTTTATTTTACTTCTCCAACCCTTAAACTCTTTTTATTACATTGTTTATAACAAAACCAATACCCTCAATATACTAAGTTTTTTTTATGATAGGTATTTGAGATACACATACACACACCTCCATCTAATGGGAAAAGAACATATTGTTTCTGTGGATTGCGAACTACTGCCTCATGAAACGATGATTGTTCAATTATCTCCTACATCCTCTTAAAGTGGACATTATAATGGATATGTGTTTATATATAAGATATATTATGTTTATTGTTTCATTATTCTTCTGTAATTTTCATTTACAACCACACATTTATGCTTTCCAATATGTGTGAACACAATAATTTCATTTGAGGAAGTGTGGACTACCACCCCCTCAAGGTGATTTGATTCATTCATGACATACATGAAACATATAAATGATGGAGTTAATTAAATTATGTAACACATATATCATATGATATTATACTAGAATTATAATATTCCTATGTATCATTAAGTTTTCATTTAATTAAATATTAAATAGAAATGAACGTAGTGATCTTACGTACGTATGGCTTACCGTCTCCCTGAATGGAGCATTTCATTTTTTATATCCAAATATCATGAACTAATTTTATATATATATATATATATACTGGATATATATGATATATATGATATTTAAATTATGAATATGATACTGGAGATACTAGACTTGTGCAAACATGGGCAACTTGTAATTATAACATGTTCATTTCTGACTCAAGTACCAAATATCGACAAAATGACCATTATTAACATAAATGATTAAATAATTTTTATAGAATGGTAATAAGTGATATAAAAGGAATAATAATCTTGAAAAAGGTTCTTAATCAAGTAGAATTTAACATTAGTTTATTATTTAAGAGATTAAATAATGAACGAGTCAAGTCGGACATGAAGTATGGGGTTTCTTATCTTACTCTTAATTTCGTGAGATTTCCATTATTCACCACATATTTACTGCATGGGGTTTATTGTGTACTAACATTTGATATAAATTATCATTATTCTCTTTATATTCATGGTATTCTGTGATTCATTTGGTGGTTATTAACTTTTTTTCATACGATTCGATTGATGACAACGAGGTAAGTGATGTTCATCTCAATTTTTATTCCCGTCAGATTAACGCTATATTGGTCGCTATTTTATTTTTGTGGTGTATGTACATCCTATGATTTTATTCTTTGTGTAATATACTTTATTTTATCAGTATTTACACCTTCATTTTATGATCCTTCTTTCATGGGGTGTATGTATCGTAAGATACCTAATTGGTAAGGGAATATCAAATTTTAATTTCCACTCATTGGGCTTTAGAATACATCATTGATTATTTTACTCCTAGATTATGTGTGGAATAAAAATTTATTATTTATGTACTAATTCCCACTCCCCTTTATGTGGATATAATTTTGATACACATAAACACTCCATTGATAATTTCTCAAGTCATTTATATGAACTTGATAAGAGTAATCTTAACTCAATTTCCATTCATTGAGTTAAACATCCAAGTCATTGTGTTGTTTTTATAAGAATATGTGTGAATGTACTTTGACTGATTTACACTAAATATCCAATAAAATTGAGTGTATTTATATTTTTCACCCATAATTATGTCATTGATTTATCCTTAACAAAAGAATATAGTCTTTATTAGGTACTTTATCTCATTTTACATTCCATTGAGACTTATTTGTTGTTATGAAAAAATTCACTTCTATATGGTGTATATACTATACTTTGACATAGAATATCATGAATCCATTTATTCTCATGATATAATAATGTTTTTATTACCTTAATTATTTGTATTCAAGCATCTCTCATTTGGTTAGGAACTCTAACTAAAATATCATTTTAAATGTTTTAAAGATTTATTCTTCTTAATCATTAACATTAATGTTCATGTTTTAAAAATTGTTTTAAGTATTTATTTATAACGACATTAATGTTTTAAAATTAAAATTCCTTTTAAAAGATTCAAAGTGTTATGGGAAACTTTGATTTAAATATCTATTTTAAATTGCTTCTTAATAAATATTGAGACTTTTAAATGTTTTCAAGAAAAAAGAGGATATTTCTCCAAAATATTTTTGATGATTATTTTCATCTCTATTAATATCCTTTATTATTGTCAATTGAGGTTAATTTATTATAATAGAATCTTCCATGTTGTATTTAATGTCATATATTTGACCGTGGATGTTCTATTTTTATACGATTCATGGTTTGTGGATAATGTATTGACACTTCATATGCTAGTTTTAAAACGAATGTTTGTGTTAGGTTTCAACCTTTTCATACGAGGAAAGCATTGGACTTAGTAAGTGACGGGTGGAGCCCGCTATATCTCTTTGATGCATCATTAGGTATCATGATACAAACTAGTGTCGTAGCACAATTCCTTGAAAAAATATTATTTTTAGTCTTGGAACAAGGCCTTGACTATGTGGTTATGATGTCTGACATTATGCATTCCATCATTATGAGATTAACTATTGATATTTCATGTGGTTATTCAACTAGTATAATACCCATGACAATGTTTTATTATGGAATTATTTCCTCTACTCATATTCCTACCATCACTACGAGAAAACCACCATTTAGCGGCAGTTTTTTCACGGCGGTTTTAAAAACTGCCGCGAAATGCGTTTCGGGCTGGCATTTCACCGCAGTTTTTAAAACCGCCGCGAAAAAACCGCCGCTAAACAGCAAAAACAAATTTTTTATTTTTTTTATTTTTTTTTATTTTTTAAAAATTTTATTCGATGATTAGCGGTGGTTTTTTTAAAAACCGCCGCGAAATGAAATGAAAAAATAAGAAAACACGAGAGACCCCGAAATCACTAAAACCACCATAACTTTTTATCTGGGTGTCCGTTGAAGCACCATGACCAGTCAAATCGAAGCTCATGAAGAGATCTAGAGGCACATATAATCAAAACTGTGAGACGGTCTAATGTGTGGAAGATATTAGAGTTATAAAAAAGTTGAAAAAAGTTCTTCAACTTCAAACGGCCATAACTTTCGCTCTGGGTGTCCGTTTGGGCTCTACCACATATCAAATCGAAGCCAGCGAAGAGAGCTACGCATCAGATCAACACAAGCTAACTTTTGTCATGTTTTTCGACCCCAAAAACCCCTTCGAAGGCCTCCAAAACCCCATTTCCGTCACTGGTGTCCCGTCGAACTTGTCTTCAAACGGACCTAACTTTCGATCCGCGTGTCAGTTCGGCCTCCTCCACCTGCTAGATCATAGCTCGTTCCATGAGCTTCAGTGTGACTGGTCGCGGCGCCCACATGCACTCCTAGATCATATGTTATGACCTTTTTAGTGGGTATCAGGTTTGTTATGTTTTTCAATGCCTCGTTTCTAGCACCCATTCCCCGTCAGCTTTTTTTTAAATGGTTGTAACTTCCGATCCACCTGTCCATTCGGACTCTTTCACCTTTTAGGTTGAAGATCATTTCCGGATCTTTGATTTGACAGGTCGCGGATCTAAAACGGACTCTCAGATCATAAGTTATCTCCGTTAATGTGAGTCCAATGTTTTTGTCTCTTTATGACCGTTTTGACGGGTTTTAACGGTAGCTCCATTTATTACTATTTATTTGGGTTTCCATGACTTGTTATCTTTATCAATGGTTTTTTGTGGGTTATTATGATGATTATGTTGAATTATTAAGGAGTTTTCCAGAGTTGTCACGAGTTTTCATGTGTTCTCATTCTTTCTAATGCCTCATTCTTCATATGCTTCTCCATCATTTTTCATGCATTTTCATGATTTTTCATTTCTTATCACGTCTTTCCATACTTTTTCATGTGTTTCCTTTATTATTTATTATGTATTATTTATAATATACTTTAATTTATTTATTATATATTATTTGTAACTTGTTATTTATTATTTATTCTTTATTCTTTATTCTTTATTCTTTATTATTTATTCTTTATATTTATTAATTATTTATGTTTATTTATTATTTATTACGTATTATTTATTATTTATTATTTATTATTTATTATTTATATTTATTATTTATATTTATTTATTAGTTATTTTTTATTATTTGTTATTTATTATTTATTATTTATTATTTATATTTATATTTATATTTATTTCTTATTTCTTATTTCTTATTTATTATTTATTATTTATATTTATTTAACATTTATATTTATTTATTACTATTTATTTATTTTTTATATTTATTTATTATTTATTATTCATATTTATTTATTATTTTTTATTTATATTTATTTATTATTTCTTATTTATGTTTATTTATTATTTATTATTTATTATTTATTATTTATTATTTATTATTTATTATTTATATTTATATTTATTTATTATTTATTATTTATTTTTATTTATTATTTATTATTTAAATTTATTTAATATTTATATTTATTTTTTATTTATTATTTATTATTTATTATTTATTATTTATCATTTATTATTTATTATTTATCATTTATTATTTATTATTTATTATTTATTATTTATTATTTATCTTTATTTATTATTTATTATTGTTTTATATTTATTATTTATTATTTATTATTCATTATTCGTTATTCATTATTGATTATTGATTATTGATTATTTATTATTTATAATTTATAATTTATAATTTATAATTTATAATTTATAATTTATTATTTATTATTTATTATTTATTATTTATTATTTATTATTTATTATTTATTATTTATTATTTATTATTTACAATTTATTATTTATTATTTATTATATATTATTTTTTATTTATTATTTATTATTTATTATTTACCTTTATTTATTATTTATTATTTATTATTTATTATTTATTATTTATTATTTATTATTTATTATTTATTATTTATTATTTATTATTTATTATTTATTATTTACTATTTACTATTTATTATTTACTATTTATTATTTATTATTTATTATTTATTATTTATTATTTATTATTTATTATTTATTATTTATTATTTATTATTTACAATTTACTAGTTATTATTTATTATTCATTATTTATTATTTATCTTTATTTATTATTTATTATTTATTATTTAGTATTTATTATTTGTTATTTATATTTATTTATATTTATTATTCATTATTTATTATTTATTATTTATTATTTATATTTATTTATTATTTATTATTTATTATTTATTATTTATTATTTATTATTTATTATTTATTATTTATCTTTATTTATTATTTATTATTTATTATTTATTATTTATATATATTTATTATTTATTATTTATTATTTATCTTTATTTATTATTTATTATTTATATTTATTTATTATTTATATTTATTTATTATTTATTATTTATATTTATTTGTAATTTATTATTTATATTTATTTATTATTTATATTTATTTATTATTTATTATTTATATTTATTTATTATTTATTATTTATATTTATTTATTATTTATTATTTATATTTATTTATTATTTATATTTATATTTATTTATTATTTATTATTTATTATTTATTATTTATTATTTATTATTTATCATTTATCATTTATTATTTATTATTTATTATTTATTATTTATTATTTATTATTTATTATTTATTATTTATTACTTATTATTTATTATTTATTATTTATTATTTATTATTTATTATTTATTACTTATTATTTATTATTTATTATTTATTATTTATCTTTATTTATTATTTATTATTTATATTTATTTATTATTTATTATTTATATTTATTTATTATTTATTATTTATATTTATTTATTATTTATTATTTATATTTATTTATTATTTATTATTTATCTTTATTTATTATTTATTATTTATTATTTATTTATTATTTATTATTAATATTTATTTATATTTATTATTTATATTTATTATTTATTTTTATTATTTATATTTATTTATTATTTATTATTTATATTTATTTTTTATTTATATTTATTTATTATTTATTATTTATATTTATTTATTATTTATTATTTATATTTATTTATTATTTATTATTTATCTTTATTTATTATTTATTATTTATATTTATTTATTATTTATTATTTATTATTTATTATTTATTATTTATTATTTATTATTTATTATTTATTATTTATTATTTATTATTTATTATTTATTATTTATTATTTATTATTTATTATTTATCTTAATTTATTATTTATTATTTATATTTATTTATTATTTATTATTTATATGTATTTATTATTTTTATTTATTTATTATTTTTATTTTTATTTATTTGTTATTTGTTATTTATATTTGTTTATTATTTTTTATTTATATTTATTTATTATTTATTATTTATTATTTATTATTTGTTATTTATATTTATTTATTATTTATTATTTATTATTTATATTTATTTATTATTTATTATTTATTATTTATTATTCATTATTTATTATTTATTATTTATTATTTGTTATTTGTTATTTGTTATTTATTATTTATTTATTATTTGTTATTTATATTTATTTATTATTTATTATTTATTATTTATTATTTATTATTTATATTTATATTTATTTATTATTTATATTTATTTATTATTTATTATTTATTATTTATTATTTATTATTTATTTATTATTTATTATTTATATTTATTTATTATTTATTATTTATTATTTATATTTATTTATTATTTATTATTTATTTATTATTATTTATTATTTATTATTCATTATTTATTATTTATTATTTATTATTTATTATTTGTTATTTGTTATTTATTATTTATATTTATTTATTATTTATATTTATTTATTATTTATATTTATTTATTATTTATTGTTTATATTTATTTATTATTTATTATTTATATTTATTTATTATTTATTATTTATTATTCATTATTCATTATTGATTATTGATTATTGATTATTGATTATTGATTATTGATTATTGATTATTGATTATTTATTATTTATTATTTATTATTTATTATTTATTATTTATTATTTATTATTTATTATTTACAATTTATTATTTATTACTTATTATTTATTATTTATTATTTATTATTTATTATTTATTATTTATTATTTATTATTTATTATTTATTATTTATTATTTATTATTTATTATTTACTATTTACTATTTATTATTTATTATTTATTATTTATTGTTTATTGTTTATCTTTATTTATTATTTATTATTTATTATTTATTATTTATTATTTATATTTATTTATTATTTATTATTTATATTTATTTATTATTTATTATTTATATTTATTTATTATTTATTATTTATTATTTATTGTTTATTATTTATATTTATTTATTATTTATTATTTATTATTTATTATTTATTATTTATTATTTATTATTATTATTTATTATTTATCTTTATTTATTATTTATTATTTATTATTTGTTATTTATATTTATTTTTTATTTATTATTTATTATTTATATTTATTTATTATTTATTAATTATTATTTATATTTATTTATTATTTATATTTATTTATTATTTATTATTTATATTTATTTATTATTTATTATTTATATTTATTTCTAATTTATTATTTATATTTATTTGTTATTTATTATTTATTATTTATTATTTATTATTTATTATTTATTATTTATTATTTATTTATTATTTATTATTTATTATTCCTTATTTATTATTTATTATTTATTATTTATTATTATCGAGTTTATATCTATTATTTATGTATTATTTGTTTTTTCAATTAATATATATAAGTATATTAATTTTTGTTTATTAACCACATGGCGAGCTTGCTGTAGTGGTAAAGTCTTTGGAAAATATGCAAGAGGTTTGGGGGTTCAAATCTCACCAAACACAGAATTTCTTTATATTACATGGGCATGCTTGGGCATGCATGTGCATGTGCATGGGATGTGCATGCATGGATGAATAAAGTAAATAAAATAATATGAAATAAATAAATAAATAAATAAATAAATAAAATAAATAAATAAAATAAAATAAATATGAAATAAAATAAATAAAAAATAAATACGAAATAAAAAAATAAATAATAAATGCGAAATTAAATAAATACAATAAATAAATAAATAAATAAAATAAATAAAATAAATACTAAATAAAATAAATAATATAAATAAAATAAATAAATAAAATAAATACGAAATAAATAAATAAATATATATATATATAAATATATAAAATTAAAAAAAATAACAAAAATAACAAAAAATAACAAAAATAAAAAAAATAAAAAAATAAAAAAACCACCGCTAAAAACCGCTGCGAAACGTTCTACGATGGTTTTGAAAACCGCCGCGAATAGTTTCTCGACGCACGATTTAGCGCCGGTTTTTGAAAACCGCCGCCAATCGATTTTGCGGCGGTTTAAACCGCCGCTAAATGCCATTTTTGTCGTAGTGCATAAAGTGTTCACGTTTATTATTTTTAAAGGCATTTATTTTCAATTATTCATCATGCCTAATGTTTTTTGTTATCTTCTGTTGTATTGCTTACTCTTACTGAGCATCTGATCTCACCCATTTCTTATGTTTTATTTTCCCAGAATTCTATGAAGTGTATTATGATTGATATGTAGGGTTATGATATGGGATTAATGGAGTTCTCAAAGGATAATTTATGTTGTGTTTTATTTTCTAGTGTGTAATGTAACATTCATCTATTTAATCTATTTTCCACGATTGCTAAATTGATTGGTCATTCATGAATTGATTCCTTGTAATCATTCCAATGTATTACAATAATGCACCGGTTCTGGGCTTCTTGGGGTTGGGGCATTACAAAATGTGTTTTGGATAATTTTATAAGTCATATTAGGCCTTAATTATAGGGTTTATTCCTTTTTATGTTTATTTTCACCTTAATCTTTTTAATTAATTTTAATTACTTTCACTAATATTTTTGGTAAAAAACTATGTTGACCACATTATACAATATAATATTTTATTATTCTAGATATGCACCCATTCTTTCAAATTAGAATCACATAAGTGGACGAAATTAATTTAAATATAATCTTGTATATGGGATTACAATGCAGGTTTTTAAAGGAAAAACGTTCAACAGTTTACTAAGTTTTTTATATTAAATTTTAAAGTGAATTTGATTAAAATTACCTAAATTTGATTAATTGATAAAAATATTGAATAATTAAACAATAAAATCAATAAGAAAAAATAATTTATCTTCTTTAAAAACATGGATGAAAATTAATTTTTGAGTTAAAATTTAGTATGTTTCATTATTCATCAAAAAATTAAACTTCACAAAAAATACAAAAAAAATTCCGTAAACTAATTTTATGTTTTTATTACAAATATTAATTTTATTTTGGCATATATATTTTATAAATGTGCAAAAATTGTATTTGAAATATGTTCTCCATTAAAATGTGGCAAAAGTTCCTTACTAAAAATATATGTTTTATGTGTAATATTGGGTTTATTATTATCTTATACTTATAAGATATATTAGATGACTATCAAAAATATATTATAGAACCGGATTTCTCACTGATGGGGCTCTTCAAAATGGAAGATGGTTCCCATAGGTAAAGGCTTCTATCACATCCTCTTCAGCACTCAAGGTGAGCTTGATCAGGTATGGAAATGTGGTAATTTATAGCTCAAACCAGGCTTTCATAGATTGTTAGACTAATATGCTTCTTTTAACCCATACACACACAAAAATTATATGGCACTTTTTTGGGTTAGAATACATGGACTCAATTGGTTTTACTGGCACCCGAAGATCCTGAATGACATTCCTTCTTGTATAAGGTCCCCCATTAAGATTGATCATAGGACTTTGAATGGAGATCTTGGCCTATATGCTAGAATAATGGTGGAAGTTGATTTGGCCAGTGAACTACCAACTAATATAGGCTTCAATGCTCCTGACAATAGAATTGAACTTAGCATTGAATATGAAAAAAACCACCCTTTTTTCAAGTATGCAAATTGATTGGACACAACTTCGCTAATTGTAGGTTGGTTCAGAAACAAATGCACCATCCAATTGTTAATGACTGGAAGGAATCTAAACATGCTAAAACGGGGAAGAAAATCACAGACAAATCTGGGCTTCCTCAGAAAAAACAAGACATTTGGGTCAAAAAATACAATGTCCTCACAACCTTAGATGGTAAATATTGGGAAGATTTGGTGAGGAGGAAGTGTCCAGTCAAAAGGAAGATAACACTGCTATTGGATTACAAAAAATAGTGGCTAAAAGAGATGGAAATAACCCTAACATGAACAATTCCAACAATATTTCCAATTCAGAAAATATTGCTTCTATTTCTGGTACATCTACTTCGAATGATATTGCTTGTAGGGACTTGGAGACCAAAGTGCCTTCAGTGCTGAATGGTTCCTCTGATGTTTCTAATAAGAAACAAAGTGGCATGTAAAATGTTTCAGACCCAGGTTTTCCTATTCTTCACACTTCGAATGTTAAATCTTGTCCCCCTGTTTCTGAAAATCCTGTACTAGGGACTTATGCTACTAATGTAAATACTACTGCTACTACTATTGCACACAGTATCACACACACACCTGTTTCGGACCCTATTCCTCATACTGAGTCTATTTCTGTTAACAGAGGAGTGTCCAACCCTCCTGTTGACAAACAGAACTCAGTTGTATTACAACATCACAAATCTACTGATATGACTATGGTTCCTACATCTGTAACTGTTGTTCATGTTGATACTACTAACATTGTTTATACGTTTATGCCACACAGCATCTCACACACTCCTCCTGTTGTTTCTGTTCTACAAACTGAGTCTGCCCAAGCTCCTGCATCCTGTTTGGATAACAGGCTAGTATCCAGCCTCTCTGTTGACAAACAGAAATATGAAATGACTCAACCTCACCCTACTATTTCTACTCCCATTTCTGTCCCCTTGAAACCTAAGGATGCCACTGTCATTCCCAAAAATGATATGAAATCCTCTTCTAATCCTGAACCTGTCCAGATAGAAGCTGGAAATTGTCACCCCTCTGCTCAAGTTGCTATTTTGGTACATAACCAGAGAAGTTCTCCTAAAGCTTCTCCTACTGCTATGTCTAATCGTGATCAGTGTTCACCGGATTCTAAACATACTCTAGTTGGATTAGAGATAAATCCGCCAATCGAACAGAACACTGATCATGGAGCTGTGAGTGATATCTCTATGGACAGTACTGTCAGTACTCCAATTCCTGATCATAATACAAATTCTGATTTGAAAACAGATGCTCCTAAAAGTTCTGAAACTTATGAGAGAAAACAAAAACCTGCTTCCTCCCCTATGGTCACGAGATCTCAACTGAAGAAGGGTTCTGGAAAATCAAAAAAAAAGAATGGTTCAAACCCAAAACACAAATAGTTATGAATCTTCTATATTGGAATTTTCATGGTGTGGCTAAGAATGATACCTCCACACCACTTATGAGGTTTTTAAACACTCATAAGCCTCATCTCTTTGCCATTTCAGATCCTAAAGTCAATTTTAAAACAAACATCATGAGATTTGGATCTCTTAATTATAGTTTTCTAGGTTCTTGTCAAAATAGTCCTCAGATTGATTCTATGTGGATCTTTTTTCATAATTCCCTTCAGAATATCAACATCTTTAGAATTTTTGCACAACCACTCACCTATGATTTCTCGTGGAATGGAAGGCATACATTTTTCACTATGGTTTATGCCTGGAATAGATATCAAGATAGAAGAGTTCTATGGCATGAACTTCTAGACTTATCCAATGCTATTAAAGAACCTTGGGTAGTTATGGGTGATTTTAATGCCATTCTTAGATCTCTTGAAAAAAAATTCCCCTCACATCTTCCTATATCCTCTAGGGAATTCAAGTCTACTATTGAAAATTGTAGCCTTTTTGAAATCTCCCTTGTTGGTGCTAAATATACTTGGTATAGAAAACACTACAACAAAAATGTATCCAGTATGCTTGATAGGGATTTCATTAACATGAAGGCCCTTGATAATTGGGATAAAATATCCAGCGTAACTCTACCTAGAATCAACTCCGATCATCATCCCATCCTTGTTTGCTTCCTTGTGAATGATCGAAAGCATGTTCTTCCCTTCAAATTCAATAATGCTTGGTCCTCAAATCCTGACTGTGTCACTTTCATTTTTAACACTTGGAATTCTATAAATCATCATAATGATTCATTTTACTATATGCACAAATTGAAAATTCTTAAACAGGCTCTTAGAGGTTGGTGTAAAACTACAAACTCACAAATCGATCTTGATATCTCTTATCTTGAAAGTGAACTTAACAGGGTTCAAAATCAAAATACCAATTCAGATTTCAATATGGATCCTCAATTGGAAGCAAATATTTCCCTCCAACTTAACTCTTTACTCACATTTAAGGATAATATTCTTAAGCAAATGTTTAGGACTAAATGGCTTATAGATGGCGATCGTAATAGTAAATTTTACAACTGCCTTCAATGAATCAGAAAGGTAAATCGTCTCATTCTAAGCTTATTCATAATGATTCAATCATTGATTCAGAAGAGGACATTATGGACCATGTTACCTCATACTTTTACAACATCTTTAATGGTCCTGGAATTAATACTGAGCTTAAACCTAATATTATTCCCTTAATGGTGAATGAAAGAGACAATGAGATGCTTTTTAGCATTCCTCTCAACCAAGAAATTAAAGAAACTGTCTTTGGCCTTAATCCAGATAGTGTACCAGGTCTGGATGGGTTCAATAATGGTTTCTTTCAAAAGCATTGAGATATTATCTAAAATGATTTTTGTAAACTTGTCACGACCATTTTCATTCATGGATCTTTACCTCATGGAATCAATGCTCATATTTTAACCTTAATTCTCAAGGCTGAAAATTCCTCGGATATCCATCAATTCAGACCGATTGCCCAGATTAACACTCTTTATAAGATTATTACCAAAATTATTGCGAATAGACTTGCGTCTATTTGCAATAAAATAGTTTCTCGGAATCAATTTGGCTTTATTAAAGGTAGATCCATTCAATACTGCATTTTTCTTGCCTCTGAATGTACCAACATTTTAAATAAAAAAACTAGAGGAGGATGTGTGACCATCAATATATATATTTGAAAGGATTTTGACACCATATACTGGAATTTTATTTTCAAAGTCTTAAAAAACTTTGGGTTTAATGATACCTTCATTGGAATAATTAAGACTTTATTTCATTCAGCTTTCATCCCTATTCTGATTAATGGCACTCCTAGAGGTTTTTTTAAATTCTCTAAAGGTGTCAGACAGGGTGATCCCCTTTCTTCCATCCTTTTTGTTATTGTTGAGGATTACCTAAGTAGGTTCCTTAACAATCTGGTTGATCAACGTAAGCTTAAACCTATTCAAGTTTCCAAAAACATAAATGCCCCAACTCATCATTTATATGTTGATGATATTATTCTGTTTCTTAAAGGGGATCAAAATAATATTCATGTTTTCAAGAAAGCCATAACTAATTATGAGGAAGTTCTTAGTCTTGTTGTCTCGTGGAATAAATCATATATTGTTTTTGGTAAGAACATTCCTATTAGAAGAAAATCTACCATTACCACTTATCTCGTTATCAAAGAAGGCCTCTTACCTTTCACTTATTTATGTGTTCCTATCTTTTAGGGTATACCCAAAGCTAGCCACTTTTCTAATATCATTGATCATATTATTAACCAACTCTTTAATTGGAAAGGAAAATCCCTATCCATAGCTGGGAGGATATGTTTGGTCAAATCCACCATTGTTTCTAAAATGGTCTACTCCCTTATGATTTATAAATGGCCTATAGGCATATTCAAAAAAAGTAATACTTACATTAAAAACTTCATTTGTACAGGAAGTATTTTCGAAAAGAAGCTTTTCACTATTCCTTGTAAATCATGTTGTAAACCCCTTAATAAAGGTGGCATTGGCATAAAAAATCTAAAGTTGTTCAATAGCGCTCTTCAGGCCCATCTCACTTGGCGTATTATTAATTATACTTCTAAATATTATGAATTTTGGAACCACAGATTCCTTCATAAACTTTTAAAGGAGAATTATAATATCATCAACTCTTCAATCTGGCCATATATTAGAGAATCATACCATAGGATCATGGAAAATGCTATAGGGATGGTCAGTGCTGATTCTTCCATTAATTTTTGGTGTGACAAATGGCGTGGTAACCCCCTGATATCACTGTTACCACCAAATGTTATTCCTGATGATACTAGTCAGTCAATAAAGGATGTCTTACAATTACATAGACAGGATCTCCCTGATTATATTGTGCAGACTATTGATAATCATTATTTTTATTCTGATGGGACTTCCTTGTTTGGGAACCCGCTCCAAATGGAATTTTAGAATCTAAAAACTTTTATAAGCATAACGTTTCTGATGATGAATCTAATTATATATGGGTGAGTCATTTTGATAAACCTTGGATTAAACCTTCTAGTCACACCCTTATTTGGCGCATCGCACATAATAGATTGCCTACTGAAAT
This sequence comes from Viscum album, assembly GCA_963277665.1. Classification (NCBI taxonomy): domain Eukaryota; kingdom Viridiplantae; phylum Streptophyta; class Magnoliopsida; order Santalales; family Viscaceae; genus Viscum; species Viscum album. The sequence continues at coordinate 1,978,615,228 of OY728156.1, forward strand.
TACTGTATAAAAATTCGACATTCAACTTTGTTCTAAATGTCGCTTGTATAATCAACATAGGGAGGATGCTGATCATGTTTTTCTATCTTGTGCAGCAGCCTCTGCCTTATGGAATTACGTTTTTGAATTATTCAATTGCAGATGGATCATAATAGACTCTATTTATTTGTTTTTAAAAAATTGTTTTATACATGAAGCTTCTTTGTAGGTTAAAAATATATTTCTTGCGGTAGTGGTAGAACTCCTGCATGAGATTTGGTACTTTAGAAATGATCTTATTCATATTAATCGCTCATTTAGTTTCAATGGAAGAAAATCTCGGATTCTTATTGCGATTCATGAAGCTTTCTCAATTCAAAAAGACTGTTGCAAAAACTCGGTTGGTGACTTTGAGATCCTTCTTCATCTCTGTGTTCATAGAATCTACCCTATGCCCAAACGCTCCTTTGAAGTATTCTGGAAATCTCCGATGCCGGGATGGATCAAAGTGAATGATGATGGTGCTTCTAAAGGAAATCCTGGCCCTTCTAGTTGTGGTGCTATCTTTAGAGACTTAGCTGGCTAGTTTCAGGGTTTCTTTTATGTTGGTTTTGGTCACTCTTCATCTCTGGAGGCGGAAATGCTTGGAGTCATTCACGCTGTTGATTTTGCGCTTCAAAGAGGTTGGAGAAATCTTTGGATTGAAAGAGATTCTACCACCATCATTCATGACATATGGAATGGCATCATTCATTTGGTGTGGCTATTCACTACATGCTGGATAAATTCCTTGAAGACACTCCATGGGATTTATTACATTGCTACTCATGCCTACCATGAAGCAAATGTCGTTGCGGATTCTCTTGCTAACAAAGGAGCTCATCAGAGCATGACTTGTCTAGACACTCTTCCAGCTGATTTATATTATCTTTTAGATAGAGATTGTAAAAAAATACCATATTTCCAACTCTTGTAACCTTTTAATTAATAAATTGTACTTTGGTCTTTGACCAAAGCTTTACCTTTTAAAAAAAATTATTGAGATATCATATTCCCTTATTCTCTTTATATTGTGTGTCATACACACTCTCCAATACAATGTTCCTTCTTTGGATTTTTAAGGCATTAAATTAGAGAACATTTGACTAAGAAGAAGTATGAGGAAATGGTTTCTTGGTATCTATTTTAATTCCTAGAGACACATTTTATATTTTTTACCATGTTTCCTTTTATACTATTTTCTTATCACCCAATTTCCCATGAATGTATTACAATAAAATCATTAAATTCGTATTATTTAAATACCAAAATCATGTGATTTATTTAAATGGATTTGGATTCAACTGTCAAAAATTTATAATGGTTTTCATATCAATTTCAATTAATTGAAACATTATTCATATTATGAACTTATTCCAATTTATGTGGTGTATATTCTGACTCTTTGATATATTTTATCATAACTCCCTTTATACATGAATCCAAATCCATGGAAATAAATCCCTTAAGACATGCTTCTTATTATACACCAATTTACTTTTATATGGTGAAAAACATTACTAATTGAATTATTATATCTTAAATAATTTTTCATTCTTGGGAGATTTACTTTCATTTAATCTCTAACATTTTTATATCCTTCGATCTATACATTACATAATTCATAAGGGTTGTTTTTAAATTAATTTACATTCACTGAGTTATAATATCTATTCCTAAACTTCATCCTTATATGTTTTGATTCATAAAACTTACGACAATGTTATTTTTTGTTAGCTATTTTATTTCTAGGATTTACAAGTCTTATAAACATTACCCCCCTTTAGGTTCACAATTCAACCCAACAATGTTTTGTATGTTGACACGACCTTCTCTATTCATTATGGTCAATAATGTTTTTACATCATATCAATAAACAATATATTTTTTCATTAATTTTATTATATATACATCAAAAAAATTATTATTTTCATTTTATATTATCCATGACCTTATTTAGAATCATTTTAAACAGAATGTTTAAATGTTTTCAACTGGAATGATTTTTTACTTTCTTTAATAATGTGTTAAAATAATGTTTTTATTATAGACATCTCTTTGAGAACATTTTTCTTCCATCAATACCACTATTCATAATTAAGATTGTTTTTTTATGTTATCATGGGTTTTTAAAGAAAATCGTTTTACCATTTTTTATAAATTTTTCATTCTAAATATATATTCTATTTTCTCAGAAGAAAAAATAAATTCATTTCACTTAACTTTTATAAATTTTTATCTTCACATAAATATTTTCTTATTTTTAACGTTATTCATTTTAAATGTTTAGATATTTAAAATTAATTTTAAATAATGGTTTTCAATATAATATTTTATTCATTTATAATTTTATTTTTTGAATAACATATAATTTTTTACGACCATCTTTTAAAGGTTATATGAAAATTTGTTATCTTTTATTTTGCTATCAAACTCCAAAATTTATAACTATTTTGGAATTAGGTTTCATTTTTTATGCTTTATGTCATCTTAATAATTTATAGTTTATATCTCACATTTTTCATAAGGGTTATTTTATCTTTAACCCTTCATCTCTCTCTTGACCTTATTTTCTTCAATAATATACATATTATTTAATTTAATGGATATATTCTATATCACTTACACTACTAATATATTATGATTCATATTTTTGAATTAAAATTATACTCATTAATTTTTATTATGCTAGTTTGATGGATGCTTACCATGAAATTTATTCCATTTATTGTTTTTTGGAAATATTATTATTTTGTATACTTGTTATTCTAACATGGATATTTAATTATTACTAAGGATGTTTATTCTATAAAGTTTTTTATTCACTCTTTTTATATCAAGAACCTAGTGGAATTATTTAGTGATATGAATGGATTAGAATTATACATCCCCTCAATGAAGTTGTTTATCTTATGAGATAAGCTATCTTGGGAATTTGACTTATGCCTAACCTGTTAATGTATATTGTCTCGGAAGGATTCCTTTATGATAAAAGAAATATATCATGCATTATTATTTCCAATATATTGAAAACAGTTATTATTATCCAAGTGATTATTTATTTTTTATGCAATCCATGGATATATTTCAAAACCATATTTTTTATTGACGAAATATTGATGATTATTTATTCCTACCATACTAATCATGTTGTTTGTATTTTAGGATAGATCCAATTGTATACTACCCCTTACTAAGAATCTGATCACCCCCTTATTATTTTTCATTTCCAAAGGTTATAAACAGGTAAAATACATATGAAACTTCTATAGGGGTATAATTTATATAAAATCTTATGAGAGATGTTAGAGACATATTATATAAGAAAAAAATATAATTATAATGCAAAAAAACGTTTATTTTTTCAGAATGAAATGTGTTTTAGTAAGTAAATTGTTTTCTAAAATCTCTAAAACATTAAACAGAAAATGTATTTAGGATAAAAGTGAATTACTATTTTCAATTTATTTCTTAATAAGTTATTTTTATTCATGGGTTACATTAGTTGGTATGAAGGCTAGAATGTGAATAATATGTTTTTAGTAGTAGATTTAGGTGTATGAGTTTGGAGTGTCTCTATATTTAAATGATAGAGATTTCAGGACTCTATATGTAACCCCTAAATAAGCATTTTTTATAAAACCATATCAAAAACTTGAATTAAAAGTTGTAGTTTGAGATGTTTTTTTCCTTTTTTATTCTTTTGTAGCTTATAAATTTTTGAGTCTCAAAAAATATAATTAACGTCAATAGGTGATAATGTATAGGTAATTATAGAATTTAATATTCTTTTTTATTGTTATTATATTGTTATTGGGACCTATTAGACATAAATATTAACTGAAATATTAATAATAAAGAAATATTTCTTTCATATATATGTATTGTTAATGATTTGTCAATATAAATCAGTAATTGGTTCCCTGGGTTTTAATCTCTAATTATAATTATTGTTAGTTCACATATTTTATATGAATCTAAATAATTCCAATATATTTATATTAAATCATATTGAACCACATAAAATATGTCTTTAAATTGATTTCAAATTTATTCTTGTCTAAATTAGTAATTTATTGGAATGTAATTCCAAAATAAAATTGTTATGATAAATTGAATAATTAGAGAGGAGAATACATTTTAGATATTATTTTGTTAATATAGTTTTATTATTTGTGTATTTGTATTGGGAAAAAGGGTTTAATATAATTATTCAATTTTTTATGTTAGAATACTACATTGAAAACAAATTCATATTGATCTAGAAAGGGAGGGGTAATATTCCACCTAAATTCCCTATATTAGACCATTATTTCGACAATAATTCATAGTTACTATAATTTGAAGATCATAGAGCATAAAAAACTCGCCCATCATCTAAAAAATTATGAAATATTTCTTATGTCACCATCAACCTATATTTCATGGTGATGTGTCTCATCAAGATGCCTAAGATTAGACCAATATCACTAACTATATCATTTAAATAAATGATACACCATATGAACATTGGGTTCTCCTGGCTACCATTATGCTTGGAGGGGTAGTACACTAATTATGAGATTTCATGGAAAATTCAATAAATTACCTTAGTTAATCTAGGAATAAACTTTTTATATTGATTTTTATGAATTTTATATCAACACTCTCCAATAGATTAAGGTAAAATATTTTAGGAACCTTTAATATGTCTTTGTTGAAAAATGTGGATTATGACTCCCTTTTTATATATTTTATTCAATTTTATGCATATATAAGAAGTGATTGGTAATTTAATGTGTGGTTCTTTAAAATGGTATTGAAAATTAAACTAATTAAATACATTGAGCTTTTGAGTCTTCTTGAATTATTAGATTTAGTGAATAAGGCTACTCAAGATGAGACTGGATTTTAAGGAGTTTAAGGGGTACATATCTCATTCCAGAGGTGGTAGTTACTATTGTGGTTATAAACAAATATATGGGGAGATGATTATGGTTGGATATTTCTAGGTGACCATAGTAAATGGGTTAAATCTAACTCTTACTTTGATATGGCATTATACACATTGTTATTAGTGTGGGTGTTTTGGATATAACATGACATATTTCACCTATAATGTGAATAACTGTAACTTTTTATACTTAGTGTGTCCATATCAAAAGGTTATACCACCATGTTTCATCTAGGATAATCATGAAACAAACCATGATGGCCCAATAATATCATGATTTGTTAGAGAACCAGTCTACTAAGTCCAATCATCCATAATCTAAGATATCTTTCGGAGATGCAGACACCATAGTCTGGGTCTTTTAACTATAGTGAAATACTTATTGAATGATTTTACACATCAATTTTTGTATAACATAGTAGGTAGTGTATATATGGTATACCAATCTATCAAAGAAGTTAGAGTAGGGACATATACTATTAAAGGAACTATTATCATATCCTCTCTATTGGTATGCAATTTATATGATAAGGGTTCATCATACACTTTTATTTTTTTCCAAATTTCACGCACTTCTTGAAAAAAAAGTAAAATTAATCTACTAATATTTAAATATGGATAATATTATATGGAAAAAATAAATAATAATATGGCTTTTCTTTATTAAATATTGTTCTTTGCTTTATGTAGGAATTTCTGGGAACTTGTAGTACTGAATATAGAATCTTTGAATATCATCTTGAAAATGTATTTGATAACACAATTACATGATTACATGTATTTATATGATCAAAAGAAATATCTATCATCTTTCTTTTGTACTCAGTATACCCTCCTTAAAGAGTGAGATAATAAATCTTGTCTAATGGGTCATGATCTGGTGAATATTGGGGTTCCTACTAAAATAATTTCTAGGATTAGGCTAAGTGTATTATAACTTAAATTATTGCATATTTTAATTGTAGATGTTGAGATATAACTTGGTGTGTTCCATGAAGGAACATATGGCTTAAATATTAATCAATAGGAATAGTTTTCCATTGAAATCGGGAAAAGAATGGTACCTATTTTTTTCTATCTATATCAAATGGAACTAACTAGATTTTTTGGGTTTAAAATATAACTGGAGAACGTGGATAAGGTTTTAATTAGTTTGGGCATATCTATGTTTAATAAAAAAATTTCTTTTTTAAATATTTTTTTAATTATAGTCTTGTTTTAATATTTTAATGAAAAAAATAATTCCGTAATTAAATGTGATTAACGTTTTCCATAAATTAATGAACTCTCTGACAAACAAAATAGGTGAAGATGGTTCTCTTTTATTGATATTTTATTTTTAAATGACCTTCATTGATTATGAACAAAAGTGACTCCTAAGACAACTTTTTATAGTTAATATTGGCATTTTAATTATTTGTTCATGCCTTTTAGTGTGACTAGCATGCTTGATGTGTTCATATATTGCATGAATAAAATTTTCAATCCATTCATGGATTTATTTGATATGGTCATTACTAATGATATCCTAGATTATTCTATGTCTCATGATGAATAATGTCTATATGTATGAATTTTATGGGAGATGTTACTAGATCAATAGTTATAGGATAATCTGACAAAGTTATCCCTATGGATTTGGGATATTTAATTCCTCAAAAATGTTATTTATAAAGTGATCATGTATATGGATCTTGAGAAGGTGGAAAAATCACATCGTGGAATGTTTCATTTAATTTGTTTGAAATCAATATTTTCCACGAGATCACTGGTTATTACCCTCATTTTCTCTAGTAATTCATGATAGTAACAAATCTAATGAATTATCCAGTGAAGGCAATACCTAATATTATATTTTTTTTCAAGTGTCAGGTAATTTTAAATAATTTAAAATTAAATTAACTATAACTCCTATTCATTTATTACCTCTAATGGGTGTTTTATTTAAGGTGTGTTATAATGTTACATTAGTGGTTGTTGGTTTTCTTCATATGTGGGATCATCGGGTAATATCAAATGGTTCTAAAAAACATCATCCACAGGAAAAGAACTACCCACACCATGATAAATATTTGGTTATTAATGTTTATACCCTACAATGATTAAGGAATTAATTATTTTATTAATTCCTTTTTTCATACTCCAATCAAAATACCTCAACTAAATCTTCTCCCAAATGTATTTAAACCAATGGAAATGTCACCAGGTATATTATAAATAGTCATTTGATTTCATCTTTCATTATGTTCCTGGTAAAGTTAATGTGGGTATAGATTCACTGAGCATGAAGATTCATCCTCTAAAGGTTATAGAGGCAACAAAAGATTAAAGGTTACTTCCTTTTATGAATGAACTCTGATTAAATGTGATCAAGGATCATAGTGGAGTGTGATTACACAATATCTATATAATTTAATCTATTATAGAATCCATCAACGAATCTAAGTTTTTATATTTTAATTTTTTCATAATTAAATAAATTCTTGATGGATTGAAGATCATCAATTATTGGTTCTTGTATTATCTTTCCTTTCTTTATATTCACTAAACACTCATCATTAATATAAGTATAAAAAAAGAAAAAATGAAAAAGGACCTTTGATTTTGATGGGATTTTTATCCTGGGATCACTATAATGTATAAGGGATATACATGAATAATGTAGTTCACCTTAAATAAAGTAGACTATTGTAGGATTAATATCTAGATTTCATACCTATTAGCTGGTAAAGGAAAATAATGAGAATCCTATAAGTAATATTTATCTGCATCCCATTTTTATTGGAGAAATAGGATGAAATCACTAGGGTCTTAAAAACCCACTTACCAATATTCTATAAGGTAAAGGATGTGGTGTGGATTCTAAGGGGTTATTAGATCAAGACGATTTACTTATTTCATATAAAATATTATTATTAGGTTAATGATCTTGGGAATAATTATAACAATGGAATTAAAAATATTATTGGGTTTTAATAAATTATTATCCATGACATAGACATGAGGTCCCCATATTGACTATATAAAGGTCATAATTGAATATTAGGTTTATATGATAAATTTTGTTCTATCTTTTACCCATAAGAAAATTTCCCATATAAGTGAACTTTCAATATTATAGAGAATACTCTGTGATATTCAATTTTAGATTTTGATGTATTATCGGTGGATTACCTATTCTTGGAGAAATTATTATAAAATACTATATTCTAGTATTATATCTCGATGTTAGTATTTCAAAATCTATATTTAATGTTATTGCATTATCCTCTTTGCTATAAATATATTTTTATGTCATCAATTATATAGCCTAGTATTTTCCAGAAGTTTATTGAATAGATGAAGCTAATTTATAAATTGCTCATGACTACTCATAGATGAAAATAATTTTATATTAATAATAAAATGAAACCCTTTTAATTAAAATATGGTGATCATAAGTTTCTTAATTTTTTTACCAAGATTAGTTCATTAAATAATGGTAATGTAAGGGAAGTTTAAATTGATATATATTGGGGCAAAAAATTTAAGTAATTTACCTATTATATAGATTTAAAACAAAAATTTATTATTATGAATAATTCTTTCATAGCATCCAAATTGAGAAATTATGTTCCACCCCTTTCACATGATCTTATGTGATGATAGTAATTTGGAGGATAATCCATCATATATTGAACATTCTATTTTGATTATTGATTAAATTATAATGGTTTGATGAGATAAGGCTATTCATCTAGTTTAATTCATATAAAATCATAGAAACCTCCAATATAAGACTTATGAGCAGGATGAATAATTTTGATGTAGTATTTACAGTTATTCCCACAATAAATAGTATAAATATTCCCAAATATAAGAAATATGATAGTGAGTAGGTTCTAAAGTCTCCAACCAAGCTAGGAAAATACACACACAAACTATATAAATTTATTAAATTAATTACTTATTTCTGATATTTTTATATAATTAATGGAATTATATAGGGTTTAGATAACATGTTTAGGGAATTAGTTAGAGTGGGTCAGTTTCTCCTAGTAACATAAAATTAACCAGAATTACAGTGGGATTGTACGGGTTTTATAAAAAGTGGAAAGAAAATGTAATTTTTTAATTTAAAAATTAGAATACAATCTTTTAAACCACAACACAGTATATTTAGATTATTCTTCCCAATGAGATTTATATAATTCCATCCCTCTCCTTTCAACCTCTATAGGTTATATCCTTCTCAAAAATTGATCTGGTGGGATTAATTTGGTCATGGGTGCTCACATTTACTGAGGTAAGGCTATGGATTTTCTTAAATTACCCTATTTCTCATAGTTTTCATAGAAAAAAATTTAAACCCCTCCTTATAAAATTATAAAATTGGTTAGATAATTATTCTTCCTCAATCCTCTTTATGTTTGATCAGATCAAGAGGTTATCTTGGAAGATATTATGGTATGGTTGTGTATTTCCTATTATATTTCATATTTCCTATCAAGAATAGGCTAATTACTAATTTTATTGTGGTCCACGGTTCATACTAAGTTTTTTTTGGGTTTCATGATCATATTACCTTGACTCTAAGGGTCTACTCTATAATTGTGTTGGAAATTATACCCCTTAATTCTCTTATATTCGTTAAGGGTTTCCAAACAATGGCATTAGAACACGTCAATTTATTCTAATCCAACTGTTTTACATCTAATAAAAATTTCAGAATTTATTTTATGACTAAAACTTGTGTTTTTTTGGGGTATGTTTTCTTGTTGGAATTATTTTCCATGGTTTTTTATCCTCGAATTGTATTGGGTTAAAGGAAGAGCTTGTATATTTTGTTGATTTTTGTCCAATATACTCAAGCGATGTTATTTGGTTAATTACACATGTCTTTATAGAAAGATTTTATTAATTAATATTTTTTTTGGTTTGAAAAATTATGATTCTAAAATATTCTTAATATGGGTATATTATTTATTGGAATAAATATTAGTGAGGAAAAATTATTATTTATGGAATGGTTGAAGGTATGAAATGATCCTGCATCACTTTGACTCTATTATGATCCTTTCCAATATCATCGAATATGAAGGTTAACTCGGCTATCCTAAATTTTTTATAAATGATTCAATTACCCAATATTGTATATCCAATTCAAATTAACATTATTTTTTGTTGATATTAAATCCACATTATTATCAAAGTATTTTTTATAGGAATGGACCTTACGAGTGTTGGGAGTTATTTATATTGGCTATAATAAAATGATTAAATATACATCAAACATATTTATTTTTGGATTATGTTTCCCTATATAATTTTTATATTCTTTAAAAAACATCATTCTATAATTGGTTTTTCAGGGTGGGTGGTAACCAGTTACTAGCTATATCATACTCACACCTTGGAAGGTCTCCTATCAGGAAACATATTGGCCATTTTGTATGTGACTTTGGAAAGGGAATGGTTCTTGAAAATGAGGCAAAACTACAAAGGGATTATGGTGTCTAGATGGAATAATTTTTTACAATTGGAGGGTGATCTATTTGGAATCATGAAGGTATTTTACAACACTTCCTCTTTGGTTTCAAACACTTGGTTCATCAATGCTGGGATACTTATACCGAGTTTGTTTTATATTTATGTAAATATGTTTTTTTTCAATTGACACTATCCTTGTTCATGGAATTGTTTTTTTTAATATTTATGATATTTTATTATTTATTTTAATAATATAAAATAAATTGTGTGTAAATCCATTATTGCACTTGAAGTAACTGATTATAGTTTACACTTATGGTATCCCTTGGACCTGTTTGGTCACACCACATTGCACTAGGACTTGTTAAGTTTATATTCTAAAAAATGGAGAAAACCATCTCTAGGAAATGATTACATAAACCCATTGATTTTATTTCATCCTTTAGTTATCATTAGGTGAGCTTATTGTGTTTATATGATCCATCACGATACCATTTAAGTAATTAATCTAGTATTTGTACAATTGGTAAATAGTTAAACCAAAAACAAAAACTCAGACCAAAAAATTATTCTTGAGTTAAAATCCCCCAGTAATTATAGTGAAATGATATGATTATAAATACCATACATGGTTACATGGAAATTATTTTTACATGGTTTATCCATGCACAATAATAAGGTGTGTATTAATCTAAAACAACATCCAATGTTTGTCTATGAGTCCCAAATTTTTAGACAATAAAAAATAGTTCTCTAATAACCTTTTATAATGAACTGACTAAAATCATATAAATTGAATCATAGTCTATTTTTCTAAAATTCATTAAGCACAAATCCACATATACTAGAGTCTAATGACTCACTAATACATTCTAGTACCTATGTGGGATACTATACACTCAGTATGACTATATATATTAACAAAATAATAACCCAATAAAAATACAATATCAAAGTAAGTGTAATGATTTAGATATAATAATCAACCATCGATAAAAAATAATCATCAATATTAAATATCAGTAATGTAAACATTATAATTATATAACATACATGAGGATTTATTGTAATACCACATCCTGAAAGACCACCCATAAAGCTGATTCTAATAAACACATGTGTTCAAGAACATGTTTTATGTTCTAAAGTCTACTAAAAAGTGGAAATAGTCGAGAAATATTTTTTATATACTATACTCTCAATACATTTACATATAATATTATAAAAATAACAAAATAATATTATAATATCTAATTAAGACATGAGATTATAACTAAATTTAAACCATTAATAACATATAACATACACAAGCTATAAGAATGTGTTCACAATTCAATAAAAAATTTACAAAATAGCGATCACCCACTAGGCTAATCAAATAATGAATATAAAATAAATATATACTATAGAAACAAACATAAATACTAAGTCCCTCTATCAACAAGCCTCAAAAAACTCCACCCAACTACTCTATCAAGTTCTCTCGTAAAACATTCTTCCTGAAATCTAGACAAAACATATGTACATGAACTATGGTTACCATAAAGAGTGGGAGAATATAAATATATAGAGGACCATCAACACATCCCATATATTCCTAGTCATAAACAATTTATACATATATTTTAAATTAAATCAAGCAACAACATACAATATATAAGTACACATGCTATGTCATTGTGTGCTCATTAGACAACCATGACACTAGACCATACCTTTTTTCTAAAAAATATGGTAATTTTTTATCTTATAATACTCCCTTACACATAACTGAAGATAGGGATTAATGACTAAGTATCAACCACTACACTCTCTCTCTAGTTAGGGAAATTTATCGAGTCTCATTCACATATCTTGTCTTGTTCAACTACACACTCACCCAGGGTGATGTTTCACACAATAAACAATATCAACTCTCATACCACCACCCTATCACATAGGATAATATATCAAAACATATCCCATACCATGTATCACACCTCCACCCTCTCACTCAAAGATAGGTCTCATAACATGTCTCTCGTCACATCTCATATATCTACACTCTCACTCTGAGTGAGATAATATTTCTACAAAGAAAAATGGTAAAATTATAAATATAAGAAGGAAAATGTATAAATATCCCATTATCTATCGAATATCTAGAAACACACCCATTGTTGGTTTTGGTTAGAGTGAAAGTGCAAGATTAGAGTGTACCCATCTTTAATATTTTTTATGATCAATGATTAATTCTGCGTCAATACGATGATAAACCCCAGTATCCACATAATTAAATCAATGATAAAAGGAAACATAGAGAACCTAGAACTGAGAATATTGGATTACCATATCTTATTTATAATTAATTAAATTAAATTATATAATTACCTCCAAGGAGATTCTTTCATTTTTGATTTGTTTGACCATGGGTATGAGGTGTAGTTTTATTACGATGTAGAATCCAAGGATTGGATTCCTCTATCAGTGATCCACATGGGATCTATGTATATTTAGATGTTTCCAAATGAGTCTTCATGTGCTAGTATGGAAGATCCTTTATCTTGCAATGTCTGTCTATCATCACCTTGAGAATCTCTTCCAAATCATTCTCCTATATCTGATGGAGGAGGATATCTATCGTTTTTTATAGTGTTCTTAGAGAGAGAACTATTCTCTAGGCTCGACAGCTTTTCTCCAAGGATGTTGTACACACAACCATTGGTTAGTTGGTGGAATGACCCCTTAGCTGAATAGAGAATATTAACAAAGGGTTAATTTAATTAACTAGGTGATAATGAGTAATTATCACAAGCTTCCTTACATATTTTATTATTCCATGTGAAACACCATGTCAAAAAATAACCGAAATGTTATTATTTCCATGACATGTTCTTAACATTCATATTTTATTTAAATATTATTTAATCAAATAATATTTAATATTATATATCACAGGACCCATAACTTGGTCTACCAATCCTCCTCAATATTTACTGGGTCTTGAATAATGAATATTTATTTTTTAAATAAATATAATTTCATTTTTCACCGATAAATAAATACTTTGTCCATAATCATTCTCTAAATTAACTAGTGCCGAAATAAATCTGATCTGACATACTTGAATAATTATTAATCCAAAAATAGGAATAATATTTATTCAACTTAATAAATATTAAATTTTTTGATGAGATACTGGCTAAACTTATTATGTGACCCTCTAGGACACTTTCTTATTAGCATTAGGAGGTCTTACCTAATGTCCAAGATTAATATCTAGTAATGTGTTAAGGAACCCAAGAGAAATAAATTTATGTTGAAAATACATGTCACCTCATATGAACTCTTACCATGTAATATAATCCTTTTGTCCCAATATCTCCAATCAGGCGGGTTGCATGCATGTGCCATCAACCCATGTGATCGATATATCATTCTTTAACTTCGAGGAATTGAATTTTCCTAGATAACACCATGGAAATGAATTTAGTTAAGCTATATGATTTCCATCAAAGGGCCTCATTTATCTACTTCCATATAAGTAAAAAATCATTTCTCGCATTATTCATTAATACAGTATAAATCGGGATTCACCCATCATATCCTACCTCTCCAGGAACATATATCATCATGGTTTTCATCAATACATCTATGTGTGTGATTCATAATACCCGTTAATAATAAGAATATTGTATAAGGATCAATAAACATGTCTGTAGATAGGAACATCCAATGAAACTTAATAATGTGTATTTCTTACTAGCGGGTCTTGTTCTCATAATATCCTCATGGATATTACCAATGGTGAAAACCATGATAAGGTGACTCAAACATTCATGAGTCCCCATCCTTGACATCTTGTTTCGTTTGTGTCTCTTTAAATGATATCATCCATACATTGAACATATATTGAAGAATAGTGTCATGGGACTTCTGGGTTCTCATCATAGCAGGGTTCTACAATGACCATTTAGTGTGAATTCTATTCTTAGGACATTATCACATACTATGTCACGCAAAAGAAAAATTATAATATGATAAGGAGTTTATTAATATTCATCCAATGAATATATTTTTATCATAAATTACAACGAAGTTTGATTCTAGGGAACCAACACTGAAAGACTCCCACTTTCACTAGATCCCATTACTAACCACCTTTAGTCCAATAGAACCACAAGATATTAATTCTTCTACAGAGATAGGCCTTTAGTCATGGTATCCTCTATGTTCTCTTATGTGGACACTCTTCTCACTTTAACCTCACCCTTTTTATAGAAATACCTCAGGGGGTAATAATTTCAGAGTATGTAATTGGTATACTAATGTGACCTTGGCACATATGAAAGAGCCACCACTGCAGGATTATCACAAGACAATGTAACGAGATTCTTACTACTAGGTACCACATCAAGTTCTTGTTAATGTTTGGAATCCAAATGGGTTCCTTGGATACATTATAAGCCAGAAATATATTCAAAATTTTTTGTTGAATCAGAGAAAACTAGATACTTTCAACTCTTCCAACTCACATCTCCTTTGTTGAGATAGAAAACATATACCGATTGTCATTTCAGATCATTTGGATTTATCTGAAAACCAGAATCTCCATACCCTCGATGACAAGAGCCTCGTCTCCTCCACACACTTGGAACATTTCCTTATTTCTTCTCATATACATAAGGATAGTCATGAAAGAATTCCAATGTTTTTCTCATGTATCTTCTTGATATTGGAATACCATGATCAGTGTATAGAAATCATCAAGTCTATTAAATAATATGCCATACATGAGATATCTTATCACTCAAGCGTATGGAATCTTACTCATCCTATCTTTCTCATGTAGTGTATGGGGACACATTTTCTTGGAAAGATGTATCCCATGTGACAAAAGAACTAATACCATCCAAGATTGTTCTATATTAATTCTCCTTATTATATGTTCAATGTATGTACTTTGACTTACTCCAAGCAGCCTATTGGATCTATAACAAATGATTTTGATCCCCATATTGTAGGCTTCTTCACATAAGTCCTTCATAGAGAAGCACTTGTTAAACTAATCCTTGAATGACTATGAGACTATTATTTAATTTCAAATAAGAAATATGTCATCAACATGCACTAGTAGGATAATGACCAAATTCCTATTAAATCACATGTAAACACATCAATCACATTCATTATTAAAGAAACCATATTATCCTTTGGCTTCCTCAAATTTAATGTTCCACAATCAGGATGCTTTATTTAATCCATAAATGGATCTCTGCAACTCCCATACAATTTTAGCATCACTTGGTGTAGCAAACCCTTTGGGTTGTGTCATATGGACATCTTCTAGAAGGTTCCCATTAAGGAATTCAGTTTTTAAATCCATTTTCTAAATCTCATAGTCATGGAAATCTACTATGTAAAATATGATTCTTATGTATTTAAACATTTAAAATGTTTAAAAGGATTCAACCTAGTCAATTCATTATTGATGTTTAAAACCATTACCCACTAGACTTGCTTTATAGGTACTTACTTGACCTTCCATGTCTGGTTTCTTATTGAATACCCATTTAATCCCAACAAGATTTTCATCAACGGGCACATCAACCAAAACCCAGACATGGTTATCATACATGGAATGCATCTCAAAATTCATAGATTTTATCCATAATTAAGCTTATGATCTCTCTACTTCTACCTTGTATTATATATTTTCATCATTTTCCCACAATAATGATTCAACATCCATAGTGACAACGAAATCATGTCCCTCTGGTTCCCATACCTCTCTTTTACAAAAACACACTACTTTTGTTTCTGGAACTGACTCCTCCATCGGGACATGTGGAACTTGTCCCTACACTGACTCCTATATATCCATAGCGTCAACATCATCGAAGACAATATTACTCCTACTATAATTTTTGAGGATCTTCTCTCTCTCAATAAAGATGGACTATCTAAAAATCATCACATTCTTGTATGAGGGGATGAATATACAGTATCCCTTTGTTTCCATGGGATACACTATAAAGATACACATCACTCCTTAGGGTTCTAGTTTGTTTCCTCGTAAATCCTTAACAAAAACCTTATAAACCCATACACATGTATGAGATAAAGTGGGTTTTTTCAACTCCATAGATCAAAGGGAATCCCATTTTCCACCTTATTTGGTACTTATGTATGTCGCAATTTGTAATAAATATCCCCAAATGGATAATGGAAGATCTACATGACTCATCATTGAACTTACCGTGTCCAACAACATATAGTTCCTCCTTTCACTAACACCATTACACTATGGTGTATAAGGTTGAGTGAGTTGAGATACAATCCTAGACTCCCATAAAAGAGTGATAAACTCTTGGTTAAGATATTCTCCACCTCGATTCGATTGGAGCATCATTATCGATATTCCATGATAATTTTGTACTTCATTTTTTAACTCCTCGAATTTCTCAATAGAATTGGACTTATACCTCATTAAGTAGATATTATCATATCTACTCAAGTAATCAATAAATGTAATGAATTATGAATATCCACCTCTAGATTCTACTAGAAATGGTCCACACAAATCAGTGTGTACCACTCTTAGATTTCTTGTGTCCCATTAACCATGTCCCCCAAATGGCGGTTTGGTCATTTTCCTTTGTAAAATATCATGAGACTTATCAAGTGTTTTTAGGTTGGAAGAGTCTAAATAGTCATCTCGACATAGTTTGTCAAGAGCTTCTCATTTACATGACCAAGGAAGAGATTCCACAACTAGGTGACGTATGGTTCATGTGAACTTGGTCAATTACCAATTTCCACCACTTGGTTCTTGTAATTTAATACTTACATACCTTTATTTAAATATACCATACCATAACATATGATGTCTTTATAAAATAAAAAATTCTGAACTTGAAAATAAATCCATCTATATCTAAACTTGATACAAAAATTATGTTCTTGGAACAATAGGTACATGATAATAGCCACATAAAACCAAAATCATTCTTGTCATCAATGTGATGTGGTAGTCACCAATGGAACGAGCATCACACCTTTCACCATTAGTAGCTTGCGGATCTACCTCTCCTCTAGAAATTTACTAGAATATACTTGGTTCCAATATTTGAATGTAGATGTGATCCCCACAAGATATACCTAATAACTAATGTGTATAAATGGAAATATTACACTCTATAACAAATTAACCATTTCATCCCCTACCTCTGGGTGCAGTTCCTTTTCCATTGGATGGAATTTCCAAATGAAAAGCATGCTACCTCATTTTCTTACCCTGCCTCTAGATCATATTCTTCTTGGCCAGAAGGTGCTCAGAGGCTTTATATCGTTTCTAAATCATATGCCTCTTTTCCTTGTCATTTATATTTCTATACACCATAAGGACTGTGGGTTTTTCAAACCCAATTTCTTTATCAACATGGAGAATCAGGGTAAGAATATCTGATAAAATCTTCTTATTATTTATCATATTATATTTACCAATAACATTAGGTAAGGTATTTGGATGCATTGATAGTGTGATATATGTATGCAACCCATATGTTAATTTAATCTGTAATATGTCTAGATTCTCAATATAGACAATAAAATTGACTAAATGTGGCCCAGCTAGCATAGACTCTCCAAGCATAGTAGTGAAAAAAGTGTTGGTGAACTCATATCTCTCATGTGTCACCTTCTATAATGGAGATCCCAAAGGTGAGACAACATAATATAAGAATCCATTTCATCAGGTTAATTCAAGATATCATTGGTTATGGATGATAGTATGGGGCACTGATCATCTGTAGCATCATTCAGATGACTCTCGTACATATAGAGTTACTCATCACTCACCTCATTTCCAGGAACAACTTGTAAAGTCTCTTCCAGCACATAATGTTTCCTCGCATGGTGAAGGATAACCCAAAATGTTCCTTTTATACTCTTCTTAATTTGTGTCAGTGATAAGGAATTCCTTTTTGAGTATGGATCTAAATGATATGTTTGATGTAAATTTTTATATTGCTTCTAAAAATAAGATGGACATAGTTTTAGTACATTATCTAAATAAATATAGAAAAATAAATAAATTGATATCTATTAGCATCCCACTATTTTTACAAAACCCAATATACCTCCCCATTTCCTTTGGAATATTTTATTGGTTAGAAATTCTACCATCAAGGATCAATATTTTTCTTCACATTACCCCTATGAGGGTTGGTCAAGTAGTATGAAAGGTTTTAGGTAGGAATTAAAAATTCCAAAATCATTCACTCATTGATCCTTGATCTATTGAGTGGAATCCCCAATCTTGAAATCCTTAATTTTGGATTTCCTCAATCTTTGCCTCTTAGTTGCACCAAGTCCTGCTAAGGAAGTCAACACTTGATGTAAAATAGGTTAAGTCATCCCAAAACCTCAAATTGTAATTCCCTAACAATTTAAATCACCCCAAATAGGGTTAGTGATGCACTTTTAACTATGCTTTTATTAAAACTGATGTAATGGAAGGATATACTGAATTAATGTTTAATTGAATTATTTTTATCCTTTATGTGTAAATTTCCATTTTTTATATTTTCACATGCTTGGTTGTATTATGTGGGGTATACTTGAGTGATTAAACATGTATAGATAATATTTATGAACTATACAATTTATTTTAGTTCTATCTTGTATGCTTATTAATTAATTAATATTTTGATTTCATCAATCATCCATAATGAATAACAATAAAACTGATAGAAATAGACAAATGGTATGATCACGAGCTTCACTATTGTTTAGTTTATCTAGAGGTTGAAAAACTAACTATTTCTTAGGGGAGAAACTCCTTGAAACGTGTATGGTTTGTGTTTACATATTCCCACATAACCACCTTTGTATCTCCTTTGATTGGTTTCACCTTAGCTCCTAACTTGAACTGCATCCACTATCATGGGATATCCATCCATTACATATGTTTTTAACTCAGATGTAGGTTAGGAGTAAAAGGGGGTTTACATAAAAGAAATCAGGGGCATTCAGGCCCTATATATTAACGAGGAGTAGGAACACATTCCAACAACTATAATTTGATAAATAAATTAAAGGGGAATCAATCACATACAAAGGTCTAGTCTAGATCATGACCAACCACATACATTCAACAAATTATGCATTTAATAAAACTTGAATTAAATTAATTAATCATTATTATTAAGATAAATTATTATCGAATCGATTAATCATTGTCTTTAATTAATCAATCCTTTTTAACTTAATCCTTTTATAAATTTCCTTGAGATTCTCATCCATAACCATGTAATTAAATTATACCTTTGAGGAAACCTAGTGAATACCCATCCAAAAATACCCAACATGTATTATACTAGTATAAAATTTATTAATTATAACATATAGCATAAATGTATAATTATAATTGTAATACAACCCATGCATGATGTGCATATATTTGAACATTATGAAAATGATAATTAAACACACACACACACACACACATATGTATATATATATAATGCATATCACGTGTCATGTCCTAGATTTATGCTCCCACGAAGGGACATGTCGCAAGTGTTACATAATATAAAATAAATTTTTAAATCTATGTAATCTAGAAAAATTTATTGGTGTGTAGATCAGACTACACGGCGTATACCCTCCCCGCTATTTATCCGAAGTACATACCTAGAGAAATGACATGTGGGGTGAAATTATGAAATATTCAGGGTACATGATGAGTCTAGTGGGCCATATGTTGGGTTGATTCCGCATTACACAATCACCAGTCAGGAAATCCATGTATGGGAAACATGACATGACCCTAACCCAAAGAGACTACATGTAGTGTCTAGTTGGACACATGGTGTGTAGTCTGGCTTACCATTCAGCAGTCTTTCCTGGTGAACACATTA
Organism: Viscum album; assembly: GCA_963277665.1. Classification (NCBI taxonomy): domain Eukaryota; kingdom Viridiplantae; phylum Streptophyta; class Magnoliopsida; order Santalales; family Viscaceae; genus Viscum; species Viscum album. The sequence goes on from OY728156.1 coordinate 1,978,635,550, forward strand.
TGTAAGAATTAACATCACCTTGTTCCATTAATACACACATCTTGAGTAATTTCCTAATTTTTCTGAGCCTGTTGAACACAACTAAACAGTGTTTAATCCGTATTAAACTGAGTGTGTGGCACATTACACGGTGTGTAATTAGGAATATACTATGTGTAATATCATGTTACCTGGAAAAAATCGGTGGTGCCTCTTGATGATATCCTTGATATAATTTTAATCCTATAATTATTTGTTTATGTTAGATCTTTATGAAACGATGAAGGATGAACATATATCAAAATTAAAATTACATGAATGATTAAACAAGAATTGAAAAACTAAATTATTAATGTTTAAATCATAAAAAAATTATTTAAATAATTATAAATTAAAATATAACCTCCCTATGATACCACTTTTTGGTTATGGGTGTAGTGGAAGAGTAGGATGGGCGTGTACCCAACTTTTTAAATTTTCAATATTGATGATTAATCAAGGAACATTATGATGTTCTATGCTAGTATTCACAAAATTGAATCAAATATAAATGAAAAACAAGAGAACTCGAAACAGAAAAGAGAGGATCAACATATTTTGTTTATAATTAATTTAATTAAATCAAATAGTTATCTCCAAGGTGATTCTTTCTTATTTGATGTTTTTTACCACAAGTGTAAGTTGCATCTTCGGTGTGATGTAGAATCCAAGGATAGATTTTATCTAGGAGTGATCCACACATATTCTATGTATCTCTAGATGCTGTCGAAGAAGTATCTAGGTGCTAGTACAGAAGAGCCTTTCTCTTGCAATGTCCACCTTTGATCACCTTGAGAATCACTTCCAAAGTGTTCTCCTAGATCTGGTAGAGGAGAATCTCTCTTGTTCATGAGATAGTTATTGGAGAGGGAAGAGTTATCTAGGATCAAGATGTTTTATCAATGAATGTTGTGCACATAACCATTGGTTAGTTGGTGGAATCAAACCTTTTGTAAATAGGAAATAATAACATAATGGGGAATTTAATTCACCAGTTAATAAAATATAATTTGAACAAGTGTCATTAATTATTTTATTATAACATTTAAATCCCCATGTCAAATAACAATAGAAATTCTATTCCTGACATGTGATTAACTGTCATGTTTTATTTAAATATTTTTTAACCAAATAAAATTGAATATTATTTCTCACTGAACCCATATCTTGGTCCTCCAATCCTCTTCAATATTTATTGAGCCCTGATTAATTAGTATTTATTTATTAAATAAATATAACTATATTATTCACTGATAAATAAATATTCCATCTACAATATATTATCTTGAATAACTGGTGATTAAATAAATTTTATCTAGCATACTTTAATTGTTATTAAACCACAATCAGGAATAATATTTATTCAACTTGTTAAATAATAAATTATTTTACTGAGATAATGGATAAACATAGTGTGTGTGACCCTCTAGGCATCTTTCTAATTGGAATTAGGTGGGATTTTCTAAATTATAATACTACTATCTAGAAATGGGTTAATGAAACCCAAGAGAAATAAGTTGATGTCATAAAAACATGTCACCTCATATGAAGACTTACTATTTAATATAATCTATTTTTCTGATATCTCCAATCAAGTGGGTTGCATTAAAGTGTTTTTAACACATGTTCTTGATTTCTCATTATTTGATTTCCCAGAATTGTACTTTCTTAGATAACACCATGTAAATGAATTTAGTTAGGCTATATAATTTCCATCAAAGTGAAAAAGATATTCACTTCTAAATAAGTGACAAATCCTTTATCACATTATGCATTAATGAAGTATTAATTTGGATGCACCCAAAATATCCTACCTTTACATGAACATATATAATCAAATTTATTGACAATACATCTAAGTGTGCGTGTCAAAATACCCATTAATAAAAATCATAAAGTCTAAGGACCAATAAAAACATCCAATGATAGGAACATCCAATGACACTTATGAATGTGGGTTTCCTACTGAAGGGTCTTGTAAATAATATCCTCTCAGACACCACCAAGGGTGCACACCATGAGAAAGTTATTCAATGTATCATGAATCCACACCTGTGACAGCCTGTATTATTTATGTCCATTCAAATGACATCATCTATCCACAGAACATATATATTCTAGAATAGTGTCATGTAAATTCGGAATTCTCATCATAGCAAGGATCTTCTAGGAACTTTTAGTGAGAGATCTATTCTTAGGAAATTATCACATATTATGTCACATAGATGAAGAATCATGATGTGATAAGAATTTTCTTAATATCCATCCAATAAATATAGTTTTATCATAAAGTACAATGAAATTGGTTTCTAGGGAACCATAATCCAACACCCATAACCCACCTAATTATTTATTGGAGGGTAGTACATACAACTCAACATCACCACCCAACCCAACCACATCATACCAATTAATAAACTTAATCTATACATTCAATATAGTCATGATGACCCCAGTTCCTTAGAAAAATTCCAATTCACAAGCCCATCCCATTCGTTATATATATACATAGAGTAACACTAACCCTTCTTTAAGAAAACCAACACCCCATGGGATATCAAGTAAACATATACCATCATCTATTCTCATCCTTTGTGCATTTATAATATAAAAACACGCCTCGAAGTGTGTCCCCAGTCACTAAGATACCCTCATAACTCTACACATGCATTGGGACCAGATACAGACTAACCAAACATCACATAATACACATATAATAACATCATTTTCAACACTACGAAATCCTCATGAGACTTCTCACTGTCTATCCACACTCACCTTAGTATCTATCCTACTCCATCATGGTCCAAACACTAAAGGAATCCTCATTAAATAATTCACATTTACTATGTTACATTAAGAATACCATAATAGATATTAATCCCTCGCACTAAAAAATCACAAGAATTATGCAATCCCAATGTCCAATTATGGATCACAGGACCTGTTCTCTCATCCTACACTTCTCAGTCGAGATGTTACAACCTTCTAACACTATAATTGTAGCCTTTCGCATTCAATTCACACATCCAAACAACAATAATGAATATTATCCTTGGTCAATCCATTGAATATTCCCTAACTCATGGACTATACCTCATTCTATGTTATCTCTCATTCATCATTTTTGTTAGGCCCCTATGTGGGTGTTTTAGAAATTTTAGATAATGCTCATATTTTTGGCATAGCTATCATGAATCTACCAATTCCCAAACCCATGGATGATACTCCCAATTCATATGGAATTGGATTGACATATGTGTATACCACAATTTGATACTCACTTATACTATCCATGAAACCTTCAATACAAATACAAAGGAAGAAAAATTCTAGTCCATACATACCCTCATATGATTAAGTATTAAAGGGACAACCAACTAATTAAATTGAGTTACACTCCTCAATCCCTACTCATAAAATACTTATCAAACCATGAGAAAAATTTTTCTCATACCATTAGCCCTATATCAAGAATAAATGACACAAAAATTAATTAAACATTATTATAATCAATTTATTAAATTAATCCAATGAGATATAATTTTGGAAACACATTGGGTGGGATGTAAATATTGGAACCCCATGAAATGACACATGACTAACCCCTAGCTTGCATCTAGAAATCATATGAACAAATACCTATGCTGAAAAATTAAATAAATGACCAATTTTTTTTAAAATTTATAAAATACCAAGAAATATATATCGGGTTTTGTATATCTATCCAAAAAATGATAAATTTGTGATGTTTTTACTATTTAAATTTCCTCAATCCTTTCACCATAATATACAAACATAGAAAGATGATTCCAACATGTTACTGTAGAGTCATCACCAAACCCCTATGTGTAATAGATTCAAATTAGAGAAGTTATAATAAGAATAGGACTAGATGAATATGAACATGTTTATATAGTTCTAACATGTTGAAACAATCCCAACCCAACCATCTATTATGTGGGATCCAAGGAGAATCCATGAGGGTGGATGAAAGAAGTTGAGTTACCCCAAACAGAATTTTCTAAGACCCCACTAAATTAAATAATGAAGGAGACCAACCATGAATTAATGGGTCTACCTTGGTAAAAAACAACACATAGGACCATCATTTACTAAGTTAGCAGCCACTAGGTGCCCATTATCCCTCTAAGAGATCCCCAGTTCTTTTGGTCTCATTGTGTACCTAGTGTACCCTTTCTAGGTTCTTGGTGGGAATTTAATTTAAGGAAGTAATTACACTATTTCATTGACCATCAAATTATTCCCCTTCAGCACCACCAATAAACCCAAATATATATAATAACCACTCTTAGAGATGTTCTATATAACAACCCGTATTTATAAAAAGAATTTATTCCAGGATTTTTGTTATAAAGACCCATATAATACAATAATGGAAAATCACAGGGAATAATTTATTTTTCAAATCAGATGAAAAAACCCATAACATTAAATAAAATAAAACATTTTTATTTAAAAATCCATAATGTGATCCTAGTTTACTTTGATCTCTTAATACATGATAAGATAAACTGGGGGTATGGAAAATAAACAGGTGAGCTATAAAGTCCATAAATATAATAAAAAAGAATAGAATTATGATATGTATTACTTGTTAGTAAATAGGTATATCATGAAAACATAAAGAGGTAATAATCATATATACTCACATTAAGGCATGGAATTTGAAAACCATAAAAAAAAATAATAGTATCATAGGAATGTGATATCATCATAAAACATAAAATCATAAGCATAATTTTATTAGAACCACCAGGAGGTCATAATAATTTGTTCTTAATCTAAACACCCATGAACTATACATGGTATCTCATGAGATGTAAACATCACCCAATGTATTGGAGTGAAATCCTATAACACCATTTATATGTGTAACATTATGTGTTCCATATTTAACAAAAAATATTATAAAGTATTTCATCATTTCAATCCCAAGAATATGTAATATCGTTTTTAGACATGATTTTCAATAATAAATAAATATAGTTTTATCTAGCTGAATACATATGAATGAAAATAGGGTATGGTATTCATAATATATTGGTATGTAATGGAAAAAAATGGTGTAAATTTATATGGTATAATAGGTGTACATAATAATTAACTAAAGGTCTTAATGAGAGGGAAGGGTTGTATATAATTAATAGGTAATAATTTGGATTGTAAGGGATGATTATGAACACATGATAAGATAACCACATGTAAATGTAAAAATTCATGTAAAAAAGCATGTTCTAATATCGAAAAGAGGAGGTAATGAACCCTTACCTTGAGAAGTTACCTCATAAATCATGGTAGGAGCTCCATAAATCATAGAAACTCATTAGAAGGTATCTATAGAAGAATAATGCAAGAAAATTTCTACTTGAAGGATATTTAGTAAAAATTAATTTAATGTTGGGTTTGGGTTTATAAAAAAATAGATGTGGGTGTTTATTAATTTCCTAACAAAAGAATTGGGTAGATGGATAATAAAAAATATAGAACCATTGGCATTATCATGGTTTTCATTTAAATTGTGATTCCCAATCAGGAGGGTTTTTTAAATATTTTACTAATTTTACAAACTAATTCCTTAAAATAATTTCTTTAATTATGATGAAGTGAGTCGCATTCCTAAATAATTTTTTAATATATCATAAAATAACCTTTTTTTGGAATTTTATGTATAGGGTAGTAAAAAGAATTAATATTAAAATAAATTTATTAATGAAAAAAACACAATTTTTATTCTAGAAAATAATTTATAAAATTTATTACACCACATTTAGTCAATTATGGTGTCATAATGCTAACTGTTTATTAACACCATATTAAATTTTTCCTATAAATTCAACTATCTCATAAAATTATGAAAAATTCACCACTGGATAATTTCCCACTATTTATTTCAAAAATTATATTCATATAATCAAAATAATAATCTAAATATGGTAATTTTAAATTTTAAATAAAAATTATTATTTACTAAAAAAATATGACATATTCAACTTTATGGTCCTTTTAAATTTACCAAAGACATTATAGTATTATATTATAATTTATATTTAAATTAAACATTATTTATAAGATTATAACATAAAAATATTATTTATTTTAATTTGTTGGATTTATCAGAAAAGTTTATTTTATATGAAATTATATATGTTCTAAAATTAAAAGTCTTTTTTATTTGTATCTGTAAATTTATTTAACAAATTTATCATATTTTTTTGTTTATTTTATTAAATAAAATAATAATGAAAATGGGATTGAATAAAACACTATTTAATTTATAAAAAATATACACCTTTATAATATAATCATCCAGATACATAACTCTTTATTACAATGGAATAAAACCTAATGGTAAGGTGTGTAATAGTGGTTCTGTCATGGGCTTTCTTAATTAACGTCGATCTAGGGGTGAACTATACTAACATGAATTTTTGACATAGGTAGTTTGGCTCAATCCTCGTTTGTTGAATATCTTCTTGGGATTGGTCATGTGTTAACCTAATGATGTTATGAACCTCCCATGATATAATAAATCACTATCATAAGGTGTGATTCTACTTGTTGAGGTCATCATTTTTCCATTATTCTTAAATTATTTATCTTAATTAGCCTTATTCAAATAACTATTTCATAAAATCTATATTACCATGTATCATAATTCCCAATGTTCATAAATGTTTTAGAAATACTATAAATACCTCTTATTTTATTCATTAATATATTAGTTCAATTTCAATAATTCTTCAATGCTCTTTATTTTTAAAATTAATATTACATTACTAACATATTTTTTTCTTATTATAGTGTTTTTCGAAAGTAAGATAATCATGGGTGATCAAGATGATCCAAATTTTATAATTATTGTTATTTATTTTTATTTTTATATTTATTTTACCACTATAATATTATGCATTTTACTATGTTTAATTATTATGTAAATATAATTTTTCAATTAATTAATGAAAATTTTATCATTGTGTTTTATACTATAATAAATTATAAATATGACGCACATAGGTAAATTCTATATGTATATTTAAGGGTTGTTAAATTCTTCTCATATTTTAAATTTCATCCTTAGGATTTCATTTCATACCCTAAAATGGTTGAGGGTTCTAGTGTTTCATCACGACTTTGGGTTCTTATATTGCCGTTTTAATCTTATTATTCTACCAAAATACTTTCACTCTGTGATATTTCTTGTTTCATTGATCAATTTAATTATAATCCAAGAAAATCACATGATACCCTTTATATGAAAGATCATTCTCATGTGAAACCACCTTTATATTTGGTACATGAGGGGGATCTAGTTTGTACTTTATCAAAAGGGATATGTGGAACACATCATGTACTTTATAAATGGTAAGTGAGAGTTCTATTAAATAGTCTAAATTTTTTATGTGATTAATAATCTTAAATGGGTATATGTATCTAGATAATAGATTCCAATTCTTCATAAATCTCATGACCATCTTCCATAGTTATATATGAATGAAACATTTTTCTACACCATCAAACTCCTGGTCTCCCTGATGATTGTCAACAAAGATTTTATTTTAAATATGTATTTGTTTAAAGTAATATAGAAATGGTCGCAACTTTTTATATCATCTCTTAGACAAGAAAATTTCATATCTTCTTAATTTTTCTAACTTTAACTAATCATGTTAAGGTAATGAACCTATTACCATAAAATTAATCAAAGGGTTATATTTGATTGCTATAATGGAAATTGTAGTAATTTGAGAACTCTAATGGAGGAAAGTGTTAATCCTATTTTCCTTGGAAATACATTAATCATGATATCATCAAATCATCCATAGTATCAATGTTTCTCTTATACTGATAATATGTCAAAGGGTGATAAGTAGTAATGAAAATCAACTCTATATCCAATTTTTGTTGAAGACATCTCAAAAACCTCAAGGTAATCCTCGAATATCAATCAGATATAATGCATAGTGGTACGACATGTAACCTTTAAACTTAAATTATATATATCATGAAAATTTGATCAAGATATAAATCATTCTTGATGATAATGAAATGAACTAACTTTGTAAGGTGATCTACTACAACAAAAATAGAGTTATAGAATTTAGATGTATTGGGGAGACTTATTATGAAATTTTTTATATTTCATTCTTCAATAAACTCTTTTTTTTAAAGATCCAATTATATACAATAATGTGTGATTAAATAACCTAATAATGATACATTTTATAGGAAAAATTATCACTTATGAACCTATTATAGAAATTATACTTTCTCAATTTCTTTAGAATATGGATCAAAAACTCTATATGTTCTTACAATTTTGGAGTATATGAAAATTTCATCTATAAAGACTACCCAAAATTTGTTAAGGTACTAGTTAAATACATTGCTGATGGAGTTTACTAATATTTATTGATAATTATAATTTTTCACAATTATAACTATTAACTTATAAAACTTGTACCTTGTTTAAGAAATAATCTAGGGAATGTCTTCCTTCATCACCTTTACTTTGAAATATTCTGAATTAATATTCTCATTAAAGAAATATTGGGATCCATGTTGCAGATCAAATAAGTCTCCAGTCCAAGGAAAAGGATAATTTTTCATTATCATGATATTATTAATTTTATTATAATTAATGCAGTGATACATTGATTCAACCTTCTTTTTAATGAACAGTACTAGTACACCCCATTGTGATGAAATTATATTCATAAATATATTTTATAGATTCTCTTATAGCTACTTATTTATTTATAATGATTTAATATTTACCATTCTCTATTGAGTATTGTATATCATCAAATATCAATTTATAAGTTCAATTGAGGGCTCAACATCCCAATTTTAAAGGAACAATAAGAAACTCTTCAGGGAATATGTCATCATATTCCATTACAATGGGAATGTCTTACAGAGTTATCTTACCCTTTTTCAAAATCATTTATTCTAGACATGCTTTTGAATAAATATATAATATAATTTCTAGATAATATTTTTCCAAATGAGATTTATTCTTTTCCTTAAACTTTTATATAATCATAGAATGAATTGGGATGTGGATATTGATTTACCTTTCATTAAAATGTATGTCGAGTCAATATAATAATATCCAAAACATTCATTGAATAATATTGAATTCCACTAAAGGGGTTATGAATTATTTTAATGAAATCAGTCCCACAAATATTAACTAGGAAGGTATTATAAAATTTAGATATAATAATTTACATATTTTTAGTTTTCACTCATAACTCATCTTTCATGTTTTTTGGTGGTGTTTGAATGATTGTACTAAAAATTTATGAGATAAGAAAATGTGTAGAACTAGAATCAAATATTACATTTTCTATTAAAGAATTTATAACTAGAAAATCATTCACCACTAGTTGATAGTATTCACTACAAAATTTCTAATAGAATAATATCACCCCTCTTTTCATGGCCTTGGTGGTTTCTATCATTTCTTATCTCCAAAAACCCTTTTGTTTAGGAAATGGTTTTTATAATGTCTGTATTCCTTACAGTGCAACCATTAGGACATAGGATTATTATTAATTAAATGTTATTTTATTCATCCAAATCAATGGGATATTTCTTCTCCATTAAATATTCATTAGCTACATTTCCATCCTCCCCAAACATCACTAATATTATTTGTCTATAAATGAAGTTTCTTGGATGCTTCATCCCAAACATTTGACAACTTCAAAGTTGGACTCTCTTGAAGCTATAAGAATCATTTTATGATCCTCTATATTTAAACTTTATACTCTAATTATTATATATAGTTCATGAGACAAATAAGTATCACTAAATATGGATTCATACTATGAAAACATTTAAAAGTTTTCTTCATATGGAATAATGGATTAATCCTTATTTTTCATAAGTCATAGGAATTCATTATACATTTAAATACAAAGAGTGTAGAGGAAGTAATTATAAAAAAATATCTTCTTGAATCAATTCCGTATATGGATTTAATTTCTTTATTAGGATTTTTATTACTGACTAGTGTCCAAAATTTTTCATCTTCTCCCTATGGGCGATAAAATTCTAGTATGAATTTCTCTTTCTTAGATCATTTGTGGATTAATAATATCTTCTCAATAGATCCATTCTATTTCAATTTAATTAAGAGATCGTAATATCTACTAAAATATAGATTCCATTTTTACATAAAATAATCAATCATATCTTTATATTTTATAATATAATGAAGCCATTCAATGTGATTCATTTTTTATCATGGCTTTAGGTAGTTGTGATAGAATTACCATAAATTTATCAACTCCAACTCCCATAATATTTTGTATTTCAATATGGACATCATTTAATTACCCATTGTACATGTCATTGAAAATATTCTTCTATTCGCCCACTATTTTATAAAATAAATAAATCTTTGGGGTGGGGATACATGATTTGAAAAGAAAAACTAAAAAATAAATAAATTATAAGGGATTTTATATATACCGTAACATATGAATCTTTATGTTTTAGTAGTTTATCCAAGGTATATTTCTTATTAATTTCGTTAACCTATTTGTATATTTAAATCCTTCATAATGTAATGTAAAGAGAATATGAATTATTAAATTAATATACCTAGGAAGTCTCTATACTAGAATTAAGTCTTAATCCCACTCAATATGCACTAATTGAAGATAGATTTTTTGATTAACCAGCCTTTTTAGGGTTATTACCGTTAGGTGCATCTATACCATATCCCCAACCCCATTCAAGTATCCAAAAATGGATCTAATGTCTAAGAAACCACATACACGATTATTTACCAAATTGTAGTAATTATTTCCCAAATTTAGACTAGTCCCAAAGGTTTTACTAATAAAAATTCAATCCTAAACCAAAAACAATTAACTAAAACATTTTTTGATACCAACTATTGCAACCCATATTTCTCATTCATTTTATTTTTTTCATTTTCACATAAATATCTATATAGTAAAATCCTAGAAAATTGATAGGACTAGTGTCATTGGTAAATTAGATACACAATCCATTAAAATAAAATAAAAAAACATAATTTACAACTTTATAATGTGATCCAATATCAAATAACATTAGGACATACAAATGTAAGGTGAAAGGCACAAATCCCAATAAAGGAATAATCAAATCAGAGCATGATAACAAATAATACATGTGAGTAAAGAGGCATATAATTATAACATAAATATATATGAATTATACATATTCAAATAAACCAATGGCATGAGAAAATGACAAAAAAAATTATGTTGTCATAGGACTGTGGAGACATTAATAAATGTGAAATCATAAGAATAAGTCAATGATAACCTTAAAGTATTCATAACTTATTATTTTTAGTAAAAACACTAGTTCACCATACATGGTATATCATTATATTTAACATTATATAATTCAATGGAGTGCTATTATAGAACACCATTCTTGTGTATAACCATATGTGTGTCATATCGACCATATAATCTAGTGAAATATTTCATCACTTCAATCCCATGAGTATGTCATGTGATTTCCATGCATGGAGGTATCCAATAAAATAATTATATTAATATATAATTGAATACAAATGAATGATAAATTGATCTGATATTCAAAACATAAGGGTATGACACGGGGGATCAAGGCATAATTTAGGTGGTATAAAAGGTGTACATAAAATTTCAAGGAATAGATTAATGGGATATAAAGTTAGTATCTAATGAATATGGAATATTTGGAATAGTAAAAGGTGATTATAAAAACATAAAAACATAAAAATTATAATTAAAAACTCTTATAAAAATTTTATTTTTTCGAATAGTGTAGGGAGAGAACCCTTTCCTTGAGAAGTTTCTTCTTAGTGATTGGGAGGAGCTCCTTGGAACCATAGAAACTAATTATAAGTGATATAAAAAAGGAAAATGTTATAAATAATTCTTTAAGACTTTTTAGTTAAGAATAGTGGGAGAACGGGTTGTTATTTATAGAAATATAGAATATATATTTTATTAATTTCCAAACCTAGTCCTTAGACTGGTAATTATTAAAAAATACCAAACCATTGTACTTATCATGGTTTTCCGAATGTATTTTCCATATATTATAGGGTTTTAATATTATATTATCTTATGAACCAAATTTATTTAAATAATTTAATTAATGATGTTGAAGTGGGTCATTATCATAAATAATTATTTTCAAAATATTAAAATATCCTTTAATTTTTTTGGAAGGTTCATTATAGGATTAGAATATAATATAATCACATTTAAATAAATTATATCAATTAAAATAATTACTTATAGTCTAAAAATAATTTATAACATTTTTCACATAAATTTTAGATTAATATGATGTTATATTACGGACTTTATATTCATACCATATTTAATTTTTACCCAAATAATCAATTTTTCTTGAAAATTATGAAAGAATCACCATTGGATAATTTTTACTTGATGATTTCAAAAATGAAATTTGTTTTATTAAAATAAATTTTATATATTTATGAGTATTTTTACATTTAAATTAAAATTCTAATTTGTTGACAAATAACAAATTTTAAAACAAATCAACTTTCAATCCCTTATAAAAACTACAAGGGACATTATAAAATACATTCATCATTTATATTTAAACAAATAGAGTTTTATAAGACTATTTCATAAAAATAATATTTATATAAAATTCTTTAATTTGTCCTAAAATTTAATTTTAATTGAAATATTATATTTTCAAAATGTTAAATTCTCTTTTCCTTGTATCTAAAAATAAATTTACCATGTTCATCCTATGCTCATTTGTATTTTATTAAATAAAATAATAATAATTATTATGTTGAGAAATAACTATTTCATTTATAATAAAATTATACCATTATAATTCTAAATTCAAGATACATATCCCTCTTTTACAGAGTCATACTCTATAAATCACAATATTTTTATTATATATTTACTTTATAAAAAAATTCTTTTTTCGATAGCTTGTGATACATGAAACCTTAACTCTAAATTAATTACAATATAATATATCATCATAACCTTGTTACTAAATTTTCTATTATGAATATTAATAAATAAATTATAAAAATTAAATGGTTTAAATATGTATAATATAAATTTATTGGTTATTAATTTATTTGAAATAAAAATAAAAAACATTTGAAAGTAAAATAATTGTGTTTCTTAAAAACTATTTTTAAATACACAGTCTGTTGTTGTATTAATATATAAAATTAATCACTATTAGTTTATTATTTAAACTAAATTTTTGTATTATATATTTTATCAAATTTTTATCAATTATCTAATATTTTTTATTTGCATGAGATAACAATAAATCCAGTTTTATGCTTAAAACAATATTTTTTCTGAAAAATGTTTTGTTGGGTTTGACAGACATATTTTTAATTTTTTTTATAAATTTATAAAAACAATTGATAATATAATCATAATTTCTTATGTATAGATTTATAAATTATCTAATAGTGAATATTTTACAATTTATAGAAAAGAATAATTTTTATAAGGATATAAAAAAATATATATTTTTATTAAACAAATTATTTTATTTAAAGGATTTATAAAGATAAATTTTGTTTTAAAATGGATTTAAAAGAAAAATTAGTTTAATTATATTATTAATAATCTAATTTATTTCATTAAAACAATTTTTATGTTGAAAGTTTATATAAAATCTTTTTATACTTAGAAAAATGTTTTCTTTGGAAAACAGATTTCTTTCACATTTGTGAGTTTAGTTTTATGTTAATTTCTTTAACTAATATGAATTAAATTTTATAAAATTGAATAAATATTTGGAATTATAGAAATTTAAATTAGGTAATATGGTAAACATAATTTTTTTACATAATAAATTCTAAAAACCGTAAAAAAACTCACCTCGGTTACGGTTAAAGTGGGTTTATTGGTGGGTTAAACTAATCATATTTGGAATAAAATGAAGTAATTTTTTTAAAATTAAATTTTTTTCTAAATATATAGACCCCATATTGTCTAGTATTTAAAAAATACTATAATATGGATCCTTATGGTCGTTAGTATTCATTAATATTTTTTATTCTTCTCAAAAATTCGAAGTGTTCCCTCTCCCCCACTTATAAATGGACAACCACTATCCTCTTCTATCTTCACATTAAGATCCATTTGGGACAATAAGTACATAACCAAATACATCCCTTAAATCTATCACTATAACCTAGAGTCCCTTCTTTATCATAAAACTATCCAAGTAAGGATTTAGGTATAAATCTAAAGAGGTTGTCTGAAGAAGTTGTATAGTTCATAACCATTCATTTTTTCTTTCTCTATTATTATACCTCCTTAAAAAATTATCAAAAAGATTATTAAATAGTAAAACCATCATATTTAATATACTTATATGTTATTATTTTAATATAATAAACTATATCCACTTCCTCTTTCATAAAATGGTAAAAAAAACTCATCGATCATGTGTACGGCAGACTACCGTCGCACGAACTGATGTATATTTTTTTCATCACCTCCTCTCATGGATATATATAAATATGTTTTCAATTTATATATATGATACTAATTACATAATTATAATTCTATATAACTATATCATATCTACCTTATTACCTTTAAATCTATTGTAAAATTATGATGTCACTCATGCGTATATGTGGACTCCCACATCCATGAATCTACGTGATTTATTTTTCATTTCCATTTTAATGTTATAGTAAAAATAATTGATTTTATGAATATATATTATTTATATGATATAATAATAATATATAAATGTGAATTATTATTTACCTTTATTTCATTCCATCTTTCAAAAAATACAGACAATATTCATGCGTCTGTAGGGCCTACGATCTTCATGAATGGTGTAATTCATTACTCAATATATAGAATTTATTGATGAATCTAAATATGTACATAATTAATATTTATGATACCATTAATAAAATTATGAATATTATATATCCATGATGAATTTTCAATGGCCAAAATTTAGGTACAAAAATATACAAGAAAAAAGAAGTTGTTATCACTATAAAGAGTAGTTTTAATAAATAATTTTTAATAAATGGGTGATAAAAGGTTATAAGTAATAATATTTGTTTTTTTATATAAATATGGTTTTTAAATATATTTATAATTAGTCTATATTTTCTATACATTATAATTTATGATGTAAAAAGGATGACAGGCCAGAGGTATGTGTTTTATCTTATAATCTCATTATTTTACTTGGATTGTTTGTGAATAGCTTTATGATAATAACATTTCATGATATACCTCTCAATAATCCCAAAATTTTATTCTAATTTATTTTGGTATAATACATTTATTTCATTCAGTTCCCTCTTTTTGGGTACTCAACATAACAAAATAATGGTTTTTGGGAAAACTGACATCATTTCTCTCTTCGATTAAAAATAATTTCTATTTCATGTCCATGTTTTCAAAAAAAATTAAATAATGTTTTTAATATTATACAATTATTATTTAATGTTTTTTTAAACATGTTTTAATTGTTTTAAAATGTTTTAACTGAATTTTCTTTCTATTTTCTGGATGATGTACTACATACTTTTTTAGAAAAAAATTATGAATGCAATGTTTTTTAAATTATACAACTTAAAAGGAATATTCATCCATTAGGAAAAATATATGTTTTTAAAATTCCATTAAATTTTTTCAATTTTCAATTCAATGAAAAAAATATTTTTAATTATTTTGAATTTTTTAGATTTTAAATGTGTGGTTCCAAATAAAAATTGTTGTTTTCCTCGAGAAATGTTCCAATTAATCTTTAGAACACATTTTTCATCTATGATGACATGTTATAAGGTTATATAAGTTTTACTATAGATATTATCCAATGATACCATCATAATTATTTATTTGGATATTTTATTATTATGATGATAATATTTTTCTGAAACTAGTACCTTTTCATGGCTTATAATATGATGAATTAATGAAATATTTATGAAAACCATTTATTTTATAGGTGTTATACTAAGATTAAATGTTTATAAAACCCATTTCATTATTATATTTTATGATATGATGAATGTTTTATGATATTTTGGAACAAAAATGTATTATTATCATTATGTGATTTGTTGGATTAGAATTATACATCCCTCCAATATAATTAGTAAAAAATAATGTCTTATGAGATATAAATGAATAGAATAGGGAATGAACCCATTTTAGAAAGAGAATCTATACACTATAATAATATTGGGAGTGAACCTTCAATAATATGTTTGTTTGGGGACTGAACCAAATCAACTATGGTAGTCTAAGTAGGTAGATTTAACTAATAACGACATGATTTACTATGATTATGTGTGATAACATAACTTATGTATTCTTCTAATGTTAGGATAAATAGCTCATTCTATTTGTATTAAATTATGATTCTGTAATATGAACTGCCAATATTTATTTTGTGAATCATGATTATTTTAAATGATATAAATGGCATGGTTTTCAAATGTAATACTCATATTTACAAACCCTTATTTTCATATTATATTCAAAAGATCATTGTTATCTCCCTCGTTTACCCTTATCCAGAGTTTTAGGTCAACCTTAATTATAACGACCCATACTTTACATACATTTTTATTACTTCAAAATTGAAGCACACTTATTACAACATATAACAAAACCATGAAAGGACCGTATAGGTATAGTGTCTTTAGAAACTGAGAAATATAAACAACTAGTTCATAAAGAATATACATTGTCTCTTGTTTATTTCATCATATCTAGAGTCCATTTTGGCATATCTTACATAAAAACCTTCTTCTTGACCTGGGGAAAGAAAACATACAAAAGGGTGAGCTCAAATGCTCAGTAAGGGTAAAAAAAGGAAATATCATATTTATAAGAACATAGCATTTTGAAAATCTTAACCTACAAAAGAGATCATAATATCATAACATGGGATAAATCATGGTTGTGAAATGTAATCCACATAATCATTACATAAAACATGAAACTTTGGGGAATACACACATAATCATATATAATCATTTCTTTGTAATCAAGACTCATTGCCAAGACTATCTTAGCGGACAAAGTCCATTTCTGAACCGAGTTCACTCCTCGTTTCAGTCTAGTTTCACTAAACCGGATTAACCTGTCGTTCTAGCCATATCTATCTCATGAGATATAAATCTTTATCCAATTAATTGGAGGGATATATATGTCCCACTCATCTCATAATGATACCATTCTTATGTGTGCCGCAAGATCATAAATCATATATCATAGCATAACCCATGTAATAAAAATGGGATTATTAAACTTTATGACATCATAACATAATCCATGTAATATAAAAGGACATCATAAAATTAATTCCATCATAACATAATCAAATCAATGTAAATATAGGGATAGAAATAGAACCCTATATTATCTTAGATGGAAACTAATTCTGATAAAACACTTGAACTCCATTCTTGAGGAAAATATCATTTCTACTTCAAAAACATTTTTCATTTCATAACATGTCATACAATTTTAAACTAATTGAATTTGATTAAAAAAACATTAAAACATCTTAAGGACGTTTCAGGGAAATAGTGTTCTAAAAATCCATTCATGCCGTATAATTTAAAAAAACATTGCTCTCATACTTTGGCCGGAAAAGTCAAAAAGTTCCTCGTATGAAAAACAACAAAAGATTCCTTTCATATCTTTTACTAAAAACTCACCAAAGGGTAAAATTGGATTTAAAAAATTGTAGGTGGATATAAATAATATTACATATTGATGAAACATGGATATGGATGATAAATATGCTCCAGTAATTACCAAAGTATAAACAATCTCGGATAAAAAATGAGATTGTGATATTTTCCCTTACCTTAGGTCCGATATGCTTTGTACGTGTCTGAACCTCCTGTATAATGATTTAAATAATGTAATTTACTTATTCCATAATCATACTAATTTTTATGATATCATATATGGTCATATTCTTAGCTTCTTATTTAGTAATATTTCATTGCTACTTGTTATTCGGGTGTTTATTGCTTTATGTTCTTATGTGTGTTTTGTTGAATAAATTCTTATTCTTCTTTTTAGGATATAGATACCTCATTTAAAGAATGGTATTAGAGTAATATATATCATATTTACTCATTAAATTCATTTATATAATCATTATTCAATGAAGATCATGTAGAACGAGTCGCATCACATCGTGAAGATGGTAGGCCGTATGTACGCATGAGCGATGATATCATTCCCATGATCATGGAATTGTATTGAAGTGTATGTATATTATTTCATAATAAATATCACTTTAAAATAATCATATATAGTTATTATTTACACCATTATACCCATCCATGTAAGGTGGTGGTGGAAAATAGATTACACCACGGCGTGGAGACGATATTCCGTACGTACGCACGCGTAGTGATTTAATTTTCCATGGGATGGATAAAAGGTGAAATAGGTTGTTTAATATTTATAATAACATATAAGTATATGAGTGATACTTATGTTATTTCTTTATAATGAAACAACTAAAGACGAACAAGTATAAGAAGAAATAAATTTGAAATAATTGGTAACCGATATTACCTCTTCTTCGACACGCCTCTTTGAAATTTCCTCTTAGGGAACTAAGATTGGTCTTTGAAGAGGTCTAGGACCTCTAGGATGTTTATAGGGAACTAGATAAGAGAAATTTTTAGGTTTTGGCCGAGCTTGAAGGCTCAAAGTGGTGTGAGGAGGAGATGGAGGAGGTGCCCTTTTATAAGGGAGGAGAGGGGCACCATTGGAATTATAAGAAATATTAATTTGTAATAAATTCCAACCCCACTTAAAATCCTAAAAAAAATGACTCAAATAATAATCTTATATTATATAGGTTTGTAATATAATAATCCAATAAAATTTAGACAAGTTGGGAATCATTATCAACATGATTTGTCCTTATATAATCTATTTAATTTTATTTGTGGTAATAATATTATAAATTTTAAATCATTATAAATAATTTCTTATATGTTGTGAATTGTCTATAATTGTATACTTTATTACATTTTAGAACATATAAATTTTAATTTACAATTTTTAAATATTTTTTTGATTTTTAAACAATTTTATAATATGTAATTTCTATAAATTAACAATAGTGTCAATTTTGACACTATTTAATTATTTGAGTATAAATAAAATATATACAGAAGATATGTTCAAAGTAAAATATTTAATAGATTCATAACATGTCATTTGTATCTTGAAAATTAGGGGAGCACATTATACAGTTCATATAATATTTATTTTAATACTTTTAAAATCATTTTTTTGATATTTCACTCAATAAAATAATTTCAACATCACTATTGTGTCATAATTAATGATAATTATTTAATCCCTAAAAATTATAAATAAATTCATATGATGTAGATAATTTTGTTATATTTCTGGATACAATTCATTTTCGAAGATTCAATAATTTTATCACTAAATTTTAAATTATTATACTTATAAGATTTTTGAGAGTGACATGTTGTCACTTTCTTTTGTTTTAATAATAATTATATTATTTCATGGTCAAAAGTCCATGAAATGAATCTAGTCCGAACCCTAGGTGATATGGGTTGACTTTTATTCATCCAATTGGATTTTGGAAAGTGCTAGGGTTATTTTATAATCTTATATTTACCCATAATTACCTGATTTACCTTTAACTGCAATAAATAAAAATTACCGCAGTTACTATTCACAATCTCAAAAAAATAAAAGTAACCTATTAATATAATTTGGACCCACTGAATCCAAATATGGAATCCATTTTTAAAAATTCAAAACACATAAGATTTAGTAATTAATTTAAAATTAATCCCGTTGTTAAGCAAACGGGTTTTTAAAAGTTAAAATATTTCCAAAGATTGAAATGTTTTTACCTATGAAATTAATGTAAAATTAATGCTAATGAAATAAGTTATCTTAAATGGTAAAAATATAATCTATTTATACTTTAAAACCATTAAATTTTATAATTTAACCATATTAATTATTGCGATGAAAAAAAGTTGTTTTTAATTAAAATATAGTGTGTTTTTACTATTCATTAAAATATGAAAGTTATCAGAATAATATGAAAAATTTATACAAAGTGAATTTTTATATCCTGATTCCAAAGAAGAATTTTATTTTTTCAAATTTAACTTATAAACATGTCGAAACTAGAATTAAAGTGGGTGCGCCATCAAAAGGCGGAAAAACTGTATTTTTTTGAAAAATACTTATTTTACACACAAAAAAATTATTTTCTTCTCATACCATGTTCTAGAAAATATATAAGATGAATAATAATTTTATAAAATTAAAAATTCAGTTAATAGTATTCTTAACATCTCGTTTATAATATTATAATAATATATCGTTGTTTAGTGAAACTCGGTATTGCGTACTACACACGCTACAGAGGAAGGTCGTGATTGCGTGTAACGCAAGCCAAGCTAGTGTTGTGTGCCGTGAAAGATTCCTTTGATGTTGCGTATAATGTAAGACATAAAAAAATATACTTCTCATAAAATATCAGGGTGTTATATATATTATGTTTCATTTCCCCATGTTATAAATTATTGTATTAATTATGATATGTCTATGAAGGGAGATTGTTATGAATAAATAAGTGGTAGATAATGAAGTTTATTTATTAACCAGTTATTTATGTTTCCTAGTTTCCAAATAAACAAGACCAATATTATTCTAGCATATATATTTATGTTATCTAATGAATATTCATTTAATAAGATGTAATATCTATGTAATGAATGTATGGGAAACTATATTATTTGTCCCCTTACAAGGCCTCTACATATATTGAATGGGTATGAAATACTTGTAAAAGTTTTTGAATATAGAAGATAGGGAAATCATGTAATAATATAAATTTTTGTAAAATTCAAATGGAAAATGCTAAAGGTATGATAAACTCCCTTATATGATTTTGTATTAATAATTTTTTTCTCATACAACACCCATGAAAATTAATTTTTAATAATTGTGGCTTGTGGGTTATCAATTATTTGTTAAAAAAATTACATATTCTTCTCATTATTATCAAAAATATTCTAAATGTTAGCTAAATCAATAAAATTAAATATATGGAGATTAATGGATATTTTATCTCTATAAACTTATAATGAAATAATTCTATTTTAAGAATAACTCATTTAAATATTACTTAATATAGTTATTACTCTATGTTTAATGACTCTTTCAGTAATTATAATATTTATATGGGTAGAAGTGGACATTCCATCTTCTCTTCAAACTAGTGCTCTTTGATTCCTCATTTTTCAAAACAATATACGGCAAATAAAAATCCTTATGATTTTTTAATTACCTCATAAGGGAGGTCAGTAAAAAACTAATTTCAATAAAATAAAATAAATAAAATATCAAAGTAATTGTGTCTCTAATAATGATATCAGTCTTTAATTCCACATCAAATTCAAATTCCATTGGTAAAAAAAATCCAAAGAGAACAATGGTTGGGGTTCTTCTTCTAACTATTCATCCACCATAACTATTGAGATTATTAGTGGTTTAACTTTATGTTCATATTTCATTACCTCACGATGTTATTTTTTTTCTAATAAACTATTTAAATGTGTATGTAACTTTATTAATCAATGTATTTGGTTCATTCATGTTCACAGGTTATTCCTCATTTTCTTCTTTTACTTGTGGGCATAATTTTTTTTCAACATTTATATTTTGATGAAATTATTTTTTCAGGAATTTTATATCATCATTCCATTATTAATATGTATAAAAATAGTAATTCATTTTGAGATTAATGAAATAATGTATTTTCTCAACCTAGTAAGAAATGAAATAAATAAGGATGGAAAAAAAGTAATGCAAAAAATACTAATTATAGAGGTGTATGAGAGAGTAACTACTTGACCTAAATTCAAGGAAATGGTTTCAATGAATTTAAGATTGTCATTTTATTTCTTACAAAATTTTTAAATCATATAATATATCCTAGTGGATGACCATGTTCATCTCTCAAGTAGTTAGTTCCAGAGACTCATTGTACTCTCAATTATAATTCATTTAAAAATATTTTTCTATGTTTAGAAAAAAAGACTGAAATAGGTGTTGTTTTTTGGCCTTTTGATTTTATGAAATGAAATAGAATTTATTGTAAAAACATTAAATAAGTTATCAACAAATAAGAACATACCTAGGGTGAATTATAGTGCACTATATCATTATTTACAATTTTTTTAATCAGAAAATCCAATTAAATGATTTAATACCATGTACTAAATCATTATCCACTACTCTATTTTGTATGAAATTAAAAACTCATTTTAGGACCCCGTCAAATAAAATTAACTCACTACTTTATGTTCTTTAGTGAAAGGATTCACTATCAATTATAGTATATTAGAGTTTCAATCACAGTGCCCTCCTATCACCACCACTAAAGCATAGGACCAATAAAAATGTTTAAAGAGATGGAATAATGAAATTAAATAAATCCTATTATTAACCCTCTCATACAACCCAAAATGTGTATCCACAAATTTGTTTCATCATAAGTATTTCATAGTGATCTAAAAATACAAATAAATTTTTTAATAAGATAATGAAAAAATATATCTGACCAATAAATTGAATAAAATATAATTAATTACAGAAAATAAATGAGATTAATTACATAATGAAACATAGGTTTAAGGTACAGTATAGAGTTATATTTAATAGAAATGTGGGAACATATTTATAAAAATCAACACCTTATAATCTATACACCATTAGTATCTGACACATGACCACCCATGATCTCTTCTTATGATCTTCTAGACAAGTCCGGTTCAAGGTGTAAGGATCTATTCAATGAGCTCATCTCAAATCTACCCCTTCATTCAATCCTTCCTAGGATAATTTTCCTTCTTCATCTGCTAAATTTTCACTACATTTATACATTATAGGAACACATACTAATTTGGTTTAACTAGTGAAAGCATGGTTTATTTATATTTTCCATTTTTTAGTATTTATATTTTATTTCTATAATGAAGATGACATTTATGCATATCACTGTGATATGAGTTTGATATGTACTTGAAAAAAATTAGAGTATAGAAGTTTCTTTGTGTAGATACCCTTGTGATAGAATTACCCACACATATAGTAGAATATTCCGTAAATACCATTATATATATCCTAACCATTACCTATCTCCAACTCATTGGTATGAGTTATTCCTTTACATAGCCTTGTAATTATACCAACTACCCTTATAGATCATGTTGGATGACTCTTATCTAGACATAGGAGTCAACATTTACGTTTATAAATTATGGTTTGACCTTTAAATAGACTAATTAATTCACTAATACAGTAATTTAGGCATTAATCATGTGAAAATACCATTATAGAGAATCGTGGGATATGGATACCATGACATATTGTCTATAGTACCATTAAGTAGAATTTTGAACCATGTCAGTAACTCTATATAAATGTGGATTGTTGGGGTTCCAATATGAAGTTATTTTAGATGATGGAATACCATTATGCAGCACATTGGTTGTGAAGGAAATTTGGAAATGTCTTGAAGTCTTATGACCAGGAGGGATTACAAAGATAGGGTATGTTATTAAAACTGTTTAAAGTCTTAAAAAGGACTAAGTATGTCTTATGTTTTATAATACCTCATTCCTTTTTCAATTATTATCCAAAATTTTATTCACATGAAGCCTAGGGAATTCATAAGTTTTATCCTTTATAAATTCATACAAATCAGTCATTCTCCATTTTTACTCTAACCTTCATAAATGAAAATAGAATCACAACATAGGCTTTTCAAAATAAAATTATAATAATTTTAAAAAATATTATCCAAATTAATGGGACCTTAAATATTTTAATTCCAAAATTTAGAATCATGGTATTTTTTCATTCAATAAAAAAATTTATAAAACTACTAAAACCACAGTTTTAAAATACTAATTACTAAAGTATAGATTTACAAAAGTTAAAAAATTGAAAAATTAACTCATGTTTTATATAAGTTTTTGGGATTAACTTATAATGAAATGAAATAAAAAATATAGGAACTATTAGATCTCATCAATGATCAACATCATGAATTAAATGACTTGTAAATGAAATATTGAACCCCTAATAATTTTCAATATATTAATAGACATTATTACTTACTTAAACATTTTTATTACTTTTCATAACCTCTTATCACACCCATTGAGTCATCAATAATGATTATTAACCACCTTTTATGGTTAAGTAACTCTCCCTGTTTGGTAACTCAAGATCAAATAATTTGAAATATCATCATTCTAATCTTAATTTTTATGTATAATAATATTATTATAACTTGGAAAAATCTAAAAAACCAAAAAACATGATTTATAAATTCTTTTCCTAATATGTTTCTTATATTAACTAATCCTATATATAGTAAATCAAAGTAATAATTAACATAAATACATTATTTTGACAATGTAATATTATTATTATTATAAAAATTTTCGAACTAATTTATCATAAAATTATAAATAAAAAATAAAAAAATCAGAATATCACACAAAATTGGATCTATTGATTCAAAGATGTAACAAAAAGTCTAATAAAATTTTTGGTTCCCTAATTGGCCTATTTATCCACCCACAATCACTCCCCAAGATCTCCTCTATTCCAGGGGTTCCACGTGGTAGCCTTACGATACATCCACATATTCTAACCATTTTATTATCCATACATTATTTTTAGTTCTTTGATTATGTAATATAATATCCATTATTAACTGACAACACATTCCATAGTGTGCCACTCTCCCTCTCCCATAGACATCCCATCATCTAATAATATTGTCATGATCAACATGGTATACATCACATTGAGGACTAACCACATCCTCCTCTTGAGGTATGTACCAATAAATCCACCATCTGACCATTAAATCAAAATTCCCATGTTTAGTAGATCATTCACTATAGAATCTTACCTTTGTGTTCATATAGGGTTAATGGGTCTCATCTATCACCATCTGATCAGTTGGTCTGATGAAAGTCATAGAACCTATATTTATACATTCCCAAGGAAAAATTAGTACACATAAATAAATTTGATCAAAAATTGGATAGATATAAATTCTCTAACCACCTCACTATTTTCTTCAATACATATCCAGAAACTAGGGTAGATTTATACAAAGATAAAGTCTCCATTTTCTTCCAAATATCAATAATAGTTTTGTATCTAGGTAAGTATCACAAAAACAAAAGTTCTATATTTGGAATCAATATTTAAGGAATCTAAATTACATATAAAATTTATATTTCTATATAATTTCTCACTAAAATATATTTCATTACATTTCTCATATTTATTCCAAATCAGTTCCATTAGATCCATATTTCTCAACTAATAGTATATGTTCATATAGTTAATCATTTATAGATTTTATAGTACATCAAAATTGTGTAAATATAATAATAACTCAATTATATATTAAAATTATTTCTCTAAATTTAAAAAATTATAAGTAAATGGGTATTTTAAAATATATATAATTACATAATAAAATATTACTTCGCGATTATTGGGTTTAATCCAATGAATTTTATAGAGAAATATTTCAAATCCATTATTTTATCTAGAGTAACATAAAATATTTTTATAATATTTTGATAAAATATAGTCTACTATGTTCATATTGATTATAAAAATAACATAAAACAAATTTATTAAGAAATTAATTTGTTCCCATCATGATGGTGATGATATAATTTCAGAGTTAAAAATTGTTTTAAAATTTCAATATAAACTGTACATTTTTTATGATGATGCTACCATTATTTGATCTATAGGGTAGATCCTCTATTATATGGGAGACCTACAGAACCATAACCTCTTCTATCTTACCCTTGATCCCACAAAAATATGAATATAATAAGAATAATTAGGGTTAAATTGTAAATATATAATTACTATATATTTTTAATAAAAAAACATTCCATTGACTTTGTAACAACTTCATATCACCCTAAAATTATAAAATAGCTTCCCTGGGGTAAAAATCACAACCTAAAATAAATGGTTTAGTATGTTTTTCAATATGAATCCTTAAATAATATTAATTTACTATTTCACACTTGTTAATAAAAAATTAAATGTTTCTTACAAAAATGTTGGTGGTGATCAATTTCATTAGTAATGAACAAAATTTAAATTTGAAAAGGTGCTATTAAATTAAAAAACAATAAAACAATCCTCAAGTACTAATAAAAAAGAAAAACTTACTTTTTTAGAAACATGAGATTTTACACAAACCATATAGAAGTCAGTATATCGAATAATATCATTTACACTTGAGGAATTGAAGAAGTTGTTATAAGATCTTTTGAAAAAAAATCTTTATTCTTCATATAGTATCACATTAATGTTCTTATAATATTTTATAAATAATATGTATTGTATAATATGACAATATATATATTAAAAATCCTTTATAGTGTTATCATTATTAAAAAATATCATGTGCTAGGAATTTAGGTTTTATTTGATCAATTTTATGGTGATTAAAATTTTCATATGATTTATTTTTTATTGGAATATAATTAGTTGGATTTGAAAAAGAATATATCCATATAAAAAATTAACAAGGTATACACTATATGAGTTTTAAAAAGTTCCCTTCGGTCTGAAAATTGCACATAATATATGTTAAGATTTAATGTGTTGAATCTTGAATGTTATCTTGAAAAATTATAGTCTATATAGATGTTATTGTTTAATATTAAATAATTTTAAAGGGGAATTATAATCTTCTAAAATTTATTTTTGATGCTTCAAAAAAAAATTATGCTACGTTTAAAAGGTGTGACTTATAGTTGTATTAAGTTAAAATTTGGTGAATTTTGTAACAAGTGAATACATATCCATTGATCCTTCAAATACAAAGGTAATTTAGGATTAATCTATTCCATCATTGATTATTTAGATGTATACATTCAATTTGATAAAAATTAATTATAATTGTTTCATGAAAAAAAATGATGATTATCTATTCTATTGACAAAGTTAACACAGAAATTGGTTAGGCTTTAATTGGCCAAGGAGAATGAGAAAGTTTTGCAAGAAATTAATAGTAGATTGGTTAGTGAAACTTTTCCTGATATAACATTTAGAGGATAAGTTTTTACAAGGAATATATCTCTTAAAAATGTGTATTGGTCATTATTTAATGATGTATGAGTGAATGATAATATATTTTCTAACATAATTAGTTATTCATGAATAAAATTTTCATACTCCTGTCATAGAGCTAATAATAAATAACTTTTCCAAGAATATATACCATCATTGAATCTTTTTTTAACTATGAGATATGTATATATATATAAATTTAATATAGAAAATTAATATATATATTCAAACATAAAAAATTAATCATCAGGAAAGATATATGGTTAAAATTGTTTAATGAGGATTATTAAACCATCCATTAGAATATTTTAATGTGAAGAAGGTGGTTCATTCAAAGAGTTATAAGGATCATGGTTCTATATTAGTAATAATAATTTTTCCTGAACTTATTATAAATAATATAATGAAAATTATCCCACAAATCAAAAGAGAATTAATGACATAATATAATTACTATATTGCTGTCAAACCATAATTATTGGATAATAATTATAGGAACCAATGAGATTTTCCAAAATTATGAAGAGAATTGAAAAAATTCAAAATGGTATTTTATTTGATCTTAACATTGATAAATAGATATTTTTGATTAATTAATATATTATGTATTTGATATAAACATGATATAAAGAATGAATTTTTGGATGAAACACATTCCTCAAATTTATATATATATATATATGTAGATATATATATAATGGGTGTAAGAAGACCTATAATGGGTTTTAAGTGCATTATTTTTGTTAAAAAAGATGTAGGAGATAACCATTTAATATTTTAAGTGTTTGGTGCATCAAAGGGTAAAATTTGAGAAAAATATATTCCTAAAGGAATGATGAAATTTTTTCTCATGTCAATATAGATGTATGATAATATTATGATGGTTTCTTTTATGAGTCTCCAATAGATATCAAAGGGTACTGATTTTATATCATTAAGGGTTACCTATATAAAAAATGCTTATTTTATATTGAATTATAAGTATTTTCCTTCAATTTGATATTTAATCTATATATATGGAGAGTAGTGAGGTTTCAGGTTACACATATCTCTATTGTTTTTGAACATGATTCAAGGTTAACATATTACTTTGGTAGGAGTCTCCAATGAGTTTTAATTACATATATTCAACTTATAATCTCTTATTACCCTAACATTGATTAATAGAAAAAAAGTAGTAACATGAATTTAGAGTATATTCTAGTATCATAGTTACTAAATTTTTCATTAAATAGGAATATATTCATTTCTCTAGTGGAATATTCATATAATTGTTTTAAAAGAGTTTCAAAATATGAATATATTAAGTTGTGTTTGGAAAGACGTATTAATACTCACCTTTTTGTAAATAACGTTATAAAAGAACTTTGTTGGTTATAAAATTTAGTAAATGATCACAAAAAAGGTTAAGGGGATTTACCAGTATGTTAAAGCATAATAGATTAAACATAATAGTTATATCTAAAATAAAAGGAGAAATTTTTAATTTTGAAGTTTTAAATTGGGTATCCATTAATATATCTCCTAGGACGAAATAATGAAATTTAGAAATAATGGAAATCTAAGATTAACATATATTGGTCACTTTTTATATCACAATAAATTGGATTTTTGGAATATTAATTATCATTATCACTAAACCATTTTAAAATTAACGATGTTTTCAATGTCTCTATAATAATGATATGTATTTTTAGCAACCATTACATGATCTAAAACCACCAGAATTGATCTTGGATCATCAAATGTTCTCAATAGCTTTCTACAATTAACAAAGTCTATAATATAGTTCTAAGTGATAATTGAAATCAATGGTGACTAATTTTCTCACATTGAAAATTTACTTACATCTCATATGAATGATAGTTTTATATTAAATACAAACCAAAACATTAAAACAATTAATTTAAAGTAATGATAATGATAAATAATGTATTGTGGAAATAATATAATCACATATCATAATAAGACACAACCAAATAAAGAAATAAATTACCATATAATTTGAATATCCCAACACCTCTAGTAACACATAATTAAACACCACCATATCCACTATATACCTTATTATCTATAAACAGGGTGAAAAAACTCTGATGGGGGTGAATCAAGGTATTATAAATTCTTTAAACAACCCATGATATTGATTTTATCTCAATTTTAATAGAAACACCTCTATATTTCCCATTTTTTATATGAATTAATTAAATATTAATAGAAATACATGATTTTTTTCTTTTTTCACCCATAATTGGTCAATTAAAAAATAATACAAATGAGATGTTTCAATGTTACTAAAATACTAATTATGATGCTTTTTCATTTATAATATCAATATGACACACTGACCATCTTGGATCACAACCAACAACAAACAATTCAAGGACTCTTTATTCTTATTACATTATAGAACTCACCACTCCTTATGTATATTTCTTAATATTCCATGAGTAATAGATATAAATTAAACTGGGGAAGTTGTAAAAATTATCACAACATCCATATCCATCTTATGAGATACCTTTTGGAACACCATCTTTTTCTTTACTAACATCGCATAACATGGCCATATATTATTATATCTCTTTTTAGTGTGTTCCAGGAATTAGTCTGCATCAGTTATAAATGGAATAATCGTTTAAAAATCACCACTCATTCTTATGTTCTTCTTATTTTAAAGATATATATGTTATTTGTCTCAATATAACCTCCATGATCTCCAATAATTATTTATTTAATTTCAATTTTAATTATTCTATCCCCTGAATATCCCTATGAAAAATATTTCCATATTTTAATATGGAAGCTCAAAAATCTATAGCATGACTTAATAGAACATTATTTACCCTATATTTTGGATTTAATCAAATCATCAATGTCTTTCAAATATAATATTTGACTTTTAAATATAAATATAATATTAATATTCTAAAATAATGTTTGTTCAAATACTCATTTCATGAAATCCATATAAATCTTCAATTTAAATCATTGGGATATCATGGAATATTACTCCTATAATTTTGACATGATTCTTTCTAGTTTCAATGGTGAAACCATTAATCACAATTAATTATTAGAATGGTATTATGAAGTGTTACTGTATATACATCTCCAAAAATGTCAAATGGAATGAACCTTATGATTTCCTAGTGTTATGAAGATAGATCTTACAATATATGGGATGGTTCATTATAGAATCTCTATTGAATTTTATGGTTTATCCATTTTCATCATAGTGAACCATATGGAATATAAAAATGACCCTTTCAATATTTCCAAATACCCTTATAGTTTTTCCATTTTCTAAAAACTAAACCGTGAAAAATAATCAAATAACTCTTTTGTGGAATCAATGACTCTTTTAGAATTTCAAATAACCTATATAGAATTTACAATAATCCTTATGAAATGAATCCTTTTTTATTTTTCATTTTCTTACAACCCTATTTATGTAAATAAAATCTAGATAAAAGCTTATTAAATTAATGGTGAGCCATATTATTTCCCCCTTTATAAAAAATTGAATCTTATGTTAACTAGGGAATACCAATACATATCAATTTTCATCTACTTTTTATAAATCATACGCTTATGAAAAAAGAAAATAAACATTATGAAATATAATTTCACAAGTTAAATTAAATTTATATGAAACATATTCTTCCAAAATCACACAAAAACCCTTATGAACTTCATGATGAATACCACTTATGACTTTGAAATATTTTTTAAATATCCCTTCAACAACCATGTCATCAAACACAACCCAGAACATATTTCATGTTATTTTATTCAACAAAAAAAACCTAAAATCCATCACCATGTCACATGATATCCTTTCCCTAACTTTCTGGAGATTATAAGAATTATACACTCATAACATGATCTGTAGGTAGTAGTGAGTAAAAAAATATTTAGTATGATTTACTTATTTGACTCTCATGAATTCAAAGTAATGATCTATTCTTAGTCGTCTAATAAATTCTATATGAATAATTTTATCAAAATTAAAAAATAAATTAGTCAAAAAATAATTTATAATAATCCAAATTAATTTATTTAAAAAACGCATGCCATTGTTTTCCATAAAAAAATGAAAATTTCATCCATATCCACCAAATATATTTGATAACCATGAATCCATTAACATAAATATATATATATATGATCCGAGAGAATACTTGTAAAGGATTTATCCCTAATTTCTAATTGAAAATATCACACCCAACCTACTTCATCTAAAAATATTGATAGTTTTTTTTCAAGTATTTTAAGGGTAGATTCTCCCCCTATTTCAATAAACCCAATGAAAACTTCTTGAAAAGTTCATCAGAGAGGGTTATAAATACAAACATTGAATTTAGTACAGTCCACATATCTTTATATAAATACAAAATACCATGTGTATGTGGAAGTCACTTGTCTAAAGCGTCTAGATTGAGGGATTCAGTTGGAATCTAAGTGCCAAGTGAAGCCACTCTAAATCTTCTTTTGATATTATTTTTTAATAATTTCCACAGAATGATTATTTGGGTGACACATAGTCCATATCCATTATATATTTCTCAACCTTCAATATGATATAATGATTTTTCATCTTTATGTTATTAATCCTTGAATGATGGGAATTGTTTTTTCAAAGATTAATAGCAGTAGAGTTATAACACATGATAAAAATATGAGATTTTACATCAACTCAAATACCCTCATTACATTGTTTTATCCATAATAATTTTTTATATTATTGAGTAATAAAAATTTTATCAACATATATTATTCTAGTAGAAATTTATAATTCCTTCTTACTCATCCTAGATTTTCACAAACAAACAAGACTAAGAGAACCACCAGATATCGACTTATGAATATCTATTATACCAGTTAAATCAATAGATGTATTTCCCAAAAAAATATTATGATGTGATATGATAAAAAATATTAAAAAAAGTATACTTTTTATGTATTTAAGTATCCTCTTCACTGATAACAGGTGGATTTCCATGGGATATCTTTGGTACTATGAATCAAGGAATTTGGGAAAAAAATCATAGGTCATGTTGCTATCAAGTTCAATATTCTTCTAATAATTTTTATATAAGTTTTGATATTTAATTTCATTATACTATCATATCTTGACAATTTTATCTAGGTATCTACTAGAGTTTCATTAGTTTAAATATATGATTAAAAATATATTAACTAATTATTTGAAATAATTTTATAGAGAAAAATATACAATATTATCCTTAAGTCACATATAATCCAATTTAAAACATTAACTCACCAATCATGGATATCTCAATTGTATCTTGTGTCATCGAATCCACTAAAAAATATTTCATCTACATAAATTAGAATCAAAATCCTTTGATCATTTTATTTTGTGATGTACAGGTTATGATCAACTTATCCTCATTATAATACAAAGATTATCATGTATTTATTGATCCCATGATATCAAGATATTAGTACCTACCTTAGATCAATCAAATATTTATTCAACTAAAACAATTTTCTGTTATATTAATCTAAAATAAATTTATTTGGCTTCGCAATTTTCACCTCCTCATCAATAAATAAATTAAAAAAATCAACATAAAATATATTTGGTATACATTGAAACATTTTTTCATAAACATTTTTAGGAAGATATGGATTGTTTCTAACCAGAAAATGATGGAAAAAGTTTCATCATCATAAATACATTCAGTTTTGGATATCCCTTAAAAAATAGGTAGGTTTTGTTTCATGTAACTGAATTGTATTTATTTCATTTATTCTTGAACACCCACTAGGTTTCAAATAAATTTTAATTTTTTAGGATTGAAACAATTATTGGGATGTTTGATTCTTTTAAATTTGTTTAACTTACTCATGCATTTCACTGGCCCAATTTTCAACATCAAAAATCAGTTCAAAACATTGAGAATCATCCTAATATATAAAATATTTTTTTGGAAATACTTCATTATATCTATTTTATTTGGTATTGTCTGATCAATAATAATATATCCATCCCTTATTTTATACCTTCATTATTCCCTCTTTATAGCTACTAAAACTAAAATATTTTCTCTCTCTTTACTATCTTGTTCTATGTCTCTTATATCCCCATGTTCTCTCCCTAGGATGATCCCTAGGCTGATCCCTACATCACCATATTCCTCAAATATTTCAAAACTATTATGATGATAAACTAACCAATATTTGGCAAAATCATCTCATTTTCAACAACCCTTAAATTTTTTACTTTCAATAAAATTCCCAATATTTTTTTATATCACTTTTAGTTCATGATTTTGGATGACCAGGTAGGTAAAATACCTTTATCACCCATGAAATTCAAACTTTTTATTCATCTCTTTACTAAGAATAAATTATATAATTCAAAATACATAAATATACAATCGAGTTAGATTCTACCTATAAGACATATTTTAGGGAATATTATATTTATATGGACTTTGAAAACACATATAAAAATATAAAATGATCTAATAATTGTATCCTTCCAATCTTTTGCAGGTATGTTTTTCTCAAGGGGAATTACTTGGGCCATGTTATTATGAATTCATCTCCTCCACCTAATGAGTACATTTTATTATGATATCCTCACCATTGAAACATGGTGTCATGTCCTATTACTTTTGGGATATTATTCCAAATAATTATTAGTAAAGTCTATGTAATTTATAATCTAAAACTTCTGTAATTTTTTCCCAATAATTTTCCCAACCAATCTCTAATAACATGAATGCACGTGAACACATTATATACTAGGTATATCACCATCATATATGTCATTTTGTTATAATAATTTATACAAATAATATAATACCAATTTAAACCTATGTTTTTGGGTGATATAAGATCACACACATAAATATTCACCAACCTCATCAATTTTTTGACTACTTTTTCATTTGGTTTCTCAGTATTTTTAATGATCTTTCATTTTAAAAAATGTTAGATCTGTTAGTGTATTGACAAGAAAGATTAGGTATATCTTTTTATTCTTCATTTTTTAACAAATCATATAAGTAATTTTTGGATCATGTAGATAACCCTTTTATACCAAAACTATTTACCTTCCTCATCATATAAGAAACAATTTCCTTCCTCCCCACTAATGAGGTCAAGGTTCCCCTTTGTGAGATTCCATTTCATAAAAATTAAACCACATTTTAATTAAATTTTATATTTTTAAATATAATCACATAATGTGAGTTATAAAATTGACATAAACATATTAATTTGTAACATAGTCCTTAAACCAAAATTAAATTCATGAAACTCAAGTATTTTCCTCCTATTTTAGAATTTCCTAAGCCAATGAACTTCAAACATTCACTATTTACAAAGTGAGTGAAACCATGTATTTCATAATTTATTATTGTGACAGGATATTTATTTCAAATTATATCATAAATGTATCCAATTTCTAGAATATTGATTCCATCTTTATTATATTATCTTAAGGAAATTTTAATGCCATTGGTCTTCTCAGCTTGTCCTTTTGAGACCCAGGTTCACTGTTTCACTTATTTTCTTAGAAAAACAGATTGTCCCTCCTCTAGATCCATAAGATAATCTTCATCTAACAAGGAGAATTTTTTTTAAAATATTTCTTAATATAACATTCAAAAAAAATATTCTTCAAATACATATTGAGTATAGAAAATTATTCTTATCTTTTTTATTTATCAAAAGTTATGAAATGAATTTTTTCAATAGAAAACTTATAATTCATGTTTCCTTTCATTCCACAAAGATAAATTTAAATTTTTGGTGCATTATTATGTTTATCCACTACTTAAATTTTATATTTTTGGTATTATATGAGTTTATCAAAAAATCCTTCTTGTGGGGGGTGGGATTTATTTGGTATTACATTAATCACTGTTATTTTTTTAATTCAATGATGCCCCTAAATAGATTTAACTTTATAATGGAAACAAGAAACATTATGGAATGTGTTTAATTTATTTTGACTTATTATGTACTGTAATAGCTTCTTAATTCTATTTTTCACTCAATCTTAAGGTTCTCCATATAGTTAAAGTGATTATTGGGCACTAGACGGGTCACTTTTTATTATAGGAAATTAATAACCCAAGATGAAAGTGATGAAAAAATTCATGACCAATGAAATTAAGTAATATATAAGTTGATGTATATTTCATAACCAAGAAGAGAGTATTTATTCACATATAAATCAAAATTAATATATTTGAAATATGAATTACATTGGGTGAAAATTCTTTCTTCATTATTGAATCAGTTGAAGATATCTCATTGCATTGTCATTGTGTCATAGGTTTCAACGATACAATCCCAATAGTGGTGATCCATACATATACTAATAACCTATGAATGTCACCATATAAATCCTTTTATTATATAATGAAAGATCATAATGCTTGTATAGTTCATCTATGATCACCAATAGAATCATTTTGTAGTGTAATGACCCTTCTCTTTAATTATGTTATTGAGAGGTAGGATGTGGGGGGGGGGTTCTCTCCATTATTGAGAGCATTATAGATGTATATTTATATTGTTCTTGATTGGATTATCTATATAATTCACTCTTCACAATAATTAGAGTGGATAAGAAAATTTAAAGAATTCCATAATTGGTGTTAAATATATCTATAGTTAGAAAATAATGATTATGCTTATTCACTAATGCTTCTCATAATCCCCAATGAACCGATTATTTAAATAATATTACTATTATTATTATTTTTTATAAAACATGAGCTTAAATAATTAATAGATAAATATTATTTACTTTAATAAATTAATTTATATTTATTCAAAAAATATATAATATGTCATTTTGAACAAAATAATTAATGTCAGTCTTCCAATACTCCTCCCTATTTATCATATCATGAATATTGACTACATATTCAAATAAATAAATTTCACTTCCTTATTCACAGATAAATTAAATAATATTATATTCCCTAAAATATTGAATAAATATTTATTTAATATTCAGCTAACATATATTCACCTGAATAACTATTTACTGGAAATTTTTTGTAAAAAAGTTGAATAATTATTAAACAATATATACGAATAATGTTTAACCATTTTAAATTTTTTTATCGAATTTATCTAAGGTTTTACATACACATATTATGTTACTCTCTATGACCCTTTCTTAGTATCACTCAGTTAAACCACCTAAATTCCATGGTTAGCATCTAGTAATTTGTCGAGGCCCCCATTGGTGAATAAGTTAATTTTATAACAACACACAACTACATAAAAATGTACACTATGTAATATAATCCCATTATAACTATATATCTAAACTAATAGGTAAAATAATTTTTTCCACATGATATATGATCTATTTTACTTTCATTGACATTATGAAAATGAACGTGAAAATATAACTCTATAGAAATGGAATTAATTAGGACATTTAATTCCCCTCAAAGTGTCTAGGATATCAACTTATATTAAAGAATAAAATGTGAAAATTCATTCTCACATTATAAATTAATGTAACATCACTTTTGAAACACCCCATCTATCCTACCTCTCCATGACTATATGTCATCACAACTTTCATCAAAAAATCAAATTTTATGACTCATGATATTCATTAATAACAATAATAAATTCTAAGAACCATTATGCACATATATAGATTAGAATATCCAATAAAAAATATATATGTATACTTTCCACTAGAAGGTAAAGTTCTCAAATCCAACTTCTCTTGGATATAACTAAGGACGAACTTTGTAACAAAAAGTCTCAATTACTTACGTGCCCCCTGCTGCTGATAGTTTGTTCCATCTATGTCCCATTAAATAATTTCATCCAATAATAGAGTATATATTTAAGAATTTAATCATGTAATATAAAGGTTCTAATCCTTGTAGAGGACTTCCATGCCCTCTTTGTGAGATATCTACCCTTTGAAAATTATCGAACATATTTTATATCGAAGAATGATCATCATGTGATAAAAATTATTTAATATCCTAGAAGATGAAAGTTTTGTTAATATAATGTTTAATGTTATCAGTTTTGTGGAAAAAATCATATAGACTTCCATGTTTTCTAGATCCAACTACAATCTATCCAACTGGTAATCCTCAAATGATAAAAATGATTCCTATGAGATATGGCTATAGATTATAATCATTTCATATGACTCAAGGTGTTTCTTCTTAGTGTAACCATATTATTATGAGAAAATCCCTCAATAGAAAATATATCTATGTATATGTACCCTTTTATCACTCTCATATTGGACAATACCATAGTAAAAATTCATCATGGTATGATTAAATTTTAATATATTTATACAACTCCAAAAACTGGAACAAATCATCACTAATTTTTCCACTATATTTTCATAAAAATATAATTTACTCTAGATAATGTAATTATAACAACTGTAATAAGATTTATCCTTTCATATTACCTTATCCTCACAATAATGATATATTTTGTGAAAAGAATGCTAGTTTTTTGTCCCCGGAAAACTAGTATTACCATTTCATCAATTACCATGAAGTTATTCAAAAACATTTTGAAAGCACTATTATATATTTCTAAATGATATCCAATATAGTTATTTTAGTTTTGGTTGACATTTTCATTATATTATATAAACATATTAATTATAAAACCAAACTATATATCATGGAATGTGATGTATATTTCCAAAGTACTCTTAGGAATATTTAGTCTATTAATTATAAGAATATCTTGTGGCATTGAAATCAATATAGTTAAATTATTCCATGTTTTATTTTTAAATAACAAGTTAACTGTGTACTATGACTTGAATTATGAAAACCCAAAATCTAATTTATTAGGCCATAATACCTATAATGTGATTTTCTATTTTAATTCTTTTAGATAAATTATTTTTAATCATAATTAACAAAATATTAATTACCTATTTTCAATATCATTTTAAACATATAAATCTCATAAAACTATATTTCTCCAAAAAAAATACTTTTATTAACCTAACAGCATTTTATTCATAATTAATAGACTGTGATCTTTATACTTATTTCAACATATATATTGATTCATGAAACTTTCACTACATATTAGAATTTTTTATGTCTCTAAACATTATGGTCTCATAATATAGTCATGTTCAATAATGTTTCAACCATGATATGTTTCATTGACATCCAATACCTAATACAAATACCATAAAATAAATTATAAGTATAATTGAAATGTATTTTACAATGATTATTAAACTAGGGGTATTTATCAAAAACATTGTCGTAGACATTGAACATTTTAGTATTCAATTATAATTTTTCAGTAATAGCTTTTAATATCCATATAGAATTTCTCTTTAAGTCTCACCCACATTATCATTTCTATAAACATCCAAAATACGGAAACCCCTATATTTTAGTATATTTATTCCATTATTTAATTCATATCAAAATTTTCAATTATTTCTTGTTTCAACATAAAATTCCCTATAGGATTTATTATTATCATTAGATAATATATCACCTGATATATTGAATACAAAACCATCATTATGGTTTTAAACATCCTACATATTTGTAACTCTTAAATTATTCTTCCCAATAACACTTGTGGAGCTTATCAATTCCTACATTTCATCTATATCCAATGCTAAAATTAATTTTTTCTCAATCACACTATCTCAAAAAATATATACTTACAATATATATATATATATGGTATTACTAAAAACTTTTCTAAAATCGGTTGTTGATATCCTTAGTAGTAATAGGATCCATAACTGAGATTAACATTGTGTTTTTTATTAGAACAATTTTAATATTTCACCATATTTATATATGGATCCCATTAAAAGAGCAGTGGTTGTAACATAACAGACATTATTCATATCATAAATTAAGATATTCATGAGTCAGTTTATTTTAAATGTGTTTAGTTGTTACACTTTTATTTTAAAAATATATCTAGAAACAATTCATGAAATATTTTAAAATATGTATAAATTTATCCATCACTCATTTATCATTAATAAATATATTTGAGTTTAAGAAAACCCCCACATTGCATTAAATTGTAAATTAATACTTCGTTTTGATATTCACTAAAATTCAAACCCATAGGATTCTATATCCTTTAAAAAATTAAATCATTACATTATTTAGAATTCCAAAAATTTAATAATTGAATCTCATAGAGTACATGGACACACATCTATCTTCAAATTGGAATAGTTCATGCTATCAAGATTTTACCAAATACAAATCCTTTATAGACTACCTTTATATAAAAATGTTTTTTAGACTAAAAAATAAATATTCCATATAGCTATGATTTTTAGCCCCAAATAGTATAATCATCATTATAAATATATGAATCACAATTTATATCTTTAAATGGCTAATATTTATCTTTCTAAAACTGGGTTTCATACTTATAATTATATTAATCATTTATTTCTTGATGTTGGATGTCAAAAATTAATGTTTTATTTAATTATTAACTATGGTGTACCATAACAACTATCATTTCATAATAAATTATTTCTCTTTGTATTCTAATAGAATACTAATATAAATTTTTAGTAACAATTAAAAAAAGATAGTTCTACTAGAATTAATCCAAAGTGATAATAGAAGTCATGTGTTTCTCATTGTGTATATATGGGTCACACTTTCTTAGATACAGAGATAACAAAACATAATTCATGTAATGTTTTGGTGTACTTATCATTATTGAAATAAGAATCACAATTTCATAGCTAATGGGAAAACACACCATAATTATTCTTTTCATGTATTAAAATAGAATTTTATTAAATCTCCAAGATGTTCAATACTGAAATTATATAGTATATATTACTAAAGTAAAGTAAATGGATTTATTCTTCTTCAAATCATTACAGTACTCCTGCCAAATGATCTTTCTGTCTTGTTGGAAGAAAATAGCATCATGTACACATGCATGCATCAAAATCATTAGTCTCCTAAAGAAAATTGTAAAATCACTTTTTACCTAGAGTTATTAATGGGATTATAAACCTTTTTCTTTTCATCTCATTCACTATAGGGGTTGTGGAATTGATTTACCTACAATGATTATTTACCGGGTGCATTTGAGTCAAAATATTATCGATTTTCTTTTCTGTACTATTAATCTAATAATAATATATGAACAAACAGAATGTATAAGGTAATGATGATAGTATGAGATAAATTTATTATTTATTATCCACATATTATATTAACTTCATTTATTGATCAATTTACTTCAGTACATTGAAGTCAAGATCAATAACTAAGTACAATATTCCATTTTACACTTATATAGTGTGGTGAAAGTATCATTTATATAAATCTTCTCTTTATAATTAACCAAATATATGATATGGGATATCATGGTATATGAATTAATTTCCTTATAATTTACTATTATTTATCTAAATAAAGATGACATCCTGATACAATGAAAAATTGTAGCATCTTCATATACCTCCTGGTGGTGTCTTTCTCTTCTTAACTTTCTCACTGTGGAGTCCAAACAAGTAATAGGAATACTAGCACATATTATAAATTTTACTATATTTTTTAATACTATAAAAAATTGTACCACCCTAGGAAATATTTTCTGAATATGAAAATTATTATGTCTTAAAATGTCACTATATTGTGATGATTTATATTATTATATTATATATTAATTAAAATAATATTTTATTTTTTATCTTGATTACTACAAATTATTATATAATAAATTTGGATTTATTAGTCTCCCAAAAATTCAATAGAACCCAAATATCATTCAACATTGGTTTAAGAATTTATTTCCATGTGGATATTCTAATAGAAAGGATCCATATACCCATTGTCACAACCTAGACATGGGCCTAACATGTTATTTCATGGTATATAGGTAGTCATAACTTTCCAACTATGTTAAATCATATATCCTTTATCCATTGAGAAGACTCGCCAATTCTAAAACCCTAGACTTGGATGTCCTCAAAACATTCTTACTAGTTACAATAAGTATCACAGAGGTTATCAAACATTATTGAAGACTTTGTAAATTATATTAAAATATCATGTTATAAATTCTATAATAATTGAAAGATCCACAATGGAGTTCCGTAAATAACATTAAAATATGGTGAAATTTCAACCTAAAAAGTTTTAAGATTTCGACTTAATATCTAATTTGTGGTTTTATTCTTTATGTATACTTTTCAAATTTTATAATTTTACAATATCTTTAGTATAAAATATTTTTTACC
This sequence comes from Viscum album, assembly GCA_963277665.1. Taxonomy (NCBI): domain Eukaryota; kingdom Viridiplantae; phylum Streptophyta; class Magnoliopsida; order Santalales; family Viscaceae; genus Viscum; species Viscum album. The sequence goes on from OY728156.1 coordinate 1,978,677,097, forward strand.
AAATTTATTATCCATGTCTTTAAAAATTTTAATCATAATGAAATTAATTATAATTTATTATTTCCTTATTATTAATTTATTTATTTTAATTATTAAAAACAAACATTCATAAATAAATAACAATATAAATTATTGAAAAAATAATAAAAGTTTTAGGATCTTGGTTTATTCTAATAGTTAGTTTATCTAGATGATTAAAAACTAACTCGTGATCCTAGGGTAATAAATTTCTAAAAAATAACAATGTTCATGTTGTAGTATTCCAAATATCCTCTATTGAATATTGTAGATTAGTTTCACCTCATCTAAAAAATTGAACTTCCTCCACTCTCATGGGAGCTCCATCTGTTACATAATATCTACTCACTCAGTGTTGAGGGTAACTAAAGGATTCGATAAGGGAATTTATATAAAAGAAACTATAGGAATGCATACCCTTTAATTATAATAGGAGGGGATGACATATAAAACTTCATTTAAATTTAATAATAAAAAAATAAGAAAATTAAATGAGAAATATTTTATTGGATTATGGTCATTCATACACATTAAATGAATATAAATTTTCAAATTGGATAACATTCAGATAAGTTAATTCTTTAGAAAAGTTAAAATCAACATGGATTGATCCAATTAATTATTGGATTAATAAGTTAATCCATTTTTTCCTAAATTATATCCAATTAAACCAAGAAATTCCCCAAATCTATAATTTTTTTAAAAAAAATATTTCAATTAAAATTAATAATGTAACGAATGTGTACATGGAGGTAGGAAACCATGTAATTCAAAATTTTACATAGTGTTAAATGGGTATTTAATATTCTTCAAACTATTTCTATATGATGTGTATCCTGGTTTAATACTACAATTAATTTTATTTCCAAGTTAAATTATTTTCATATGATTAATTATATCCCATTCGAATTAATGACACATTAAATGTGTATTAATTTCCAATTTTGTGTGAAATAATCATACATTATATGTAAATTAATTACACCCCATGTGAATTATACCTCTTGTGAGTAAATTAAATGAAAATTGTTTCATTTTTATTAAATGAACTATATGTGTATTAATTACATTACCATCACATGATGTTAATTAAAAACATTATGTGTGTATTAGTTATCATTTTTTATAAATATCAGTCATGTGCGTCATGTAATAAATACAGGATGTTTCTTTGATTATGATATTTTTTATATGAAAATTCTTAGACTTCTCATTGTGAAAAAGTGTTATAAATTAATATGTGACCACTTGGATTACACTGTAAGATTTTAAATGTGGTGGAAGATCCTAATGAGAAGTTTCCAACATATAATTTTTTCATAATCAATGAATATCCTAATATGTTAATTAAAAATAACATCATGAAAAATAAAATGATATTGAATATTAATTTAAATAGACACTAGAACCAAGAGTAGAATATCTTTTCACATAAAATTTATAATTCAATTATTTTAATTAATAATTAACGTCTATTAACATTTATTCTATATAATCAAGTCATATGAAGATCTATAATCATACCATCATTATGTTAGATGATGAAAGGGTGTAATCCCTCTATCAGTTTTCTATACATGAACTCAGACCCTTTTAAATTGATGATAGAAATATATAGTTTTTATTATATATGATCCTAACAGTTGTGGCATTCAACGATGATCACCTAAAGAATATCCTTGTGGGGGAAGGACTCTTCTTGTTCAATATAGACGTGGAAGTGTGGATGAGTTGGGTTTCTCTCCATTCATTAAAGTGTTCTATGGGTAGATATCATTTGGTATTGAGAGGATTCCATCTATAATTAATCTTGCACAATGATTATAAAGGATAAGGATATTTAGGGAATGTTTTATCCCAGTTCAAATAGATCTAGGATTAAATAATAATAAAATCATGTATTTCATTATGATTATTATAATCCTATATGACTACCATATATTAATAGTATTATTATTATTATAATTATTAATTTTAAATGGTCTAGAATTAGAGATAGATAAATATTATTTCCATTAATGAATAATTTAATATTTATTCATGTAATATTTATTATGAAATTTATTACAAGACCATTATGCTCATCCACTAATCCTCCTAAATATTTATTGGACCATAGATAATGACTATTTAATTAAAAAATAAATATCACTACACAATAAATTATTAAATAAAAAAATATTTTATTTAGTAATATAGAGAATCAATGTTTATTAAATATTCAACTCATATACATTCTCTCGAATAATAGGTAACTTAATATTTGCGTTGAAAAAAACAAGAACAATTACTAAACCACATAACAAAACAAAATGTATTCAACATGTTAAATTCGAATAAAATTTATATGTGGTTTTGGATATACTTACTATGTGACACCCTATACCTCTTTCTCAGTAACATTAGGCTAAACCATCTAAAGTATAAGGTTAGAATAATGAAACATGTTGAGGAACCCATATATAATTCCATGGTTATGACTTAATAGGTAAATTATGTTCCCATAAAAATTAGGGGATATAAACTTCCATTAAATAACAAAGGGGATAAATCTGTTCATTCATTATCCATTAATACAATATCACACATGATCCACCCAATGCATCCTACCACGCTACGAGTATATGTCGACACATTTTTCATCAATACATCAATGTAAGTGACTCACAATAGTCATTACAAACAATCATAAAGTATATGCAGTATTAAAAACATCAAAATATAGGAATATAAATTTAAAAATATAAATTTGGATTTATTACTAGTGGTTCAAGTTTATATAACAATATTCACTTATAGATTACCAATGAAGAACTATATGAGAAATACCTCAATTTTTTATGAGCCCCTTGCCCCTGGTTTCTTGTGACATATATATCCCATTATACCATGTTATCTAGTAATAAAAAATATATCTTTGAATACATTAATAGAGCAACAATGATCTCATTATAGTGAGAAACTTTAATGACCTTTTATTGTGACAGGTACTTTTAAGACATAATCACACAGATGTCGCATATAATAATAGTCATTGTATGATAGAAAATTAATTAATATTAAAACAAATCAATATATTGATAATATAATGTTCAATGTAGTTTATTTTAGGAAACCAACTCCAATATGAACTTTATAAATTCATAATGGGAGTTAAAAGTATCTCATAGTCATCATGATTTCATCACATCACCATGACATTCCCTTTTACTTCCTCAGTTATTTTTACATGATATTTCATAGGATTGGTCAACCCATTAATGATCAAGGACAGATCTAAAATTTTGATATTGCACTCATCTTCCTTCCATGATTCACTTATATTTTTATATTTAAGTCATTATATTTTCTCTTTCATCATATAATTATATTCCTCTTTTTGTTTCACATAATGATTGGATTCATAATTCCACATCATTTCCCTTATTTTTTTTTGGCCCTCAAAATTTCAAGTTCTTCAAGATAAACTTCTTATTAATCTTTTAATTTGACCCTACCCATGACTCTAAAATCGTCATCATAGATTCCTTTCACTTTAGGTAAAACTATAATATCCACTAGAATTTACTCCATGGAGTCTTTATAGTCATCATGTTCTTCCACAATTCTTTCTTTAGATCTGATATCATATTTAGAAACAACATTATTATTTTTAATGAATTTATAACATGGTATTTTCTTACTTTTTTCACCATTAAATAGTTTCTTTGTTATATCTTCCTCTACATCATCATATTTTAATTTATGTGGACATCACTCTGTGATATTCTCATCTTTTTTACATTGAAATCAAACAAGTGGAATCTTTCACTTAATTTCCCATTACGTATTTTAATATTTGGGGGAAAATGGAATCACCAAATCAACATCCTCATCCTTAAAATTATCCTCTAGTAGGAATATCTTTGTTGATTTCAATTTTTCATCCGTGGACTTATCCTTTTTCTTCATACACATTGGAATTGTTCCTCATCTCTTATGTTAAGAGATTGTTGTGAAGACTATCTAGAGTAACTTTCTTTAAGTCATTTTCATAGAGTACCTGTATTTTTTCAGTGAAACATGGTGGTAGACTTCTCAATATCCTTTTTATCCATTTGATATCATTTATTTTTTCATGATGTCCTTGTATATCATCCAAAATGATGTTCACCAAGTCAAATGATGCATTATTAGCCTCATTTGAGTGACTTCATAAGTCCCCATACTTGTTCCATAGTATATTCCACATAGCTTCATGTACCATATAATTTCCATCATAAATGTTGATAATATTTTCTCAAATTGTGAGAAACACTACCACAAAAATAGTTTTTCTCGGTGCCAACCATTATCAACGCTACTGAAAAAGTGTTGATAAAGGTACCCCCTTTTTCGGCGCTTTTTTAAATGCACTGATAAAGGGTCGACTTCAAAAAAAGTAATTAAAAATAATATATTAATATATTAATATATAAATATAGTTATATTGATATAAATATAATATACAATTTTTAAATATATTTTAGGTAAGTATAAATATATATTAACACTTAATATATTTAATATATAAAATATGTACTGAAAATGGAGTACAAAAAAATTAGAAAATATTTTTAATTAATAATTTTCTAATTATTATGTAGTAATAGTCATTTAATAACAATTTTCGGACTAAAAAAATAAAAAAAACATAAAAAAAGATCTAAAATATGATGAAAATGCAACTCAAACTTCAAACGGCCATAACTTTTGACCCGGGTGTCTGTTTGAGATCTACCACATATAAAATCGATGCATGTGATGAGATCTACACTCTTGTGGCCGGTGGGACCCTTTTCAATGTTTTTTAGAGGCCATAATAGGCTCATAATGCCTCTAAAACTGATTTTTTAGTCGGGATACCCCGATTTTTTAACATTTTGTGAATTTTCACCCTCATTTAAGGGGGTATTATTGGCTTTTATTTTGTGGGGACTGAATTTATTCAAAGTTATTACATTCATATTGATATTATGTATTTAAAATTTTATCATTTTTTATATTTCACTGCTATTTATAATCAAATATATATCAATATATATATTTTTTATATATTCACACATAAAATTTTAATTTTATAAATAAATAATTAAACATATTTATATATAAAATATATTTCCCAATATATAAGCTTTATCTAAAGAGAAACTAACATTAATTTTATTTAAAACACACATATATGAATATTTATATACCTATATAATGTGTGTGTCTGTATTTGTATGCGTTTGTATTTACTAACTGATATATATTATCTATATAATCTAATATATATATATATATTAATATATAATATTTTTAAATATATATAAATATGTATAATTATACTGAAAAATAAACATATATAACATATGTGTGTGTGTGTGTTGTATATATGTATGTACATATTTATTTATTTATTTTAAACACACAAAAAACATATTTTATAAATGTATTTAAAATTGATCTTATAAATATATATTAATATAAGAATAAATATACAAATCAAAAAATATAACTAAATATATATTAATATATGAATAAATATATATTTTAATATCACTATAAATATATATGTTAATATAACTATATGTATATTAATATCATTATAAATATATATATTAATTTAACTATATATATATATTAATATAACTATATATTACTATATGAATAAATATAACTAAATATGTATATAAATAAATAGATATGTCATTAACTGGAGAAAAAATCATTATGGAAGAGTGGTAAAGGCTTTAGGCGCGCTAGGGGGAGGTCTTGAGATCAAATCTTAGTGGAGGCAAGGGTGCGCGCATGGGGGTGGATTTAGGGGGGCTAGCACTAATAAATGGGGGGTGTAGTGCTGATATTGGGTGGAGGGGGTGAGTGCGAGAACTGGAGAGGATAGAAAGCACTGTTAAAAGTGGGGATCATGCGCTATAAAATCCCCCCGATTGGCAGGATTTTTTTTAAAAAAAAATTAATTTTTTTATTTTTTTATATTTGTATCAGCGCTTAAAAAAGCACTGATAAAAGTTGTGTTTTATCAGTGCTAAAAATAAAGTGCTGATAAAGGACCCTTTTATCAGCACTTCTTTTTAGCACCGATAAAAGACACCTTTTATCAGTGCTTTTTTTTGCGCTGATAAAAATGGTCTTTATCAGCGCTTTCTAGAGCGCTGATAAAGGGGACCCCCCTTTATCTTCTCAGGCTTTAACATCGCTTTTCTGGCACTGTTAAAGTCCGTTTTTAGCGCTGATAAAAAGGGAATTTGTAGTAGTGAAATTATTTAATTCAAATCACCTTTGTGTGTGAATCATTGGATAATGATCCCCACATTATATTGACACCTTTAGTATTATTATCATGCTCTCATAGGCCATTCTCTAATAATTGTCCAGTTTCCATGCTGACTAAAATCACATATATTGTAGCAATATACACATTGATTCCCTATTATATAATGAAGTGTTTCATCCAGTGCTTCCATAATTGTAAATTTTAAAACCCAATGATTTTCATTCCATTATAGTTAGAAAAAACTACCATTGTACATGATAGAGAGAAAAACATTACCAAAAATTTTATTTTGGATACCTCTTATTGTCCACAGACAATGTGAATACCCTGAATGGGGGGGTGAATAAATGTATTATAAATTCTTTTATGAAACCATGTATAATGATCTTTCCAAAAAAATAGGAACACATATCTCTTTATCATAGTCAATATGAATAAATAAAATAAAAAAAGTAGAAAATAAAAGATTTTTACTTGGTTCACCATAATAGTGACAATCCAAAGATTGTGCAATTGTGAATTTTTAATGCACCGTAAACACTATGTTCTCTACTTTTTTTATAATATCGAGCAAACACACTAACACTCTATGTTTACCACATAAACAAAAAAATTAAAGGACTCATTATTCTCATTATAAGATAAAACACAATGCTCCTATTATATATTTATTTATATTATTTTAAAAAATAGAAATTATGTATTTTATTGTATAGAATTCAATACTTATTCCATAAACATCCATTGAAATACCTACTGGAGAAGATTTTTCTTCCTTAATAACTTTCCAGTGTATGGCCTGGAATTTTGCTCTATTTTTACCATGTGCCAAGAATTGTTCTCTTTCGGTTATCGAACGAATGATCTTCAATTTATGTGTCTCGTCCCTTTCTTTTTTTCATCATAGTTGAAATATATCTTTGTTATTTATGTATAAGATTCTTCATGATATCATGTCTTTATTTTATTTTATTTTTATTTTAAATATTTTATGTATAAAATATCCATGTGGAAAATATTTTCATGTTTGAATATAATCCAGTCACGAGACTTCCTCCAACATTAATTTCCAAATATTTTGGGATTAATTAAATCCTAAACCTTCAATAAAATACCATATTTAAATTTTAAATATAAATCTATAGATTCTATTCAAAAATCATGTCTTCTCTCTCTACTTCATGAATATCAGTTCAATAGCTAATTCACTAAATCCATATAAATCATGAACTTCAATTACTGGTATATCATCAAATATTCCTCCATTAATTTAAGTATACATTTCTCCAATTTTATTGGAATAGCCACTAATCACATTTTTTTATTGAAAAAATATTTATTACATAACTACAGGTTGAACTACTCTAAAAATACTATAAAAATAAGCCTTAGTCAGTGTTATGAAGATTACCCTTAAGATCTGTGAGAATAACCTAAATTGAATCTTCAAAGACCTTTATTGATTCTCCATTTATAACATAATAAAACTTGAATAATATTTAAATTAAATTTAGGAAAATTACAATTAACATTATGGTATTTCCATTTAATGTGGAATGACTCTTACATAATATTAAAAAAATTGTTAAAAGGTTAGTAATAACCCTTATATAAGTTCAAATAAACCTTAAAAATTCATACCTTTTCCATATTTCAATGGACTTATTCCTTGGTAACCCTTATGAAATCTAGTATGACAATTCAATAATCATGGATAACCTTCAAAATCACCCCCATTGAATTAAAATGTACTCTAACAATGCTGATTAATGTGAGGACTTAACCATTTTCTTTTACTTACTCTAAATCGTACTCTTATGAAAAGAGTAAATGATCCTTATGAATTAAACATAGAAGAATTCAGATACAATTATAAAAAAATATATTATTCCATAATCATGCCAAAACACCCCAATACTTCAAGATCCATACCCCTAATGACATTTTAGGCTTCCATCATGGTCACTTTAATGACCATATCAGTAAATAAAACCCAAAAATCATTCCAATGTGGTTTTTTACAATAACGATAGATCCTATTATCCATCACCATTGAAAAATAAATACACTACCTTTCTTTCATTAAACTATAATACATTTACATGTACAAAAATATGTTTAGGTTGTGGTGTGTACACAAATATCCAGTATAATATTTTCATATAATTCTCATGAAATTCCATGAATTACTTATTACCAAATATTTAATCAATTCTATTATATGTTTTTTATAAAAATTCAAAAATTACTCATAAAAAATAATCTTGATTAATCTATAATAAAATATTGAAATAACTCATTTTATTGTTTTCTTTAATAACACCCAATAAAATTGTCATCAATAAGAATCAAATACAAAAGAAAAATATGAGACATTTAACAGGAATAGATTCTTAGGATCAAAACATACAATTGCTATAAATTATTACCCACCTGAGTTCCAAAATTTAAGTACCCCCCTTCTGTATCACACCTAAAATGGAACTTCTCATCCATAAAAATTAATTATTCTTAATTTCTTTCCCATGCACTTCACAATCATCCCCATGCCAAATTCATTAAATTTAAAAAAAATATGTTATTCTAAAAAATATATTCCAAAAACATTAATTTGAAGAAAATACAAAAAAATTATTCTTCAATATTCTAAAGTTAATATCTCCATTAAATATATGTTTTTAAAACTAAATACCTTGATTAGTTTAAAATGAAAAAATACCCAAGTATTTTCTTTTCTGTAAAACATAAATTTATAAAATAAATTATATATAATTATTTTATAAACAAAATTAAAAATAAATAAAGTTAAATGTACATTAATCAAGTAATAAATATTAATAATCCACCAAGGCGTGAATAGGATGCACCTACCTTAGGTGATGAGTACCCAAAATCAATTAAACCTTGTGTCCATCATCAACGAACATGATCTAATATTATGAACACAAGAAATAATAATATGAGATAATGATTCTTCTATTTGTGATTTAAAATCCATAATTTTATCAATTATGTTTAATAATATAAGATATATTCCTCTATTAGGATAAAATAATGAGAGGAAAAATGTTCAATCCAATAATCAATGAAATTACTGAGATTTAACCCTTGATCTGATGTTGATTTGATCAATATTAAATAGAAACAAATTTTTATCAATGTGAAATCCCCAAAATATTTCACATAAATCCTCAGGGTTCCCCAATATTATAATAGAGTGTTACTTGATTTTGTCGGGTGTAAATTGGGGATTTAAAAATAAAAACAAAAACCTAAACCAAAATACATGGTTTCCAGGACTGTGAAGAAGATTGTGTAGGCCCATTATTCAATATATCCCAAAATGTAGACTCTTGATGCATGTTTCACGGAACTATGTAGATAATTATTATTTTCTCTAAAGATCAAAAAAAAATTACTTAAAAATTGTTTTCATGTTCATGAGGACCATCCACCCAACTGTGCATTCATTACTGGGATTCAAAAATAAAATAAAATTTCAATGAAAAACTGCCAAAACCCAAAGGGTTTATTATATAAAAAACCTATGGGATTTATATCCTCTCTATTATAGGATGTTTCATCCCAAAACAAATCCCTTAGGATCTATTATCCATGATTAACTCATACCATTTCCACCATATCTAATCATATCTCTCCCATGTTTCCTTTATAATCGGTCAATGATGCCATGTCACTCTCACTAGAGGAATAATTGTTCCCCTAGATATTTTTATAGGTTTCATAAATCCTCTCTGTAATTTCCACAATGTTTAGATAATGATTTAAATCCAACTTATCATATAAGAAGAAGATGTGATAGATTGAGTTAGTACTACATTAAATGGGAAACATTGAGCAAATCATGTAGTATATAATACTTCGATGGAAATTTGCGAAAAATATATAAATCCTTGATTTGTTAAAAAATATCAGGTGGACTCATATATTATGATGATAACGTCCATTGATTCCAGATTCATTAATGATTCAATCATGATGACACTCTTACGAAGCCTCAATCTCAAATCATTAATTCCAGTGGTCATCATTGATGTTCAACTAAATATTTTTGTTGATTATGGGTTATTTTAAATTACTTCTAGAATAAATAAACATGATTTTTTATATAATTAATTAAACTAGGTTTCCAAAGAGATTTTTATCCTAATAAAACACAATACAGTGGTTATTAATATGTTCTTCTATACAATACATAAAATGGTTCCATCCAAATAATTGATTGATATATATTACTATAGAAAAACTCCACCAAGGAAACATAACCCTCTTATGAACTCATAAAATCTAGAACAAAATATTGAATCATATATATCAACGTTTATATGTTTTATTTTATCAACCTATATTTTTAGGGATATATGACATACTCATATTCATCTTATTACCCAGAACATTTTATAACCCTCTAAAAAATATTAAGGTGAATCATGGATAACTATTTAACAAAATGGATGACGGAACCCTGTAAAGTTTAACCCCATCCTTCACATACATTTCAATTAGTTCTTCCATTTAGAATGTCACCTAAATAGGCAAGAAGTGGGATGACTTTGTGAGACAATACATAATCACCCACATTATATAATTCTTTCATGGTCATTTTAGAAAATTATTTATAAAATCTATTACATTTAATTAAAATTTCCAAGTTATCTCAAAAAAATATTAAAAATTTATTATATTCCATTTATGTTTTACCTTTACCTACTGAAAAAACAAACACCTTAAGATATAATCTACCACATATCTCTCCATCCCTACCCAGTAGAATAGTTATCAATTTCATGGTACATATTCTCCCCTCCATGAAATACTTTTCAATTAGATTTATAAGACACACTAATAACTTAGCAATTTGGAATCAAAGGAAAAAAATTTCTTAGAAGTGTAACATTTATTCAAATACTATTTACATTCCATTAATGGTATCTTTACTATTTAAAGAACCAATAATAATCATAATATATTCATCAATTATTTTTCCATTACTTACTTAGTTCAAAAGACATTGATCTGATGTAAGGTCATACTATTTCCCTCTGCATGAGTTTCTAATTGAAAATATACCATAAATACCATGAACTACCACTTTTCCTATTATTCAAAATGTTAATCCCTCTTATAAAAGGTATTTTAAATATAATTACTATTACATGGTGTATAGGAAAACTAAAAATTTTAATTTTAATGTTACTACACCCTTGAATATTACAAAATTTTAAACCACACTAGGATGAAAAAATATCATAATATTTTAGGATCTAAATAAAAGATAAACTTCCCACTAGATAGTAAATGTATTCAGTATAATCATAAAATCCATTCCATGATCCTTCTTTAAAATAGAGAAAATCAAAATTTTATAAAAAAATATAGTGAAATATGGGTCATGTTATTTATATAAGACATGATTCATTAATGACACAACAATATTAAGAGAATTATTAATCCAAAATAGTGCAAAAAATAACTCATAATGCCTATAAAATAATATGATGGATATTTTTGGAATTGTTTGTCTCATTTACTCCCAATTGGTCATAACCTAATTATGATTAGAAAAATTTAAAATAGCCTAGAAACCTTTAATAAATTGAAAATAAAATTGATTTGAGTTAGAGGGTATCTGTTCTATAATTTCACTTAATTAAATTTATGAAAGTCAACACAAAACAATAAGCTTCCATCATCATTATAATAAAATATAACTTTAATTTCCCATGGTGAAATTATTGGATAAATAAGTCCATTTTTATCTAAATCCTTCAACTAAATATTTTGTTTTCATAACTCTACAATAACCATGTGATATGAAGGAAATGAGTTATGAATCATTTCAAAAAAAATTAAAGGGGGAGATTCATATCACACTCTCTCATGTTAGTATATATTTTTTTTCAAGAATAAAATCCAATAAATCTTTCATTACTACAAGAAAGTAAAATAGTTTACTATATTTTATTGATCCAATTACCAACCAATATAAATAACTTGTTAAAGATCAAAATATATTAATGACTAGTTCTGGTCAATTGACATGAATGTCCCACTCCCTTGAAAATTTAAAACACTTCTATTAAGTGAAGAAAATTAATAACTATATTCAAAATACTCAATATTAGACTTAAAATTCGCCATATTATGTATTTCAATTAATGGATTCTACATGTTTATCTCCATAACCAAGAATTTCCAAGAGATATCCACATAACCAATCATAATGGAACATGATACAAATTTAATCCCCCATTATCCCCATTCTCAAAGATTCTTGTCTATATATTTGGATTAAGATATCAACACCATATAAAAATTCAATTTGTATATTACTCATTTAGATATTAATGAATGAGATACATCCATAATAAACATAGAAAAGTCCTTGGTAGATTTATGAGAATTTTACTCCACATTATTATAGATCATAATTTTGACTCATATAACACCTACTCTATAGTAAACAGATGTCCTTAATTCTTATGAGCCTGACCCTTCAAAAGATTATCACCAACCCTCCCTTGGGTTTCTTATAAAACAGGATTTATTTTAACAATATACATCATTAACCCTTTTTTCAATCTAGATACTCATATTATATTATCCCTAGAAAAGTTAATACATAAATTATTTACATAGTCAATATTCTCACATAGGTGATACCTCTTAGGATCATTAGACTATGATTCTTCTTGTATGAAATACTCTCATTTTGGTATCATCCTAGATTTTATATAGATTCTTCTTCATCCCACTACAAAAATGTTTTTAAATTTTAAGTCATGAAATAAAATATATTACACCCTTTTTATCCATTATATAAAAAAATTCTATAGCTTCCTTCATTAAAATAATGGAATATATAAGAAAATAAATAAAAATTAAAATTAAGTGGATATTGGGTAAATTTTTTATCTCAACCCTTTATCCCTCAATATTTTTATTATTTATTAACCCTAAAAAAATAAACTAGATTTGAAAAGTAATAAGTATACTCAAGAACATTCATGTTGCATTACTCTGACTCTAAGAACACTCAATCTCTCTTGAGGTATAAAATTTCTAAGTAGAACATCAAAATAAATACCTCCTATAATTTATCCAATGTTATACTCTTGGGAATCGTTTCTTCTATATCCCTCTTGCACAACTTATGAGTCCCTACATCAAGAATGTATAGAGTGTTTTCTATCATCGATATGTCGTAAATAATTGAAATTCACCACATAGGTCTAATTAAATCTTTAATTATTGGATACTTAAGAATATACATCTCCAAAAATCCACTAAACCAAAAAATAATTTAAAAAAAAATACCACATAGAAATTCCTTCTGGTTAGATAATAATTTCTAAAAACTCAAAAATTGTATCTCAGTTATTTTTATATATAGGTTTATTCACTATTCGTTAATTAATTCCACAATAATAAACATTCATATAATTAATCAAGATAATGTGAATAAATGTATTTAAAAAATTTAAATTTCCAAAATAATTTGAAATCACTTTCCGAACTGTTTCTTGGTAAAGAAATTATTTTTTAAAAAATACAATGTATTAAAATGTAATCTTTGTATATGCCAATCATTATCTATGAACACCCTATATATTCTAACCCATTATGGGTGAATACATTTATAGGGAAAAACTAACCCACTTCTTATATGGGATCCACAAATAACATATTACATTTAAACTCCCTATAAACTCAAATATTTTTATAAAGAGATTAGTTATGACTTTTATAGGTGCCTATTGAGTTATAAACATCCTAACAAACCACTCCCATAGGAATTCTTAAATTTGAATTTTAAAACCAAAATTTAAATGTATTTTATGATGAACATGACTCAGGATCATGATCCCTGAAATCTTTTCGATAATAAATATTTGTTATCAACCACAGTCTAAAATCCTTAAAGGATAGAAATTTGTTCCGAGTGAAAAATAAATTCATTGATAAATATTTATTCTCAATAAAAAAATCCATATATAATATACATTAAATAATAATTTACCTTAAATATAAATAAACATTACAAAATAATATAAATAAAACAGATGAAAAATTTAATGTATTAGAAAGAAAATAGTCATAAATACAAACAATACATGATGAAACAACAAAAATGATGACCAACTAATGTGGATGTTCCAACTCCTCCAGCAACACATGTTCAAACATAGCCATTTCTACCAGTATCTAAACTCCTAGGATCCATCTCTAAAAAACATATAATCCTTTAACAAACTTATATCATGATATAAGTCATCTACATAAATGCAAATATATGGGGATAGGGTTGAGTATGAGAATACTTGGTAAGATTTCCAAAAGGGACACCCATAAAATCCATTGAAAGACATATTAATAACTATGTAATTAATTTAATGATCTATATATTGACACTAATATCCAAAAACATGGTTTCAAAGTACATATAAGTGAATGTGATGCAACTGTCCACACTCATAAACTACTACTCCCTTGTTCATGGAGAGTATAACCACTAGGAAATTATGGCACCATATAAGTGAAATTATGGGTTTTTGGCCAGACTATAGATATTTTTACCACCTTATCATATCATGTTTTTCAAAAATAAACACAAAATCTATAAAGGGGTATCTTGGGATAAATTATTTCAATGATATCTAACAGAAAAAATGGCATTTTAAGAGTAACAAAACACTCAAGGAGGTTACTGTAAGAATGCTCTAATTATGTTTTATATTGTTAACATATATAGAGATTTGGTTATTATTATTAGGTATTTTGAACAAACAAAATTTTCTGAGTAGATATGATGAAAATATATATAATTTTCCATGCCTATATCTGTGAATCCTCAAGGAAAATAGATCTATTGGTCTCGTAGTCCTTACGTTTTGAAGCTTAACTAAGACGGTTCATATCTCTAAGGTGTTATGGATGGAGGAGTGGCTTAATATAACCAATAATGGGGTATTAATCTCTATTAGTAATGTCATTAGCAAAAGGGTCCACTCTAAATTTGGAAGATAAGTCAATCATCCTTGTGATGTAGTTCTTTATAATTAAAGGTCTCCCAATCTCTTTTTTTGAATAATACTTGATTGTGGTTCAAAGAATTATTATTAAACCAGATGTGGTTTCATTATCTATCACATGAAATATTTGATGTTGTAGTGACATAAATTTTGTTGAAACATAATTTATTCACCTTTTCATTTAAGAAAATCACATTATCGATTTTTTCATCTGGATTAGTTTAATTGAGGACTTGACTTTATGGTTTTGTAGATCACTTATACTTTATTAGAAACATTATGTTATGGTGGATCCCTTCATCTTACACCTTTTACTAAAACCTAATTATTGTAAAATTTTCCTCCATTTTTCAATAAAAGATGTTTATTAATTTTATATAAATAAATAAATCATTCCACTATTTTCTCCAAAATACAAAAAAAACTAAGGTCCAGCTAAAACCATCAAGGAGTTATGAGAAATTTTAAACATTTAACATAAATAATTACCTATGATCATAATAAAATTCTATTATGGGTTATTACTCGTCTAATTTTCTTCCCTTAATTCAGGGTCCTCTACATACACATTACAAGTTAAATAGAACTTCATATCTGATATAATAACTTATACCATCTATCCATCCTTCATACTTCCTAGTCATTGATTATACCCAATTTATTTAATTTACAAACCTATTTTACCTAAAAAACAATTTCATAAAAAAACATTTAAAATTACATATATTAAATTCACCCAATTCAAGATACCAAAATCCAAATTATATAAAAATTCATAATTTAAAAACTAAATCCCATTATTTTGTTCAAAAGTCTAAAAACCTCAAGTTGTATCTTATCAAAAGAACATAAATTTATCATATAGAATATATAATATTATTTAATAAATACATAATAAATATAAATACCATATAATCACATCAAGTATTGTACAAAAAATTATTATCCACTATGCAATAAATCATAAATAATTTTACAAATATTATGAGTACCTAAAATTAATGAAATCCTAAATCTAATATCAATGATCATAATATAACCCATTAAACCCAATAATAAAATGTAATAAATCATGATTCTCATATTTTTGATTAAAAAACACAATCCATAACTATAGATATTGTTTTTCAAGTAAATACTGAAAAAAACTAAAATAAAGAGAGGAAACAATATAAATTTGAGAATCGATGAAATCATGGAGATATAACTTATAGTTTAACATCGATTTGATAAATCCAACATAAAAATTCAAATTTATAAATTTCAAAGCTAAAAATTCCTCATATAAATCCCTAGGGTCAATCAAGTATTTAATAGGGTTCTAATGGTAGTTATAAGAGGCTAAGTTGGGGTTTAAAATTTCAAACGTCATAGTCAAAACCTGACTACAGGGTCCTCAATAATGCACATAGGACCATGTAGGGCCCTCTTCCCACAAAACCATGAATGCATTGTATCTTCATGTGATATCTTTTATTGTGAACCCAATTATTAACTTCTTTATTCCATAAAAATATGATACGTTCAATTATATTTCATGGTCCCTAGGACCATTCCCTTGACTTCACATACATCTACAAGCTTATAAAAAGTCAAATTTAAACCCAAAAACTAGAAAAAAATAAATTGGGACTTACCAAAAACACCAAGGAATCGTTATATTTTATACCCATAACATATACTCAATATAAAAAAATTTCAATTAAATCTTTATATATTATATGAATAAAAGATAATTGAAATTTTTATCCTCTGGAATCAAGTTTAGTATAGTCAAACTACCAAAAATAGAAAAAGGGTTGGGAGGAACTATAATTCTTAAAAAGAAACATGTGCGCCCAAGGAATAAGTTATATATGAGTATTGGAAGAAAATTTAGATTGATAAATATTGAAGGGAAAAATTTTGGGGAGAAAATTATTTTTCAGAATTTAGATATAAATTTTCCCTTATAATATGTGTTTCAACATTATATATATTTTATTTAACAAATAATAGAAATTAATTATAGCTATAAATAAATATGAAAACCTAAAAACAATTTCAAAAATACATAAATGAAGATATAAAATAAAAATATTCAGTATATATACATTTAGTAAGATTAAATAGTAAATAAAAAATATATAATGGTTATAAGAAATAATGATCCTAGAATATAGTCCTCGAAAAATATATGTTCAATAAAATTAATGATACAAAGGAAAAAATTATAATTAATAAAATTTATATTTTATATAATATGACTGAATATTAGATTAAAAATTTGACTAAAATGGTTCAAATTTATAAAAAATTATATGATTATTTTATAGTTAGAAGACTTTTGAAAATGAAGAAGGTGGTTTCTAAAAAGGAATTGATTTTGTTGGAATAGTAATATAGACATTATAACGTAGGTTACACTAGAAATATTTTTCATTAAATATTTACTAAATAATTAGATTTTTGATCATTTGATATTAAGTTTTTTAAAATGATTATAAAATGTTAAATTTTTCCAAAAAAATAGTTAATTGTGAAAATTTATAATTTGTTTAATTTTTCAGATTTTTTGTCTGAATATTAAAATAAGGCATCAGTGTATAATATATTTTTTTAGTCTTATAGTATAAAAAGATACAAAATAATTCATATTATCTATTAGAAAAATTAAAGTATCTGTAATTGTTTAAAAAATATTTCCATGTATTATAATCTACTCCACAATTGTAATTAGTTGTTTCAAATAATAAAACATATTTTATTTCATTAAAAATAGATTGGATTCCTTCCGTATTATTGTTTATCTTATAGATTTTTTTAAAGGGATTAGTATTCAATAACCCATATTTTTTATCAAAAATGATTTTTTTTAAAACAGAACCCACGGATATAAAATCCTTTTAAGATTATTAAATGAGAATATTTTAATAAAAATTATGACTCATTTCCACCCTTCATGATCAGTTTTTTCAAAGAGCCATATTCAAAATTTTGAAGTGGTTTTTTATATGGATTAAGGCAAGGGACACCAATATCATTAATCTTGAGGGAGCACTAATGGCACATTCATTGGTGAACCTCTTCTATTTGGACAAAAAGATACCTGAGAACTCACCTAGAGATATAGATGAGACGTTATAGGACTCAATGATTTTTTATAGTTCATCGCTACATGTTTTGTTCTACTACATGTTCACCAACATGAAATATTGAATTCCAATTTGAATATTATGGAATAAATTTTTTTTAAATATATCATTCCTCATAATAGTTTCATTGGTCATATTGGAACTAAGTACAATCCTATTAGTTCTATAAACATAACCAGAAATAAAAAAAATTCTGAATATACTCAACAATTTCGCTCATGGGAACAAGAATTACCTTGTGACACCGTTAAGATTAATTCCCTTTCTGATAAAAATATGAAAAATATCGCATCTGGATTAAAAAAAACATGTTTTTATGCAAATATTGGACCTCAATTTGAATCCAATAACATCCTTAAGGGGTTCAAAATTTCAACCAAGAAAGAAAATATTGTTCAATTGGTTTACTTAAGGTTCAAGATATCTAGTCTGAGAATAGATATCAATTGACCATGTTTCTAATCATCTTGAGGTTGGAAGGGTTTTCAAACAAGATGGGTAGTCTTGGGAGAAAAATACAAATCCTAACTATGGGAGAGTATCATTTCAGTTAATAATAAAATAAACATATAAATAAATAATCGAACACTAATTTTTTAATAAAGGTGATCAATAACATGTTGATATTAGGTAATCTTAATCACAAAACTAGACGAAAATGTTCTGACAGTCAAGAAATCGCACTCTAGCATGATTTTGGTTAACCTCATATGTATTGAAAAATATATAAAAGGAATAAATGGGGGGATTATTCCATATGAAATGAAAATAAAAGATAATAGGAGGAGGGATAAATCTTCTACAAAATTAGACTAGGAAATAATAAGTAAGGAAAATCCATTGAGGATTTTGAAAACATTAGGACTCACTGTGAACAAAGGGAAAGAGTGTCTCTGAAAAGGATAAACCTATATGGTACCTAGAATTAATTGGAGTCAAACCCCCCCCCCCAACCCAATTAGACGGGGGTCATTCTAACAGGCTTCAAAATCCTATATTAGAGTAGAAGTGATATGAATAAAAAGATAAAATCAGTAAATACCATAATGAAATTATCAAGGTAATCATTGATTCATGGGTAATTCATTTGAATAATTACCTATATATTTATATTTTAATCACTGGATATTAGTTATTTCCTTCTTCCCCTTGCTTTCATGATCTAGATGTACATTACCTCTACACTTATAAAAAAATCTCAATCCCCTTAAGAATTTTCCCAAATGTTTCTTCCCATAATTATAACGAGTCTGATGTTTCATCCTTACCTTATTCTATTTTTCCTCATTTATTTTTCCTTGGTGCTTAGTAATCCTTTAATTATCTATATTTAAATTGAATATATATGACTTTGAGAGTTATTTCCGAATAACGATGTCACTTGATACCATATCATCATATGATAAAAAATTATGATAGACCACATCCCTTAAAATGTCATATTAAGCTCATCAATTAAATTGTCACCATTATTTTTTGGATTGCATATGTAGTCCATAACATGCCTTTCTAATCATG
Source organism: Viscum album (assembly GCA_963277665.1). Taxonomy (NCBI): domain Eukaryota; kingdom Viridiplantae; phylum Streptophyta; class Magnoliopsida; order Santalales; family Viscaceae; genus Viscum; species Viscum album. The sequence continues at coordinate 1,978,697,118 of OY728156.1, forward strand.
TTAGTCATGAATTGTACATTAAAAATCCTTCATCTTACTTCTTTCTTAAATTAAGGAATTTTTTTCCATATCATCGAATTCATCTTATAGAAAATATTTCCTTAATAAAATCACCTTAAAGGATTTTCATTCTATTACCTATGTCTCCTCCTCATCCTTATTATACATAATCAATAACCACTATTGATCTATATATGATTTTAAATATTATACTTATATAAAATTCCTTTACTTTTCATTACTACCCAAATCTAGAAATATAATTTCAAAGGACTTGATCCATTGCTTATCTACCAATAGATTTGTAGTTTCGTTGAAGTATAAAGTATTTTATCACATAAATTGATCATACATAGGTGAAACTATATATGGAACTATCATGAACCGCCTTCTAAAAGATAAGGTAAGATATGAAAAGGTGTCAAAAAATTCCTTCTCCAATGTGAAGGAGAGATAATACCCCATACTCCCACCCTCAGTATGCTCGGGGGTGGTGACCAGCACCAAGGGTATAGAAATATAACAAAAATTAGGATTCATTAAACTTTTTACAGTAACCAAGATTAGTAGATAATATGAATCAAAATAAAACAACTCAAAGCCATATATATATATATAATGAAAAAAAAATACATCCCACGTGCATGTTTAAAGTAAAATTTCTAGAAATACAAAGAAAACTTCAAAGTAAGTACCAAAATAAAACTAAGTAGCAATACAAAAAATATCCCCAACATCCAAGATAGTAAGGGCTAGAACCATCCACATAATCACCCTGGAGACCTGAAAATAGTTTTATATACATAGGGTGAGTATACAAGTATACATAGTAAGTAAAAATGAAAGTCACTCGTGCACAAGTGGGAGAAGTATACAAATTCCCCTGTGAGAAAATAGAAAAAACTCAAAATCACCTAATAAGGTACACTATCCACGCTAACCTCACCATGTAAAACTCACAAAATAATGAAAGTCATGTAAATTAAATTAGTAAGTACATTTATATTTTGGTACCCCATGCCACATCTCATACGTTAACTTGTCATCCCTAAGAGAAAACATCATGATGCTACCATGATATTTCTCAAGCCCCACTATCACAACCCGACTGCACACACCTGGGCCACAAAAGACAAACATTTTATCCACAGACCCCTAGGCCACAACAACCACACGTCTTGCCCAAAAAAATGGGGCCTCATCCAGAACACCCCTTGGAAACAAACCAACTCTCACACGACCAATACCATAAATCTAGTATTAAACCTCATGCCATTATAGCTTGCCCAAAAGGTCTTGGTCAGTAAATTCCTTGAAGATTGTTTAGGGTAAATTCAGTAACCATCCATCCATCCTCCCATCGTGCTATTGGGAAAGACACCATCTTCCATAAAAATGGAGGTGTTCTGCAAGTAGATCTCTACATGGGTGGGGTGTGTATAGAAATCACAAGGAACTACATGTATATATATATATACCAAACTATCATTCCAACCTATGGGTTTTCAAAAAACTACCATCCCACACAAACTACCCTTGCCACCACCTCTACATACATGTACCACTAGAACGACGGTCACTTGAATGTAGATTCACTACAAGACCCAACTCAAAACATACCCCCATATGATTCATTTATCCAATTATCATTCTGTATTATCAAATCATTTATTTATTTTTTCCATCCCTTCTTGGAAAACTCTCAAACACTACAGTAATTTTATGGTGAAGCAACCCTACTAATAAATTCCAAAGACAATCACGGAATAAAGGGCCAATGGTAATGGAATCAATTATAACACACATTCAGTAAAACAAACAAGAATCAACCAGCATGTTGTCCCACTGCACAACATGCCTCATTAATACCACTCTGCAGCCCCACTACACAAAAACACCACACCCAATAAACCCATAAACATGAAATCATTACACAACTTAGAGCTACATCCCCACTTCCAATCCACTACCCAGATGTAGTCGCACTACATAACAAGTCCATCCATTCCATAATCAACCAAACTCTCAACCTGATAAACCATCACACATCCCATACCACCCCATACACACAACCACACTCCCACCCACTACACCAATCTACCAGTATAGACATATATTCAAATAAAACCACACACATCACACATCCACACTAGTAAGGAAAGATTTATTCTCGTTTGTCAAATACTCATTATTTAATTCAACTTCATAAAAAGAGGGGTGATCATAGAATAGATTCTATCCTAGTGAATCCATTTATTTATCCAAGTGTACATGGTTAATAAAATTCCAAATCTTGTAGAAATGATTCACAAATAATACATGTGTGAAAACAGAGAACACCAATGAACATGATTTTAAGAAGAAAACAACCCATACGATTCACAACATGGATTGACGATAACATATAAAACAAAATGATCATCACCATTATGATCTCACCCCCTCTTTTATTTATTCATATTATATTCTTTAAAATATTTTAAACTGTTCTCACATAGATACTTGAGTACACCAACCACGCATAATACACAATTAAAAGAGAGATAAAGGAAATCCTTACATAGAACAACAGGTGACTAAAACTCTTCCTTTCACCAAAACTCAGGTGTCATGTGAGTAGGAGACTCCAAGAAAAATTGAAAATAGGGGGTAAGGCATAGTTTTCACATGGATTGTATGGGGAAGGAAGGGTCTTAGTGCACCAAGAGAAAATAGAAGGTTTCAAAGGTATAGAATATTTGGATTTAGATACGCCAATGCCAAGATCTATGGGGAAATGGTTTCAAAGTCTGTTAAAGGTGAATCATGACTAAGACAATGTAATTTAGGACACAATGGAAGAATCAGGTTTTTAAAATATAAATACCATTTGAAATGGACCGGAAACTCATTAAATATTTCATTTAAATAATTTAACGTCAAATAAAATGTCAAAGGTGCATAAGTGAAAAAATCGTAAAAACTAGAAATGAGACACTGATGGGTGACTCACCGATAGTAAGTTGCCAAAAACAAGTCACTGATACTGAGCTACCGATGTTGAGATGCTAACTCTAAGCTACCACCACTAAGGCACCAACTCTAAGCTACTAATGATGATCCACTAATGTGACCTATCAATGCATTACAGACTGAGGCCCTGACTCACTAATGCCCTAACCCATAGATTCCCTAACTCACTAACTACATGACATACTGACACCCTTGAACTACTAACACCCTGACCTACCAATGCCCTGACCTACCAATTCCCTGACCTACCGACACCTCAACCTACGGATGCCCTCAACCTACCACCGCCCTGACCTATCAATGTCTCAACCTATGGATTCCCTAACCTACTGATGCCATGACCTACAAATTCCCTTGACCTACTGACTCGATGACCTACGGATGACCTAACCTACCCACACTCTAACCTACTCACACCCTAACCTACCGATTCCTCAACCTGCTGACACCCTAACCTATCGATGGCTCGACCTACCGATGTCGCGACCTATTGATTCCCAAGACCTACTGATGACTTGATCTACTGTCTCCTTCAACCTACCGATGCCATGATCTACCGAAGGGAAAAAATTAGAAATTTATAAAAATCGTTAGATGGGATAATGTTGCCTCCCAGAATACGCCAAACACTAGATTATGACAAATTAATAGAGCATGGAGGTCTAGGACATTACCTCGAATACCATTCAAACTATTATTTCCCTCCATAATTCAAAAGCAAACCCAGATGAAAAAATAATCTAAACAACCACCCCATAAGATACCTCTCATGGATAAACCACCTCATTGGAGTGAAACCTCATCATTCAAGAAAACCTCATTCGATATTTTCAAACCAAAAAACCAAAATACATACCACACAAGCACCAAAGGATAAGCTTCCCAATCAGATAAATCAGGTTATTTCTTTCCCTCGTGTCAAGATACTATCCTAGTTGGGTGGCACTGACTTTCTAGCTTAGGTTTAATAGAATACACATTAATATGTATTGATTAGGGATCAATTCCTACCATCCTCATACGTTATGAATTTATCGCACATCACCAAACAAGGTAACAACTCATATCATAGAAAACAAGGTTCAAGCATTACATCAAAAAGAAAAACTCATGAGTAATATTCAAAAAAACTCCACGTACTTGGAACACATCTACCTATCTCACTCCTAAGTGAACTCCTCTAGACTACCATGCCTCCACAATACAGTAACCAAGGGAATAGATCGTCCATGCATCACCTTCTCCTGGAGATTTTGAATCTCTTCTGGTCACTCCACAAACATTGTGTCATCCTCGATATTTAACTCTCCTCAATCAATGACATGGGATTCATCACGAAGATACCAATAAAGATGGGGAATATAAAAGACATCATGGACCCTCCCCAACTAAGGTGGAAAATCTAGCTCGTATGCCACCTCACCAAATCATCCCAATACATCGAATGGTCTAATGAACATGGGATAAAACTTACTCCCTCTACTGAACCTTTTCTTCCCATGTCAAGGGGAAACCTTCAGAAATACATGGTCTCCAACCTCTAACTCTAAAGGCCTTCTCCTACGATCATGATTGGACATCCTCCAGTCTGGTGCTACCTTCATCCTCTCAAAAAGAAGTTGCACCTTCTCTATCATACTATACTCCATGTCTAGAACAATAATAGTTACCTCCCAAACTCTCATCCAGCATAAGGGTGAAGCACATGAACTCTTGTACGGAGCTTAAAACAGAGATATACCAATGTAAGAGTGATATATATTATTGTATGAAAACTCTAACTCTGGAAAATACCACACCCAAGAATCACTAAAGTCCAAAACATATGAAAGCAACATGTCCTCTAATTTATAATGTTCCTCTCTTTTTGGCCATTCATATGAGGGTGGAAAGCAATGTTGAGGCATTACTAAGTTCCAAAGGAATACTGTAATCCCCTCCATAATTGTGACACAAAACATGTTTCCCAATATGACACGATGGATCTTGGAACTCCCTGAAGCCTCACCACCTCATCCATATACCTCAATGCTAAGGAATCCACTATGCTAGACTCCTTTATCTCTAAGAAATGAGTCAATTTCGTCAACTAATCCACTAATACCCAAATAGAATCATAACCTCCTTCAGTCCTCAGTAATACTCTAATTAAATTCATCAATATGTCTCCCACTTCTACTCGGGTGCATATAGGGGATATATAAACGCACTGGGAACATGGTTCTTATACATTACTTGTGGGAACACTAAATACTTTTCCACAAACTCCGTCATTTACTGCTTTACCCCAGGCCAAAAAAATTATTCCTTCAAGCCCCGTTACATCTTGGAAACTCCTATGTGTAATACTATGGGTATGCTATAAAACTCATGGAGAACATCCTCCTGAATTTCCTCATGAAAAAATAGCTTCTCACAAAACAACATCTAATTCTTACCATCCTCTGACCATCCCACCGGAGCATCACCCTAGTCAATGTAATCATTCACCACCTACGCCTTTGAGTCTTCCTGTAACATCCCAGGTAAATAAATAATAAGACCTATTTAATATTTATTAATATTGTGAATTAAATATTAAGTTTAATTTAAAGGGGTTTCTATGTTCGATAGCGTACCTGATACGCAACAATGGGTTTCTTTGAAATCTTATGTTGCACACTAATAATATAATATTATTATTTTACATGGTAGTTTACATCTAGCCATTGTATTGGTGGGAATAAAAGAAACTAACTACAATATGATTATACATGATTGTTAAATGTATTTACATTTATCCAATAAAAATATAGAGGCTTAAAATGTGAATGAATCTAATTTTAAGAATAATCTACATTAAGAGGTCGATTTATCGCCTTTTAATGGAGAACCCTCTTCAAATCTAGTTTTGGTCACTTTAATACATTTTATTTTACCAAATAAAATCCTTCTTTAGAATGGGGACATCAAAATTTACTTTGCGTAAATTTTTGGGATTTTTCCGATAAAGTTCATTTTTTAATGAATAGTGAAAATATTGTATTTTAATTCAAAAGTCCCTTTTAATCTAATTTATTTATATGGATAGATTATATTTTTAATTGATTTTAAAGTGTAATTAGAATATATTTTTACCATTTAATCCAATTTTGGTCATTGTAATTAATTTCACTTTGAAATTGGACATAAACAAGTGTCAATCTTTTGATAGTTATTGTTTCTTAAAAACGCGGTCTTTGTTTTAACAATAGGAATGAATTTTAAATTAAATAATGCCACTTATATGTTTTGAATTTGAAAAAAGGGAAATAATTTTTGAATTCAGAATATCAAATAAATCTTAGGCTGAATTTTTTGAATTTTTCTGAAAAACATCATTTTTTGATGAATAGTGAAACCACTTAGTAGTAGTTAAAAACTGACTTTTTTATTTAAAGGAAGTTTTACCACTTCTTTGAACTTAATTTCAAAAATCCATCATACATGGTTGTTATAAAGAAGTAAAATTTGATTCAATAAGATGAAAATAATTTTTTGTGAATAGTAACTTTTGACTTTTATTTACCGCGGTTAAAGGTAAATAGGGTTATTCAAGGTAAAAATAATATTATAACAATTCAAAATTACCTTAAAACTTGTAAAAACCTTATTGGATGATTCATTAACGACCATGGGAATCTTTGGGTCGATTTAGGGACTCCTTTGAGCAATTTGGGAGGGATAATGACAATTTCGATTAATAAATTTAAAGTAAAGGCCAAAATGACATAAACAAAAAACCTTTAGTAATTCATTTTTATACAGTGTTATATAACTGATACTTTTGACTATAAATATTCATTGAAAATTTAAATGAATTTCCTGCAACATGGTATTTTTTCTATAATTTTTAGACATCAAATAAATTAAATTATTTATGACACAATAATGATGCATTATTTACCTCATTAATAAATGATCTAACAAAATAAGATTATAATGATTAAAATATTATCCAAAACATGTACAATTATGATTTGATGATTTTATTTAGAATATGATCTAGCTTATCTTCGACTTTAATGATTTTCAGACCTTTTGAAACCTAATATCATTATATAATAAAATAATATTTTCACACATTCCTAAAGAGCCCCTGCTCTCCCTTATAAAAAGAGAGCACTTCTAACCAATTCCTCACACCTCTCAAGCCTTTTGGATCATCCAAACGCTGCCCAATTAATCTCCCTACATCCCTATCCTCCTTCTAGAAGGCTTACCTAAGGCAGAAGGCACTTCATGAAGTCCTTTGGTTCAAACCAAAAAGAGTTACCCAAATTAAAAGTAACGGTTTCTCTTAAATTGTCTTCTTTTATTTTACTTCTTCAACCACTAAACTCTTTTTAATAATTTATTTTGAAACAAAACTAGTATCCATAGTATAATAGGATGTTGTTATGAGAAGTATTCGAACTACACTTTCACACACCTCTATCTAATGCGTGAAAAACATAATGTTTCTGTGGATGGAAAACTAACGCCTAACGAAACGATGATTGTTCAATTATCTCTTACCGCCTCTCATGGTGTCCATTATGATGGAAATGTATTTATATATGATATATATTATGTTTATGTTTTCTTTATGCTTCTGTATTTTCCATTTCTAGCATGCCTTTATGGTTTCCATTATGGGTAAATGTGATAATCTAATTGGAGGAAGTGCGGACTACCGCCCCCTCAAAGTGATATGACTCGTTCATACCATATGTGGTACGTATAAAGGATAGATTTAATGATATTATATATGATAAAATACTTGAATTATAATACTACTATGTATCATTATTTTTTAATTCCATTAAATATGGAATAGAAATGGAAGTAGCGTTCATGCGTACGTACGGCTTACCGTCTCCATGAATGGTGCATTTCATTTCTTACCTCTAAATGTTATGTACTATTATAAACATGTTTATATGATAGATATATATAATATATATGATTTCTAAATCATGTATATCATTCTGGATATAATGAACCTTTGACCACATGAACGACATGTAATTATAAGAAGTCCATTTTTGACTCAAGTACCAAATATCGACAAAAGAAACGTTATTAACTTAAATGGTTACATAATGATTATAATAAAGTAATAAGTGATATAAAAGTTATAATAAACTTGAAAAATGTTCTTAAGAAAGTAGAAATTAACTTTATTTGATTATTCAGGAGATTAAAGAACGATCGAGTCAAGTCAGACACGAGGTAAGGGACTTCGTCTCAATCTCTATTCATTGAGGCATATTTTGTTTTAATACACGACTTTATTTTATACACTGTATAAAAAACCTTGACTTTACAAATGGAATATTTTTCTACAAAGCGTTTTACTAAATGACAAAATGAATTTTCCTTTTAACGTAAGTGGTGACAACGACCTTTTCCATCGCCACAAGTATTATTTGATCTTTGGCTTCCTCAACTAGCCGTAATGTTTTTTAAAAGAAAATAAAAACCATATACTCTTTTATGTATTTTGGTATCGAAAATGTTTTGATAATGGTTTTGTTATGTCAATATATTTAAGTGATATATTTTGATTGAAATGTGGAAATGTTTTCTTTCCTTTATATTTTTTTGTCTTATGATTTTATAATCGTACTTGGACAATTGATGGGTGGTTACATGATAACCCAAATGACGGGTGGTGCCATGAATACCAGGATGGGTGGTTACGTTATAACCTCCAATGTATTGGGTATGGAAGTCAGCTATATGGATATTCAATTTAGTGGTATGTGTGGAAGTCAACTGTATGGTTATTCAATTTAAGCATGTTTATGTCTCAAGTTACCTTTATATGTTATGTGATATTTATATGGATTTTATGGTAATCTTTTTGTTACAAAAGGGTAAGTAGTGCTCTTTTATTTAGTGAAGAGTATTTTCTACTTGATAAAGGTGAAAATATTTACTTATGTTAAAGTATTCATGGTTTACTTGATGTTTTGAAAAACAAATAGTTTCCCTTATTTGTGTATCCCTTACTAAGATTTTTATGCTCATCCCAAGTTTTTTTGAAATTTTTTTCATAGGAAATAATGTGGAATAGGGTCAAGTATGGGATTAAGGAAAATTCATTCCATCTAAAACATGGAACTAGACATGACACTTTTTTTCAAACAGATTTTATTTTACGAAAAAAATGGAAACTGTGTAGAAGTGTCGACTTTGTAATCTTTTGAGATGTAATAGTTATGTCCTAATTCTCTAAAAATCTAAACCTAAAAAGATCCTCAATGTGAATTATTAATTTAATTCAATATTTTTTATGTTTTAAGGCTGGGTCCTTACAGTTGGTATCAAAGGTCAGTTTAGATAACTTTAGGAGTTAGTGTATTGTTAAATAAATGTCCATAAATTAATTTATGGTAATATTGAAATGATATAGCATTTACAGGTTACCATGTTGCTTCACCTAATATATGTCTCTATTAAGAATGTTTTTTCATAGAAGAAATAGGGTACTTGTGCTGGGAAGGTGTATAGAGGGAAATGGCCTTCTCAATTAGCAACCTGAGATAGTCAGAATCTGGGTTGAACAGTTTGTTACAATGATGGCTCAATTGAATTAGGTGATAAATGGTTGTTTTTTTATTGATGATATATTGGTTAATAGGAGCATAAAATTCATATAAGAGTTATCTTGAAAACCTTAAAATAAAAGAAACTATTTTGGGAATTCAGCAAGTGTGAGTTTTGGTTACAAAAAATTTCATTCCTTGGTCACATTGTTTCAAAAAATGGCATAAATGTTGATCTTATAAAAACTAAAGTTGTTGAAGAATTGCCAAGACCCACAAATATAATCGAGATTCGTATTTTTCTTGGTTTGTTAGGTTATTACTGGAGTTTTGTTGAAAAAATTTCACGGTTATCTAGTCCAATTACTAAGTTAACTCGAAAAGGTGTTAAGTTCATCTGGACAAAAGAATGTAATGATTGTTTTTAGAAACTGAAAAGAAGATTGGTGAATGCTCCTTTTTTTGCACTGACATACAGAAATGGTGAGTTTGATATCTACATTTATGCTTCATTGAAATTATTGGGTTGTCTCATAATTCAGAATGATCAGGTAATTGCTTATGCATCACGTCAGTTAAAACCTCATGAGTAAAATTACCCTACACTTGATTTGGAATTAGCTGTTGTTGTATTTGCTTTAAAAATTTGGAGTCATCATTTGTATGGAGTAAAATGTGAAATATATATTGATCACAAAATTTTAAAGTATATATTCACTTAGAAATAATTGAACATGAGACAGAGGAGATGGTGTAATTAATCAAGGATTACGATTGTACAATTCATTACCATCCGGGAAAATCTAATAAAGTGGCTGATTATTTGATTCAAAAAAGTAATGCTTCATTAACCATGTTACATTTGGAACAATATCCTTTGGTTTTTGATTTGATGAACTTTGGAATAGAAGTTGTTGGTGCAGGAAATTATTCTATTTTGTATCAGGTGTTAGTGAAATCATCTCTATCAGACAGAATAAAGCAAGCATAGAAAGAAGACAGTGAGTTGCATAAAAAGGTAGAGTTGGTTCAGAAGGGAAACTTTCCTGAATTTAACATTGATAATGATTGTGTTTTGAGAATTGGGAAGAGAATATGTGTACCCTGTGATTCACAGTTGAATAATGAGTTGTTATGTGAAACTTATAGTTCTCCATTTTTAGTTCAACCTGATAATACTAAGATGTAAAGAGATCTTCGGAAGTATTAATGGTGGGATGGAATGAAAAGAGATATTATTGATTTTACTGTGAATTTTTTGACTTGTCAACAGGTTAAAGCAGAGCGGCAGTTACTAAAAGGGATGTTTCATCCTCTACCAGTTCCAGAGTGGAAATGGGAAAATATATCCATGGACTTCATTGGGGGATTACCAAAGACATCTCGAGGTAATAATTCAATCTAGTTTATAGTTGATCGATTGACTAAATCAGGTCATTTCCTTCCTATTCGAGATACTTTGTCTCTGGATCAACTTGCTCAGTTGTATGTTGAAGAGATAGTCAGGTTGCATGGAGTTCCCCTCTTCATTGTATCTGATCATGATAACAGGTTTACTCATAACTTTTGGAAAGTCCTCCAGAAGTCGTTTGGTACTGAATAAAATTTTAGTAAAAATTTTCATCCTCAATCAGATGGGCAATCAAACGAATAATTTAGACATTGGAGGATATGTTATGTGCATGATAGATGGATTATCAGAGAAGTTGGAACCAACATCTTTCTTTTGTTGAATTTTCATATAATAATAGTTTTCATTCCATTATACAGATGGATCCATTTGAGGAATTATATGGAAGCCTTGTCAAACTCTAACTTTTTGGGATGAAGTAGGTGAAAGGAAGCTGATGGGACCAGAATTGGTAAAAGAGATGGCAGAGAAAGTTCCATTGATTCAGAAGCACATTATAACAGCTCAGAGCAGAAAGAAAATTTATGCACATAACCAAAGGAAGGATATTTCTTTTGAGGTAGTTTATCATGTCTTTCTCAAAGATTCTCCATGGAAAAGTGTGGTTCGTTTTTGTAAGAAGAGAAAGTTGAGTCTGAGGTTAATTGGACCTTATGAAATTCTGGATAAAGTTGGATCAGTGGCATATAGAGTGGAAATACCTCCATGTTTATCCCAGGTACATAATGTTTTTCATGTTTCGATGTTGAGAAAGTATATGTCAGATCCATCTCATGTTTTGAGCCCAGTAGTAGTTCAGTAGGAAGAGAATCTCTCTTATGAAAACAACCAGTCCATATTTTTGACTGTAGAGAGAAAGTGTTGCGAAATAAGGTAATTCACCAGGTAAAGGTTTTGTGGAAAAACCATATTATTGAAGAGGTGACGTGGGAATCTGAAAATGCTATAAGAGATAAATACCCCCACTTATTTCGATAAGTGAATAAAAATTGCGAGGATGCAATTCCCAAAAGGGGGGAAGGATATAACATCCCATGTAAATAAATAATAAGACATATTTCATATTTTTTAATATTGTGAATTAAATAATATGTTTTCTTTAAATGGGTTTCTATGTTTGATAGCGAACCTGATACGCAACAATGGGTTTCTTTGTAATCTTACGTTGCACACTAATAATATAATATTATTATTTTAAATGGTAGTTAACTCCTAGCAGTTGTATTGGTGGTAATGAACAAAACTAACTACAATATGATTATATATGATTGTTAAATGCATTTACATTTTTTCAATAAAAAGTTAGAGTCTTAAAATGTGAATGAATCTAATTTTAAGCATAATTTACATTAAGAGGTCGATTTACTGCCTTTTAATGGAGAACCCTCTTTAAATATAGTTTTGGAAACTTGAATACATTCTATTGGACCAAATAAAATCCTTCTTTAGAATGGGGACATCAAAATTACTTTGTGTAATTTTTTGGGATTTTTCCAATAAAGTTCATTTTTTAATGAATAATGAAAATATTGTATTTTAAATCAAAAGTGAATTTAAATATAATTTATTTAAATGGTTAGATTATCTTTTTAGTTGGTTTTAAAGTTTAATTAGAATATATTTTTACCAGGTAATACAGTTTTGGTCATTGGAATTAATTTCACTTTGAAAATGGACATAAACAAATGTCAATATTTTGATAATTATTGTTTCTTAAAAACACGCTATTTGTTTTAACAACGGGAATGAATTTTAAATTAATTTATGCCACTTCTTTGTTTTGAATTTGAAAAAATAGACATTAATTTTGAGTTTTTAATATCAAATAAAACATAGGCTTAATTTTTGGTATTTTTCTGAAAAACTTCATTTTTTGATGAATAGTGAAACCACTTAGTAGTAGTTAAAAAAACTGACTTTTTCATTTACATGAAATTTTACCACTTCTGTGAAATAAATTTCAAAAATCTGACATACATGGTTGTTATCAAAAAGTAAAATGTGGTTCAATAAGATGAAAATAATTTTTGGTGAATAGTAACTTTTGACTTTTATTTACCGCGGTTAAAGGTAAATAGGTTAATTCAAGGTAAAAATAATACTATAATAATTCATAATTACCTTAACACTTGTCCAAACATTATTGGTTGAGTAATTAAATACCATGGGCATCTTTGGGTCTATTTTGGGACCCCATTGAGCCACTAGAGAGTGATAATGACAATTTAGATTAATTAATTTAAAGTAATGGCCAAAATGACATAACCAAAAATACATTAGTAATTAATTTTTATATGGTGCTATATAAGTAATAATTTTGACAATAAATATTCATTGTAAATCTAGAATGATTTCCTACATCATGGGTTTTTATATAATTTTTAGACATCAAATAAATTAAATTATGTATGACACAATAATGATGCAGTATTTACCTCATTAACAAATGATATAAAGAAATAAGATTATAATGATTAAAATATTATTCAAACCATTTCCAATTTTGATTGGATGATTTTATTTAGAATATCAGTCACCTTATTTTGAACCTTCATGATTTTCGGACCTTTTGAAACTGAATATCATTATATAATAAAATAATATTTTCACACTTTCCTAAAGAGCCCCTCCTCTCCCTTATAAAATGAGAGAACTTATAACCAATTATTCAGACTTCTAAAGACATTTAGCTCATCCAAAACCTTCCCAATTAATCTCCATACATCCCTATCCTCCTCCTAGAAGCCTTAACTTAGGCATAAGGCACTTCAATAAGTCCTTTGGTTCAAACCAAAGGGAGTTACCCAAATTAAAGGTAACAGTTTCTCTTAAATTGTTTTATTTTATTTTACTTCTCTAACCCAAAAAATCATTTTATTCCTTTATTTTGAAACAAAAACAATATGCTAAATATACTAGGATTTTTTTATGAGAAGAATTCGAACTACACTTATACACACCTCCATCTAATGGGTGAAGAACATAAGGTTTCTGTGGATGGAAAACTAACATCTCACGAAATAATGATTGTTAAATTACCTATTACCACCTCTCATGGTGGACATTATGATGGAACTATATTTATATATGATATATATTATGTTTATGTTTTCTTTATTCTTCTGTATTTTCCATTTATAGCACGCCTTTATGGTTTCCAATATGGGTAAACGTGATAATCTTATTAGAGGAAGTGCAGACTACCGCCCCCTCAAAGTGATATGACTCGTTCATACCATATGTGGTATGTATAAAGGATAGATTTAATGATATTATATATTATAAAATATTGGATTTATTATACTACTTTGTATCATTATGTTTTAATTCCATTAAATATAAAATATAAATGGAAGTAGCATTCATACGTACGTACGGCTTATCGTCTTCATGAATGGTGCATTTCATTTCTTACCTCTAAATGTTATGTAATATTATAAATACATGTATATGATAGATATATATGATATATATGATATCTAATTCATGAATATAATTCTGTATATAATTAACCTTTGACCACATGAACAACATGTAATTTTGAGAAGTCCAATTTTGACTCAAGTACCAAATATCGACAAAACGAATGTTATTAACTTAAATGGTTACATAAGTTTTATAATATGGTAATAAGTGATATAAGAGGAATAATAAAATTGAAAAAAATTATTAAAAAAGTAGAAATTATATTTAGTTTATTATTCGATAGATTAAATCCCGATCGATTCAAGTCGGACATGAGGTATGGGACTTCGTCTCAATCTCCTTTCATTGAGGCATATTTTGTTTTAATACACCACTTTATTTTATACATTGTATAAACACCCTTGAATTTTAAAATGGAATATTTTTCTATAAAGAATTTTATTAAATGAAAAAATGAATGTTCCTTTTAATGTAATGAGTGACAATGAGCTTTTCCACCACCACGAGTATTATTTGATATTTGTCTTCCTTAACAAGCCGTAATGTTTTTTAAAAAAACTAAATACCATATAATATTTTATGAATTTTGGAATTGAAAATGTTTTGATAATGGATTTGTTATTTCAATATATTTAAGTGATATATTGTGATTTAAATGTGGAAATGTTTTCTTTCATTTATGTTTGTTTTATGTCTTGTGTTTTATAATGGTACTTGGACATTTGACGTGTGGTTACATGATAAACCAAATGATGGGTGGTTCCATGACTACCAGGATGGGTGGTTACGTTATAAACTCCAATGCGTTTGGTATGGAAGTCGGTCATATGGCTATTACATTTAGTGATATGTGTGGAAGTCAACCGTATGGTTATTCCATTTCAGTATATTTATGTCCCAAGTTACCTTTATATGTTATGTACTTTTTATATGGGTTTTATAGTAAAATTTTGGTTACAAAAGGGTAAGTGGTGATCTTTTATTCAGTGAATATTATTTTTTACTTCATAAAGGTGAAAAGAATTACTTATGTTAAAGTATTCATGGTTTACTTGTTGATTTAAAAAACTAACAATTTTCCTTCTTTGTGTA
This sequence comes from Viscum album, assembly GCA_963277665.1. Taxonomy (NCBI): domain Eukaryota; kingdom Viridiplantae; phylum Streptophyta; class Magnoliopsida; order Santalales; family Viscaceae; genus Viscum; species Viscum album. The sequence goes on from OY728156.1 coordinate 1,978,712,610, forward strand.
TCCCTTACTAAGCTTTTTATGCTCATCCCAGGTTTTTTTGAAATGTTTTTCATATGAAATAATGTATAATTGGGTCAAGGATGGGATCACAGAAAATTAATGTCGTCTGAAACATGGAGCTACAAATGAATCTTTTTTTAAAAAAGTTTTTATTTTATGAAAAAAATGGAAACTGCGTAGAAGTTTAAACTTTGTAATCTTTTAAGATGTAATAGTTATGTCAAAATTCTCCAAAACTCTATACCTAAAAAGATCCTCAATGTGAATTATTAATTTAATTCAATATTATGTAAGGTTTAAGGATGGGTCCTTATACTTCCCATTGAGACTCCTCCACTTTCTACATCATGGATGACTGTACAATCAACTAAAATAGATTTCCTCTTCCCCCATCCATTTATACATCTAATTGAAAGGAATTAAATTCCTCAATTTCCCTCCAAATGTCTATAGATTCCCAAACCACTTCCTTCTGCAAATTCTTTCTTAAACCATCAGACCCAACATTACCCTTTATTGAGGTTTAGGAGATCTCAAAATCATAATCCTGTAGAAACTCCATCCACCTATGCTACCGCAAGTTTAGATCTCTCTGGAAAAAGATGTACCTCAAGATCATGTGATATATGAAGACTGCAAAGTTCTCCCCAATGAGGTAATGTCACTACATCTTTAGTGTGAACACGACGGCTTCTAGTTCCATATCATGGGTGTAATAGTTATGTTCATGGTGATGTAACTTCCTAGACCCAAGGGAGATCAATCCCCATTAATGCATTAACACACACACTAGGCCAAGATAGAAAGCATCAAAAAACACCTCGAACGACACCACTTCCTCTAGATTCATGAGAACTAGATCCCTAACCAACTTCTCTATTAGATATCCGAACACTTTCTAGAACAGTTCGCTCCATAAAATAGGCCTTTTCTAGTCAGAGTCAACAATAAAGCTGCTAACCGAGAGAAATCATGTACGATTCCCCTGTACTATCCTATTAGATGGAGAAAAATGAGAACCTATTCCACATTATTAGGTAATTAAAAAGAAAAAATTGCCTCAAGAATCGATGGGTCCACTGCTACACCATACTGAGACACCCCATTTTGAAGGAAGTTGACCTTTCATGTCAAAAACATGAACATGGATAGATTTTTCTAGAGATGGTGATGTCAAAGGACTTCTAGGATATTCCTGAGATGTTCGAATTTCTCTTCCTATGACTTTGAGTAGATTATTATTTCCATAATGAATTCTAAAATGAACCAGTCTAGGAACTCCTGAAAGATGGAGTTCACAAGATCCATGAACAAAGTTGGTACATTCGTAACATTGAACGGTATAAAAAAACTCAAAGTGCCCATACTTGCACCTAAAAGCCGTCTTTGGGATGTCACTCTCCTTCACCATTCACTTGTGATACCTAGAGCACATATTGATCTTATAGATCCAACTTTCTACCCTCATATTTTATAAAAGAACACCTATTCCCAACAGAGGGTAAAGTTTCTTGACTGTTACATTATATAGTCTCTAGTAGTCTATGCACAGCCTTAAACCACTATCTACCTTCTTAGAAATCAATATCGGAGACCCCCATGATGACACACTGGGTCAGATGAAAACTTTTTCATGATATCATCAATCTGAATCTGCAACTCTCTCAACTGAGAAGATCCCATCCAAAAAGGAACCATTAAGGTCAGATGAGCATCGGGCTGTAAATCTATCCCGAAATCAATCACATGTCGAGGTGGTAGAGTAACAACCTCCTTAGGGAAAAAATCTAAAATCTCGTTGACAACTCCTGGAACCTCCACTATCTCTGCATCCATTTATCCCACTAATATCTCAGATAATGAGAAAAAACAAGGCTCTATGCACTGGGTTCCCTCCTAACAGCTCTACTCACCCATGAAAGCTAAAAGCTTTCCTTTCAAGTCTGAAAACAAGACACTTCTCCAGAAGAAGTCGATAACAACACACACATAGTAAAACTAGTAGATGCAAATGATAACACTTTATGGCTACATCTATAGCATATTGAGATCGCCAATAGACTGATGCAGCCCAAACATCAGTCTATATACCTGGTAAAAAACAAAAAAGATGGTTTGACCTCTAACTTGTGTACTCAACACCAGGGGCATGTAAAATCTCTGTATGTCCATTCTCAGATCATTTTCTAGAAAAGGTGAAACAAAGGACTGAGAATATCCTAAATCAAACAAGGTGAAAGAAAGTGTACTGAACAAACGGATCATACCTCGAACGGTCTTCAGCCCTACTGGAACTTCTACGTCTACAGCGTGAAACTTCACATCACCAGTCTCTCTTCTACTCAGCTATCAACCTGCTTCTCAACCACTCCTTCGCATAGGTCCCTAAAAAACACCCCGAGGTCATCCTCCTCTTGCACTGTCTACCCTTGGTGGAGAAGGTGTCTACTATACATACTGTTGGAAACTACAGGCTCACAACTACTGCTGAGGTGGGCGTTGAACCATACAACCTCCACAATATTGTTCTTGAGTTGGTCACTATCTCTAGAGGTTCCCACATCCTCTACAAGAAAAAAACCACGGCCCCAGGCTTGTGAGAAAAGTGCGAGGACCAAAGGTTTGAAAGTGAAACTATGAGATCGACTCTACAATAGCCAAAACCTAGAATGCCCTGATGCTAGATACTTTATTCTAATAGCCTTCCCCCTTGAAGAACTCAACAGAATTCTCTCTTGCAGAATACATCATGGCGATTTCAACCTTTCAACTACCTCAACCTTCTTTTAAACCACTAAGTATGTCGATATGGTGAAGGGTGTAACCGCATACAGAAGAGAAGGGTAGAGTTACTCCTCTAAGTGCCTCAACCAAGAATCCTCATCTAAAAATATATTTGGAGCTAAATGTAAGAGATACTTGAAAATGATCCCCAATTCCCTCACTGATATACTCCTCTACTGGTTTAATAGTAGATCCTACCTCTTCTCTTCCTTGATTGTGGAAAAAAGGAATTCCACATGAAACACCTTCTCAAAGTCATCCCATGAAACTTAGGTATCTTTCCTCTTCCCAAGGTAATGTGTCATCCACTAATGTGCTACTCCCCTCATCTGGCACACCGTTAGAGGAACCCATTACTCTATCAGGGCCCGGATCAAGCTGAAAGTGATTAATATCTCCTCATGCCAATACACTGTCTCCATGCCTCAAATTCATCCCTCGTACTTTCCAAGTTTTTTCCTCTAGAAATCAGAAATAATTTTCATCCACTGATCATCCTCCTCCGATGGATTTTTCCTCTACTAGTCAACCAGGTTGGCCTGCTAACCCTCCACTACTTCTATGACGTGCGAGCAATGTCTAGGATCCATAGTCGAAAGGAAAATAAGGAACTCTTAAGAATAGGCAGTATAGAATTTTCTTTTAAGGTTCACTTTAACTCTTTATTTATTTTAATTTCTTAAAAATTCCCAATACAAACAAGAACACAATTCATCATGAGACATGTACCTTTTCTAGGGTCTCTACACTTAAAATGGTGATGCCTCACTTGGTCATTTGGTAATCATTAAGTACTTGTATCATATCATGGGGGCCATAAAATTCAGTTCCCTAGATGATCTTTCCAAGAATATATCTTTCACCAAGATCTCCTAACATTGTTTCCCTACTAACCCATGAAATCCTCACTATGCCTAACTACACACTCCATCCTACCTTTCAACCATAATCCTCTGAGACCACTATCTCACAACCTTCCATCTTCAAGATGAGTGGAGGGATAGAAAGGTGTCGAGAGCTTCCTTCCACAAAATTACTGAGAGATAATGACCCCAGAGTCCCACCTCTAATAGGCCCCAAGGTGGCGACCAGCACCAAGGGTATAGAAATATCAGAAAAAATTAGAGGCATTACCCTTTTATAGTAACCAAGGTTGGGAGATAAGATGTATCAACTACAAAAAACTCCAACAAATATATATATATATATATAATGAAACCAAAATTAATCAAAAATTCATGTTTAAAGTAAAATAGTTATAAATATAAATAAAACAGCAAATTATGTACCAAAATAGAACTAAGAAAGTACAAGGAAACCATCCCTAGTGTCCAAGATAGAAACGTCCATCATGGTCTGTATAATCACCCTAGTGACCTAAAAATAGTTTTATATATGTAGGGTGAGCATACTAGTATTCTTGTTTGGAAAAAACCAAAGTCAGCCATGAACAAGTGGGAGAAGCATACTAATTACCATGTGATAAAATGGTAGAAACTAAAAATCACCTAACAAGGTATACTATCATCCCTAACCTCACAAAGGCGTTATCACCAAATAATGCAAGTCAAGTATAGTAAATTAGCAATCACATCGATATTTGGGTACTCTATGACACTTTCTCCTAGTTAACTGCTCATCTCTAATGGAGAACGTTCGGATGATACCATGCTCTTTTACAAGCCCCATTGTCACAACCTACCTGAACACACTAGAGCCACAAAGCACATAAATCCTTCCCATAGACACCTATTCCACAACCACCACATATCTTACTTGAAAACACCTTAGCCTCATCCTGAAGACACTTAGGAAACAAACCACCTCTCATACATCCAATACCATAAATCTGGTATTAAACCACAATCCATTAGAGTCTGCTCTAAAGGTGTTTAGAGATAAAAAACTAGAAGAGAGAGTAGCGTAAATTTAGTAACCTTCATCCATCCTCCCACTAGGATATTGGGAAAGAAATCATCCCCCATAGTAATGGGGGTGTTCGGCATGTAGTTCTCAACATGGTTGGGGTTCATATAGAAATCTCAAGTAACTATATGTATATATATAGGTACTAAACACTCATCATAACCTATTATTTTTCAAACAACTACCAGCCCATAGAAACTACCCCTGTCACTACATCAACATGCACATACCACCAGAACGATGGTCACTTGAATTCCACTTCACTACAAGCCCCAACATGAAACATACCCCTACCTCATTCATTTAACCAATTATCAATCATCAATATGAAATCGTTTATTGATTTTTTCCATCCCTACACAGTAAACTACCAAATGCTACAAGAATTTTAAGTTGAAGAAACCATAATAACCACTGCCAAATCCAAACAAGGAAAGAAGGACCAATGGTAAAGGAATATATTCTAAAACTCATTCAGTAAAACAAATATGAATCAACCAGCTTATAGTCCTAGTGTACGACATCCCTCATTACAACCACACTTTGCAGCCCCACTGCACAACAACACCACACCAAACATACCCACAAACAAGAAATCATGACAATACCCAGACCTAAAGCCCCACCACCCCGAACCAGTCCCCCTACATAACAATATCATCCATTCTACAATTAACTAAACTCTCATACTGAGATACCATCACACCACTCATACCACCCCATTCACACAACCACGCTCTCAAACACAGTACCACACTACCAGTATAGACACTAGGCCGAATAGAATCACACAAAACACATAAAGACACTAGTAATGCATGATTTATTCAGGTTTTGAAAATACTTGTTCTTCAATTACACTTGATAAAATTGTGTGATCACGAAATAGGTTCGATCCTAGGGCATCAATTTATTTAACATAATTTATGTGATTAACTAGATTCCAGTTATTACAATAGTGATTCAAAAATCATACAGGTGAGCAAACAAAAACCACCAATGACCCTGATTTTCAAAAGAACATAACCCATATGATTCAAAAAATGGATCAAAAATAACAAATAAAACAAATTGATTATCACTATCGTGCTCCCACCCACTCATTTATTTATCCTTATTATCATATTTAAATTGGTTTCATCCATACTCACAAGGAGACATGAGTACACCTGCCCCATATGATACACAATTAAAAGATAGATGAAATAAATCACCACTTCGAACAATAGGAGACCGATACTCCTCCTTGCGGAAAAATAGGGGGTTGTGCGAGTCGGAGACTAAATGGAAAATTGGACATGGGGATACTTCTTAGGTACCAAAAAACTCACCTGGGAATGAAAAGGTCTTGATGAACTAAGAGAAAATTTAAGGTCTAAAAGGAATATAACATTCAAATTTATAAAGGCTAGTTCTTAGATCTTCAGGGAAACAGTTTCAAAGGCCATTAAAGAAGGATCACGACCAGGACCATGTGGTTTATGAGTCAAAGAAAGATATAGGTTTTATAAGATAAATACCATTTGAAACGGCGCAAAAACTCATTAAATATGTTATTTAAATCAGTTATCATAAAACAAATCTTCAAAGGACCAGAAAAAATGGGGAAAACTGAAATTGAGTCACTAATGGGTGAGTCACCCATAGTACGCCTGCAACAACAAGTCATCGATTTTGAGCTACTGATAATGAGATACTGATGCTGAGATACTGACATTGATCTACTGAAATTGATCCATCGACGTGACCTACTGAGTCTGGACTCATCAATTCCCTCAACCTACCGATGCCCTTGAACTACCCACACCTCGACATACAGACATCATAACCTACCGATTCCCTCAACCTAATGACGCCTCAACCTACTGATGCCTTAACCTACTAACACCCTCAACCTACCCCTTCCCCAACCTACTAACGCCTAAACCTACTGATGCCATGACCTACCAATGATGTGACTTACTGATGCCCTCAAGATACAAACGCACTGACCTATCGATGCACTAAACTACCAATGCCCTATCCTACTGACAGCATGACCAACTGATGCCCTGACCAACTGACGCATCGACCTATCGATGTTGTGGCCCACCAACTCCTTGGACTTACCAACACCTTGACCTACAGACTCAATGACCTACTAACAACCTTAACCTATCTACGCACTCGACTTAATGACTCCCTGACCTACCAACAATGCACCATATCGATGACCCAAACCTACTAATGCCCTGACCTACCAGCAAAATAACTGCACATTTAAAAAACTCTTGGAATGGGGTATTTATTCCTTCAAGAAAACCCCAAAAACATCATTTTTATAATGGAATAGACCATGGAGGTCGATTCCATTACAGGAAAAATATATTTTTCTATACAGACAAGGTTACTTTTTACAACCTTGGTTAGTTTTCCCAATTTAGCCACGATCTGCTCAGTTCCAACACATATTATCTTAAGTTGATCATAAGTTAAATCTATACATTGACTATGAGTGTTGATCTAATTTCCCTTTCATCCATTAGGTTTCCTATTTAAATAATGGCACACACATAATAATATTATATCATTACAAATATTGATCCATAACATAAAAACTGATATAATTTATTAAACATCCAAGGGGTTTATCTTAATGATCATGTAATATTTGTTCTTCTAAACTATTGTTCCCAATTATCTTACTAAACATACTTTGACATCAACAATAGCAAATTATATTCTAGTGAACCAAATCCAATATTTAATTTTTTGAATTTTTAAATTATACAATGGATAACACCATGAAGGAAAGATAAATTTAACAGTATTCAAAGGCTTGATTCATATATGATTTACATATAACATTTGGAAAAAAACTAAAATATTGCATTGAACTTTATTTCATTCTTTAACATCATTAAAATATTCTTTATTCATATCCTGGGAAAAGGAAAATATAATAAAGGGTGAACTCAGATACTCAATAAGGAAAATCATATAAAATAATCTATTATAAATAAAAAAATGAATTAAAAATATTGGAGAGTGTATATTTCAAACACATGAAATACAATCAATAAATTGAGCATAAAATAAATACATTCTTAATATCCAAAAAATAATCACATTGGAAATAATAACTAAATTCATAAAAATGAAACTACAAAATTTTGGAGATTCAAGATCTTACTATCAATGCCTCAGAAAAAATATCATGAATCTTAAAATCAAGTCCTTGTACAAGACAATTTTATTGTATGGGTTTGTATACACTAATTACCCAACTAATTTGGCCAGATATTTTGTCTCGTGAATCTTATTGATGCATCATGGGGATATCTATAATCAGGAACCTCCCAACACTTACATATATCCAACTCATTCCTCATATATTGAATCAAAATTATAATTCATAATCAATATGCTTCATCAATAAGTAAATATCTAAATTTAATCAAGAATACATATCATCAATATTTCCAAATTAAATAAAGTAACTTCATTAATAAGTATCCTTCACCTAACACAGTTTGCAGTGATAGTATATAGTTAATAAAATATTGAAACGATAGATATATACATGATATAATATAATATGTATATTAAGGATAAAAATAAAGTCTAATGAATAAATTATGATGATTGAGGGCATGAAAAAAATTAGTTAAATAATCAAAAAACAAGGTAAATAACATAAATTATTAATTGATGAAAGAAGACAATCGAATAATCAGAAATCAAGGTTTGAAATAAAGGAATTTATTTTAATACTTATTTAAGAAACAAGAAGAAGAAAATTAAAAATAACATTCCATATATCATCTTAAACATTAAAAAATGAAGTTATCAATCTTTTCTAAAATTATTTTAAACCTTTAAGAAAATAATTCATATTATTTTAATATAAATTAAGTTACATAATGATCAAAAAATAATTTTCTTTGAAAACCTAACTAAAATTTTACAAGAACCTAAATAATGAATAGTAGTCATGGAGGCTGAAAAACTAATTCACCACATCTACATTAAAGAATATTCCTTTAACACTTTTATAAAAAGTCAAAAATAACATGTCTCTAAAACATTATAAAGGATCATTTTAAAATATTATAATGAAATTTAAATATGGTAGAAAATTAACATTACCAATCTTTTAAATATATATATAAATATCAATGAATCAATTTGGAAAATATGTATATCGATAAAATATCAACCTAAAAAAATTGAGGTAAATTTTCCATAAAATAATTTTTTTATAATTTTAGTACCAATGAGAGTAAAATTTGAAGAAAAAACCTGTAAAGCCATAAAATAATTAGATGAAAATAAAATAAATGTGTTTTAACCAATAAATACCATATAATTATTCCAATGTATATTTAAACATGAATAATCCTGAATAAGATTTATATTATAAAATAAACCATTATGAGTTTAATAATTTTTTAATAAAAACCCCATTAAAATAGAAAAGATAAATTGAAATATAAAATACCATTAATAAAGGTTAATTCATGATACAATATTAAAATGTATAAGTATATAAAACATATATATATATATATATAATTAGGTGTTTACTATAAAATATATCTCAACAGAGCTGAATTGAGGCAAAAACCCTTACCTTGGATTCTTCTATGATCATACATGATATATCCTCTTGAACAAAAAAAATTGACTTTAATAAAAAATTAATAAAACAATTAGCTCTAATAAATTTTTATGTCCCATTTATAATCATTTTACATCGATTCATTGAATTTATTTTCTATATTGACCCCTAAATTTGTTCAATCAATTTCTCCAAAATGGCTTCGATGTATTGATAATGATTAAGGTTGTTATGAAATTATTAAATAATATAAAGAATATTAATAATTTCATGAGGCTAATTTTTATTCAATATATAGAATGTTATAATTATCCATGCATGATGGCAATAGAAAAATAAAATATGTTGTTCATGGTGGAAATAGTCTGCATGTACACATGATGGAGTTGTCATTTTCTGAATGGTTGGAAAGGAAAGGATGTATATAATGATTAATAATTAAATATTAATATTAATATCCTAAATATAATTTATTTTTATTAAATATATCCATATTATTTTCCATGAAAATTTTAAATGAAAAATCAATCACATTACTTTTTGGAGGTGGTTGTCCAAACGTACGCATGAGTGATGTGATACATTTCCAACAGTTGAGAGGGTAAGAAGTTACTATAAAATTTATATTTATAGAATCCTAAATATTTCATAAATACTATATATATTTTTTAATTCAGTATTTGTATCCATCCAAGTGATCTAGTTAAGAAAAATGATACACACTACTTAGTGAAGATGGTATTCTGTATTTAGGCACAAGTGATGTCTTAATTTTCCATTTGATGTAAAGGAGATAGAAAATGTATATAACGTTAATATAAAAACATATAATTTTGGTAAATGTACTTATTTAATTATTTTAATATTTTTTTTGGATGTTTAAGAATAAATAAACCTGAAAATCTCAGTAAGACCATATTTTTCTTATTTTGGTATCCCCTATTTTCTTACACATTATGCTTTCTTGAAGTGGTATTTCTATAAAAAAAATAAATTCTAGGTAAATAAATAGAATTTTGGGAAGTTATTTGGTTTGTTCGAGGTCAATCTATATGAATCAAGAAGTTTGGAGAAGATATAAGAGGAGGTCCCCTTTTATTATTGATGTTGGTGGAAAACATGTAAATATAAAGAAAAATAACATATAATAAATTAACTCCCCTAGGATTGTGGATCCAAAGGGAATCCATTTTGAATATGGTAAGAGATAAATTTTAAATACATTCAAACAATGTTATTTAGAAGACTTTTACGTTAATACAGTAACCTGGATCCAGTTTCTACTTTATTACATTGGAATATATAGAAAAGGTCCATATCATGAAGCACCAATCATTTAAGAAGTTTTGGATACCCAGATATATACAACATACCCATGTTATATAAGGATATAAAATACAAAGTATAGAAATGGAAAACACTTATCATTCCTAAACTCATTCCCAAAATTATTCTTCATGTCCTGGGGTGTGGAAAAAATAACGGGGATCTAAAACACATAGTAAGGGTTTAGTATAGTGGAATATATTATGAAAAAATAAGAATCATCAATAGGGAAAGGTAAATAAAAATCTTAAAACATGTTCAATTTAATCCATAAACTCAGAATCAAATGCATCCAAAGATAATATCATTTTGAACATGGCATGGGTAATAATAATGGTATTCTTACTGAAGTAAATTCTTAATTATTGGATATCATTTATCAGTAACACAATACCTCAACCATTAATAACATTCACTATATTTTATAAAACTACTTGGTATAAAAAATATGGTTTTTCCAACAGTAAATCTATAGTTATGATCTTTTATAAAACAATTTAAAACTACTAATTACAAACTCATGGGGTTTAAAAAGAATAATTTGTCTCATGAAACCTATTGATGAATCTAGTGGATTTAGATAAATTGCCTCCTCCCACAACTTCATATCAAAATAATTCATCATATATCAAATATTCAATTTAATCCATGAGCAATGTTCTTTAACAGAAAAATATTCATATTGAGTAAAATATATGGATTTATCAATATTTCCACATTCAATCATATATCTATGAAAGTATAAAATATTAGTTATAATTGACCTAAGGATTAAGAAATAAACATATCCATCATAAATAATACTGATGCTTAGGGTAAATTTAAATTTTTTTAAGAAAGTTACAAATTAAAAAAGAATGATAATGACTACAAAAACGAATCAAGGAAGTTAATTTTAATATCGTCTTTGGTCAGTATGATCTGAAACCATCTTGATAAAGAATAAATATGGTATAAATATAATATTTACCCATTGGATTAAAATAATGGGTTTTTCTCATTTATGAATAGATATTACATGAAAATATAATTAAAAAATTTATTGAGGAAAAATCATTTTGTTTTTGAACATCACTTAATTAAACTACAAAACATTTTGAAAATCCTTTTCTTTGAAAATCCCATTTAAAAACTAATATTTTCATGAGTATCATGGAAAAACATTTTATTTAAAAATTTCTGTATAAACCTGAAAACTATGATTCAAAAAAAATATTGTTGTGAAGGTGGGTAATTTTGTACATGTCATACAAGTTACAAAGAATATTCTCTTTTCATAGTAAAAATGTTAGTAATTTCATTGTTTGGAAAATAACAAGAAGATTCTTTTCACAATTTTGGTAAAATCCAAAGGGGAATTATTTTGAATATGACATAATATTCCTTTGAGAAAATTTTTTAATAAGTAAAAATATGTAAAAATTCCATTAATAATTCATTTTTATAAAGCTAAAAACATATTTGAAAACATTTATTGAAAACATGGTTATAGAAGAGAATAGATTTCCGATTATAGAGAAAGGATACTGGATTTTCTTAAAACATTTCCCAATTAATTTAACTATCCAAGAGTTATAAAATTGTACTGTTTCCTGAAAATATCATTAATAACCATATTAGATGAAAGTTAAATGGGTTTATATGTAAATTTTCAAATAATTTCCTTCACCTGAAATTCATGAATAAATAATAGGGATTTGACAGAGATTATGAAATAAAAATTTGTGATGATTATAATGTTGAATAGAGAATTAATAAATGAATAAATTATGTGTTTGAACATTAAATACACATTAAAAGTGGAAACAAATCATAAAGTAATAAAAATTCATTATACCCATAATTAAATAATGACATAACCAAAGAACCATAAGTTAAACCTAATGAACCGAAATTGAGTTAAGAAAAATTTTACATCACACATCCTTTTAATTGAAAATATGTTAACCTATTGTATAGTGGTTTTAAACATGTTATTGACTTACACCAAAACAATATTAGTATTTTTAATATCATTTTTTCCCTTTTGTAACATCTTATCACCCATTAATTAATATAGTTTCACTATTTTCATTGTTTCAGGTGTCAACTACATTGTTTTATTATGTTTGTTCTTCCATTAAAGATATAGTTATTGCATATATTTCATAGTTTCATCATATCCATAATAATTATCAAGAAAAAGTTTATCATATTTTTACATAAACTTCACTTTTAAAAACAATCATAAATGATGGTTATGAAAAATGAACTATGTTATGATCATGGTGATGGTAGGTCATACGTATGCATGAGTAACATTTCCATTTTCCCATGATCATTATAGAAATTAGTTAAGTAATATAATATCATTAAATAATGATAATAATAACATATATATATATATACCATATTATATACTTATAAATGTCATCCATATGGCATGGTGATGAAAAGTGGGTCACATCGATTCGTGAAGGGGGCAGTCCACATATACATGAAAGATGTTATCATTTTAAAGTGTGTGAAAAGGAATGAAATGAGATGATATATTATCTTTAAATAATGATACATATTTAATTAATATCATAAATATTTCATTTATATCAAATATAATATTTATATTTATATTTATCACCTTCCCAGGTAAAGCATTCATGAATGATGAATCACATCGCTTCTTGAGGAAGTAGTATATTGTACACATGAGATACTTTTTCATATCCCATACATAATATAAAGTAAAAATTTATATATTATAAAATAATTCAAGAGGTATAATAATGTTATAAATTTCCTATACTTATATATACTTTATATCCATCATCATACCAAACTATGAGAGGTGCTAATGAAAAAAAGGAATGACATCGGTTTACGAGGAGGTAGTCCATTGTGCTCATGAATGATGATTTCATAACCCAATTGATTGAATTGGTTTGTGTATAGGCCAATTCATTAACATATCAACATATCATTATATGGAATACATATAGGATATTATATCAATATGGTTTAATAATAATTGAAGGTGTTTGAAGAAGAAATAAAATAAAGACTCTCCTTGAAGAATTATCACTACTGCAAATATGGACTTTATTATTGCTAGAAAATAACTGTTAATCGAGGAGAAGATAAAGGGGGTCCCTTTTATAAATTCTTGGAAAAGTGCTGATAAAGGGCCATTTTATCAGTACTAAAAAAAGTGGTGATAAAAGCTAAAAAACATAAATAAAAAATAAAAAAATATTCTACAATTCTGGGAGGGACTTCAACAGCGCTTGAAGCCCCCTTAAACAGTGCCCCTCCTCCCACCATGCCTGCATAAACTAGCCACCCTTCTAGCCCTTAACAGCACCCCTATCCCTTTAACAGCACTGGGCATTATTCCCCACCCACACACGCAACCTACTTCCCCCATGATTTGAACTTGGGACTTGTTGCCTACGCGCCTAAGCCTTTACCACTCCACCATATTGCTTTTCTCTTCCTTAAAAAATATACCTATTTTTTATATATATATTTAGTTATATTTACTAGTATATTAATATATATATATAGTTATATTTATATATTAAAATATTCATTCATATATTAATATATATTTATAATATCAGTTTTAAATACATTAAAAAATATGGTTTTTTCTTTGTTTATAAATAAATAAATACATATATACAACACACACAAACACATAATATATGTGTATTTTTAGGTATAATTATACCTACTTTTATATATTTAAAAATATTATATATTAATATGTATATACATATGTTTAGAATATATTGATAATATATATCAGTTTTTCAAAACAGATGCACACCAATACACACACACACATCATATAGGTATATAAATAATAATATTTTTTATTTTAAATAAAATTAATATTAATTTTTTATTTAGATGAGCTTTATATACTGAGAAATGTACTTTATATGTAAATTTCATTAATTATTTATTTACAAAATTAAATTTTTATGGGTAAATATAATATATATATATATATATTGTTATATAATTTAATATAAGTAACATTACATTGTAAAAAAAAATGAAATTTCAAATCCACAATATCAATATAAATGTAACCCCTCGAAAAAAATTCAGTCCCTAATGAAAATTGCCAAAAAGACCTCTTGAAACGAGGCTGAAATTCCATTGAATGTTAAAGCTTTTGGGTATCTGAACTAAAAACTCAGTTTTGTAGGCCTTCTGGACCTTTTTTCCACACAAAAATGGAAAAGTTTCCCTTGGGTGGCAGTGTGTAAAGCATGTTGCAAGCTTTGATTTGATATGTTTTATAGAAAAAATGGATACTCGAATCAAAATTTGTGTCCATATAAAGTTTAGTTATGTTTTCGACTTATCTTATATCTTTTATTATTATTATTTTGATTTTTTGGGTCTTCTAATTGTTATTAAATGATTATTAGTCGATGATAATTAGTAAATTATTAATTAAATTTTTTTTTAAAATATTTTGTAATCCATTTTCACTACATATCATACGTATTAAGTGAACATGTTTTTCTATACTTAACTAAAACATATTTAAAATTTATATATTATATTTATATCAATATATATATTATATTTATATCAATATAAATATACATATGTATCAATATATTATTTTTTATAAAATATATATTTTTTTTAAATACACTTTATTAGTGCTTGGAAAAAGTGCTGATAAATCCCCCCTTTATCAGTGCTACTAAAAAAGCACTAAAAGAGGGGGGCCCTTTAATGGTGCTAAAAAAGAGGTGATAAAGGGGGTGCCTTTATCAGCACTAAAAAAATAATTTTTAAATGGTGGCGCTATGGAAACCCACTTTTTTGGTATTTATTATGTATTATTTGGGTATATTCCCTTGGACTGCATTAAATCCTTCTTAGATTGGATTTGTTTTCAAACAAATGATTCTAGAATGATTTTATGGAATTATGGAAGTGATTTTGGTAGGTATTGGATGAACCAAATGTAACACCCCAATGTTTTAAAAATAAATTGAAATGCAAGAAACTTTTTTTAAGTATATATTTATAACTATCCTTTAAACATAATTTTTCCACTTCTATGTTTTCAATTTCAAAAAACAATCATATACGATTATGAATAGTAAGTTACTTGGAGTCTAATAGAACTAACTTGTTTTTTTGGTGAATAGTAACATACCCTTTAGAATATTAATATTAATATTAATATAACCCTAAAGAATAATAAATTTCATTATTATTTTATTTTCTTAAGGCTTTATGATAATGACATCTTGATTAATATTTCAATTTGATATTAAAGGAGTAGTAGTTTTAAAATTATTTGTTTTTTAATAAAGTTTTAATTTATTTAAAAATTAAATTGATAATATTTAAAAAAAATTAAAAATGGAGTTCATTTTTTAATTATATACATCAAAAAATGGTTAGGGTGAATTTATGGTATTATTCTGAAATTCATGACTTTTTTATGAATAGTCAAATACGGTAAAATTCTATAAATTCAAATTATTAGTTAAATGCACTATTTTTTATACCATGGATGATGTAAGACCAATTGGTTCGAACTCAAATGCACTTATTACTATTTTTGTTCACATGAATCAATAATATTCATAGTCTTGGGCAAAAATATTAGACTAATGATTAAAATAATGTAAAATCTCTCCTCTCCTCCACTATAAATACCATCTTCATTCCCCTCTTCTTATCACACCTCTCAAGCCTTCATAATTATCTATGTTCTAAAAAGATACGTCCCTAAGGCCCTTTCCCACTTCCAATACCTACGGGTCCCACCAAAATGCCCAAACCAAAGGCCTTAATGAGGATCTCAAGTAGAATAGATAAAGAGTAAGAATCTTATTCCTTTTTCATGTGTTTTATTTTCAATTCATTCATTCTCTTATAATAACTTCCCATACCCTTATACAAGATTTATTTAATATCAAAAATCTTATATATTTTTATTTTATTATGTTCATGTAAAATATTCAACATCTTTCTTCCTCTCCACTCACTCTTTATCTAAAAATAATAACATTATCCGTGATGTACTGATTTACAAAATCTATAAATAATGTGTTTTCAATTTCCATTACTTCCTTAGAATATGATCATAAAAACCTTTTAATTTTTGAAATATAATTTTGTTTTTTTATTTAAACTATTTTATGTTTTGTAATGAACTTATATACATATCATTAAATTATATAATGAAACAAGGTCATAATTATCAAGGAACCGCAAAAACTTATCGAAACAAATATCATTAATCTGTCATCTAATGATTCGTCATCATATATTATAAAAAATTGATTTATGGTATCATTTTATATTTTAAAAACATATTAATACAATTTCATTCTACTTAGAGTTTCATTTCCATAAAACAAGAAAACCAAATACCAACCGGCCAAGGAAATCATGTAAAGAATGCACCAAAAACAATGGAAGAAACAAAATACTAATCATTAAAGGGTGAAATGATGTTATAAAATGATAATATTAGGTATTTTAAACATTTATATGTTTCTATAAGATATTAATAAAACTCTTTTAACCATTATACATGAGTTTTAATCTTTTTTTAAGTAAGACAAACCCATGGTAAGGAAATTCTTAACCCCATTTCCATTCTTTGGGTTAAAATTCTACTTCGTTATTTATGTGGTATTAAAATTGTTTGTGTGAAGAACTTTTCTTATATTATGATTCATTATGTTTATTTATAGTTTATATAAACATTCCATCCACTTCATTAAATGTCTCTTCAATTATATGATAATTATTAGAAGTTTTCTTTTAAAATCTTCTTTTAAAATTCTGTTTTACAAAATTCAAAAGCAATGTTTTTATGAAATTATTCATGTTTTTTAATTATGTTCTAGTTCCTGGGAATTGTTTGTGATGAATTTTGGGACCTATAACTCCCTATAATTCATTTATTATCTTTAAGTTGGAGGTTGTTCGTATGGTTACTCTAAGTGTAACTAGGATGGTTACAAAATAAGGTAGTTTTGATGGTTACATCGTTGGGTAGCAATGAGGGATACAAATTATAAAGTAGTAGATTGGGTTATAAGATTATATAATTAATTACCAAAGATATATTTATGGTTCTATTTATATTAATTATGTTTTTTGGGAATATTTTTTTCATAATGTAAGTATATATGGGGGATAAGTATGTCCTTTTGAAAATAATTTCATGCATTTTCAAGTATTTGTAGAATAATGTCTTCTTTTCTTCTATTTATATCCTTTAAAAAGATTTTTGTGATCATACCATGTTTTTAAATTATTTTCAAAAGATTTAAGGTTGTGTAAGACAAATAATGAATCCATGTTAAAATTAATGAATATTTGTCAAAGAAATCTTGTTTTATTTGAAAAGTTATATATTTTTGAAGAAATAGATAATTTTTTATGGTATCTTATCTATATGATTATGGAATGTCATGTATAGATTATCATAATTATCTAAAACTATAAACCTGAAAATATCCCCAATATAAAATGTAGTAATTTCTAGACTAAAATTCAATATTATGTAATGTAATAAAGTAGGGTCAATATAGTTTATATCAGATGATTGTTTAGATAACTTTTGGGGTTATGATGATGTTATTATAATTCCATAAATAATTTTTACTCTATTTTTAATTTGAAATGAAATTCCATTTTAAGATAACTATGTTTCTTCGACTATGATATGTTTATTCAAAATTGTATTTCACAGAAGAAATAGGGAAGACAAAAAAAAGAGGAACTGACAGAATGATATCCTTCTGAATCTACAGCCTAGAATGGTAGGGATTGGAACCAAGATTTCAGTGATAATAATAGATAAGAGAACCTAAAAAATAAATGGAATTTTCATCTATGAAATATAACAACTAGATCCACCACAAAGAAACATGACAATAGTGGAACATTTTATAAGGAAATTTCCACCTTATTTTTGTGGATCTTCTGACCCGATAGCGGCTGAAGGGTGGATTAAAGCCCTTGAAAATATATTTGATGGTATGGGATGTTTAGATAATCCAATTTTTAGTAAATACATTTATAATTTTGAAGGTTAAGTTGATTAGTAGTGGTCAACGGATAAAAATATTAGTTATAGAGAGGATATTGATGCTTTAGAGTGGGAAGAATTTAAATGTCCTTTCCTTGAAAAATATTTTACTAAGGAGCTGAGATTTAGGATGGAGAAGAAATTCCTTGATTTGAAGAAAAAGGATGAATATTCAATGGTTATGTTCGAAGAAAACTTCTCCCTAAAGGTGAGGTATTCTCAAAATCTTATTCTGGATCATGATAGCAAAATAAACTGTTTTTACTTAGGATTAAACCCAAGGTATCGAAGGGAATTGGACTCCCATGAATTCAAAAGTTATTATAAACTTTTATGATGTGTTGAGAGTGTAAATATGGAGTTCATTGATGATCACATTTACTTTGACAACAAAGAGAAGAAGAGGTTCATATGGAAATAGTTATGAATGAATCAACCAAATAAATATGATGGTTGGAAATTCTAGTTTTTTGTTTGTGAAAAGTGTAGAAAAAAGAACCCGGAAGAATTCCTTACCAAAACAGGGAAGTGTTTTTAATGTGGTATTTCTAGACAAATGGCCCAAGATTTTAATGAAAATGATCCTAATACTAATCCAAATAAGAAAGCTGTTATGTGTTTTAAATGTGGAGAGATGGGTCATTATGAAAATACATTCCCTAAATAGATATTCAGATGATGAAAAGAAGCCATACTAAAAGTAGAAAGGTGTAGACAGATCCTTTCAGACTACATCAGCAAACATCAGGTCATCCTATTAAGTTTTATTAGGTAAATTGTTTGTTTACTATTATTTTTAAATGAGTTTTTTGATACGATATCTGCACATTCATTTATTTTTGAGAACTTTTTCGGTAAATTGGAAATTTCACCTCAAAAATGAGACCGGAACTTATTGTTAAAACACCATGGAAAATATTATAGTAAAGAATAATTATAAGATTATTTATATTACGGTATGTGGAAATAATTTACCTAAAAACCTTGTTGTTCTTTCCTTAGTAGAGTCTGATTCTATTATGGGAATGGTTTGGCTTTATGTTTATCATGCTATAATTGACTGTAGAGCTAAAGAAGTTGTTTTCCAAAAATAGAATCAATTTATATACTATAACAAACCCATAAAATTGATAACATATCAAGAAGATGATAAAATATTAAAAGATGGAAATGAAAGTTATCTTTCTCATATTGTTGAAAACAAAAGAACTTTTCATATTAATGATGTGTTAGTAGAAAATAAATGCCTTGATGTTTTTCCTAATGAGTTACCTGGTCTCAGGCCTGATCGGGAAGTAAAATTCCCATTTCACTTATTTCCTAATTCTTAGATGATTTCAAAACCCCCATATCAAATGGCTCAAATGGATATTATAGAATTTAAAAATGAGTTACAATAGTTTCATGATAAAGACTTCATTCTTCCTAGAACTTCACCATGGGGTTCACTTATTTTGTTCATTAAAAATAATTATGGTTCTATGCGACTTTTCCTTGATTATAGTGCCTTGAATAACATCACTATTAAAAACAAGTATCCATCACCTTATATCGATGAATTTTCATATTATCTCTAGGGAGATCAATACTTTTCCATTATTTTCTTGAGATCAGAATACCATCAGCTGAAGGTGAATGAGGATGAAATCCTAAAACCCGCTTTTCATTCTAGATATGGGCATTATATATTTTTTGTTATTCTGTTTTGGTTAACTAATGGACCTACTATATTCATGAATCTTATAAATAGAATAATTCATTAGACCTTGGATAAGTTTTTGGTTGTTTCTATTGATGACATTATGGAATTTTCTAAGAGTAAAGAGGAGAATGAAAAACATATAAGGGTTGTTTTGAAAACCACAAAGGAAAAGAAACTATATTTAAAAATCAGAATGTGTGATTTTTTGTTTCAAAATATTTCTTTTATTTGAAACATTGTAAAAAAGGATGGAATAATAGTTGATCCTACCAAAACAAAAGTGGTTGATGAATGTCCAAGTCCTAAAAATGTTACATAGATTCATAGTTTTCTTAGAATAAGAAGTTATTACCGTTTTTTTGTTAAAAACATTGCACTATTATCTGTCCTGCTAACTAAGTTAACATGAAAAGGGGTTAAATTTTTTTTATAGGAGAATGTGATTTTTGTTTGTAGGAACTGAATAAAAGATTAGTAAATGATCTAGTTTCATCAGTGCCTTAACAAAATGTTGAGTATTTCATTAACAGTGATGCTTCATTGAAGTGAAGTGGTTGTGTTTTGATGCAGAATGATGAAATAATTTCTTATGCTTCAAGAAAACTAAAACTTCAGGAGTTAAATTTTCCTACATGTTATTTCAAATTAGTAGTTACAGTTTTTGCTTTTAAAATTTGAATACATCATTTATACGAAGAAAAATGTCAAATATATTATGACCATAAAATTCTGAAGTATATATTCACATAGATGAAATTAAACATGAGGTAGAGAAAATCTTTTGAACAGATAAAGGATTACGATTACACAATCAATTACTTTATAGGAAAAGAAAATAAAGTGGTGGATGTCTTGAGTAAAAAACATCATGCATCATTAACATTGTAATGTTTCGAACAATATAACTTGATTAATGATTTGATTAATTTTGGTTTAAAAGTTATTGGTATAGGCTACACAACTATTTTATTTCAAGTTTTAATGTAGTCATCGTTATCATACAGAATTAAGAAAGATAGAGGAATGATCGTGAGATATAGAAAAAGGTATAATTAGTTAAAATGCATAATTTTAAAAATTTAACCTTTATAAAGATTTTTTTTGAGATTTTGGAAAATATTTTGTGTGAATTTTGATTCCCAATTGAATAAATAATTGTTATGTGAAGCTCATATTTCTCTATTTACATTTTATCCTAGCAGTACTAGGATGTATAGACTACTTTGGAAGTATTATTGGTGGGATGAAATGAAAAGGGATATTGCTAATTTTACAATAAAATGTGGGACATGTTAATAGGATAAAATAGAGTGGTAATTACTGAAATGGATGCTTCAACATTTTCCAATTCCAGAGAGAAAATGGGAGAATATATCTATGGACTTCATTATGGGACAACCAAAGACTTCTCGAGGTAACATTAAAACAAGGGTTATTATTGATCGACTTAATAGAACTACCCATTTTCTTCTTATTCGAGATAAAATATCTCTGGATCAGTTTTCTCAATTGTACCGCAATGTGATTGTCAGGATACATGGATTTCATCTTTCCATTATATCTATCTAGGATACCATGTTCACTTATAACATCTGGGAGGTCCTTCAGAAGTCGTTGGGCATAGAATTAATTTTCAGCACAACATTTAATCCTCAATCAAATGGGATGTCCGAATGAACAATTCAGACTTTGGAGGATATGATTTGATCTTCTTCAATGGACTAATAGGTATGTTGGGATCATTATCTATCATTATTTGAGTTTTCTGATAATAACAGTTTTTATTTCAATATACAGATGGTACCTTTCAAGGCATTGTATGGGAATTGGTGTAGGACTCTAGCTTTTTGGGACGAAGATGGGGAAAGGAAGTTGATGGGACCATAATTATTAGAGGAAGCGGATGAGAATGTGAAGTTGGTCCTGCAAACACCAGACAATAGCTTGGAGCAGGTAGAAAAGTTATGCAGAGAACATGAGGAAAGACTTTTCTTTTGAGGTGCGTTATCATGTTTTTCTTATAATCTCACCATGGAAAAGTGTTATGAATTTTGAAAAGAAATGAAAGCTAAGTCCATGGTTCATTAGAACTTATGAAATACAGTATAATGTTGGAGAAATTGCCTATCGAGTATATTTCTCTCTAAGTTTATCTTAGGTACACAGTTTTTTTATGTTTTGATGTTGAGAAAGTATGAGCCATATTCAGATCATGTCATGATCCTAGAAGCAGTTCATCTTGAAGAGAACCTTTCTTATGAAGAAAAACCAGTTCAGATTCCTAAAAAAAGGTAACAAGTGTTGTAGAATAAGGTAATCTACAAGGTGATGGTTTTGTGGAGAAACCATATGGTTAAAGAATCAACCAGGGAGTCTGAAAATTCTCTGAGGGAAACATACCCTCACTTGTTTAATAAGTATAAAAAATTCCAAGCATGCAATTTCTAGAAGGTGGGGATAATGTAACACCTCAGGGTTTAAAAAAATAAATTGAAATGTGTGAAGCTTTATTTTAGGAATATATTTATAAATAGACTTTAAATATAATTTTTCTACTTCAATGACTTAAATTTAAAAAAATGATCATCTACGGTTATGATCGGTAAGTTATTTGTAGTCTGATAGAACGAACATGTTTTTTATTGAATAGTAACATACCATTATAAATAGTAATATGAACCTAATGAATAGTAAATTTTATTATTATTTCAATTTTCTTAAGTCTTTATGATAATGACATCTTGATTAATTTTTCAATGTGATATAAAAGAAGTTATAATTTTAAAATGATTAATTTTTGAATAAATTTTGATTTTATTTAAAAATTAAATTAAAAATATTTAAAAAAGTATTTTCAAAAAATATTTTTCATTTTTGAATAATACACTTCAAAAAATAGTTATGGTGAATTTTTGTTATTTTTCTGAAATTTGTGAATTTTTTATGAATAGTGAAATACTGTAAAATACCATATATTAAGATTATCAGTTAAATTCACTATTTTTTACATCATGAATGATGTAATACCACATGGATCAAATTAATATACACTTATTACTCTTTGGGTTCCCATGAATCAAGAATATTCAAATTCTTGGTTAAAAATATTAAACTAGTGATTAAAATAATATAAAATCCCTCCTCTCCTCCACTATAAATAACACCCTCATTCCCCTCTTCCTCTCACACCTATCAAGCATTAATAACTATCTATGATCTACGAAATTACCTCCCAAGGATCTTCCTAATGTTAAATACCTAATGGTCTCCCCAAAAGGTAAAAACAAAAGGCCTTAAGGAGGATCTCATGTAGAAGAGATCAAGAATAAGAATCCACTTCATTTTTCATGTGTATTCTTTTCAATTCATTTATTTTATTATACTATCTTCCCATGTCCTTATCTAAGAGGTATGAAATATCAAAAATCTTATATATTATATTTTTTATTATCTTCATGTAAAATATTCATCATCTTTATTCCTCTCTTCTCCCTCTTAATCTAAAAATAAAAACATTGTGTGCAATGTGCCGATTTACCAAAAATCATAGATGATGTGCTTTCAAATTCCATTAATTCATTAAAATATGATCATAAAACTATTTTAATAGTTGAAATATAATTTAAAGGGCTTTAATTAACCTATTTTATGTTATTTAATGATCTTCTATACATTGCATTAAATTATATAATGAAACAAAGTCAGGATTATCAAGGAACCACCAAAAATTATTGAAACAAATATCATTAATGTTTAATATAAGGATTCTTAATAATATATGATAAAAAAGTTATTTATGGTATCATTATATACTATGTATAAAATTGAATACAATTTCATTCCACTTCTATAATTTAATTTCCATATGATGAGAAAATCAAATACAAACTGGTCGTGGAAATCATGTAAAGAACACAACCAAAACAATGGAAGGAACAAAATACTAATAAAAAAAGGGTGAAATGATATTATGAAATGATAATATAAGGTACTATAAACATGAATATGTTTATTTGATATATTAATAACCCTTATTTAACTATTATTTATTAAGTTTAATAAAGTTTTATGTATGAAGAAACTAAGGTAAGGGAATTCTTAACTTGATTTCCATTATTTTGGTAAACATTCTACTTCACTATTTATGTGGTACTAAAATTGTTTGTGTGATGAATTTTTTTTGTATTATGATGAATTATGTTCATTTATAGTGTATATACATATTCCATCCACTCTATTAAATATCTCTTCAATTATATGATATTTATAAGGGGATTTTCTTTTTAAATCCTCTACTAAAACTCTATTTTACAAAATTATAAAAGAAATGTTTATATGCAATTATTAATATTGTATAATTATGTTCTGGTTCTTGGGAATTTTTTATGATGAAGGGTGGGACCAATATATCCCTTTAATTAATTGGGTTTGTGTAAGGCAGAGGTTGTCCATATGGTTACTCCAAGTGTAACAGCGATGGTTATGCAATAAGGTATTCATGAGGGTTACATAGTAACGTAGCTGTTAGGATTACAAATTATAAGGTATCTGAGAGGGTTACAAGATTATATAATTAATTCCCATAGATACTTTTATATCTCTATTTATGTACATTATTGTTTTTCCAATCTCGTTTTTAACAATGTAACTATATGTGAGTGATAACTATGTCTTTTTTAGAATGATTTTATACATTTAAAAGCATTCATGGACTAATGTTTTCTTTTATTATTTTTATATCACTTACTATTCTTTTTGTGCCCATCCCATGTTTTTAAATGATTTTCATAGGTTATAAGGTTGTGTAATGAAAATAAGGAAGCCTCATTAAAAGTTATGATGATTTTTCAAATAAATGATATTTTATTTGAAAATTATTATATTTTGGAAGAAATTGATACTGTTTTTGTGAATCTTCTTTATATGATTTAGGAATATTATATATGTGTTATCCAAATTCTATGAAACAATAATCCTTAAATGGACATAAATATGAAATGAAGTGATTTATTGACTAAAATTCTATATTATTTAATGTAATATGTCTGGGTCCTAATATGAAAATTGTTTGAAGGTGTGAAAAAAGAGGGGATAGTGTGTGGCCATTTATAAGTGAATTGAGTGTCATACTTGTAATTTTTTTAAAAGATTCAATCATACCAACGTTTTTATTATGAAAAAACATAAAAAATAGTTTATTATTGAAATGGGAAAATATAAGTTAGAAATAGGTACATAAATTTGTGTTTTAAAAGTTTATAAGTCATTTTTAAATATCATATTCTTAGTTTAAAATCATGATAAATCTATTTTTACATTAACCGCGATAATTAATTTTTACTATTTTCACTATTAAATTTTGTCAAAAATAAAGATTAACTTATTATAAATTATAAATAATGATTATTACTAATTTTAATATATTTTTTAAAATTTAGTTCAAAAAAAATTCAAAATTTAATTTAAGATTAATATCACAGATGGGAGGAGAAAGAGGGATTTTTAAGGGAAAATGTTAAAAAAATTACAGTGTTTCCATATTAAAATTGAATATGAAAATGATTAAAATGAACTAAATTCTAATAATTGATATAAATTTGAACTAAATATTCATTAAACTAATTAAAAAATAATTTATTATTATAAATACTAAAATGAAAAGGTAGTTTTCAATTCAAATTTAGAATTTTCACTATTCATAAAAAATGAATCTTTTCATAAAAATAAGAAAAGCCTATATATGAAAATTTTAATGATAATTTTGAAAAAATTAGTTTAATATAATAATTAAAAGATAAATTTCCGAAAAATATATTTTAAATTATGTGTGTAAAATTTGACTAATCTAAATTTTTTAAAAATACTATTTCTCATGAAATATTTCTTTTTTAGTTTAAATTATAATTTTTTATTAATAATCAGTAAATAAAAAATTAATGTTTTTAAAATATATATTTTCATGATTTAGTTAATTCTATTCATACCCATCATTCTAATAGCTAGGTGATAACTATGATATTAAATAATAACATTTTAATAATATCTCACATTTCATTTAAACTCGATGTTGTGTGTAATTCAAGATAAACTTAGTACTTTGTGTAATGAAATATAAACTCAATATTGTGTGTAACAAAAGCTAAACTGGGAGTTTCTTGTAATTAAATTTATTTAGGATATTAAATGTATTTATATATATATATCATAAATTCTCAAGGTGTTGTATTTTCTGATAACATTGGTGTTGTGTATAGCATATGCTACCAAAACAATGACAAAATGACATAACTAGGTTTCTAAGTATGATAGAATAGGTGGGAAGTGAAAACATGGATATATAGTTGACAAATAACACCCAAATACTGATGGAGGGTGATAGAGAACATATTCAAGAGGAAGCTAACCACCATAAATCCATAAACTAGGGGAGTGAAAAAGATCACCGATTTCATCTAAAAAGAAGATAATAGGAAAAAATAGCTTTGAGAACCTTTTCATAAATTTGATAAATTTTTCACTCAATAATATTATTATTAAATAAACCTACTTCATATATATTACTTTTTTACAGTCATAATTCCTTTCTCTAGTTATGTTGGGATCAATTTATAGTTTATCTCTTACTCTGAGAAATGAATATCCAAGAATGAATCTTTAATCTCTAAAGCACTAAAATACACATCTAATATATTATAAAATATATTTTAGAATGGTAATTAATTCTATCAATCTCTAGTTATCATTTTGTAAAATTGGTTATCACAGGCTATCCAATATGCATAGATATCCATATGGTGAAATAATATATTAATCTCTAAAACCTCATCCAAATTTCAACTTAAACCATTTCATAAATGGTTAATCATATGACCCATCCAAAATATTAATAACCAAAACTATATACATATGGTCAAAAATTTATAAAATGAACTTATCATTAATTTTGAGAATAATATGAAGTAACTCTTAATAATCACATACAAAACATGTGTGTGCCTTCATCATTCATTTTTTTGGTAACTTGGTAATAACCAATAATATCATAAAACCAGTTTGAAAACATTCATTATTCCTCATAAAATAAATAATACATAGATTATTTGATATATTCCTTTAATAAAAAAATAGCTCCATCAATGATAACATAACCCACCTTTTCAAAAAATCATTAATTAGTTCCAAGGTAGTCATCATTATCCAATTAACTTATTCAATATTAGTCATCTTCTTATCCCAATATCATTATCTCAAAATCATGAACATATTAATGGTAATATTTCCCAAAATCATGTGTTTTACAAGTAGTTCAACTTTCCACTGAATCACTTGTCTTGGTACCATTCAATACAATCTTTCAAATACTTTTCTAAATAGTACTATAATAAAATTATTATACATTTCACAATTCTTATAACCATAATATAATCAATAAAATAATCAAATGACATAATTATTAATTACAAAAACAAGTAAATTTATCATTCCACCTTATCGATGTTAATAACATAATCTTGACCATGATCTGTTAGATAATGATGGGGTATATTTCTTTGATGCTTCAGACATTCATTTTTATAGTTCCCCATCTTCTTACAGATAAATATTTATACATTGGAAAATTTTCTTATCACTTTATTTCATAAGAATCATGTCCTCTCTCTCCAAACTTTTAGAAAATCCCCATTCCTTTTAAGAAAGCAATAGGGTGTCTTTTCACAATTATAACATGTTGGGGAATCTTTCTTACCATTAATATTTTTCTATATTATCCTATTATTATCTTTCTTATATTTTATTCCATAGTACTTATATAATTCTTTATAATTATTGAAACAACATGATATTATGTCCTTAAATGATGACAATATTTGGGAGACTATTTCTCATAAACATATTGGCTTAAGAATGTGAAATAAATGATTATTTGTACAATTTTGATTACGTGCATTGATGTGGTTACCATTCCTTCTACTGAGAGACATTTCTAAATGATACAATACACTAGATTAGATCAGTCAATATGAAACATAATTTATAATCTAAAAACTAGTGAAGTACTTAATGCAAATTGAAATGTTTATGAATAACTATTCTAGGCATTATAAACATGGTTTCTTTGGGGGTATATTTATTTTCAAATACATTATAAAGGATTATAAACAAAATTTAAATTATCCTAAGCATTTCCCCTAGGATTTTCAAACAAAGGGTGTATTAATGCCCTCTTTTATGCACCATGTGGTGATTGGTTCCATCTAAATATACCCTTTTGGAGTTATTACCCCTAGTTACCTCTATATCAAAACAACATCCACTTTTGGTATCCAGAAATGGATGTATTTCTAGGAAAACTATCATTATCTATTATTTAAAAAAAAAATATATTCTATACTTTAATCAAATTATATCATAGTGTTATGTTCCCTAACCTATTTTTTCCTTAGTATTGTTCCCATGTTTTCTTCTTAAATTCCACTGATACTAACTATAAGGACCCGACCATCATAACCTAGAACTTGTGTGTTATTTATTACATTTAAATAGATAAAAATTGTCAAACCCAATGGACCGACCAGTTTAGATGTTTTTAAAACCATATGCATACATGATAACCATTTAAGATAGGGATATAAAATATATATTATATAAATGAAAAACACATTGTATCCTTGAACTAATTCCAAAATTTATTTTTCATATCCTGGGCAAAAGAGAAAAAAATAAGAATGAGAAAAATTCTTATTAAGGGTTAAGTATAGTGGAATATATCATGAATAAATAATAATAATCAACATTTTAAGGTAAATAAAAAACTAAAAATGCATGTCATTTAATCAATAAACTAATAATGAAATGCATCCTAAGATAATATCATTGTGAAAATACAATGGAAAATAATAAATGAAATCTTAATAAATGGAATGTTTGATTATTAGATGTCATGTATTAGGCACATGTTACCTCTACCATTAATACCGTTCACAAGATGCTTCAAAACTACAATGTGAAAATTGATCTGTATTGGCCAGCTATATTTCAACTATTAAGATCATTAATATGAAATTTTAAAACTAATGGTTACAAACTCATAGGGTTTGTCCATATTATTTTTCTTATGATATCTATCGATGCATCGAGGGTATTTCTATAAATTATCCCCACTTGTAACTACCTGTCCAAAACATTCATCATATATTGAATAACTTATTTAATTCTTGAAAAATGTTCCTTTTCAAAATAATAGCCACATTAAGTAAAACATATGGATTTATCAATACTTCCCCAATAAATCAAATAACTATCAAATTAAAACATTTTATGTATAAATGATAAATTCAATATTAAATAAAAATATATATGATAAATAATATTAAATTCAAGGTAAAATTAATGTCCACAACAAAGATAATAATTCAATGTAATGTTAAAGACTACCAAAATTAATCAAGTATGTGAATAATAATATATTCCTTGATCAAAAGTATTATAAATTATCCAAAGGAATAATAAAGATGGTATCAAGTCAATATATACCCATTGATGTAAGAAAAAATTTTGTGTTCATTAACAGATAGAAATACCATATAAATATCTTTAAAATAATTATTGGGTAAAATATACTTTCCATTTATAAAATTAATTTTTTTAAAAATAAACCATTTTAAAAAAAAATTCTTTGACAAATCACTTTAAAAACTCATAATATTCATAATATTAGTAAAAAAATCTTTACAAAAATTCTTCAAACCCAATAAATGAATATTAAAAAAAATTATGGTCATGATGGAGGATAATATCATAAATTCAATAAAAGTAAAAAATAACATTCCATTTTCACTATAAAAAGGCTAAGGAAGGGCCTTGTTCGGAAAATGATAATAATATTCCTTTTACATTTTCACTAAAAACCAAACTGGATTTGTATTTTAAAAAGAATAAGATTCCCTTGAATGTTTTTGGAAAAAGTTAAAGTGGGTATAAATTATTGGATTGAATCTACAGATTATACACAAGAGTAGGGTGAATTGTGTCTTTTGCAATTTTTCAATAACTCTTTTCTTGAATGAGTTATGTCCTTTATACATTATCAGATTTGACCGTGTAGTGGAAAAAGTAAAATCAAGAACACAGAGATTTATAGTGGTTTGGGGAACAGAAATCCCCTAGTCCACTCCACCAACGCTCTACTCCACAAGCTTGGTGATTTTCACTATCTGGTCCTCTTTTCCACAGACCGATTCACAACTGAGTACAGGCAGTAGATACCTTTACAATCTAAGGAAAAACAAAGCGTTCTGGTTCAAATATGAACTCACATAGCTTAGAACAAGAAGATAGTTACTCCAGAATGAAAAATAATTTCATAAACAAATTTCCAGTTGATCTTCACAATTGAAATAGAATGAAATTGACAGTAGATGGATTGAAGTCTCTAGAAATATTGATCTTCAAGACGAAGTAGTTCTAATTTGGTCCAGTTGTAGTAGATATAGAACGATATTTCACAAATTCAGCATTAGTAGATCCATAGTAGGTATTCGATATAGAACAAGTGAAACTTCTATCGAGTTCCTTCTTCTTGAACAAACAGAGCTTTTACACTCCTTTTGAATCAGCAGATCAACGTAAATGGCTTCAATCTCTGTTTTCCACCTTTTTCGACAATAGATCGATCAAATCCATCCATACCTAGTGTTTTAGAGAGAACATATATAATAAAATCATATCTCTTGCATATTTAGATCCAAAAAAGTCACCTTCTGATTCGCGATATTCAAAAATTTGAATTTACAGAGAAGTCATAACTTCCCTTAAGACTCGGCAGAAAATGCTCCTTTTAATTCGATCTTAAATCTATTAATAAAATGGATTTGAATTAGTCAAAGTCGTACTTTAAAAATGATTTTAAATCTAGCTTGAAATCCTCCCAGAAATAAGCTTACTGAACGTTGCACATAAACATCATCTGTCAAAATTTCCGACGCCAAATGTAATGTTGATGACGTGGCCTCCAAATGTAGGTTTAATCATAGTCTTCAACTGTAAGGTTAACAACGTAAGGTTGAACACCAAAGT
Source organism: Viscum album (assembly GCA_963277665.1). Classification (NCBI taxonomy): domain Eukaryota; kingdom Viridiplantae; phylum Streptophyta; class Magnoliopsida; order Santalales; family Viscaceae; genus Viscum; species Viscum album. The sequence continues at coordinate 1,978,744,089 of OY728156.1, forward strand.
AGGGTTGACAATGTATGGTTGAACACAAACGTAGGGTTGATCATCCATACTTTTTCTTCAAAACTGAAACGTATGGTAAAAGATCCATACATTTACTTGATCCATAATTTTCCAAGAACGTATGGTTGTTTACAAAAGTAAGGTTGATGAACCATACTTTTGAGAAACAAACGTATCTCTTCGAATTTACGTAAGGTTCACCTTATATACTTTGTTGATAACCAAAACTTAAGGTTCCTTCCTAACGTAAGGTTCTCCTTCCATACATTTCTGAAAACATATGGTTGTTTAACAATACTTTTCTCTTATTTAAAAAAGTATACATGCTTTTCATCCTTACGCCACATTTATCCACGTAGGGTATAAATAGTGAGTCCAGAATGCGCTAAAACAGATTCCGCGCTATATTTACCTACGTAAGGTATGAACAGTGATTCTAGAACGCACTTAAAGCAGATTCCGAATATTTAATAGATTCTCATTATTTCATGAGTAAAATAAAATAATAACTTCCTGCAAAATAATAAATAAAAACATTAGAAAATAACTAACGGTATTTGTGAGAATCAAAATTATTATAAAGAGACAGAGTATTTTTTTCCATAATCTCCCCCTTTAAATAACATTAACACGTATTGTCGAAAACAATACTTTTCTCAAAAATCTCTCCCTTTTTAGTGATCACAAAACCCATAAAATAATTAAAATTATTTAAAAAAAATTAACTTTCAAAAGTAGTTATAAAGTTTTAAATAAAAACTTCTCTGCCAAAAAGATAATTATAAATCCAAATTTCTCATTTAATTTTCTCCCCCAATAAAGATAATTCTCCCCCCTAAATAAAATGTAGGTTTTGATGTTGTGTTTATCCAAATTCCCCCCCCCCTTTTGTGATATCAAAAAGAATGAAAAATCATGGATTTTAACACTTTTAATATTGCACTGAACTATTAGTAAATGCTATTATGAACTGTTTATCAATAATTAAATCTGGAGTACTAACATATCAAAAACAAAGTTAGTAAAACAAATAAGGAAAGAGAAAAATAAAAAATGAAGAAAATTTTCATTCAAAAACAGTAGTATATACATGACAATGATATACACAGGAATCAAGGATTAGGTAAGATAGGCAACAGGGTCTATCTCCTCTGGATTGCAGAATTCATTTCTGTAAACTACTTTTAAAGATTCTTCATCATCCCATCACCAAGCTTGATAGTGAGCTCTCTGTTCTCTTGAGTCATATGAATATATTCAATTACATCGACTCTGAAAAACTCATGCATCCTTTCCTCATTTTCAAAAAATACTGACAGCTTATCTGATAACTGATTTAACAGAATTCTGATCGATAGATCACTAGATGTTAGTTGATCCACTAATAACTTCTGATTGTCCAAAAACACTGACAAATGAGCACTGTTACATTGAAGATCTTGTATCCTCTCATTCATGTTGGTCATCACAGCTGTGATAGCCTGAAACCTTCTAATTAAATCTGTTGACGTACCTGATACACTAATAGTATTATTTTCAACTGATGCAAATTGATTCTCTATAAACAACTTTAGATATTATAAATTTGACTTCATAACAATTTCAGATTTTAATTGTGTAACAACCGTTAGAATATCCTCTTTAAACATTTCAACTTCTTGCCTTGAAACTGTACACTCCTTCAGCTTTTGAAACTTTAAACGCTCTAAATCTAAGGCATTTCTCAGAGAAACATTCTCATATTCCAACTGAGATACTTTTATGTACAGTTCTTCAACATTTTATTTTCTGGAATCAGATGCACCCTATGCTTGATTCACATTCACAGGTTGATGCAGCAGTACCAAAGGCAATGATTCAGCATCAGACTTTTCTTTTTCTCTGTCCTGAGATGGTTTTTCCATAGATTTTTCTTTAGAGTTTTCAAACTCCTCCACTGAAAAATCCTCTTGAAGTACCTCTGTGTGAGCATCAGAAGCATTCTCACCACAAACATCAGCATCTATGCCTTCCATTGGGTTTTCAAGAACAATATTTTCGGAAGTTTCCTAAGGTCTGGCCACTTCTTCACCAGGAACTGCCTCCATCTCTTTTTCCTGTTGAAGTGTAACTTCAACATCAGCTACAATCTATTCCTTATTTTCCCTGTGAGTTTCTTCTTGAGCTCCTGATTCCTCTACTGGAGCTATTCTCTCAGAAACATCTTCCAAGATCTTATCAACAATAGCTTCTCTCACAAAAGAATAAGAAATTAAGGCTTCTGTTGTAGTGTTCAAAGCAGTGGAAGTGACTTCCTCATTTATTGGAATTTTTATTTTAGATTGAAGTCCCTCCTGACTTCTGTCTTCATCAATATCTGCCACTTCAAAGCAAATCCTCCTTGATACATTGATGACTTTGGATTTAGATTTTCCCTCCTTGGACTTAGCAGGTTGAGCCTGAGCACTCTCGGAGTCTTCCTCATCTCCTACTGGAAAAAGTGTTCCTTTAATTATGCTCTGAAAATATCCAACATTACTCAAAGTTCAAGCATTAAATGTATTACTATGATGACAGTTAACTCTAGCATCCACTAATCTCACCATGGCTTTCTTAAACAACAATTTAGAAATAAATCTACCAAAAGGGTAGAAATTCATCCTAGCCTCGCTTTGAAAACAGTAACTGAGAAACCATATCATGTATCTTGGAATGATTAACTTAATATCACTTAACAAAAGAAACATTATATACATATTAGGGTACAAAATATTCTCCATTTCTTCCATCTGTGGATCTATTCCTATCTGAATAAATTTGACCAAAATCTTCTGATCAGGCTCCAAATCTTTGGCAAACATTTTCTTTATTGTCTTGGTACCAAAAAGAAAAGACATGATGTATTCAGATTTATGCACAGAATATCCTATATTCTTCAAGTTGAAATGAAAAACTCTATCATGAGGGAAGTTGAGAATCTGACTAATCTCTACTGAAGAAATTGTGAAATCCCTATCCTCTATCTTAGCCATCATATTGTCCTCTGTATCTCCCAAAATAAATTGTACAGATTTGAAGAAGTATCAAAGTTCAACTTCATACATAAATTCCATATTTTCACTGTTAACATCAGTTCAAGATTCTGGAACGACAACGCTTGCTTCAACAATAGATTTGTCTGAAATAACTAGTTGAGATCAATTACCTTACCTTGTAAGATTTTTATTCCCTTAGTGTTTTGTCTATTGGCATTGCTTGGCTCGGCCTCACTAGCTCTTTTAGTCCTAACAATTTCTGCAAGAGTCTCTGAAGGTTTTAAGGTTAGGGTTTCAGAAGTTCAAAGGTTAGAGTTTCAGAAGATGAAGTGCAATTTTAGGATTTTGAAAGGGTTTCGATAGAAGTGAAAGGGTTTAGAAGTCGAAAAGGATCTGACAGCCTTGATTCCCGTGTAATCACTAATCATTACATATATTTAGAAAACAAATAGATTTTTCATATAACAAAAGAAATAAAATCTAAAATAGTATTCAATAAACAAAATAAATTTTACATAAATAAATAAAAGTAAATGAAAATAAAAAAAATTATTTATAATTAAACAAACCCAGCTCCCCCTCAATGAAATCAAACCATTCTGTGGGAAGTGGTTTAGTAAAAATATATGCTAATTGAATTTCAGTATTTATAAATTCTAAAAATATATACTTTTTAATAACATGATCTCTTAAAAAGTGATGCCTTATATCAATATGCTTAGTTCTAGAATGAATAATAGGATTTTTTTTTGAAAGATTAATTGCACTCGTGTTATCACATAAAATAGGTGTATTCTTAAAATTCAATCCAAAGTCCATAAGAGTATTTTTCATCCACAACACTTGTGCACAGAAAATTCCAGTAGAAACATATTCTGACTCAGTTGTTGACAGGGCAACTGAATGTTGTTTCTTACTAGACCATGATACTAAGGACTTTCCTAAAAAGTGATATGTACCTGATGTGCTTTTTCAATCTAACCTAAAACTTCCAAAGTCAGCATCTGAATATGAAATCAAATTAAAATAAAAAGTTTTTGTATAAAGAAGAGATTGAGAAATAGTTCCTTTTAAATATCTAAAAATTCTCTTAACATCAGTTAGATGAGATTCTTTTGGATTTGATTGAAATCTAGCACAAAGACATACTGAATACATTATATCCGGCCTGCTAGTAGTAAGATATAACAAACTACCAATCATACCTCTATATAACTTGTTTTCAACTGATTTTCCAGTTTCATCCTGATCAAGTTTTATATTAGTACACATAGGAGTTGTAAATGGCTTTTTGTTCTTGAGTCCAAATTTCTTAAGTAAATCAGTAATGTATTTTCTTTAATTTAAAACATTTCCAAAATCTTTTTGAAATATTTGATGACCCAAAAAGAAATTTAATTCTCTCATCGTGCTCATTTCAAATTCCTCTTGAATTAATTTTAAAAATTCATGACAAAGAGTTTTTTTAGTTGATACAAAGATTACATCATCAACATAAATTTGAACCAATAAAACATTGTTTTTCACATTTTTCTTAAATAGTGTTGGATCTGCCATACCAACAGTAAAATAATTTTTCAAAAGAAATGAACTTAATCTTTCATACCAAGCTCTAGGTGCTTATTTAAGGCCATAAAGAGCTTTAGAAAGTTCAAAAATAGAATCAGGTTTTTGAGAGTTTTCAAAACCAGGAGGTTGCTCAACATAAACTTCCACCATTAAATAACCATTTAAAAAGGCAGATTTAATATCCATCTGAAATAATTTAAAATTCATATAAGATGCATAGGATAAAAGGATTATAATGGATTCTAACCTAGATACATGTATAAAATTCTCATCATAATCTATTCCTTATTCTTGATTATATAATTTAGCTACTAATCTTGCTTTATTTCTAGTTATTGTGCCTCAGTCATCCTATTTATTTCTAAAGACCCATTTGGTTCCTATTACAGGATAATTCTTATGTTTTTCCACTAAATCCCAAACTTTATTTCTTTTAAACTGGTTTAATTCATCTTGAATTGTTATTACCCAACTTTCATCATCTAAATCTTCTTCTATAGTCTTGGGTTCTTGTTGAGATAGGAAGGCGGATAATTCCACTAGGATTTCTATGTTTCTTCAAGTTTCAACACCAGTTTCTAGGTCACCTATTACAGTTTCTAAAGGGTGATTCTTTAGGGTTCTAGACTGTCTAGGTAATATATTTAAATGTTCTTCAGTATCATGTTCCTCTGAACAAGACTGAATTTCTTTTATATTATTTTCAAAAAAATTATTTAAATTTTCATGTCTCATGTTATCATTAGAGTCATGTTCATCCATTTTTTCTATCCTTTTTTTCAAAAGGATCAGATTCATCAAATTTCACATGAACTGATTCTTCAATAATCCTTGACTTATTATTATAAACTCTATAAGCTTTGGAGGTAGCAGAATATCTTAAGAAAATACCTTAATCAGATTTTCGATCAAACTTACCAAGATTATCCTTGGTGTTTAAGATATAAACCTTGCATCCAAAAACATTAAAGTAATTTGTTTTAGGTTTTGTGTTATTCCATAGTTCATAGGGTGTCTTTTTTAAAATAGGTCTAATTAAAACTCTATTAATTATATAACAAGCTGTATTCACAGATTATGCCTAGAAATATATAGGTAAACTATATTGATTTAACATAGTTCTAGCCATTTCTTAAATTGTTCTATTTCTTCTTTCTATAATCTCATTCTGTTGAGGTGTTCTGGGTGCAGAAAAGGTATGTTTAATACTCATATTTGAGAAAAAGGAATTAAATTCCAGATTCTCAAATTCTCCACAATGATCACTTCTCAATGAGATAATATTGAAACCTTTTTCATTTTGAACAGATTTGCAGAACCTTTCAAATAAAGTAAAATCCTCATTTTTAAATTTCAAAAATAAAATCCATGTAAATCATGAATAGTCATCAACTAAAACATATACATATAATTTACCAGCTAATCTTGCTACTCTTGAAGGTCCAAACAAATCCATATGAATAAGTTCTAGATGTTTAGATGTAGCAACCTTATTAATAGATGTGAAGGATGATTTGTGTTTCTTGTCAAGTTGAAATGCATCACAAAATATGTAACTTTCAAATTTGAGACATGGTAAATCAGAAACTAAATGTTTCTTAGATAACTTATATAAAACATATACATTGAAATGACCAAGTCTCGTATGCCAGATCCAAGATTCACTTACTTTATCAGTCAAGCAGTTTACTTGTTGTTTACACAAGGAATTTAAATCCAAAGTATAGACATTTTCAGTTCTTGGTGCTTTAAATTTAAACAGTTTATCTTTAGAAATAATACAACAATTGTTAGTAAAATCTAAAGTATATCCATCATCATAAAGTTGAGAGATAATTATCAGATTATGTTTCATTCCTTGTACATAAAGTACTCTGTTGATGGAGACTATTTTTGGATCTCCAACAGTTCCAATGCCAATGATTTTTCCGTTGGCATTGTCACCAAATGTGACAAGTCCTCCTTCCTTTTGAGTGAGTGAAGAAAAATTGAATGAGTTCCCAATCATATGTATTGAGCATCCACTATCCATGTACCATATATCTTTTCTTCTCTAGTGGCCTGCTACCTCCAAAGATATTCAAAAAAATTGATTTGGTACCCATATTTTGTTGGGTCCAGGAGTGTTAGATAGCAATGATCTGGGTATCCAGATTTTCTTTGTTCTTTTAAATTTAGCTGAATCATATAAGTCTTTTGAAACATAGGCTTTCTTAATACCAAAAATTTTAGGTTGTCTTAGAAAATAGTTTTTAGCTATATGTCCCTTTGTCCCACAAAAATTACAATAAACCTTTTTAGAGCTTGGAACAAAATAATTTTTATATAGCTTTAGTTTTTCTCCTTTACTGCCAATTCCAAATCTCTGATTTTTAATGATAGTTTTTCCAAGAATTTCATTTAATGAATTCTCTCCTTTTGTAAAAACCAATGCATCATGTTAGTAAGATTCTACTTCATCGTACAGTGTTTTTATTCTTGATTCAAAATTAATATAGTTAGTGTTAATCGAATTGTATTTATCAGTTAATTCATTATGTTGTTTCAGCATTATATCTCTTTCATCTAAAACAACTTTATGTTTATTTTTTAGAGACATATGTTTCTTAAATAGTGAGTCATATCTTTCTTTAGGCATATTACAGTAGGCTGTAAGTTTTTCATTTGAGTAGCTTGATTCAGAATTTGATTTAGAGGAGTAATATGAGTATACCTCATGAGTTTCTGCAATGAAACTCATATTTTCCTTTATATTGACTTCTTATTTCTCTGATCTTGATTTAGAAGAGCTACTAGAGTCTTCAAATACACTCCAAGTGGCTTTTATAGCTTTCTTGTCTTTCTTCTCAAAGTCATTTCTTTTGAATAATTTCTTCTTCTTTGCATCCTTCAATTGTGGGCAATCTAGTCTAATATGCCTCATATTTTTGAATTCATAACATCTTACTTCCTTATTATCTCCCTTAAAGGATTTTTTGAAGCCTCTTTTCTTTCTTTAGAACTTTCTAAATTTCCTGTCTAGCTGAGCCATCTCTTCATCTGAGTTGGATGAGTTAGAGCTTTCTGATTTAGCTTTAGTTTCTCTAATATTTATCTTTCTATTCTTTTTTTGTGAAGTTACCTTCAAGGCAGTATCTTCTCTTCTGATAAGCACTTTATGTTCATTAACCTCATCTTGCATTTCAGCTTCATACATCATCAGTGTACCAATCAGCTCTTTCATGGTTAGATCCCTCTCAGGTGTTGATTTTCTGATTGCAGCAGAGATACCATTCCATCGAGTAGGAAGTACTCTTAGTAATTTTAATGCTTGATCAGCCTGCTTGATAGGTTCTCCTAGAGCAGTTATGTTATTGAAAATTTCTATCAGTCTCCCATTTATTTGGGTAATTCTCTCACCTTCAACCATTCTGAAAGTATCAAATTTCGGTTTTGAAGTTTCATATCTCATTTTCCTCACATTGTCTGTTCGTTTATATTCCACAACTATTGTTTGCCACATCTCATATGGTGTCGGGCACTAAGATACTCTGTTAAATTCATCTGGTCCTAGACCGCAGATAATTTCATTCATAGCCTTCTAGTTCATATCATATTCTTCCTCTATAGAAGCACTCCATGTTTCATTATTTTCAGAAATTTCATAAGGATTCAGAATCATTGAATAGACTCTATATCCGAGGTTTTTCAGATATATTATTATGCGTGATTTCCAGAAACCATAGTTGTCTCCATTAAAATATGGTGCTATGACCATCGACATCCCTTCTCTTATATCAGTCATGATTCCCTATTGTATAATCTTTAAATTGCTTCTAGATTTCTAGGGCTTTATCTGAAGCTCCTCCTCTGATACCAATTGTTGGATCTGAATCTACAGATTATACACGAGAGGGGGGGGTGAATTGTGTCTTATAAAATTTTTTGATAACTCTTTTCTTGAACGAGTTCTGTCCTTTATACTTTATCAGATTTTACCGTGTAGTGGAAAAAGTAAAATCAAGAACACAAAGATGTATAGTGGTTCGGGGAACAGAAATCCCCTAGTCCACTCCACCAACGCTCTACTCCACGAGCTTGGTGATTTTCACTATTTGGTCCTCGTTTCCACAGACCGATTCACAACTGAGTACAAGCAGTTGATACCTTTACAATCCAAGGAAAAACAAATCCTTCTAGTTCAAACACGAACATACACAGCTTAGAACAAGAAGCTGGGTACTCAAGAATAAAAAATAATTTCATAAAGAAATTTCCAGTTGATCTTCACAATTGCAACAGAATGCAATATACAGCAGATGAATCGAAGTCTCTATAAATATTTATCTTCAAGACAAAGCAGTTCTGAGTTGATCAAGTTGTAGTAGATATAGAAAGATAGTTCACAACTTCAGCAGTAGTAGATCCACAGTAGATATTCGATATAGAACAGGTGAATCTTCTATCGAGTTCCTTCTTATTGAACAAACAAAGCTTTTATGCTCCTTTTGAATCAGTAGATCAACGTAAATAGTTGAAATCTCTGTTTTCCACCTTTTTCAACAATAGATTGATCGCATCCATCCATACCTGGTGTTTCAGAGAGAACATATATAATAAAAACATATCTCCTGCATATTTAGATCCATAAAAGTCGCCTTCTGATTCGCGATATTCAAAAATTTGAATTTACATAGAAGACGTAACATGCCTTAAGACTCGGCATAAAGAGCTCCTTTTAATTCAATCTTAAATCCATTAATAAAATGTTTTTGAATTAGTAAATGTCGTATTTTAAAAACCTATTTAAATCCGGCTTGAAATTTTCCCAGAAATCAGCTTACTGAACGTTGCACATAAACATAGTCTGTCAAAATTTCTGACGCCAAATGTAAGGTTGATGACGTGGCCTCCAAATGTAGGTTTAATCATAGTCTTCAAACGTAAGGTTAACAACGTAAGGTTGAACACCAACGTAGGGTTGACAACATATGGTTGAACACAAACGTAGGGTTGATCATCCATACTTTTTCTTCAACACTCAAACGTACGGTAAAAGATCCATACTTTTACTTGATCCATACTTTTCCAAGAACGTATGGTTGTTTACAAAAGTAAGGTTGATGAACAATACTTTTGAGAAACAAACGTATCGCTTAGAATTTACATACGGTTTTCCTTCCATACATTGCTGAAAACCAAAACGTAAGGTTCCTTCCTAACGTAAGGTTCTCTTTCCATAATTTGCTGAAATCATATGGTTGTTTATCCATACTTTTCTATTATTTCAAAAATTATACACGTTTTTCATCTTTAAGCTACGTTTATCCACGTAGGGTATAAACAGTGATTCCAGAACACGCTAAAACAGATTCTGTGCCATATTTACCTACGTAAGGTATGAACACTGATTCCAGAATGCGCTTAAAGCAGATTCTGAATAAGTAATATATTCTCATTATTTCAAGAGTAAAATAAATTAATAAATTCCTGCAAAATACTAAATCAAAACATTATAAAATAACTAAGGGTATTTGTGAGCCTCAAAATTTTCATAAAGAGACAGAGTATTATTTTCAATAATCTCCCCCTTTAAATAACATTAACATTTATTATTGAAAACAATACTTTTCTCAACATAAATTCCATTAATAAATGATTTTTAAATGGTTGAAAACATTTTTGAATCCTTTTTTAGATAACATTTTTTTGAAGAAAAAAAATTCATAGGAAAGATAAATGAGGTTGAATTTTCTTAAAAACATTTTCTCAATTAAATTGATTACCAAAGGGTGGGAAATAAGAAATATTTTTTTAAAATTTCAAGAATAACCAGAGGAGAATAAAATAATTTTTTTTATTAATAAATGGTAAAATAACTTTCTTTAACTAAAATTAAAGAATAAATAATTTTGATTAGAATGAGATTGTGAAATAAACTTATACAATGATCATAATGTTGAATTGAGAATTAATAAATGGATAAATTATGAGTTTAAACATTAAATATAGATAAAAATTGGAAATATAACATGAGGTAATAAAAACTCATAATACATATAATCTTATATACACATAATCAATGAAGTAAAATTTTAACCGAGTGATCATAAATTGAGTTGATAAATATCTTACCTCGTGCTTCCTTTTGAATAAAAATTATTTACATTATATATAGTGGTTTTAAAAATGTTTTTAACTTAAACCAATAACAATTAATATGTATAATATCATATATGATCCTTTTTTAACATCTTTTCACCTATTCATTAACAATATTTCATTATTTGCATTGTTTTAGGTGTTAATTGCCTTGTTTTTTATGGATGTTTTTTCAAAAAAAATATGATTGTTGAACATATTACATGGTTTCATAATAAAAAAAATAATAATGACATAATTATAATATTTTAACATCAATCCTACTTTTAAAACCAATCATGAAGGATTGTTAAGAAAAATGAAGTATGTTATGATCATGGAGACGATAGGTCGTACGAACGCATGAGTAATGTTTCCAAATTAAAATAATCAATATTTAAGGAATTTAAGTAAAATATTATCTCTTTATAATATTCATAATCTCATATATATATACCATATTATATAATTATATATATCATCCATGTGGTGTGTTGATGAAAAGAGAGTCTCAACGCTTTTGGAAGGCAGTAGTCCACACATACACAAACGAAGTTATCATCTTTTAGTGGGTGAAAATGTTATAAATAAAATGTTATACTACCTCAAAATAATTATAAATATGTCATTAATATCATAATTATTTAATTTATATCACATATTATCATTAACATTATCCTTATCACCTTCCATATAATGTTTTAGTTAAAGACGAATCACTTTACTTCATAGGGCGGTAGTCCACTGTACACATGAGTGGAATTATCAAATCCCATGTGGAATGGAAAGTAAGAAAAATATTATATAATGACTCCATAGGTTTTACTATGTTTTAAATATCATATATATACTTTACATCCATCATCATATCCAACTGTTAGAGGTTATAATGGAAAAATGAATGACGTCGGTTCGTGAGGTGGTAGTCCTCTGTACACATGAATGATGAATTCATAACCAATTTGATGAGATTACAGGTTATTGAATTTCATTAAACTAATATAAAAAACCTCACAATATATTTAACATACTAATTTTGTTATATCATCATGGTTTAATAATAATTTAATGGGGTGAAGGAAGAAATAAAATGAAAAAACTCATTGAAGAAAATTTCCTCCTCTTCGAGTATCCTCATTAAGTTTGAAATAAATACTTCTTATGTTAGATTTATATTATAACTATGGATTCTAGGATGAGGTTTCGGAATTTGGAAATTTATGTAGTCATGTAGGTTTATAAACTAAGGAGTTTTAATGTGTTAATAAGACATGATATGTGGTGTACTTTTACAACTGATGTGAGTTGCACACTTATTTTTTTTAAACATTCAATCATATCCAAAATTTTATCATTCCACATGACTAAAAATAGCCCATTATTGAACCTAGAATATATAATATAAAAATATTTCCATAAAATGGTTGTATGGAAAAGTGGAATTTCATTTTGAACCATTCACTTCTTATTTTAACCCCATGTAAATCCATTTTTAACTCAACAACAAAAATTAATTGTTACTATTTTCACTATTCACTTTGGTAAAAAAAATATGTTGACTTTATTAGAGATTATAAATTATTCTCATTAAATATATTAAATACATTTTTCAAAATTCAATTTACTGATGTGAAAAATTAATATAAAATTTATCTCACAAGTGTGATGAGAAAACGGGTTCTTTAAGAGAAAATGTTTTAAATTTTATGATTATTTATATTAAAATTAAATATTAAAATTAATACAATGAAATAAATTTGATTTATTTATATATAATTTAACTATGTTTAATTTAAAAAAACTAAAATATAATCTATCTTTAAAAGTAATTTAAACAAAAAGTCAGTTTTTAATTAAAATTCAATATTTTCATTATTCATCAAAAAATAAACCATTTAAGAAAAATAAAAAAAATTAACCTCTGATAATTTTCAAAAAATTAAAAAAAATAATTTTATTTAATAAAATAAAATTTATTAAATTCATTAAAATATATTTTATCTAATGTGAAAAAAATGTAACTAATATGTCTTTTAGAAAAATGCAGTATTTCAGGAAACATTTCTTTTTCTTTTAAATGATTCTTATTTTATTTCTAATAAATAAATTTAAAATAAATAAATGAAAACTAGATATTTTTTTAATTTATTTAATACTATTTATACCATACATTCAAATGTATAGGTGATAACAATTACATTAAATATAGTGTTTTAAAAATACGACATGTTGTGTTTAAACTTGGCGTTGCCTGTAATTCAAGTGAGACTCATAGTTGAAAGTAATGCAGGATAAACATATTGATGTGTGTAAATCAAGCTAAAATAAGTGTTATGTGTTAGGAAATTTATTTAAGAGATATAATTTTTTTACAAATAATTATATCATAATGTATAGGGGTGTTAGATTATCTTATAAGCTTAGTGTTGTGTGTCACATACGATATCTAATATAATGTTCTTATTTTTGAATTTAGAGTGTTATAGTTTTTACCATGTTTAATGTTCAATAAGATAAAAAATTATTTTATACTCATTACCTTTTATCAATTATTCAGATTTCAAATTTGGAATCCATTTTAATTCATTAATTCCTAAGAAGTGGTAGAAATTAATTTTAATATTAGTTAATAAAATGAAATAAAATTTATTTTTATTAAATGCCTATTTTATGTATAAATTTTTTTACAATGAAATCAATTATATTTTTCCCCTGTATAATTGATTTGATTATTTTAAAAGAAATTAGTATTATTTTTGATCCAAATGAAAATCAAAAGGAACTTTGTGAATACTTGATTAAAAGATAAGAACCAAAAATAAATTTTTCTGAATAAAAATATTACAGCTATCTCTAAAATGTTAAACATAGATTTATATGTTCAAAATTATATATATAAATGAATTATATTAGTAATTAAATATATTATTTTATATAAAAAATTTTCATAAACATTCAATTTATTCATATACCATTTAAATGTCACAAAAGTGACGTTATTTGTTAAATAGATTTATTTACAGTATTTATCTAAAAAAATCATTAATTTCTGAAAAGACCCAAAAATTAATGCTAATATAACATTTATATAATAAAATTAAAAAATAATTTTATTTTAGTAAATATAATATATAAATGTGGTCGAAAAAAAACTAATATCCACACGCAAATGGTTAAATACCTTTTTAGAAAAATATAGTTCTTCAAAGAATAACCAGATTTTTCTCAATTATTTCCTAGTAACTAACATTATATGATTGTTAAATTATTTTACTTAAAATATTATCAAAATATTTCATCAAACAAATTAATAAATATTGATTAACTTAATTTATTAAAATTAAAATACATAAATCACTTACAAAAATTATGGAATATATCTCTATTAACAAGAAAATGATCTTATCTTCATTTCTAAAAAATATATAATTAATGTATGAATTATTTTTCATTAGTTAAAATTTATAAAAAAAATTAATAAATTTAATACTTTTAATAATATAAATTTAGATTTTGAAGTAACATAATATAAAAGCATGCTTAAATAAAAAAAAATGCCCCGTTTAAACTGTAACTATTCTAAGAAACTATGATTTAAAACTTATAATTAAAAATTGAAAAACTATTTCCTAAGAAATAATAAATAAGTTATAAAAACTTTCATACATATATTTCATAATTTTATTACCCTTATTTATACATTGAAATCAAATGTATAGGTTATAAATGTCAAATTTTATGTTATAATATTTATATACTATATTGTGGTTTGTTTGAGATTAGTGATTCATGTATCAAGGGCTATCGTACATAATATTCATAAAATAAAATATTTTGGAGTTATATTAACTTATAACTGAATGATTTATATCCTGTATTGAGAATATAATTCATCAAAAACATTTGAGGATATTAAATCCATGTTATAGAGATATTTCAATAATATAATTCATCAAAAATAATTTTCATTCACTTTTTGGATTAAGATAAAATGGAGGTTTTTTAAATTAAATAAAATGGATGATGAATCCATTGATTTATACAATATTAAATTTACATGTTTAGTAATATATTCCTCATGATAAATCATTGATCATGAGAAATTGGGTGATATCATAAAATAATAAATCCAATTTATTTTTAGAATTTCTGTATTAAATAATTTGAATACTATGAAGATATTATCTAATGTTTGGGGAAATTTGATATAGATTTTTCAAATTCCTCATAATCTTAAGGGGTATTTGATGAGAATGGGATAAGGTAACATTATTTTACTAATTAAAAATCTAAATAGAAATAATGGAATATGTTTTATCATCCAACGTATCATATATTTAGGCAAAAACATGTCTATAATTTCATGGAATTAACTGGGAACTTTTTTTTTGTTTTTAATTACTAGTTATCATGTTTAGGAATATTATAAATGAATCCACAAAATATAAGAAATTATATGAATTGTAGTTTAAGAAGAATAAAATTTTTTCTATCAAAATCATGGACAAATGATATACTTATTTGGATGTAATTAAGAAGATAATTATGGTAATAAATTCCCCAAGAAAAAAGTTCATGATATAAATTAACAACATCAACCATTAAATCATCAGGGTTTAGATCTCTCATATTTTATGACAACCAATTTGAACCATTTAATTAATGTTTATACATGTATTATATTAAAATTATAAAGAATCATATATGTTTTATTTAATTCTATAATAATAATTTATGTATTTATAATTCATGGGGTATATAAATTCCCTACCTTGAAATATATAATTTTATTTATTTATAATAATCTAGAATGCTATGACCATTTCAACTAATATTTTTAAATCGTGATCCATTATTATATATAGAAAA
The DNA here is from genome assembly GCA_963277665.1 of Viscum album. Lineage (NCBI taxonomy): Eukaryota > Viridiplantae > Streptophyta > Magnoliopsida > Santalales > Viscaceae > Viscum > Viscum album. Next base: position 1,978,759,661 of record OY728156.1, read on the forward strand.
TGATTACCTAAAAATGTAATGGTTCTTCTATTAGGGAAATTGGATATTATTATTGGTATGTATAAACTTCTATCTTATAGGGTCAATATTAATAGTTAGGATAAAATGTATGCATTCCACCTTTTATAATAACCCATGTTAATATATATATATATAATGATAAGAATGAAATTAATTTTTTGAAATATTCTTGATAAATTTAAATCTTATTAAAAAAGGATGGTTATGAATTCCTTACTCAAAGAATTTAAATCATGATGAAATAATAATAGATATTTTAATTATTATATAAGAATTTACATGTTCATATCATTAAAAGTTTATTAAAACTATACTAGACTAAAAACTATATTTCTTAATTGAACTTATCCTTCGATATCAACCCATGTTAAAGTAGTTATATCAAATGATACCTAGTCGAGTTAGTGGAAAAAATAATCACATAAAATATATTTAAGTTAAAGGTTTTATTCATCTTAGATATAATACCCTGATATTTTAAAAGAAGAAAATTAGGTTTGATATTGTATACAACAGACAACATCGAACTTAAATGAACCATGAAATAATATTTTATGATAATTATAACATATTCATTGAATTAGTGGGTATGACTAGTATTAAAAAAATTAATAAATATTTATAAAGAACCGACTCAATTAAAATTTGGTTACTAATGATGAGGAAAAAAGAAGTCAATTTTAAATAAAATTATTTTATGCTTTATAAATAAATTTTATCCAAAAATGATATAATTCATATTTGTGAGTATATATGATAATTAATTTTTGTAACTTATATAAATTTTATTTTATATAAAAAAAATTATAAATTATCTTAGGGTGAAATTTTAATATTTTTTCTAAAAGATCGATTTCCCTGTGAATAGTAAAATAACTGATTTTTATTAAAAATTGTATTTTTTTTAATTTAAAAAGATTAATTTAATTTTAAAATGATTTAAAACTATAAAAAATAATATATTATATTATTAACAATACAATTAAATTCATTAGAATCAATTTCATTATTTATTTTAGTTTATAAACATTTTTATACTTAAAAAATGATTTTTTTTTAACTATTTTCATCTCATTTTTCATATAAATATTAAACATAAATTATTCCATTTAAAGAAAATGAATTTGATAAAATTCATCGCATTTTTGGAATAAATATTTTCATATTTGTTAAATAGTCCCTATTTTTCTTTGTTCAAATTGAATAATAACCTTGGTAAATTTTATCACCTCGATAATGGGTAAATCAGAATAATCTAGGTTAAAACTAGCTGATAATGAAAACAAATTTCATCCTTATTATTATAGTATGAATTTAACTCTTCCCATATCAAGTGAGGATCTAATTGTATTTTTTAATGATAACTCTTCCCTAAAAATGGACAATATAATATTCAAATGAAATAAAATGACAAAATGTCACTCTCTTAGATTATAAAATATCTTATCTATTCACATAAGGGGAAAAAGTGGAGAATAATAAAAAGGGTTATTTGGAGAATGAATAAAAAGGGTTATTTTAAAAATATTAAAAGTTATATAATTCATTGGATTTATAATGTTTCGTGACTTAATTAGATTTATATGAAACATTATTATTATTTTAAAATATTATATTCAAATTATAAACTTCAATTTATGTACTTGAAATAAAATTATATGAATATTTTAAAAATTGAGAATAATTATATTTTATCTAATAATAATTTAGTAAATTATTTAAAAATCAGAAAAATCATTAAATAGGAATATTTAGATAATATTAGGTCTAGAATTTATCCATTTAAAATTTATTAGGAAATTTTCACCTTATATGTAAAATTATATCCTTTTAAGATTAAAAAGAACATTATCATGGTCAAGGATGAAATAGGTTATCTAAGGGTTTGAACTAAATGATAAAGTTTAAAATACCACTTAAACCAGTCAAAATATTTTTGTTTGGTAATATTGAAATCCTATTCTACCATATATTCTAATATATTTCCATTTGGATTAATTTTTCTGGAGAATTAAATAATTATATTTTAAACCTTTTTGTAACTCCATATGTGTCTTTTCCATCCCTTATAAAAGGAAACTTCTTACTTTACTTCTTCACACCCCCTAAAGAATTATAGCTCCATAATTACCTACGAAAACCACTTTTAGAATTAGTTATCCACATTATAGGGTCGATGGTATCTCAAAAATTCCAACCCTATGTCGCTTAATAAGAGATCTAAAGTATGTGTAGTGAAGAATTGGTAATTGTCTTTACCGACTCTTCCATCTTTATTTCTTCTTCTAATTATTATTAATGTGATGTAAACATACTAAAATAATAACTCCAATATTATAAATATACTCAGGTATAATTATTATTATGTCACAACAATATTCTATCTCTTTTCCATCCAAAGAAAATTGAAAACATCACTCGTGTGTACATACGACTTACCCTCTCAAAGTAGCGATGTAATTAATTTTTCATCACCCTTTCACTTGGATGGTTATAAAGATGAAAATAATTTGTATATATGATATTAATTATTTAATGTTATTATGTTTTTATAATATCATATCTACTTTTTTACCTTCCAATCTACTGGAAAATGATAACGCTACTTGTGTGTACGTGTAGACTACCACCTTTACAAAATTGTGTGTTTTGATTTTTATTTACTATTTATATGGAGGAGAAAAAGGATATATTTAATGAATATATTTGATTTATATGTAATAGTAATTACTCTTTAAAAGCTAATTATTGTTTAACTTTCTTTCTTTTCATTTGTCAAAAAGTGAAAGCAACGTTTATGAATACTTACGACCTACCATCTTTATGAATGGTGTAATTCATCTCTATAACTTTATCTTTTATGAATAAATATAAATACATATATAATTAATATATATTATATTTATATTATGGTTAAAATTCTATATATTATGAAACAATGATAAAATTAAAATGATTGAAACATCCAAACCAAAACACACATGAAAAAAATCACTTATTAACCATAACAGTGATTTTAAAAAATAATGATTAAGAAATAGATGAAAAAAGATTATGACTAATTCATATTTAGTATTATATATATGAGTATGGTATCCTATAGATTTATAATAAATTTATATTTGTTATACAAGAGTTTTGGACACATAAGAAGGAATTCGGACCGGATGTGAGGGTTTCTCGTTTCACTTTTACTTCTCTGATACGTATATCATATTCACCACTTATTTATTTTTATGGTGTATATACAGAAACATTGATATTTTATATCATGAATATATTTATATTCATCATATTTATAGTTCAATATTAGGTTATTTGTTCATGGGGATTATGATTTAGAAGTTACCAAAGTGGAAAGGGTTTATTTCACAATCTCATCATTATTCAATATTTTTATATTTAAGTAGTCATTAGAGTAATTATTTGATCTTTCTATATAAAATATAATATATTTTATTTTCCAATGTTTATTTATATAAATTAAAATATTTCAATTAATTTTAATCTCACTAAGGACTTAAGATATATAAATAATATTTTTAAATAAAACCCCCATTGTTTTCAACTAAGACGATAATAATTTTCTTCAATGTCTATGTTTTATAAAAAAAAATCAAATTTTTTTCCTATTCATAAATGATTTTATAAAGGCATATTTACCCTTTTTTTAGAAGAATGAAAATTAATATTCTTTTCATTTTACAAACAATATACATTTTTAATTTTTATCAATGTATGGATGAATTGTTTTTTAACTTATGCAGCGTGAATAGAAATTATCACCATCATGAGAAATTTTTTTAGGATTCAATTTTCATTTTATGCGTATATTTTCAATGAAAATGTTTTCAACAATATTTTGGATGTTTTTACACATTAAATAAGTATTATTAAATTCAAAAAGGGTATTTACTTTATGAAATTTTCTAGTGAACTTTTTAATGTATTTTCTTCCATGTAAATATATATTGTTAAATATTATAATTGAATATGGTTATACTCCTATTATTATATCTACCATATTTATCTAGATGGTCTATGATCTGATTGAAAGGGGAAAGTATTGATACATTGTATGATAATTCTTCCAATATAATAAATTATTGATTTTTAGGATGTTTATTAAGTTATATTGTCTATTTCTATGATTAATGTGTTGGGCTTATTAAGTGATGGTTGGGGCCTAAAATTTCGTAGTCCTTCGATGAATCGATAGCTATCATGAGAAAACTATCTTGAATATTTGATCAATTACTTACCTATTTGTGTAATATTTCTTAGCATGAGGCCTTGATGATATATTTTGGATGTCTTAGGATGAATCCTAGATGGTAAGTTTCATATGTTTGACAATTTTAATTTTACTATAATTGAATTTGTTTATTATTTCCATGTTATTATTTAAATAGTTTTTATATACATGGATATATTTCTATCTCGTTTTATTTTTTATATGGAATTATTTTATTATCATTTATTTTATTCAATATTATCCATTCTTTTTTTAGCTTCTGTTAAATGAAAACCCTTACTAAGCATTTGAAATTTCCCATTTCTTATGTTTACCTTCACCTGGATACCAAGAAGATTTTTAATATTTATCTGTAGGGATATAATAATCATTAATATGGTATTATAAAATAAAATACTATTTTTTATATTATGCTTTCAAATGTAATGTGAAACTCAATTATATGTCTAGTTTTTCAATTCTACTAAACTATTTGGTCCTTTAGGATGTGATCGCTTGTATCATATACCAATGAAAAAAAGTAACAATTTTCTATGGGATACTAGATTTAGTGCCTCTATAGTTGGTATAAAATCATGTTTATTAAAATCCTTGGGAACAATATTTACTAAGATGTAGATTAAAAAACCTAACCTTATTAAATTTTTGGAAAATATTTCCTATGAAACCAAGCTTATGATTCTGATATTGGCTATGTATAAATTTCAATATTTTATGTTAAATGTTCCACTAGTTTTGAAATATTACATTATGGTTCATAATGTTATGATCTAATATAGTATAGTACATTATTTATATGTGTCACATAGTGGAATGAATGAAAATCATATCAGTTCATGTAATCCATGTGGGGATTTCCCTCTTGTGAAAGATAATTAAGCTTCAAATGGAGCTAAACAAATTATAACCGTATTAGGGAAGCTGACTACATTTATGACCAATAAACTTTTACATATTTAAAATTTATTGATACACAACACATTTTAATAATGATAGATCTTTTCATGCATCAAAAACCACCATCATTCAATGGGAATACCAATCCTTTTGTAGTTGAGAAATGCATAACTTCCCTGGAGAATATAATTCACACATTAGGAAGTAATTAAATGAAGAAGGTTTTAATTTATTTTTATCATCTTTCAGGGGATGTGTATCAATGGTGTTCATTAATTCAAAACACTAAGGATGTAAAGTAAATACCATGCACAAAATGTAGGGATTATATGGATCTTGTCTTGGATAAATATTTTCCTTATAAAAAATGAGATAATATGGAGAGAAAACTCTTAAGTTTGAGAAATTAGGAAGATGAAAATGTTTCTATATATGATGAAAAATTTACAAGGTTTTCAAGTCATGTTGCAGATTACAAACATAATCCTAGTAGTAATATTGAACTTTTTTATGTTGTATAGAGAATACTTTTAAGGGTACTAGTTTCCCAAAAATTATCATGAAATGAATTTATTGTATTAGTTTCTATAAAGATAGATAAAGAATTCTCAAATTCTTATGTCCTAAAGTAAATATAAGAGAGAAAAATAAATCCATATAATAAAATTCATAAAGGGAAGAATGGAAATATGTATTTTCCCACATGTGATAATTATGGGATGAAACACCCAAGTACATCCATATAGGGAATGGGATTTTTCTTCAAATTTGGATAAAAATGAAATCTGGTTCATAAATTCATGGGTAAGGGATAATCCATTAAATTGAAGTTCTTTAACTATAAGGATATAGGGAACTACTCAAAACAATTCCCTAAAAATAAATATAATATACCTCAGAATAAGATAACTTTTCAAGTTCAATATTAGGCTTTTACTACTTCCAAATATGAATTATTAATTTTCTTGTGTATTTTTACTAAATAATTATGTTTTGAAAATATTTTTTTAATGATATTATAGTTTTAAGAATGATGAATGTATAAGGATTTTACTGCAGTAGATTTTATTTAGGGATTTAAAAGAATATGTTGAATGTTATCAATAACAAAAAAAATGATTTTGTGGCATGGTGATAATATAAATGAGATAGTATTGGTGATCTTGAAAATTTTTAGTCATTCGATGAAAATTAATTTATTATAGATTTTACAGTATTTTTGGATTTAAAGGATATGAGTGAAAAAGATAATGAAAATATTTAGAAGTAAGTATATTTTTATTAATGTTTTATAGTGATTCAGTTAATTTTAAGAGTATATAAGTTCAGGTTATTCATTTATTTGGTATTTGAAATTTTGTTCAATGTTTTTTATATGGAAAAAAAAATTGGCAAAATATTTCAAATTTTTTGTTTTAAATTTTGGTCATAAATATTCTAAAAGTGTTCTATGGTTAACTACTTATAGAATCTATTAAGTTGAACTTCAGATATTAGTGTTTTAGGTTAAAGTATTATTTATCATATTGGATAACCAAATCTAAACATTTTGGTTTTAATAAATATTTAGAGAATGAAGTAATGACTTATTGGTCTTATTATTTGTTTAAAGTACTTCAATCGTGAAAAACTCATCTAGAATATCCATTTCTAGGTGTGTGTGATGAATAGATAATTGATCGAAGTAAAACCAAAGGATGAAATTATACTTATTACATTGAAATAAATCAAGTATGTTTATTTTCAGGAGTTATTAATCTAGAGAGTAAAAATATCCATCCAATTTAGGAAAATGAACTTGAAATAAAAAAAATTTCTCTTTACATTCCTTTCCCTAGAATCAGTGATCTTTTAACTAATCAATGTTTTATGGTTTTTTTGTGGTTAAATTTATCATCACCATATTCTATATCACTCTATTTTATTCCTGGGCTGTTATTTTTCTCTTCCATGTCCATATTATCACTTCCCAGAAATATTTTTATATTTGTAAAAATTGTTTTTTATATTACATTTTTATTTTAATTTCTCTTTTTGAAAATGGTAGTTTTTATAACTCTTTTTATTATGTGGGTTTCCAATAATGAAATTTTGAAATATCAAACACTTTATTACTGAGAATAAGACAAAATTATGAGAGAGAGAATTATTAATTTAATCGATAATGTAACACCATATGATTTTAAAATAAAACAATTTGGTTTGATGGCATATAGAATTCACAACGCCGATATAAGGTCTCAAGTTTTTGGTCTAGGTTGAATTTCTCAAAGGAATTTGAATTTACATTTTTTTTATGGGGTGAATCTTAAATTGAGCCTAATTATTGAATTATGAGGGTTGAATAACTTAAGAATCATTTTCTGAATATGTTTTAATGCATTAAAGGTGTCTCAGAAGTTTGAATGAGTTTTCGGAGCATCGGGCTTCAAAAAAATCATTTTTGGGAGAAACTGACAGGGTGTCACATGGTTTTTTTAACATTAAAATGTGGTGATCATATCATTTCAAGATTTTTGAAATAATTTATTTAGGTTGGTGAATGAGATACAAACAGTTTTCCAAAACACGATCTTATACTACATGGTAAGTTACAATTAAACAATAGCATAAAAAGGTTAGTGAATGGTTAACTGAAAATGTGCATCAAAACTATGTAGTTCAATTCTCTTGGATAGTATGTGTCACACATTTGGCACACGGTCAAACCACGAAGACTAACTATGTGCCACATTAAAGTGGTGTCAAATGATCATTTTTTTCATCCATACTTATTTCTTTTCTCCCACCTATTTTTACCTCATATCTCTCATTCCCATCTCACTCGACCCCCGCCCTTGTGATTTCCTTTAGGATTTCATGTATCTTCTCCATCCAATATTAGAATCACTTGTCATCAGTTGAATTGGATATTTATTGGTATGATCTTGATTCCAATGGCTTCTTTTTTCATTTTCCCTCTCTAAATAGAATATTAATTCTATGTGAGTTATGTTTCCCTATTTTCAAGTAATTTAAGGATTTCATTAATTTTCCTCATTCTAGATTGAGTAAAATAATGACAATGAATGAGTGGACCATCCTAAGAATTAGGTAGTTGGTCTATAAACCTTTCCCTTAAACTTGTTTCATTTATATAATATTTCCATCATGTTACATGCCTTAAATTATATTCATTTCTCATAAATTATGAAATTATTAAAATTAAATGTCTATACCGCAAATTATATCCCTTATTACAACCAATTTATTGATCGAGTTTGTGGCCCCAATTAAAACCACCATTTAAGGTTGATTTGATTTAATGTTTATAATATATCATTAACAACTTTTTTTTGTTCACCCCTTTGGTGTTTTGTACTTGGGTTATGATAAAGAATCATTAAAATGATGTTAATGTGTTGTTTAATAAGAGTACTTGACAATTAAATAACTCACCCTCAACCATGATAATATTCTAAAGATAATTCTTTAATCTTAATTGAATCTATAATATATATATATATATTAAAATATTGAATGTTTTGATTAAACCTCGTAAACCTTGATTGATTCATTATTATTGTTTAGTTTACCCCTGTTTTTAGTGGAAATTTTCAATTAATTTAATGTATATTTGTAAATAGTCTAGGTCTTTCCAAGGCTATTTTAGCTACCTAAATTAAATGGCCCAAAATGTTCACTAGAATTTTAATATATAATTATCCTAGAAATTTCTTATTTATATTATTAATATATGATAAATTGGAATGATATCCCTAATATTATGATTCATGGTCATGGAATACATGGGAATGGAGCCCCTTATTTTATGATATTGAGGCATGGAATCCATGGGCATGGAATCCCTTGTTACTCTTGGGAATGGTATCCCTTATTACTTAGGGGAATGGAGTCCCTTATTTCTCACAGGCATGGAGACCCTCATTATTCATGAGAATGGAGTTTTTTATTCTCTTATGTAGATTGTAATGGCATACCTTACTATTTAGGATAATCGAACATGGAGTCCCATAAATAAATGTGAAAAATATTATTATTATTCTTATCTGGATGTCTGGGAAATAACCCATTGGTCTACACAGGTGCATGTATATCTCCGCATATATACTCCCTTCTATGTGGGTGTGTACATGATGTAATATTCAGGGAAGTTCATGATTAGGATAAAGTTGGTATGGTCGTCCTGGTGCCCTCAAGAAAGATGATCAATCTTATTTATATTTATTTTTTAATGCATTGCCTCACTTTTAATTTTCCTACACACTATTTATTTTATATAAATAGGTTGGATAAGCATTAAAAACCATTGGTGGTGTCCTACTAAGTATATCTCAAACCTTATTCAATCTACCATTTTATACCCAAAAACATAAGGGTTGCAGGTTCAGGATCATGGATATTTCTTTCTTGTTGTTATCTTTCTAGACTACGATGGAGTGTGGGACAACTAGACTGCATTGGTTTTTATTTTTTTTATAGATATTTATTGTGTCTTTTATTTATTTATTTACTTTTAAGTCTGTATCTATTTTTTTGTACTTTCTACTGTAGTAATTAAGATTTATACATCATATAATTTTCATGTATGGTTTGATTATTTGAATTTCGCCAATTTATTTTTTATTTATTTATTTTTAGTTATTATCATATCCTATCTATCACTGATCTAGAGGGTATAGTCTCCCCAATGTACCTTCTTTGGACCCTCGCTACAATTATTATGCCTCTGATGTACAGGGATGAACACTTGTGGACATGTGACTGACCATCTCAGAGAACCCATTCAATGGATCCTAGGTTGAAACATTAAAAAGTGGTATTAGATGTTTTTTGTCATACTATTTTGGGATGGTAGACATAAGACCAGGAATGTGTCGACACTTTTTAAAAAGCTCATGTCTGGGTCTGTCTAACCCAATCATGGGGAAAGATCATGTTCGTAGGGATGGATTGTTATACATGTAGTTAGATATTATAATTGGTTATTATTTTACATTGGGTTATTTTCAAACTTATACCAGTTATTAATTTATGGACTTATGATATTTACCTCTTGGATCAAAAGGGAAAGATATTTGGTCTATTCATGCATCATAATAGGCGCGTAGAGATTTATATTCCATGTAGATTTCATTTTTCATTTCCTGATGAGTGAAAATATGTATAACTTATTAGGTTATAATTATATAATTCTCTATACTTGTGTCATTTTTTTCCATGTATATTTATATAACATGATTATGTAGTTTCTTGCTTACATGTGTGTCTTCTCTACTTATGTAGTAGATTTTCATGATTATTATTAAATAAATTGGTTCTTAATGTCCATACATCAACCTAAACAGTGTTTTCCCATATATCATGATGGTGGAAACTTAATTGACCAAGGATGAAATGTTTAATCCTTGAAACAAGGGTTGTGTGGGATGAAACAATTATGATTGTGATTTAATGGGTTCAAAAACCAATTTATAAAGTTTATGGGACATTATAAATTTGTATGAGTACCTATATAATCAAACCATTATATATGAACTTATTATATTTTGACTGATAAAATAAAGCATTGCTATGAGGGGTTGTGTAACGCCTCAATATTTTAGAATATATATTTTCTATTTAACAGATTTTAAACCATGGAACTCTAAACTTATGTGAAAAATTTATATTAATTATAAAATGAATCACATTATAAGGTATTTAAAATAAATATAATTGGAAAAAATAATTCCTAAATAACCTTGGAAATACTATTGATCATAATGAAGTATTTTGAAATATTTTTTTTATGATCATTTTTTTGGTGATATATGTTTTACATAAAAAAATTGGAGAATAAACTTATGAAAAATTATTTTTTTCAAATTTATAAAATTAATCGATAGTTTTTAAATAGGATAAAAATTAAAATAACTCATTTTAAGGTGAAAAATATTTTTAAAAAAATTATGTGCACAATTTATTTTGATCATAATAAATTAAATTAACATATATTGATGAAGAATTTTAATTAAATTTTTAGATAATATATTCAATAAAAAAATTTAACATTAATTTAATGGGAATCACTATATAATTATTGAAAATAAATTTAGTTTTATGTTTACAAATAATTTTTTCTAAAAATAATTACTTTTCATTTTGCAATATTATTTAAGAAATAATTTTTTTCACTATTATAAAGTGAATGTTATAAAATTATTTCCTTTTTATTAATCATCATTTTATAATTTTTTAATGAATAATACTTAATTTTCTTTCATAATAAACACTAATTATGGTTAATATTTATAACCTCAGTTATATTTAAAAAGCGTTAACAAGGGTGTTAAACTAATATATAAAGTATAAAATATCACATAAACATGTCTAAATTTGATTTTTTTAAAAAAATTATTTTTACAATATATAATATTATATCCTTTTCTCACTTGTTCTATTTACACTTTAATATGAATTTATTATATTTTAATGTCCTTAATATTACAAGTTAGCCACCCACACCACTTATCAAAGGGAACCTCATCTATTCTCCTCTTCACACCTTATTGGTCCACTTAGCTTGACCAAAATCTACCTAAATATATTCTAAAATTACATATTCATGTTTTATAGTTTCCCTTATACATAAAATACCAACCCAACAGACATCAAGGATGTTATCCAATTGATTTTTCTCAAAGAAGTGGTAATTGTCTTCACAAAAACCTTTTTAAGATTATATATACTTCCCCCCCCCCCTCACAATATTAGATAATAATATTGGTATGACAAAATATAATCATTAATAAAATGATTTATTTTTGATAATTTTAAAACAATTTTCTATCTCTTTTCATTACTATAAGAAATGATAACTTTTGTTTTGTGTACGTGTGGATTACCACCCCCACGAATTGATGTGATTCATTTTCTATGTCCACTATACATATATAGTGATATATATAGATTTAATGAACATATAATATTTATGATATTATTATGATAATGTAAATATATAATAATTATTACCATTCTTTATTTCTTTTTTTGGAAAATGAAAACGTCACTCATGTGTGTGTACATACTGCCATCTACATGAAGTGATTTAATTCTTTTTTAGTCACCACAAAAAATATATATATAATCAATAAATATGATACTTATAACATTATTAATATTTCATAGATGATGAAACCATGACCAAGGTGTAAGTATTTAAACTGTCAAATGGGAACATGCATGGTAAAAAGAATAGACAACACTCGTATGTTAATTTCAATAAAGAATTATTAATAATTAGGTAATATGAAAGTATAAGGTAATGTTTTGTTATATTATAATAAAAAATTTTGTTTTGGTATATATTAATATTAAATATAGATTTATTATACATTATGTGAAGATAACATATGGAGAAATTTAGGACATGGGGTAAGGGTTTATATCACAATCTCATTTTTAATCAAGATTATTTATGCATGGATCTAATTTAAGGGAATAATATTCTATTTATCTATTAAAACCCATAAATTCTATTCTCATATGGTTATTTTTTTAGTTTTTTCATTTTTTCCTTTTATTCTCCTCTTTCTGTTATTTAAAATCGTCAAAATAATTTTTATAGAAAATTTTACTTTATTTCTTATTTTTTAGATGAATATTTTTCTTCCATGTACAAGTTAATTAAAATGTTATCAAAAATGTTTTTTTATATGATCCAACTATTTTTTAAATAATTTTTAAACTATATTTAAATTTATTTTAAATTTTTTAAATAGTAATCTTTTCAATGTTTTGGAATGTGTTATTTAGAGAATTTTACAAAAAAGCGTGGAAAAATACATGTTTTAACGTTTAATGCATGAATGGGTTTTCCTGTATTCATAGTCATTATTTAATTTAATGATTATAAATATTTTTTCAATGCTTATATTCAAATAAAATCATTTTCCCAACATCCTAAAAATTAATATTCAAAATCTTAAAGAAAGAAAAGGATATTCTTATCATATTTTCAATAAAAGGTTAGAATATTCTATTAAAGTTATTTTTCATTATGTCAACATCCTTTTATTTTTATCATAATTAAATGGGTATAAGATATAATTTTTTCATCCATTTTCTTTCTCTTAATGTCTTATTATTATGTGATAATATGGTTTATGAATCTCATTTCTTTCCCAAAGTTTATGCTATCGTGGATTGATGAATGAATCCATAATCTTTGGTAATGTAAGAACCCAGTTCTTGTTTTTTAGGTACGGGTTTCTTCTTTTCCTTTTTTCCTTAAGTGTTTTTGAGAAAATAAGGAAAATGGGGAAAATCCCAAATTTTGTGGGTGCACGCCGTGTACTTTTCCACATGTCGTGTACTTTGGCTGTGTGGGATGAGTACACAGGGCGTGTAACCCTGTTCGCGATGAAAGGTGTAAAAACTGACTACACACTTTGTAGTGGGGATTTACACACTGTGTAGTCAATCGGAAGATGAATAGTAAGGCGGTGAAGGCAGCCTCCAGCGAAGCGACAGTACACACCGTGTAATTATGAAAACACATTGTGTACTCATGTCGACGGATGAACAGTTTGGTGGTGAAAAGTAGTCGCCAGATGAACAGTTCAATGACACTTGAGAGTACACGCCATGTAGTGTTTTTCACTTAAAATAGGCAGTAGCCTCCTCTGTTCACAGAGGATGCTTAGAATGCCAGAGGAGAGCGGGAGATATGGCCGAAGCTTGGAGTATCTCTCGACCGCACACCGGGAACATGATTCTATATTCTTCGATCACATTGGGATTGCACGGGTAAGACCTCCCTTATCCTTGATCCATTCATACCAATTATTTCCCCAGGGGAAGTTATTTGAGATTGATCATGTATTTGTATATCTAAGATCTATGCCCTTCTCAAGCGTTTTGGGAGGCGACATTCATGTATACCAATCAGGGGCGATCGAGGTAGGTGGTATGATTTTTTTCTCCAACTGTGGAGTTGAAATTGTGTACTGTTGTGCTATGATCCCATGTTTGGGCTGATTTATGGATGATTCCTTTACTGAAAAGTTATCTATAATTGTATAGATAATCTAATGACAAGTTTAAACTGCTGTTTGGGGTTACTGCTTGGATCCAGGACCACCTCGGGGGTGAGTTCCTCTGTTTAGCCATTTGGCTAGGTTACCTGAGGGTATACCATAAAATTTAGAATGCTTTAAATTGCCTTGAGAAGAATTTTATATAATTTCTTGCTTATCTATTGGGCTCGGCCCGGTTACTTGCGCTTGAGGGCAGTGTTCTATTTAGCACGAGGGCAGTGTTCTATTTAGCATGAGGGCAGTGTTCTATTTAGCCTAATGTCAGTGTTCTATTTAGCCTGAGGGAAAGTCATTAGATGCCTATGGGCAGTAGATTCTATGCCTGAGGGTGACACTTCATACACCTGAGGGAAATATCTGTTATGCCTATGGGAAATTACCTACGGGTTTCGACTCTGCTTACCTAAGGGTAAGTTTTGTATGTTTGAGGATAGTGTTATCATGAATATTCACCATGGTAATTTGTATTTGTTATACCTATCAAGTTAGAGCAGATTCTTGGCATGGTTAAATGAATATTAAAATGGTAATATTACAGGTAAAGTTATTTACTTTTGAGTACTACTTAGTTTATTGCATTTACTACTGCACACTTTGTTGCACATTTTCCCTACCAGTTGGGCACGGACCTTTGGTTGTTACCTACTGGGATTTATTTCCCACACCTTGATTGGTTCATCTCTTTGGCTCAAACATTCTATCTTGTTGTATGTGTCGATTGGGGAAAGGGTCCCTACACAGGTACTTGATTGTTGTGGAGGAGTAAGAGAGCATTAGACTGAGCTTAGGTTTACGATGCTGCTGAGTTCCTTTTGCACTGTTTTGTTTTGATTTACTGTACCTTGTACTTTGAGCTGTATTGTATTGTATTGTATTGCAGTATAACATGTTCTGGCTATTTTCATAGAATTAGTGACATCCTTCATCTCTATATATATGACTACTCGTTCTCTTTTACTTTGATTATCCATTCGGTTATATATTTTTTACTGCTTCCGCTATTTCATGTTGTATGTTATTTATATTTTCCATTGCACTACACTATAACAAATGTGGGCATAGTTTCCCCACTATCAGACCTGGGCCCTCCCTGCTAGTCGGAAGCCTCTGGGGTTTGGGGAAATGCTCTTGAGGTCATGCGACCAACTGGGTTTGGGGAACCCATGGTGTGGCACCCAGATGTGGGACATTACAAAGTGGTATCATAGGAGGTTATTTTCCTTGACTTACTTTTTGGAGCCTTAGTCAGGGATAGGTCGGAAATGGCAGTTGGTAATAAGTTGTGCCTGGTAGTAGCTAACCCGTGTACAGGGAAAACCAACCTACCTCATTATTGTAATTATTTCTATTTTCTCAATTTTACAATTGAATTTATTTTCACCATTGGGTGAAGCACTTGTGATTGTTATGTTTATATGTTATATATAGGTTCTATTTAGTTACAAACCGATGAGATGAGGGTATGCCATCCCATTCATCATTTATAAACATTCTAGAATCACGTGTCATGAATTTTTTCAGTGCCATGTAGGTGTATTAGAAATTTCATGTTGTTGTGATAGTTCTTGTGCTCTAAAAGTATGTTGATGTGATATCTTCTTTAATACATACTTTCTATTTGATAGGGTATTATTGTGTGAGGTTTTGATAGAATGAATGCCAAACATTGGTTCTTAAGGAGTATGGGTCTTCAATGACCGGAATTTGGTGGATCATCAGCATGTTTGCCTTGTTATAACATGTATAAATATGCCAAGCTTTGATTTTTTGGGAGTTTGGGCCCTTGCGGATTGGAATTTGGCACTTAGGTGTTCGTTCCAGTGTTTTTTGGGTTTTGGAGAAGTTTATGAGGCTTACTGTCCGGAAAAACCCAGTATACACGCCGTGTAGTTCTATGGACACACGTCGTGTGTTCTTCTGTTCAGGAAGAAATGGATACTTTTTAACTACACATCGTGTCCTCCCAGTTCACGCCGTGTAGTCTCTTCCCGTGTCATAGGTCGGGTAGCCAAGGACACGGGGTAGGGAATGGCTTTGGGAAACATGTGGTGTACCGATTGTACACGTCGTGTAGTGTTAACCTGGTGTCCTCCCGTGTAACTCACAACAAGGATGGAGGAAACCTTAAGACATACACGTCGTGTGTACCTTGAACACGCCGTTTATTATGAACCAGGTACCCGGCCGTGTCAAGAACAACACAGGTCGGTGTTAACTTTCCTAGTACACGTTGTATCCTCCTGGAACGTGCCGTGTAGTGTCAGTCGTGTAGCCAGCCATGTAGTGAGCAACATGGGTCAGTCTAGGGCTTCTTTAAACATGCCATGTCTTTTTTAACACACCATGTTCTGTGACCAGGATACACAGGATGTGTCATGAACAATATGGGATGATGAAATCTTGTTGAGTATACACTGTGTACCTGTAAGAAATGTCGTGTAGTTTTGTATTAGGAGAGTCCTGTGCCTTGTCCATATAAAAGGATCCGAGTATGGAAGAATGATTCAAGTACACACCATGTATTATGAGGACACTTCATGTGTTTGGGGTGTTACACAACCGGTTTTAGCTTAAGTACACGCCCATGTGAATGGCTTGCGAGAACACGCCTTTTACTATTTATACACACTATGTAGTCAAGTTTGGTAAATCTTGAATGCTTTCTTTATCTTGTTCCCTTTTTGGTCTCCTTGCTTTCAGCCTTTGATATTATTGATCTAAGGGGTGTGTTTGACCTTGTAGAGTCATTTCGCTAAGACAACCACCAGTTGTTCTCCAAGAGAGCGGTGATGATTATACTCTTGAGATGGTAGGCCATGGGATACCAGTGGATCCTCCAGCAGTGACAGATGTGGCACTAGCTATTATACCGGACAGAAGCACTGATGTGCAGTTCCGTGAAAGCTTCATGTGATTCATGCAGACCTTCCAGGGAGCACCGTCGGCTACCACTTTTATGGCAGAGCTGATGCATATATTGCAGCAGCAACATCCCCCTACATTTTCAGTGGATGGCGGACCACAGGGTGTGGAGTCTTGGTTTGGTTCGATCAGATGATATTCGAGCATCTGGGGACGCCTCCAGTGTTGAGGGTTAAGCTTTCTATAGACATGCTACATGATTCCTCCAAAAGGTGGTGGGATGTTACCACCCAGTCTGAGCATCTCCACGACATGGCATGTGAATATTTTTTGGAATCTTTCTATGACTTATTCTTCCTCGAGATGGTGAGGACATATCGACCATGAGAGTCCAAGAATTTGCAACAAGGCACCATGTCATTGATGGATTATTCTACTCGCTTTACTAAGCATCAGCGTTTTGCACCCGTTCTGGTGGGTGATGAGACGCTGAGGGCCAGACTCTTTGAAGATGATCTTTGATATGACATCTGAGCACTGGTGAATGTTTTCTGGTTGCCAAAAGTGCATGATATTGTGAACCAGGCACTGATTATTGAATGGAACCTATAGGAACTAGTGGTGTGGGCCAGGGCAGTTCGACACTGGTTTCTGGTACTATTGCTACCGGTAAGAGGAAGAGGCAGATGAATTTATCTCACGGTGGCAGTACTAGCTAGAGGAATACTTCTTGTTGGGCAGTTCATGTGTTACCAGTGTGGTAGAGAAGGGAAGAAGGGACCTCAGTGTCCCTAAGACCCAGTGGAGTGCCAAGATTGTAGCAAGATGGGTCATCTGCAATGCTTTTAGAGGGAGTTTTTACCAGTGGCTAATGAGATTGGTTCTGTGTAGACTCTTCGTTCCAGAGCAGGACCAGCGGCTTCATACCAGTCGGGATACTGGAATACATTAGGGCATGCAGTCGGAGATGGTGGTCATGGCCATGGTAGCCAGACACCAGGATCTTAGAGGCAATAGGACGGGATATCTCAGGGTAGCCAAGATGTGTCACAGGGTCATGGCACTTGGCAGGCATATGCAGTTCAACAGACCCAACAGGAGTAGGATCCTGGACCTTCTACTGTCATAGGTATTATTCTAGTAGCTTCTATGTTATCTACAATACTTTTCGATATGGGTTCTACACATAGATTTATATTTGTGCCCATTGTGGAGAGTCTTGGGCTCTGTGTTTCTTCTTCTTCTGGTGTTATGGAGCTAGACACTCTGTTGGGGATGAGAACGGCTAGTGTGAATTAGTTCAATTAGTGCCCCCTTGAGATTAGTGGGTGTCACTTTCTAGGGGACCTCTATTTCTTAGAGATGATGAGCTATGATTTCATTCTTGGGATGGACTGGTTGGTACCCTTTTGAGCCTTTGTAGACTGCTATCATCGCATGGTGAGTTTCACATTACCAAAGGGTGGAGAGTTTCTATACAAGGTTGAGTGGGATGTCCAGGAGAGCCGAGCTAGAACAGAGAATTGTGAGAGAGGTGGAGTGATAGCCCAGATTGCGATTTTATATCTGGATGATCAGAGAACTTCTCAGAAGGATTTCCCTCTAGTAGTTGATCATTTCAAGGATGTCTTCCCATATGACTTTCCAGGTCTACATCCAGAGTGAGAGGTGGATTTCTAAATTGAGATTGTGACAGGAGCGGCACCGGTGTCCATTCCACCTTATAGTATGGCTACTCTGGAGTTGCAGGAGCTCAAGAGATAGTTAGAGGAGTTACAGTCAAAGGGTTTCATCCGACCAAGCACTTCTCCATGGGGTTCGCCAGTCCTTCTTGTGAAGAAGGTGAACGGTACCCTCAGACTCTGTGTGGATTATCGGAATCTAAACCAATAAACGGTTAAGAACTGATATCCCTTACCGAGGATTGGTGATATTTTTGATCAACTTCAGGAAGCACAAGTGTTTTCGAATATTGACTTGAGATCTGAATATCATCAGTTGCGCATTAGAACATCTGATATACATCTCACAGCCTTCAGGAGCAGGTATGGATTATGTGAGTTCTTTGTGATGTTGTTCGGACTCACGAACGCACCAGCAGTTTTCATGGCTCTGATGAATCGTGTGTCCCACCCATATCTGGACTCTTTTGTGGTAGTTTCATTGAAGACATCTTGGTGTACTCTCACAATCGACACAACCATGATACCCATCTTGAGATCATCTTGAGTACACTGAGATAGCACCGGCTATATGTTAATCTCTCAAAGTCCCACTTTTGGATGGACTAGATACACTTCCTGGGTCATATTATCTCATAGGCATGAGTTGTGGTGGACCCAGAGAAAGTGAGAGCAATAGTGTCCATGGAGAAGCCTAATAACATGTTTGAGATACAGAGTTTCTTGGGGATGGCTAGTTATTATAGGTTCTTTATACAAGACTTATCCCACTCAGTAGTGTTGTTGATGGGTTTGACTAAGAATGGTGTGAAGTTCGTTTGGTCAGAAGATTGCGGGAAAGTCTTTCAATAGTTGAAGGGTAGGTTGACCTCAACACCAATCCTGGTACTTCCAGAGAAAGGGAAGAGATATATAGTCTACTGTGATGCATTATGTATTGGGATTGGAGCAGTGTTGATACAGGGTGATCAATTAGTTACATATGGGTCTCAGTAGTTGAGGTCACATGAGAGGAATTACCCGACGCATGATCTCAAGTTGGCTGCAGTTGTTCATGTGTTACGCTGTTGGAGAAATTATATCTTCGGAGAACATTTTGTGGTGTTTAATGACCAAAAAAGTCATAAATACATCTTTACCCTGTGAGACTTGAACTTGAGATAGTGAAGGTGGGTTGAATACCTTTAGTCCTTCGACTTTGAGCTTTCCTATACACCTGGTAAGGGTAATGCAGTTGCTGATGCACTGAGCAGGAAGACTCAGACACATGCAGTTCATGACGCCAGTGGTGAGTTCAAGCTTATGGATTTGTTCTGTGAGATGCATTTGGAGGTTCACGATAGTCAGAGGCAAACCTATCTTTCTTCTTTAGTTGTGCCTTCTACCCTCCTTGATAGAGTGGGGATGAGATAACTATCAGATTCAGAAGGCCTAGTTCTATGGGGGTAGGTGGAAAGTGAGGACCCTTCTTCGGGTTGGTCGATAGGTGATGATGAGGTACTGTGTTTCCATGGAAGAGTATGGGTTTCAGGGGATATACGCGAGGATCTGATGTAGGAGTTTCATGCTTCATATTGGGTAGTGCATCCCGGAGTTACCAAGATGTACCGTGACTTGAGACGTTAGTACTGTTGGTCGGGTATGAAGAAATAAGTACCCAGTTTTGTTACGAGATGTTCCACCTGTTAGTAGGTGAAGGTGGAGCATCAGAGGCCAGATGGACAATTACAGTAGTTACCCATTCTGTAATGGAAATGGAATGATGTCGTGGTGGATTTTGTGACCGGTTTTCCAAGGTCACCTCGAGGCAATGATTCCATGTGGGTCGTTTTGGACAAACATTTGAAGGTAGCTCACTCTTTGTCGAACAAGGAGACCTTTGGTGTTGACGAGCTTAGAAAGATGTACATCCTAGAGATTGTACGTCTTCATGTGGTCCCTCGTTCTATAATTTCAGATAGGTATTCCTATTTTATGTCTCATTTTTGTCCAAGTTTTCAGAGGGCACTAGGTACACAGGTGCTTCTCAGCACAGCCTACCACCCTCAGACCGATGCCCAGTCAGATTGTATGATACAGGTGCTTGAGGACATGTTGCGTGCATGCATACTAGACTTTGGGGGCTCTTGGGAGAAGCATATACCCATGGTTGAGTCTGCCTATAAAAATATTTTTCATGCAACTATTGAGATGGCACCTTATGAGGCTTTATATGGTAGGCCATGATGATCACCATTGTGCTGGATGGAGGTAGGTGAGGCAGCTTTACTAGGACCACGTCTCGTGCATGAGACTTCAGAGCAAGTCCAATTGATTCGAAAGTGGATGGATACTGCACAGTCTCATCATAAATCTTTTGTTGATCGACATAGACGACCCTTAGAGTTCGTGGTTGGGGATTAGGTTTTCTTGCGTGTTTCACCGAGGTTGGGACATAGGCAGATCAGGAGAAAGGGTAAACATTTGTCAAGGTATGTGGGGCCATTTGAGATTCTAGAGAGAGTCAAGACGGTTACCTATCAGTTGTAGTTACCATAGAGGTACCAGGCCACGCATGATGTATTCCTTGAATCTGAGATGCGCCGTTACAACTCAGACCCATCTCACGTTATTCAGATCGAGGAGATTGAGCTTCAGGTCGATTCATCTTTTAAGGAGCATCTGATTCATATTGTTGATAAGAGCATTAAGGTTCTCTGAGTCCAGTCAGTTCCTCTCGTATGGGTGTTATGGCAGCATGGCTGAGTGTAGGAAGAAACCTGGGAGTGGGAGATTAATGTACGTGCCCAGTGGCTAGAGTAGTTCATAGCTTTACCTTTTCCACCCTTGGAAGGGAAATTCTGGGATGAATTGATTTAAGGGGGGATGTTTGTAAGAACCCAGTTCTTGTTTTTGAGGTACAAGTTTCTTCTTTTCCTTTTTTTCTTAAGTGTTTTTGAGAAAATAAGGAAAATGGGAAAAAATATCAAATTTTGTGGGTACACACTGTTTAATTTTCCACATGCAATGTACTTTGGCTATGTGGGATGAGTACATAGGGCATGTAGCCCTGTCAGTGATGAAAGGTGTAAAAACCGACTACACACTGTGTAGTCATTCAGCAGGTGAATAGTAAGGCGGTGAAGGCAGCCACCAGCTGAAAGATAGTACACGTCGTGTAATCATGAAAACTTGTCATGTACTCATGTCGATGGATAAATAGTTTGGTGGTGAAAAGTAGCCATAAGATGAACAATTAAATGATGAGAAGTACACACCATTTACTTGAGAGTACACACCATGTAGTTTGTTTTTTTCTCTTAAAACTGGCAGTAGCATCCTCTGTTCATAGAGGAAGCTTAGAACACTAGAGGAGAGTGGGAGAGATAGCCAGAGCTTGGATGACCTCTTGACTGTACACCAGGAACCCGATTCTGTATCCGTCAATCACGTTGGGACTGCACGGGTAAGCCCTACCTTCTCCTTGAGTTGTTCTTACCAATTCTCTCCAGAGGAGATGTTATTTGAGGTTGTGCATGTAATTTTTTATCTCAGATCTACACCCTTCTCATGTGTTTTGGGAGGCGACGTTCACGTATACTGATCAGGGGTGACCGAGGTAGGTGGTCAGATGTTTTTTTCAAACAGTGGAGTTGAAATTGTGTACCGTTGTGCTATGAACCCATGTTTTTGGTGTCGTATGGCTGAGGAATTTGCTGAAAAGATATCTATAATTGTATAGATAATCTAATTACATGTTTAAACTACTGTTTGGGATCACTGCTTGGATCCAAGACCACCCAGGGGGTGCGTTCCTCTATTTATCCATTTGGCCAGGTTACTCGAGGTTATACCGTAAAATATAGCATGATTTAAATTACCTTGAGAGGAATTTTATATAATTTCATGCTTATCTGTTGGGCTCGGCCTGGTTACTTGTTCCTTAGGGCAGTTTTCTATTTAGCATGAGGGAAGTATTCTATTTATCCTGGGGGCAGTGTTCTATTTAGCCTAAGGGTAGTGTTCTGTTTTTCCCATGGGAAACTCCTTTCACGCCTGTGGGCAGTAGATTCTGGGCATGAGGGTGACACTTTGTATGCCTAAGGGAAATATCTGTTATGCATGTGGGCAATTACCTATGGGTTTCGACTCTGCTTACCTAAGGGTAAGCTTTGTATATCTGAGGATAGTGTTATCATGAATATTCACCATTGTGATTTATATATGTTATACCCTTCAAGTCAAAGCATAGGCTTGACATGGTTAAATTAATATTAAAATGGAAATATAACTGGTAAAGTTAGTTTCTTTTGAGAACTTCTTAGTTTATTGTATGTACTACTGCACACTGTTGTCGCACATTTTCACCGACAGTTGGGCACGGACCTTTGGTGGTTGCCTACTGGGATTTATTTATCACACCATGTTTGGGTCATGTCTTCATCCCAAATAGACTATCTTTCTACAGGTGTCGATAGGGACATGGGTCCCTAGATAGGTACTTGATTTTTGCAGAGGATTAAGAGAGCATAGGACCGAGCTTAGGAATACGATGCTGATGAGTTCCAGTTGCATTGTTTTGTTTTGTTTTACTGTACCTTGTACTTTGAGCTATATTGTATTGTATTGTATTGAAGTATATCTTGTTCTGGCTGTTTTCATAGAATTAGGGACATGGTGCATCTATATATATGATTGTTGGTTCTCTTTTACATCGGTTATCCATTCAGTTATATATTGTTTACTGCTTCTGCTGTTGCATGTTGTATGCTATTTATCTTTTCCGTTGTGCTACATTTTGACAAATGAGGGCATAGTTTCCCCACTATCAAACCTAGGCCCTCACTGCTAGTCGGCAGCCTCTGGCATTTGGGGAAATGCGCTTGAGGTCATGTGACCAACCGGGTTTGGGGCACCCGTGGTGTGGCACCCGGATGCGGGATGTTACATGTAACACATATATATTGTATTAATTATATGATGGGTAGGCCAATAATTATATATCCCTATAATTAATTGGATAATTATTGATATATCAGGAAAAAAATATGAAATAGTATGGGTGGTTAACCCATTCCAATAATCAAAATAGGTTGAGGTGGGAACCCAATCTATTATGTGACTTTTCTCACTATGTGATGATGGTCATGGTAGTGAGCCTTGACTAATGAAATTATTTTATATTTCTATGGTTGTATTATAATTATTATGGTATGTTATTATACATATGAAATTACATCATGGATCATTATTGATTAATGACAATTCATCACACTTATGACCCGTTTGTTTTGAAATGATAAATCAGTATACCATGACTCGTGATTTATGATCTATGAATTATTAGGTATAACAATGGTACGTTATGATTATGAATTCATACAATTAAACATATATTATGATCATCAATTAACATCTCCCATGTTTACCCTTACTAAGAATCTAATCTCACCTTTTCTTAGGTGTCAATTTCCACAGGTTATGAATAATGTTTTTGTGTAGGGTATGTCTAATAAGTGTAAAATTTGAGAAGAAATTTATTGGATATGTTGAATATCATTCCTAAAATAAGTTGATTATTTATCTAGTATTAAAATACATTAAAATTGTATGGTTCTAAAGAATTTATTATTCTGAAAATTATTAAATATTCATATAAAATGATGAAATATTTATGTATTTGATACTTGGGTTGACACAATTTCTGTCAAAGTTTGATTTACTTCTATTTAGAGATAGAATTAGAAAGAATATATGGAGAGAGTATAAAACAAACTATGATTAACTAAAACTAATATAGGGTTAACTTTACTGTTTTATATTTTTATGATAAGGCTTCATCATTTAAGACATATTAGGAATGATTTTTATGGTTATATTATTTCTCTCTTTAATAATTTTAACTTGATGATTACAATATGGTTTTTTTATTTTTGTAAATGTTTCGAACCATGAGGGATTTTTCTAAGAACTGAATCCATAGACAATTCAATGACTTTCAAAATGAGTAAATTAACATAATGGGTTCCAAAAATATGGTATCCCTCTTTTTTAATACAAAACTTTTCATTAGATTTTACAAACATAGGATCTTTAAAGTCTAGTGTCCTTGAAATTAGGAACAATAAAACATGAGAAATTAAAAAAAAACTTTTAAATATCCTTGATAATATTCTATAAAAGTTAATCCTATGAACAATTACTACATCTCATAACCTGGAGGCGTACATCAACGGAATGGGTGAGCAGAAAGCCCAGTAAGGAAAACAAGGGAATCAGTTTACTTGTGATATCAATAAGAACTTGACGAAAACAGAAAGACGTGTGCAATAGAAAAAAAGGAATATAATAATAAAATTAAAAAGAAACATAACTTGAATATGTGGCTAAAACATTTCATTTAGACATTCACGAATATATCACTAAGGTTCAACCCCGAAGTGTCAAAAAACAATTTCCAAGGTTATTCACCAAGGTATCGCGAAACTTTTCATCTCTAGAGATTAATTCTTTACCCAATGCATTGGAGTGCTATCAAGGTGCACCCTTAATATGTATTTTTCATGTGATCCACATATATCATAATCATAAATTTCATAAATAACCTATAGATATTAATATAAATGTGTTTCACTTCAAAATTGTGACGTTTTGGAAGTTCTTAAAAATATGATCATTATGTCATTTATAACTCATGGAAAGGGAGTGAGGATTATTTGTATGTAAATTCTAGAATTAGATATATAATTATTTATCTTTATGAACACCCATAGAAACGAAATAGGTCTGGATATTCTCATAAATAAAACAAGATAATTTCTTGAGATAAAGAGAGAGAAATTTTGAGGTGAAATTTTTGCACCTTAACAACAATATATCATGGTTTTAGAAAATAATAAAAATAGAGGGTAAAAGGGTGTAATATACATAAATAAATAGTTTTACATTAGATAGATAGAGTAAAAAATAAATAAGATCATGTTTTAGACATTTTAATGACGTACCACATGAAAAGGAAACTTGAAGAGAAAAAGCTATTTGTATTACGAAAATTTGGTAGCCTAACGGCGTCACTTATAATTTAGAAAAATAAGTTGATGAGAGAACAAAGGGTGTACCATAAATTGGACATAAAATTTATAGTAATAAATATATATAATAACATACCCCAACAAAATATGATGGAAACTAGATGACATAACATAAAGAAATTCATGACTTAAAAGAGGAGGGTGAACAGTTCCCTTACCCTGAAAAGAGACATCGAAAGCTCGAAGGATGGGACCTTGAGGGGATTTAGGGAACCTTGATAGGACTAATTGGGATGTAAAAATACTAGAACGTTGTTTAGGTGGATTTTGGAATTAAATGAATGAATGAATGGCTTGGTATTTATTGGCAAAGTGAGGGAATATTTAATTAATTTCCAAGGGACACCTCATCGGTGGTATTTGCAAAACCATAGGCTTAACCAGGGTATTTTCCCATGGTATTGGCCACTTTTGACACATCATAACATATATTACTATTAATATGTCAAAAAAAATTATTACATTATTAATTATGTCATTAAACACCCAAAACTCAAAACTATATTTTTACTGTTTGCTGAAAATTCAACTGTTTCAAAAAAGTACCAAAAACTCACCCTAACTTAATATTGATGCTCTGAAATCAAAAATGATCTCCATTTTTTGAAAATAATTTCCTAAATATTTTTAATTTATTTTTTAAATAAAATCATTATTTCTTCAAAAAATACAACTCTAAAACTATAACTTGTTTTGTAAGACCTTGAAAAAGTAATCAAGGTCCCATAAAATTATCGTATAACCATAAGACAATTAAGTAAAAATTAATCATTACACTTTTTGAAACTAAATTTTCATTTTAAAATTTTAAATTAATTATAAAATTGTAAGTAAAATATTTATGACCTACAAATATAACAAAACATATACTATGATCATTTTTCCACGTTTAAGAGGTCTAAATTGTACTTATAAATTCATGGGTGAAGTGTAACATCATAGGTAAATAAATAATATTACATTTTAATTTTTATACCTATTTGTGAATAAAATTTTAATATTAATTTAAAGGGAACTCTATGCTCGATGGCTTACCCAATACGCAACAATGAGTTCCTTTGAAATCTTACGTTGCACTCTAATAATAAAATAATTATATTTTAAATGGTAGTTAACACCTAGCCATTGTAATGACGAGAATGAACAGAACTAACTACAAAATGATTATATATTTTTTTCAAATATTTTTACTTTTTATAATAAAGGTTAGAGGATTGAAAATGCGAATGAATCCAATTTTAAGCGTAAACATTCTAATATTCTTTAAAAGGTCGATTAACCGCCTTTTGATGGAGAACCTCTTTTAAATACACTTTTTGATAATTTTATGTGTTATATTAGAAAAAATAAAATTCTTCTTTATAATAGGCACATCAAAATTTACTTTGTGTAAATTTTTGGTATTTTTCTGATAAAGTTCATTTTTTAATGAATAGTGAAAAATGTTGTATTTGAATTCGAAACCTCTTTTAAATCTAATTTTTTTATATTATTAGATTATCTTTTGTATTTTTTTTAAAGTTAAATTAGAATACATTTTTACTATTTAATCAAATAGTGGTCATTGGAATTAATTTCACTTTGAAATTGGACTTAAACTGGTGTCAATCTTTTGATATATATTGTTTCATAAAAACACGTTATTTGTTCTGACAGCGGGAATTAATTATTAAATTAATTAATGTAACTTATATTTTTTTTAATTTGGTAAAATAGACATCATTTTTGAATTCGGAATATCAAATATAGCTTAGGGTGAATTTTTGGTATTTTTCTGAAAAACTTCAATTTTTGATGAATAGTGAAACCACTAAGTGGTAGTTAAAGAAACTGATTTTTCGTTTAAATGAAACTTTACCACTTCTGTAATTTTATTTTCAAAAATTTGACATACATGGTTGTCATTAGGAAGTAAAATTTGGTTCAATGAGACTAAAATAATTTTTGTTGAATAGTAACTTTTAAGTTTTATTAATCACGATTAAAGGTAATTAGTGTGGTTTAAGGTAAAAATGATATTATAATAAAATGGAAATATCTTGACACTTGTACTAACCCTATTGGATGAGTCATTTCCGACCAATACAACCCATGGGTCGATTTCTGGGACCCCATGGAGCCACTTGAGTAAGATAATGACATTAATGCCTTTTATTTAAAGTAAATGTAAAAATGACACAAACATGTATTGTTTTACTAAAACAATTTTTAGATAGGGTTATACAAGTCATATTTTTGACTATAAATATTCATTGGAAAGATAAAAATATTTCCTACATCATAATATTTTTTTATAATTTTTAGACATTAAATAAATTAAATTATTTATGACATCATGATGATGCAGCGATTACCTCATTATTTAATGATTTAAATAAAATGAAACGATAATGTAAAATCTAAGACCTAAAAATGTAAAAAACAAATTGTATGGGTGGATTTATAAAACTTATAACCTTATCCTATAAATATATCCTTTTGGGACCTTTAAAATCTGAAAATCATTTTATAATAAAGTAATATTTTATAACATTCCAAGAGTGCCCCTCCTCTTCTCTTATAAAAGGCCCCCACCTCTACCACTTTACCCACACATCTCAAGCATTTGGCTCGTACAAACCCTGCCCATTTCATCTCTAAACATCCCTATATTCATCATTGAAGCCTCACCTTTGGGAAGAATCCTTTCCAAGGAAGCCGTTGAGCTCAAATCAAAAAGAGTTACCCGATTTAAAGGTAATGTCTTCCCTTATGTTCTTTTGTTTTATTTTGATTCTACAACCCTCTAAACTCTTTTTATTCCTTTATTTTGTAACAACACAAGTATATTAAATATAATAGGATGTTTTTATGTTATGTATTCAAGCTACACTTACACACACCTTCGTCTAATGGTTAAAGAACATACTGTTTCTATGGATGGTGAATTTTTGCCTCACGAAATGATGATTGTTCAATCTTCTCTTAACACCTTTCATGGTGGCCATTATGATTTCACTATATTTTATATATGATATATATCGTATTTATGTCTTCTATATTCTTCTTAATTTTATATTTAAAACATTCCTTTATGCTTTTCATGATGTGCAAATGTGATAATTTCATACGAGGAAGTGTGGACTACTGCCCACTCAAGTGATGTGACTCGTTCATGCAATACATGGAATGTATAAAGAATAAAATTAATGAAAATATTTGACCAATATAAAATATATATTATACTTTAATTATAATATATATATCTCTCAATTATTTTTAATTCCATTAATATGACAAAGAAATGAAAGTAGCGTTCATGCGTACGTACGACCTATCATCTCCATGAACGGTGCATTTCATTTATTTTTATCTCCAAATGTTATGGAGTAGTATAAAATGAATATTTAATGGATATATATGATATTTAAATCATTAATAATATTCTGGAGATGATTTACTTATAACTACATGGACAATCATTTTCAAACAAGTTCATTTTTTACTCATGTACCAAACATCGACAAAAACGTCTGATATGAACTCACATTATTAACCAATTATAATAACATTAAAATATGTGATATGAACTGAATAATGATATTTAAAAGAGGTCCTTAATAAATTATAAATTTACCAAAGTTTATTATTCAGGAATATAAAGAAACGAACAAGACAAGTCAGACTTGAGGTAAGGGATCCTACCACTCTCTTTCTTTTTAAGTTCACTCTTTTATATCATTCCTTTTAAGATAATATTTCTTATGATTGGTATGTTACTTTATATTACTCTTACTTTTTATTTTCATATTATTAGAGACCCTATTTTCTCTCATCAATACATTTTGGATGTTTTGATTGGCGTCGTTAGGCTGCCGAATTTACGTAAGGGATCCAACCTCTCTCGTTCTTTTTAATTACTCTCTTTTATGTCATTTCTTATAAGCTCCTCATTATTATGTTTGGGGATGTTCTTTTATATTCATCGTACTATATATTTTTTTCATATTATGATAGACCCTATTTGATCTCATAAATCCTTTTTTGGAAGTTTTAAGTGGCGTTGTTAGGCTGTCGAGTTTTCGTAAGGGATTTTTCATCTCACTTTTATTCCTGTGATATTTATGTTACATTTTGCAACATTTTCCATTGAGTGGTGTATTTAATTCCAATTATCATACTCTTGGTGTAGTATACTTTATTTTATGAGTATTTACATCAATTTTTTATAGTCCTTCTTTCATGGCGTATACGTTTCGGAAGTTACCCAATTCGGTAAGGGAACCTTTCACCCTCCTTATTTTAAAAGACTTCTTTTTTTAGGTATTTTAATCTTATTATGATGGGATATGTTCTTATATATCCTTATTGCTATAAATTTTATGTCCAAGTGATGAGATACCCCTTTTTTTCTCTCATCAACTCATTTTCTGAATTTTGAAGTGACGTCGTTAGGCTGTCAAATTTTTGCAATGGAACTTCTTAACCCAATTTTGATTCTTTGGGATAAACTTGTAATCCTTGAATATGTCGTTATATGAATATGTGTGAACAACCTATGATTTTTTTACACTTAATATCCACTTATATTTTGTGTATTCTTTTTTCACACATAATTATGTAATTGATTAATCCTTAATCCAAGGATACCGACTTTGTAGGGGACTTCGTCTCAATCTCCTTTCATTGAGGCGTATTTTGTTTTATACACAATGTTCTTTTATAAGGTGTATAAACCCCTTTGACTTCTACTTTTATTCGAAAGTAATATTTTCTATACGAAGCGTTTTACTAAACGACAAAAAGTATGTTTCCTTTTAACTAACGCGGTGACAATGACCTTTCTGCCGCCGTGAGTATTATTTGATCTTTGGCTTCCTCAACAAGATGTTATATTTTTTTAAAGTAAATAAATACCATATACTCTTTTTGGTATTGAAAATGGTTTTCATAATGGATTTTTTATGTCAATATATTTAAGTGATATACTGTGCATGAAATGTGGAAATTTTTTCTTTCCTTTATAATTGTTATATGTGTTATGATTTTATAATGGTACGTGGACATTTGACGAGTGGTTACATGATAAACCATATGATAGGTGGTGCCGTGAATACCAGGATGGGTGGTTACGTTATAACCTCCAATGAATTGGGTATGGAAGTCGGTCGTATGGCTATTCCATTAAGTATGTGTGGAAGTCAACCATATGGTTATTCCATTTAAGTATGTTTATGTCCCAAGTTACCTTTATATGTAATGTGTTCTTTATATGGGTTTTATGGTAATATTTTGGTTACAAAAGGGTAAGTAATGTTCTTTTATTCAGTGAAGAGTTTTTACCACTTCATAAAGGTGAAAAGTATTACTTTGGTAAATACTCATGGTTTACTTGTTGTTTTGAAAAACTAACAGTTTTCCTTCTTTGTGTATCCTTTACTGGGATTTTTATACTCATCCCAGGTTTTTTTTAAATTTTTTTCACAGGTCATAAGAATGGTACATGATATGATGATAGTTTCAAGGAAGTTTCAAGAAAGAATCCATGTTTTATTTTAAATATGTTTCCGTTTATGGGAAAAATGAATACTATCTTCTATGTAACCACTTTGTTTAAATGTGGAATGTAATGCAAGTTTTATGATCTAATTCTCTAAAACTCTAAACCTAAAAAGATCCTCAATGTGAATTATTCATTTAATTCAATAACAAGTTGTGTTTAAGTTCGGGGCCTTATAGTTGGTATCAGAGGTCGGTTTAGATAACTTTAGAGGTTAGGGTATTCTCTAAGCATAAGTGGCATTACTATAATGGTTAGGATTTCAGAAAGAGTCCTAGTTTTAGATAAAGTGAATGAGTAAGTATATCTTAGTGTTTATCTTCATCATTAGTACATGATGGTTTTTTTGATATAATCACACTGACATTTCTGTTTTTATTAAATGGGTGGATCTAGAAGGCACCAAAGTGACAATGGGTTTGAAGAAAACTGTGGAGGTTCTCAGATTAAGAGACTGGATGAAATGGGGGATTCAATGAGGAATCTCATGGTTGTTCTAAACCAACTATCAATGAGTCATGATCAACCACTTGAACCTTGGTGAGTTCTCTAATGCATCATGTACGAGAAAACCAACTCGATGTGGAAGTTCAGGTAATAATTATAAAGGTAACCATTAGGGTTTATATGATCCTTACTTTTGAGGTAATTATGGGTTACTATATGTTATGATGGAAAGTGAAAGGCATGAGATAAAATTGAGGTTAAATTATGTTATGGTTATTTTTGATGATTTTATCTCTTTTTGGGGAATGATTTTAGAATTATATAGTTTTGGAAAAAGGAAAACATGCAGACCGTGTGAAAACCCGTCACATCGGACAAAGCTATGGGAATTAAACCCACAACCAAAGTGTGACTGGTATTTATCGCCTACCACTGGACTACGTAAAGTCCCTAGTTAGTTTGACTAATTATTTATAGTTAGATGATTTTATGAATCAAGAATAAGTTTATTTTGGGTTATCTATGGAAATGATTATCCTATCTTGGAGAATATGTGATTAGGCTAATTACTTTTCAATGCGAGACTTTAAGAGCAACTGATGTTGTTTGGAGATAAATGTTACGATTTAACTTGGAAGAATATGTGATTAAATCCTTCAAATATTTGGGTTTAAATCTTAGTTTGGTTTACTTTTGGTCTTCATTGAACTTTGGGTCTTATTGGACAAATTTTGGAGATTAAGAATAGATTTCCTTTTTATAAAGGATTATCCTTTTTGGGTATTATCTGATCTCATAGTAACCTTTTCGGTTTTAGTTTTGGGTAAGGTCTAAAGACATGGGAAGTATATAGTTCTATTTTGTGGATTAGGTGATTCTCTAGAATTTGATTATATCTCTCTTAATGTAAAAAAGTCATCCTAAATACTCATCTTTTGGAGAAAATATGAGTTCGTGTAAGATATCTAGTAAAATTTGAAAGTCAACATGACAAGTAAGTATGTTTCCTTATGTTTTAGTTAAGCTCAAAAATAAATTCCTCAATGAAAGGTAACTAAAAAAATGTTGTCCGTTAACTTTTCCTACAGGGGAATCCAATACCGTTTAACCCATCACAAGTTCGTGATTTTCTTATGGTTAACTTTCTCCTAGACATGTTTACTATCACTCTCCATCAGATCATGACCCTTTGTTTTTTCCTCCATATCCATATTTTTATACTTGTAATCCTAGTATGTGTTAACTCGGGTGACCTTTGTACTTCTCTCCCATTCTTTTTAAGTGATAGTTTTACTGACTCTTGTTCCAATGTGGGACATTCAATGGAGTTTCCAAGCCCAATTTTAAAATTACGAGGACGCAATTCCCAAAAGGGGGAAGGATGTAACATCCCAGGTAAATAAATAATATTACATTCTAATTCTTATCCCTATTTGTGAATAAAATGTTAATATTAATTTAAAGGTAACTCTATGCTTGATTTCTTACCCAATACGCAACAATGAGTTCCTTTGAAATCTTACGTTGCACTCTAATAATAAAATAATTTTATTTTAAATGGTAGTTAACACCTAGCCTTTGTAATGAAGGGAATGAACAGAACTAACTAAAAAATGATTATATATGTTTTTCAAATATTTTTACTTTTTACAATAAATGTTAGAGGATTAAAAATGTGAACGAATCCAATTTTAAGCGTAAACATTCTAATATTCTTTAAAAGGTCGATTGACCGCCTTTTGATGGTGAACCTCTTTTTGAAAATTTTATGTGTTATATTTGAAAAAATAAAATTCTTCTTTAGAATCGGGACATCAAAATTTACTTTGTGTATATTTTTGGTATCTTTCCGATAAAGTTCATTTTTTAATGAATAGTGACAAATGTTGTATTTTAATTCAAAACCTCTTTTTAATATAATTTATTTATATGATTAAATTATATTTTGGATTGGTTTTAATGTGAAATTAGAATATATTTTTACCATTTAATCCAATAGTGGTCATTGGAATTAATTTCACTTTGAAATTGGACTTAAACTAGTGTAAATCTTTTGATATATATTGTTTCATAAAAACACGCTATTTGTTTTGAGAGTGGGAATTAATTATTAAATTAATTAATGTAACTTATATGTTTTGAATTTGGTTAAATAGATATCATTTTTGAATTCATAATATCAAATATAGCTTAGGGTGAATTTTTGGTATTTTTCTGAAAAACTTCAATTTTTGATGAATAGTGAAACCACTAAGTGGTAGTTAAAGAAACTGATTTTTCATTTAAATGAAACTTTACCACTTATGTGATTTGATTTTCAAAAATCATAAATACATGGTTGTCATTAGGAAGTAAAATTTGGTTCAATGAGATTAAAATAATTTTTGGTAAATAGTAACATTTATGTTTTATTAATCATGATTAATGGTAATTAGTGCGATTTAAGGTAAAAATGATATTATAATAAAATAGAAATATCTTGAAACTTGTCCTAACCCTATTTTATGAGTCATTACCGATCAAGACAACCCATGGGTCGATTTTTGGGACCCCATGGAGCCACTTGGGTAAGATAATGACATTAATTCTTTTTATTTAAAGTAAAAGTAAAAATGACACAAACATGTATTGTTTTACTAAAACAATTTTTACATGGGGTAATACAAGTAATATTTTTGACTATAAATAGTAATTGAAAATATACTATGATTTCCTACATCATAGTATTTTTTTTATATTTTTTAGACATTAAATAAATTAAATTATTTATGACATCATGATGATGCAGCATTTAGTTCACTATTTAACGATTTAAATAAAATGAAAAGATAATGTAAAATATAAGATCTAAAAATGTAAAAAACCTATTTTATGGGTGTATTTAGAAACATTATAACCTTTTCATCTAAATATATCCTTTTTGGACCTTTAAATTCCGAAAATCATTTTATAATAAAGTAATATTTTATAACTTTCCAAGAGTGCCCCTCCTCTTCTCTTATAAAAGGCCCCCACCTCTACCACTTTACCCACACCTCTCAAGCATTTGTCTCGGCCAACCCCTACACATTTCATCTCTCCACATCCCTCTATTCATCATTTAAGCCTCACCTTTGGGCAGAATCCTTTCTAAGGAAGCCTTTGAGCTCAAATCAAAAAGAGTTTCCCGATTTAAAGGTAATGTCTTCCCTTGTGTTCTTTTGTTTTATTTTGCTTCTACAACCCTCTAAAATATTTTTATTACTTTATTTTGTAACAACACTAGTATCTTAAATATAATAGGATGTTTCTATGTGAATTATGTGAGCTACACTTACACACACCTTCGACTAATGGTTAAAGAACATACTGTTTCTGTGGATGGTGAATTTCTGCCTCACGAAATGATGATTGTTCAATATTATCTTAACACCTTTCATGGTGGCCATTATGATGTCACTATATTTTATATATGATATATATGGTATTTATGTTTTCTATATGCTTCTGAGTTTTATATTTAAAACATGCCTTTATGTTTTTCATGTTGTGCAAATGCGATAATTTCATACGAGGAAGTGTGGACTACCGCCCCCTCAAGTGATTAGACTCGTTCATGCGATACATGGAATGTATAAAGAATGAAATTAACGAACATATGTGACCTATATAACATATATATTATACTTTAATTATAATATATATATATATATATCTCAATTATTTTTAATTCCATTAATATGAAAAAGAAATGAAAGTAGCGTTCATGCGTACGTACGACCGACCATCTCCATGAACGGTGCATTTCATTTCTTTTTATCTCCAAATGTTATGTAGTAGTATAAAATGAATATTTACTGGATATATATGGTATTTAAATCATTAATACTATTCTGCAGATGATTTACTTATAACTAAATGGACAATAATTTTCAAACAAGTTCATTTTTTACTCATGTACCAAACATCGACAAAAACGTATCATATGAACTCACATTATTAACCAATTATTATAACATTATAATATGTGATATGAACTGAATAATAATATTTAAAATAGTTCCTTAGGAAATTACAAATTGACAAAAGTTCATTATTCAGGAATATGAAGAAACAAACAAGACAAGTCAAACATGAGGTAAGGGATCCTACCCCTCTCTTTCTTTTTAAGTTCACTCTTTTATGTCTTTCCTTTTAAGCTCATTTTCTTATGATTGGGATGTTATTTTATATTACTCTTACTTTTTATGTTTAAATGATGAGAGACCCTATTTTCTCTCATCAATACATTTCAGAAGTTTTGATAGGCGCTGTTAGGCTGCCGAATTTTCATAAGGGATCCAACCTCTCTCGTTCTTTTTAAGTACTCTCTTTTATGTCATTTCTTATAAGCTCATCATTATTATGTTTGGGGATGTTATTTTATATTCATAATACTGTAATTTTTTTGTTCATATTATGAGAGACCCTATTTGATCTCATAAATCCATTTTTGGATGTTTTAAGTGGCGCCGTTAGGCTGCCGAGTTTTCGTAATAGATTTTTCATCTCACTTTTATTATTATGAGATTTATGCTACATTTTCCAACATTTTCCTTTGAGTGGTGTATGTACTGCCCGTTATTCTACTCTTGGTATAATATAATTTCGTTTATGGGTATTTACATCAATGTTGTATAGTCCTTCTTTCATGGGGTGTATGTTTTGGAAGTTACCCAATTCGATAAGGGAACCTTTCACCCTCCTCATTTTAAAAGACTTCTTTTTTTAGGTCTTTTAATATTATTATGATGGTATATGTTCTTATATATCCTTATTTCTATAAATGTTATGTCCAAGTGATGACATACCCCTTTTTATCTCTCATCAACTCATTTTCTGAATTTTGAAGTGGCGTTGTTAGGCTATCAAATTTTTGCAAGGGAACTTCTTAACCCAATTTTGTTTCTTTGGGATAAACTTGTACTCCTTGAATATGTCATTCTATGAATATGTGTGAATAAAATCTGATTTTTTACACTTAATATCCACTTATATTTTGTGTATTCGTTTTTCACACATAAATATGTAATTGATTAATCCTTAATCCAAGGATACTGACTTTGTAAGGGACTTCGTCTCAATCTCCTTTCATTGAGGCATATTTTGTTTTCTAAAAAACTTTCTTTTATACGGTGTATAGACCCCTTTGACTTCTACTTTTATTCAAAAGGAATATTTTATATACGAATCATTTTACTAAACAACAAAAATTATGGTTCCTTTTAACGTACGCGGTAACAATGACCTTTCTTCCGCCGCGAGTATTATTTAATCTTTGGCTTCCTCAACAAGCCGTTATATTTTTTTAAAAGTAAATAAATACCATATATTCTTTTTGGTATTGAAAATGGTTTTGCTAATGGATTTTTTATGTCAGTATATTTAAGTGATATATTGTGCTTGAAATGTGGAAATGTTTTCTTTCCTTTATAATTGTTTTATGTGTTATGATTTTATAATGGTACTTGGACATTTGACGTGTGGTTAGGTGATAAACCGTATGACGAGTGGTGTCGTGAATACCAGGACGGGTGGTTACGTTATAACCTCCAGTGCATTGGGTATGGAAGTCGTCCGTATGGCTATTCCATTAAGTATGTGTGGAAGTCGACCATATGGTTATTCCATTTAAGTATGTTTGTGTCCCAAGTTACCTTTATATGTTATGTTTTATTTATATGGGTTTTATGGTAATCTTTTTTTTACAAAAGGGTAAGTAAT
Organism: Viscum album; assembly: GCA_963277665.1. NCBI lineage: Eukaryota > Viridiplantae > Streptophyta > Magnoliopsida > Santalales > Viscaceae > Viscum > Viscum album. The sequence continues at coordinate 1,978,797,256 of OY728156.1, forward strand.
GGTATTTTATTTAGTGAAGTTTTTTTACTACATCATAAAGGTGAAAATTATTACTTTGGTAAAGTTCTCATGGTTTACTTGTGGTTTTGAAAAACTAACAGTTTTCCTTCTTTGTGTATCCTTTACTGGGATTTTTATGCTCATCCCAGGTTTTTTTGAAATGTTTTTCACAGGTCAAGGGAATGGTACATGATATGATGATAGTGTCAAAGAAGTGTCAAGAAAGAATCCATTTTTTATTTTAAATATGTTTCCGTTGATGGGGAAAATGAATACTATCTTCCATGTAACCACTTTGTTTAAATGTGGAATGTAATGCAAGTTTTATGATCTGATTCTCTAAAAATATAAACCTGAAAAGATCCTCAATGTGAATTATTCATTTAATTCAATAATAAGTAGTGTTTATGTTCAGGGCCTTATATGAAGTTTCTATTTTTTGGGCGGATTTACAATTCGTTACTATTCATTAATATTCATATGGGTCTGTTACTTAGAATCTAAATTTACTACTAGTCACAACTGTAGAAGACCATTTTTTGAAAATAATTTTACATTATTAATTATTTAATGTTTGTATACATATTTTAAAATACCTTATTCTCCAAAATCCATTAGTAATATAGAACTATAAATTCATCTTACATTTATCTGGATATTTTAAATTCACCAACCTTTCTATAATATGAGAAAAAAAATTATTTATAAATATGGTTTACAGAAGTAACTAAAGTCGTGTTTCATTTCCCTTTATAACCGTAGCATAGGACCTAAGTGTAAGGTGTGCTATGGTGATAGAATGTTGAGGTGGCTCAGACAACATTGCCCGAGTGGTGATTTCTATCCACTATAACTTCTCCCATATGCAATTATATTCAATCTTCACATGTTGGAGTTCAGCTTGGGCTTGGTCCAGAACAAAGCCCAGTGGTGCAACCTCCTTCCCAAGCTCTGGCAGATGGGCTTCATATGGCCCGAGTCTACTGGACGAGGTCATCGCCTCCTCTTTCTATATTAATTAACCATGATCACTTATATTTATAAAAAATAATCATAATGTTAAGAATTTAGTTTCCAACATTAATATTGACCAATGGTCATATAACAGTCGAAACCCAACGATATCACTTCATTAATTAAAGGATATAGTTTTGTGGAGTATTAAATGAAAAAATCCACAAATTTAGGAAATAAATATTATTCAAATGTTCGGGTCATTACATTATTCCCTCCATAAGAATTTTCTTCCTCAAAATTTTAACTCGTACCCTAATAAGTGAAATGGTATGGGTACTTCTTCCTCATAGACTCCACTGGTTCCCACATGGATTCTTCGCATTTGTGGTTCCTCCACAACACCTTAACAAGGTGGGTAGTCTTATTGCGTAGAACCTTTTATCTACGATCCAAGATCTCCACTGGCTGCTCCTCATAAGAGAGGTCATGTTCTAGTTTTACCACATCTATATTTAGCACAAGTGAAGGGTCAGGTATGTAATTTCTCAAGAGGTATACATGGAAGACATCATAAACCTGTGCTAGATTTGGAAGAAGTTCAAGCCGATAGGCCACTGCTCCTACACGATCAAAAATTTAATAGGTGCCAATGTACCTAGGGTTGAGCTTCTCTTTCTTCCCAAACCTCATGACTCTATTCCAAGGTAAAATTAGAAGAAATAACTTGTCACTAACATCAAACTCCAAGTCCCTTCGATGGTTTTCAGCATAGCTCTTTTTCAGACTCTGAGTAGCCTTAATGTGTTGTTTGGATGGCATGGACTTTTTCTGTCATATCTTGCACAAGATCAGGCCCAAGAATCTTTATATCAATAGATTCATGTCAAAAAGTATGATTTCTACATCAATTTTTATATAGATATTCATATGGTTCCATTTGAATTCTTTAGTGGAAGTTGTTGTTGTATGCGAACTCAACTAAAGGGAGATGATGATCCCATCCACCTTTAAATTCCATTGATAATGTTCTCAGTATATCCTCATGTGTTTGAACAGTCCTTTCAGATTGTCCATCAGTTTATGGGTGATAGGCCATACTGAAATTCAATTCATTGCTCAGAGAATGTTGAAGACTTGTCCAGAATTTTGATGTGAACCTTAGATCACGATCAAATATTATAGAAAGTGGAACTCCATGCAGCCTTACCACTTCCTTCACACAAATCCTAGAAAGTTGATCAAGAGAGAGGTCTTCCTGAATAAAGATAAAGTGGGAAGTCCTGGTGAGATGATCCATAATAACCTATATCGCATTGTTTCCTTTAGAAGTTCTCTGGAGACCAGCGACAAAGTCCACACTGATATTTTCGTACTTACATGCTGGTATGGGTAGTGGTTGTAATACCCGTTTGAAAATTTGTCGCTCTGCCTTCACTTGCTGACAGACCCGGAACTTCAATGTCTATGTTGTACCTCTCGTACCCCTCGTGGTTTAATTTTCAGAATCACAATCACTCTCTTATTTATCTAATCTTGTTTTAAGTGTTTTTGTTGATAGGAAAAAGGTTGCCAAGGAATTGGGCCAAGAAAAGCCAAAGTGGACTGATTTCAGTCCTACCGACCAACCGGTGGATGACCACCGGCCAGCCGATAGAGGCCTGGACAGAAGGCATCCCTCTGTCCAGACCACAATCCAACCGGTGTCCCACCACCGGCCAGCCGGAGGAACCCAGACAGAAGAGGTTGCTACTGCCTCCTCACCGGCCAACCGGTGGCCTCCTCACCGGCCAGCCGGTGGCACCCAGACAAATAGTGTCAGCTACTGCCTCAGCACCGGCCAACTGGTGGCCTCCTCACCAGCCAGCCGGTGGTGCCTGAGCCCGAGCCCTCTCCCATTTTCAAAGCACCGGCCAACCGGTGGCCAAGCACCGGTCAGCCGGTGGAGCCAGTCAAACTAGCCGTTGGGCTTTGACCAGACCTGTCCACTTGCCTCCCAACGGCTCCGAAAGCCTCTCCAACGGCTCCGAAGCCTCCCAAAGGCCATTTGAGGGTTCCCCCTCTATAAATAAAGGACTAGGAAGCCCCGGAACACAAGCGAAACATACGGAATCCCACGGGACACATTTTGATCATTTGGCAAACCTCCGGCAGATTCTTCCAAGGAACTCCAATAGCTCCAACTCACTTCCACATCCAAGGAGCACCATCAAAGAAGCTTGGGAGCACCCTTCATCAACTCCAATCAATCCATTGGCGCCCAAGGCTTCTCCTCTTACGGTTTTTATTGTTTTATTTATTTTGAGCATCATTTTGGGTTTGTGCCTACAAACCCCCATCTATTTCTCTCATCCTCTCTCTTTGGTTTTCACATCACCTTTAAGGTGTGAAGAGGTTAGTCAAGCCTTACCTTTAAAAGGCTTGAGACATAGGTGAGCTAGCCTTCACCTGTAAGAAGGCTAGTGGGTTCTTGCTCAACCATTGAAAGCAAGTGGGTTCTTGCATAACCATTAAAAGCAAGCTGTAATAGGTTCTAGACTAACCTTAAAGTCTAGTGGGTTTCTTTCTAAAACCATTAAAAAGCAAGCGGTAGTAAATCTCTCAACGGTTGAGTTGGGAGCGGAGAAGTAGGCTTGGGTTTAAGCCGAACTCCGTTATCAAGTTGTGTGTTTTGCCTCTTTTATTTCCGCTGCACTTTCACTTTGATTTTAAATTGTTAATCATTTTTTAAAAGGCAATTCACCCCCCCTTTTGCCATCACTTCTTTTACTTCTCCTCCCAACAATTGGTATCAGAGGAAAATTTGAGTAATACCTTCACCGGTTTCAAATTTAAGATCCATTGTGATGGCTTCGACCTCTTTCGCCCCCGAAGGCTATTCTTTGGGTCGTGCTCCATTTTTTTATGGAACCGACTATAACTATTGGAAAACCCACATGACCACTTTTCTTAGAAGTATAGGTTATCCCATTTATAAAATTGTCATGCATGGTTATTCTCTCTCCTCTCCCGATGAATCCAAATGGACCCAAGCCGATATTAAAAATTTCGAGCTTGATGTCAAAGCCATGAACGCTCTTCATTGCGGCCTTGATCGTAATGAATTCAATCGAGTTTCTACAAGAACCTCATCACATGAAATCTGGAAACTATTGGAGGTTACCCATGAGGGGACCAACAAAGTCAAGGATACTCGATTGGACATGTATCGTCAATATTTTGAGTCTTTTACCATGCATCCATCTGAAAATATTTCTGAAATGTTTACACGTTTTACTGACGTTTGCAATGGTAGAAAATCTCTTGGTGATGATGTGTCTGCAGAAACAATGGTCAAGAAGATCCTTTGGATCCTACCAAGCTCATGGGCACAAAAAGTCACGGCAATACAAGAAGCCAAAGACATCAAGAACATGCCGGTCAAAGAGCTCATCGGATCCCTCATGACCTACGAAATCACCATGAGGAGGCAAGCTGAAAAGGAAGGCAAACCGATCAAAGTTCCAAAGAACATCGCCTTCAAAGTTCAACAAGAAGAAAGCCCCTCCTCCTCATCTTCTTCCTCTTCAAGCGGCGATTCCGAAATGGAGAACCTTGCCCGCAAGATGCACAAATTCAGGAAGAAGCACAAGAAGAAGAAATCCCGCAAGGCTCAACCCAACGAAAAATCCGAGCCCAAGGTAACATGCTACGGGTGTGGAAAGAAAGGCCATTACAAGCCCGATTGTCCACTCAACAAGAAAAAGGCCAAGAAAAAGGAAAAGAAGAAGGATTTCAAGGCCACATGGAGTGATAGCTCCACATCCTCCTCCTCCTCCTCAAGTGACAACGGTAACAAATGCCTAATGGCATTTCATGAGGTAACCTCTTCCGACTCCTCATCCTCTAGTTCTTCAAATTCATTTAATCATTTATCATATGAGAATCTCCAAAATGCAAGAGATCAATTGGAGGAAGGTTTTCACGAACTTTCTTCCAAATTTGTTGCTTTAAAAAAGAATTTCAAAAAACTTTCTTCCGAAAAGGAACAACTTCTCAAAGAAAAGGAGGAGTTGTCCCTTAAAGTCCAAAACCTTCCCGATGTTGATTCTATGGAATCAACAATCAAGGATTTAAAGGAATCCCTAGCTAAGTTCACCCAAGGTGAACAAAATTTGACCAAATTTCTAGGTTCCCAACGCATATCTAGAACCACCCAAGGGCTTGGATATTCCAAGAAAGCTTCCTCCTCTCATGCTCCAACTATTTTTGTAAGGGGGAGCTCCCAATATAAATTTTCCAATTATTGTAAAAAACTCGGGCACTTAATTTATGAGTGCGATTTCAAAAATGCCCGGTATGGAAGGCCCAAAACCATTTCTTTTAATGATGAATTTTTTAGGAGAAGACCCGCCACTAGACAAGTATGGATTGAAAAATCCCTTTTAGCGAGTCTCTCCGGGCCAAAATTTGTCTCGGTTTCAAAAAACCTCTCCCCGGTGATTTGTTGTTTTTATTTAGGGGGAGTTAGAATCGTTTAAGCATTTTTGATTTCAATTTCAAAATTTTCAATTTTTGATTCAAAACTTTAATTTTCAAAATTCTCATTTCAATTTTCAATTCAAAACTTTCAATTCAATATTTTCGATTCAAAACTTTCAATTCAAAATTTTCATTCAAAATTTTCATTCAAAACTTTCAATTCAAATTTCAAAAATTTCAATTGGTTTAAATTCTCTATCTCGTTTTTTCAACGCATCCCTCAATCAAGTTTTATTCCCCGTGATATTTTGATAATCACAAAGGGGGAGAAATTCTTGTTTGATTGGGGGAGAAATCTTTCTCTCATGCTTTGCTTTACTTTCCCATTTATCCTTTAAAGCATGCCTTTCATTTCATTTTTACGTTGCTTGTTTTGGTGAATGTGATCATCAAAATAGGGGGAGATTGTTGTACCTCTCGTACCCCTCGTGGTTTAATTTTCATGATCACAATCACTCTCTTATTTATCTAATCTTGTTTTAAGTGTTTTTGTTGATAGGAAAAAGGTTGCCAAGGAATTGGGCCAAGAAAAGCCAAAGTGGACTGATTTCAGTCCTACCGGCCAACCGGTGGATGACCACCGGCCAGCCGATAGAGGCCTGGACAGAAGGCATCCCTCTGTCCAGACCACCGGCCAACCGGTGTCCCACCACCGGCCAGCCGGAGGAACCCAGATAGAAGAGGTTGCTACTGCCTCCTCACCGGCCAACCGGTGGCCTCCTCACCGGCCAGCCGGTGGCACCCAGACAAATAGTGTCAGCTACTGCCTCAGCACCAGCCAACCGGTGGCCTCCTCACCGGCCAGCCGGTGGTGCCTGAGCCCGAGCCCTCTCCCATTTTCAAAGCACCGGCCAACCGGTGGCCAAGCACCGGTCAGCCGGTGGAGCCAGTCAAACTAGCCATTGGGCTTTGACCAGACCTGTCCACTTGCCTCCCAACGGCTCCGAAGGCCTCTCCAACGGCTCCGAAGCCTCCCAAAGGCCATTTGAGGGTTCCCCCTCTATAAATAAAGGACTAGGAAGCCCCGGAACACAAGCGAAACATACAGAAGCCCACGGGACACATTTTGATCATTTGGCGAACCTCCGGCAGATTCTTCCAAGGAACTCCAATAGCTCCAACTCACTTCCACATCCAAGGAGCACCATCAAAGAAGCTTGGGAGCGCCCTTCATCAACTCCAATAAATCCATTGGCGCCCAAGGCTTCTCCTCTTACGGTTTTTATTGTTTTATTTATTTTGAGCATCATTTTGGGTTTGTGCCGACAAACCCCCATCTATTTCTCTCATCCTCTCTCTTGGGTTTTCACATCACCTTTAAGGTGTGAAGAGGTTATTCAAGCCTTCCCTTTAAAAGGCTTGAGACATAGGTGAGCTAGCCTTCACCTGTAAGAAGGCTAGTGGGTTCTTTCTCAACCATTGAAAGCAAGTGGGTTCTTGCATAACCATTAAAAGCAAGCTGTAATAGGTTCAAGACTAACCTTAAAGTCTAGTGGGTTTCTTGCTAAAACCATTAAAAAGAAAGCGGTAGTAAATCTCTCAACGGTTGAGTTGGGAGCGGAGACGTAGGCTTGGGTTTAAGCCGGACTACGTTAGCAAGTTGTGTGTTTTGCCTCTTTTATTTCCGCTGCACTTTCACTTTGATTTTAAATAGTTAATCATTTTTTAAAAGGAAATTCACCCCCCCCCCCTCTTTCCATCAATTCCTTTACTTCTCTGCCCAACAGTCTAGTCAGTAATCTCCCTTTTCATATTATCCCACCAAAAATGATCTCAAAGGTCCCTATACATTTTTTTGCTTCTAAGATGTATAGAGAAAGTAGAGGTATGAGCCTCATCCATCATCTCCTTCTATATTTTCAAAATAGATGGAGCACAATGTCTTATATAAAAATTAAATACACCTTTTTGATCAATATTGAACTCAAGAAACATCCCATCCTTCACAGCCTCAAACTTCTTATGTAATGAAGGATCTTCTTTCGGAGCTTTCTTGATCTTCTATAGTAATGATGGTTGAGAAATCATTTGGGTTAGGGTTGATGATATCCTTTCCAGTATAATTCCCTTATCTATCTTTACTAGGTCATTGATCAAAATATATCTTGGAATCCTCATCATGGAAAGAACAACAGGGTCTTTCCTGCTTAATACATCAATGACTTTGTTTTCTCTTCCAGGATGATAATGAATTGAACAATCATAGTCATTAAAAACTTCCAACCATCTCCTTTGTCTCATTTTTAATTACTTTAGTGTGAAAATATGCTACACACTTTGATGGTCTATGTATATATCACATTTATCCCCATAAAGATAGTGCATCCATATCTTTAGAGGAAAAACGACCGCATCTAGCTCTAGATCTTGCATAGAATATTTCTACTCATGAGCCTTCAACATTCGAGATATATAATCAATGACTTTTTCATTTTTCATGAGGATTCACCCAAGACTATTCAGAGATGCATTGCTAAAAAAATGGGTCATTCTCCACTTGAGGGCATAGTTAACACGGGTGCAGTAACCAATCTCTTCTTCAGCTCTTGGAAACTTTTCTCACTCTCCTTTGTCCTGATGAACTTGACCCCTTTTCGAGTTAACTAGGTTAATGTATTATAGATTCATGAAAAGTTTTTCACAAACCTCCAATAATATCCCTCAAATCCAAAGAAACTATGAATCTCAGTTATTATTATAGGATGAGGCCACTCCTCTACAACTTTTGTATTTTCAGTTTTAGTTGTGATTCCTTCATTGGTAACAATGTGCCCCAATAAAGAAACCTGTGGTAAGTAGAATTCACATTTGTTGAAATTTCTCAAAAGCCTCTCCTTCTATATAATTTTTAAAATAACCCTTAAATAATCCTCATGCTCCTAGAGAATTTTGTAATATATCAAAAAATCATCAATAAAAACCACCCCAAAGTTATCATGGTAGTCCTTAAAGACTCTATTCATCAAATCTATAAGAATAGCAGGTGCATTAGTCTATCCAAAGGGCATAACAACAAACTCATAATGACCATATCTTGATCAGAAGGTAGTTTTTGGGATATCTTCTTTATTTAACCTTAATTTATGATAACTAGATCGAAGATCAATCTTATAGAATAATTGAGCCACACAAAGTTGGCCAAATAAGTCATAAATTCTTCGAAGAGGGTATTTGTTCTTCACTGTGATCCCATTCAGTTCTCTTTAATCAATGCATAACTGCATTGATCCATATTTATTTTTTTCACAAATAGAACTGGTGCTCCCCAAGGAGACACACTCGGTCGGATGAAAACCTTCTCCAAAAGAACTTGGAGTTGTTTCTTTAACTCCTCCATCTCCATATTTTTTATCTTATATGGGGTATTTGATATCGGATGGGATCAAGGTATGAGTTGAATGGGGAACTCAACCTCTCTTTCTAGGGGAGGTCTGGGTAACTCCTCCAGAAATATGTCAACGTATTCATGGATGATAAGGACATTTTATATCCTCAAACTCTCATTTCATTCTTATTCTTCACCAATAGACTACATAAATAAGGATATAGGAGGTTCTTCTGGACAATAATCCGGCTGAGATATCTCTCCTTGGTAGATAAATATAGGTTTTCCATTCAATACTACTGATATTTCCTTTCTTATGCATTTGATCTTAGCATTATACATTGAGATCCAGTCCACCCCTGGTATAATTTCAAATTCCATCATGGGAATGACTACTATATTATAGATAATATTTTCCTCACTAAAGTAAATACTAGAGTTTCTAAACATAGACAATTCTTGGATAATCCCACTATGATTTTGGACTAATAACTCTACTTTTATCAAGTTGAGGTTGATTCTAAATTCTTTGCAAACATGGAGGAAATAAAGGAATGCGTAGAACCAGAATCAAACAAAGTACTTGATAGCTTTAATAGAACAATAAGTGTGCCTTCCACTATATCATTTGGTGAATCAATTTCATCCTTAGTGATTGGAAAAGTACAAACTTGTTCCCTTGGCCATTACTGAGGTTGATGGTGATTCCCTATACTGCCCTCAGATTTGGATAGTGATTGGAAAAGTGCACAAGTTTTCCACACTTATAGCATTGAACATCAGGTTGGGACTACAACATCTTCCCATTGTCGTTAGTGTTGGAAATTTGTGGCTTCATCTCACTTCAAAAATTCCACACAGTGTGTCCATCTCTACCACACTTGTAGCACTTCCCCCTCCCGATCAGGCAGTTCCCCAAATAATTATTCCCATATTTATTACACATGGGATGTTGTACTTTCTTGCCTCATATTCCCTGATTTAAGCTCCTACATAAGGTTGTCTCCATAGATCGTTTCTTTTCATTAGATTTATGAGACCATTGCATCTCACCAGATTCTTGTTCAACTTTCATCACACTTCACATGGTCTCCTCATAGCTATCATAGTCTCAGTTGCCTAGATTTTTCTATAGATGACGTCTTAGTCCACCAAAGAATATATCAAGATTACCATTTGGATCCATGACAATGATATAGGTATATCGGGAAGGTCTAGTGAAGTTCATCTCGTAGCTTCCCACAGATATATTCTACTTATGCTTCAGCTCGAGAAACTCTTTCTCTATTCTTGTTCTCAGGGAACGAGAGAAATATTTACTAAAAAAGATCCCTCTGAACTATTCCCACTCCATATCTTCAACCTCCCCTATTTTCCTCAGGTTTTTAATCAGTTCCCACCACTGATCAGCTTCTCCCTCTAAGAGATAGATATCTAGGGTGACATTCTCTTGCTCTGAACAGCAGAGTATAGAAAAGATCATCGCTATAGAGATGATCTACTATTCATTAATCAATGTGTCGGTCTATCCACTAAATTTTTGTGGCTATTGATGCATAAAGGATTCAAAAGAAAGTTATTCCCTTCACAGTGATACTTGTATCTCAGCAAGATTCAAGTTATTTCCCCTAACTTGAGTAGTTTGGTTCATCATTCACATGAATGTTTCCATTTTGGCTTCCATCAGAGGGTCGTCAGTGTATGGTCCATTATGGTCACCACTTGAATGGTTCCTACTATTGCCCGCCATTTTCTAAAATAATAAAACCTTAGTGAGAATATTATTTCATTTATGAATCTTTTAAATATAAAAGGAATTTAGGTCTTAAAACATCATTCTTTAAACAATTACATTTCTCTATAAATCCTTTGTAATGATTCATAAAAATATTATGATTAACCAAACATATCCCCAAGTAGTATTGTAACCAAGAGTACAGCAAGGCCCGTTGTCGTGTATGAGGATACCCCAGGTCAATTCCCAAATTCCTTGTTAGATTTTTCAATCCTAGGTATATCTATGTCAGAGCCTCCTCCACCTGCTCATATCCAGATTGGGATGTATTTTATTGATAAACCACTTACTCAATTCTCACTAAAATACCAAGAAGTATTCCTATATTTAAACTTTTCTATAAGGTTCTTCTTAAATTTTTCAAAGCCAAATTTCCATAAATAACTAAACTTATCCTTTGATAACAAATATGTAATCCTACTTTTTTAATATAAAACTTTTCATTACATTTTACAAATAGAGTATCTTTAAATTCTAGTGTCTTGGAAATAACGAATAATAAAATATGAAAAAATAAAACACTCTTTTAAATCACCTTGAAAAACTTCATGAAAAGTTCATCCAATGTACAATTAATGCATCTCATAACCTAGAGACATAAATCAATGAAAATGGTGAGTAGAAATCCTGGTAAGGAAAGCAAGGGAATCAATTTTCTTGTGATATCAATAAGAACGTGATGAAAACTTAAATATACGAGCAATGAGAAAGGAGGAATATAATAATAAAAATAATATAAACCATAACATGAATAAGTTACTACAACTTTTCATTTATAAATTCATGAACATATCACCAAGGTTCAACGTCAAGGTGTTACAAAAAAATTACCAAGGTTATTCACTAAGCTATCGTGAAACATGTCATCTACAGAGATTAATTCTTTTCCCAATGCATTGGATCTCTATCAGTTCACACCCTTAATATTTATTTTTAATGTGAGACACATAGATGATAATCATACATTTCATAAATAACCCATAGAGAGTAAAATAAATGGGATTCACTTCAAAATCCTGACATTTTAAAAGATCTAAAAAATATGATCATTTTGTCATTTATAACACATGGAAAAGGAGTTAGGGTTATGTGTATGTCAATTTCAGAATGAAATATACCAATTTTTTATATTTATGAACACTCATAGAAATTAAATAGGTCTGGGTGTTCACATAAATAAAGCAATAGAATTTCTTGAGAGAAAGAGAGTGAAATTTTGAGGCGAAATTTCTAAACCACAATGGCTATATATCATGTTTTTAGGAAATAATAAAAAGAGAGGGGACAAGGTTCTCCTATCCATAAGTGAATCATTTTACAGTAGAAATATATAATTAAAACAAATAATAGGATGGTGTGGAAATTTGAATGACATACCACATTAAAAGAAAACTTGAAGAGAAAAGGCTATTTCTTTTACAAAAAAATCGGCAGCCTAACGGTGTCGCTTATAACTAAAAAAAATAATGTGATGAGAGAGGAAAGGGTCTCCCATAAATTGGAAAAAAATTTAAAGTAATAATGATATATAATAAAATACCCCAACATAATAAGATGGAAACTAAATGACATAACATAAAGGAAGTCATGACTTAAAAGATGAGGGTGAAAGGTTCCTTTACCATGAAGAGTAACTTTTAAATATCGAATTTTGGGACCTTGGGGGATTTAGGGAACCTTGGGAGGACTCTTTGCGAGGTAAAAAGACCATAGATTTATTTTGGAGGATTTTGGATGGAAATAAATGATGGAATGGCTTGGTATTTATAGGAAAAGTGAGGGAATATTTAATTAATTTCCAAGGGACACCTCATCGGTGGTATTTGAAAAACCATAGAATGACCAAGGTATTTTCACATGGTATAGGCCACTTGGGACACATCATGGCATATCTTACTATTCATAAGTTGACCAGAACAATTACATCAGTAATGATGTCATTAAACACCTAAAACGCAAAAACTAGATTTTTATTATTCATTGAAATTTCAACTGTTTTAGAAAAATAAAACAAATTCACACTAACCTAATATAAATGATCTGAATTCAAAAATGAACTTCGTTTTATGAAAATACTTTTCTAAATAATTTTAATTTAATTTTTCAATAAAATAATCTTTTATTAAAAAAAACAACTCTAAAACTATAACTTGTTTTGTAACACCTTGAAAAGGTAATCAAGGTCCCATAAAATTATCATATAACTATAGGAAAAAAAATTAACAATTTATTATTACATTTTTGAAAATAAATTTTTGTTTTAAATTATTAAATTAATTATAAAATTTTAAATAAAACATTTATGACCTACAAAAATAACAAAACTTATACTATGATCATTTTTTCACTTTTAAGATGTATAAATTTTATTTATACATTAATGGGTAAAGGTTCTATTTTTTGGCTGATTTACTATTCAAAATATTCACTACTATTCATTACTATTCATGACTATTCATAATGGTATGTTACTATTCATACTTTACTATTCACTAAAAATCAAGTTGATCTTATCAGACTCTAAATTTATTACTGATCACAAACTTAGAAGACCATATTTTAAAATCATTTTACATTATTAATTATTTAATGTTTACATAAATATTTTAAAATACCCTATTTTCCAAAATTCATTAGTAATATGGAACTATAAATTCATCCTACATTTATTTAGATATTTTAAATTCACCAACTTTTCCATAATAAGAAATAACAATTTTATTTATACAAAAATTTTATGCTTGTAACTAAGTTCGCATTACATAGCCCCTTATAAAACCTCCATATGACCTAAGTGTAAGGTGTTCTATGGTGATAGAACATTAAGGCGGCTCAGACAACATTTATCGAGTGGTGATTTCTATCAGCTGGAACTTATCCCGTATGCGATTTCATTCAATCTTTACTTATTGGAGTTCGGGTTGGGCTTTTTCCAGAGAAAATCCTAGTGATGAAACCTAATTCCTGAGCTCTGATAGATGGGATTCGTATGTCCCAATTCTACTGGATGAGGCTATCACCTCCTCTTTCTATATTAATTAACCATGATCACTTGTATTTATAGAAAATAATCATAAAATTAAGAATTTAATATCCAACGCTTATATTGGCCAATGGTCATATAAAAGTGGAAACCCAACAGTATCACTTCATTAATTAAAGGATATAGTTTTGTGGAGAATAAGATGAAATAACACGCAAATTTAGAAAACAAATATTATTCAAAAGTTCAGGTCATTGAAAAAAGTGAAAATATTTTTTTTATTATCACACAACTCTCACAAGCCATGATTCATGTTGATCTTATGAATGAGGAATTGGGTGGACATTTACATCATGGAGTATTTTATGATATAGCACCCACATTCAGATTCTGGGTCCTCTATTCCACTAGTGGTGGGCCAATGGATCAACAATAATGAAATGATATTTTTCAGTCTCTAGTTCTTAGAGTTTGGAAATGTTTTTCAGGAAGTATTTAGTTTGTAAATTGAAGTAGACCAATGGTAAAATTTTATTAATGAAATGGTGGATTAGTAAGAAATTGACTCAATATAATGTGATGAGTTTAAGAGCGTATTTTTTTTTGTATGTATATTCCTCTAACTCTTCACATTGAAATCGAATGTGGATTCCTTGGGATTAAGAACAATTATGATGAACCTATTGGAACCTATGAGGAAACCGTACAAGATAAGAGTGGTACACTTCATATTGTATTATTGACCTTGAAATAAAAAATGATAGATTCTTCATTGGCTAAAAACCAATTCTAAAATATTCATTTTCCATAAATGAATTTAGTATCTATAAAAAAACTATTATATATGGCCTCAAGGTAAAAAATACAATGACAATTCCCTCCTTTTTCATGGTACAAATATGAAGAAAAAGATGAGTTTCAATGAAATTGTAATGATAAAACTCTTATATGATAGAAAATGAATCTTATTTTATGCCAAAAGTTTACAAAGAAGCATGGGTAAATTTTCTTAGGGGAACTGGTAAAATTTTTTAAGTGTGAAAAAAATTCCATTGAGAAAGTTAATTTAGAAGAGATGGAATAATTCATGACAATGAAATAGATATAGAGACATCTCAACTGAAAGCACCACAAACAAACTAATTCTAAAAATATAAGGAGTATGGGAATTATTCCAACTAGTTAATGACTCCAATGGTTAATGAGGAAAATTTTTAATCAACATCCAATTAATATTTGAGAAAAATTGAAATCTCATGTGATTGCAAATAAAAAATTGGTTTAAGTGAATGAAATGTTGAAAAGTATACTAATCATGTTCTCCTGAACTAAAAATGCCTCATTTGAATCTGGTTCTACCCACTCTTTTATATCTAAAAAGTTTTCTAAGGGTATCACATCACCATATCAATAATTAGATGTTAAATTATTGGAAAAAAATTATAATGGTGTGATGATTGCATCTCATGTTTATATCTCCTCTTCGATAAAATTTTGGGGGCATGTTCTTCCTATAAATATTTTTATTCTAACTATAGTTGAATTTGATGTGTTTTTTGGAATGAATTGGATTTTATTATATTGATCCCATATAAATTTTCTATAAAGGAGAGTCACATTCCATATTATAATTAACCGATGATTGTTTATCAGTTTTAGGGTGAATATGAAATTTTAGTAGAAACAATTTCCATTGTATGAATCATATTAGTTATAAATGAGGAATATTTTTCTCATATGGTTTTGTAGAAACTCAAAATTGATGATCTAAATATATTATTTTGTAATATTCCAATGTATTTCTTTAAGAGTTATCAATATTACCCTCAATCATGAATTTTAGTTTTTAATACAACTTATACCTCATGTTATACCTATCTCAAAGACTCATTGTACAATGGAATCAATAGATTTGTAGACATTAAAGAAAAAACTCCATGAAATTTTTTTAAGGGGATTATTTAGCCAAGTGTGTCATAATGAAGACCACCTATTCTTTTTATAATGAATAGAGATAACTCACTGCGTCATTGCACTCATTATAAGTAACACAATAAGAATAATTTCAAGAAAAAGTATCATCTGCCCAATATTGGTGAATTTTATGATCAACTATGTGGAGTTAAAAACTTTTTAAATATTTATCTCTAATCTAGATTTAATAACTTAAGGCTAAATATAATATAATATCCAAGAACCACTTAAAAACAAGTTTTGGACACACTGAATTAATAATTATTCCCTTTGGACTTAATAATTACCCTTATATATTAATGGAACTAAGGAATAGAGTCTTTAGATATTACCTTGATCAGTTTTTGGAAGTGTTTATAGATTATATTCTTATGTGTTCCAAGATAAAGGAAGAGCATAAAGATCACTTGAAGATTTCATTGAAAACAATGAGAAAGGATAATTTTTATTCAAAATTTTTTAAATGTGTATTATGTTAATATAAAGTATCATTCGTAGGCCATGAAATTATAGGTGAGGGTATATATGCATATCCATAAAAGTTATAAGTTATTAAATATTTGTCCTAACCAACCATGATGACCAAAATCCATAATTCTATTGGGTTGGATGGATACTTCCAATGATTTTTTTGAAATTTATCAAATATATCAAATCCACTAACAATGTTTATACAAAAGGTTTCCAAGTTCTTTTGGATAGATTAAAATGAATAAAATTTCATGGAATTGAAGAGAAGGTTAGTTAGTTAACATTTACTCAAACTACCCTATAGTGGAGAAGTGTTTTTGATTTATAATGATGTATAAAATAAAAGACTAGAATGTGTGATCATGCATAATGTCATGGTAGTAACTTATACCTCACACTAATTGAGGGTTCTTGAGAAATAATACCAACTCATGATTTGGAACTATAGGGGATAATTTTTCTTTGAAGTTATGGAGTAACTATCTACATGGTTAAAGGTATAAAAAATATAAAAAACATAAAATATTAAAGTATATATTCACATAGAAAAAGGTAAAAATGTTTCATTGGATATGATTTTAATTTATTAAATATTATGACCACTTAATACATTACCACCATTAGAATCTGAACGTGGTGGATAATGCTCTGAGCTGGAAGGACCTTTCTATCTTTTCCATGATGATGATTGAAATATGACTAATAATAATAGATTTATAGAGTATGGATCTTGAAATAATGATAGAAGGGGTAAATCATATATTTTCTATATTAATATTCAATAATATATTCATGTGATGACTAAATAGGTAAAATATAAATATGTGAAGTTGTAAAAGAAAGTAAATAATATTATAGATTTAAACCTTGAACATGATGGAATGATCTGAATCAATAACTAGTTATGTTTCCCATAAATACCAGAATTAAATAATGAGTTATTTTTTAAAATTCATAGTTCATAGTTCCTTATCCATCTATAGAGTATGAAAATGAATAGAGATTTTAAAGACCATTTTTGGTGGGGGAACATGAAGAATGGTATTGTAAAGTATGTATCACAATGCTTACTTTGCTATAAATTTATAGCTGAGAGGAAAAATTATAAGGGTATATTATAGTAATTACCCATACCCAAATAGAAACAGGGAAACATAATAATAAATTTCATCATAGACTCTGTATATAATATAAAGGGAAAAATGTTATTTAGGTTATAGTCAGTAGAGTAACAAAATCATCACATTTAATTTCTGTCAAAAAATATTTCCCTCTTAATCAAATCACCATTTTAAATATTATAGAAGTGGTATGGACTCATATATTACCACTATAAATCAAATCTAATTGATATCACATGTTTACATTAATTTTCTGGAGAGGTATCCAGCAAGATTTGAATAAGGAGTTTTTTTTCATTAGCACATATCACCCTCAAAAAATGGTTGGTCTTACAGGACCATTAAAACCCTCGAATATGTTGAGGTATTATTATACATTTTAATAAAGAGTTTGAAATAAACACCTTCATATTGTTGAATTTTCTTACAATAATATATTTCACTTGAGAATTCATATTTATCCTTATGAATACCTCTATTGAAACAAGTATCGGACACCAACTTGTTGGGATAAAGTTGGGGAATGAAATTTAATGAGACCTGATCTAGCTGAGGAAATTGAAAAGAATGTTATATCATCCAAAAAAATTTTAGCGAATCTAAAAGTTGATATTGAATTAATGATAAAAAATTTAGTCATATATATAGTTTGAGGATGGTGATAAGTTATACATTTGAATATCTCCTTTAAAGAAGTTCGACAGATTTGGAAAGAAGGGAAATCTAATCCACATCTATATAAGTCATTATGAGGTTCTTAATCATATTTAGATAGTCTAAAATCTATTGAATATTCCTATAAATCTCTCCCAATTTTATGATTTGTTCTATGTATATATATTGATAAATTATATACCATATCCCTCACATGTACTGATCTCGAAGTTCATTTCAATGGAGCATGGTCATTATTATAAAGAATAATCAGTAGAAATCATCAGTCATAGAGATAAAATGTTATGGAACAAGACTAATATCCTACTTAAGGTACTATAAAATAATTTTAAAATTGATATTTCTATGTGTGAACCCAAGGATGTTATGTGGTAGTGGTAACCTCAATTTTTTTATCCGTGTGAAAGAATTTCAAGGGAAAATTATTATAAGGGGGTAGAATATAACACCCTGAGATTTTAGAATATATATTTTATCCTAGACATATTATGAATAAATAAAAAATTAACATATTTGAATAATTATTTTATATTATAAAATGATTCACAATATATGGTTTTAAAACTCTATAAAATTTTTGAACGGGATTCCTAAATCACATAGGAAGTACTATTTTTTCCAAAGAACTGTTTTGAAGTATTTTGTTTAGGAGAATTAATTTTGTAATATATTTTTTATTTAAAAACTAATTCATAGTACTAAAAATATTTAAAATTTTGTTTTACACTTGTAAAAAATAATTAATTGGTTATCATTCGGTTATAAATTAAAATAATATCATTTTGAAGGTAAAAAGATATGTTTTTCTAAAAAACATATTTTATCCGTGAAAAATGTTTTTATCATAATAAATTATTTAATAAATATTTATGAATTATTTCAAGGAAATTTATATAAATATATTCAATAAAAAATTTTAAATTTTATTTAATGGTTTTTACTATGCATGTAATAGGAATAAATTATGTTTTATATTTAAAAATACATTTTTCAAAAACTAGTTTTTGTTCTTTTTCATAATTACTATTTAAAAATTCATTAATTAAATTTAAATAAATTTAATTATATAGAATAATTTAAATATTTTTAATAATAATTTTAAAATTTGGTCAAGATTCCCCCTTAGTTTTCTTTAATAAAGAGTAAATGTGGTAAAAGAAATACCTCGATAAAGGTTAAAAAGGGTTAATGGGTGAATTAAAAAAAAGATGAGGTTTAAAATATCATATAAAATTTTCCACATTCTATTTCATGAATATATTTATACATCATATTTTAACCTTATCTACTTGGTGCCACTTTCAGTTGAATATTACATTATTATATTTTAATATTTTAAATATTTATAAGTTTTCCACCAACCACACATATAAAATGGAACCTTTTATTCTCTCTTCTTCAAACCTTATTCAGCTAATTATCATGAAAAAAATATACAAAAACGTATTATAATATTCCAAAAACATATTATAGAAGTTATTTTATTCATAAAATACCAACCCAAGTGTCCTTGAGAAGAGATCCAAAAGTGTTTTCTCAAAGAAGACGTCTTTATCTTCCATAAATCCTTTTAAGTTTATTTCTTCTTTAATTTATTAAAAATATAATATAACCATATTAACATGATGAAATTGTTATCATTTTTATATTTAACAATTTTTCAATAAATGGTATTATTAATTTCTTTCTACTTTCCATCCTATTATAAATAAAAATTTTGTTCATGTGTATATGTGGACGACCACCTTCATGAATTTATAATATATTTATGATATTATTATGACTCTGGAAATAGATTTTATTATTTAAATTTATGTCTTTATATTTTTTTGAAAATGAATATATAACTTGTGTATACGTATGGGCTATCATCACTACGAAGTGATGTAATTCATTTTTCATTAAATAATAATAATAATGTTTATAAAATGGTATATAATGAATAAATATGATACGTATAAATGAATTAAGATTTTAAAATATTATAAAACCCTGATCAAGGGGCAAGGACCAAAATCGTTGAATTGGGACATGCATGGGAAACAAAATAGTTAACACCTGACTGTTGATTTTAATGGAGAATTTTTAACAAAGTGGTTATTTGAATATATAAGGTAATTTTATATTATTATATAACTATTAATATTTTTATTTTATTGAGTTATAAAAAATATAATTTTATTATACTATATCTTAAGATTGTATATGATGAAAGCCAAGACCTGAGATAAGGGTTGATTGGGAAATATCTTTTTAATAGGAATTATTTATGCTTGAATATACTTTGTGGAAATTATATACTATTTTACTATTAAATACCATATATTTTCTTTTAAAATCGTTATTTTTTTGGGTTTTCATGATTATAATGTATTATTATATATTTTTTAATTAAAATTATTCAGATAGTTTTTTAAGAAAAGTCTAATTTATTTTT
This sequence comes from Viscum album, assembly GCA_963277665.1. Classification (NCBI taxonomy): domain Eukaryota; kingdom Viridiplantae; phylum Streptophyta; class Magnoliopsida; order Santalales; family Viscaceae; genus Viscum; species Viscum album. The sequence continues at coordinate 1,978,817,512 of OY728156.1, forward strand.
TCTTTATCGATAAAATTTTTATTCCATTTCCATGTTCATTAAAAAAATTTCAAGAATACTTTTTTATATGATAAAATTTATAATTAAATTCATTTTCATGTATATTTTAGTTTATTTTCAAAGGTTTAAAATGTATTTTTTTCAACCCTTCTAGATAGGTAATTTGTGATTTCTTATTATGTTAGTAAAATGAATCTTTGTTTTAACATTTATAAAATAAATCATTTCCTATTATCATGAAAATTATATTATTTTATAATTAATTTAAAATAATCTATGTTTATTTTAAAAATAAATTAATATGATTAATATTTTTGTAATTTTAATTACATATTTTATCAAAGGAGATGGATATTTTTGTCATGTTTCTAAGGGAATGATCAAATGTTATTTAAAATTTATTTTCATATATTTCAACATCCTTTTAGGTTTTTGATTCATCCAAAGGGATATTATATAACAATACCAAAAATTTTATTTCTCTAGATGTAGTACGATTATGTTATTATAATATATTTATAGAACCTTCTTATTTTCAGTAGCTTATGTTATGATGGAGTGATGACTGATTTTATTATCAAGTGAAAACATTTATATGTTTTTAATTATGTGACAAGTGGGACTTAAATTATATATCCTATAAATGAATTAGTAAATGATTTATGTCTCATGGGATAATATTAAATTGGTTTGTAAGTGAACCCATACCAAGAATGAAAAGTGGTTGGCGAGTGATCCCCTTACATTATGGGACTTTTCCAATATGTGGTGATGTTATTGATAGGATGATTTGAGTAATGAAAAGTGTTTATATGCATAGGATTATTCCAAACTTACTATTACATTTTCTTATTATTGTGATGGTTCATGACTGATTAATTATCAATCCCCAAAGTTATGACATGTGACTTCTTAAATTTTCTATTGTTTATATAATAACTCATGATTTATGATCTATGAATGATTAGGTATGAACATTGTAAGTTATGATCATGATGTCATACCCTTATCCTTATCGTATTACTTCATATGATCGTCGATTGATATCTCACATGTTTACCCTTACTATGCATCTGATATATCCCTTTATTTTATTTCAATTTTCCACAAGTTATAAAGAATTATTTTATGTTGGATATTTATAAGGAGGGTATAATGAGAGAATAAGTTTTTTCGATATGTTGAAGTTAATTCATGAAATAATTTGATTATGTATCTATTATTCAAAGACACTCACCCTTTACCTTTTTGGCATGAGTATTGTTGTGAAATGTATTGAATACTTATCAAATATGATAAAATATTTGTCTATGTAATACTTAGGTCTCTTAAATTGGGTATTGGTAATTTATTATTATTTAGTCCAATTTTTTGTAATCTATACATAAAATTAGACATCCATTATAGGTTTTGGAAAATAAAATTGGAGCAACTCATGTATAGGTACTCTTGTGGACCAATCCCTTTTTCCCAAAGGCTATCAAATTGAACCATTTTCCAACAAAGATCAGGTGGATCTATATGATAATATGGAGTAGATATCCAATATTCACTTATCAGAAAATAAATGGTAAATTCCACAAATATCTCTTTAGGATGCCCAAGAAAGTGACATAAAAATTTATTAAAATGGTCACTATAAAAATGGAAATAATGATACCTTTCCTACTCAACTAACCAGAGAATCAGACATGAAATTTGAGATGTGATACCCCCTAAAACTACATATTAAGCCACATACACCTCATATGAAACCCCTATTTTATAATGAACATATAGTTAACACTTGTAGGAGAATAAAATGATAGTTTTCATTTGAAGAAACAAATCTATCTTGAATTAAGTAATATAATCTGTATTAATGATCATATCCAAGATTATATTTTCCAAGGTAATAAAATTAAAGAGATATACATGGTTTCCTTATATATTATAATGGGTCATACATATCTGAATAAAAAAGTTCCTTTTATACATTGTTGCACCAAAAATCAACACCCCCACTAAGAAATCTATATCAAGTTCCAAATCTCATAGAGATGACAATAAATAAAAGACTTTGAAGAAAATGTATAAAAGAGAAAATGAGAAAGAGTATAAGACAACAGTATAATAAATTTATCTATAAAAATTCTTTCTTTAGTATTTATCAACATAGGGTATATGATAAAAAATATGATATTAATCTATTTTGGAATTTTATTTGTTGTCCTGAAACCAAAAAAATATACAATCAGATTTTCAGACATCAAATAAAAATAAGGAAATAAGTTACAAAACTAGAGACACCTAATTTCAATAATTTGAGGTAAGTATATATACTCTAATAACCCATTACAAACCATATTTATCTTAGTAGTTCTTCAAGAACATTATTTAAAATGAAGAACATATAGAATCCGACATTTTTACTAAATAAACTTTTCATTACTTGGAACAAAATACAATATCGTTTATATATTTTCTTCATGTAATTTAGGAAAATAATAAAAGAAAACATAAAAAAATATTCGGAAATAGTTTAGATTATTCTTTATGGGTTTAATCTAACTTACTTAAATTTTATATCATATCATTGGGACATACATAAAAGGGGTGAGCATGAGCCTCGTACGGTAATAAGTAAGGGAGGCATTTTTCATGTGATCATGAGGCATATCAATAAGAACATGAGGTATATAACAATATAACATGATAATGAAAACATATGGCATATCATAATAAAAATAACAAGAAAAATAACATGGAAATGTGGATATAACATAAAAATTAGTTATTCATATGCATATCAGCATAGTTTATCACCAATGTTTCATTATGAAAATTACCAATGTTATTCACCAAGGAAACATAAAAAATGTCATCTCTAGAGATTATATTCTTTAACCAATGAATTGGAGTGGTATTATATTAAACCATTATTTTTTTAATTCCATGTGAGACACATTGATAATAATAAAACATTTTGTCAATAACTTGTGGAAATTATAGTGTGGGTTTCATATAAAAGCATTGAGTACCTAAGTGCTTAAACGCATGACCATAACATCATTTCTCACCCATGGAAATGGAATTTGGGTTTTTTATATATAAATATCTGATTCAATAAATTTAATTATTATCTATTTATATTCCAATGGATTAATAAATTGTTTTTGTATTCACAATAATAAACAATTATGTAAAAGATAGAAATTTGAGAATTAAATTCGGCATCAAAATGGGATTAATGAGTGTATTTATAAAATAGTTAAATTAGAGAGAATTAAGGTATCTCACTGATATAAAATTATTTAAGAATAAATCCTAAAAATCATATTAAAAGAACTTAATATACTCTTTAAAATATGTGCACAAAAAAATCCTCGAATGGTAAAGAAGATGTTGAGAATTCTTTTAAAAAAGATTTTGGGGGATTAAGGATGTCTTTATGGGGATATTTGGTAGGAAAAATCACCATAAAATAATTGAGGATGGATTGGCTGTGAATATTAATGGTTAAATGGTTGCGTATTCATAGAAAAATTGGAGGAATTGTTTAATAACTTCTAAATATGGGTCTTGGAAATCTTGGTTGTGGAAAATAAAAAGACATTAGAATCCAAATGTTTTCTCATGTTTTTAGAAATTTGAGTCACATTTTGTTATATTTTTATCAATTAGAACCAAAATAAATTTTTTAATACTTCTTTGTTCTTGGAAAAGTAAAATTTTTACAAAATAATGTTTTAAAGTTAATATTTTATTTTACACTTTAGAAAGTTAGAGGTTTAAAAATTGATGATAATATATTAGTATATATTATATTAATAAAATAAAATATTTTATATTTTATATTTTTGTTAATTATTTATTACATCAATATAATATAATATTAATTCATAAAACATACTGAAAACTCAAAACTATATTTTTACTATTCACTAAAAAATAAAGTATTTTAGAAAATTCTCAGAAATTCACCCTAAAAAAGTTTCAACATGATGATTTAAAATATAATAGTTATGTTCTCTGAAAAATTCTGTAAATATGAGAATTTTAACTTTTAAATATAAATATCCTTATTTATTGAAATATTTTAGTTTTTAAGAAATAATCAAATTTTCAAAACTTGTAAAAATTTTATAGGACATTATAAAATTATTTTATAATTTATATAAAAGTAAGAGTGTTTTAAAGAACTTTTTTCATTATAAAATATCATTAAAAACATGAGTTTATTAAAAAAATGGTATATATTTATTCTAAATTTGAAATTATGATTTATTTTTTCCAAATAATAAATTTATCAAATTAGACTTACTTAAACATATATTTTATTATAAAACTATTCTCAAAATTGGATTGATGGAATAACCATTTTATTTATACTAAGAAAAGTACCCTTTAATTAACTACGTAATGGACACATGTCCCATTATTACACCTACATAAATCATAAGGGTAAGGTGTGTGAAGGTGGTAGTTTTATGGGGTGGATCGGCTAACATTGACCAAGTAATAATATCCACAATCTTGATATTCATCCATGAAATATTTTATTGAAGAATAAATTATTGAATATCAACATGGTATTGATCAACTGAGAACCTCAGTGATGTTACTTCCCTCCCATGTTCTGTTAAATGGGCTTTAAATTGCCTAACTATACTATTTGAGGTCATCTTTTCTCCTTTCTGTATTAAATATCCTTTTTCATTACTACTTATACACACTAATTATAATGCTAAAATTATTAAAAATGGGTATATTTCTAATGGAAATAGAGGATAAAGGTTATATTTACCAATCGTCATATTTCTATTCTAATGGTCACATTACTCCCTTTAAATACCACTTCATCATTTCACTCAAAATTCACTAAAATTACTCTAAGGTTATATTTTTATTTTATAATAAGATGATTGGATTACTAATATTTTGTTTCATTTCTATAGTCTTTATCATCGGGGTGATTATTCTAAAATATTGGGGCGATCCATATTTTCCTATTTTATCTTTTCTATTTTATATTTTTTTTTCAATTTTAATTTTTGGCATTTTCATTAGTTTCATAGAATACTAATGTAATGATATTTATTAGTAGGGTCAGGTTTGGTTGGTTACTCTATGTTTTTTACATGTATAATGTTTTATAATATAACATACATCTTCTCAATAAAAAAATATCATTTAAAAAATACCTTGTTGACTACATTCTTCCCCCCTTATCAAATTTTACACCCAAATTTTCAACTCATTCTCTCAATTGAGAAATGTTGAGGGTACTTATGTGTCATTATTACCTATCATTACCATTTCACTTATTTGTATTTATGGTTCCACCACAATACTTTTAAAAGATTTATCACATAGAACTTTGTCTCAACAGTCCATAATCTATAGTGCTCACTCCTCATAAGAGATGTCATCTTTCAGTTATTCCACCATCATATTCTGTACATGTGTAGGGTAAATTTTGTACTTATCCAAGGGATATAAATGGAATACATTAGGAAATATAAATATATTTTTTGTAAGTTCTAGTCGATATGTCACATATCCTATGTGATCAAGTATTTCAAAGAGGACGATGTACCTAAGGTTAAGGTACCCTTTCTTCCAGAATCACATGACTCTCTCCCCTAGTGATATCTAAAAGAAATGTTCTCTCAAAAATAAAACTCTAATTCCCATTTATTGTTATTAGCATATCTCATATAATGAATCTGAGTTTCTTTTATATTTTGTTGGATGGCATAAACCTTTTATGTCATCTCCTATACAAGATCGACCCAAAGAAGCTTTCTCTAATAAAATTCATCCCAACAAGTAGGATTTCCACATCTCTTCAAAAATATAGCTTCATAGGGTTCCATTAGAACAATTGAGTACAATATTTTTTTTGTATGAAAACTAAACTAACATGAGGTTTTTATCCTATAAAAATTTAAATTCCATTGAACATGTTCTTAGAATGACTTCAAGTGTATGAATAGTCCTTTCGGATTCATTATTAGTTTGGGGTGATATTCTATACTAAAATTCACTTTAGTATTCCTATAATTTTTAAGACTTCTCTAGAATTTAGATGTGAAACTTGGATTACAATAAGAAATCATTGAATATTGTTCCCCATTTATCCTCACCACTAGCTTTGCGTATATTTTTGTAAGTGGTTCAAGATAGATTTATTCCCCAATAGAAATGGTAATTTTTGATTAGTTGATCCAACATGACCCATATTGCATTCCTCCTCTGGATGTTCTTTATAGACTAGTGATGAATTACATAGTGATATTGTCCCACTTACAAGTTGGTCTAGGTATTGGTTATAATACCCCTTTAATAAGTTTTCTCTCTGGCTTCACTTGTTAACACACCAAGAACTTTGTATTGTAGTCTACAATCTCCATTTCCATATTATCCCACCAATTGTAGTCACAAATTTACCTATATATTTTAGTGCCTCTAGGATTTATAGATAATATAGAGCTATGATCTTCATCCATAAACTCCTTCTTTATCTCTATTATAGATAAGACAAATATCCATGTATAAAATTTTAGTACATCTTCTTGGGCAATATTGAACTTATGAAAGTTCCCATTCTTCACCACCTCAATTTTATTTTCAATTAATAGATATTCTCTTTAATCTATATTAATATTATCTAGTAATTAAGGAAGAGAAACTATTTTTTATAAGATTTATGACTTCCCTTCCTATATGACTCTCATATCCAACCTTACTAGGTCCTTGATCAATGGATCTACTTGAATAATCATAATTTTCAAAACAATAGGGTATTTCTTAATTAATACTTTTTTAGATATGTTTTCTCTTATATGGGTTATAATGAATTTAATATTCATAGTATTTAAAATCTTAAACCATCTCCTTTGTCTCAGGTTTAATTCATTTTGGGTGAATCTAGATATCAAAAATTCATTGTCTGTGTATATATCAACTTTATCCCCATAAGGATAGTTCATCTATATATTCACAGCAAAAATTTGTGTAAATAACTCCTAGTCATGTGTAGGATAATGCTACTGATGTGGCTCAAATAGTGGATATACATTAGCAATCACCTTGTCATATTTCATTTGGATTCACAAAAGACCCTTAAGATATGAATCTCTATAAAAAAATCCTTCCCTAATAGAGGGAAGAGCTAAAACTGGTGCAGTCTACAATCTCTTCCCCAGTTCTGGGAAACATTCTTCACACTCCACTATCCATATGAACTTAGATACATTTTGATTTATCTTAGTTAGTGGATTAGAAAGTCATTAATTATTTTCCCAACCATCCTATAATATCCTTATAAAATAAGAAATCTAAAAATCTCTATTATTAATATAGGATGTGGCCGATCTTCTAAAAAAAATTTGGCTAGGTCATTTGATATTACTAAATTATTTATAATTTTCCCTTATAATGAAACATATTGTAACCAAAATTTACAATTTCTAAATTTTCAAAATTTCAACTCCCTCATAGATTTTGGTATACACCTTAGATGGTCCTCATTCTTCTCATAACTTTGGTAATATATCATAATATCATCAATAAAATCTATTATGGATTTATCAAGATACTCTTTAAGGAATCTATTAATCAAGTCCTTAAATATAGATGAGGAATTATTAAATCTGAAGGGTATAACAACAAACTCATAATTTCCATTTCTTGTTCAAAAAGAAATATTTGGAGTGTATTCTTTCTTCATCCTATATTGATTATACCCATATCAGATTTCAATATTGGAGAATATTTGGGACCCATGAATCTAGTCAAATAATTCATCATTCCTTATGATTGGGTACTTTTTCTTCATTGTGTTTCTACTAAGTTCGTTGCAATCAATTCATAGACACATCGATCCATACTTATTATTTATAACTATAATAGGTTCTCTACTAGGAGACACACTTGTTTAGGAAAATCCTTTCTCTAAAAGATCTTGAAGTTTAATATTTAATTCCTCTAACTTAATATTTTCCATTTTATATGATGTGTTCAATATTGTCTTGGATCTAGGTATGAGTTAAAAGGAGATCTCTACCTCTCTTTCTCGGGTAGGTCCAAGAAACTCTTCAAAAAATACATCAATGTATTCCAAAATGATGGGGACATTTTCTATTTTCATAATTTCATTTCATTTTCAAACTTCACCAACCATCTCTATAAATAAGGCTATAGGAGGTCCTTCTAGACAAATATCAGTTTGGGACATCTCTCTATAGAAAATAAATAGAGGATTTCGATTCAATATAGGGGAATTTACTTGATCCTATAGTTGATCATATCATTATACATTTTAAGTTGGTACATACCTTGTCCTATGATGAGTTTGACTATGTTTTACCTATATTATCTTATTATTTAGATATTTATTAGAAAATTTACCAAGATATCCATACTTAAAGCATTAAATTTCAGGTTGGCCCTGTACCATCTTAACTTTTTCATTACTGTTGAGAAGTTGAAGATTCAAATCACCATGGTAGTTATGAGTTATATTCCCATTTATCCTACATTGGTAGAAAATTCCACTCCTAGTAATGATGTTCCCCTAATTATTATTCCCACATTTTTTACACATGGTAAGTTTAATTTTCATCCCTCCTATTCCATAATCAAAATTATTCCCTAAGTTTGGCTCCATATATCTCTTTTTTCATTTGACTTGTGTAACCATTATATCTCTCTAAACTATAATTCAACATTAATAACAATCTTCACTATATACTGATAGCTCTCATAGTCATGATTTTATAAATTTATCCATTTTTGGTGTCTCAATCCAACAAATAATCTATCAACCTTTCCCTTTGGATCCACAAAAAAGCTATAGGTGTATTGAGTAAGTCTTGTAAAGTAAATTTCATAGCTTCCCACTGACTCATTTTCCTTCTTATTCAGCTTTAGTAATTCCTTATATATTTATTTTTTATAGGAAAATATTTATTGGAAAATGATCCCCTAAACCCTTCCCACTCAATAGCATCAATCTCCCTTCTTGGCTTTGTGTTTTTTATTAGTATCCACCACTGCTCAACCTCTCCTTCTAAGTGGTATACTATTAGGGTTAATTTCCCTATATCTTAATATTAGAGTATAGAAAAGATATTTTATATATTGGTAATACATTGTTTATTAATTAATTATTTGTTAGATCCGCTAAAAGAAGGTGGTCGTTGAAACTTGAATGACTCAATGGAAAGTTATTACACTCATGGTGAATCTGGTCACTCTACATGATTAATTAAATTACTAATAACTTGATATATTTGATGCATCATCCTTGTGAATTATTTCACTCCATATATCATTATAACACCATTAATACATTATCTATTGCACTCATCATTTATGTGATTCCTCTAGTTTTCTACCATTTTTTCAAATAGAAGAAAATATTATTGAGAAACGTATTACATTTAGGAAATATAAAATTATAAATGGATTTTATTTATTAAAACATAAAGCTTAAAAATTTCATTCTTTAATTTCCTCTTATAAATATTTCATTTTATAGTAATCCTTCATAGTGGTTTACAAAAAGAATGAGGTTCACCAAAAAATCCCATGGGAGTGTCAATCCAGGTGTGCAATAAGGACCATTATTATGCACCATTTCCTAATGGAGTATAAATAAATGTAGTGTTTGGGGTTTTAACACTGGGTACATCTTTCCCAAATCCACATCCACTTCTATTATCCTTATAGGGATGTATTAACTTAGAAACCACTTACTTATTAGTCCCCAAAATACCTGGATTTTTTCTTATATTTAGACTTATCATGTGGTCTTTTACTAATTTTTTAAAATCCTAATTTATAAAAATAAGTAAAATATAATATGATACCAATTATATAATCCCAAATTTTTATTATAAAAACTTTTCATTACATCGAACAGAATATAGTGTCTTTTAAAGTTTAGTTTCATGGAAATTAGGAACATAAAAAATGAATTATACTTTATTGTAATCAATATCAAAGTATTCTTCATGGGTTGAACTAGAGTTAATTATAATATATATCATATCCTAGGAACATATATCAAAGTTAAAGGGTTATCATTAGCCCAGTAAAGTACTAAAAAAGGGATATGTTTAGCATGTGGTCATGATGCATATTAATAAGAACATGTGGTATATAACAATATAAAATGATCAATAAAATATGAGGCATATAATAAAAAAAATAAAATGAAACATGAAATATAAATTTGTAACAACACAAAAATGGGTAATTAATAATAATATAACCAAGTATTATCAATAAATTTTCAAAAATGAAAACTACCAAGGTTATACCACAACGTATCGTAAAACATGTCATATATAAAGATTAAATTATTTACCCAATTCATTGGTGTTATATAATCATAAAAAATTAATATTTATTTAATTCATGTGATACATATTGATCATAATATATCATATTTTTAATAACTCAAGTACAATAACATATGGGCTTCATATAAAACCCTTGAGTACATAGGTTCTTAAAGTCTTGACCATAATATCATTGTTTACCCACAGAAATGGAATGACGATTTTTTATATGTAAATACCTGAATAAATAAGTTATATTAATATATTGGTGAGTAATCAAGGATAAATAAATGGTTTTATTATACACAATATAAAAATTTCTTATTTAAAATACATAAATTTGAGAAGTAAATTTGGAAGCATAATGGGTATAAAGCATGGATTTATAAAAGTGTAAAATGTGAGAGAAGAAATGGTATAAATTTGATGAAACATAAGTTTAAGAGAAATGGTATGATAAAAATTCACAAGAAAATAAATTATAATACCCTTTAGAATATGTACACAAAAAAATAATTACTTTAATGGAAGAGAATATGATGAGAATTCCTTTACCTTGAAAAGTTGCTCCCAAATATTGAGGATTGGAAACTTATGGGCTTAATGAAACTATAGGGGGCTCTTTGGGAGGTAAAATCAAAGTAATTCACAGAGTATGGGTAGAAAAGGAAGGGGAATGTTGAAATGGGGGATATTTATAGAAAAAGTTGAAGAATTGTTCAATAATTTCAAAATATATATATTGGAAATATAGGTTGTGTAAAATGAAAAATCATTGGCTTACAAATTATTTTTGCACACGGTTTTGGATATTTGATTTATATTTATGATATATTAATCAATTAGAACCAAAAACAATTTTCTATAGTTCTTTAGGTATAGAAAAGTAAATTTTCCCCAAATTAATCGTTGTAAAGTAAAAAAATCTATTATTGACTTTAGAAAGTCACATATATGTCTAGAAATTGATTAAAAGACATTAAAATATATAATTAAAATATAATAAAATATTTTAATAGTTGGATTATGGTTAAATAATTATAACATCATTATAAAATAAATATTAACTCATAAATGAAATAAAAAAACTATATTTTTAATATTCATTGAAAAATAAATTATTTTAGAAAATTCCAAAAAAATCACCATAACCTAATTTCGATGTGATGGTTTCCAATATAAAATTTATTTTATCACGAAAATTTTCTATATATGAGAATTTTAACTTTTAAATATATATATTGTTATTTACTGAAAAATATATGTTTTTATGACACAGATAACTTCTAACTCTTATAAAAATTTCCTACGACATTATAAAATTATTTTATCATTACTATTAAAATAATATTGTTTTAAAATAATATTTCTTTGAAACAAAATATAATTCACATTAGATGTTTTTATTATAAATGTCTATATATTTTTTATAAAAATATAATTATGTTTTCTTTCCATCAAACAATCATTTTATTAAATTAGCCTAACATAAAAATATATTTTATTAAACAAAATTATTCTCAAAATCGGATTGATGGAATAACCATTTTATTTATATAAATAAAATTAAACTTTATGTAACTATATCGTGGACACAAAACACCTTATTACACTTGTGTATGTGCAATGGGTAATGTGTATGATGGGGGTATTTTCATGGGGTGCTCTGACTAACATTGTTCGAGTAGTAATATCAACTAACATAAAATTATACTATATGATATTTTTTTCAAGACTCTTGTTAAGGGTCCGCTTGGTCTTGATCAATAGTGAACCCCAATGATGTTACCTCTCTCCTTTATTCTGAAAAATGGGATCGAAATGACATGACATTACTAGTTGAGGCCATCATTCCTCATTTCTACATCAATTAACCTTTATCACTACTACTTATATAAATTAATCATGACAGTAAAATTATTACTAACATGTATAGTTTCCAATGGTAAAATAGGTCAATGGTTATATTGACCAATTGTAATATTTGACCAATGGTCATATTTTTATTCCAACTATCACATTTCTACATTGAAATACCACTTTATTCTTTCACTCAAAATTCACCAAAATTACTCTAAGGTTATATTTTCATTTTATAAGATGGTGATTTGGTTTTCTAATATTTTTTTTAATTTTTATTGTTTTTTCCATTGGGTTCATTATTCTAAAAGATTCAGGCGATCTATATTTTTTCCATTTTAGCATTCTTATTTTATATTTTTTATCTAATTGTAATGTTTGGATGTTTAATATGTTTTGTAGCAGACTAATGTAATGAAAATTATTATTGGTATATGTTTTTTTCGGATTCACTATATTTTTTATATGTATAGTATTATATAATATAGCATATATTTGGTATTGCACCAACCCAGTATCCACTTGACCCATGCCCCGAGCCGAAGGGTCACATAGCCTCAAGCATGCCTCCCCATATTCTAGAGGATTATGACTAGTGTAGAGGGTGTCAAGGTTGAATATTTGAGGGAATATAACCTCATATTAAAGTTTCATAGTAGATATAATAGATAATAGACAATATAGGAAGTATAATATAAAAAGAAACTATGACTAATGGACTAGTTACCCTCTTTGGCAAAAAGTGGAATATAGTAGATATAATAATATAATATGGAAGTGTAACTAATTATTAATTAAATTGATAAGAAAATTAGATATGTTGAATCATATATAATTAAATTTCCTAGAATGATAACATACAAAAAGGGGAAATAAGGGATAGGCATATATACCATGTTGTACAAAAATAAAAAAAAGGAAAAAAGGAAAAAAATGATCCACTAGAATATCAAGGATATCCTTGTTCCTATACTTTGATGTTTCATAATATAATTAAATGTTATAAATAGTCTATATCAAGGTGTTGGAACTTATCCATATCTACAGACAAGTAATCTACTCAGGTACCAAAGGTGGCCTGAGTGTGGTGGAGATAAAATCTATATTGGCCACCACAAATGGTGTCTAGAATTAATCCAAGAATTTTACATAGAAATAATAGTGTAAAAGTAATAAGAATAATATACAATGATGAATGAATAAATACCAGTCAACTCAAGTTGTTATAGGACACTTGGTGGACTTCACCTTCTTCAACATAGTCCAGAATGAGTATTATTGGTAACTATATGTATATATAGTAGTAATATATATGTGTGTGTGTGTGTGTGGTATAGGTATTTACTATGTACACCTATATTAACTAATTACGTGAGGATATAAGTACCCATATACCGGGATAATATTTGTTTTCTAGATCAATCCATAACTCCCGAATCCACAAGTAGTCTTAATGAGATGATAGGATCTAGTAGAGGGTATGTGCCTTGAATCTCATAATGAATGAGAGACATCTTTCTCAAAACTTGAAATAGTTTGGGTGATAAATCATGCCCAACACTATAAATAAATTAATAAGGAATGTCAATCCCATAAACTATATAATAGTATAATGGTGAGAGACACCATGCTCAACACCTGATGTAAGAGGGAGTGAAATAGCATGCTCAACATATACCTTAACAATCATTCCACAAACAATATCAATGGCATAAGCATAATAGAAATAATGAAAATAAAAATTATGGATCACCTCGTAAATATTATAAATTTCAATCCCATTATAAGAATAGGTGTCAAAATTTATATAATCAATATAATAAACATGGAATGATTATTGTTTCCTTCCCACACGTTAGAATTTATTGACCTAATTCTTTTAATTCATTTAATCAAGAATAAATTCATTCAATGTAATCAATAAATTCCATTAACCAAGGCATGGTAATTCTATTTCATTATAATCTAAGAACATAGTAAGTGTTTTGGAAACTAATAAATTATATTTATTATTTGTAAAACCATTTATATACAAAGATGAATGATTCGAAGTTGTTTATACATTTAAACAATTATATTAAAGATAGTAATTAAATCGAAACACATATAGGGGTTTAATGAACATGTTCACAATACTCTAACCACCTATAAGGGCTCAAAAGTAGTGTAATAACATGCTGAAAATTATTTAGAATCAAATAACTTTTTTTATAGAAACACATGATAATGCCCAGTATGCGGTACAATGGTATGGCTATGAAAACATCATAAATTTTAGGGAAAATAATAAAACATTGAACATAGGGTCTTGGAGGACTCCATGTCTAAAATATTCTTCATATAATAAGTATATTATAATGAAAATTAAGAATGGTCCAATTCCCTAAAAATAGGGAATATGATATTGTACGTAAATAGTGAAACAGATAGAAAGATAAACTTACAACATAAGGAAGGGGACTCGAGATTATACCTATAGATTATTGATGCATCTGAAGGATCTTGATTTAGTGGACATGTCTAGGATATATCAAATATCCTATAATATGTTTGAGGTTTTCTTATAAAATAATAGAAGAAGAGCCTCATGCTAGAAATAAGCGGAGGAATGATATGGTGAGGTTTTTAAATATTTTAAGGGAAAATTGTAATTTCACCCAAAATGGAATGGGTAAAATGTTTGGCTGCATAGTTGGCTAAAACATGTGCCAACCATGTTCTAATGAACTTCCCAATGAGGACTCCACACGGGCTAGGTACACAGTTTGGATAACTGTGCGCAAGGCATACGAAGCTCGCTATCCTAAAAACCTCTAAAACCTACATGAGCATGCATATGGGGTAAGAAGGTTGAAAAAAACTATTTGGACCTCTAATACCTTTATAAGTTCCCACCACAGTTACGGAAACCATTCTATTTGGGCTGAATTATTTCTCTTAATTGTGTCTCCCAATTGGATTCTCCAAATTTTGGGGCTCGGGGCAACAAACAAGCCCCAAACACCCTTGTGAACTTCCTAAATAATCTTGAAAACATTATAAGGGACACATTAAGGAAAATAAATATATCTAAAATTATTCTTACCTTTATTAGAATAAAATTCATTACAACCTCTATTCCATAATGAAAATCATCCCTAAGTTGACTTTATGTGGGTAAAGAGAGATCATCTGAGAAACGTTCTATCCACTAAGCTCATATATTAGCTTCCTACATCCATTTAAAATACTATACTAAGTCATGCTACCATATCAATTGTACCAAATGAAATGACCTACCTCAGAGTTCTTTCATTCTCTGATCCATAATACACATTGGATACTCCTGGAAGGAAGCATCCATCTCTAATTCAACCACATTAGGTTGGATGTCATGTGAAGGGTACGGATAATACTAGTGATTCTGAGAAATATTAGCGATATCATGTCTATACCCGTACCTTTGAAGAAGTCCTATCTGGTAATCCATTGGTCCAATTATCTTCATAAAATAAAAGGGTCCACAATCTAAGGAGAAATCTTACCCAACCTCTGAAAACATCTATGGCCCAACCTTGGTGAAGATCACAATAAAACCTAATCTCCAACCATGAAATTTAGAGGTAATCGGTGAGGGTTGGCATATCAATTCTGTCGGGACTAAGTTATAAACATGATCTTTCTAATCAACTGCACCTAATAGGATGTATCCTGTATGAGATTAGGTAAAAGTAAATCTTTCTCACCCACCTCTATTTAGCAAAAAGAAGAAAAAAATGAAAAAAATAAATGGATTCAAAAGGAGTTATCTTAATGGTAGCCTGAAATTTTTTATTATAGGCAAACACAACAATAGGTATTGGTTTATACCAAGAACCTCTTATGTCAAGGACACATGCAGGGATATTTTCCTCTAACACCTAAATCACATGCTTTGTATATACATCAGTATGATGCTGATAGGTTGTTCTCAAATGTATTTTTATACACAAGGCCTTATGAAACCCCTGCCACAATTGAGACTTGAAGCGATCATCTCTATTAGAGATGATAGATCTTGTATCTCCATGAATACATATGACCACACTTATATATATCCTCTCTAGATCTTCTATCTAGAAGGTCTCTTGCATAGGTAAGAAATGTTTGAACTTCATGAATTGATCAATGACAACCAATACTATATCACTTCCATGAGGTTATATGGGTAAAACAATCATGAAATCCTTAGAAACACCATCCCATTTCCACTCAAGAATAGAAAATGGATGAAAATTTCTGGAAAATCACTGATGTTGCGCATTTATCTACTAAATGGTGGAACACCAAGTGATTAAGTTGGTGACCTCACATTTCTTACAAGGACACCAATACAGGCAATGTAAGTCTTAATAAATCTTGGTTACTCCAAGATGGACTACCCAAGACGAGGCATGAAATTCTTGCGTCATCACCTCTTTGATGTCATCTGGAACCCACAAACACCCATGAAATCATAAGATCTCATCCTCATCAATGGTCCAACCAGAAGATGAATCATCATCTGAGAGAATTTCATTTAGGAATAATACGTCATCATTAACTAACAGCCTCATTCTTACCCATTAAAAAAGAGTAGATGTCGCCATTAAGATTAGAGGATAGTCTGTCCATGATCCTATTTATCCTCAACATGCATCTCTAAAAACTGGTCCATGAAATTTTATTCACCACTAACCTCAAGAACATCATTTATCTGAGTATTCCAACTTTGTGAATCGGCTACAACATTTCCTTTTCTATGAGTATAGGCAAGCTTGAAATTGAAGGATTTTTGGAACTCAACCAATCTATGCTACCTGAGACTGAGATCATGTTGTGTAGAGATTTACTTATGGTTTTTGCGATTAGTAAATACCACAAAAATATCTCCAAAAACCCATGTCTTTGAAAACATAGTGTGTGTACTATAAAATATAGCCTGAGGCCATGCGTATGGTAATTCCTTTCGGGAGGCCTCAACTGATGAGACCCATACATAAAGAATCGCTCATCATATATCAAAACTACTCCCATCCTGATACCCAATGTTTCACAGTATATAGTATATCTTCAAACTTGTTCCAGAAGAATTAGGATCTGGGATAAAGTCAATGTGCCCTTCAACTCTATAAGGGAAGCTTTGTAGGATCCTGACCATACAAATTTCACACCCTCTGTAGTAATGATCATAAGAGGGGCTAAAAGGCATGATAAATTCAGGGTGAATCATCTATAATATTTGTCTCTCCCTTCTAAGATCCGAAATCTAAGATGATATGACCAAGGATGTGGAATTTTTTATCCAAAAGTGTAATTTATTGGGTGGATCATAAAGTCGATTCTCCCTTACTGTATTCACCATGGTCTCAATATGTTTGGAATGTTCTTGTTAAGAACAAGAAAACACTAAGATTTCATCCAAAAATACTACCATGAATGAATCTAGATAGGGGTAAAAAAACCAGATTCACCATATCCATGGAATCCATAGGTGCATTCATGAGATCGAACATCATAACTAAGTACATGTAAAGACCATACCTTCTCCTAAACATTGTGTGAGGTATATATGAAGAACTAACATGCACCTAATGATAGCCAAAACAAAAATCAATGTTTCAAAACAATCTCTCTCATCCTATCATAACAGAGATGTCATCTATTTGGGGATTTGAATATAGGTTATTTACTGTAAGATGTTTTAATTGATGGTAATACATCAAAATCCTAAAATGACTTTCCATCTTCATGGAAAAAATGATTGATGAACCCCAAGGATAAGTGTTGGGGTGTAAAAATCCTTTAGCCTCTAGATCCTCAAAATGTATCTCAAGATTCATAAGATTTGTAGGTGTCATCATGTAAAGGGGAATGGAAACTAGTGTTTCTTCATGAACTATCTCAACATAGAATTTAACCACTCCCACTGGTGGTTGTCTGGAAAAGTCTTCTGGTAATACTTCACTGAAATGATCCAGTACATGAGGTAAAATAATGAGTCGTAACCCCTAATCATCCAAGAAAATACTATAAATCTTTTATTTCACGCTACATAACCTCTTCTTCTCGATTCTCATTTGAGTAGAAAGAATATAACATTCTCCATTATATACATACCTACCTCCATCTAGTGATGTAAATGTCACCCTTCGAGGATAGAATTCAATATGATCTTCATAGGTAACTAACCAGTCCATCCCAATGATTAAATCGAACCATGTCATGTCAAGGATGAAGAGATTCCATATATAATGACATCCTGATATCGCAAATGGATAGTCATTACAACGGTGTAAGCTCTTAGAACAGACACCCAACGAGGCATCAAGCATCATAATTCTACAAAATTATTCTATATCGAGGCCAATAATCTCTATGATCATCTCATATATAATGGTATGTGATCATCCCATGTCAAACAAAGAAAAAAAATGAAGTGAAAAGTACTAAATATTACCTCATATAGTAGAAGGTTCGGTTCTCTTCACCTCCAACATAGGCTACACTACATGTAATTGGCATGCACCATGGCCTTGAGTCACATCCTGGGTACCCTGAACAATCCCACACCATTGGTGCTAAGAATAATGAGTTTGGTTTTCTCTACCTGGACTACCACATCGACCTATATAGTCTATGTTGTTCTAGCTACCTTCCAAGTGAGATACTTCTGAATCAACTTCAGAATGTGGGGTAGGTGTAGATCTTCACTCCCTAGGAAGTACTGGAAAATCCTTGAAGAAGTGCTAGATATACCACATCCTTCTACAGCCTTTGTATTCCAATGGATCTCACATGCACCGTGGTTTTGTAGGCCCTAAATTTCCACACTGGTAATAGATAAGAAATTTTCTAGTCTGATTCATATGACTGCAGCTACTCCTATGAGAAACTATGATTTGATGCTTACATCTTCTAGAAGAAACACTAATAGGTCTAGGTGATGAACAACCATAGTCTCCACCACCAGTTTACCTCATATTTATCTCAATAATAATGGGAATGTTTAATTATCTCATAAATAGTATTCATCCTAAAAAACATTGACCATTGATCAAATGGAATATACCAATCCATCATCAAATTTCCTAGGGTTTATAAGACCATCATTAGATAGAGTTAGAATGAACTGCTGTAAATCAATAAAACTAGCAGAATACACCATGAACAACATGGCTCCCTACTGAAAGTTCATAAAGTATCTAGCCCGGTCATCCATCAGAGTCTCTAGAAATAATTACCCCTAGAATATTATCTTGAAATTTTCCAAGACAATGTATGTATAAATATATTCCTATTTAATAATATCTCAAAATATCTTTGTATAATTTCACAGCATATAAGCATTAAGTTTGACCATCTACTCTGGAGGGATCTCAAGATACTTGAATATAGAAGTAATAACATTGATGTATGACTCGATATCATGAGGTTGACCAATCCCTAAAAAGGTGGGAGAATTAAACTACTATAACTCCCGAGTGAACTTAGGAATAGTAAGGCAGGTCGAGTGACAATGTTCATATTTTTCATCATCCAAAATTTAACCTCTTGAAACTGGGAATCGGCTCACATATCAGAAATAGGAAGACCTGAATTGGGTGGCACTACAAGAGGAACCACTGGCAGATCAAGGGCCACCACTTTAGGTGAAAGTTCATCATATCCTTCAGGGCGTATTAATCAAGTATGTCATGGAGTAATGATACTAACATTCCAAGAAAAATCCACATAAAATAATTTAATAATAAATATATAATAGACAGATAACTATGATATGTACATATCCTTTCTATGAAAATATTACACAACTCTACATGCCCATTAAGATAGGTCTAGGTCATAATGAAATATTGTATTAGGCCATAAGTTCATTAGAGGCACACTGAACTACCCATTACTAAGTTTGGGTTTGGGTCTAGGTCTTGTATCAACATATAAGATAAAAATTTTACTTAAATTGTTAAATTAATTTTAAATTTGTGTTCATTTATGTATTAAAATATCTTTAAATTGTTGAATAAGATTCATCACCATTACCTATTTTAAGGGGTCATAACTTTTATAAATTACAATGTTGAGTTTACTTAATCCTGACCATAACATGTTCTAGACCAAGCGACAAATATTCTATGGATCAACATTCCATAACCAACTACTCATGGTGTATACTTTACTAAATGAAGTAAAACATTGTTAGGTTAAGGTAGAAACTTTAAGTGTTAATTATGTTTTCTAATTCATACATGAAATGTCAAAAAAATCAACATATAGTAATCATGAACCAACTATATGTGATAGGAAATTTCATGATGAAAATAAAAATGGAATGAAAAAATGCATGGTATATTTTCATATTGTTCCTATAATGACGCATGTAATGAACTCCCTAATTTCATCAGGCTTAGGTAACATAAATCCCATTGAGAAAAATAATAATAATAACATTATAAAACATGTGTGACACCTAGTGGTGAAGTCATATCAACCATAATAGGGGTAATCAATAATAGCGATTACCCATCCTAGGTAATTCACGTTTCTCCTGTACATGGGTAAGCTATGTATAGGTACATACTCATTTTCAAATACCATAACCTCATATTCTATTTTATAATTCCCAAATAGTAATAGAAAGGAAATAAAATCCTATAATACAACTTGTTAATGTTTTATCCTAGGATACACTTAACCCATTCCTTGAGGTGGTGGGTCATATAGACTCAAGCGCACCTCCTAGCACGCAAGAGGCTACTGTCTAGCAGTGAGGGTGTAAATTTGGTATATTAGAGAGACTATAACCTCATATAAAAGTGTGACAATATATACAAGGGATAAGATACAACAATGGAAGTATAATATAAATAGACATTATGTACAATGTACTAGTAACTAGCCATAGAAAAAAGAAAAATATAATAGATGTAACAACATAATGTGGAATCATAAATAATTATAAACTAAAAAAATAGAAGGCTAAGTAATTTACAATTTGATTTCATGGAATGTTGATATACAAAAAAGGGAAACATGGGATAGGCATATACAACATGCTGTAGAAAATAAAAATACTACAAAATAATTCTCCACTAAAATCTTGATCATATGATCCATCCTCTTCTATAATGCTTCATACTATATGTAAGTCATATCAAGAATCGATAGTAGTGTGATATACCTTATCCATATATGTGGAAAATTAATCTGTTCAGGTACCAAAGGTGGCCTAAGTATAGTGTGAGATAAAATACCAGTAGGACACCAACAATGGTATCTATAAGTAATCCAACTAGTGTACATATAAACAACACTGTATAGATAATAATAATAATATATAATTATGAATAAATAAATTCTAGTCATCTCAGGTTCCTATGGGACACCTGCAAGACATCACTTGCTTCAGTTTAGGCTGGAATGAGTCTAATCGGTAACCATATGTACATATAGTAGAAATATATTTAGTGTAGTTATATGCTATATCCACTTATATGGATAATTAAATGAAAAAATAAGTATCCATATAGCAGGATAATAGTTGTTGGGAGGTTCAAGTCACAACTCAAGCATCCATAACCAGTCTAAACGAGCTGATAGGCTCAAATAGAGGGTATATTCTCTGAATCTCATATTGAATGTGATATTTCAAGCTTGAAATTATATATAGTTGGGGAGATAAATCGTTCCCAACACCCTAATTAGAGGAATGTGTAACATCATTCTCATCTCCCTAATAACAGTATAATGGTGATAGAGGTCGTTCTCAACACCCAATGTAAGGGAAAGTGAATCGCCATGATCAATAAGTACCTTAACCACCATTATATGACCAATATCAATGGAATAAGAATAATAATAATAATAATAAACTAATTTATCACCTCATAAGTATAATAAATTTCAAGATTAATATATGAATCGGTTTCACAATTCATATAATCAATAAAATAAACATGGAACGATTGGTGTGGCCTTTCTTCCAATTAAAATTTATTAATTTAATCCTTTTAGTTTCATTAATAAAGAAAAAACATCAAGAAGAGATCCATTCAATGTAATCAAGAAATTTTTTAAGAAGGTCTTAGAAATTCCTTTTCATTACTAGACAAACACTTAGGAGTTTCTTTGGAAACTAAGGAATTATATATATAAGTGGGACTAAAAATTTACAACCCAAGACGAATGCATATAAGGTGTTTTATCATTTAAATAATTATATTAAAGATATAAATTTGGTCGATTCACCAAAAGGGGTGTAAATGAACGAGTTTGGCATCCTCTAATCACCTAGAAAGTCTCAACATGAGTGTAATGACAAACAAATAATTATTTTGGAATCAAAGAACTCATTTTATGGAAACATGCGGTGAAAGAAAGAATACAGAACAAAAAAGCGACTATGAAAACATCATTAATCTTAGGAATAAAATCTATACCGCTTGAATTAGGGTATTGTATGACTCCACACCCAAGATAGGATTTATATTCAAATTACATTGGAAGAAAAATGATGAACAGTTCAATGCCCTAAAAATACGGCATGAGAACTTGAACCTAAATAGTGAAAAAAAAAGTGTGCCCATCATCGCCCTTTATAAGTTCCCCCACAATATTAGGTAAAATATGTGGGATAGGCTACACGGTTTCTCTTAACCATACAGCCTAGTCTGTTTCTCCAAAATTTGGTGCTTTAAGCTCTAAAAATTCCCCAAACCCCTCATGACCTATGTGACACTATTAGAAAACATTTCAAGGGCCACATTAAGGAATATAAACTGAAAAAAATATCCATACCACTATTAAAATACAGTTCATCACACATTTTCGTAGGAAACAAATATCATATAAAAAACATGGGTCGTTATAAAACAAATATACACCCATATTACAATATAAATTAGAATTTACAGGGATCATACTTAGCCCTACTCCACAGATAAAATAATGATTCCATTTTATTATAAATGGAAGTGAAAAAGAACTATTACAATATTTTTTAAAAAAGTGAAAATAGTCTCCTATAAATAGAAAACTCCAATTTGTTGTACCAGTGTTACATATTTTTTATCATATTTGATGACCCTATACTTGTTCAGCGTAACTGATATCTTTTTAGAAAATGTATTTCTTCAACTTGTGAACATTGGTGAATATTATCATAAATCCATTTTACTCTTAAAAAACCCTATAATTAATCATTTAGGACCTTTAAAATAATTTATTCTTATCCATCTTTAGAGTTAAACTTTTTCAATCCAATCACTTCTTACACACATCGATCATCTGGAATTAATTTCCAATGATATTGATGCCTGAGGTTCGATAATCCCCAAGTACCATTGTAATACCATCATCTATTTTTATGGTATAAATTTAGGAATAGTATATTCTAAAATATATATTTACTTAGCTATAAAATAGTTATCCTAACACAACCCAATAATCTCTCAATTAATAATTTTTTTCTCATGTATCACCAACACTTTGGAAATTTATCCATGTCTTATCTTATAGCAATAGACAATGAATATCATATTCATTATTCTAGTCACATAATCCATACTGATAAAAATTAGTACCTATACTTCCCTAAAAATTTAAATTTTTTATAATATCTTCAATATGTTTACTTCCAAGTATCTTCCAGAGCTCCAAAACTCCATAATATTCCACTTTCTTCTAGACAAAGTGATACTTTAGCAAAAAAAATATTAAGTAAAACACTGTATTTTTTTAATATATATCACACTCTAATTATCACTAAACAAAAATATATTCCTCTAATTCCTTTTATGTTTCTCTAATAAGACCATCATCTATATCATCTTCTTTCTTTCTGTAGTTGTTGCAATGTACTCTACTTCTATGGTTGAAAGGTAACTTATTTTTTCTAGTCTTTCTATATTACATAAAGAAGTTCCTCCATAGGTTAACACAAATTTAATATATTTCTCTATGAGGTTACATATCCTTGAAATCATAAATTAATATAACCTTGATGTGGATCATCCATTATAAAAGATAAGGCTACTCCTTCTAAACTTATGAGATATCATAGTATCCACTTTACCATCTCCCAGTTATTCTTTACAGAATTCATTACAAAACATCTAACCACTCCCACTAATTGAGTAATTTAATGACTTATGTAAACCATGGAATTCATAAAGCTTCTTACTATTGATACATATGGAACCTTATCCATTTACTTAGCTTCATCTTACATTCATGATAATTTCTCTTTAGATAGTTTGAAATGTCTAGACAATAGGGTATAAATAGGTTTAGATTCAGAAATTCTAAAACCTTTCACTATTTTCTAAATGTATAATTATTATGAAAATCATAATTTTTGTTTCTTATAATCCAATTAAATTTTCATCCCCATAACTTGTTTGTCTCCCTTTATATCATTCATCTCAAACCATCCAAAGACATTTGTCTTCAGTTTTTTCAAATAATTCTTGTTTAGACCCACCAAAAATAATCCATCAACATAAATTAAAATTATTCTAAACAATACATGAACTAAACACTTCTAGAAGATTTAATGATCATAATTTTACCTATTTATCTTTCATTCTTCCTTAAAAACACAAAACATCTTATTCTATTGTCTAGGTTTTAACTTCATCATTTATAAACATCATCTGAGCTTGCCCACTAGGTTTATCACAGATTCCATAAATATTTCTTATTTCTATACATGTATTTTCATATTTAACTCTCCATGATTTAATTTCATCATTACATATAATTTCTCACAAATTATGTATCCATTTAGAACTATTCTATCCACCATCAGAATTATTTTATCATTAATAATTTGAGAAAAAATTTCAATGAAATTCAATGTTTAAGTTTATTGAAATAATTTCTCAACTAACATTACCATGTGCCATTTTATACCATATTATTCTTACTTTAACTGATACACCCATTTATTCTTTGGTTATATTTTACTTATAGTAAGTTTTATTCCCTCCCATGTTTTGAAACATGTGAGGAGTCTGTCCCCATTTTCATTTTAAACCCTCACTATCTTGGGTCATTAAGACATTAATTCTCTTATGATAATTTGGGTTCTCCACCATCTTTATGAATTACATAGAATATATCATATCTAAACCTCTATATAGGTCTTCTGACTCTAGTAGAAAAACTCAACTCTTGATTTTGTGATCTTTTTGGCACTGCTTCCTATAGAACTATTCACCAAGGTTTCATAGGCCCTAATATATTTAGTGTATCTAGAATTGTTAACAACTATGAAATCCATAATTCATATGAAAAATATTCTCTTGAAAAATCATATATTTTTTGTAACTTGAGTGATTCTTGAACTATATGGATATTACAAACATCTATTTACATCAACCTTAACCAAATTCATTGATTATTTATTCTTAGTTTCATATTTCATAAGGTTTTGGTCCCTCTATAAAATCATTTCATTAAAATGGACATTTTTTATTATTATGAACTTATGAGGATCACTGCCACAAATCTAAAAACCAAATACTTATCTACAATTACATTCATAAAAACATTCTGAAGACTTTTCTAAAAAAATTTCCATATCCCTAGAATAAATATAGAAATAGTTGATTCTTATAATGATATTGGGGTAGGATACATCGACTGATATTCTGGTCGATATATTTTTTCGAATATCTAGAACCATAAGCGTGAAATGTATCTGTTTCATGAGGCATGCCACATAGGTGAATTCTTCCACCAAAATTTTCTTTATGAAAAAAAATTTATCCTCATTATTTGGGTTATATTATTCAAAATATGGTTTTTCCACTCTTCCACATTATTTTTTCTTGTGTTACATCCATATTACTCTAAAAATAAATTCTTTTCTTCTAATAGAACCATAAGAACTCTATTCTTTTGTGATCACAAATTTTATTAATCCTCAAGAATTCAATATTTAAACCAAACTAATTTTATACAATGGATATGCATAAAATGAATGATATGAAAACACTTAACTTTTTTATCATAAATAAAACTCACACCTTCTTTTTCAATTCATCAATGAATATAACATTGTATGATGACCCTATTTCATATAAAATTGGTATCAGACCCCATAAATCTATATTCACTAGCATCAAATTTTATTGTTTTAGTGTCTCGCCTTTCAAGTTAAATTTCACCTTCCACTACTTCCCAAGTATAAACACTTCATTTTATTTATAATCCTCATGATTTAGTTTCAAAATTCTTTTAATATCTAATATTTTCATCCCTTTCACACCTATATGACCCATACGATCAGGAAAAAATTTATCTATTATATAAGTTGTTGTTATAGAAATTGTTGAGCCTTATAATATGTAGGTATGGTAGAAATATTTTTTCTTCACTCCTTTATACACTACCATGTAACCTTGTGTGATCATCCATAATCCTTCAACAAAATATATATAGACGCCTGTATCAAAAACTAATCTAATTATGTCTAATTATTTAATAATATTGGTATGTTCATAACCCCTTGAAACTATAAAAAGTATATTCTCATAATTTAGATGTTTATATAACCTTTTCTAACTATCCCATGGGTTTCATCATCCATAAGATAAATATTTACAAATATTCAAAATACAGTTCTACATACCCTCCCCCTTCAAAGGTTGAGTGAAATTAAGCCCCAAAATCTATGATCAGTGACTCTAATACATATAATAAACTTATAATCAAAGTAATTTACTCATATATGGTACCTGTGGAATCAAATCCATAAATAAACGTTCTTTAATTTAATATAATTTATTTACACTCATTATTTATATTCCCTTTGTTATTTCAATTTCTTAATGATGTTCTGGGAATAGTTTACTTTCCCCAACTTTCATTATTTTTCTTATGACCTTTTTGTTGATTGGATTTCCCTTTACCTTATATACTAAAATATGTTTTTTATTCATATAAACCCTTCCACCTAATCAATTTATTAAAAATGAGATCTAGAAAATCCCCAAACACAATATTAGCTTTATCACTGGAGTTATGTACCATGGTAACCATCAAATCATAATATTATTGAAGAAATTAAAAGATATTAAATGACCAAATTAGCCTTGTAGAATTCATAATTACCAATTCAAGTTAAATTGGAATATTGTTTTAGTCATTTAAATGCTCTACCATATACTTATTTACTACTATATTTATATTTAATGGTCACTACATTAGAAAAAAATACCTTTATTATAGTACATTATATTTTTATCCTCACTACTGTTTGAGTCCATGTTCTATTTCAACATCATATAAACAACCTCAGTGATTTTTGGTTGAGTTGTTCCCATTCTATGTTTTCTAGTGATTCCAATTCTTCACTCTTCATTAAATACTCTATATCTCTATAAAATAGATAATCTTCAATATTTATCATCTTGAATATGAAATATGACCTGTCATACTTTTAATTTTTCTCTTTTCCTTCTAGTAATTCTATTATTTTAAAAATAGTAAATTCCCATAAAAAACATAAATTGAAAGTATCATACTAGAATTCCATTTTCAATATCTAATACCAATTGTTGTACTGAAACCACCATGTTATACAATGACCTTCAAAGGCCCCAAAAAAGAACTTGGATGAAAGTCTTGAAGCTATAAAATAATGATACCAAATTCATGAATAAATGAAAATATGCATCGTGGGTTCTCATCATATGAAATTTGGATGGGCAAAAATGACCATAAAATTCTCGATCTATCTTCAACCAAACCAACAAGAAAGAACATGAAAAACAAAAAAAACATATTTAACTAATGAGTGGAAACCCCTATCTCAATTACAAAAAGTATTACACTTTATGGGGATCACATTTAATGACATTCATATGAATCTGATCTCTAAGGGGGTTACACCATCCTTAGGATCTTCATTTATAATGAGATAATTCTAAACCACTAAAGGAGTTCTAGTTCTTTCTCTATGAGATAAATTGTGATTTAGAACAAATATAGTTTTGTCTTAGAGGTTTCATGAAATGAGTTTTATATCTATAGGTGGGATAAAATAAATTTAATAGAATCTATTCATTTTATCCATTTAATAAATCAATATTATTGATTCACTGCTGAATAAATTTTTGGGATACATGAAATTTGTTTTACACATGAATCCACAAGCCAATTAATTTTATTAATAATATATTGTTGATAACATATTCTTAATCTTCACCTCAATGTTGGATTTCTAATAAAAATTACCTTAATCCCAATAAATATCATATTCATATTTTTGGATATGATATAAGGTTATATTATACAATACATTATCGCTATTTTTTTCAAAAAACAATCTCCCACTAGAACTAAAATATATAGGGAATATATAAAAAAATTATAGCACTTTATGAATCCATCCATAACACTTTTAGATATGGTTTATCAAACTCGGTTCATTTTAGAAAAAACACTTGGTCCAAACCTTAATCATTATCTAAATTCCAATTCATGTGACCTTGAAATACTTAATAGTATTGAAAAAAAATGAAATCATGATTTTAGAAATGTAATAAAATAACATCCTTTAGTAAAGCATTAGTTCTACTCAAGCTTCAAAGGGGTTTAGTGTGATCATGATCAAACATACTCATATATCTATATATACAAACCCACCACAATATGTATCATTTACAAAATATGTATACCTATATAATATCACTTATATGAAATCATGTAATCACTAGACATAGAACATTAAATCTACTATAGGTCAGTTATTCCATTAATAATTATTTCAAATATACTGATTTGGTCGATGAATAAATCATATTTATTTCAATTAGTGTATGATCACCTCACATATCTATAATTCTTGTATTTAGAAAATTATAAGACTCAACTAATCACGGATATGCACTTCCTCGGTAAATATCAATCAAGGGATCATATGTATTTTATCATCATATGAACGGAAAAATATTATCTTTGTTAATATCTTACTGATGAGATGATTAGAAACATACATAACCACAACAAGATTAGCTAATCATTGAGGCATTCATAAGAAATGTTTTAAAGTATAAAGGTTTTCGTGATAAGAATATCATTATCCACAAGTAATGGGTATGGATAATAAGAATACACTCATAATTATATTAATGACTATGTGACATTAAATGAGATATAATTTGGTGGGTTATTTCATGTAATGATTCTCTACTTATTATCTCATGATTCTTTTCTTCATGTATTGTATAAACCTTTTATACAGATTATAAGACTCAAATCATTTTATCCTTAACATATCATCACCCCCATAATACCCTATGAAAATCATATATTAGGGAAA
Organism: Viscum album; assembly: GCA_963277665.1. Lineage (NCBI taxonomy): Eukaryota > Viridiplantae > Streptophyta > Magnoliopsida > Santalales > Viscaceae > Viscum > Viscum album. The sequence goes on from OY728156.1 coordinate 1,978,847,029, forward strand.
ACTAAAATTCATACTTTGAAGGGATATTCTAATTAAACTATTCATGTAAAATAAAATAAAGTACACATGAATGAATAATAAATACAAATTACCTTTATTTGTAAAATAATGACACATTTACAACAATTTCATTAAATATATTATGTATTGTGTAACATTATATTTAACATGACCTTTAGGTTGTTTTTTTTGTTAATGTATTCTTCAATTCATGTGTTCCATTTTCTTCTATAACCACCTAATATATCCAAACATTTCCCCTCTCAATGATCTCCTTGTACGATGGTATTTGTGAAGGTTTTTTTTGGTAAAGTTGTGATACCAAGGTTCCATGGTATGATAAACGACTCTATTTTTTCATAATAAATCCAAATTTATACCTTTATACTAGGAAAAACCCTAACATCATAAATTATCTTCTTCAACCAAATTAATTTTTTGATAGCATCTACTACAATAATGTACTCTTCCTCAATTGTCGATTTTATCAGGGTTCCCTATTTAGAACTCCTACAAATGATAGATCGACTATTTAAGAAAAAATACAATATATATTTATATATCATGTCATACTTTTTGAGTTGTAAACTAGATTTAGTGTAAGATTTTATAGAGATATAATACTCACCTCCAAAATCACAAACATTACCTTACTCCTTCTCAGGTACTACAGGATGTTCGTAATAGCAATCCAATGACTCTCTCCAAGAGTGGATTAGTATCTAATTATTATGTTAAGAGAATAGGTGATATCAAATCAAATACACAACATGGAATACATGTTATATACTTTGTTGGATGCATAAGAAATCATATCCTTCCTTTTTAACTACTTTTAAGGGTTATGAATCATCCTAAGATTCATTCCATGAAACACTGGTAAATGACCAATTTTTGAGTTCTCCATGATAAAACTATTTATCAATTTACCAATTAATGTGTCTTTATAAATTCAAATAATCGACTTATATATATATATATGTATATCTTCATACCTTGAATGTAGTTTTCTTCTACCATGTTATTCATAGAAAATAATTTTTCTCACCTGATATTTACATAGTGTAAAGTGAGGATATCATTTACAATTACTCATATTTCATATACATAAAATTTAAAAAATAATACAACAATCCCACAAACTAGACTATATACATAGGAATAATTTATGTTTTTTATAAAACCAGACTCCTTGATTTCATCATTAAACCATATATTCCATCTTTGAGAAGCATACTTCAGTCCACAAATAGACTATTGAAAATTTAAAACCTTATTAGAATCATTTATCATCTCAAAATCATGTAGAAATATCATATATAAATCCATGACAAAATTTTCATTAAGTAAAAATTCTTTCACATCCATTGGATATATATCATAATTATAACGATGCACTAGAGTAAGAAATATCTAAATAGACTTTATCAATAAATAAAGTGTGAAGGTTTATTTATATTAAATTACATGAATTTTATTATAATAATTTTATGCCAAGAATTATTTTTTGGTAAAAACCATACCATAAATTACAGTTTTATTCTAAAAAAACTACTTGAAAAATATGGTTCATACCCCTTCAAGTGCATCTATGAAGTTCTAAAAATGGTTTGTGTCCATGGAGTCCATTCTAAATTATGTGGAATTTGACCATTTCTCAAAATCAAAAATCTTTGTGGCCTCTTGTTAGGTAGTAGGTTTATATCCAAAATAAATAATTTATCATCATTTTCCATAATAAATCTATTTATCATAAGTTTCTAATGAATCCAACCAGACCTTTGAGGGTTTTGTATAACTTGATTTGGTTCTTCTTCCATAACTCTATATGGAACCTGGTTAAATTCCATCTCAAGATCAATTCTTATTTATTGGTCTTAAAATTCTCCATTTTAAACTCCCCCCCCCCAAAATAATACCTCTACGAATGTATTTCTTATCACTAAAAAAACTGCATTAAGCCACAAACAGATTATGTTCAATGAAATTCTAAAAGTAATATCCCATGGTATCTTTAGGATAACCATTAATAATAATTTTTCTAATTTAGGGTTGAGTTTATCAGAATCCAAATGTAAAATAAATTATTCATAACCCCAAATCCTTATAAAATACATATTGGTATGTTTCTCATCCTATATCGCAAATGGTATCTTTATGACCCCTTTGGTGGGAATATAGTTAAGAGGGAATGGAGTAGTCTACAGAGCATAAGCCCAGAATGAAATAATAAGGCCACACTAACCCATAATTGATCAAACCATTTATTAAAGTGTATAATTAACATTTTCAAACATTCAATTTTGATATTGTTTTTAAGGGGGAGTTATTTGTGGAATAATTCCACAATCTATTAAATTATTGGTGAATTCTAAGCCCAAGTATTCACCACCTCGATCTGATCATAGAATCTTTGTAATTTTTTCCAGTTGATTCTGTACCATTTTCGAAAATTATTTAAAATTTTTCAAAGGTTTCATACTTTTATATCTTTATAAACATATAACTATACCAACAAAAATCATTATTAAGTGTAAAAAAAGTATCTTAAACCACCTATTTCTTATGTACTCATCGGTCCATATAAATCATTATATATAAGATCCAATAAATCACTAGCCCTTTATCCTTTTCCACTAAAAGGTAATTTCATCATTTTATATAAAAATATATATTTTCATGTATAAAATAATTTATAATTGAATGATTCCAAAAATTAATATCCATGTAGTCCTTTGATGGGTTTCTCATTTATATGACCAAGGTGAGAGTTATAAACAAGGGTGGAATTATAAACAACCTTGGAATTATTATTATTAATTTTATAGATATTAATATCTATATCTAGATTTTGTAAACCATTAATTATATTTGAAATTCCATAAAAAAATTCATTCTTATATATAGAACAACTATTATTATTAATAACAAATTAAAACTCCCTCTTATCTCAACATTATATAAAACTAAAATTTCTATTTACGGTGTGACTATAATAATGGTTCACTAATTCTAGAACTAATACACAAAGTATAATTAGATGATAAGTCTCAAATTTTAATTAAAAAACAATTTCTCTATTTATTAAATAAATATCTAATTCTCCCTTTATCAATTACATCTTATATTTAAGTCTATATTTATCAGCACAAATCTGTGACACAAACCCAGTATCCAATATCTATGAGTGAAAATTGGAGAAATTAAAAATTATAAAATTCTCTTTTAGATGATTATAATTCTTCTCTTTGATAAAAATATATCTACCCTAGATACTAATATTGTATAGTTTTATTTTTCATACCTATAATATATATTATAATGATTAACATAAAAGAAACCATAATCTATAATGATGATTTATATATGGGTGATTATAATGTTTTATATCTTTTCATCAAAAAGTTTTAATGAAATTACTCTTATAAAAATGATTACCTCACACATCATATTAATTTAGTAAGAAACGATCTGAATTTCACTATTTTCTGGGTCTCTTTAGAATTTATCTCATTATGTTTATATTTAGGTATAAAATCATTTCAATCATAATAGTTATTATTCTTCGATAGTTGAGTGTATAACTCTTCTTCCAAATCCACCATATAGAGTCACTCAATTTTATTTCTTTATTTACCAAATATTATTAGCATCTCTTATATTATAATGGATTAGACCTTTTCAATCCATTAAAAAGTGTGTTTTGGGTGATGTTGGATTTAAGGGTATATTTAGTGGGGTTCTAAATGAATGGTGAATATTTCATTCATTTTTAGGATCACCATAATGTAGTGGTAGGGGTGGTAATGTTGGTTTTCTATTATATTAGGTGATTATAGAATGATATTTTGGAGGTGTAGATATATAGTAGACTATTTGGGTGAGAGAATCACTACGTGATCTAAAATACCCTTACTGAAGATTGTTTTGAAGGAGTGTTTCCTTATGGTAAATTAAGAAGTTCATTATACTATAGATGTGGGTGTTTCACATAGGGTGATATACCAATATGAAATGGTAAGACTGACTTGCATCATTGTGTCTAGAATGGAATCTGTAGGGGATACATGGAGGCCACCATTTTATAATAGTGTTCGTTTTAGAGGAAGTGGTAGTTAGAATCACATTAGTGATTTTCCTATAGAAAATGGTGTCACTGAAGTGGTGAGGAGTAGACCATGTTTATTATAAAAGGAAAGGAAGTTGAGAAAGATTAGATATTTCATAAGGATAATTATGGGATTTTTAATAATGGTAGACCTGATCTCATATAAAGGTAAACTGTGATACCTCTACATGAGTATTCCCTAAAGAAACTTAATCTAAAATTACCTCTATGTAAGATCATTTTATTGCATAAATATCACTATTCTATCACAGGGAAAATGGATAGTATAGATTTGACACATCATATCTCAAGTCCCAGTGGTTGTGTGGGTATCCGAAATGGAGAAGAGAATCACTCTTCATTATAGAGGTGCTCACGGTGGTGGCCCGACCAATATTAAATAGGAAAAATAACAGTAGTAGAAATATAAGGAGTTATCTATTTTGAATTCAATAATATCATATCTCATTTTAATAAGTAATTTTTTTTTGATTTACCATATTCTAAGGAAGGATCTTGTTTGTATTTCTCTATGAATAAAGGTTAAACTATAAACAATTTTGAACCTAGTATACTTATATCAAACCCTTAGATGATTTAAAAGTATATTCTATAATACTTTAACCAACATTTAATGATCCTAAAGCTATTTATTTGTGTTGATTAGTTCAATATTTTTTTCAGGTATCTTTATCATTCCCACCATTGATTCTTCTAATTCGCCTTACCAATATTATGAATCATCTTTGGTGTGTAGTTTATATGGATCTCTATCAATGTATTGATAATGGATGTTTTGTTTTAGGAATGGAGAAGTATATTATGGATTGATTGGTGTTTGAATTTGGTTATCTTATTATAGAGTTTCTCAAATTCATGAGGAAGTGTGTTTCTAAACTTCTATCCTATATTCTGAAATAATACATACTTGATTGGAATTTTTTGACTTCCCCCAAAAAGGATAAAGGAAATAAAGATGATAATCGGGTAAAAAGGGGATGTGTTGTGTATGTTAATATGTACATTTACTTTTTTTTATTATTATGTTTTTCTTTTTGATACTCTTCTAAATTAAATAGGTGTGAATAATTCATGAGAAATATAATAGTAATATATATGGAATAAATTTGGGAATAAAGTTTAATGTGAACTAGAATTTTTTTGTTTTTTTATCCTTCATGGTTTTTGAAGAACTAATAAAGCATGTTTTTCTATTTGTGTGATCCACATTATTTTTTGTGATACCTTTTCCATTTAAGGTATGAATTTCATTTTTAATTAAATGTTTGAAATAATCCACATGAATTAATACTAATAAATTTATGGATACTTAAATAATAAAAATGTAAAATAATTAATTTTGTTGGACCATTTATTATTTATGCCTAGATTTGTTCTATCACTTATTACCATTATATTTATGGAATATTTATGGTGTTTTTTTGTTCTAGTATTAAAATTCACATTTGATATGCACACCCACCTTCACAATTTATTAAATAATCTAAATTAGTATAATGAATTCGTTTTTTGTGAATTTGGAAATTTTGGTGAACCTTAATAAAATTTAATTGGTTAAAAAAATTTGAAATTGTATATTGGTATGGAACGTAAAATATAATATTATTTAATGTATTGGATGATACTAATTGGAATGGTGGATACCAAGAAGAATCTGGGTGTTTTCATGTGAGTGTTTTTCATTTAGTATGGGTAAATGGATCGAGTGTTGAATAAAATTAATTATTTAATTAAAGTGAGTCATGGGATGATAATGATTTTTGAATATGATAAGATGAATTAATGAATAATTAAATTTGGTGAGGAAAGGAATTTCTAATCTATGAGTAAATTTATTTGGATATGTGAAATTATTGATTGTGTTGACTACTTTTTCTTGGAGCATTGGATTTTGTATTGGTATTGTTCTTGTTCTTACATGTTTATTTATAAATGGTTGTTATTCTATTAATTGCAAAAGTTTTTATGGTCAAAGGATGTGGAATAAGGGAATATTTAATGAAAATTAAATTTATGGGTTATCATAGTGGGGGTGGTTCATGGAATGGGGAGGGTATGAGGTTGATGATTTCTATAATAATGATATCCTAATATAACACTTACAATATGGTGATAGTGGAATAATTGGTGGTTATTCCTAAGATGATGGATAAGTTGTTGGATATACTAAGTGCGGATGGTTTTTTAGTTAGTGGTGGTATCTTGTGGTGATGGTTAATAGGTGGGGGATATACATGGAAAGAGGTGGGTACAAGGCTAATCTCCATCATGTTTAAATTACCCAACCAACTTATGGTTTTTAAGTGAATATGTGATGATAATACATATTGATGTAGTTGTGGGTTTGTGGATAATTGGTTGTGAATATGTGGTTATGGTTGGGATGATATGGTACGTGTATATGAAAAGTTTTGTGCAGATGATGTGGTTTTATTCTCACATTTCAGATCAAATAGAGAGATATCATATTTCTAGTTCGATAAAAATTAAAGGTTGAATGGGTATGTTGATATGTAAAAGTGGTGATAAAATATCAAGAACCAGGGTAGGAGGTGTTCTATAGATGGTTGCAGAAATTTGGTTTATTTTGATTTTTTATTATGGAATTGCTTAAGGATGTTATGGGAGGGGACAAGGAATTGTGGATTATGTTTTAATTTCTATGATTGTCCTGCAATTTGTTTTATAATTATTTTTGGTTGTCCTTAAATTTACCCCAAAACTATCTCTTGCAGGTTTATTTCACATGAATACTGATTTCCATAGGGGTAATACTTCTGAAAACTCACAAGTTTTCACCCCACCATAGTTTACTTTGTGTTTATTGGATATCTCCCTAGAGTTTAGAGTTGTAATTTGGGTAGCTTGGATGGAGTTGGTAGAAAACATATATTTTACAGTTCCTTTTTTATATATCTTCTTGAGGTGATTTATTTAATATATAATAATATTCCAATTTATGGAAACTTATTTATGAAATGAAAATTTATGGTTGGTCATTGGTGGATCTCCCCTTATCTCTTATCCTTAAATTCTTTTATTGAGGGTAATAAATTCCATTTTTTTATAACCTTAGTGCTAGTTACCACCTTGTGTCCAATTTTAGGTGAGATTTGATGGTCTATCCACCCCTCCATTATCATCCTAGGAGGTGTAATAATGTAGTAGGGTCATTATATAGTAGAATGAAAGCTAATGGTTTAGATATATAATGGAGATTAAAGTTAGGAATATGTAGGGGTTTCATGGGATTAGTTGGGAAGTGGTAAAACTAGATCCTAACATATGAATTATACTAAATAAAATATCAAGGAAATAGTCATTCGGAGCACCATGTGATCAGATGAAAGGCCTTTGAAAACCTACTCAAATGTTTAGGTGAAAGTACGGTCATCGATGGGTAGATTTCATAGAGAGGTACATGTATCATGTTATTATCTACATTGGAATTTTCAATCGAGATATTCAAAGTTTTTATATGATTAAATTATTTTATTTTATAATTCAATATTTCCATTGTCTTATTGAAATGACCAAAAAACAGTAAAATAATGAGTAAAATAGTGAATTAATAAGAATATTTTTTTTAATTATTTCCTTGCTGAAATTTAGAAGTGTTTCTATCATTCTTTTCATAACCTGTTTTATTAGGGAATGGATTTTATTATTTATGTTCATAACATGAGGGTTTTATTCCTTGATTCCAATAGTTGTTAAAAAAATATTCCTAACGTTTACTTCATTTTGTTTATTATTGTTTTTTATAAAACAATCCAAAACAATTTTTCCTTAATGGATCCCATGTTTATAAGCTAAAATGGGATGTTTTGAACCTCACTTAAAAGTATCTTGATTTTCATGAAAGTTTTTATATGACATGTTTTTTTTAATTAAACTATTTTACACTCATGTGATAGGAAATTAATCTAGGATTTTAAAATTTTATATTTATTCCAATAACTCAAGGAATATGAAAATAATTATTATTAATAACCCCTTCAAATTTTGGATAATATTTCTTGAAAAAAACTATATCTTATTGAGAATGACATTTAATTTTAAAAAATGAAATATATTTATGTTAAAATCATGATTCCATACTAAGTGAAGTTGTTAGAATATAGGTAATAATTTGTTCAGATAATAGAATTATTTTCTATTGTTGAAGCATGTCTAGACCTAAGGACTATTTTTATGGATTGGTGTAAAATAATTTTAGAATGTATAGAACTATTTCAGAGTTCTATAATTTAATACATTTAAATTACATTACTTAATCATGTTTTGTTTTAACGATGTTGTACCTAAATATTTAATAAAATCATGTCATCGTAAATTTAATAAGGAAACATGATTCGCTTATATTAATATATTCAAATAATGATTAATAATATTCTACCCCACTCCCTTCGGTGGTTTTAATATTTACATACACCCAATTTTGTTTATAACATTTTAATTTCTATTTATTCTATTTTTTATATTTTACATATTTTACTATGTAGTTTTAAAATCAAATGGAGGTATCCAGAAGCTAATGTCTAACATAATTGGAGTCCTCCATCTGTAGGTAGAAGTGATGAACCAGTCGAATGCACAATATAAATAGTAGGAGTTAGGTAGAACTCAATTTCTATACATGTATCACCAACATGTCGATGTGATCTAAATAAAACATTAGTTCTATCTAGGTTTCATAGATTAGCCAGTGTGACACACTAGTTATTTGGTGGTGTCTGTAAAGGTAATAAAAGTTGTTATCAGTGGGACCTAGGGCCATAAATTGACTCCCAATGGATCTATATGACCCTCAAAGGCTATGTAATATTCATAAAGCTATTTGAGGAACTAAATACTCCCCCCAAAGGTCCTGGTATAGTATCGGAAACCTTAATTATATTTTGAGAAATTCGTTGTGTCATTATTTCTCTAATTCTCTTGCTATCTTAAAATTGTCTCAAATTCTTTCTATCATCCATGTTTGAAATTATTATTAGTAGATTATGAGTAGGATTCAAAGGGTTTTCATAAGTAAAATAATTATGTATTTCTTTTCATAGGTCCTCATTACTATTGACAGTGATGGGTTTTGGTGCTCACAACCTTAAGTGGGCGAGATAGGGTGGTCACTACCTTTTAAGTGTTAGGGGTTAGTGAACAATACCATTATAAGTGTGAGATATTGGGTTTATAACCACAAAAAATAAAATGATATAGGTTTTATTTTTACAACTAATAAAAATAAAATTTATGTCTTTTTATTAATGGGTTTCTTCGCTATCATTCTATATAAAGTGTAATGGGAACTCTCAAGAAATGTTTAGTATGATATGTAGGAATACCATTTTTATTATTTCCAAAATCCTTTATTAATGTCTCGTGCATTGTATTTTATTTCATATTTTTTCACTTTAAATATTTTAATTTTTGTTGTCACCTTAATTGTTTTAATTTCTTAAAATTTACTTTAAGTATATAAAAAAATAAAATTAAATTACCCTCACCCCCATTTTATATTTAATCATACCAACAATTGATATTAGATCCAAACTTCATTTCAGGACCTTAACAAATTTTAGAGAACAATAATTTAATTATGGACTCTACCTAAATTCCCTAAGGTGCATCAAAGGGAAACTCATTGGGTGGATCTCGATACATTGATGGATCGGGCTATTTTTATTTGAAAACTATATTGTATACATTTATTAAAATTATTGGATATCGAGTTTATAAATGTAACATCCCAGTTCTTGGAGCCACCCAGAAGACCCCGTACTCGGATGGTCACATAGACTCAATCGCATTTCCCCAAATGCCAAAGCCTTCCAAATAGCTGTGAGGGCCTTTGGTGTGATAGTGGGGAAAGTATCCCTCATTGAAACACTAACATAGAAGAAATAAATAGATAACAATAGCGGAGGCAATAATGATACCATACAATAGTAGATAGCAGAAGACTGAAAGAAATGAATAACTGGAGTACATATATAAATGATGCATGATACACATGTCTAAGAAAGAATCCAAACAAGTCACAATGATGGAATACATTAATAAACCAAAGTACAGGGAAAACAAATAAACCCTAACATTATTGCAAGCCTCAGGTTAGTCCCATGCTCCCTAGATCCACAGCAATCAATAACCTGAAGTAGAAGGGTGCTTGCCCGTATCTAGACCTACAACAATAGAATCTGTTTGGGCCCAAAAGCATGACCCAAACAGGGTGAGAGACAAATCCCAGTAAGCAACCATCCAAATATTTGTGCCTAACAGTCAATGAATATATATATATATATATATATATATGGTAGGTAATAAACAATGAGCTACTCAAAGTAAACAATGCTATATTTCCATTTACAAACATTTGATTTCAACAATTTAACCAACCAAAAACAATACAGGATACCCTCTAGAAATGTTCTCACAGTCTATTCCCTCGGGTTTAGCTACAAGACAAGATATAACAAAGACTCTCTGAGAAAGCACTCACCATCAAATACCCCTATAATTATGTGTAATCAAACACTCTCTAAGGAAGAACTCACCTTCAATCCCCCCTATAGTCTTTTAACGGTAAACTACAGACAATCTGAGGAAGAACTAAACCTCAATTCCTCTGGTGGTCTCATAACGTAACTATAAACATCTAAGATAGAACTCAATATCAATCACCCCTATGGTCTCGCAGTGTGATAATTATAACAGACACTATGGGAAAGACCTCAACGTCAATTTCTCTTATGGTCTCCATACATCAGGTTCATGTAGCCTCGTGTAACACAATCGTGCACAAATGAGATTCAGCATCCAAAGTAAACCTCAATGTACTAATAGAAAAAATTATCTACAATTCATGGCACAACATATCAGAAAAATAATCACTCCGTTCTAGCAACACTAGAAATGGAAAAAAATAGCCTAATAGGAAAGGCTAGACCAAACAGAAAAAATCAAACAAGCATGGGAAAAAACATCCATAACATGGTAAATAACCCTATTTACAATTATAAATCATATACTCAAGAACACAAGGCATAGAAGGCAATATCAGGGCTAAAAACCATAACCACACAATACCCCCAAACAAGGGTATTGGGCACTTTTGCACATATAAATCAAAGACCAACTACGAAAAGGCACAAACCACCTACCTCGGCATCATAAAATCGATATAAATGAACCTCAATCCATGAATTTCTGAAGAATGATGTAGATATATAAAAACTTCAAAGACATTCGATTGAATATTACTTATAAAAGATGTTGAATCAAGAAACAAGGCTCTAGAAGAAAAAGATATTACTGTGGTGATTCCAATACAATCAGTGATGGTCCATTCGGAGAATGGATAAAGAGTTGGAGGCTCTAAGAAGATTCATGTTGTATGGATGCTCCTGGATGATACAGGTCGAGAACGAGGATCTTCTATCGATTAGGTGGGACCCCGGTCCATTTAATGAAAAAAAAGTACATTGTGTGTTATTTAAAAGTACAATACATGTACTTGACTTATTAGACCTTCTCTTTAGGTGGTCTTTAGGTCACCCCACATGTCCATGTGTTTGGTCATTAAAGAGACAGAACATGGCTACCTGTGGAAACCAAGTACATGGCGTGTACTCCTGAACTTTCCAAAAACTCCCATTTTTCTCGGAAACCCCAAAAAACAAGATTCATACATGAAAAAAAGATTTGGGTTCTTAAAAACATCCCCCATAAAGAAATTCGTCCCTAAATTTCCCTAGAAAGGTGGCATAGATGAATAATCCTCGAAATGCTTCATCCACTGTAATCATACTTCGGCCTTCCTCTCCCAAGTCTCGTGTTGTACTTGCTAGTGCTGCCATAGCACTCGTACAAGAGGAATAGAACAACCACGGAGAAACTTTTCACTACGATCAACAATATGGATAGGATGCTCCTCGAATGATGTGCCACCTCTAGATCAACCTCCTTGGGTTGAAAGACATGAGACTAGTCTGAGAAGTAACTCCATAGCTGAGAAATGTGAAATATGTCGTGCATATCCCGGTACCTATGAGGTAACTGTAACTGATAGGATACCAGTTTGACCCGTTTCAAAACATCAAATGAATTGAAGTATCTTGATGAAATCTTTCCTTACCTATTAATCCTCTTGTGTACCAACCTCGGTATGACAGGTAGAAAAACCTGATCTCCGACGTCAAACTCCAGAGGTCATCTTTATCGATCAGCATAAGACTTTTTTCATGATTGTGTTGTATCCATCCTTTTTTGAATCAACTCCACCTGGTCTGTGGTCTCCTGAACAAGATGAGGTCCCAGCATAGCCGCCCTCCTACCACCATCCAACATGAGCGTTATTAGCATGGCCTACCGTACAAAGCCTCATAACGTTTCATCTGAATAATTTCTTGAAAAATATTATTGTAGGAAAACTCCACAAGTGGTATGTGCCTCTCTCAAGAACCTCTAAAGTCTAGGATGGATGCTCGAATCATGTCCTCTAGAACATGAATCGTACGCTCGGACTGGCCATCTGTATGGGGGTGGTAAGCTATACTCAAAAGTTCCTATGTACCAAAATCATTCTGTAATCCCCGCCAGACCCCAGAAGTAAAACCATTGTCCCTTTTTAAAACAATGTAGTGTGGAACTCCATCTAATCTTAAAATCTCTCAGATGTGCATCATTCCCATCTCATTAACACTGATGGTATCCTTGATCGGTAGTAAGTGAGAAACCTTTGTGAGTCTATCAAGGAAAAACCAAACTGTATCATTTCCTCAAGGAAACCTCAGAAAACCTATCATGAAGTCCATCACGACATCGTTCCACTTCCACTCGAGAATGGGTAGCTGCTGCAAAATCTCTTTAGGTCACTGATGCTCCGCCTTCACCTGCTGACAAGTGGAACACCTCATGACCAAACCAGCAACATATCCCTTCATACCTGGCCACCAATACTGATGGTGTAGATCTTGATACATCTTGGTGACACCAAGATGAACTTCCCAAACTCAGGAAAGAAAGTCCCACATCATCTACTCACATATGTCTGTTGGCACCCACATGCACCCATGAAAACACAAGATCCCATCCTCACCTACTGTACAACCAGGAATGTGGTTCCCTATTCACAAACTCTCCCATAGGACTAAGTCTTCAGAATCTGATAGCTGCCTTATTTTCACCAGATCAAGTAAAGTAGATGTAACTTCCACATAAGAAAGAAAATTCTACCCCTGTCTATCATGCACCTCCAAATGTATCTCAGAGAACATAGACATAAGCTTCCACTCACTTTTGTCCTCTTGAACTGCCTGTATTTGAGTTCTTTTACTCAATGCATCAACCACTGTGGTGCCTTTCCCATGCGTGTAGGCAAGTTCAAAGTCAAATGAGTGAAGGTACTCGACCCACCTTTATTGTCTCAAATTTAGACCGCGCTGAGTGAAAATATACATGAGACTTTTTTGGTCAGTGAAAACCACAAATTTCTCTCCGAGAAGATAATGTCTCCAACTACATAAATCATGAACAACTGTAGATAACTCATGATTGTGAATCATGTAGTTCCTCTCATGTGGCCTAAATTGCCAAGACCCGTGTGCAGAGACTCTTTATCCTTGTATAATCACAACTCCCAGCCTGATACCAGATGCATCACAATACACAGTATAGCTCTTGCCCAGCTCTGGAAATACTACTATCAATTCTGAAGTCAACCTCCCTTTCATCTCTTGAAAGGCTGGTTCACAAGAATATGACCAAAAGTACTTCACAACCTTCTTGGCCAGGCCCATCAATGGTGTTGCTAAGCGTGAGAAGTCATGTATGAAACACCTATAGTAACCAGCCAGCCCTCGAAAACTTCATGTATTAAATAAATTCTTCAATTGCTCACAGAAAACTACTGCTCTCATTTCCTCTAGGTCTATTGATACTCATGTCTCCGAGATAAAATGATCCAAGAAGTGAATCTGGTCCATACAAAAGTGGCATTTTGAGAGCTTAGCATATAATTGATGCTCTCTTAGTGTACTCAAAATGATCTCAAGATGTGTGTCTTGGTTGTGTTGAATGTGAGATTACACCAAGATATCATCCACGAATTCCACCATGAAAGAATCCAAGTATGGATGGAACACTCAGTTCATCAGTTCCCCGAAAACTATAGGTGCATTCGTGAGACAGAATGGCATAACCACATACTCATATAGACCATACCTTCTCCAAAAGGCTATAAGACGTATATCTGATGGTCTAAAGCACAATTGATGATAACCAGATATCAAATCAATCTTTTATAAAACCCAGGATCCTCAAATATAATCATTGATATCATCAATCCTCGAAAAGGGATATCGGTTCTTGACCATTAACTGGTTCAAATTTCGATAATATACACAAAGTTAGAGGGTATTATCTGCCTTCTTCGCAAATAGGACTGGAAAACCCCAAGCAGAAGTACTGGTTCAGATAAACCCCTTAGCCTGTAACTCCTCAAGTTGCTTCTTGAGATCCTGTAACTATGGTGTAGTTATTCTATAAGTAGGAATGGACACCAGTGCTGCTCTTAGAACAAGATCAATAGAAAATTATACCTATCGGTTTGGAGAAAAACCTGAAAAGTCCTCTAGAAAGACATCCCTAAAACGATCGACCACTAGAGTAACTTCCAACTATGAAGTCCCATGGTCATCCATATATAAACTATCAATCTTAGATGTCATTCCTCTCAACCCATAATGCTTGGGTCCCACTCTACTAGACTGTACATCCCATTCGCCCTTATGAATAAATGATCCACCCTATGGTGATGTGAAACTCACCCTTTGGTGATAGCAGTTGACAACTGCCTGGAAGGGGACAAACCAATCCATTCCAAGAATGACATCATAACATGTCATCTCTAGGATATAAAGGTCCCATAAGTTGTGAAACCCACCAACCTCAATAGGTTTATCCTTTCATTGACGTACACTAGCCACTCTAGTCCCAAAAAGAGTGTATAGTGTAAAAAAATCCACAGAGGTAATGGTACATAGACCAAGGATACCAACAATAGCAACATATATAAAGTTATGGGAATTCCTTGTATCGAATAGCACAAAAGATAAAACTGAGTCAACTAGGATCATACCTTGAACTGTGGATGTTCCAGGATCCAACTCATACTGGGTCTAATCCACGGCAAAATTTTGTCCTCTATTGAGGCTCTATGGCCTTTCCTGATCACCCTGAGTTGATCCACCTGCTTGTTGCTGAAATCTTGCTGACGGACCACCATGGCTATGACCTCCACCTTGGTCAGGACTCCCAGAAGAAATCTAGTTCACAGACTGATGAGAAACCAATGGTGATTCTCTTGAATGTAGAGCCACATAAGAACCCATGTCACCTGCTGCTGGTGAGAAGAAATGACAGAAGCGCTAAAGATGACCCATCTTGTCACAAGATCAGCACTCCACTAGGTCTCTTGGGAAAAGTGGCATGTTATTCCCAACCTTTTTGCACTTGTATCATACCACCTACCTACATGAATGTGCATCCCTCTAACTCGGATCTCCATGTGTAGACTCCATATGACACTTCCTACTATCAGCCAAAGAAGTATCAACTCTGGATGCTAAACCACCCTAACCCACAGCTCGAGAATCCCTTAGGTTGTGCTCCGTGATCAGCACCTTGTTGACTATAGATGTGATGGATGTTAATTTGAAGATGTGCACCTGAGCCTGAATGTCTTGCCTGAGACAATCCTCAAACATCCTTAATAAGAATAACTCATCTCCCCCTAAAAGGGGTGTAAAGAGCAGCAACCCTATGAAGCGAGAAAAATACTATATAACCAAAAGAGTACCCTGATCCAAACTTATGAACTCTTGGGGTCGATCAGCCCTCAAGGTCTCCGGATATAAGTAATCATAGAAGGTACGTTGAAACTCATCTCATGCCATACCCTATTGGCGTCCTTCATTCATGTAACACCCGATACTTTTATAAGAAATATTTTGTTTTTATGTTATATACATCATCAAATGAATCTTTCACTACACACAACTCTAGCTTGGCTTTCTTTACACGCAATCGCGACCTTCCTTGATATCTTGCGTCGTACACAATACTGAGTTTCACAAAACAACGATATGCTATTAAAATATTATTAAAACTAGCCGTTATGAATAGTAATAACCACTTTTTGAAATTTTGTAAATTTTATTTTTTAAAATGGACTTCATTTTTGGATTCAGAATATCGAAATTAGCCTAGGATGAAATTTTGGTATTTTTCTAAAAATATTCAATTTTTGATGAATAGTGAAAACACTGGCTTACTATTTAAAACCAGTCATTTTATTTAAATAATTATTTATTTTATTTAAATTTATTTTATGTCAAAATTGATACATAATACCTATATAAGTTCAATGAAATTCATTGGAGTCATTTATAATAATTTTAGATATATAAAAATTTTATTGAACTTCTCACCGTCTTTTACCCACCTCCTAGGAGAATTTCCAAATTCACATAAAACTTAATTTTACCGCTTCTGTGAATGGAATTTAAAAAATCCGAGAGACCCTGTTGATGTTAGTAATTAAAATGTGGTTCAATGAGATGAAAATAATTTTTGGTGAATAGTAACTTTTTACTTTTTTACCACGATTAAAAGTAAATAGGGTAATTAAGGGTAAAAATGATATTATTATTACCCTAAAACATGTCCTAATTCTATTGGATTAGTTTAATTCGACCACAAATAACCTTAGGAATAAAACATGACCATTTAGGCCCACTTGTATTAGATTAGGACATTTATTATTAATTTATTTAAAGAAGGGTTAAAATAGGTAACATCAACGTTAAATAAGTAAATAATTTTTAATATAGGGTTATACATAAGGTAAATTAGACTATAAATATTAATTAGAAATATAAAAATATTTCCTAAATAATGATATTTTATTTTTAATTTTTAGACATTAAATAATTTAATTTATTTATGACACAATGATGATGCAGTAATTAACTTATTAAGGAAATATTGGCATAATTGATGTTATAAATTCCCAAATAAATGTAATTTGAGACTTTTTATGAATTAAACTAATTTTATAGGTTAATATGACATGTTAGTATTGATTTTATTAACTTATTTTGAACTAATCTTTCTGTTATGATTTTCACAAAAATCAATTACCAAATAGTGTCAAAATTGACATAAAGAAGTTTTTAAAAAAAATATTATATTATTAATTGTTATTTTATTCCTAAAAATATATTTTTCGGCAAAATTACTTAGATAAGGTTATATATATTAATAATAAACAACTTTGGGTTCGTTTTTCTTGTTATAGTATGTTTATTAACCTTATAGTGTAAGAAAACAAGAAGACACGGTAAAAGTTAAATTATGTAACTTAAAGTTAAATCTAAATGATAAGGTTAAAATAGATACCTAAACTTGTATAAATTCTATTTTATGAGAGGATTTACACCCATACCCACAATATCTTCGAAATAAATCAATTTGGAGCTATTAAAAACCGAATATGACTTTATAATAAAATAATATTTTGAGTTTTTCGAAAGGTGCCCCTCTTCTCCCTTATAAAAGGGCACCTCCTCCCTCTATTCCTCACACCACTATGAGCCTTCAAGATCAGTCAAACCCTGAGAAATTCTCTTCTCCACTTACCTAGAAACATAATAGAGGTCATGGTTTTCTTCAAATACCAATTTTAGTGCCCTAAGAGGTGGTCTCAAAGAGGCGCTTCAAAGAAGAGGTAATGTCCGATACCGATTCTTTCGACATTATTTCTTCTTTCACTTATTCTTCTTTATTTGTTTCATTATGAAGTAATAACATCAGTATAACTCATATACTGATATGTTATTATAAGTATTAAACAACCCTATTTCACCATCTATCCATCCTACGGAAAACGAAATCACCGCGCGTGCGTACGTATGGAATACCGTCTCCACGCCATGGTGTAATCTATTTTCCATCACCACATTACTTGGATGGGTATAATGGTGAAAATAAATAACTATATATGATTATTTTAAAGAGGTATTGATTCTGAAATATTATACATACACTCCAATACAATTCCACGATCATAGGAACGATATCATCGCTCGTGCGTACGTACGGAATACCGTCTCCACGATGTGATGTGAATCATTCTACATGATCTTCATTGCATAATGATTATATAAATGAATTGAATAAATAAATATGATATATAGTACACTAATACCATTCTGGAAATTAGGTATCTATAACCTAAAAAGAATAATAAGAACTTATTCGACAAAACATGCATAGGAACAAAAGGTAATAAACACCCGGATAACAAGTATCAATGAAATATTACTAATAATAAGCTAAGAATATGACCATATATGATATCATAACAATGAGTTTGATTATGGAATAAGTAAATGACATTATTTAAATCATTATACAGAAGGTATAGACACTTACGAAGCAAATCGGACCTAAGGTAAGGGAAATATCACAATCTCATTTTTATCCGAGATTGTTTATACTTTGGAATTTACTGGGGTGTATTTTATCATCCACATCCATGTTTCCTCAATATGTAATATTATTTCCATCCACCCACAATTGTTTAAATCCAATTTTACCCTACGGTGAGTTTTTAGTAAAATATATGCAAGGAATCTTTTGTCGTTTTTCATACGAGGTACTTTTTGACTTTTCTGAAAAAAGTACGAGAATAATGTTTTTTAACTTATACAGCATGAATGGATTTTTAAAACATTATTTCCAAGAAGCTTCATTTAAAATTTTTCAAGTTTATTTTTAATCAACTTCTTTTAGTTTAGAATTGTATGACATGTTAAGAAAGGGAAAGTGTTTTTGAAGTAGAAAGGATATTTTTCTCAAGAATGGAGTTCAAGTGTTTTATCAAAATTATTTTCCATCTAAGATAATATAGGGTTATGTTTCTTTCTCTATTATTAAATTGATTTGATTATGTTTTAATGGAAATATTTTTATGAATTCATTTATCTTATATGAATTGTTTTATGATGTCATGATGTTTAAGATTCCCATTTTTATTACATGGTTTATGCTATGATGTATGGTTTATGATTTTGTGGCACATATATGAATGGTATCATTATGAGATGTGTGGGACCTATATCTCCCTCCAATTCATTGGGAAAAGATTTTATATCTCATGAGATAGACATAGCTAGAATGGCAGGTTAAACCGGTTCAGTGAAACAGGACTAAAACGGGGAATGAACTCGGTTCAGAAATGGACTTTGTCCACTAAGATTGTCTTGGCAATGAGTCTTGACTAATAAGAAGTGATTCTCTATGATTATGTGTGTATGCCAAAAAGCTTCATGTTTTAAGTTATGATTATTGTGATTACATTTCACTACCATGATTTATCCCATGTTATGAAATTATGATCTCTTTTAAAGGGTAATATTTCCAAAATGTTATGTTCTTATGATATGATGTGATTGATATTTCTTTTGTTTGCCCTTAATGAGCATTTGAGCTCACCCTTTTGTATGTTTTCTTTCCCCAGGTCAGGAAGTAGGTTATTAAGTAAGATATGCCAATAGGGACTCTAGATATGGTGAAATGAATAGGAGATAGTGTAGACGCTTTATGAACTAGTTGTTTATGTTTCCCAGTTTCTAAAGACATTATACCTATATGGTCCTTTCATGGTTTTGTTATATGTTGTAATAAGTGTACTTAAATTTTGATGTACTAATAATGTATGTAAAGTATGGGTCGTTATAGTTGGTATCAGAGGAAAGGTATAGTCAACCATTGGAAAGTAGGATGTGAAAGCCTTAGTAAGAACCCTAAGGATAAGTCTAAGCATAGAACACGATCTTAGTGTTTTAAAAATGGACATGAAAAACCAATGATAAGACCTTAAGTGTGAAATTTTATTCTTGATTATGTGGTTTTCCTATTATAATTACTGTTTCTTACACTATTCTTCTTGGTTTTAGTCAATGGCTAGAACCCGAAGGAATCATGTTAATGCGGAATGCGATGGGCAATGCAATGATTTTCCCCCTGAGCAAACAAACATTATGGGAGCTGGAATGAAAAATCTTATAGCCATGATCACACAACATTTTCAAGCTATGAATCATTCAGGGCTTCCAAACGAGAAAAGGAAGGAGCAACATTCTGTTGAATCCTTCATGAGGCAGCGTCCACCTTCATTCAGTGGGTCTTCTGATCCATTAGTTGCTGAACAATGGATCAGTACTACTGAAAAGATATTTTTAGTTCTTCAATGTTCTGAACATGATAAATTCATCTTAGCAGTTTATCATTTGGAAGGTGAAGCTGATCAATGGTGGAATCTTATCAAGAATCGAGGGAAAGGGATGAAATTGAGTCCATGGAATGGGACGAGTTCAAGAACTTATTTTTCAATAAGTACTTCACTCATATTCTCCAAACAATGATGGAGAAAGAGTTTCTTGAACTAAATCAAATGGATGATGAATCTGTTGGTACCTACGAAGCAAATTTTACAAGACTTTCAAGGTACACTTCTAGTGTTATTATCCAACCTGAGAGTAAGATCGATCGATTCTTTAGTGGCTTAAAACCAAGTCTTCGAAGGGCGTTAGCCATAAGGGACTTCAATAGCTACGAGGAAATTGTTCAATGTGCTCTCAAAGTTGAGATGGAGATTGGAGTAACCCATCAGTCATACGGGTTTGATAAGAAGAGGAAAATGGAATTCAGAGGAAAATATAAAGAGCACACTGAAAAGAAGATGAGTTTTCCCTTATGCTCAAAGTGTGGAAAGAAACATGGAGGGAGTTGTCTTAAAGGGGAAAGTAAATGTTTCAAATGTTGAAGGGAAGGTCATCGGGCATTTGAATGCTGCAATGATGGGAAGAAGATGTATAGTGATGCAAACAAAGAAATGGCTACACAGAGTGCACCTCCTATACTTCAATGTTACAAGTGCAAGGAAATGGGGAATTATGCTAATCAATGCCCTAATCCAAGGGTTGTTGATGATGATCGACGCCAACAAACTATTAAGGCTAAAGAAAAAGGAAAGTCACATGTAATTTCTATCAGCGATGTGGAGTACGATAATGAAATGTTGAAAGGTACACTTACCATCCACTCTAAAGTAGAAAATGTTTTATTTGATTCTGGATCCACCCACTCTTTTATTTCTAAAGAATTTTATAAGGGTATCACCGTATTACCTCAAAAATTATATGTTGAGTTAGCTGTAACAACCCCTAATGCCACAACAGTCACATCAGAAGTTTATAATTCTTCTCCGATTGAAGTTTGTGGGAAAGTGCTTCCTGAAAATCTTATGATCCTTCCTATAGTGGAATTTGATGTGATTCTTGGCATGGATTGGCTTTCTCTATATGGAGCTCATATCAATTTCCAATGAAGGGAAGTCACATTTCATATTCCAGATCAATCTATGATCGTTTATCGATGCAAGGATGAACATAACCTTCCAGTGGAAGTTTCTTCCATCTTATGGGTCCTGATTCCACTAAATGAGGGTTATTTATCTCAAATGGTTGGTGAGAAACTAATGATTAATAATATGCCCATTGTACGGGAGTTTGATGATGACTTTTTGGAGGAATTGTCAGGTCTTCCACCAAATTGTGAAGTTGAGTTTTCAATAGAACTCGTACAAGATGCTTTGCCTATTTCAAAGACACCTTATAGAATGGCCCCAATTGAGTTGCAGGAATTGAAGAAGAAACTCCAAGATAATCTTGATAGAGGATTCATACGCCCTAGTGCATCACCTTTGGGAGCACCAATTCTGTTTGTTAAGAAGAAACATGGATCAATGAGACTCTGCATTGATTATCGAGAACTTAAAAATAGCACTATCAAGAACAAATATCCTCTCCCACCCATTGATAACCTATTTGACCAACTACGCGGAGCTCACTACTTTTACAAGATTGATCTTCATTCAGGGTATCATCAATTAAGGGTGAAAAGGGAGGATATACCAAAAGACATCTTTTCGTACAAGTTATGGACACTATGAATTTATAGTGATGCCATTTGGTCTTACTAATGCCACTACTATCTTCATGGATCTGATGAATAGAGTCTTTAGAAACTATCTTAATCAGTTTATGGTAGTATTTATAGACGATATTCTTGTCTATTCAAATAGTAAGGAAGAACATGAAGATCACTTGAAAATTGTATTGAAGACCCTGAGAAAGGAGAAGCTTTATGCCAAATTTACCAACTGTGAATTTTGGATTCAAAAAGTTGCATTTTTGGGTCACATAATCTCAAAAGAGGGGTTATCTATGGATCCAGCAAAAACAGAGGTTATCGAAAGATGGTCGAGACCAACAACAGTAACTGTGATCCGAAGTTTTCTTGGTTTGGCTGGATATTATCGATGTTTTGTGAAATATTTTTTATGATTATCTAATACACTCACCAAGTTGACTCGGAAAGGAGTTAATTTTGTTTGGACAGAGGAATGTGAGTAGAATTTCAAGGAGTTGAAAAGAAGGTTATCCAGTGCACCTGTGATCACACTTCCTTGTAGTGGAGAAAGGTTTTTGATCTACAGTGATGCATCCAAGAAGGGATTAGGGTGTGTTCTCATGAAAAACGATATGTTTATAGATTATGCCTCACGACAGTTGAAAATCCAGGAGAAAAATTACCCAACTCATGTTTTGGAGTTAGCTGCGGTAATCTTTGCATTAAATATTTGGAGGCATTATGTTTATGGAGAAAGGTGTGACATTTATACTGATCATAAAATTTTAAAGTATATTTTCACACAAAAGGAGCTGAATATGTGCCAAAGAAGATGTTTGGAGCTGATTAAGGATTACGACTGCTCAATTCATTACCACCCTGGGAAAGCAAACAAGGTGGAAGATGCATTAAGTCGACAAGGCCATGCTAGCGTATCCATGGTGAGGATCACAAAAGAACCAATATCTATGGATTTACAAAGGATGGATCTTGGAATTATAATGAAAGGGGAAAAATCGTATCTTTCTCAAATGAATATTCAACCATCTATACATGTGAATATTAAAGAGGCATAGAAAAAAAGATGTCGAGTTACAAAAGAAGGTGAGAAATGTTCCTGAATTCAACCTTGATTGTAATGGGAAAATAAAGTTTAGGAATCGGGTTTGTGCTCCTCCCATCCCTGAATTAAAGAAGGAGATGCTGGATGAGGCTCATATTTCTTCATTCTCTATTCATCCTGGAAGCATGAAGATATATAGGGACCTGAAAGAGTACTTTTGGTGGGATGGCATGAAAAGAGATATTTCTGAATATGTCTCTCGATGCTTGTTTTGTCATCAAGTTAAAGCTGAGAGAAAAAAGTCTAAGGGGATGTTACAACCATTACCCATACCTGAATGGAAATGATAAAGCATCACTATGGACTTTGTCACATGACTTCCTAAAACATCCAAAGGCAATAATGCTATCTGGGTCATAGTTGATCATCTTACAAAGTCTGCACACTTCATTGCTATTAAAGAGGATTTCTCTCTAGATTAGCTTTCCATGATATTTGTAAAGGAAGTGGTAAGATTACATGGAGTACCACTTTCCATTATATCTGATCGGGATCTAAGATTTACCTCGAAGTTCTGGCGAAGTCTTCAGCATACTCTGGATACAGAGTTGAGTTTTAGCACTACTTATCATCCTCAGACAGACGGTCAGTCTGAG
Organism: Viscum album; assembly: GCA_963277665.1. NCBI lineage: Eukaryota > Viridiplantae > Streptophyta > Magnoliopsida > Santalales > Viscaceae > Viscum > Viscum album. The sequence continues at coordinate 1,978,870,913 of OY728156.1, forward strand.
AGAACAATTCAAACTCTAGAAGATATGTTGAGATCTTGCTCTATGGATTTCAAAGTTGGTTGGGATAAACACCTACATTTGGTGGAATTTTCTTATAATAATAGCTTTCACTCCAGTATTCATATGGCTCCTTATGAAGCTCTCTATGGAAAGAAATGCAGGACTCCAACTTGTTGGGATGAAGTTGGAGAAAGAAAGCTATTAGGACCTGATATTGTTGATGAGATGGTAGAAAAGGTCCGATCTATTCAACAACACATAAGAGCAGCTCAGAGTCGACAAAAAAAGTTATGCCGACAACTGAAGAAAAGACTTAGAGTTTGAAGTGGGTGATAAAGTATTCTTACGAATATCTCCTTGGAAGAGTGTAATGAGATTTGGAAAGAAGGTAAAGCTGATCCCTAGGTATATTGGTCCTTTCGAAATTCTGGATTGTGCTGGGAAGGTATATTACCGATTGGCACTTCCACAGAATCTCTCTCAAGTTCACGACGTGTTCCATGTATCTCTCCTGAGAAAGTACATACCTGATCCTTCACATGTACTCAGCTTAGAAGTTGTACCACTGGAACAAGATCTTTCTTATGAAGAATAGCCACTAGAGATTCTCGATCGTAGTGAAAAAGTCCTACGGAACAAGACCACTCGCTTGGTGAAAGTTTTATGGAGAACCACCAATTATAAGAATCTACATGGGAGCTTGAGGATATGATTAGAGATAGGTATCCTCATCTGTTTGTAATGAAGTGATGAATTTCGAGGGAAAAATTCATTTTAAGGGGGGTAGAATGTAACACCCGATACTTTTATAAGAAATATTTTGTTTTTATGTTTTATAAATCATCAAAGGAATCTTTCACTACACACAACACTAGCTTGTCTTGCTTTACATGCAATCGCAACCTTCCTTGATAGCTTGTGTCATACACAGTACCGAGTTTCACTAAACAATGATATGCTATTAAAATATTATTAAAACTAGCCATTATGAATAGTAATAACCACTTTTTGAAATTTTGTAAATTTTATTTCTCAAATGGACTTCATTTTTGGATTTGGAATATCGAAATTAGCCTAGGGTGAAATTTTTGTATTTTTCTGAAAACTTTCAATTTTTGATGAATAGTGAAAACACTGGGTTACTATTTAAAAACTGACTTTTTATTTAAATAATTATTTATTTTATTTAAATTTATTTTAGTTAAAAATTGATACATAATACCTATATAAGTTTAATGCAATTAATTAGAGTCATTTTATAATAATTTTAGATATAGAAAAATTTTATTGAACTTTTCACCGTCTTTTACCCACTTTCTAGGTGAATTTCCAAATTCACATAAAACTCAATTTTATCGCTTCTTTGAATGAAATTTCAAAAATCCGAGAGACACCGCTGATGTTAGTAAGTAAAATGTGGTTCAATGAGATGAAAATAATTTTTGGTGAATAGTAACTTTTTACCTTTTTTACCACAGATAAAAGTAAATAGGGTAATTAAGGGTAACAATGATATTATTAACACCCTAACACATGTCCTAATTCTATTGGATAAGTTTAATTCGACCAAAAATAACCTTATGAATAAAATATGACCATTTAGGCCCACTTGGATTAGATTAGGACATTTATTATTAATTTATTTAAAGAAGGGTTAAAATAGTTACAATCAAAGTTTAATAAGTAAATAATTTTTAATATAGGGTTATACATAATATAAATTCTACTATAAATATTAATTATAAATATAAATATATTTACTACATAATTATATTTTATTTGTAATTTTTAGACATTAAATAATTTAATTTATTTATGACATAATGATGATGTAGTAATTAACTTATTAATGAAATTTTGACATAATTGATGTTATAAATACCCAAATAAATGTAATTTGAGACTTTTTATAAATTACACTAATTTTATAGGTTAATATGAAATGTTATTATTTATTTTATTAACTTTGTTTGAACTAATATATTTGTTATGAGTTTCACAAAAATCAATTACCAAATAGTTTCAAAATTGACATAAAATAGTTTTTAAAACTAATATTATATTATTAATGGTTATTTTATTCCTAAAAATCTAAGTTTCGGCCAAATGACTTTTATAAGGTTATATATATTAATAATAAACAACTTGGGGTTTTTTTGGCTTGTTATAGTAAGTTTATTAACCTTATATTGTAAGAAAACAAGAAGACACGGTAAAAGTTAAATTATCTAACTTAAAGTTAAATCTAAATGATAAGGTTAAAATAGATACCTAAACTTGTCTAAATTATATTGTATGAGATTATTTCGACCCATCCCCACCTTATCTTCGATATAAATCAATTTGGAGCTATTAAAAACCGAATATGACTTTATAATAAAATAATATTTTGAGTTTTTCCAAAGGTGCCCCTCGAAAACCTTATAAAAGGGCACCTCCTCTCTCTCTTCCTCACACCACTTTGAGCCTTCAAGCTCGGCCAAACCCTGCCAAATTCTCTTCTACACTTCCCTAGAAACATACTAGATGTCATGGTCTTCTTCAAAGACCAATTTTAGTACCCTAAGAGGTGGTCTCAATGAGGCGCTTCAAAGAAGAGGTAATGTCCGATACCGATTCTTTCTACTTTATTTCTTCCTTCACTTATTATTATTTAGTTTTTTCATTATGAAGTAATAACATCAGTATCACTCATATACTGATATGTTATTATAAGTTTTAAATAAACCCTATTTCACCATCTATCCATCCTACGGAAAACGAAATCACCGCGCGTGCGTACGTACGGAATACCGTCTCCACGCCATGGTGTAATCTATTTTCCATCACCACCTTACTTGGATGGGTATAATGGTGCAAATAAATAACTATATATGATTATTTTAAAGTGGTATTGATTCTAAAATAGTATACATACACTCCAATACAATTCCACGATCATGGGAATGATATCATCGATCGTGCGTACGTACGGAATACCGTCTTCAAGATGTGATGTGAATCGTTCTACATGATCTTCATTGCATAATGATTATATAAATGAATTGAATAAATAAATATGATATATAGTACACTAATACCATTATGGAAATGAGGTATATATAACTTAAAAAGAAGAATAATAATTTATTCGACAAAACGCGTATAAGAACAAAAAGTAATAAACACCTGAATAACAAGTAGCAATGAAATATTAATAATAATAAGATAAGAATATGACCATATATGATATAATAACAATGAATTGTTTTATGATGTCATGATGTTGTAATGGATATATTTTTATGAATTCCTTTATCTTATATGAATTGTTTTATGATGTCACGATGTTTAAGATTCCCATTTTTATTACATGGGTTATGCTATGATGTATGGTTTATAATTTTGTGGCGCACATAAGAATGGTATCATTATGTGATGGGTGGGACCTATATCTCCCTCCAATGCATTGGGTAAAGATTTTATATCTCATGAGATAGACATGTCTAGAACGGCAGGTTAAACCGGTTCATTGAAACAGGACTGAAACGAGGAATGAACTTGGTTCGGAAATGGACTTTGTCCACTAAGATAGTCTTGTCAATGAGTCTTGACTAATAAGAAATGATTCTTTATGATTATGTGTGTATGACACAAAGCTTCATGTTTTATGTTATGATTATTGTGATTACATTTCACTATTATGATTTATCCCATGTTATGAAATTATGATCTCTTTTGCAGGGTAAAATTTCCAAAATGTTATGTTCTTATGAATACGTTGTGATTGATATTTCTTTTGTTTACCCTTACTGAGCATTTGAGCTCACCCTTTTCTATGTTTTCTTTCCCCAGGTCAGGAAGAAGGTTATTAAGTATGATATGCCAAAAGGGACTATAGATATGATGAAATAAATGGGAGACGGTGTAGATTCTTTATGAACCAATTGTTTATGTTTCCCAGTTTTTAAAGACACTATACCTATACGGTCTTTTCATGGTTTTGTTATATGTTGTAATAAGTGTACTTAAATTTTGAAGTACTAACAATGTATGTAAAGTATGGGTCATTATAATGCAGAACCAAATCGCACCATCTCTTGGTGGAATCCCAAAGCATATAACTACCATGATTCACCCTCCTCTCTGGAGGAGTCTCCAGATGCTTGAAGATTGTAAGAATAGATTCTATCCATGACTCTATAACCTAGGGTCCTCCATCCCATGAGAAAGTGGGAGGATAGTTCTACTGAAAGACCCATGTCAATTCTTCCATCGACGGGGCAAGAGACGGTGCTCCTTGAAATGGATACATCATCCTCATAAATCGCCCTTCGAACTTTTCATTGGCACCTGTATCCGGGATAACGGTTGGTTCCAAGACAGGCATGACTAGAGGATCTGGTGGTGATCCCTGATCAGCCATGTTTAATGTCTGATCATTGCCTTGTATTTGGAGTAAAACCATAGGATGTCTAGGTGTGATGACTCTGCAAGCTCAAGCGCACACCTTAGGATCAAGATTTGTCAAAGATTGAAACATATATGTGTAATAAGGAACAGGAAGAGGAAAGCATTCAAATTTTTCAAAACATGGTTACATGGAGTGTATAGCCCTTACGCGGTGTGTTTCTTTAATCCTTCACATGGGCGTGTAATTTTTTCAAAACTGGTCATGTAACACCCCATACACACGGCTCGTTCTCCCAAGACATAGTGTGTACTTAATTCATTTCCCTGACCCTAGTTCTTTGACATGACTAACCCATATGGTTCTCCAGGGAGAGGACTACATGGCGTGTTTGTACCAGACACGATGTGTACCTCTTAGGTTTCAACTGCCATGTTGTTAGTCACACGGGTGGACACACAACTAACTCTACACAGTGTTTTTATTCCAAAAATGATGTGTACTAGAAGTATTTACACTGCCCCATGCTTTTTGTTACATGTATGAATACAATTCCCACTCTATATGTTGTGTTCCATATGGACATAGCGTGTACTTCCTGAATTTTCATCAAACTGTGACGTTAGTCACATGGCCGGATATAATGTCTCTACAACACAGTGTGTAAAACTGGTACACGGTGTGTCCGCCCAATGATTTTCTCAACCCCGTGTCTCTACCCATATAGCCAGTGACATGATTAGGGACTACACAACGTGTACTTAAAAAAATAGTTCCTTCCCGAACAGAAGGACACATGGCCTGTATTCATTATTACGTGGCGTGTATTCTGGGTTTTTTTGGACAATAAGCCTTAGAAATAACTCCAGAACCCCATAAAAACACTTAAATGTCACTAAAGTTTCAAATTCCAATCCATGAGGGCCCATACACCCCGTGAATCAAAGTTTGGCATCTTATATATGTTATATATAAATATAACAGAGCAATAATCCACAAAATTCCGACCCATGAGGGATGATAACATGAAAAGAACCAAAGTTTGGTGTTCATTCAAACTAAACCTTATATATTAGAATACCCTATCAAATAGAAAGTACTCTATCAAGAAATCTATCCTAGAAACATGAATATCTAACACAACATCTATCACTGCAACATGAAATCAATAATTCACACTAAATGGAATGGTAAGAATGCATCAAATGTGATCTCCAGAAAGTCCCTATATAATGCATGAGATGGACTACCCTCATATAATCAGGTTGAAACTGAAATATAACCTCAATAATATCAATTATAACTAAAAAAAATATGCAAGTCACCCAACAGTGAAATCAAAACAACTATAATAATTGAAAAACCAAAAAATAGCAATGTACGAGGTAAATCGGTTTTTCCCTATACACGGGTTAGCTACTCTTGGGAACAAATTATTACCAATTATCTATTCTATCATTTCCATGGATATAGGCTCCAAACAGTATGTCAAGAAGATATTAATTCCTCTAATACCACTTTGTAACACCGTGGTTCCGGGACTCACATGGCCTCAAGTGCATTTCCCCAAAGTTTAGAGGCTTCCGACTAGCATCTTGGGTCGTGGGTGTGATAGTGGAGAAACTATGCCCATATTGATAGACTAACATAGAATAAATAAATAGATAACAATAGAGGAATCAATAATGATAACATACAATAATAGAATTTAGAAGGCTGAATGAAATGAATAACTGGAGTACATATATAAATGATGCATGATACATATGTCTAGTAAATCATCGAAACACATCAAAATTCTAGAATACAGTACTAAAAAAAGTAAAAATAGAAAACAAATAAACTACAATAGCATCAAAAGCCTCATCTTGGTCCCGTTCTCACAACATCCATGTCAATCAAGTACATGAAGTAGAAGGGCGCTTTCCCTTATCTAGACCTACAAAAATATAATCTGTTTGGGCCGAAAAGCATGACCCAAACAGGGTGTGAGACAAATCCTAGTAGGAAACCACCCAATGATCTATGCCTAATAGTTAGTAAATATATATGGAAGACAATAAGAAATAAAGTACTCAAAGTAAACAGTCCTAGAGTTTCATTTACAAACATTTTATTTTAATAATTTAACTAACCAGAAACAGTACAAGCAGCCCTCTAGAAACATTCTCACAACCTATTCCCTCTAGTTCAACTACAAGAAAAGATATATCAAATACTCTATAAGGAAGCAATCACCATCAATTTCCCATATAGTCATGTGTAATCAAAGTCTCTCTGGGGAATCACTCACCGTCAATTCCCCTTATAGTCTTTTAACGGTAAACTTAATACACTTTGAGGAAGTACTCAACATTAATTCCTCTTGTGGTCTCGAAATATAACTATAGAAACTCTGGGGGATCACTCAAAATCAATCCCCCATATGGTCTCACAGCATGATAATTATAACAGACACTCTGGGAAAGCCCTCAATGTCAATTTCCCCTATGGTCTAACTACACCAGGTTTCTGCAGCACTGTGTAAAGCAATTATGCACAAACAATTATCAGCAGCCAAATTAACCCTCAATGTACTACTTAGCTAAATTAGCTACAAGGAATGGCACATAATATTATATATATAATCACTCCATACTAACAACACTAGGAATGGAAAAAAATAGCCTAATAGTCAAGGCTGGACCAAACAGACAAAATCAAAAAATCATGGGAAAACACATCCACATCAAGGTAAATAACCATATTTATAATCATAAATCCTCTACTCCATAACACAAGTAATATTAGGAAATATCAGGGCTAAAAACCACAACCACGCAATACCTCAAACAGGGTTATTAGAAACTTTTGAACATAGAAATCAAAGAATAACTATGAAAAGTCACAAACCACCTACCTCAGCATAATAAGATCAATATATGGGAACCTCATGACTTGAATCACCCTAAAACGATGTAGATCTACAAAAAAAGTCAAAAACGTTCAACCAAAGATAACTTGTTATCGAGGAGGAATCAATTAATGTGGATCTAGAAGAAGAAAGAGTTTACTGTGGAAATTCCAACGCAATTGACGGTGGTCGATTTGGAGAACGAATGAAGAGTCGGAGGCTTAGAGAATATTTTCATCATACAGATGCTCTTGGATGAGATAGGTCAAGAAGGATGAGGTTATGTCGATAAGAAGCTACCACAGAACATTTAATGAAAAAAAGTACATGGAGTGTTCTTTAAAAGTACATGGTGTGTACTTGACTTGTCTAGACTCCTCTGTAAGTGATCTCCAGGTCACCCCACACGGCCATGTGTTCAGCCATTGCACAGAAGCACACGACAACCCGAGGCAATTGAGTATGTGACGTGTACTTATAAAATTTCTAGAAACTCCTCTTTTTCTTGAAAACAACAGAAAAAAATATTCATACATAAAAATAAGATCCGGGTTCTTAAAATGAAATTTAAAATCATGGACATGCCCTTTCTTAAAAAAAGAGGAAAAATGGACACCTGTTGATATAAAGGCTTTTGATATTGATGGAAAATATTTAAATTATATACATTATGGGTTATATGGGATTGAATTTAATAGAATTTCTCTGTGTGAAATTTCTCATGAAATTGGGAAATTGTTAGAAGTTATGCATGATGGTACCAATAATTTAAAGGATACTAGGATTGAAATGTATTGACATGATCTTGAATCCTTTAGTATGCATCCTAACGAGTCTATTACTGAATTTTTTATAAGTTTTAATAATATTTATAATGGAAGGAAGTATTTAGGTAATTATATTTCAATGTATATTATTGAAAATAAGACATTTTTTGTATCATCTAGTTCTTTTTAACCTAAGGTGAAAACAATATAAGAAGTGAAAGACATAAAAATATGCCAGTTGAAAAAAAATCATTCGGACACTCATGGACAATGATATTACAATGAAGTGGAAAGATGAGGAGGAATCCAAATAGGTCACAGAGAATAATATCATTTCCTTCAAGAAAAAATAATGAATCTTACAAAATTTAAGACTATATATCACATCTTTGCAAAAATATGAAAAAAAATATTGAAGAAAAAGAAATCACACCACTGTGAAAATAAGAATATGCTACAAACAAAACCATAGGTATGATGCTATGAGTGAAAAAAATTATCACATATAACTAGAGTTACCCATAATCAAAAAGAAGAAAAATGAGAATAATTAAAGTATGAATGCATTCAATTTTTTAACATGGAATTCATGTGATTACTCAATCTCCTCATTATACTCAAGTGATAGAAATAAAAACTCAAGGCAGAAATTGATGTGAGTTAGGAGGGAATTTCATCCATTTATTATTTCTATTCTATATATTTAAATTATAAATATCTAATATATGGTATAAATCAATTACAAAAAGGTTTTTGTGAACATACCATAAAATTTAATGATCTTAAAAAGAAATAAAATCTTGTTGTTAATAAGAAACATCATATGTTTATATAATAACACAAAAAATAGAAAAATTAAAAAAATATCTATTTTTTTAAAAAATGATTAAAATAAAGAAAACAGTACAAAATTTTTTATTAGGGGAAAATAAAATCTATAAAAAGTTAATTAAATAAAGTTTAAAATAAAAGTTTTTTTTAAAGAAACCCATTCTTGAAAAAATGAAAAATAAAAATAAAGATCTTAAGGAATATCTTTACAAGTTCACCAAAGGTGAGAAGAATTTGGTTTTGGTTTTGGGTTACCAATTACATGGGAAATGTACTAATGGGATTTATTACTATAATCAATAAAAATCCTCTAGAAATACATGTTTGGTATTATTTTACTAAATGTTTTATTGAACAATCCTTTTAAATTAAAATTGATGATTATTTTAATATAAATATGAATGTAATATATATTGAATAAATATAGGAATGTAGTGGTATGTTAACCCATAGATTTTTATGTTATTTTATCTTTATAAAATTTTAAATTAATACTCTAGTATTTTTTGTTTGTTTCTATGATCCTCTTAATTGTTTTGATTTTTTTCCTTTAAATGTTTTCATTTTAATGTGATTAAATAATGGAATTACTTCTCAAGAATTAATAACTATAAAAGTTCATAATTAATGGAATATTCAATAATTAGAATATAAAATAATTATTGGTGTTGTACCATGTATTATTTATGTTTGGGGTACTTCCTGGGATTATTTTAGTTATATATATATAATAATATTGGTTTACTATTGTGATAGTTTGAAAGCCTTTATTGATATTCCCCCACCCCAAATTCATAATTTGTTAAATCACATAAATTTTTGTAATAAATTGGTTGTTTGTGAATCTAAAATTTATTGTAAACCTAAATGAAATATTATTTTTTGAATAAATAAGAAATTGTGAAGTGGGAAAAAATTAAATGTTGTACTTTTTTAGTGAATCTTATTGTTCAAAATGGAAAGGTGAAGATCAGCATGAATGTGGGTAATAGTATGTGAGTGGATTATTATTAAATATGGGTAAACTAATGTCATATTGAATCTAATTATTAATTTAATTAAATTGATTCATTGGATGATAATTATTTTTTAATACAGTGGAATGAATTGAAGAAATAATTAAATTTAGAGAGCATAAAAATTAACAATACATAGGGATTAAAATGATTTAGATGTATGAAATTTTTTATTATGTAGACTCCTTTTAACTTGAGATATCTTTTTTCTATTTCTGATATTGTTTTTGTGACATGATTATTTTGATATATTGTTTTTATGTTACTGTCATTTTTGAAGTTCTTGGAGAGGAAGGATATGGAAGAAGGGAAGATACAATGAAATTTACATTAATGGGATATAATAGTAGGGGTTGTTCATGGTTTGGGGAGGGAATAATGTTGATTCATTACATGTTCATGATACTATAATAGGGTGGTAATGATATGGTGATGATGAAATGTTAGATGAGATTCCAAATATGATGAATTAATTCTTGGTGATGCCTAGTGGATATGTGTTTTTAGTTGGTGTTGGTATATGGTGGTGACAGTTCATAGGTGCGGTATGTAAATGGAAGGTGGAGGGTGGTAGGCTGATATACTTAATGTTTCCATTATCATATTGACTTATGGATGTAAATTGGATATTCCGTGATGATATATTTTAATATAGTTTTGGCTATGTATATGTGTGATTGTAGATATGGGGCTACAATTTGAATTATATGGAATGTAGATATGAAATTATGGTGTTACATTTATGTGGTTCAACTCTCATGTTCATGATTACATAGATAAATTCCATCCTACTGGTTATTTCCCACTTAGAGGATGAATGGATCTACAAATAAATGAAATAAATTATAGAGACATCTAGGCCCATGGTAGTACATATTATGGTGATAGTTGTGTAATTATGGTTGGTTTTGGTTATTGATTACAGAATTGGTTGAGATACTATGGAATATGATAGGTTAATTTTAGCATCTTTTTTATTTCTATAATTATTATTTATTCATTTTTTAGGATTATTTTTTGTTTTATTTATTTTTATATTCTAAACCATGGAAAATATTGCACATTTATTACACGTAGATGATGATTTTTTAGAGGGATGATACAACTGATTACTCACAAGTTCTCACCCGGCCAAATCATCCTAATGTTTTATAGGATACCCCAATTTATTTTGGAGTTTCCATGCTGGTATCCTAGATAGATTTATTATAATAATTTAAGTTTAAAGTTCCCCTTTCATATATCTTATTTATGTGATGTATTTGACAAATAAATATTTTTTTGGTTTTAGAAACTTATTCTTGAAATAGAAATTACCTTGTATTGATTGGTGGATCCCTCCATATCTATTATCCTTAAATAATTTTATTGATTTAAATTCCTTCCATTGTGATGTGTGTCCCCTTAGTTCTAGTTTTAACACTATGGCCTATTAGAGGTGGTATTTAGGGGTCACTCCTCTCCATTTCTATCCCAGAAGGGGTGCCATAGGAAGGGTGGTCAAGACACAACTGGAATAACCTAAAGAAAATGAAAATAGTGAGAACCTAGTCCTACTATATTCACACAATATTTAATTTCATTATATAATATAATTCAAGGGACTTTTTATTTAGTTTAAACTACCAAATTGGATAATCATGGCCTTGAAAAGATCCAATTTGGAAAAAATCTCATACTTAGTATTTGAGGGATTTTTTAAACAAATTATCAGCAACATAGTATTCATAATATGAATATTAAATTCATAACTATTTCCCAATATTAAATCTTTATTAACACATTTTTAATTACATTTTTCATCTGTTATTCTAAAATTTAGTTTTAGAATCCTTATTACATCCACCAAATTAATATGTTCGCACAAATTTAATACTTAAAAGTTTACAAAAAAACCATAGTTTTTGTTACCCATACAAATATATAAGACTAAAATATATATATATATATCCAAATTCATTGTATTCATAAGTTTTATAAACATTTCATGTAAATTTATAAAATTAAAGGGGATTGGAAATATCGACATGAGTAAGTTTGAAGCAATAGATATTGAACCCCCAACTTTCTAGAACAATGCATAAACCTCCATGATAGTGGGAATTCAAAACTAAATTCCTTATAATTGGGGAGAATTTACTCAATACAACATATAATTAATTATAACTATAAAAAATAATATCCATACACTATATTTAATAACTAAATTCAATTTAATAACTACAATTACAATCTAGTTCAAGGTATATGAAAACTAAATATTATGTTTTTTTACATGAAATGTAATTGATGTAATAACAAGTTGTAAGAAGAAATATATCACATATATTAATCATACACAATATTAATATTTCATAAACCTTTTATAAACATGAACATTCTAAGGGAATTAATAAATAAATTAACACATAATATATTTTCAAAAATAGAAGATACAAATATGAACCTTTCATATTTAATTTAGGAATGAATAACATCATATTACATAGCCTAAAAATTATCATTTATAGATAATTTATAAACTGTAATAAAAATGATAAAAATGTTATCTTTTTAAACATTTTTTCCTTATATTGTATTTTTTGACTAATAATTGGATTATTTATTAAAATATAAAGGTAAATTCATGTATCAATTATATCATATGATAGAACCCAATCATAATATGTGGTTTATATCACCACTTATGATTTTAAATATCATAAATATCTAATAATATTTAATGTTATCGTATATATCACCAATACAATATGATGTCATTTTTTCTTGAAATACAAAGTTCATTCATTGGTCACAATATCATATATGATATCCTCTGGAATATAGAAATCTATAGGTATCTGATATATCCAACTTAATGAAACATTTCAATAATACTCTATGATTATTCCTAAAATAATAATTTATTCATAATGTATGTTACGATATTACCCCACAGGCTTTATAATAGATATGTTCTTTGAAAAAAAATAAGAAAATAAAATTTATCCATTGAAGAATAAGGATCAGATTCCACTTATGAGTTTTTCTATTTCATCACATTAACTTTGATAGTTGAAAAAAAACCCATGAAATGTACAATATATCTTCAACTAAAACAACATACAACACTAAAAAGAAAAAATAATAGTGTATACCTAAGGTTTAGTACCCTATAACTCATTTCATAAAAGTATCATTCCTTATGAGAATCATATTTAGTGATATCCATATGAATATCATCTTCACGGGGGATACACCAGCCTTAGGATCATCATTTTTAATGAGATTATTCCAATCCACTAAAGGGGTATTAATTCCTTATCCATGAAACAAATGGTAAATAAAAACATAAATATTTTTAGAATCTGGATTATAATAAATGAGGGTAATATATATGGGAGGGATAAACCCCATTTATAGAATATATTAATTTAATTAATAAATTCATAATTCTTAGAGCATCGGTTTCCATCTCAATGCAGTCAATGCATTACTTCACATTGAATCTTCCATTCATTAAACATTTCAATTAATATTATTAACTATTTGGACTCTTCAAAAGATTATGAATGTTTTCCCATTTAAATAATATGTCTTATGGATCCACCATTAAATAAACTTATTATGCAACATGGCATGTTCCATAGACTCAAAACCACAATCACATACATCATATGCATATTAAACTAGTGATAACATAGTCTCAAGATCCTGCTCAACGTTACATTATATAGAAATGTAACCTCAAGGATTATACACGTCATATTTGTATCACTATATGTGATATAAGAGATATTTTATATTATTATATCCCCTTTTGGGGCACATCCAAAAGTAACTATGCTCTAATATCTCACACTAGGTCGCTCTGATCTCAGTAGGTCTTCTGAAACACAAACAAAATAGAAGAACAAACACACACCCGCATGAAATAACAATAATATAATTTCTATTTTGAGAACATAGTCCTAATATGTGGGAGGAACTAAGGGTTCCTTGGTATTTTATACACATATATTATATCATTTTAGATGGTTATTCAATTCACCTCATTAAAATATACTCCCCAGAAACATAATGGTTTTGTGTCTTTGGAGACAACATACATAGTCATCTTATTTTTTGAAAGATATTCAATATCTACAACAAATTTCTTCTCACATAGTACAATTCTTAAACATACCCTACTTAAAATATTTCATTATAACCTATTTAAAGGAAACAAAACAAAGGGTGAGCTAAATGCTTATTAAGGTTAAACATAATAGATATCAATCAATGAACATATGTGAGCATCATAAAATCATATGGGTATGCGAACAAGTTCTTAACTTACAATAATCATACCCAATCATTCAAATAACATTAAAAATAAATCATGGTATAAGTATTTTCATAACAGAATACATAAGTCATAACTGTAAAGAATCATCAGTAATCAATCTTGATCCATGAGAATTTATCATAAGTATAAGAAATAAGTTTGTATCAAGCACATAGGTATATAAGTCATTTACTTAGTCATGGATCACTACCAAGACCTTCAATATGAATTGGGTTCACTCCACATTACATCATTTACATAGTAAATGTTTACTCCTAATAGAATATTATTAGACATTTTCCCTTACTACACTTGGTTTAATCCACATTTTAGTCCTTATTATATCATAAGATGTCCATATTTACCAAAAGTATTATAGGGTGGTATAGTTGAGGTCTAAAAAATCACAAATTGAAAATTATACATATGTATATTATAATACCACAATACATTCATCATATCATCATATCAAAACACATGTATAGGAAACAATAATTATAAACATCTAATTATTTCATTATAGAATAACCTATGGAAAATAAACAAGTTTCCTTATAGATTCTTCATAACTTAATTAACCCATGCAAAATAAATAGGTTTCATAGAATCATTCTTATATCATAGTAATCATAAGTCATCCATATAATGAAATTTTATGATATCATAAGATCATATCCCCAGGGATTCATAACAATCCTTAAAGGATATTAACCTAGATGGAAAATACCTTTAAAATAATCGTCAAACCTTTCTTTGAAATCATGAGAAAAATATCCCTTTCTTTTGATAACATTTTAACTAAAAATTACATAAATATTCAATAACATATTTTCTTAGATATTATTTATAGAAACATCAAATGTAATATTAAATGAAAATAATGGTTATGATGGTGGGAGACTCCTTTTGTAGCATACACATTAAAAAGAGAACATTCTTTCCACACTTTATGAAAATTCAAAAATGACTTGTTTGGAAAATGTTTAATTAAAATGATTCTATTAAAAACATTTTATATAAAGTAAAATGTATGAAATGACCTTTATAAAACATTTAAACCATAGGTAGAAACATTGTAACTTCCCAACCTAGGAGCATCAAATATTGTGCCCCAAGACGGTTCGCTGCATGACCTTAAGCATACATCTCCATACACTAGAGGCTTTCAAATAGTAGTAAGGGTCTAATAGAACATGTAAGGATATTGTAACCACTTTATTATAGTAATCCACACTATTTAAAATAAAAAATAAAGGCTAAAATCTGCAATAAACATGAATCATGAATTCATTTCCTAAAACTGGGTACAAGCCCAAAACTGAATAGTGAAAATGTTATGTCATGTCATACAGTGCCAAGTGTATGGAAAATAAAAAAATAAAGACAAACCAATGAATCTCAAAAGTCGGTCCTGAATCCATATCTAGATCCCTCAACCATACACATCCCATTCCCAAATCAACCATCTAGAATAAGTTGCTTTCCCTTTCCAGCACCTGTAACCATGAAGTCTGCTCGAGCACCCAATGGAACCCATATCATGGTATGAGTAAGACTCATTTGGACACCAAAAACAGTCTCTAAAAATATCCAGCATAAATTGATAGTGTATCTAGGTGAATAATGAATAATAATATTAATAAAATATAAACCGAGTGCTATTAATAAACAAGGTTCACTTTAGGAACATTCATATTTTGTTCCTTGGGTTATTTATTTTCATCAAATACACTTTAGTCTATTCTGATCATATAAAATAAGAAAAATATTAAATAATCAAGTTCCCTATGTTATTTGGAAAAATTATACACAAAAAAAGACATAAAACATACCTTGGAGCCTCAATATAGATATTCATATCCCGTGAATTAGTTAGAGACATATATCCTGATTTTGACTCTTTAACCCATGCATTTTGGGGCGGGGCTTAGAGCCTCAATCTATTCCAACCCTTGGGTGTATAGCCACAAGTAAAATACCCCACACATACCACTAATCTGTGTGCACTTGTTTATTAGACAATTTAACACATATATCATTTAAAAACCATATCTCATTAAATACATTTACCATTTACAGTGCATGGCTCATTCAACACATAAACCACCTTGAAGCATTAACCCATTTAACACATAAACTATCCACAATTCAAAACCTATTGACACTTAGAAAATTTTCACACATAACTATTTTAATAAAATACATTATATCAAACTCACTCTTATGACACCTTAAATACTATAAAAAATTAACTTTAATTTCATTTTACAACGCATTTTATCTATCTAAACACAATTCTCATTTTTTTCCTTTCACAAACTTGTGTTAACAAGATAAATATAACTATCATAGGTTCAATATCATTAACCTATCAATTTCATATTTAATAACCCAATCACATGTTCATGGATGTAGATCACCCCATGGGTAACCTCTTTCGTGATCTAATCAACCTCAAAAAATACCATGGGGATTATGGGGGGTTCAATTCATCATTTAAAAGACCAATATATCAATTATTTATAAAGATATAAAATGAAAAAAATAAGGTGTTATATAAACACCTCATATATAT
The DNA here is from genome assembly GCA_963277665.1 of Viscum album. Taxonomy (NCBI): domain Eukaryota; kingdom Viridiplantae; phylum Streptophyta; class Magnoliopsida; order Santalales; family Viscaceae; genus Viscum; species Viscum album. The sequence continues at coordinate 1,978,887,691 of OY728156.1, forward strand.
AAACCAAACATAAACACTATAGAATATAACTAATAGACCACCTAACATTATTCCATAGAAAAATTCTCAATTAACCTCGGCCTTTGATTCAAATTTGAACACCATTCGAAGACCCAACCTAAGATTCATTGGATATAGAGCATATTTGGGATTTGAAATAACAATATCAACTATAAAATACTTAATATAGAAAAAGGAAGAAACATTGGTGTTATACTCACCTGAATCTTTTATCCATATACATACACACTCCAAATGGCTTAGAAATGAAGGAGATCAATCCTTGGGATATTTTGGAGAAAGGCATTGTCACCCATGGTTGTTGTAAGAAGATAAGGAAAGAGATTTGGGTGATTAAACATAAATACCAATGGAGAAATGGTAAATTTACCTATCTTTAATGAGGTATAAGTTTTGGCTACATAGTTGGACAAACCATGTGCTAGTTTTATGCCACGCTCTATCCAAGTGTAAGGCTAGGACACACAGTCTCTAGGGGAGATTTCATGGTTTTAAAAACTATGATGGGTGGATTTGTATAGTCTGACATGGTTGTGCTTCCCCGCTTACATGTTTTCACTAACTGTGAACCCCTCCTCTATTAAATCATGGTTAAGTCACACAAATACTAATAATCATGCACTATTTATGAAATATGCACTAGATGGACACTTTTCCCCTTCTTTCGTGTCCCGAACCCCTAAGACACCGCTGAGCCTCCTCATAAACCCTATAAACATTTAATTAACCACCATAAATATATTAAAAAAAAGTAAAACAATGATGTACCTTAAAATATGTTTGGGATCTTACAAAAATACATAAAATAATTTTTAAGAGCATTCACATGTAATGGAAACATTATAAACCAAAAAGGAAATATGGTTGAATTTTATTTAAAAAAACTCAATCATTTTATGTATCAAAGAGGGGAAATGCTAAAACTACTTAAATTTATTTTCAATTAATCATAGAATAATAAAATAAATTATTTTTAAAGGATAATATCCATATAATTTCCCTCAATTTAAATTTATCATCGTCTTGAAAAGAAATAAGATTGTAACATGAACCCTTACCTCATGTCCTATCATGATTTGTACACATTGAAATATATAATAGAACAAATATATTATATATATATATATGTGTAATATTCTTATACATAAATATGATACTATGTAACATTAATTTTTAATTCCTAATTATCCTTTTTTAATAATTTCTTCTTTAAAATGTCCATTTGGGTGAAATTGGTTTCTTTTCCATGCATGTATCTGTTCAACGGTTTTTGTAAACATACCTTGTACATGATTTAATCATCTAAATATATAAATAATGAAATTAGTATCATATTTATTCATAATATTCACTGTTATAATTATTTTTATAAAGAATTTACCAAAATATAATTTCATCGCTTTGTGGAAGTGGTAGTTCACACATGCACATGAGCGACGTTATCATTTTCCAATATATGGAAAGGTAAAAATGTGCATAAGATATTACAATTATAAAATAATATTTTTTCATAAATATTTTATATATATCTTAAATACTTCATAATAACTAGCTATTAACTGTTTTGATGAAAAAATATATCATTACAAGGGGCGGTAGTTTGCACGCACACACGAACAATGATTTCATTTTTAATTTGATAGAGATGAAGATAAATAAATGTTGTTAAAACAAAATAATAACATATAATTTCATTATTTATAATTATGTTTTCAAATAATCATGTTAAAAATAGAATTTTAGGAGTTATAAAACTAAATATAAAAAATAAAACACTCTGTTAAGAGTTGTACCTCTTGTTTTGACAACCTCATTTGGCTTCCACCTTAAACCTTCTAATGATTGTATTTTGATCAAACCTGGACCTTTATTTCATGGATCGGAAATTTTAGAAAGTATTTGTGTAGGAAGTTTTTTATTGTGAATAATCATGATGTTTTAAGAAGAGAGTGGAGGTGGCGTCCTTTTATAATAGGGGCAAAGGACACACTATGATTTTTTGAAAATATTAAATTATATTAATGTATTACTCACGCTATGTACCTTCAAATTAGAATATTATGTAGAATTGTAATATATAGGATATAAATATAGATATTAAATGTGATTTATAAATGTTTTTGAGTAATTTTTACCCTTATCTATTTATTTTAATCCCCCCCCCAATAATCCATTTTATCATTTGCTGTAGTATTGAGTTTTTACCTTGGTTACTATTCATAACAAACAAAAATGACAGGGAAATGATTACCAGATTTTGGGATTATAATTTCAATTAAGGATTAAATTTTAATAAATTCAATTTCTATAAGTGGTTTATTTAAATTTAAAACCAAACCAACAAAATGTGATGAAAAAAAGTTGTTTGAAAACCACATTTTTAAACCCAAAAATGAACTTATACCAAAATCAAGTATAATGCTAGTTCTTATGAAATAAATTAGATTATTTATAATTAAATAATTATTATTGTAAAATTTTATCAAATTTCAAAGTATAATTATACTTTTAAATTACTTTTTAACGAAAAAAATGGTAGTATTATAAAAATCATTATTTTACACTATTCACTTGAACATAAATATTTTTTAAAAAATAAAAAAAATTAACACTAAAATTGTTTTTACATATTTATTTTAAAATTTTTATTTATTTTATTAAATAAAACATAAAAAATTTTAAAAATTAATTAAAATTTTTGTGAACAAAAATTCAATAAGAAACATTTGTGAAGAAAAAACATTTTTAATGCATAAAATGGCTTTACTAAAGATTGAGTTATTATTTTTTAAAAATTCACCTTTATAAATATTTATCATAATGTTTAAAATCTTATTTATAACCTCCATTCCAATATCTTGGTTGTATAACTGTATTATATCTCCTTTCATTGAGACTTGGGGTTTCATGTAAAACAAACAATCGAATACTTCAAGTTTATTTAAAAGGAATATATATATGTATATATATATATTAGGGTGTCATAAAAATAATGTAGTCATTTTATTAAAATAATAAATATTATAGTTTTTTCTGAACTAGTTACCCCACTAAACATTAAATAGAAAGGTCTAATAGGTTGTACCGATTCCAACTCCTCTGAATCTTCATAGATGACCCTCCGTTTGATCAGGCAAGCCAAATAGTACACATAAAATGGATCACCTAAAATTCTAATACTCAGTGAATATTGTAATAAATCCATTATACTCTAATAAATCCCACTGAAGAATATTTTTTAGCCTTTTAAAATTCTAGGTTATTCTTAGGAATTTTTAGACTTACACTTATAGAAGACAATAACTTCTTTCACTCCACCATCATCTGTAATAATTTGTCAGTGCTATTGTCACCTAAGGTTCTATAATAACCTATTTCAATTACATTTCCACCATCTGGTTTTGTTAAAAAAACTTATGAAATCACACCTTTGTTAAGATATGTTTAATTAACTTGAAAACAATCATCACATCTCAACCCAACACTTCCCAGGATATCTAAGACTAATCTAATGAGTCCCCCGCTATATAGGTACCTATGACCCATGACCTTCACCAAATATATATTAATGATATAAGTCATAACTATCACTTTTTTAGATCTTCACACCCATTTATGAGACAAATAATCTATATATAAACATCTTCAACAACCAATTTAAGATATGTTACTGTAGAAGTAGTGGATATGTCTCTTTATTCCATGAATATGAAATAAAAATTATGCCATTCATATCATGTATTGTGTTTTATATACTCTACAACACCAATATCACTCTAATTCACCCCTTACATATAGATATGATAATGAAAAACTCATACTCTTTTACTTATCACCCTGACACATATATTCCATCTTCTTCTTCTTCTGGCTATGATAGGATACACTCTAATACCTTTAATGGACTACAACATTACAAATCCCCACACAACTACAGATCTATCTCTAAAATAATTTCTTTTTTTACTACCTCAAAATAGGTAGGAGAATAGAAAATTCTCACATAAATTTAATTATTTGTTCACCTATCTATCTCAAATCAATGATACATTGTGCACTAATACTCTCCAAAATTTAATAAAAACAAAATTATTTCGGTGAATTTAATTTCATATTCCTTTAATATTAACTCCCTCTAATATAATTCTATTAAATTCAAATATTTATTCATATTTAAGGTAATAGGATAAAATATTTCCTTGAATAAATCTAGAAATATGTCCCAAAAAATTCCCTCATGCATCATGGAATATAAACAGACTTCTCAATATCACAGATCTAAACCCTCTAATGTAAAATTTAACAAGGTCACCATACAGACCTCTATAGAAAAAATTAAATCAAATATTATATTTATTTTACTATCCCAATCCTCTAAACCTTATTGTTTAACATTACCCAAAAAAATTATTTTTCATCTATAAATCTCAGGTGATGTTAATTCCATTGGCCTCTCCCTGATAAAGATCACTCTATACTACCGGAACATCCCTGAGTAGACTCATTGTAAGTTTAATGTCAATCAGAGCCCCTACTGGTGGGTAATTCACTATATCACCCTAAATATTATCCATATAATTTCTAAGTGGTGTGACTATACAAAATGAAAATTTATTATATCACATAAATCGCATTATTTAGTTCAAATATTACACTTATAATTATCATCCTATACCATAATGAATAAGTGTCTTGATAAAATAATTTAATTAATTTCATTTATGCTGACTTGGTTTTGGATAATTAATTCACAACCAAAAAATTATTTAAAAAATAAATTATATATTTTATTATTGAATTTTATCTAACCACAAACATTCTATTTTTTCATATATATTTATTCATTTTATCATTTTATTACAATCATGTACATGATTACACATTTCATGTGACCCTATGTTTCAATATATAATTCGTGGTACTCCACCCCCTATTGTCTACCTTGGGTCATGGAAAGATAAAAAAATGTAATTTAATTATAACATGTACATCAATCAGAAATAAGAATCTTATAAATCCATAATAAAATATATATCATGCTACATTGGTAACAAGGGACTCCACCATAAATATATTGGATAGATATATGTATAAATTAATACTCCTATTTGAGTATTCCTATCACCATACAAATTTACCAAATTTTTAGAACAAATAAAACACTAATACCATTTTGTAATGTCCTATCCAATTTCATCCATAAAGCCCAAACTAGAACATTTAATGGGATCAACCATACTCCCTGATTTTCTAATATTAGAAACAAGCATTAAGGGTTAACTATTGATAATTTGAAAGTTACATACCCTCAATACAAAACCCAACAAGAACATGTGGATGAATAATTAATAAATAAATAAATATTCATGTATGTTTTAAATAATAAGGACGCCACCTATACCATAAATAAAAGGATTTCTAAATAAATACATTTAACATTAACTGGTCCACAAATATAAAATAATTTAGATTTTTTTATTGGTTTATTATATAGAAAATGTAATCCCAAAATAAAAACAAAATATAGAAGACTCAAGTCATTAAAAGTAGTTTTTCTTGTTACATATAAACTTGTCTTCATATCCCATTATAATTTATCAAATTCTTCAATATTATGTCATTGGTCTATTTCTGTTACCTACACCATGAGATATAAAGTCTTCAAGTACATGTGGAGTGTACATGTAGGGTATGAGAATGAATAACTTAGTATGTTTCCACCATTTGATCCTAAATATATGTTATGATCTAATAAAAATATACAATAAATTAAGTGATGAAATTTATATCTTTATAATTTAATTAAATCTTGGAAAATAAATAATCATCATCGTGGTTCAATGTGATAACCAGGTAACTTTGGGGATCAACATTATCTGCTTTGGCCTATGTTAGTATTGTCAAATAGGACATAATAGAATTAAAAGGTTACTTCTTATCATCCTTATACAATAAGGTAATGGTGTAATCATGGCCCCAAGAAAATTAAATATCAAACATATTCAACCTCATCTCACCCTTAGGCCAAGAATAAAACACACGTAACATGGTTCTTTTAAAATGAAATATCAAAATATAGTTAAATTCCTTTCACCCTTAGGTAATTAGGAAAATTTCTATATCATGTTCTATGCAGATCACATATCAAATAATAGTTAACATCATACCTCCCTTATGAATAGTTGTAAAAGTACATACCATGGTTATTATTTTCTATTATATATAATCATAGTTAACCCCTATCTCCCTTAGTTTATAGGGGTAAAGTAAGTTTAGAGGTATCCAATTAAGACCCACAATAAGAGGGAAAATTATGATCATGAAATATTTTGATATAATAACCTCTGTCACACTATGTCGAGTTAGAATAGTATAATCGAGTCATCACAAACTAGAATAGACGTGTGGATATTATATGATCTTCATACCGTATACCGTAGTCAATGTCAAAAAAATTTAATCATCAATCATATTTTATCAATGAATGATTTATCTATAAATATCACCTAAATCATATAATAATAAAACACAATCAAAATCATGCCTTTTTTGGATCATCCATAACAAGTAGCAAATATAACAACCAATTTCTTATAGACATCATTAATCATTTTATAAATTATCTTTTTTTTTCAACCCTTTGACCACATTTAACAATTGAGTAATGGGAATCCATGTACTATTAAACTAATAATCCTGGTCATTATTTTATTTATATTATCAAAATTCCATCAAACCATTTCATTTCTCATTTTTGGACCATAATAACAAGATAAAATAATCCATAATATCATTATATAGTTATTCCAACTTAAAATATGAGAGGTTTTCTTAATTTTTTCATTAAAATATGTCATCATAAATTCCCCATTGGATATTTTGTGATTGTTTTAATTTTTTGGGTATAGATTTTCCATGAGAATAAGGCATCACCTTGAAATAAATGGGTCAATCACTTCACTTAAATTTATTAGTCCTCCATGGAATCTTGATAAGCCATTGAATACCCAGTGGTATTCTATCATGACTTTGGTGAAACCAAATAATATTCATGTTATTTTTTGGATCAACATGGTTATTATGAGCCCTATTAGAGTACCAAAAAAATTTATTATAATGGACCAAAGTCAAGACCCCATCTTTCTCATTATTCTCTCATACCAACATATTCCAATTAACTTTTAAAGTAAAAGAACTCTTAATTAAATATTCAAAGATAAAGTTAAATAAAAATACTAACACGTGAATTTGGATTATTTAAATAATTAAGCACAAGTAAAAACACAAAAAATTCTTAGAAGTAATGAATACTTTAAGATATTCCCCAAATTCCAAAACCATGTCTCAACTTTACCAGTTATGTTCTAGTCAACTGATATAGAATTATATCAACATGAAATTTTGTAAGAACATTCAAAAAATATAATTTATAAAATTAATTCCACATGCCACTTTCCCAATTGAAATTAAAATAATTCATTCCATGAATAATAATGAAAAGAAACACTCATATTTTAGGTAATTTTATTCTGAAAATAATTTTATCTGAAAAATAGCACACACAAAAATTTATTATTTAAAAATTATTTAATTTTTTTAAATTAGTATTTAAAAAATATTAAATTAATCTATAAATAATAAACATTCAACATTAATTTCATAAATCACCCAAGTGAATGTAAGAAAACCTACCATAAATACTTCTCAAAGATTAAATCAAAATGTAAAAGAAAGAATAAATATCCACTCACTGAGTAACCATCCTAGAAAATTTTAAGTACAATAATCCTGAAGAATGAACCCTAAAATGAAAATTTTCCCACGTTTCACATTAAAATATAGACATAAAAAACAAATGTCATGGGGAGGAAGGGAAGGACACTCTGAGGGAGGGGTAAGGTCTTGGTTATGTAAAAAGAGGATAAGAAGATAGAAAATAATAGTGGTAAGGGATGAATGAGAGAGAAATAAGAAAAAACAAAAAGGAAAACAATAATATAGGTAAAAAGAAGATAAATTTTTAAAATAGAATTTATTAAATTTTTGAAATTGAATTTATTAAATTTTTATTTTCCCATAATTATATTATTAATTTTTTTCATTTGTAACCATGTCTCTAAAAAATATACAACCAAAAAACCCTAACACTCAAAATAAGTTTTTATGGAAATAAAAATTAAATATGAGTCATAATTACAGGTTTTAGAATTCAGTGATCAAAATATTTTGATGAATCATATAAATTAGAAGAAAATTTAAAAATATTCCTATAATTGCCTGATTTTTTATGGTGTTTTGAATAAAATAAAGTTCTTTGATGGATTGTGTTTCATGCTTCACCAGTTTAGGATTACTTTATATGAAACATCGTGTTAGGATTTTTTTTACGCAACACAAATTAAGACTTTTAAACATGAAACACTGATTTTATCTTATGGTATAAGCAAAATTATGTTTGGATTTGGTTATAAACAATACTAATTTCCCTTGATAACTTTTATTACATACAAGATCGAGCTTTACCAAACTATAATATACTATTAATTTTATTATTTAATATAATAGTTATCAAATATCTGTTAGAATGGAGAGAATGAATATGATTAAATAACTTATGAAAATATATATTATTCAAATGTTTATTAGTTGTCTATTGATATAAATAAAATTGGAATCATTTAAAATAAAAACACGATTTTTCAAAAAATTGTATCTTTTCTAAAAACAGTTTAGTCGTGCATGGAAAAAATAATTTAAAATAAAATTGTAAAACTTTTAGAAATTTTATTTGAAAAAAAATCTTTAAAATTGGAAAATCAAAATTATCTTAGGGTGAAGTTATATTTTCTCTATATGTTGTCTAATTTTTTATGAATAGTGAAAAATAAATGAAATTTAATTAAAAATTTCCAATTCGTTTAAATAATTTACATTGATAAACTATATTTTGAATTTTTTTAAATATCACAATAGTTAAATAATGCATATATTAATAAACTTTAAGTCATTTTAAACATTTTTATATTAAATTTTGATATAAAAACTTTTTAATCTTTTGAACATGTTCAGTTTAAAAACCCTCTTTCTCATCACATCTATAAGATTAATTTTAACTTAATATTTTCCATTTATATGGTTGAAATTTGAAAAAATGGATTCATTATTTGTAATATTCATAAAATATAATTTCTAATAAGTCCAAATTATTTTTTTACCAAAATTATTAGTGAAGGAATTTAAAATTAGTCACATCGATTAAGGTAAAAACAAGATTATTAAGTGGTTAAACATATAATATAAATTTTAAGAATGACTCAAAAATTGACCAAGCCCCATTTTATATAAATATTTTGACCTTGGAAACATTATTTATGAATTATATGCACCCTAATACACTTTTTCATTAAATTTACCAACATAATAAGTTAAATAATTAAATGGAAAAAAATATACATTTCATCCTTTTAATCACTATAAATCCTTAGAATAAGGAAATCTACATATGTACGGTTACAAATATTATTTTGGAAAATAAAGTAGTTATTCAACATGATAATTTATTTTAATATTTCTAGAGATAATATAATCGTATTAAATGCCTAAGAAACACCAACACATGAATTATTTAGTTAATAATTATATAAATCAATTAATACTAAAAACATTAAAATTGAAGTAAATTTAATGAATTATTATGTTAAATTATAATTTATATTCATATAAATTGTTAAAAGTGTGTGAAATAATATATTTTAATTCCATTATATTCTTGATATTTTTTACATTTAGTTAAATAAATAATGTAAAAATTTACATTAATTCTATTTTATAAGAAATGATATTTTATTTAAATTTTTTAAATTTTTTGAAATTCATGTCTTATGTAAAGGAATTTTTAATTATTAATAAATATTAAATATTTTCTATTAATTTACTATTATTTCTAATATATTGACTATATTGACCAATAAATCGTAAAAAATGTTGTTAGAGTGATTATAATTAAAGTAGTGTTTTTCTCACTACCAGATATTGTGTACAAATTTATTTAAAACACACATAGGTTTTTTTGAAAATTAGATATAATATTAAGAATAATTTTTTTCAAATTATCTAATAATTCTGAATTTTATTTCGTCTTAAATGATAAATTAATTAGGTTAGAAAACTAGTTACCATAATGCAAAACAAAAAAGGTAAAATAAAGAAACATAAGAGTTAAGGAACTAAATGTTTTAAAAATGTATATAAATTTTTGTGGGATATGTGGATAGATCATAAAATCCCTAAACACATTTAATTACCATTTTTTGAGAAACTTTAGGTAATATTTAACACACCATAGTAAATACTTTTGATTTTTTTACAATAATGTCACTCCTACCCAACTAAAAAAAGGAATTCTATCCACCCACGTCTTCACACATCTAGATCCATTTGGATTGATCAAGATATACCTAAATAACATCTCAAATTCACACCTCTCATACTATAATCCTATATTTTTTTCATAAATCCCCCCATGTATTTCCTTTGTTGCAAACCAAAAAGAGATACTTGAAGAAGAGGTCACGTTCATCAATGAACATTTTTTATTATTTCTTCCTCAACCTCATAAAATTACATTTATATAATTATTTTATAAAAAAAATAATTATATTAAATATACTTAGATTTTTTAGTTAATTTTTTAACCAACAATCACACACACTTCCATCAAATGGGCTATGATAATAATGTTCATTTGTACAGTGGTCTACCCCCTCACAAAGAGATGTGATTCATTCACACTTTAAATGAAATGTATTAAGGATGGTTGTAATATAAATATTTGATATATATGAAATAATAATGCAACAAGAATAATAATATATATATATCATTTACTTTTCTTTCTTTAAATTAGATAAGAAAAGGCAAACAATGTTCATGCGTACAAATGGCATACTACCTCCATGAATGGTGTATTTCATTTCCTATTTCTATATTTTATAGATTTTTATAAATACCTATATACTGAATATATATTATATTTATATAATATTTTACATTATATAAATGAGGAAATCATAATAATGTAATAGGACTAAAAAATAACAAGTCAAAACATATTCGAAAAACAAAGTGGATATTACCTGAAACGTAACTTCAACAAGGAATTGTTAATAAATGGGTAATATAAAGTCATAAAAAAATAAATGATATTATATAGATGAATATTATTTTTAGGTGTATTTATTATACAATAATTTTTAACATGACTGAAGGAATTCAAGACTTAAGATTAGGGGTTTCTGTCTCTCTTTTTTCTTCAGTGAGACACATGCTATATTCAGCACCTATTTCTTCAATGTAGATTATAAAAATCCTTTGAATTTATTATATTATTTTTATACCAAAATTTATTTTTTTTACCTATAAATTTTATTATATCTATTTCTTGGTGTTTATATTTTAAAAGTTACCAAATCGGTAATGGATTTTTGTTTCAATTTTCCTTTTTGAGATGTATGTTATGATATGCATCTATATTACTTAATAATGTGTATATAAATCCCCATTAACATGTAATAAAATGAATGTATCTATCATTATGATACTTTATGTTCTATTTTATGTTATTACTTCATGGATATTGTCATTTAATGTTACCAAATTAATAATAATTTTATGTTACAATCTCATTATTTATTGGGATTATTTACGATTAAGCCTCCAATGTTGAAATATCAGGATCTACCTCTCAAAAGTTATCATTAATTCCATTATAATGTGGTTATTAATGATATATTCATGTAATGGTACCATTTATCTACTCTTCAATACTTAATAAAAATCAGAAAAAAAAAATTAAAAAAATCAAACTTTATTTCTTTCTTCGGTCCAAAATCTAACTTCTTTCAAAAATTGTTTTCTATTTTTTTTTAATATTTTTGAAATTTTATTTTAATATTATTTTTTTGTTAATAGATATTGAAAATTTATTATGTTTAAAAAAAATTTAAAATGGTTTTAAAAAATTCTTTTATAAGTTTTGAGGTTTTTTTCAAAGAAAAAGGTTTTAAAAATGGTTTATGTTGTAAAAGAATTTATAAAAAGGTGAATGGATATTTTCTAAAAAAATTAAATTATTTTTAATAAAAATAAATTATAATATGTCAATTTTTTATTAAAAGAAAATTATTTTTAAAATTTTTTATGTTTTAAAAAGTAATTTTCAAAGATAGTGTTATTTTCCTTAAGAAATGGTTAATGTGGTCTTTCAAAATCCTTCCCTATATATGATGACATCCTTTGATATAGTTTATTTTTATTTGGAAATATTATCCCTAGAAACTCTTATTATTCATTATATGAATGGTTTATTTTGAATATCAATTTTTTTATGAAACTCATTTATCTTCTATTGGTTATATCATGATAAAATTGTTATAAAACCAACTTCTTATCACGAGTTATACTATAATAAAAGGATTATGAAACTTGAATCTTTTCCACAGGTTTTTATATGATTAAATTTTTATGATAACTATTTAATTTCATGGTTTTTATATGATTAACTTTTTGATATTGTTCCACACATAAATATGATGTCATTATTTGAAAGGTGTAACCTATATCTCCCTCCAATGAATTGGGTAATTGTAAATGTTTGATGATCTTAGAGGGTACAAGGGTGATTAGACCAATACCAAATATAAGGGTATGTGGGTGATTATCACAAGACCGAATATGAGGGTACATGTGTGATTAGCCTAAGAAAAATGATAATGGTATACTGGTGGTTATCCCAAGACCGAAGATTAGGGTATATGGGTCGCCAACCCAAGCCCATAAATAAGGGTACATGTGAGGTTAACCCAAACCCAAAGTAAGTACAAAGGTGTTCATCCCAAGCCTAACATGTTATAAATGTCTTGGTGGGTATCCTTGACATAATATTATCAATGCTCATGTGAATTCCAAAAATCGATGTTTTATACCAATGTTATTCCCTCATAGCTCAAGTTATTATATTAGATTATGATTAATGTCTTATTGTATTCCAATATTTATCTCATGACTCATTTTATGACATTTTACATGAAGGGTATGGTTTTCGTATGTTATTCTCATGTTCTCATACCCTTATGTTCATGTTATTATTATTTATTTCGACTGTTTACCCTTAATAATCATTGGATCCCACCCTTTATTATGTTTCCCTTCCCCTATTTATGAAGAAAAGTTTTATATAGGTTATTTCTATAAAGCAAACTAAATGGGAAGATATTTGCGGGAAACATTGAATATATTTCACCAGATTAGAATATTGTGTTCCATGTTTCCAAAGAAACTAAACTAATATGATCTTTGGGAATTTTCTTGTGTAATGTAAAGTATATTCATCTATTAGGATGTAATATCCATGTATGTTTTATCTTGGTCACTATAACTGGTATCAAGTTAAAGGATTGGTTAAAATTTTGAAACTAGGATGACAAAACATTAGTGAGATCCGTAGGGATATTTCTAAAGATATGACTAATGATGTCTCTAAGGATAAGTATAAGGATAAGTCAATTTTTAGGAAAATGTCATGTGATTTTGGTAAAAGGATTGATTGAGTTGTTTCCAATAAATTACATCCCTATTTAGATACTACATGTTAATGTGGCTCTGGAATAGATGTTCAAAACCCCAAAAACACTATATTGAATAAGAATTTATTAGTAACTTGTGCATGAAAATGGGCCTTGATGCAAACATAGTTTGAAACTCTTAGGGGATATGCTTTAGAAATTCATAAAATATTTATGAACCATCATGGAGGATTAAAATAGATGATGACTATAGATAACTTAGTATAATCCTATTGTGTCGTCGATTAAAAATGAGGTGTTATGATTTAGAAATTATTTAACATATTTTCTATGATTATATGGTTCGCCACTATGATTATTGTTGATCACACTATAAATTTCATTTTATTAAATGGATAGAACCTAAAGTAACTGTGTTAATGTGGAATGAAACATATAATGAAATGATTTCCCTCTTAAGCACTAAATGTTATTGGAGATGAAGTGAAAAAACCTCATTTCTATGCTCACACAACTTCCTTAAGCTATGAATCATGGTGAAAATCCAAATGGGAAAAGGAGGGAACAAAGCACTGTTGATTACATCATGATCTAGAACCCACCATATTTCAATGGTTCAATTGATCTTTTGGTTGATAGTCAATGGATAAATACCACTAAAAAGATATTTTATGTTATCCAGTGTTTAGAGAATAAAAGAGTCGATTTATATTTCTACCATCTTGAAGGTGAGGTAGATCAATGGTGGAATGTTATAAAAAATATGAGGCAATAAGATGAAATTGACTCCATGTATTGGGATTATTTCAATTAATTATTTTTCAATATGTACTCTCCTTATATTCTTCATATGAAGATGTAGAAATAATTCCTATAGCTTAAGTAGAAGGATGATCAATCTCTTGGTTTCTATAAAAAATTACCATACTTAAAAGGTACTCTTTGGGTATTATCATTTAGCCTAAAAATATGGTTCATTGATTTTATAGTTTCTTAAAACCAAGTCTCCAAATGGTGTTATACATAAGGGACTTTGGTTTATATGAAGAGATTTTTCGATGTAAAATCAAAGTTGAAATAGATATTTGAGTTGCATATTAGAGTCATGGTTTTGATAACAATAGAAAAATATAATTAAAATGAAAATTTAAGAACCATAAAGAGAATAATATGAGAATTACTTTATGCTCAAAATATAGGAAGAAACAAGGAGGATATTGTTTTAATGGGACTAGTAAATTTTATTAAGTGTGTAATGGAAGGTCATCAGTATGAAGAAATCGAAGGGATGGGAAAACGTTATTGAATGATGTAAATAATGAGAAATCCCTACAGAAGAAACCTCTGACAATTAATTATTTCAATTTCAAGGAGTTTAGGAAGTATACTAACAAGTTCCCCAATATAAGGAATAATGTGGAAGATAATCCACAAAATCCACTCAAGATAAAGAATAAATGTAAATCTTATGATGTCATAATGGATTAAGTAAACCGTGAAAATTAGGGAACACTTATCCTCCCATACATAGTAGGTAATTTTTTTTGATTTTCTATAAATGAGACCCCTATGTAAATATTATTATTAAAACTTAATTGATATTTCATTTGATTATCTACATGGATTCTGAAATAATGAAATCACATTTCTTATCAGCATAAGTATGAAGTAGATCTTAAAATAATTTTTTTACAAAATATAAGATGTTATATAAGGAATAAAGGTTGAATTAACATCTAGAAGTGTATATTACGCCATGTAATATTGACTTAAGATTTTTGGATTCCATCATGGGCTTATAAGTTTAAGGTTTATAATAAGTTCTAAGTCTTAGAAACCCCCCCTCAAGGGAGTTTATAAATATTAAAGATATTTTAAAAGATATTTATTGTAATTTTGGTTATTACCAAGATTCAAGAGAATACATGACCATCGTATTCACATATTTTTCATATGAATATTAAGATTTTTTTAATGATATTTGGAGGATTAATGTTATGTTGTGTTTTGGAAATTAAGTGAACTTATTTTTAAATTTTAAATTTTGAATGGGTTTTAAGGATTAACCATTTATTAAATGGTTATGTTGAACTTTAAATATGGTTTTATAGATTCATATATTATTTTTCTATATGAAAATTTATGAATATTGGATAACCCATGAAAATCATTTTTATTTCAATATAATATAAGATAGATGGACTAACTTTTCCTTCTACCTATGGATCCTATTATATGTTAGTGATTCAAGGATAAAAAATTCACCTTCATTTATTAAAAGAAATAGATGACTTCTAAATTGATCAAGTTAAAACAGAAGAGTGAGATTTATCATATAAAATGGAATGAAATAAATATGTATATCTCTTTGAAAAAATTCATCAAATTTATAAAAATTATCTTGAAAAAAAAACATCCTAGTACACTCATTTTTGATGAACCAAATAGACCCTTAGATCATCATAAATTTATGTTTTTGTGATCATTAACTTTCTTTGGATCTCCCAATTTCTTGAATGTAACTCTCCAAGTTTTTTAGAATTTTCTTTTCAAATAAATTTAAATTTTTTGATGCTTTGCATTGCATGAAACACAAAATTATGATTTATTTATACTCAACACTAAGTTAATATTTCTTTATACGCAACACCATGTTAATATTACACTACACAAAATAATGATTTTACCTTGTGGTACATTCAGAACTATTTTTGTGTTTTATAACACATAATACATATAACCCTTGATATCCTATGTTACACACAAGATCTTTTTTTTACCAAACTACACTATAGTGTTAATATTGTTATTTAATATAATTGTTATCTCTTAGAAGTGGGAATTTTGTGAATTATTGGGATTAAATTAATTCTAAAAATATATAGTTTTCATATTTTTATTAGTTATCTATTGAGTTTAAATAGAATAAAAACATTTAAAAAAATAAATGTTTTCTGAAAAAATAGCATCTTTTCTAAAAATGGATTAATCGTGTTTGGCGCAAGTAATTAAAAATTAAATTTTAAAACTTATAAAAAATTTATATGAATAAATAAATTTCATTTTTTAAAGTGATATATAAAAATTATATTAGGGGGAATTTTTTTTCTTTTTCTAAGAAATTTCATTTTTTGATGAATAGTGAAAAATACTGAAATTTAATTGAAAACTAAGTTTTCATTTAAATAATTTATAATGATAACCTATATTTTTAATTTGTTTAAAATAAAATATATTAAAATTATATATATTAATCCAATTTAGTTTATTGGGAAAATTTAAATATTTAATTTTATATAAAAACATTATAACATTTTTGACCATTTCACTTTAGAAACTCGCATTCTAGTTGGGTTTGTAGGATTAATTTTATATTAATTTTTTCCAATTATATGATTAGAATTTTGAAAAATTGATTTTATATTTTTAATCATGATAATTTTTAATTTATAAAAAGTACAACTTAATTTTTGACCAAAATTATTGGTGGAAGCAATTAAAATAAATCATAGTGATTAAGGTAAAAATAAGATTACTTAGTGGTTAAACGTAAAATATAAGTCAAAATAATGACCCCAAACTTGTTAAAAACAATTTTATGTAAATAATTATACACTTTGTATCTTATAAGAAAATTTTATGAGTTTATGGGACACTTTTTCAGAAAATTAACCAATATAATAAGTTATTTAAAAAAAAGACAAAAAATTCACCGTCCCCCTTTTTAATTATATAATGCTTTGGATTAGAGGATAACTACATAGGTTTTTTTATAAATAATATTTTGGAAGATAAGTTATTTTTTTATCATGATAATTTATTTTAATTTTTTTAGAGATGATATAATTACATTAAATGTTCAATAAACGCCAATGCAATAATTATTTATTTAATAATTGAATATATAAAATGATACTAAAAACATTAAAAGTGAAGTAAATTGAATTAATTATTATGTAAAAATAATATTTTATATTAATACATGATGATAAAATGGTTTTAATATAATATATTTTAATTCCATCATTTTCTTGATATTTTTTAAATTCATTTTAATGAATACGGTCGAACATGACATTAATGTTATTTAAAATAAATTATATTTTATTAATTTATTTAAAATTTTATAAAAAAATATACTATGTTAAGTGATTTTAAAACTTTAATAAATATAAAATATTTTCCATTATTGAACCAATGTTTCTATTATAATGACTATATTTACAGTTAAACATTAAAAAACATTGTAAGTGCGGTTTAGATTAATGTAGTGTTTTTTGTGCATTGCTTGTGCTTGTGTTAAAATTAATTTCCAAAAAAAATATATTTTTTATTTTAAAAATTATATATAATATTTATAATCCTTAGTTAAATATTTTATAACAATTATCACTTTAATTTAGTCTTAAAGGATAAATTTCTTAGGTTAGAAAACTAGTTACCATAATGAAAAAATGGAAAAATAAGGAAACATAAGTGTAAAGGAACAAAATGTTTAAAACATGTTTATAATTGTGTTTTAGAGATTTTAATTGACCATATAATACCTAAAAATCATTAATTATCTTTTTTTATCAACTTTAGTTAATCTTGACCTCCCAATAGTGAGTACTTTTGAGTATTTACAAGAATACAACCCCTCTTAAACTATAAAAAGTCACGCATTCCTCCGACTAATTCACATTTATAAAGCCAATTAGATTGACCAATATTGTCCCAAATAACTTCCCATATTCCATACTATCATATTTCAATAATTAATTTCTACATAAATCCAACCAATTAGTTTCTTTGGTGTAAACCAAAAAGAGAAACTTGAATAAGAGGTAATGTTCATCAATGAATGTTTTTGTTTTATTTATTCCTCAAACCACTTAAATTATTTTTATATATTTTTTATATAAAAACCAAATTATATTCAATATACTGAGATTTTGTTATGTCATTATTATAAAAAAATCTCACACACTCCTATCCAATGGGTTATGATTACGTCATTCGTGTGTATGATGAACTACCACCACATGAGGCGGTGTGATTCGTTCACGCTTTGCATGGAATGTATTAAGGATGTTTTTATATAAATATGTGATATATATGAAATAATAATTAAACTATAATTAATATATATATATCATTTACTTTTCTTTCAATAAGATAATAAAATGGAAATAGCGTTCATGCTTATGTGTGACCTACCGTCCATATGAACGGTTTATTTCATTTCCTATTTCAATATTTTTTATATTATTGTAAATAAATAAACAAAAAATATATATGATATTTATATCATGGTTTAAATTATATAAATTAGTAAATCATGATCAATTAATATGATCCCAAAAATAAAAATTCAAAACATATAGGAAAAAAGCGGTTATTACTAGAAACATAACTTTAACATGGAATTGTTAATAAAAAGGTAATATAATTTCATAATAAAATAATATATGTTATTATATATATATTAATATGTCTTTTTGTAGATTTTTATTAAAATTTAATTTATTATTAAGGAATTTTGAATGTTTGTGATGGAATTCAATACTTATGGTAAGGGGTTTTCGTCACACTTTTTAGTTTTGGGAGATACATTCTATATTCACCACCTCTTTATTATATGTTTTTTATATAAATTCAATGAATTTATTTTATTATTATTATAACAATATTTATTGGTATTTTAATATTCATTTTAGGAACTATATTTCAAGGGATTTATGGTTCAAAATTTACCAAATTGATAAAGGATTTTTGTTTCGATTTTCCTTCGTTAATACGTGTGTTATGATATGAACATAAATTATTCATAAGGTGTATATACAGCTCATTTGATATGTAATATTGTGAATTTATCTATATGTGTGATATTTTAAGATTCACTTTATGTTATTACTTCATGTGGATTACAATTCAAGGTTACCAATGTGTTAATAATTTTATGACACAATCTTGTCATATAGATGGGATTATTTTGATTAAGTATCCAATGATGAAATATATTGATATAACTATCATTAATTATCATTAATTTTCTTCTCTAATGGTTACTAAACAGATCTTTATGTAATGGTACAATTTATCCGATATTTTTTACCTAATTCAATTAATAAAATGTTTTTTAAAAAATCTGAATTTATTTCTCTCTTCGGTCAGAAATATGTGTTCTTTATAAAAAAAAAATTTCTAAAAATGTAATAAATTATATTAAAGATAATTTTTTAAAAAATTATTTTTAAAGTGTTTTATTTTTAAAAAATACTTTAAATCTTTGTCAAATCTTTTTTTATATGTTTTCAAGGTTATTTTTAAAGAAACATTTTTTCAAAAAGTTTTATGTTATAAATAAATTTTTTGGAATAGGAAAGGATATTTTCCTCAATAAATGTTTTAAATGATTTTTTAAAGAATAATTTATATGTTTTCAAAGTGTTTTCAAAAGAAAATTATTTTGAAAAGGTTTTATGTTTTAAAATTTGATTTTTAAATAATGGTTATTTTCCTTAAGAAATCCTCAAATTGATCTTTCAAAAGCCTTACCCCTATAAGATGAAATCATTTGATATAATGTATGATTTAATTGTTATATGATCCAATGAAAACATTATTATTATATATTTGAATTTTTCATTTTTAAGAATAATTTTTTTTATGAAACACGTTTCTCATCCATGGATTATATCATGATAAAACACTTATGAAACCTGCATTTTCTCATGGGTTTTACTATGATGAAATGATTATAAAACCTATATATTTTTATGGTTTATGATATGATGACATTTTTATGATACCCATTTCATTTCATGTGTTATTATACGATGTATTTTTATGATCTTCAGTCACATATAAGTATGATTTTAATATGTGAATGGTGGACCAATATATCCCTATAATTCAGTGCGTAATGAAAAATTCTCTATGAGCTCAGAGGGAAAATGGGTGATCATCCCAAGCCCAAAGATGAGGGTACATGAGTTATTATCCCAATCCAAAAATATTTTCATACATGTGTGATTATCCATAGACCAAATATGAGGTTATATGGTTGGTCATCCCATGCCCATAATAGAGGGCACATGGGTATTCAACCCAAGACCGAAGCAAGAATATGGGTGGTTAGCTAAAGCTTAACATGTTATAAATTTCTTGGTGGGTATCCTTGACATAATTTTTTCTATGCTCCTGTGTATGAAAAATATATATATTTTTATGTCAATTTTATTCTCCCATAGATCATGTTGTTAAATTCTATTGTGATCCATGTCTTACGAATAGAAATTATTATTCCATGACTCGTGTTTATGATCTTTTAAATGCAGGGTATGGTTTTCATATGTTATTCTCTTGTTCTCACAACCTTATGTTCATTTTAGGCTTATGTACCTCCCTTGTTTACCATTACCGAGCATCTAATCTCACCCTTTATTAGGTTTCACTTCCCTAGGTTTTGAAGAAAGGACTTATGTTGGGTATTTCTATAAATAGTACTAAATGGAATGATCTTTGTGTTAAAATTGGAAAATATTTCACTAGATTAAAATATTGTGTTCCATGTTTCCAAATGCACTAAAACATTATGGTCCTCGGGTGTGTGTTTGTGTGATTTAAGTAATAATAATATTTTTTGATGTAATATCCATGTATTTGAAGCTTGGGTCTCTATAATTTCCCCATTATAATCCCCTTGATTATATTAAACTTTCATATGAACTGTAATAATTTCAATCCAACTAAAACATTTTTATTCAATTTTTTGATATCGTTAGGGGGGAAGATTTCAATATATGATTACTAGAGTTATATGAGAATTAATATTCACTAAATGATTTGAAACACTATGAATGACTCGGTATTTTCATCTTGAAAATATAATTAATCAAATTTGGTGTGTTTTGTCCAATGGTGTGACTTTTTTATGTTTTTCTATATTAATTATGGGTGTCTGGGAGTCATGTTGGGTCAGGTTTGGGAGAATTTTATACCAAGCCCAAGAAAAGAAAATAGTATAGGTTCGATCAGGTTACATCCATTCTACCCCAAATATTTGACCCGACCCAACCCTAAAAAGATATTACGGGTTGGTTTGGGTTGATCTGATTCTCTAAAGAAAATAAAAAAAATAGGGACTACATTTTGAAGTCTTGTATTCTAAATTTTAAATACAGTTTACAGAAATTTCAAAGCAATATTTTTATGGATTTTATTCTTATAACTTATTCACATATTTTCAAAATATAGTTTTTTGAAGATTATATTCACATAGTTTGTGACTAAGCACATTTTCAAATACAACATGTAGTGTTCACATAGTTTTTACTACCAAATTATGTTTAATAATAGAGAAAAAAAATGTATATAAATTTATCATTCTTTCAATAAATATTTATTAAAAATGAAAAAATATTGTTTGTAAAAAAATGAACATGTTTCTGATTAACTATAAAAAAACATTATTTCTAACTAAAAAATACAATTTGGATGAATAAATTCATTTAAATTTTCACCAATATTCCCAAACTATATATTAAATACTAAATAACAAATACATTTTAGAAAATAAATAATGAAAAAACAAACAGTTTTGTAAAAAAAAATATAGCTTGTTAGATATAGTTTCGATTATGTATATGCAGATGAATTTTCATTAATACAGACTAATAAATACAGTTTATAAAAACAAATGAATTTTTATTTACTTAAATATAAAAAATTGTATTATAAAGAAATAAAATAAAACAGGATGGAAAACACATTTCATAGTTTAAGGTTGAATAAAAAATGAATATGATTTGTTTTTCCTTATATTACTTATGATATAGTTGACTATGGATTTTTTCCATATAGAAACAAAATAATACAATTTAATAAAATATTTCAAACATGTATAAAAAAATACCAAGAAAAAAATAAAATAAATACCAATAATAATTACATTTAAGTAATAATATTTTACATTGGCAGTAAAAAAAATTGAAGAAAATTTCTGATATAGAAATTATCAATTACACAAATAGTATAGTTTATACCATTTCCTATCATTTTTTGGTATATAGTTTCATACCCTCTTATCTTCTAATTCTTATTACATTTATTCTTTTCTTTATTCTTATTCTTCTCTATTATATTATATAATTTCAATTAAATATTTTATATCCTATATAAATTTTATAAAATGTGTTATCACATTCAAAAAATGGATACCAATAAGTAAAACGAATTTCCAAAATCAACATATAAAAAATAAATATGCCAATTTTAATATTTCATAGTGAAGAACAAAATTCCTAGAAGGTAAAAATACATAAAGAATGTAAATTCACAATTCATACATTTCAAAAATACTATTTTAATATAAAAGACTCCCACTAACTTGTATAACCGTCTGTGGTTGGTTTAAAAGGTAAATGTTATGAGAGAGTCCCACTTAATGAGAATCATGAGGCTCTAGTTATGACTGAACAAAAAGGAGGAGGGATGGCAGAAAATTCTTGGTATTGAAAAGATTAGAGATTGAGGGAAAGAGGAGGGATGGATGGTTTTCTTTTTATAGTTCATACATTACACTATTAGATTATAGATATTGGTATATATATGTTAGTGTTTTATTCAATTTATAGGGGAAAGGGGAGATAAGGAGGGAGGAAAGGATATAGGGAGAGGGAGTTAGTGAGAGGGATGGAGGGAGGGAGAGGAAGGGAAGTGGGATGAATAGTGTTGGACGAGAATGGTGGGTGAGAGGGATATGGAGAAAGTTGGAGGGATATAGGGAGATTAGGGTTGGGGCTCAATGCTATAGAGGTGAGGTGGTAGAGGTGGAGTAAAAATTTGGAATTATTTTATAACCACAAACTATTTTTGGGTTGATTGAATTAGTTTGGGTCATTGATTTGTCAAAATGACACCCAACCTGACCTGTAAAAACCTAACCTAGTAAAGACCAACCCACCCAAATTATGTGTGTAACCCAACCCAACATGTACAGTTAGGGTATGGTCCATTAGTTTGGGTTATTTTTTGAAACCCTTAATATTACTGGTTCTTTATTCATTCATTTATTTCAGGACTTGGGTTTGTGGTATATACTATAAACCTATAAATTATCTATTCAACTATTTTTTCTTAATATTTTTAGATCTAAAAGTGTCCTTATTTTTTTCTCATACTAAAATATTGTATATTTAATGAAAACTCTAAAATATAACTTTTCTATTTTGTATAAGAATCATCCCCTATAGAATAAATTAGATATATTAAAAATAAAAACAATAAGATTAATAATTTTATATAGTAATTAATAAAAACATCATATCATTCCATCGATCTGGATACACTCACCTCTTACTTCTCACCTCTATCTCTTTTCAAAAAAACAAATAACTAACAAATAAATTAAAAAATTCATATAAGGGAGGAAGATCCAGTATATATAATCCATTAAAACACTTATTGAGTTATTTGTTGAAATAAAAATTACCAAAAAAAATACACAAGTAATATCACCATCAAAAATACTCTTTAGACTGTAATCAACTCATCTCTTCAGTCAGTGGTATCCTGATCATAGATCAATCTTATAAAACCCCTAAGTTCCCTAAAATTAATCACATAAATCATAAATATGATATAATTCATTGGAGCTATGGATATTAATTTTTTAATTTTTATAATATATATAAATCCATTATATTCTATCACAACTTTTGGAAACTAAAATTGATGTACCCTAAGGAATGGTACTCCAGTAGATATTATCACATCCCAACCGGATAGGATGATTCCATTGAATGAAAATTAAATAAGTCCTTGGGTGTTCAAATTTATCACGAGAAGTTAGATTCTATTATCAAGAGTCTAAAATTATCACTTAACAAGTGATTTAACCACTAATGTATCATCTCAAGAAAATAACTATATTAAACCAAATAATTTTCCAAATTTTATGGAATGAATAATAAAATACATTATAGAAATTATCAAATGATCCCATCTATTCTAGTCCATATTATTTTTTAAAAAATGATATTCTTTATTAGAAACAAAATTGAAATTCATAAATAATATTTTAGTTCCCATGTTGGTTGTTAACATTGAGTGGGGAGGTGAATCAATGATACACTTTTTACAATTATTCCTTTTAAATTTAACCTTTGTGAGTTGTTAAAGTCTCAACCAACTCAACTTTAATTACTCAACCTAATTATATATGAAATATAAGTGAATAAATCACAACACATAAGTATTTTAAACTTTTTCCTTAAAATAAAAATCCATTTCATGATTGGTTGGTTACCAAAATATCATATTCTATACTATAAACTCAATTGGTTATACCAAATACCTTCCAAATCATATCATCATAGAGTCCCACTATTCTCCTAATCAAAATTCCAACTAGATATCACAATTTATAGCTAACCATTATAATGTTTTGATTCAAAACAAGAAATATCTCTATATAATTCAAGTTAATTATATACCACTTTATGTATATCACCTTTGATGAAAACACTAGATCAAATGGCCTACCTAGGTTTTTTTAATAACCTTAATTAGAAATGATCATGATATGGTATATTGGTGTTTCTTACCTTCCTTATCAGGTCATTAATGATTTGAGTCAATCTATACTATAAAAACTAGGTCAAACAAGTATCCTCCTTCCTAAAAAGTTCTCAAATTCAATCTATTATTTATCTATTTGATATTCTAGGATATTAGGATCATATCTTTTCAATTCTCACACACACCTATTCTTCATTATTATGGATATTTATATTCATAGTGGAGTATCATGAATATTTATTTTATAAAAAAATTATGGATGTTACTCAAAACTCAATATTGTAATCTCAATTTCTCTTAAATCAATTAATAGAATCTAAATTAGATTCCATCATTAAAACTTATTTAAATTAGTGTCCAGTTTCAATACTCATTCAGAACCCATTCACTATTCTCATGTAAATCCCAAAAGACTAAAAAAATTACTTCAAAAATACATGAAATATATGGGTTTTATTTCATAAAAATTTCCTCCAAGTATTCATAGAACATTGATGTGGAATTATTTATCATGGAATAGAACACTCCTCAAAACATCCTTGTTGATTCTTCCTTCAATCTCGACATACATCATAGGACACCTTGAATCATTTTTATATTTGAATCATAAAGAAAATGTCACATAGAATCATATAATTTATTTCTCATTAAGAATATTTGTAAAGACCCAGAAAATTCCATGTAGTTTTCTTAAAATTATTTGGGATTATTACAAGTCTATGAAAATTAATGGCACGTGATTCTGAGCCCCGATGATCCTAGAATGAATTTATGAAGTTTTATTTGGGTACGTTAAGTAAACACATAGGTGGCGTTTTCTATATTTTGAACTGGTGATCGGATTAAAAATACGATGGCACCGTTGAATCTGCAATGTTGGGATTATTTTAAGGGAATCTTTACTTCAACCGTAGTAGGTCGAGAGAAAATGATAAATTTTGGACTTTTTAATGAAAAGTAAAATAACATGTAATTGTTATTTTATTTCTTTTCCTTTTTCCTACCACCTATTGAGCGATGGTGGTGGGCACCACGGAGGTGCTCATAAATTTAATTATGGGGTGTTAATTGCATGGTTACACTTTGGTTGTGTAACCACCCCTCGCATAATTAATGAGGCACCTTAATTTTGTCAATTAATAAACCTCATTAATTCCTCAAGGAGTTTCTTGCCTTTCCCCTCCTATTTAAATGGAGCTCAGGGTGGTTTTTTGGCATGGATTCTTTAAGCGAGGAAATTATGGTGTAGTTCTGTAGCAACATCCACTGACGGAGGACAGATGCTCGGATAGCAATGATCTGGGATAAACGAATGCCGACGACTCTATCCAATGTGGTTGCTCCTGCTGCCACAACTGTGACACCTCCAATGGATCACAAGCTAGGGAGTATACTTTCATTGATGATCCCCCTCTTCCTGTTCTTAAAAAATATAATGAACACAGACCAAACAACTAATGGGTTAATCCGCCTCATGTCAAATCATGTGATTTGTTGTTTTGAGGTCTTATATTCAGGGATTATTCTTCCTTTTGATTAATGTTAAACTTCCTCATGTTTAAAATGCTAACGTCGAGGGCGTGGTCCAAAACCAATAGGTCCTGGACCCTCCTCTAAACTTTTCCTTGGTGCATTCTTCATATAGGAACAAGAAACGTGGCAACAAGGCATATTTTTGGGTCGTGAAATGATGGTAGCATCCCGAGAGGACCGAAGGCACATCTGGAAGGAAGAACGGCCCATCGGGGCTCACCCATTGTCCCGCAATAGAATCATCTGTACAACATTGCCAGAAGAAGAGGGAGGTGAAGGAGGGTTGTGACCGGCCGCAGTGGTGGAGGCAACGCGCCGTTGCGCGCCGCATTGAAGGGTCGTGACATGAAGTCGCGGGGGTGGCGAGCTGTAGAGGACCTACCTCTTGTGGGTCTGCGGGGGACAAGGTGGCAGCACCTGGATCTGCCCTTAATTAATCCGAAAGGCTCTTTTGAGATGTTCGGGAGTCGGTGACCATGCGACCTCTGTGCAGGTCGCACCAGTGAGTGGGACAGACCGCCCTGTAGACCGGGCCGGTCCACGACCTGACGGGACGACCCCTCCATGGCCCAGCCCAACCGGGGTCAGCCAGCCTGGTTCGGGCCAAGACGGGTTCGACCCTGCCTAGGTCGGGTCATAATGAACCTAGTCGGGTTGTCCTAGACTGGGTCAGACCGGGCCCAGACCC
Source organism: Viscum album (assembly GCA_963277665.1). Lineage (NCBI taxonomy): Eukaryota > Viridiplantae > Streptophyta > Magnoliopsida > Santalales > Viscaceae > Viscum > Viscum album. The sequence continues at coordinate 1,978,915,081 of OY728156.1, forward strand.
CTCTTGATCACAGAGACTCTTAAAGGGCCATATCATGCAAACAAGGCATCTATTTGACGAACCGTTTGTGGCGCAGGGATCCTTGGAGTGATAAAATAATTTTGACGTACTCCACTAGGGTTTTGGATAAAGTTGGATTTATGGCCAGGTTGGATCAACTCCAAATCCAACCTGACCCTAAGCACTATAATAACAATAACTTATAGATCGGGCGTCCGGTTGATGCGCCATCTGTTCCATTGGAACCCTTATGATGTCAAAGATCATTAATTTACTTCATCTTGGGACTTCATTCTGGTTGAAATATGACCTATGGATTGAGGACCCATTCTCCCAAAATCAAGCGTACTATGAGCGGGAATCCAGTGGCTGGTTGTGACATTAAGAAGAAGAGAAAACAATGCGGGTCAGTATCAAAAACTCCAGAGTGCGATGATCTAGTTGTATTAATAATCATCCCTACCTCTATACCAGTGACCAATATGGTCCATCACCAACGACCAATACGGGTCATCACCAGTGACCAATACGGGTCATCACCAGCGACCAATACGGTTCAGCACCAGTGACCAATACGGGTCATCACTAATGATCAATACGGGTCAGCATCCAGCGACCAATACGGGTCAGCAAACAGTTACCTATGTAGGTCAGAAATAGATTTACTATAGATAGAATGATCTTGATTTAGAACTATTCATCCTTATCTCGGTAACCTTGAAGTTATACTGTTAGAGTGAGATGACTCTTTTTCTTTGTGCTTCATTATTTAGATCATTCTTGAGATATTACCTTTGTGGTGTTTCTTGTGATGGTTTCATTTGTGGATTACTGATAGACCTTTGGGGGTCTCAGGGACCCCTAATTAGTTGTTATGCTCACCCCTACATGGGCTCCACCTGCACATGTGTGTATGGTGCAGACTACTGAAGCTCCGAGGTAGACTTTGGAGGTTCAGGACTTGGTGTATCTTGGTGTGACGGGACCAGTAAAGATCCTCTTATTCAACTTCAGACTTACAGCTACTACCCTCTAGGTAGAGCTCTAGGATAGATGCAACAACTATTTACTTTATTTTCATTTTATAGGGCTTGTATATTGGCCCAATGTTTTCAGTTTACATTTGTACTTGTGGTTGTACTTTACTCTCATGGTTATACCTTACTTTTGTTGGTTTTTTACTTCAGTTTCCCTTTTCAAGTGTGTACAGATCACTAGGGAAATTCCTTACCTATTCGAGAAAAGCATTCATGTTCTAGTCACCACCCCCTGGCCTATAGAATGCAGGCTTGGGGTAGTCACGTATGGGCCTCGTGGGATGATTCATGACAAAGTGGTATCAGAGGGTGGTGAGTTATACCAGAAAAACAAAGAGTATAATTTTAATGATGCAATGGTGTAAAGTGTCTTGAGTTTGTTTTTCTATTCGGGGAGTCCAGTATTTCTGTGGAGGCCAACATATCCATACATTAGGGCCCTGAATTCTATTTTCCAACTCGGTATATGAAAACACCAGTTTCTAGTGTTTTGAAATGTTTTCTTGATATTTCTTGAGTCATATCACAAGGTATAACTGATTGAATATGGTGCATCTATTTCTTATAGAATGCCTCCACGAAGATAGCCAGCCAGGATTCTGGTTAGAGATCATGACAGTGGACCATCGAGCAATGAGGCGTCCGTACAGGGACCACTCACAATGATGGCACCTTCAGGTGGTGTACCAGCAGCACCACCACCTATTGAGAAGAAGATGCTACCAGTGGATCGTGTAAGCCAGCTGATCACGTTGCATGAGTTCCAAAGACAGAGGCTTCTGATGTTTCGAGGCAAGACGAACCCCCAGGCAGTAGAGGAATATCTTGAGGTAGTTTCACATGTCTTTTTCATAGTAGAGACAACCGCTGAGCAGATGGTGATCCTGGATGCTAGCCTTCTTCAAGGTTCAAAAGGACGATGGTGGAGCTCAACTTTCCAGGTGTATGAGGAGATGACACTCACCTAGTCGGACATTGAGAGCCTTTTAAGGGTTGACTTCATGCCAGCTACACTACACTCTGTGCATATTCAAGAGTTGCTACATTTGCAGTAGGGCAGTCAGACTGTGGCTCATTACTTGGAGAGATATACTAACCACTCCTAACACTCCACCAACATGGTATGGGACCCTTGCTTCAGGGCCCATACCTTTCAGCAAGGGCTTCGATGAGATATCAGAGAAACATCAGTTTCTATAAACATCCTGACATAGGTTGGGTTCTAGAGAGAGCTTTACTGATGGAGACCTTCCTAGCCGAGTAGGCACCGAAATTGGGAGCCCCTTCAAGATGACAGGTTGCAGATTCATCTATAGCTGGAAGTAGACATATGATGCAGAATCCCAAGTAGGCTAGATCGTCCAGATGGTGACCCAAGGATGCAAGGTCATAGGTGAAAGGATCAAGAGGCCAAGGGATCCACCAGCAAGGCATGATCTATTTTTTCTTGTGGGTTGGGGGCAGGGTCATAGAGCTCGTGACTATCTGACTCCCCACACAGATGATCAGAAGATAGTGGAGGGGCCACCAAGGTAGCAGCAGCGGCTAGAGAAAGAGTGTCAGCTAGGTGGAGGAAGAGGCAGGGGAGAAGGACGTGCATCAGGAGGTGGTTGGGGTCACTAAGAACAACCACCACCACCCCCAGGAGGTCCACCACGAGCTCAGGGAGCAGGTGTATGGGGACAGTCCCAGATACAAGCAGTAAAGGCTCATGATCCGAACTCCCTGAGATGATACGGCGAACGATCTGTATCTTCTCTACTTTAGTATCAGTGATTATCGACACAGTTAATAGAAGTTCTTTCCTTGTCGTGGACTTATATCGGGACTCTGAGATTTCGAATGAACTTTTAGCTCGACGTTTATGTTTGGATACTTCTACGGGCGAGATTCATCAGTCACACACTACGGCCAACCGTGTGATCTTACACTCATAGGAAAGAGTTTCAAATGGGATCTTCCAGTAATGGCGTTGAATCCCTATGACATCATTCTAGGCATGGACTGGCTATCAGTAGTTCATGCACAAATTGATTACTTGAGATGTAAAATGCAGTTTACGTATAGAGATAGAGGATATTTTTCCTTTGTTGGTGAGAAGGAAAATAGAGTAGCCTGAGATGGACTTGTGCTCAGGTGGGTGCAATAGATTACATATCAGCTATCTTGAAAGACATTCTACACGGTGGATGAGGTGAGTCCACAGTTTCCAATGGTGGTGGAAGAGTATAAGGAAATCTCTCTAGAAGATTTCCCAGACTACATCCTCATAGAGAGGTAGACTTCCACATTGACTTGTTCCCAAGAATAACATCGATATCTACACCAGCATATCAGATTGACCCTACAGAGCTCCAGTAGCTTAGGGTATGTGGGAGGATGTATAGATGAAGGGATTTTTAAGGCCCAGTGTCTCTACATGGGCATCCCTAGTATGGTTTTTTAAGAAGGCAGACATAATTTTGAGGCTACACATTGACTTTCGGTGCCTAAACCAGGTGACTGTGAAGAAAAAATATCCTCTGTCGAGGATTGATGATCTGTTTGATCAGTTGAAATGAGAGAATTGGTTCTCAAAGATAGACCTTAGATCAGGCTATCACAAGATTTGTCTGTGGGATGAGGACATCCCGAAGACAGCCGCCAGATGTCGGTACATACATTACAAATACCTAGTGATTCCATTTGGTGGGACGAATTCCCCTGCATTGTTCATGGGTCTTATGAATAGGATTTTCTAGGCATGATTAGACCAGTTTGTATTAGTCTTCATAGTAGGAATCTTGGTGTACTTAGCAACCAAGGAAGATCATGTTGTACACTTGAGGATAGTTTTGGACACACTCTGGGAGCACCAATTATATGGGAATCTATCAAAATCTGATTTATAGATATAGAAGGTCCACTTATTGGGACACATCATCTTAGAGGTTGGAGTATCAGTGGATCCAGTGAAGATCAAGGCAGTGCCTTCTTGGGACCCTCCCATGAGTGTTACTAATGTGTGGTGCTTCCTTGGATTAGTGGGAAACTATCGGAGGTTCGTACCCTATTTCTCGAGAGTAGAAGCGCCTATGACTTCCTTGATGAGGAAGGGGAAACCCTTCTTGTGGTCAGATTCATTCCAGTAGATCTTATAATAGCTGAGGCAGAGCTTTACCAGTGCTCCAATCCTGAGGCTGCTGGAGGAGGGCACTGACTACGTGGTTTACTGTGATGCATCAGGGTCCGAACATAGTTTCATCCTAATGCAGGGTGATGCAGTGATTTATTAGAGCTCGGGATAGTTAAGGACTCATGGGAAGAATTTTGTGACTCATGACTTAGAGTTTATAGCAATAGTCTTCACAATGAAGATGTGGCGACACTACTTGATGGTCGAGTGGTTCATTGTTTAATCAGACCACAAGAGTCTTAGATATTTATTCACACATAAAGATCTAAATATTATATAGCAACATTGGATAGATTTACTCTAGGACTGTGAGTTTTAGATAGTATATACACTTGGGAAAAGGAATATAGTGGTAGATGCACTTAGCCGAAGAACAAGTTTGAAGCTACTGAAAGAGGCTTCCGAGCAGTTATCCTCGCTTCAGATATAGTACATGGATCAAGATGATACAGTCTAACTCTAGTCAATGTTAGTTTTCCCATCACTCCTTCAGTGAGTTAGGGAGGTGAAACTTGGAGACAATAGTTTTGAGACTGCACGTTCTCAGATATCCTTAGGCCAGGCACCTGACTGATATTCTAAAGGTGGGGAGAATTCTATCCTTTTCAAGGGATGTACAGTTTAATTGGTGGAGCTATGAGAGGAGGTATTGGGGAATTTCCATACATCCCACTTGGCAGTACATCCAGGTGTGATGAATATGTACCAGGACCTCCAGCAACAGTGTTGGTGGCTAGGAATGAGGAAAGTTGTGCCAGAGTTTTTTTTCAGATGCATCACTTTTTAAAAAGTGAAGGCCAAGCAACAGGTACTAGAAGGCTTGACCCAACCCCTCTGAATTCTAGAGATGAAGTGGGAAGAGATATCAATAAAATTCGTGATGGGGTTACCACATACATCCAAGGGTAATGATACCATCTGGATGATTGTTGACTGACTCACTATGTCAGTCCACTTCCTTGATATTCGAGAGAAGTGCACGGTAGAGAGATTGGGATGTATCTATATTCAAGAGATCATGAGACTTCACTAGGTGCCTTTGAAGATAGTCTTATACTATGACACACACTTCACATCCCAGTTGTGGAAGGTATTGCAGGAGGCTTTCGGGACTCATCTTTGCTTGAGCACCACTTTTCACCCGTAGACAGATGGTCAGATCGAGCAGACCGTCCAGACCATGGGGGACTTTCTTCGTGCATGTGTCCAAGATTTTTTTCATAGTTGGGAGGACCACCTACTATTATTGGATTTCTGGGTACAAAAATAGCTATCACTCCACCACTGTTATGTTCCCTTTTAACGAATTGTATGGATGACTGTTTAGATTTCCCTTGTGCTAGACAGATCTAAGAGAGCCAGCACTCGTGGGCTTATATATGGTATAGGCTACCACTGAGATGGTTTGGGTCATCAGAAAATAGATGAAGTCCACATAGAGCTGAAAAAAGTCCTATTCAGATAGGTGATGGAGACCACTAGAGTTCCAGAAGGGGGACACTTATTCTGGAAAGTATCCCCTTGATGGGGACTATGGAGATTTGGCCAAGGCGGAAAACTATCACCAAGTTTATCGGTCCATTCCTGATACATCAGAGGATTGGAAATGTGGCGTACCACTTGGAACTACCACCACAGTTGGAGAGGGTGCACAACGTCTTCCATGTATCCCATCTTAAGAGATACGTGTATGACCCATCTCACGTCATTGACCTTGGTGAGCTGGTGATTCACGACAGGGAGAATTTTGCGGAGTTCCCAGTGGAGATAGAGGATCGACACGAGTGGATCCTTCATGGGTGGTCGATACCTCGGGTTTTCATTCTATGGAAGCACAAGAATCTCTAGGAGAGCACATGGGAGTGATAGCCACATATGCCTTCCTAGTACCTCTCTTTGTTTGTGTTGCTTTGTTTGGATTTCAGGGACATAAAGCCCTAATTTAGAGAAAATTTAAAGACCCAAAAAATTCCATGTAATTTTTTTTAAATTATTTGGGATTATTACGAGTTTAGGAAAACTAATGATGCAAGATTCTAAGGCCCGGTGTGTTTGGAATTAATTTCGGAACTTTTTTTAGGTATGTTCAGTAAACGCATGGGCTGTGTTTTCTTTATTTTGAACTAGTGCATGAGTTATAAATATGAGGGCACTGTTGAAACCGTAGTGCCAGTAATCACTTAAGGTAAGCTTCACTTCAACTACAGTAGGTTAGAAGAAAAAGTTAAATTTTGGACTTTTAAAAAAAATTAAAATAACATGTAATTGTTATTCTATTTCCTTTTCTTTTTCCTACCACCTGTTGAGCAGTGGTGGCGGGGACCACGGAGGTGGTTAGACCTTTAATTACGTGGTGTTAATTTTTTGTTTACACTTTGGTTGTGTAACCAACCCTCGCATAATTAATGAGGTTCCATAATTACGTCAATTAATAGACCTCATTAATTCCTCAATGTGTTGCTCGCCTTTCCCCCTTCTATTTAAATAGAGCTCGAGGTGGTTTTTTGGCATGGATTCTTCAAGAAAGGAAAATCTAGTAGAGTTGTATGGAAACATCCACAGATGGAGGATGGAAGCTCAGACAAAAATGATCTTGGATTGACAAACTTCAACGATTGTATCCAATGTGGACTCTCCTCCCGCCGCAACTGAGACACCTCCAACGAATCTCTAGGTAGGGGTTTATGTACTTTGATGTTCCCTTTCTTCCCATTCTTGAAAAATATAACAAATGTCGACCAGCCAACTAATAGGTTGATCTGCATCTCGTCAAATCATGCGGGTGATTGTTTTGGGGTCTTAAATTCTGAGATTATTCTCCTTTTTTATTATTGTTAATCATCCTCAGGTTTAAAACACTAACGCGATGGGCGTGGGACAAAACCAACATGTTATGGACCCTCCTCTAATATTTTACATGGTTTATTCTTCATGGAAGAACAATGAACGCATTAGCATGGTGTATTTGAGGGCCGCAAAACGACGATGGAATCAAGAGAGGACCGTAGGTGCATCCGAATGGAAGAACGGACCACCGGGGCTCACCTGGTGGCCTACATAAGAAAATATTGCACTGAGGCACTGGAGACCAGCACTGGAAGATGAGAGATAAAGATGATGGTAGTGTCTAGTGACCATTGTTCAAAGTGTAAGTGCGGCGCCGCTCGGCACTGCAGGGATCGGACTGGAGGCCGGTAGCGGCTGATCGCAGAGGCAGAGGCAATGCGTAGTCACTTGTCATCATGCGCCTTGTTGATGGGCCGCAACTTTAGGTTGTGGAAGTGGTGATCTACAGAGGACCCATCTCATAAGGTTCTATGGGTGACAAGGTGGTGCCACCTGGAACCACCCTTAATTATACCTTACTTTTGTTGGTTGTTTACTTCAGTTTCCCTTTTTTAGTGAGTACATGTCACTATGGAAATGCCTTCCCTATTCGTGAAAAGCCTACAGGTGCTAGTCACCACCCCCAGGCCTATGGAAGGCGGGCATGGGGTATCCACTTTCGGGCCCTGTGGGATGGGTCGTGACAATATTACATGAATATTTCCTAGAATAAATTATTCTAAATCCTCATAATTTTTTAAAATGATACATCCTTGTGTTATAAGTGGTGATCATTACAATGTTAGAATCATCCTTATACAAATTTGGAATAATCATTATGAAGTTCAAATAATCCTTATGAATTAGTTAATCATCCTTACACAAAATTAAATCATCCATAAAAATCCCAAAATCTTCCTTAAAAACCCTTATAATCATCCTTTTTCAAGTTGGAATCAGCCTTATGAATATGCTTAAGAAATCTTCAACCATCCTTACGAATCCTAAACATAAGAATGAATGATCATTATAAAATCCTATGTTATATCTATGAAGATCATAAATGTTGAATACATAAGTGGAAATCACTCCTAATGACTTGTATTCAGATCATAAAATGAGTCATATATAAGTATTTCCTTTTCCAAATTCCCTAACACTGGTTTCAAAAATAGTAATTTGCGTATCTTAGTACATAGAAAAAAATTTATTTCATTACTGAAATTATAGAATAACTTCATCTCTATTTAAATTATCTTAGGTTCATCTCATACCCTTCAAATCATCTCACAAAATTCATCTAAAATCATGTATCAATGATTTCATCAGCCCTATGACTCAATATCACATTAGAGAGATTCTCTATATTTCTATATTTCTCAATGTTAAATAATATACCTTCAATATTTCCTCTTGGATGGCTTCTAAATCTTCAATTGAGGGTTTTTTTAGATATCACCATTTCTCAGTTATTAATACATGTCATGTAACCTTGAAGAATAGTGAGAATCATCACATTTTAGGGTTACTCCCTAAACCTATTTAACTATATGTTCTAGGTAGTAGCAACTCAACTTCTAAATCAAATATTGACCTTTTCATAGATAAAAATGAAAAAAAAAACATAACTCCAAATTCACAAATACATTTGGGAACTTCAATCTCTCATTTGGATTTTCTTTCAATAAAAAACTTACTCAAAATCTAATTATACCCCCTTATTAACCTTAAATACTATGAAATTAAATTGTATGGTTTTACTCATCTCATATTCAAACTTATTCAAGAGTTTCCAAACAGATTATTCTTCTAAAAAAATAAAAAAAAAATTATTCACTTACTAATAGAAGGATGTATTCACATTCTTATATAGAAATGATCCTTTAGTCATTTAATTCTAAGAAGTTTTGGGAGAACTAGGTATATAAAAAATTGAATAAACAAGATACAAAAGGTTGTTCATCAACTACAATACATGTGACACCAACTCAATACGGCTCACTTCATGGGATAATAATCTGGTTTTAGTAATAAATTATTTCGTGTACTCATCTTTAACAAAACAAATTCAAAAACATCAAATGAAATATGCATAACTCCCCCTTTCTCTTAGATTTTCACAAACTAACACTCCCCTATATAAATATGTTATATACAATAAAAAATAAGTGAATAAAGTGTGATTGGGAAAAATTATTACCAATTTCAATAGGTCTATTTATAAATTCTATGTTCACATAGCTTGTGATTTTTATAGAACTTTTAAACTATATTCCTTCTAAATGGATGAAATCATATATTATTCTTTATGGTTTCTATAGAACACCATGAAGGGAACCCACTTTTAATTTTTCAATATCGACAATATAATTTTCCTCCTTTAATTCCCTATATGTTAAGAAAAAATAAAAAAAATAAGAGAAAAGGTTATGGGTTTTTTGGGATCATATTATGGTCATAAATATAAAAACATATTCATAATATTTTCTTCATATATCTTTAAGATTAAAACATGCTTATGTAAATGGAGAATAGCATACCTAATATGCAATAACAACATCCTTTCACTTCATTCTCTGAGGGATAATTCTTGATGAAGGTCATGAAATAGTTGAACTAACCCTTCTACCTACAAGGGGGAACACCATCTACTGGATCCAAATTTTTAACATGATCATTCCAAAAACACATGAAGGGGTGTTTCCACCTTCACTAGAACACGATGAATGATGCATGGGAGAAGTGATTGTAGTTCAATAATATTTTCATGAATCTAATGATCATTATCCACTCACAATTGGGGGATAATATCCATATATATATCCAACCATGATTCTTTCTATTTAATGAAACACATCAAACATATGAAACATGTCGTGTTTATATGTTATTTTCCATTGGAGGAATCCATTGAACCAATTCAATGGAAATGCAATATATTTTTTTGAAAAGGATTAGGGACAAGCCCCCTTTATTTAAATATAAAAAAATCCAAAACCAATTTTAAAACTATGAAAGATGGAACCCATTACAAATAATGTGAATGCCTTAAAGAAACAAAATAAAATAGTAAAAATGATATTGTAAGTCCAAAGGAAGAAAACAGCCCAAAATCACCATAAAATTCTTTTCACCCCACTCCCGAGATAGTGAAATAGTAAAATCAGCCAAACTGATGTGTCACCCCCTCTGCTAAGAAGTTGCACCATGTTTGCAATACAATGTGTCAGAGCACCTCTCTAACTAATAAAAAAATATAGAATATATCTATATGAATTGTTTAATAAAACCCTTACCTCTTTTGAGACTTCCACCCAAAAAATCATGATATGAACTCATATAAATATATTCTAGACACAATGATAAATTAGAGTGCAAACATAGAAGAAATTTCAATGGTAAGGAACCCATCCTTTCGTATGTAGTGACGAAATATGGCTAAATGATGGGATTCATGACACTTATCCCTCTTTTCAGGAAACTAACCTAGTGTCACCTGTAAAAAATTTCTAGAGATCCCCCACTTACCATCACCATAAATGGAAATTCCAATTCCATCATCATGATATTGGAGGGTCCAAATCCAAACACACGGTGGAGGCCACAAAAAAGTTCTATCGAAGATGAGTGAACTATTATGCATGAAGATGAAACATGAAACTAAGGTTGAAGCTGACTCAAAATATCCTTCAATGAGACTCAAGTATGCATGGCCGAAGAAAATCAAGGAGGTTGAAGGATCCTTTGGCCATAGATGCTCAGATCAAAACCATAGAAAATCACAATTCTAGGGGAGTGAGAAACCATCTTGTCTCGTAGAATAAATGGAAATTAAATATATAATTAATCTATTTACAATGGATTAATAAAGAAAATAAATTTCTAGTAAAAGAGGTGGTAGATGTATAAACTCATCCTGTGGGGTGGAAGATGCGTGCACTCAACCTATAAGGTGTAAGATTCATGCACTATACTTGTATTATGTTAGGTGCAATATATTTTTCGGAATATGATTAAGGATACATTATCACCATTTAAACATTAATTTATATACATCACATTATTATTATTTTAGTTTACATCTAAAAATATTTTATTTTCACAAAAATCCATAAGGAATTTATGAAAAGTGTTAAAAATATTTATGAGTCAATCCAAAACTCATTTTGAATATGGTTTCACCAAACTTTCTTAATTTTGGATAAAAAAATTATATCCAATATCTAATCATATTTGAATAACTAAATGTGTGTCCCTAAATTCTATAATATCATTTTAAAAAATATGAAATATATATTTTATAAATGTAGGAATATTGTGGCCTCTATCAAATCATAAGTGCTACTCAAGATACTAATGGGTCTGGTGTGATCAAAATCAAGCATACTCATGTCTCTATATAACCTTTTCCACCAAAACATTTATTATATAAATTATATATATACCCAAATAATCCCTTTTTCCATGACATTGAGTGACCACTAGATATGGTACATGTCAATATATTATAGTTCATCTAATCTTTTCTTAATTATCTAAAATAGACTGACCAGATTGATGAATACATGGAATGTCAATCATCTAATAGATGATCACATACCATGTATCAAAACTAAGTAATTGAAAACATAATATGTGACTCAACTAATTATATCCATTCATTTTCCCAATTTAATTTAGTAAATTTAAAAATTCTTTCACTTATCATACATGTGGACAAATCACATCTTTGTTTCACTCAACCGAAAATAAGATTAAAAACATACCCAAACACCTTCTGATTAGATAATTCACTTTTAACTCTCATAAGTAAGGTATCAAATTATAAAGGTTATCATTCTAGTTATCTCACCAACCTAAAATAATGGGAACTAGAAATGAGTATAGACCCATAAGTATATTAGTGAATGTATAAAATTTCAGGTGATATAATTTTTCTAGTCAATATGAGTAATAATTTTCTAATTATTACCTCATGAATCTATTATTCATATATAATATAAAACCTTTTCTAATGAGTAAAATAATCTACTCATGATAAAATTAAATATCACCATAACCCAAAATTCTCTATGATGATCAATTATTATAGATAACTCAAAGTTTTACTTTGAGTGGATACCATCATTAAACCATTAATGTAAAGTAAAATGTAGTACATACGAATGAATGACAAATGGTTGTTACCGTTTTTATAAAAATGTGACTTATATTCATCCTTACAACCAATCTCCCACATTTTTAACACATATATATTCTATATCACCCTCTTATTGTTTTTATGTAATGGTTTTTCAACAAATACACTACATTTTCATCTGTACTTTCCCAACTGATCTTTACATTACCCCTCTTAATAATCACTCAAATGAGATGGTATTTACAATGGATTTTTTATTTCCTTGGTGTAATTGGGGTTTCTTTACCTAATAAATGGATCCATTTTTTCACTGTAAATCTTGAACACCGCATCAATGCTAGAAACAACACCAAGTTCCAAGATGAACTTATTTATCCAAATAAAATCCTTTATAACATTGAATGATTTGTTATACTCTACCTCTATTGTTGAGTCTAACATGGTGTCTTGTTTTGAAATCTTCTAAGAAATATCTCCACTAAGAAGGGAAATAATTAAACTATATTTATATTTTATATCATATATATTTGATTGTAAATTGGAATTTGTGTAACATTTTATATATAAGTCATCCTCTTATATAAATATTAGGAATATATCCTTAGTCTATATCATGAACTTATGAAGTTTCTATATTAAAATCCAGTGAATATCAATGCTATTGGATTGGTATTTACTGGTTCAGAAAATATCTTAAGCAAGATCAGGTCGAGTACACAACATGGAATTTAATGACCCAGAACTTCATATAACTTTTTTTACATTATATGGAATTATTATGTGACTATGAAAATTGAAGACATGTGATTCCGAGGCCCGGAGTACCTGGAATGATCCGTCGAAATATTTTAAGCTTTAAATAGCACCCATGAGCATATTTCCTGAAAAACTGTAATAACTCTTAAACAGGTGTCAGGATTAGAAGTCCAGGGGAATCATTGCTTTCAGGATGGCGGTTTTACCCCAAGCGCGACTTATGTTTTGTCAGCATAGGACTCTAGTGAGAAAACATAAAAATGGAATAACCTTAAATAAAATAATTAAATAAATTATTTTATTATTAAAATTATTATAACTCATGAATAGTGACTCAGATTAAAAATTAGAGACCACCGGTGAACTCATGAGGGTATGACTTATTTAATCTGAGAGAAAATATAATTATTAAGTAATAATTATTTTAATTTCAAAACCATATAACCTTTAAATAGTAACTCAGATTGGAAATCTGAGAGTACCATTTAGCTCATGAGGGTGTGTTCCCCTTAGGTTGAGCCTAACCTTGACCGACACAGATTGACAGTAACTGTTAATAATTTTTGAACATTTTTAATATACATTCAGTAAATGTGCAGGCACATTATTCTATATTTTGAACCGGTGATTGGATTAAAAATCTAAGTGAACTATTTAATTTGCACTACCAGGATACTCTTAAGGGAATATTAACTTCAACTAGCAAGGTTCAGATGAAAAAGTTAAATTTTGGACCTTAAAAATTAATAATAAAATAACCCCAATGTTATTTTATTCTTTCTCTGTAACTGTTGAGCGACAGTGGTGAGACCGCAGTGCAACATCAGAATTTTAATCAAAGACTTTTAATGTCTTAAACCTATCCTTTCTTTGGTTTTGTAACAACAAAGACTATGTATTTAATTGAATAATTAATTATGAATAATTAATAGTCCATAATATTAAACCCAACATGGGAGAATATTTTCCAATTTAATCAATGATAGTGCATGGGTTTTGGGAGATATACAAGGGGAGGATCTGAAGAAATGCCAATGACTTTATGCTCAAGAGAAGAACGATGATCGAGCGACGGTTGCTGGTGGAATTGATGGGCGACGATGAATGTTGACGAACACCTTCATACATAGACCCTTCAACCTCATCTGTAGTTCCTTCCAACAAATTCAAGGTAGGGGTTTTTCTTGATTTATTTATAAGAGTTTAATGTTTCATCTACTCTTTATGATATCGAATTCTTCCCTTATTACAACGCTAACATGGAGGGTACAGGCCAAACCAAACAAGGCCCGGACCCTCTTCCAACTTTGCTTTGATTATGCTATTCTTGGATGACTGACCAATGTGGCAGAAAGATGAAACTGAGGGACAACGCAGTAATGAAAACATTCTGAAAGGCTTGTAGGTATATTCGAAAAAGAAAACGGACCTTTGGAGCTTCACTAGAGGCTTTTGGAAGCTCCACCAGCACGGATCCCCAATGGCTGGAGGAGGTGAGGGATGGATCTTGCCAGCTGTGAAGGGACGGCAGTGCTCAAAGGTGCTACGGCGGATAGGGGCAGCTGGCCGACGCCAGCTGCATTGATGGTGGTGGCGCACCGCGGCAGCCCGCTGTAGAGGAGGGTCATGGCGGAGAAAGGACCTATGCCTGCGGGTCCTCTGTTAACTATTCCACATGGATTGGCCAGATGGAAAGGCACCAACTGTCATCGCTACTTTGGAGGAGCCCGAACAGCTGATCCAATCAGGAGGGGAGCCAAACCCCATGCCCAGTAGGTAGGCTGTACCCAGCCAGAAAGCCGAGTTGGTTCAGCAGGCCGCACCCAGTTGGGTGGGACGGGCTGGTCCTGTGGCCCGGAAAGCCGAGCCCACTTACCATGAGGCCAAGCCTACATCCCATCCCCTTTGGGTCAAGCCTAGTAGAACCGAGATGAGCCCAGCCCCTTCAGGCCAGGTCGGACCGAACCCAAACCCACTTACGGCCCAATTTCGATTAAAGTGCTATATCTCCTAAACTGAGCGTCCATTTGACAAACTATCTATGGAATTGTAACCCTTATGATGAGGTGTTCGTTTTGGGGTACTCCACTTGGGTTTTGAAAAAATTTGTTGTATGGTCGGGTTGGATCAGGCTCGAACCCAATCAAGCCCTCGACACTAAAATGCCTATAACTAACAGATCGTATGTCTGATGGATGCGCCATCTTTTTCGTTGTACCCCTTCTGATATTACAGTTCATTGGGTTATTTCTTCATTGGACTTCATGGTGGTTTAGTTAAGACTAATGTATTGATTAGAAAATCCTCCCATAATCATCCGTGCTTAGTGTGTAAATCCAGTGGCTGGTTAGGATGTCATGAAAGTATAACAATCCTCAGTGGGTCAGCACTTAGTGATCCTTTGTGCTTCATCACTTAGTGATCCTCTGTGGGTTAGAACCTAGCAATCCTCTGTGTTTCAGCACTTAATGATCCCCCATGGATTATCACCTAGAAATCCTCCATGGGTCAGCACTCAATGATCCTCTGTGGGGTTAGCACTTAGCGATCCTTCATGGGACAACACCTAGTGATCCTCTATGGTTCATCACGTAGTGATCCTCTATGGGCCCACACCTAGTGATCCTCTATGGGTCAGTACCTATCCTTCCTATGTGGTTCAACACCTAGTGACCTTGTGCGGTCTAGCAGTAAAAGCATCTCGACAGAATAAGATGATCTATCTTTAAGAATAATCATATTTATTCCTATTATTTAAGTTATATACCTGGTTTGAGCTGAGTCTTTACTTTTGATTTGGGATTGGGATCATTCTTTGTGGTTTTTCCTTTGTTGAATTATGGGAGACCTTCGTGGATCTTGGGGTCCCTACTGGGTATTGTTGTAATCAGCCCTACACAGGCTTTTCCCGCACCTTATTGTGTCTTGTGCAGATGACGTACATCTTTGACTGAGGTTTGGGAGCTAGGACCAGGTCATGCACAGAGGTAACCGATTGACACAGAGAGACGCAATGACGAGTTGTACCTACCCTTCAGGTAGGATCCTTGGAAGATGATCACAGGAGTTGTTTTCCTTTTTTGTTGTATTATCTCTTTTAGTTGGGCTTGTATACTTGCCCCTTACTTCCAATTCACACTTTTACTTTAGCAGTTTTATAACATGGTTTACTTTTGTTGTTTACCTAGTCTGTGTGTGTACTGGTTTAAAGGAAATTCCTTCTTGTTTTAGGTATATTCCTTTTCGGTTCTAGTCACCAACCCCTGGCCTATGGAAAGAGAGCTTGGGGGAGCCATATTACAGGCCCTAGGGGATGGGTCATGACCAAGTGGTATCATAGGGCGGTCCATTCTACCAAAAGAACTAAGAGTCTATGTTTTCAATGGTGAAAATAGTGTTAAGTGTATTGAGTTTGGATTTCAGTCTAGGGAGTTCAGTGTTGGTGTGGAGGTCGATGTATACATACACAAGGACCCTGAATTCTATTTTCTGACTCGGTATATGAAAACACGTGTTGCATGTGTTTGGAAAATGTTTTTCTCTTGATCAATTTTCAGTCATCTCACTAGGTATAACTTATTGACTGTGGTTCATATTGATTCTCTTTCAAGGTCATGCAAGAATCCATCTAGGATTATAGTGTGTGACCATGAGGATGGTCCACAGAGTGATAAGGGTTTAGTACAGGGACTATTGCACGAGATGGAACCTCTTGGTTGTGTCCTAGCGATACCAGTACCTGTTGGTCAAAAGTTACTACCAGCGCTACCAGTAGAGGACACATATTGGCTCAATTCCTTACACAAGTTTTAGGGAAAGATACCACTCATGTTCCAAGGAGATCCCGACTCACAAGTCTATAAGGACTGTCCTGAGGTGGTGACTGAGATTCCATCTAGCCAGGGAACCATTAGAAAAGATGCCAGTCCTGGCAGTGAGCATTCTACGTTCCTTAGTAGGGTGATGGTGGGGTTTATATTACCCCTATCTTATGATGAGGTGACTTTTCTATGGATAGTTCTTGAGAAACTTTCTTAGATAACAGGGTCTCTTTCCATAAAAATATAAGGTGTATAAGTTCCCAAGAGCTTCTACAGCTTCGACAGGATGACATTTCAGTAGTTGAGTATTCGTCAAGGTGTACCTACTATTCCAGTTACTCGATGAATACAGTACGACTAGTTTTAAGGGATCGGACCTCCAAGTGAGATGTGTTTAGGGGAATTCAAGCTAGAAATATTTCTCTGTGCATTCATACTTATATTTGGGTGCTAGAGAGAACCTTTGTGGTTGAAAATTTCTTTACTGAGCAGATACAACCAGTCAATGTCAGTAGTGAGAAAGTAGGAAACTAATGTCAGTTTCAGAGACTTGGATGTGTAAAATGTTTTGGGAAGAGTAATTGATAGGGATAGATTAATCTGTGGAGCATAAAACATGGAAGAGGATCTAGGAGAGTAGAATGAGGTGGTGCATGTTTCGACAAATTACAACCACCACCCCAATGTGGTCCCCACGAGGCTTAGGGAACTGGAGGAAAGGGGAAGGGAGTAGCTACATGCGGTCAATGAGTGTGACCCAAGGGCTCTTGGAATGATTTGAGGTATGGTCGGTGTCTACTAATAGCTTTCGTATTAGTAGACATAAGTACTAATATTTCCATCTTTTCATGAATCTTGTTCAAGACCTAGAGTTTTTAGTAAAACTATTGACTTGATCATTACTTCTAAAGATACCTATGGTAGGTGACTCGATAATCACACTTATGTCGATGATGTGATCTGACCCTTGAGGTGAGAGTTTCGGTTGGATCCTTTGGTGGAATCATCAAGGCCTTACAACATTAGTCTTGGTATGTAATGTTTATCCACATTCCATACTAAGATTGAATATTTTAGGAAAAAAGGAAGTGGTATGTCTGCAACATTGGAATGGGGTTTTCTTTTGTCAATGAAAAAGGAAACCTAAACATTGCGGGATAAACTCATTTATAGGAAGGTGTGGATCATCACCCTTGATTCAAACAACATTACCCTCGTAATAGTAGATGTTTCGAGTTTTCAGTTCCCAACAGCAGTAGATGAGTGTGGGAACTTCATTCCAAAATATGTTTTCAAGATTGTATCCCCATAGGGGGAGGGACTTTTGTATCTTTCTACACCTTGATATGGCACCAATATCAAGATCAACATATCATAGGGATTTCATAGAGCTTCTCAAGCTGGAGGAGTATGTGGTGGACTTGCAGAGGATGGTATTTGTAAGACCTAGTGTTTGAGGTTATGTGTGGACAACTGAAATCTTAACCCAGTGGTAGTAGAGAGTGGGTACTAACTACCAAAGGATTGATGGGAAAATCAATCAGTTTATGGGGGGATCCATTCGTGTAGATGGAAAGGTTCCAGTAGACTTCTAACAGTTGAGATAGTGGTGATGGTTGGAGTTCCTCCAGAACTATGACCATGATATTTTATACAATCCTGTGAAGGGGGATATGGTGGAAGACATGCTCTGAAAGAGGTCTGGTTTACAGCTGCTGAGGGAGGAAATGGAGAATCTTGCTACAATGATGATATCCTTCATGGATAGTGATAGAGAATCTTACCTCTGGTCAATGACTGTCACTCCCCCAATCCGTTGGCAAGTTTGGGAGGCACAGCTTGTGGATGTTAACTGCAAGGACTAACGTGCTCATATATCCTTAGGACGGGCTCCTGATTGATTTTTGATAGGTGGGGACCATGTAATCATTTTCATAGGATGCACTATGGTATTGGTGACATTATGGGAGGAGGTGTCGAAGTAATTCTATACATCCCATTTGGAGGTACGTCCTGGTGTGGTGAAGATGTACCCAGACCTATGACATTAGTACTGGTGTCCAGGGATGAAGAAAGTGGTGGATGATTTCATTTCATGATGCCTTACATGTCAGCAAGTGAAAGTTGAGCATCAAGTTCTAGCACGTTTGAGCACTTACTTTCATCCTCAGACTAATGGTCAGGTAGAGCGGACCATACAGATACATAAGGACATGCTTCGTTCTTTTGTCCAAGATTTTTTGCACATTTGGGAGTCCTACCTACCACTGGTGGAGTTTTTGTACAATAATAGTTATCACTCCACCGTCAGCATGGCACTTTTTGAGGCATTGTACGGGATTTTGTGCAGATCACCTCTATGCTGGATAGACTCAGGGGAATCAACACTTTTGGTTCCATACATAGTATATACTAACAATGAGAAGGTACAGATCATCTATGAGAGGATGAAGAATGTATATATCAGGCATAAGTCTTATACCGGTAGGAGACAGAGACTCTTAGACTTCGAGGTGGGAGACCATGTCTTCCAACAGATCTCACCTCGACGAGGATTACAGATATTTGGCTGAAGTAGCAAGATATCTTTGAGTTTCATCGGACCTTTCTTGATTATCAGTAGAGTTGTCAAGGTGGGATACCACCTATCTCATCCCTCACAGATACACTAAGTGCATAATGTTTTCCACATTTCGCAGTTGAGGTGATACGTGTATGACCCATTTCACATCATCGACCAGGGGGAGCTGGACATTGATGATGGAGAAACTTTTGCTGAGTTCCCAGTAAATATTGAGGATTGACAAGAGGATGTCCTTCATGGATGGCCAATTCCTCTAATGCGATTTTGGTGGAAGCACAGGTACCTCTAGGAGAGCACATGGGAGTGGGAGGCTCAAATTTATGCTCAGTACCTCACTCATTTGATTTGCCTTTGTTTTAGATTTCGAGGACATAAATCCCTCATGTGGGGAGAATATAGACCCAAAAAATCTATATAATTTATTTGAAATTGTTTTATCGAATTATTAGAAGACTTTGAAAATCGACAACACGTGATTCCTAGGCTAGTAGTGCCCGGAATGATCCGTCAAAAAATTTTAATCTTTAAACAGCGTATGTGAGCTGTTTTCCTTAAAAATTAGAATAAAACATAAATGGTTTCCCAGATCACAAATCTTTGGGCATATTTTCATTATGGATGATGGGTTTAACCAAGGCACGACTTAAGTTTAGTCGGTAGAGGCCCTTAGTGAGAACACACAAAATGGAATAACTATAAATTAAATTATTAAATTAAATTTTTATATTTTTCAATTTCTTATAACTCACAAATGGTAACTCAGATTAAAAATAAGATAACACTACTGAACTCATGAAGGTATGTTTTCCTTAGACAAATCCTATCATTGGCTAGCATGGGCTAGTAGTGGAAGTTAGTTTTTGGCTGTAAATAAAATAATTAAGTAGCAATTATTATATTCTCAAAACCTTATAACTCCTAAATGGTAACTCAGATTGAAAATTCGAGAGTACTGTTGTGATTGTAAGGGAATGTTCCCCTTAGTTAGAGCTTGAACTCCACTGGTGTGGGTCGAGGGTGACTATTAATAATTTTTGAAATTTTTTTAAGGTATGTTCACTAAATGTGTGGGGTAATTTTTTCATCTTTTGAACAGGTGCTAAGATTAAAAGTCTGAGAGAAATAAATAATTTGTAGTGCCATGATTCGCTTAATAGAATATTATCTTCGACTGATATGGGTTGGAAGAAAAAAATTAAACATTGGATCTTACAAAAATAATAATAAAATAACTCCAAAGTTATTTTATTCTTTCCTTGTTAACATTGAGGGATGGCTATGGGACCACAGTGCAATGTCAAAATTTTCATGAGATACTTTTAATGTCTTAAACCTATCATTACTTTGGTTTTGTAAAAAAAATTCATATGTGTTTAATTGACTCATTAATTACTATTAATTAATGATCCATAATATTAAACACAATGTGGGAGATTATTATCCGATTTAATCAAGGCTTGGGCATGGGTTTTTGGAGAGATATGAGAGGAGGCTCTGACAAAATTTTGAAGACATTCCACTTCATTGATGAATGGTGATAATGCAATGGTTGTTGGAGGAATCGACAGGCGATGGAAAACACCGATGAGCACCTTCAAACACAAACCCTTCTTCCTCATCTATAGCACCTTCCACTGAATTCATGGTATGGGTTAGTCTTTATTTATTTCTAAGAGTTTTATGTTTCATCTACTCATGATGATGTCAAAGCCTTACCTTGTTATAATGCAAACGTAGAGGGAACGGGCCAAGCCTAAAAAGGCCTGGACTCTCCTATAACGTTGTTTTGATTGCGGTCTTATTGGACGACTGAAGAAGGTGGCGGAAAGACAAAACTGAGGGACACATAGTGATGACAGCATCCCAGAAGGCCTATAAGCGCAGTCAGAAAAGAAAAAAGACCTATGAAGCTTCACCTGAGGCCCAAGGAAGCTCTGCGGGTGCCGTGGCACCGGCTACGGGAGGCGGTGGTGGCCGGCTCTCGTTGACTATGATGGGACAGCAGTGCCCCAAGCTTCCATGGCAGATAGGGGTGACCGACCGACGCTGGCCACATTGATGGTGGTGGCGCACCACGGAGAGGGTCAGGGCGGAGGACGGACCCGCACCCGCGGGTCCACTGTTGACCAGTCCACACGAATCGG
Source organism: Viscum album (assembly GCA_963277665.1). NCBI lineage: Eukaryota > Viridiplantae > Streptophyta > Magnoliopsida > Santalales > Viscaceae > Viscum > Viscum album. Next base: position 1,978,936,564 of record OY728156.1, read on the forward strand.
CCAGTTAGAATGGTGCCAACTAGTGTCGCTTTTTGGATGAGCCCAATAGGCCAAGTTTTTTGGGAGGGGATCTGAACCCCACACCTATCTGGGGGGCCACACCTAGTTAGTCGGCTGGGTTGGTCCAACAGCCCGACGGGACGCTCCCAGCCAGGTGGGGTGGGATGATCTCACAACCCGACGGGCTGATCGCATGGCCAGCATGTTGTGCCCGCAGCCTGACCTCTTCATGCCAGGCCCAATTTAACTAGGCTAGGTTGGGTCAGTCCGACCTGGTCGGACCGGACCCACACCCACGTACAACCCAGTTTTGATTAAAAGGGTTATATCTCTTAAATCAGTCATCTGTTTGACAAAACATCCATGGAACCAGAACCCTTAGAATGATGAGGTCCTTTTTAGGTACTCCACTTGAGTTTTGGAGAATGTTGGAGTATGCTGAGTTGGATCGGACTCAAATCCAACCGGTCACCTGGCACTAAAATGCATATAACTAACCGACTGGGTGTTCGATTGACAAGTCGTCTGCTGCTTTAGAAACCTTATTATATGGTGGTTCATTGAGTTACTTTTTTGTGGGAAATTATAGCGGTTGAGGTATGACCAATATATTGAGAATCAGATCCTCCCATAATCAAGCATGCTTAGTGCGGAAATCCAGTGGTTGTCTGTAATTTGATTGAGGTATAGCGATCCTCAGTGGGTTAGCACTCAGCGATCCTCTGGGGGTCAGCACTTAGTGATCCTCCATGGATCAGTACCTAGAGATCCTTAGTGTCTCACCACCTAACGATTCTCCATGGGTTAGTACCTTGCAATCCTTTGTGGTTCAGCACATAGAGATCCTCTGTGGGTCAGCACCTAGCGATCTTCTGTAGCTCAGCACCTAGCGATCCTTCGTTGGTTATCACCTAGTGACCTTGTGCGGTCTACCAGCAAAAGCCTCCGGGCATATTAAGATGATATATATTTATGACTAATCATCTATATTCCTGTTATTTAAGATATATACCTCGTTTGATCTAAGTCTTTACTTGTTTTGTGTGATAGGGATATTGCTTTGTGGTTTTTCCATTGTGTAATTCTGGGATACCTTTGGGGGTCTCGTGGTCTTTACTGGGTATTATTATACTCACCCTACACAATCTTTTCCAGCACATTTTTTGTGTATTTTGAAGATGACGGAAAACTTTGACTGAGGTTTGGGAGCTAGGACAAGATGGTTCATGGAGGTGACCAGTTAATGCAGAGAGTTGTAGTGAAGATTTGTACCTACCCTTCAGGTAGGATCCTTGTAAGAAAATCTTAGGATTTGTTTTATTTTTATGTTGTATTATCTCTTTCAGTTGGGATTTTATACTAGCCCCTTGCTTCCAGTTCAAACTTTTACTTCATCAGTTTTACTATATGGTTTACTTTGGTTGGGAACTTAGTCTGTGTGTGTACACGTTTAAAGGTAATGCCTTTTCTTTTTAGGGATACGCCTTTTCAGTGCTAGTCGCCAACCCCTGGCCTATGGAAGGTGGGCTTGGGGTAGTCACGGCACAGTCCCTGGGGGATGGGTCATGACATGGAATACATTGAACAACTTATATCATATGCATAAGGAAGATTACTTGTCCTTGTAAACTCTTTAGAAGGATCCTGAACCTTTATAATATTCATGACATGTAACACTACTGAAGACCCCTTTTGAAGTTCTCTGTGATAAATTACTTTAGAAATTTACTAATATAAACTTACTAACAAATTCCAATGAATCTCTTAGATCTATCTCTAAGATCCTCATACATAGTATGTAAGCTGTTTCACCCAGGTCTTTCATCAAGAACCATTTACCCAACCACAACTTCACAAAGTGAAGAGTTGGGATATAATTTCTAATAAGTAGTATTTAATCCTGACACAATATCAAAATAATTGATATTACATCATTAATATACTTATATAAATTATAATTATACATGTTCTTGATGAAACCAAACTCCATTATTGTGTCATAAAATTAGATATTTTAACACTGAGAAGCATGCTTTAATCTTAAAATAGAATGTTATAGCTTGTATACCGTAGAAGTCACATTTGGAACTTAAAAACCTTCAGGATGTATCATATACATACCCTCAACTAAATTCTTATCAAGGAAACATCTTTCTTATATCCATTTTATATATCTTAAAATAAAAGTGAGTTATTATAAATAATGATTGATGAATATAATTTATCATCAATATTAGTGAAAAGGTTTCTTCATAGTCAATAACAAAACAAAATTTGTAAGTTTTTTCAACTAGTAATTCTTTATTAGTATAAACTCTACCTTACATGTTTTTTTCTTATAAAAAAACACATTCACCCCATCAGATTCATCCCATAAGGTGTATCCATCGTGTTCCAGACTTGGTTAGTGTACATGGAGTCTATTTCAGATTCCGTGGATTTTAACCATTTATCATAATTATAAATTTTAATGGAATCTATATGGAAAATATCTTTATATCTCATTTCATTATCATCTTCCATAAAACAAATTTATATCTCTTATTTTTCTGACAAATCCAATCAGACATTCTAGGTTATTTTAGAGCTTAAGTATGTTATTCTTCCAGAAACTCATTTTGGAACCATCTCAACTTCCATATCAAGATAATTTCCTAATTTTTGGCCATTAACTTCTCTCATCTCAACATTCATATCATCTAATCCATGTGTAACACCCCATGTTTTCAAAAGGGAAAACTATAATTCATATCATATGTGACATGCAACACTGAACCCAAATGAACCATGATTATTTAAATATGACTATAGTAACCTAGTACTTAAATTCGTAGGTATGAATAGTATTAACTAATTTATGAAATATAAAAAAATTTATACTCAATTTAAAATTCTTAGTAAGTAATTAACCATTTTTTAATAGCCAATTATTCTTCAAAAAATAGGTTTTCCTCAAAAATGAACTTCACTGTTTTCTATAAAAAAATATTATAATAAATTTTTAAGACGAATAGAAGATTTATTTTATAAAATAATCATAATTTGGTTATTCATCATATCTATCATAACATAGTTTTAAATTTTAGTGTTTTTTAAAAAAAATATTTTTTTTAGTGATTTGTTAAAAATATCGATGTTTTTTATAAAACTATCATTTATTTTTAACAAATTAAGCACTTTTAATGTCATATTATTCATTAATATTATTCAAAATTAACATATTTTTTATTTATTAATATTTAATAAAATAAATTATATTTAAATAATCTGTATATTTTGTTTTAATATACATTTATTTTCACGTTTCAAAACACTATTTTTATAGAGAACATATTTAAATGGCATAATGTTTCTCCATTTTAACTAATAAAAAAACCAATAATGAGAATTAATTTAAATAAAATTAATAGATTATATATCTATAAATTTAAATTTAAATTCATTTAATTATTATTACTTTTTAAATAATTATAATAATATCATCTTATGCTTGAAAATTGAATCTCTTGAAAACCCATTTTTTCAACACATCTTCAGGTTCAATTTTTAATAAAATTATACTAATTATATGTATTAAATTGGAAAAAATAGATTTAATATTTTTAATAATCATAATTTATATTATATAAAAAGATCAAATTAATGTTTTCATCATAATTAATAGTAAAAATAGTAAAAAATAGTTATTGCGGTAAAAAAATATGAGTAAAAGTGAGTAACCTTATAGGTAAATGAGATTACGTGTTTAAAAAAATTATTTCCAATGGTATAGTTATGTATTGGAATTATATCTCCTAAAATAATTTATTTTTAAAATTTTTAGGTTCCTGGATTGAGAGTGACTTCCCATTATTAAATATTTTTGGTTGTTTACAAGAATGCAACTCCTCCTCCGTTATAAAAGGAGTCGTAATATCCTCCCCTCTACACGCTCCCAAAACACATTGGTTTAGAAAATAACTATAAAAAATAACATATTGGATTCCATCTAATCATCCTAGAATACTTTTTTTTATTTAAAATCCATTATAGAAAGTCTGTAGGTATAATACTAAAGAGGTTGTCCAAATAAGTGGTAATGTTCTTAACCGAGAATCCTTTTTTTATTCCTTATTCCACCTACAAAAAATATTAATAAATATTCATAATATTAAATTATAATTATACCCCATATAAAAATATTTTATTATATTAATGTCCTAACAAAAATTCACCTCCACTTTCATCTAATGGGAAATGAAACCATCGATTATGTGTACATCAGACTGCTACCTCACAAACTGATGTAATTATTTTTCCATCATCACCTCTCAAGGATATTTCAATTAAATTTTTATATATGATAATAAAATAAAATTAACCAATATTTAAAATTAATATATCATATAATTTCATACATTAATATCCATTGAAAATGAAAACGTCGTTCATGAATACGGTCGATTACCGCCTCGCAAAGCGATGTGATTCATTTATTTTTTTACTTTATCACATGGATGGTATGTGTAAGTGTATTTAAACAATTAATATGGTATTTAAAATATAATTATCATTCTAGAAATATAAAATAACACTTATCGAATATCATTCATGATCATTGAAAAATAGAAACTTTACTCATTTGTATGTACGTCTTTTTATCCCCATGATTGTAATGTAGTTCGTTTTTCATAACCATCCATAATGATTAGTTTTAAAAGTATAATTCACATATAATAATGATAATTTTTTAATTATTATTATTCTATATATGATCTATTAATAATCACTTTGAAATTATTCAACTTACCAAATTGTTTTTGGACATATGAGTCGAACATCATCAAAACGTGTGATATGAACTTAAATGAATAAGTAATTTAACATGACATGGTAAGGAATAAAAAAAGGAATAATAATCTTTAAAATATTTATTAATAAATTAAATAATTAACATTATTTTATTTTTCATGATTACGAATAACGTATAAGACAAATCAAGATCAAGTTAAAAATCTCTATAAACCAATATTTTCTTCAGGTTATGGTCATTCTCTCTCTCTCTCTGTAACTCTATTTATATCTATATTTAATGATATATAATGATTCAATATTATTTATATATGTATCTTAAAAATATAAATTTCTCATTCTCATTTCTTTTTTTGGGTTAATACATTCTTTATGACCATTTCTGAAAACCCTTCTTTACGAGATCTTTTTTTATTATGTTATAAGACAAGATTATGCAACCCATTTATTTCCAAGGGAAATTATTTTGTTTCTTCCTTATGATTTATTTTCATATTTGGAACACATATTCATGTACAAAATATGAATATTATGGGTGTTATTATAATTATATATCCTGTCACGACCCGTCCTCGGGGCCCGTGTCGTGACTACCCTAAGCCCGCCTTCCATAGTTCAGGGGCTGGAGACTAGCACTAAAGGTGTAATCCTGATAGTAAGGGAAGGAATTTCCATTAAAAAATAAACAAAAACAACAGAGTATGTAGCTGGAAGTAAACAATAAGTAAATTTTTATGTAAAATAAAGTGCTAAAAGGAAAGGGGCTAGAAAAACAAGACCAATAGTAAAGTACAAGGAAAGGAAAAATAGATACAACTAAAAAGACAAATAGTTGGAAGATTCCTAACATCTCCTGGATCGTCCACCACAGATCCTAACTGAAGGGTAGGTATAGATATCCTCATCAGTGCTCCATGTCTGTACATCTCCTCCGGGTATCGACTCATCGTGAGGTCCACCTCTGGGTACCGTTCAGTCCTCGTACACTATGCCTTGATCAGCGTTGACCATCTCCTGCATCCAACACAGCGAGGCGTGGGCATAGCCTGTGCAGGGGTGAGTATAATGATACTCAGTAGGGACCCCGAGACCCTCAAGGTCTCACAAAATCCACAAAGGATAAATCAAAGTAGAAAGATACAAACCTGAAGTATCAACCAACCATACATAGGTATATGCCCATACATATACATAAGTTATCAATCTCAGTTCGGCTCTAACTCTTGAGCCCAAGCACAACCCAGTCCACATAAGAAGTATGTTCAATCACATCGATGATAATGATTGAAAGTTAAGACTCTTCTCACACAGGTATACATCTCTTTTATAGCAATATAGATTATCATATGTAGTCACTGATTCATCTAAGCTATCGAACCCACCCAGGATACTATATCGGCTAAGTTTTTAGACCCACACAGGTACTCTGTCGGACCCACAAAGGATACAAGAACAGAAAACAAAACTGTCAGACCCACACAGGATACAAGAACAGTAATCATCACAATCGAACCCACAGAGGAATCTGATACAATAGCCATCATCATCAAACCCATGGAGGATCCCAGTACAGTAGTTGTCACTGTTGAACCCACGTAGGATTTCAGTACAGTAGTTGTCGCAGTCGCATCCAGCTCTAGGGTTCTCGCACATAGCACGCTCTATTACGGGAGAGTCCACTCCTTGAACAAAGTTTTTTGATACATCAACTATCACAAATTCTAGATTTGATATATCCCAAAGTTCCATCTCATCAAAAGGAACACATCACAATAGATGGCGTGTCAATCGGACACCCGGTCTGAGAGTTGTTGGCTTTTCTCTTCTAGAGGCCCCTTTGGATTTATGCTCATTCCAAACCCGGCCGTTTTCAAAAAAATTTCCAAAACTCACTTAGAGTTTCGCAAAAGGACCGTCTCTTCTAGAGGATCCAAGTTCCACAGATGGCGTGTCAATCGGACACGTGATTTAAAAGATATTCACTTTTAAGAAAAACGGGCCTGGCCCGTCATTCCGAGTGGGCTGGCGGGTCGGCCTGATCCGGTTTAGCGTGTCCGACCAGGCTGGGGGTCGGCTCGGCCCGGTTGCACGCAGCCCACCCAGGGACCCGTCCCGGTGGGTCCGACCCGGTTAGGGGGTCGGCCCAGCCCGATGGGGCACGGCCCACCCGCAGACCTGGCCCATAGTTGCGGACAGGTTCAGCTCGCCCAGAGGTACCGAGCGGCACCGCCCCTCCTTGCTGCCCGGCCGGCCAAAGTTGACTGGTTTTTTCCAGTGCAAGCGGCCCACAGTTGTGGAACGCGGTTCCTTCACACGCAGTGCCAAGCGGAACCATGGTTCCATCAGCCCGGTCGGCAGGCGGCCGACCGGTTCGCTAGTCGAGTGGCCCGCGTTGCGGGCCGCAGTCTTCTCCATAGCGCGGTACCGAGGTCCTCCAGCCCGGCCAGCTACGTTCGGCCAGTTTGGTTCATACGAGCGGCCTGCGGATGCGGCCCGTAGTTTCCTCCACGCGGCCGGCATGACGGTACCGGTCCACCCTCACCACGGCCCGCCTTGGCCGCGGCCTTCAGTTGCCACCTCCTTTGATCGCTGCCACCTCATGGTTGTGGCCTCTTCCTTCGGCACAGTGCAACGGCACCACACCCTTCCTGCTCCGCCTCCAACGTTAAACAAACCAACAAGAAATGGAGGAATGTCAGGCCGTGTTGGTTCGGCCTATGCCCTCCATATCAGATGATATCATTTGTCCAATGAAAAACCAAGGTATTCAATGAAGAACGAGTTGCAATTTTATTCAATTAAAATTAATCATAAGCCCCTACCTCGATTCAAGGTACATTGTCATACTCACGGAAAATGGCGTCATGGAAGACGATGTCATTCCATCAACATCGAAGGGAGATTCGTAGTTGTTGGTGATGTTCTTTGTGGGCGGTGTCTTCTCCCTTGATGTAGAGGAAAGTGAGAGAAGAAGATGTTTGAGGGCCTGGTCTTCTTCATCGAGAGAGTATATCGTTCTTCGTTGGAAGAACACTTCCTTTCCAATTCTCCCAAAGCCTCCCCAACAATATGTGCCCACCCAAAATAATATCATGGCTATTATTTTATCCTTGACATAAATTTCAAAATAATTCAAAATTTAGAGGAGCCAATTAATTAACTATTCGTTAATTTAGATTGTGTTGGCACATTCATGAGAGGAGGGTGGAATGTGGAGAGTTTAGGAGTTAAAGGCCGTTCATGGGAGTTTAAAGGGGAGGTGAAGAGTTTGAGTTCATGTGGGCCCCACAACACATTATCCTCTCATGATTGGTTATGTGGGAGTGGGCCCCACCACCAACCTCCCTTTGGAGATAATAACCACCAACAAAATAATAATGTGTTACTCACACATTTTTATTTAATTTTTTTAAAGTAGTAACCCCAAATTATAACTTCCATCCAGTACAAAACGCAACTGCGGTAAAGCTCTCCTTAAGCGAATATCGGCACTTTGAGTTCATCGGTGTCTTAAAATTTCAATTCCAAGCATTTGTTCAAAAGATATAAAATCTCACTCTCACGTTCACCAAACGTACCCGAACAAACTTGAGAAAATTATTATGGGCACATCGGGCCTCAGAATCAGGTTCCGTCAGAAACTGGGGACTCGTAAAATTCCAATGAATTTAAGAAAAAAAATTCTTGAAATTTCCAGGTCTTTACATTACACCCACCTCAGGGCTTTACGTCCCCGTAAAGCTACAACACACACTAGGGAAACAAATGAGGTTATTGAACATGTATCTGAGCCTCCTGCTCCAATGTGCTCTCCTGGAGATTCACGTGCTGCCAGCAAATGCGTACTAGATGAATCGACCATCCACATAGGACCCGCTCTTGTCGATCCTCAATCTCCACTAGAACCTCCATGAAAGTCACCACATAATCGATGTCCATCTCTCTATGGTCGATGATGTGGGATGGGTCATGCACATATCTCCTCAGCTGAGATACGTGGAAGACGTCGTGCACCCGGTGCAACTGAGGTGGAAGGGCCAGGTGGTAATCCACCTTTCCTACCCTGCTGAGGACCTAAAAAGGCCCAATGAAATGCATAGATAACTTGCCGCCCTAGACAAATCTCTGTAGACCTCGTCGAGGTGATACCCTTAGGAAGACATGGTCTCCATCCTCGAACTCCAGTGGTCTCTATATCCTATTAGCATTGGACTTCTGTCTGCTCTATGTTGTCTTCATTCTCTCTTGGATGATTTGCACCTTCTCTGTCATAGCCTACACTACCTCTTGTCCTACAAGTGTTGACTCCCCTGGGTCAGTCAAGCACAGAGGTGATCTTCAAGGTTGGCTGTATAGTGCCTCGTAAGGTTCCATCCTGATGGTGGAGTGATAGATTTTGTTGTAAGAAAACTCCACCAAGGGTAAGTGATCCTCCCAGCTATGACCAAAGTCAAGGACACGTGCACGGAGCATATTTTTGAGAGTCTAAATGGTCCTCTCAGTCTGACCATCCTTCTGAGGATGGAAGGTGGTTCTCAAGTGATGTTGTGTCCCGAAATCCTCCTACAACCCCTTCCATTGTCGGGAAGTGAAATAAGGATCTCAATAGGAGATGATCATCGATGGCACACCATGAATCCATATGATCTCCTGTACGTAGAGGTGTCCCAATATCTCTACTAAGCCCTGCTCCCAGATCAATAGAAATTGGGCCGACTTGGTGAGTCGGTCGACAATCACCCATATAGAGTCATGTCCTCTAGATGTATGTGGTAGCCCAGTCATGATGTCCATGGATATCCCATCCCACTTCCACTTTGGAACCTCTAAGGGCTAAACCAAGCCTACTGGAACCTGGTGCTCCGCATTCACTTGCTGACAAGTGAGGCATCAAGAGATAAACTTTGTTACTGCTTTCTTCATACCCGGCCACCAATGCTATCGTCTGAGGACCTGATACATCTTTTCCACTCCTCGATGTACCGCTAGAGGGGAAGTGTGAAACTCCCTCAACACCTCCTCATGTAGTGCAACTAATACTGTGGTATGTCCTATGAAGAGAATGATGTGCTCCTCACCTTCAGAAAACCCATCAGGTGTCTGCCCTAAGGATATCTGAGCACGTCAAGTCTCATAGTCAACGTCTCCACGTTGTGCCTCCCTGAATTGCTAAAAGAGTAGAGGAGTGACTGTGAGAGACTGCAGAAAGGCTGCTCCATCTCTATCCACAATGGATATCTGCAACGCGGACAGCTTCTTTGTCGCTTCTTCTAGCATTTGAATGCCTGATCTTTTACTAAGATCATTTTCTACAATGTTCCCCTTCCCATAAGTATAGATTATCTCGAAGTCATAGTCTTAGAGGAATTAGATCCATCGCCAATGTCTCGGGTTCAGGTCCTTCTACAAGAAGATGTAACTAAGACTATGGTGGTCAATGTAGACTATAAAGTGCTCACCCATCAGATAGTTCCTCCACATCTTCAAGGTGAAGACCACTGATGTGAACTCCAAGTCATAGGTATCATAGTTCTTCTCGTGCTATCTCAACATTCGTGAACCATACGCGATCACTGCTCACTCCTACATCAGGACACACCCGATTTCGGCCCCTAATGCATCGTAGTAAACTATGTACCCTACACCCTTCTCTGGTAGCCTCAAGATGGGCGCACTGGTCAACCTCTGCCTCAGCTCCTGAAAGATCTGCTGACATATCTTTGACAACATGAAGGGTTTACCCTTCTTCGTCAATGATGGAAGAGGTGCTACATCTTTGGAGAAGTCTGGAACAAATCTCTGATAATATCCAGCCAGACCCAGGAAACTTTGTACCTCCGTCACACTCTTAGGTGGCTCCCAAGCAAGTAATGCCTCGATCTTCTCTGGGTCCACTGAAAATCCATCCTCCGAGATGATGTGTCCCAAGAAGTGACCTCTCGAATCTAGGACTAGCACTTCGAGAGCTTACCATAAAGTTGGTGCTCTCGGAGTGTGTCCATTACTACCCCCAAATGGTAGACATGCTCCTCCTAAATAGTCAAGTAAATCAGTATGTCTTCGATGAAGACTATGACAAAATGATCGAGGTATGGATGGAATATCATGTTAATGAGACTCATGAACAATGCTGGTGCATTGGTTACGCAAAAAGGCATAACCAAGAACTCGTAGTGCTCATACAGACACCTGAAGGATGTCTTCTTCACATTCTTGTCTCGAACTCTGAGCTAGTGATTGCATGACCTGAGGTCTATCTCCGATAACCATCATGCTCCCTTGAGCAGATCAAAGAGGTCATCAATCCTCGAGAGTGGTTACTTGTTCTTCACGGTCACCTGATTCAGGTGACGATAGTCGACACACAGTCGCAAGCTCCCATCTTCCTTCTTGGAAAACAAAATAAGAGATACCCAGGGTGAAACACTGGGTCAGCAAAATCCCTTCCCCTGCAAGTCCTCCATCTGTACCCGCATCTCATGAATCTCTGTGGGATCCAACCGATATGTTGGAGTAGATATCAGTGATGTCCTGGGGTACAAGTCAATTTAGAATTCTACCTCTCTGAGAGGAGGTTGTCCTGGAACATCGTCAGGGAAAACATCCGCGTACTGATCCACCACAACACAAAAACTCAGACTCTACACATAAACTGCTCCGAGGATGAGACTAGCCAACTGATGTGTGATCAGCTGCCCCCTCCTCTACGTAAGTCCATCCTGCACTACAAATGATCCTTTCTCACCGGTGAAGGTAAACCTGGTCCCATCCGTGCAGATACACCGCACCTTGCGCCTAATACAGTCAATCTGAGCATGAACTATGGATAATCAGTCCATACCCAAGATGAAGTCATAAGGCCTCGATGAAACTACAAGAAGATCCCAGCCGAAGATCTCACCTCCTAGAGTAAGCTCACACTTCCAGTACCAGTTCATAATCGTCGAGTATGCTCCCGTAGGAGTCTCTAGCTATAAGGATCGAGCCAACGACTCCGTCTAAATCTCCAAGCTCTGAACAAGGGCAGCGGTAATAAAAGAATGACTCTCACCTGTGTATATAAGTACTACAGCAAGGGTGGGGAAGACATAAATAGTACCACGAATCATTTCAGGTGCGCCATGGTCTTAGGCCTTGACTGCCTGGAGCTAAGCCCACCTCTGTCCACCAGCTCCCTATGGTCGGGGTGGACCTCCAGGTGGTGGTGGTGGTAGGGCCTCGAAACGTTGTCCACCACCCACTGCTCAGCCAACTCCTCTTCCACGTCCGCCAACTCCTAATGGATCACCACGGTCAAACCTCTGACTCTGCCTGGGAGGTCCCTCTACTGTCTGCTGCTCATCTGCATGGCAGGTCAGGCAGTCACGATCCATATGGCCCTACCCACCGAATGCATTGCATTGACTCCTCCTCGTATGGATGGCTCTGTTTCGTGTGCCCCGCACAAAAAAAATTGTATCCTGAGGTCGCCCACCGAATGGAATGGTCTGCTTGGACCTCTGTGTCAACTAACTACTGCCGGTTGCAGAAGACTCCTCTATGTGTCGTCTTGTAAAGGGTCTCGCTATTGGTGACTGCTCAGTGAGAAAACTCTCCACTAGAAGGGCTTTCTCTAGCCCCGTCGCCTGTGTCGGGATGCTGAGGGGAATCGCCGAAGCCCTGATCTCATGCCTGAGTCACTGCTCGAAGGTCCAGGCCCTGAAGAATAGGCCTCGTACCATATCCATGGAGTAGCATGATAGGTTGATGAACCTCATTGAGTACTGAGCTACTGTCATGCTACCCTGCTACAAATGAAATAACTCCTGAATCCACACCGCACGAAGGGTGGCTGGAACAAACTCCGTCTGGAACAGGCTCTCAAATTCTGTCCAGAGTAGTGATGCCTCATCACGCACCTAGAGAATCAAGCTCCACCATCTACATGCCATCGCATGAAGGAGACCTGAAACAAGGATCACCATAAGGTCGGATGGTGTCCCTACCAACCTGAAAACTCTGAAAATATCCTCCAGCCAATCCTTAGATTACTCTAGGTACGTCTCTCCCCGAAACCTAGGTGGCCTCTGGCACTGGAACTCCTGCAACGCACTCAGGTGGAATGCACTATCTGCTACTAGATCTTGTGGTATCGGTGGCCCAGCGGGTAGTGGTACCGCTGGTATCTCCGCTGTGATGGGGCCCTACACTGAGGCCTCATCGCTCGGTGGGCTACCATATCGTACGTAACTCAGAACCTTAGTTGGCTTCCTTCGTGGGGCTATCCTAAAAAGAAACATGTGCACCATCGTTAAAACAGTATACCAGGTGAGATGACACAAAGTAATCACAAATAAAACTTTTTCGAAGGAAACACACACACAATCAGTGTTTTCGTGCACTAAGTCAGAAATCAAAGGTCAGGGTCCTGGTGTAAGGATACGTTGGCCACCGCACCAACACTGGACTCCCTGGACTGAAAACCACACTCAATAATCTTAACATTATATATTCATAGAAAGGAATTATCAAAGTCCTATGTTCTGCGGTAGGACCGACTCCTCTGATACCAATTTTTCACGACCCGTCCTCGGGGCCCATGTCATGACTACCCCAATCCCACCTTCCATTGGCCAGGGGCTGGCGACTAGCACCAAAGACATAATCCCGATAGTAAGGGAAGGAATTTCCTTTAAAAAAATAAAAAAACAACAGAGTACGCAACTGGAAGTAAACACTAAGTAAAGCTGTATACAAAAGAAAGTGTTGAAAGTAAAGGGGCCGGAAATACAAGCCCAACTGTAAATTACAAGGAAAGGAAAAACAGGTAAAACTAAAAACACAAACAGCTGGAAGATTCCTAACAGCTCTTGGATCATCCACCACAGATCCTACCTGAAGGGTAGGTACATATAGCCTCTTCAGTGCCCCACGTTCGTCTGTCTCCTTTGGGTACCGACTCGTAGTGAGATCCACCTCCGGGTACCGTCTAGTCCTCATACACTCCGCCTCAGTCATCGATGTCCGTCGTCTCCATCCAATACAATGAGGTGCGGGCATAGCCCGTGCTGAGGTGAGTATAACTATATTCAGTAGGGACCCCGAGACCCTCAAGGTCTCACAAAATCCACAAAGGATAAATCACAGTAGAAAGATACAAACAAGAAGTATCAACCAACCCTACTTAGGTATATGCCCATACATATACATAATTTATCAATCTCAGTTCGGCTCCAACTCTCCAGCCCAAGTATAACCCAGTCCACAGAGGAAGTAAATTCAATCACATCGATGATAATGATTAAAAGTCAAGACTCAACTCACACGGGTATAAATCTCTTGTATAGCGATAGAGATGATCAGATGTAGTCACTGATTCATCTAAGATGTCAGACCCACACAGGATACTAGACTAGCTAAGTTGTCGGACCCATATAGGATACAAGATCAGCTACTCTGTCGGACCCACAAAGGGTACAAGAACAGAAGTTAAAACTGTCCAACCCACACAGGATACAAGAACCATAGTCATCGATGTTGAACCCATGGAGGATTCTGGTAAAATATCCATTGTTGTCGAACCCACGGAGGATCCCAGTACATTATTCGTCACTGCCAAACCATGTAGGATTTCGATACAGTAGTCGTCGCAGTCGCAGCCAGCTCTAGGGTTCTCGCACACAGAACGCTCGATTTCGGGAGGGTATGCTCCTCGAGAAAAGGGTTTGATATATAAACTATCACAAAGTCTTGAGTTTATGTATCCTGAAGTTTCTTCTCATCAAAAGGAACCCAACGCGACAGACGGTGCATCAATCGGACGCTCGGTCTGAGAGTTATTGAATTTTCCGTTCTAAGGGCCCAGTTGGATTTACGCTCATTCCAAACCCGAAAGTTTTCCAAATTTGTCCAAACCTCACTTAGATTATCACAAAAGTACCTTCTCATAGCGAGGATCCCAATGTCGTAGACGGTGCATCAATCAGACGCGTGGTCTAGAAGATATTTGCGTTTAAGAGAAATGGGTCCGGCCCGTCAAGCCCAGTGGGCCGGCGGGTCGGCCCAACCAGGTTTAGAGGGTCCGACCCGGCTGGGGGTCGGCCCAGCCCAGTGGAGCGCGGCCCACCCAGGGACTTGACCCGGTGGGTCTGACTTGGTTAGGGGGTCGTCCCTGCCCGGTGTGGCGTGGGCCACCCGCGGACCCGACCCGCGATTGTCGACCAGTTCGGCTCACCCAGCGACACCAAGCTGCGCAGCCCGTCCTTGCTGCCTGGCCGGCCGAAGCCAGTTGGTTTTTTCCAGTTCAAGCGGCCCGCGATTCCTTCGCATGCAGCGCCGAACGGCGCCGCAGTCCATCAACCCGGCCAGAAGGCGGCTAGCCGGTTCACTCGCCGAGCGGCCTGCATTGCGGGCCATGGTCTTCTCTACAGCATGGCGCCAAGGGGGAACCTGGTTCCTCCATCCCAGCTGGCTACGGTCGGTCGGTTTGGTTCATCCGAGTAGCCCACGGATGCGAGCTACAGTTTCCTCCCCACGGCCAGCATGACGGCACCGGTCCACCACCGTCGTGGCCCGGCTTGGTCACGGCCTTCGGTTGTCGCCTCCTTCAATTGCTGCCACCTCATGGCCTTGGCCTATTCCTCCAGAGCAGTTCAACGACACCTCACCCTTCCGGCTCTGCCTCCATCGTCAAACAAACCAACAAGAAATGGAGGAACACCGGGCCGTGTTGGTTTGGCCTGTGCCCTCTGTATCAGATGATATCATTTGGAAAATGATGAACCAATGTATTCAATGAAGAATGAGGTACAATTTTATTCAATTAAAATTAATCATAACCCCCTACCTCGATTCAAGGTACGTTGTCGTAGTTGCGGAAAATGGAGTCGCAGAAGACAGTGTAACGAAAGACGGTGTCGTTCCGTCAACATCGGAGGGAGAGTCATAGTCATTGGCGATTTTCTTTGTAGGTGGTGTATTCTCCCTTGACGTGGAGGAAGAATAGAGAAGAAGACGTTCAAGGGCCTTGTGTTCTTCGTCGAGAGAGTATGTCGTTCTTCGTGGGAAGAACACTTCCTTTCCAATTCTCCCAAAGCCTCCCCAACAATATGTTCCCACCCAAAATAATATCTTGGATATTATTTTATCCTTGAAATAAATTTCAAAATAATTCAAAATTTATAGGATACAATTAATTAATTGTTCATTAATTTAGTGTGTGTTGGCACATTCATGAGAGGAGGGTGGAATGTAGAGATTTTAGGAGTTAAAAGGGGTTCATGGGAGTTTAAAGGGGAGGTGAAGAGTATGAGTTTGTGTGAGCCCAACCACACATTATTATCTCATGAGAAGTAATGTGGGAGTGGGCCCCACCACCAACCTCCCTTTGGAGATAATAACCACCAACAAAATAAAAATGTGTTACTCACACATTTTTATTTAATTTTTTTTAATTAGTAACCCCAAATTATAACTTCCATCCTATACAAAACGCAACTGCGGTAAAGGTCCCCTTAAGCGAATAACAGCGCTGCGAGTTCATCTGTGTCCTCAGATTTCAATTCTGAGCACTGGTTCAAAAGATATAAAATCCCGCTTTCACATTTTCTAAACATACCTAAACAAACTTCAAAAAATTATTCCGGGCACACTAGGCCTCGGAATCAGGTGTCGTCAAAAACTGGGGACTCATAAAATTCCAAAGAATTTAAGAAAAAAATTTCCTTGAAATTTCTGTGTCTTTACATATCCCATCAAAACATTAGGTAATGTTTTAGTCTCATGAGATGTCATTTATGGGATTAAGGAGTAAACATAATTCGTTATGAGACTATTTCCACCGATTGATGGTTTCTAGAAAGTAAACATTAAATTATGGTTATTACCATACTGGTATTTTTGGCTCACCCATTTCTTTCATGTATTCTCTAGGTTATTACATACAATTTTAGGAGTTTTATTGGATTTAGGATCTCACTATGAAGAATAAAATAAATATTCCATGTTTTAAGTTCCATTTGATATAATATGAACCTAGTATTCCCAAGTTAGTTGGACTCACAATTAATGGGGGATGTGATTATTGGATATTTATGATTAAAATCATATAATAATATTTGTAAAAGTCATGGGTCTCTATACCATTATTTATAAGTTCATTCCTAAGGATTCTAGAAATTTTTTAGAAAAACACATTGTGCTCATTAAGGATATATAAAAAATATCCATTAGTTTTTATAGGATAACTAAAAAAGAATTTTAAAAAATTAGGGTCAATTTAATCAAAATTCAAATGATGTATATATGCTTCATAACACCAAATCCTCTTAAAATAAATAATAGTACATTTCATAGTTCATATCTTATATGGTTTCTTTATGAATGCTTTAAATGGAACACGATATAGTTGAAATATAGCAACATCCATAGAATAACCCCATAATGAAATATGATTGTAACATTGGTTCATCATTGATTAAACCATATCTAACAAGGTATGATTTATCCTTTCAAAAACACTATTCTATTATTTGTTTCTATGAGTAGTGAGTTATGAAAGAATTCCAAAATCCATCAGGTAATCAATGAATCCTAGTTTGAATTATTCACCACCAAGATTTTATAGAGGAATCTTAATATTTTTTCTTAGTTTACTTTTTGTATTTTTTTTCTAAAACTCTTTGGAATTTTTAAAATTTTCATACTCGTTTCTCATTAGAAACACATATTCATACCGACTAAATTCATCAGTAAATGTAAGGAAATACCTAAAACCACATATTTCTTAATTACTCATTTTTCAATGAAAATCACTATTTATATCATCCAATATACCAATATCCATTTCACATTTTTAACTAGAATTTTTTGTTGTCATTTTTTCCAATCATCAAGATCAGTAATTATTAAAAAATAATATTGAAATGGTCCAATAATTTATATTTTTGGAATATTTGTATGTTTTTATCAATTATATATCCAAGGAAACAATTCCAAAAGTAAATAGGATTAGAATAAACCCTATCTTTTTTATTATAAATATTGTATATAAGATTTTCCATATCCAAAATGTATAAAATATTTATTGTAATCTCAATTCCATAAAATATTTTATTCTTGTATATAAAATTTTTTTAATATAAAATGAAAATCCATTATTGTCTAAAGAAGGTACATAAGTCAAATTTATTTTTATGTAAGGAACATTATAAAATTTTTATAATTCAAGAATTAAGACACCTTGTAAAAACAGATTATAAAAGTCAACGTCAAATATAGAAACTCTTACATTTTTACCAATATGAATATCTACTACACACTTAATAAATTCCCTCTTAAATCTAAGTATGTGTTTATTAGTAAAAATGTTCGATTCAAACCCATTATCTAATACCCAAGATTCATTGTTGGTTAATTTTATCTATAATACATTCACATTAATAGACACTAAATAATTCACCATGAGATAACTTCTCAATACTAGATATCAATATCAAATTGTTTTATTTTTTATAACTATAGTTAATCTCAATAAGATCATTATATATTATGATAAAATCTATAAAAAAATATATATCAGTGAGTGAGATCAAGGCCTTGATAATTATCTCTTAGGGAGGAATCTTATTCTTATTATTTGAGGGGTTTTTAAAAGATTTATATATTTAATATACAAAAAATTTATATTAAATTAATTATTATTAAATCCTATGTAATAATTATATTCTCATGGTTTACTCATTTGTGTATTCATTCTTCTGATGATTATGTTTTTGAATCTATAGTCCATCCACCTAATTAGTGTGTTCACACCATAATAATGTGTAAATATTTACACAACCCACAATTTTTTATTTTTCACCCCAAAATAGAATCCAAGTATATTCATTGATATCTGAGTGTATCTCTTGTATAAGTTATATTAAATTTTCATGTAATAGTTTTGAATTATACTAAATTATTTATCTTTACATGAGTAATATTGGGGCCATATATCACAAACCCCCTTTCTAAAATGATGCATAAGGTTTCAGGACAGTGGGAAGTCAAGCCCATTGTGATTATTCCCAAGGATACTTTACTAAAGAGTGAGTTTAATTAATAATATATTTAATTATTAATATGTGAAAACTACATTCAATAAATTTTTCAAATCTCATAACTCTGACTAAAAAAATGAGGTGAGCGTAGTTGGAAAATTAAATCATATGGAGTCTCACTTATCATGAAAGCAAAGGATCTATTTCATAGAAAACATTTATCATATATATATTAGCATACACAATATTCATATTTATTAGGAAATTTTCTAAACATTAATATCAATGTGATTTAAAAAAATTATTTATCTTAAAAAACATGAAATATATATATATACCTTTTAAAATTTAATTTAGTCATGGAAAAACTCTTTTTACAATGAATAACACTAATAATATATAAAGAATTTAAAAATTATAACCAAAACTATCAAAATAAAGAAATTTTGATATATTTGTACATGTCATATTTTATGACTAACATAGGGATGAGGCATAACCATGTAGTAATAATATTTTATGATATGATATTCAATCTCAAAATAAAACTCATATCATTTATTATAGTTGGTATTATTATATAATTCCAATCATATTTAATGATATAACAGGTATCATAAATATCATATAATAATTTGTTTCAATAAAAACTCTAATTGTATCATACATTATATATATAATATCCTAAGATATGATTAATAAGAAATATGAGGGGTTATGATATATCATACCATACAATATAAATCTATTTTACACTATGGTAGATCAAAACAGAAGAATTATAACATGTAATATATTAAAATACCACTGTATATAAATTATGATGTAAATTATCCAAAAAAACCAATGAATTAATCATGTTTAATACTTAAAGAATAAGTATTTGATTCCACTTATCTATTTTGTGAGATCATATTATGATCATATTCAGTAAAAAACAAAACATATACTTGATCCATCTTTTATAATAAAACATGCATATGTAAATGAAGAACAACGTGCCTGAAATGTTCTAAGAGAAACCATTATCGTCTTTATTCAATGGATACATATTGATAAAGGTCATGATGTTTTGAAATAATCCTCGTACCTCCAATGGGGGAACAATGTCCAATGGAACCAAGTTCTTATATTGATGATTATCATAACACTTGAAAGGGTGTTAGTTCCTTCCCTATAATGTGATAAATGAGGATCGAGTTAATAGATTGTTCTTCAAAAATATTTTCAAGAAACTATTGATCATTATCTAATCACAAAAATAGGTATTATATCCCTTTATATAGATAACATTGGCACACTCCATTTAATAAAATTAATTGTCCATATATGATGTATCGAGTGCATAAATTTTTTCCATTGGAGGAATCCATTGAACCTATTCAATGGAAAGGTAAGCTATAATTAATCAATTAATAATTTATTAGTAACATAAATAAATCATGTGGGAAGTATGTGGTAGATTATAAAATCATCCTACATTATATTGGGAGAAATGTTTTCTTCATCTCAGGATTAAGAATACATTGGAACCAATGTATCATCAAGTCATATACATCGCAAGCATGTTATTTTAATGCACATACAATATAAGGAGGGACCACTTAAAACCTTAATTTAAGTATAAATGTTATTATTTTTCTCTCAACCAAGGCTCCTCATTGAGAAAGGGAATATTTTTTCATGTCTCTATTCCTGTTATGTGTATTAGTAGATTGCTTGCTATTTTTATTCCCTTGAACTTATTCCTCATGAGTAGATTTTTTCTTCACTTTAGTCACAAAGTAAAATTCTTTATCTAATTCTTATGACATATTTCACATTAGTTATTATTGATCTAGAAGAATGGTTATATAATCCTTTATACCATATCCAACTTTGTCTCATAATTCACATAGATTTACTATAATTTTATGTCATATATTGTATATAACCTCTCATGATTTTAAACCATTTCATGTGAAACCACTATATTTCATTTATAAATTTTACTTGTTTTATTTTTCTCCAATTTTTTTGAAATTTATAGTTAATTTGGACAAACTATTAAACATCACTTCTTGGTATTATTATTTGGTTTTTATTTTAAATAAGGTTTCTTGGAAACCTTAGTAAAACATAACTTTTATTTATTAATCTTCTTAGTATCATTCACTTTCACACCATGGATAACCTATCCTTATAATATTGTCTTGCATTCATCTGATATAAGACTATACTATCCAAATAATCCACCTACTTATTCTAAATATCCAAATCTTTTTTTTGTTTACTGATTTTTTGAATCTCTGATCATATCTTACCTTTTCTATGAATCTTTTTTCATTTTCTCACCATAGCTCCCATTTATTTTATATCTCTTCCAAATAAATTATATGTTAAACCAGTTATAGTAGGATTTTGTTATATTCCTTATATGCCACTAGAAAAAACCTCTAAACTTTGATCTTTTACCCTGATAATAAATATATCCAAATACTTTTTTTTGTTTTCCTTCTTTAAACTGAGGCTACTTTTTCATATAGGTAGTGGTCCTGTTGAAATATTTCTCTCTTCTTTTAATTTAGAAGATGATAAATCATGTATATTCTATAACCAAAAAGGATTATACATAATCTTATAACATACACTATCATATATTACAAATTTATATTTGGACTAGTTGTAATCAAATTTCACTTGCCTATTGAGACCCTTATGTTCACCAACATGGAGAGACTCACCTTTTACCTCAACTAACTTGTTGAAGGCTTCTATAAATTTTATTATCTCAATTTGAGCTTCAATAAATAGTGAGTGTGTCTTGTATAGACCTTCTTCTTTCCCAACCAATTTCTCTTTAAGGTCTATCATAATATTCTCTTAATTAGACACCTTCAATTTATATTTCTTAATCTCATTATTTTATTTCAATTCTATCTTGACATAATCCTCATATTCACAATTTTTAGTACTATTTTATTTCTTCATTTTTATCTCTTCATTCTTGAGTTGTTCATTCTACTGAAGAAAAGATTCCCACTCTTGTTTTATCATATATTCTATTTTTTCTATTCCTCTACATCATCTCTACTTAAGGTAAAAAAACATTTCTCAACATGAGATAGAAAATTAAATTCAACTTATAATGGGATTCTTGAAGTTGAGTCATCTTATTCATTGTTTCTCATCAAACTCCTTCTCTTGGGGCTTGAATATTAATTATTTCTTTTTCCCCATTTCTATTTTTTAGTTTCTTAATCTTCCTCATTAGTTTCAAATTAAATAGGATTATTCACTAGATAGTTATTTGAAAAATTATATTTCCATTATAGTTTTAAAACCTTAGTGGTTGTTTACTCTTTACATTCCTCTCCCCTTTCTAAAACAACTTTGTTAAAAGAGAAATTACTCTATTAAATCTTTTACCATTTCCGACATCATCAAAATCACTTGATTCTGCCCCTTCCTAGTCTCTGAATTTACCCATCCCAAGTCTATAAAATTCATCTCACTTTTACTTTATTCTTAAATTATAGGCACATTATCATTTTATAATCAAGAAGAATATTTTTTTATTGAAAGGGAGGTCTTATCTATCTTCAAATTTTGAAACTGTAAAATTAAACCTATCTAGAAAGTTTGTTATAATTTTTTTGAAAATTATGTAATTATCCATATTCGAACCAAATAAAAAAAATATTATTGATGATTTAATTGAATATAATAAATTATTCATCAATGTTTTCATCATAATCCATTTTAATATCTTCAAAATCCACTTTTCCAAAACTTCAACTTGGACACCATAACATTAATATTTCCTTCATAAATTATCCTCATTTTTTCCAAATATACTTAGTAGTATGAAGTCCTATAACTTTTAAATATTCATTTTTTAATAGATAAATGAAAATGTAGTTTTTTACTTTACCATCAACTTCCATATTTCTCTTGTTAGAAAGGGATATTGGATCACCCTTAGTAATTGGTAGAAATCACATTATTATTCCATATCTCACTTATAGACCATGTGATAAGAGGTATGTAAACATAATATTCTTATAACTATGATACCTATTTCCATAAAATGTAGATACACCCCTATTATTCATAAGATTTAATCCCACTAGACTTGGTAACTTTTTGGACCTTTCAAAGGAAGCATTGATTTTCTTGGACACCACTTGTAGTAACTAGGTTTATTGGTTACATAGAGGGATTAGGTGAATCAATGGAACCAGCTGACCTGGTAATTATAAATATATATATATATATATATATAATAACCCAAACTAAAATTAAAAACATTACCACTATAATGACACAAAATTTTCCCAAAACCATTTCTCTGTAAACACTATCCATTATATCCCATCTACAAAATTTCCTTACCGTTACATATATTCTAACATGTGAAATAAATATGTACAGAAGGTCTGTATTTATAGGTTATGAAAATAAACTACCTGAGATACCACAAGAAGACTCCAACCATCTTCCGAATCCTAATACATTCATATATGTATAAAATGATGCAATATAATGAATTTAACAACATATAAGGTTGAATATATATATATAACAAAAATTCATATACATACTAAGATATCATGATAACTAGTTTACCTTAATCATTAAATTTTAATGTATATTCTAACATATGGATTATTACACATTGTATAATAGCTAAACACATGGATTATTTTATACTATTCCTAAACTCATTGCTTAACCCATGTCATATCCAAACTCTTAGATTATCATTTATAATAGCCAAAATCATGGATTAACCCATATGATATAAAAACTCATAGATTAACTCATATTATGAATCAATCAACCCATGTCATCTCACTTCAAAACACATGACTCACTTGCATCATAAAATTACTCATTTTCAGAAACACTTCAATTAAATCGACACAACAATAAATCATCCTTAAAAAATAATTTAATTCAGTAAAAAATTATTTAATCTATTAGTTTTTATAATATTATATCAAACACATCAATATGTTCAATATAATATATAAATTTTTTTTAATCTGAACAATTGGTTTAACAGTTTATTCTATGATCCTAAAATCACTAATAGTATATCCTCATTTACAAAAACCAATTTATTACCAAACCAATGTCATTTATTTCCATATACTCTTTTTATAGTTTCATTAAACCCATTTCAGTATTAAAAAACCTTTATGAATTTCCCAAAAATGATTCAAAGCCTCATTTCAACACTTATAAACCATTTTATAGTATATAACACTCAGATGTTCTCTTTTAAAAATTGATACATAAATTTTATCATGTATATTCAATTTTAGAAATTCATTAGTGACATTAAAAATTATATACCATTTTTAATAATTTATTTCCAATCAAATAGATAATATAACAATTATAATATAGATCAAATATCTCATTTATTTCTTGTGAATCACCCTTTAAAAACCACCACAATTCATATAATTCATAAACAAAAAAAATTATCCTCATATTCAAAGAAAATAGTCATCATACTTTATAAATAATGATAATTCAACATTTTATTAATTATGAAACACAAAAACAAATTATATCAATCTATTTAAATAATTTTTTCTTAATTCTAAACCAAATTCATTAAAATTTAGTAATACCACTGTTAAATTTACACATATCATCAACCTATTACACATTAAATAGTCAATTAAAATAAATAAGTTGTTTTTAAGTGAAATATAAGAATATAAATCTATGATTTTCACAAATAAAAAATTTTATATTCTTGAAAAAATCGTTATAAATTTAAAAAAATATGAAACAAGAAGAAAAAAATTTTAGTTTAAAAAATATATATCAAAATGCTTAAAACTGTAATAAAACCCATAAATATTACCATCTAATTCATTACATAATTCCAAATTCATATATGGATAAAAATATTTTAAGAATTGATAAGTTTTGGATTTAAAAAAGGTGGGATAATTTTTAGAGAATGGGAGAGGGAGGCTGATAGAAAGAGAAGGTGAGTAAAAGGATGGGTTTCCTAATAATTTTAAACCTCAATTAAAAGGGGGGGTTTGTGGTCATATTTTGTGTCTTACTCTCTTATTTATTTTTTTAAAGAGTCACAGGCTAGGTTAACCCCCACACACTACTCACCCACAACATTCCCATTACTAAAAATAAATCTATAAATTTATTATTATTATTATAATATATAACATATAACAATAATGATAAAACCTAGCAAGGAAAGAAGCGAGAGACCCCTAATACTTTATTAATAAAATATAAAATATCATGATAGAGAAAGGTAATAGATAATAAATTCCATCCCTCATTCAAATAGAAATATATAAATGAAAATAAAATAGAAAATCAGTATCTATTATGGTAATAAAACTACTCATAGTAAAAATTATAGTCTTCATGTGAATCATGATAATATCTCAAAGGTCCAAGAGACTTTGTAACCACGGTTGGATATAAGTGAGAGTAATCATTCATATTCCTTTCTTTCCTAGGAGGGACCATCTAATAACCCTCACTATAAATGTGTTTCTTCTTCCATTTCTAGAGCACTACTTTAAAGTTTCATTTTTTAGTGGACCATTATCCATTAAGTCGTCCAAGATACCCTATATTCTATGAAGAGGGGTCATTTAATTTACCTCTTCTTGAATTATAAAGTGTATAACACCATCTTGACAAAGTGATTTATGTTGATCCATCCCCCTTAAGATAACTATCTTGTATAATAATAAATCTTTAATAACTATTAGCACATTTTTTATGGACAAGATCAACCACATTTCCATATAAAATCATAGAGTCTAGTACACCATTCCTTGTCACAACATTGAAATAATTGGAGGAACATTCAAGTTACCATGTAATTTAATTAGATGATCCTAATAAAAAAATATTTTTATTAATCAATTTTCATATTTTTATATCAATATAAATATACCACTATAAAAAATATGGACTTATCAAATTATAATAATGAAAACTATAATAAAATTAGTAGAAACTACACGATGATTATATAATTCATAATAATAACAACTATTACATTTAATAAATCAATAAAAATACACATAATTAACTACAAAAAACAATGTTTAAACACATAAGTTATTAGATAATTTATTATACTCATTAAAATTTAAAATTTCTTGTTATTTTCCCACTTAAATTAAAAATAAAAATTATAAATATTGGTTTCAAAATCATGTGGTGTTATAGATATATAATTTTATCTTAAGGTCCTAATGATTGAACTTTAACTCCAAAAGAATAGAAATATTTGTATGATAATATGGAATTTATATTATCTCTACACCTGAAATAAAATTAATAGTGAACTCAATTTTCCTTTCGAAATTTAATAATAATAAACCCTCATGAAAAACATCACAAACAACAATTTACGTATAGAGTAAAAAAAAGATTATCCACCGCCTCAACTTACTCAAACAAAATAATTGACCTCGGAGAAGTGATAGTCACTAATTTTCTAATAACTATTTCTTTATATACTATAAGAAAATAAAAAACATAAATATATTTATTGATAAAAAATATGGAAGAATAAAGGGAAAATTTGAATTGATTGTAATATATGTGTGTCTGGAAGAAAATTAGAAAATTAATACCCATGATCACATGAAAGGTTGGAATGTTCAAGTAAGAAATCTATATATATTCATACTCACTAACTAAGATATAATGGTTCAATAATATCTTAATCATTTTATTCATTTTCCCCGTAAGATTATCAGTAGTAAACACACCTATAGAGAACTCTATATTGATCCCCTTATTTCATAAAAATGAATAGAATTATAAGGGGTTGAAAAAACCATATCAAAAATAGCACAATCAAGAGTATAGTTCACCAATATAGAACTTGAAACTATGTAAAGTCCCTATCCATTTATTTTAAACATGTGATCCATGGTAAAAAAGTGACCCGAACCCACATGATGCTCATGACCATAATATATTTAACTATCTTGAAGATTCCCCTAATATGAAATTCCTCAAGAACCTTAACCTTCACCTTATCCTAATCTAGAAAAAGAAATCTTATTGTACCTATGTTGAGCTACTCTCACCCATGTATGAGATTTAAAAATTGGAGCCAAAACTCTCCCGTTTTATTCTTTAGGATTATTACAATATAAAGATTATAGATATCATATTTTGTCATAAATTTGGACCTCTATTATCTCATTGAGGCACATAGTTCATGTAAGACCTACTATTCCATTCTAATAACAATTTAATATATCATTTTCAAATAAGGGATATACAAAACCATTTAATATTTATTTCCATCTTGACACATGCCCTTCCACCTTCTTTTCTGACCATTAGAGGATCTACTATCATAACCTTTAAAAAATATGGAATGTTTTATCCCCAACCTCTTATCAAGTCTCATTATACAATGATATACTTTCTTATTAATTCTTAGTATATAATAATTCATAAAAGACTAAATTGAAAATAAAGTGGTGTTCCTAAGACTATATTAAATTTATGAGACTTTTGGGACTCAAATATTCATAATATTTAGAAAAATATACATAATTTAGTGAATTTAGTGGCATATTACATTAATGTCAACTCTTTCTAATGATGTTTCCAAAATTTATAAAAAAACTTCATATTTGGAGTATGTGGTTAAATGTTTTCATTGAATGAATAATTAAAATCATCATAAAAAACCCTTTTTTCTCCACAGATACCAAGGAATCCAACCATCACTGAGTTAGACCCTCCAAAAAAAGTTTTCAGTTTTTCCTTCAAATCATATGGATTATAAAAAAACCAAACACTTGTGAGGATAAACTTAATCAAATATTTTTTCCATAAAATGTATCATTTAATTAAATTTTTATAGTATGTTGTATATTTAAATGATAACAAGTATTAATCATAATAACTTCACCCTAGGAAAGACCAATCTCTACTTCTTGAAGTGTCCATAGTAGGCTCATAGTAAGTTGTTGTTCAATTAGAGCTCCACTGGTAGAGCATGTTATACCGTTCCCACATAATAGTTTCAATATTCAAAAGTGGAATTAATTCAAAATTATATACCAATAATTCCAAATAAAGCTTAAATAGAATAAACTTTTCCATCAAATTTATATATATAAAGGGAATACAATTCCTATATCACACAAATTTGATTCTCTAATTTAATCATTAAACTTTCCATAATCATAAATTAAAAAATTTAAATATAATCTAAAGAAACATAATTTAATTCCATTATATAAGAAAATATCAGTTAATTTAGGATTTTTTTGATTAAAATTATATAATTAGTTTCACCAATTCCTCATTTATTTCATTTATTAATTCACCATAGATAAATTATTTTGGAAAATGTTTTATATTTTATTAATTAATTTTAATTAACTTGAATTATAATATTTTTAATTTCTAATAATTAATTTTACTCATTTGTTACTATAATATACATGTCATGTGACCATATGTGTTGATATATGATGTAGGAGACTCTAACCCCTTTTTCACCTTATGTTGAGGGAAAATTAAAATAATCCCAATTAAATTATTCCATATAAAAAAATAATTAGATAAATATAGAATAAAAAATACAATTTTATCCTAGAAACATGGGAATCATCCATAAATATATTGGTTATACATAGGTATATCTTTCTTCCCAAGTAATGATGGTTCTATTTTAATTTTTAAAATATCCATAAATTTTTAATATAAATAAAACAATAGATATAATACCATGTTATAACATATTATCTCATTTTAAATATATGAATCAAACTATAATTCAATAGTATTTATTAATTCTCCACATTCACCAAAGGTTGTAAATTATGCCTGAGGTTTACTTATCCTTCACTGTACAGTAATTTTACTTCCACATAAAAATAAATAAGAACTAGTAGATAAAATAATATTAAATAAATAAATATTCACAAGTTCTAGAAATAACATGAAACCCACCCAAAGAATTTATAAAACCATTATATATGATATAAATTTAATGTATGGTTATTTACACATATGAAATCATCTATATTACTCTATGGGTCGATCATATTTAAAATAAAATCAAAAAAAATAGAGGAGAGTGGAGCTATCAAACTACATATTTCTCAATATTTAAACCTTATCTTCATATCCCCTATTAAGGTATCACTAGCCTCAATAATATTTCATTGGGATCTTTCCCTTACTTGCATCACAATAAATTTTATACATATAAGTGATGTGTAAATGTATTTTGCGATCATGAATGACTTAGTTTGTTTCAACTAGAATATCTCAAACATATACTATGATTTAATGTGAATGTGTGTCTGATTATGTAATAAAATTTATTCATGAATTATTTAATTAAATAATAAATAACATGTAGATCTACCATGTGTTTTTTCAAGTCACTATGGCTCTCGGTATATGAAAGGACAATCATATGGGTCACGATGGAATTTATTGGTAACCTCTTATCACCCTTGGAAATGTATAACAAATTATTATCATGGCCATTGAAATGGTTAAATATAAAGCGCGGTCAAATTAATCTCACCCTTAATCACTGAGGAAAAGGTATTTATCATGGTTTTTGGTTGATCTCATATAAAATCATAGTTATCCACCTATCTTATATAGTTCATAATGGAAAAATTTTTATATCATGTATCTTGGATGATCACATGTCAAATCATAGTTATTCTCCTCTCACCCTTATGTCATCAGGAAAAGTTTTGTATCATGGATATTTTTCAATCAAATATAAAAACATATTTAACCCCCAATACCCCTTGGACTATGAGTAAAATATAAGTATTATGGATCTAGTTCAATCATATATCAATTACTTGTCAACCCCCTCTATCCCTTAGGATATAAGAGAAAAGTACATAAAAAGGTAGCCCCTTCTTACCACTCATACCAAGAGTGAAAAGCACAGTAATTTAATATCCTAAGGTAACCTTCTCTTGAATATAATATTGAGAGAGAATAGTAAAATTTGGTCATATTCAACAAAAATTTCAATGATAATTTCCTCTAGATATTATACTATATATTGAAATAAAATTCAATATATTTAATCATCAATCATAATTTATCAAACCACAACTTATCAACAAGTATCACTTAAATCACAAACTAATATTCCAAAATCAAGTTAATTTCCCATTTATCTCATCCGTAATAAAACATAAACATAATAACCTCCTGTATATGCCCATTAATGATCACATTGAAATAAATTATTTCCCTTTATCAATTATGTCACATTTAACAGTCATTTAAAGGATGACCAGGCACCAATTAGCCCATATGTCATTTCATTATTTTATTTTTAGTACTAATGGTCCATCAAATAAATTTCTTTTCTCATTTTCATACAATAACATAAAGAGTAAATAATTCATAGATAATTTAAAAAATTATTCTACCTTATCTAGGACCTCATCGAACTATAAAGAAAAAATTTTAATTTTATCATTCATATTTGGAAACCTTGGCTTCCTCAATGGTACTTTTATGAAAATTACAAATCCCCATAAACACAATTCCATACGGAATAAATATTAATCCTTGGGATAGATTATAGTTTACATATCTTAATTTTAATTAAATATCCCCATAAATAAAAAACAACTAAATCCAAGTTGATCTATGGTTTCATATATTACCTTAGTATTTCTTTAAGATGTACACTACCATTCACAGATCAAAATTTCAATAAGGGTTGAATAAACTATATATAGGGAAAGAGAGGAAATATTGAGAGTATTTGGGGGGAGAAAGAGTCTCATCATGTTTTATTGGGGAGAAGGAAAATTTATTATATTTAGAAATAATTTATGAAAAAATTACACACACACACACATATTAAATAAGAATTTCGGGAACTATAGTTATATGCCTAGCAATCCTCATTACTATCCTAGTGGTTATCTATTAGGACTTCTATGCAATAAAATTCTAGTGTTGTTTTTCATGGCTCATCAAGAACTCAATGATCCCAAATAGAGTCCTCAAGAGCCTCTATTGTGACCCATTAAACTCAATCCGCATTTTGTATCATTAATATTCCATTTTATTCCCTTACCCTATTGAGAAAAAATTATACATAGTTAAAACCATAAATAAAAAACTATATCAAAATAATAACTTGGGAGTTTTTCTTGTTCAGTTATAAAACAACATGTAATAAAAAACACATCCTAATATTAATTAATACTTTAAGATATTCCCCAAAATCTTAAACCAAGTACCAACTTTCCTAATTTAGTTTTGGTAAACTAATTTGAAATCCTATAAAAAAATAATCAACATATAACATTGATATTAAAAACACTAAAGAAAAAGTGAGACAATCCACCAAAAATCTATTTCAAACCCATATTTTAAAGGTTAGAGGAAGAAAAAAAATATCCATGGAAAATAATATTAAAAATCCTCATGTTGAATAACCCTTATTAATTAAACTTGAACATTCTAGTTCCTTATAAATCCCAACAAAACATATATATGTACATCCCTAACAATGAGCAAGGGGAGAGAGTTAATGAAGATATACCTTAAAGACAATGTAAATCATTTGATGTTTTTGTCTATATCATGATTGACTTCCAAGGATAAAATTCTCCTCATTCAAGGCAGTGTAATTAATTAGAAACCAAATTTCCCAAGATCAACCATGTGTGAAATTGATATCATATAAAAATAAAAATTAGATAAATTTTTGTGTACCTTTAATCGATTTAATCCACTTCTATTGTTTTCATTCAAAATCTTGATAAAGATATATTAAAAGAAACCATCATACTCCATTATTTATGGGGAATCCATGGGATGATAGGAATCACATGATACTCGAGTAGGACCCTTTTTATTCCATGTTGTATTATTATATCGAGTATTAAAGGAATGATTTGAAAGAAATAATTTGAGAGAATCAGAAAGAAACTTGAATAATCTCAAATTACCATCTTGCTAGGAGTATCCTACTAATATAGCATTTGTTAAGCCAACATTAATTAAAACATATGATTATAACTTTTTTGTAAATTCCATGTGTTAATAATTTTTATAAACCCTAATATCACTATGAATTTATCACATAAATTATTTCTATATTCTTCATATTCATTTAATCATATGAACCATTTGATTTTAATGATAATATAAATGGATGATGACTTGGTTAACTTTTTGTAAATAAATAAAATGATTCATTAAATTTATATAATATGGTTATCTTAGAAGTGGTGTGATTTATATAAATCATTTATTATTATATAATGATATTGTTCCTTAAGATATACCCCAAATACATAAAATTCATGTAGGACTTAGTGAATACCTCCTTTAATCTCCCACTTTCACTAAAGACTTATAGACTTTGTTCCTGTTCACATTATAATAATTTAGATAAAATAAATTTTAAAACCATATCCAGAAAAAAAAATTATAAATAACACAAATAAAATTGAAATCCATCATAAAATTCATTATGTGTCACATCATATGAAATTACTTGTGAATATCCATCCAAAACTCCATTTATATATGCTCTAAATCACTTTGAGGGTAGCTATAAGTTTTTTTAAAAAAAATCCTTATTTATTCAACCACAAAATGCCACCCCAAAAGTCTTTATTTCTTTGAAAACATATATAAATACATAAATTCATATATGTAACAAAAGAGAAATTTCTAGAAAAGCATCAGTGCTTCTCAAGCTGCAAAGGGGTTCGAATGGATCTTCATCAAACATGTGTATCTATTTAAAAAATCATCATATTTATCATACATTCAAATTTCAATTTCAAATGATCCCTCAGATAAATACACTGATTAAACATTGGACATAGAGTTTATCAATCTCATATCACTCCTCATATATTCTAAATTCTCTGAGTATGCATTAACTAGGATGATAAATACATCATATGTCATTCACCCTTATAAATGAGCACATCACATTCCCATAATCCAAAATATAATCACATGATATATCTTACCTAGGTATAGTTTTACACTTATACACCCTATCTCTATAAAGGGGCTAGATGTTATACTTGTCATATAAGAGGACAAATCTCATCTTAGTTAAGCCCTAACTTATGGAATGATACTTAATATACCTAACCACCTACTGATTAGATAATTCTAAAGTATTTTGTAAGAAATTTATCAATTTATGAAAGTTATCAAGTATTTTATCTCCCCAAAATAGGTATGGGGTAATCAAAATAAAAAATATACACCCCTAGTATACCAAACACATAGTGTATAGAAGTCCAAGTTGTATACTTCATGGTTCATTCATTGTAAAAAAATAGTTTTGTTCCTCATGATCATATTCTATATCCTAATAAATTTATCTTACTCATGATAACATTAGTATTTCATCACATCTTATAGTAATACTTGAAGAAAAATGGTTTCGGATAAATCAAAGCCATACTTTGAGAGGTCAATTATCATTTAACTTTATGTAATATATGCAACCAACATGAAAGAATGATGAAGCGGAAAAAAAATTATGACATGAATGATTTTATATTCTTAAAATTATTTTAATAATATTTAAAAATTTATACTTAAGAGATCATATCATCATAATCTATATGATAAACTACAAAATCAGCCAAATTTTTTCTGTACTTTTGGTGTTTTTTTAAACTGTTTACATCTCTATATAATTCCTACTGTGTCTCATTGTGACCATATGATAAAACCCTTCCACTAAAATATTTAGTGGGTAACATATATGAAGAAATCTAGTTTGAATAATGGTCTGAAATAGAAATCATATTCCTAATTTTAAACTCCTTGAACATAGTATTAAAACTCTTTAACATCACTACATAAAATTCTATAATGTTAATAGATTTAGTTCCCTATATATAATTTTTATATGTTCACCATCTTCCCCATCCTTATAAACTATTCCATAAAATAATTCCCATAAAATATTTTTGTAGATAATGTAATTATTTACACTAATATTGTACTAAAATTCCCATAACCTTTTAGGATATTAAGTGACATTAGCTTTGTTTTTTGATTAGTATAATATTTTATTAGTTAAATTTAAACTTATATAAGTAAAAATATGGCCTCATTAGTCTATTAGAAACTATATTATCACCATAATATCATTCCAAGATACAATAAATGTTTTTAGAGAATAATACTTATTTCCTTGTATGGGAATAATAAAAAAATAAACTACTAATCAATATTATATATGGAATTTTTATGTCTGACAAAAATATAATTTTTTTATAAATTTCAAAGAAACACAACCACCATAAAATTATATAGAGTTCTAAAGTGATAGAGATTAAAGTAATACCTACTAATTTTATATTTATACTCTGTGGTAAATGATCCTAAAGAAGATAAAATCTAGTGAGAAAGGTGCTCATCACCTTTTGAATCTAGCAGTTCTGAAACCTTGTTACCCTTATGTAAGGGTGTGTTGTAATGTTGTAGTGGGATTTATTTTATTTCCATATGATTTACAACCACTAAGAAGTGGTATACTTTTTTATAATTCTTTATCTTATAATTAGCCTTTACGTCTTGTAATAGTCTCTATCATCAGAAATTTAATTAAACCTATAAGGCCCCAGCCTTAAACCTTACTTAATATTGAATTAAATGAATAATTCACATTGAGGATCTTTTCAGGTTTAGAGTTTTAGAGAATTAGAACATAACTATTACATCTTAAAAGATTACAAAGTAGACACTTCTACTAAGTCTCCATAAAATAAAAACTCTTAAAAAGAAAGATTTCTAGATTCCATGTTTTAGATAGCATGAAATTCCCTTGATCCCATCCTTGACCTTATTCCACTTTAAGTCCTGTGAAAAACATTTCGAAAAACTTGGGGTGAGCATAAAAAGCTCAGTAAGGGATATAAAAAGAATAAAAACTGTTAGTTTTTCAAACATCAAGTAAACCATGTATACTATATCAAAGTAATACCTTCACCTTCATGAAGTAGTAAAAAAAATCTTCACTGAATAAAGTATCATTACTTACCTTTTTGTAACCAAAGGATTACCATAAAACTCATATAAAGAACACATAGAATATATAAAGGTAACTTGGGACATAAAAATACTTAAGTGGAATAACCATACGGTTGACTTCGACACATATCACTTAATGGAATAGCCATACGGCCAATTTCCATACATACTTAATGGAATAGCCATACGGCCGACTTCCATACCCAATGCATTGGAGGTTATAACGTAACCACCCGTCCTGGTATTCACGGCACCACCCGTCATATGGTTTATAACTTAACCACCCATTAAAATGTCCAAGTACCAGTATAAAATCATAAAATATAAAACCAATATAAAGGAATGATAACATTTCCACATTTCAATCACAATATATCATAAATATATTGACATAATAGAATCCTTTTTCAAAACCATTTTCAATACCAAAATACATAAAAGAGTATATGGTATTTATTTTATTCTAAAAACATTACGGCTTGTTGAGAAAGCCAAAGATCAAATAATACTCGCGGCGGCGGAAAAAGTCGTTGTCACCGCGTACGTTAAAAAAACATTCCTTTTTGTCGTTTAGTAAAAAGCTTCGTATAAAAAGACTCCTTTTGTATAAAAGTAAAAGTCAAAGGAGTTTATACACCGTATAAAAGAAAGTTGTGTATAAAACGAAATATGCCTCAATGAAAGGAGATTGAGACGAAGTCCCTTACCTTGGGTCCGACTTGACTCGATCGTTCTTTAACGTCCTGAATAATAAACTTGAGTTAATTTATACTTGATTAAGAACCTTTTTAAAGTTAATTATTCTTTTTATATCACTTATTGCCATGTTATAAACATTATGTAACCATTTAAGTTAATAATGTTTGTTTTGTAAATATTTGGTTCTTAAGTCGAAAGTTGACTTCTTACAATTACATGTTGTTCATGTGGTCAAAAGTTCTTTATATCCAGAATGAAATTCCCGATTTGGATATAATATGTATCATATATATCCAGAATATACATGTATTTATAATATTACATAATCATTTAGAGGTAAGAAATGAAATGCACCGTTCATGGAGACGGTAAGCCGTACGTACGCATGAATGCTACTTTCATTTCTTTGTCATATTAGTGGAA
Organism: Viscum album; assembly: GCA_963277665.1. Taxonomy (NCBI): domain Eukaryota; kingdom Viridiplantae; phylum Streptophyta; class Magnoliopsida; order Santalales; family Viscaceae; genus Viscum; species Viscum album. The sequence goes on from OY728156.1 coordinate 1,978,972,539, forward strand.
TTAAAACTAAATGAGAAGTATGTATGTTTTAATTCCAGAATTATATTCATCATTTAGATATATCATTAATTATATATATACATTATATACATGTAATTTTAATAGTACATTACATTTGGGGATAAGAAATGAAATGCACCGTTCATGGAGACGGTAAGCCGTACGTACGCATGAACGCTACTTTCATTTCTATCTCATACTTTAATGGAAAGAAATAATAATGATATAGAGGTATATTATAATTCCAGTATAACATCATATATAATAACTTTAAATCCATCCTTTACACGTCCCACATATGTCATTAACGAATCACATCACTTTTAGGGGGCGGTAGTCTGCACTTCCTTAAATGAAGATATCGTGTTTGCCCATAATGGAAACCATAAAGGTATGCCAAAAATAAAAAATACATAAGCTTAAATAAAACATAAACATATTATATATCATATATAAAAATAGTGACATCATAACGGCCACCCTTGAAGGTGTTAAATGAGTATTGAAAAATCATCGTTTCGGGAGGCAGAATTTCGCCATCCACGGAAACCGTATGTTCTTTAACCATTTGATGTAGTTGTGTGAGAGTGTAGCTCAAATAAATCTTATAACAACATCCTAGTATATTGAATATACTGGTGTTGTTACAAAAGAAGTAAATAAAAAGAGTTTAGAGGGTTGGAGAAGCAAAATAAAACAAATGAACAAGAGAGAATGAATTACCTTTAAAAGTGTAACTCCCTTTTGATTTGAGCCTAAAGGATTCCTTTGAAAGGATTATTCCCAAGGGAATCCTCTATGATGAGGAGAGGGATGTGGAGAGAGTAATTGGGCAGGGGTTGGCTGAGCCAAAGGCTTGAGAAGTGTGTGAAATGAGGTAGAGGTGGGGGCCTTTTATAAGAGGAGAGGAGGGGCACTTTTGGAAAGTAAAGAAATATTACTTTATTTGAAAATTTGTTTCGGTTTTAAAAGGTCCCACATTGATATAATTCTTGGATAAGGTGATAAGGGTTCTAAATCCACTCATCCAATTGGTTTTGGACATGTTTAGGTTTTATATATTTCATTATCTTTCCATTTTATTTAAATCATCAAATAATGATGTCATCGCTGCATCATTATTATGTCATAAATACTTTAATTTATTTAATGTCTAAAATTTATAAAAAAAATACTATAATGTAGGAAATCTTTTTATCTTTCCAATGACTATTTATAATCAAAAATCTGATCTTTATAACCCCATGTAAAAATTGTTTTCGTAAAACGTATTATGTTTGTGTCATTTTTACTTTTACATTAAATAAAAAGTTATTTATGTCATTTCCCAACCAAAATGTCTCCATGCTGTCCCCAAGTTGACCCATGGCTTGTATTGGTCTGCCATGACACAACCAATAAGGTTGGGACATGCTTCTAGGTCATTTCATATTATTAAAGCATTATTTATACCTTAAACTACACTAATTACCACTAATCGCGATTAAAAACTTAATAAGTTACTATTCACCAAAAAATTATTTTAATCACATTGAACCAAATTTTACTTCTTAATGACAACCATGTATGTTGGATTTTCAAAATTCAATACAAATTAGTGGTAAACTTTTATTTAACTGAAAAATCAGTTTTCTTGATTACCACTTAGTGGTTTCACTATTCATCAAAAATTGAAGTTTTTCAGAAAATTACCAAAAATTCACCCTAATCTATATTTGATATTACGAATTAAAAAATGAAGTCTATTTTACAAAATTCAAAACATATAAGTCACATTAATTAATTTAATAATTAATTCCCGCTGTCAGAGCAAATAGCATGTTTTTATGAAACAACAAGTATTAAAAGATTGGCCCTAGTTTAAGTCCGATTTCAAAGTGAAATTAATTCCAACGACCACTATTGGATTTAATGGTAAAAATATTTTCTAATTTCACTTTAAAACCAATTAAAATAATAATATAATCATATAAATAATTTAGATTAAAAAGAGGTTTTGAATTAAAATACAACATTTTACACTATTCATAAAAAAATGAACTTTATCAGAAAGGTACCAAAAATTTACACAAAGTAAATTTTGATGTCCTGATTCAAAAGAAGAGTTATATTTAGTCCAAAATTAAGTATAAGAGTGATCAAAACTATATTTAATGACAGTTCACCATTAAAAGGTGATAAGTGAACCTTTAGTGAAAATTAGAGTATATATGCCCTAAAATTGAACTCTTTTCGTATTTTAAGCCTTTATCTTTTATTGGGTAAATGTATAAACATTTAAAAACATATATAATCATATTTTAGTTATTTCTATCCATTCCCGCCAGTAAAACGGCTACTTGTTAACTAACATTTAAAATAATATTATTTTATTACTAGTGTGCTACGTAAGTTTCAAAGAAACTCATCATTGTGTATCGGGTACGCTATCGAACATAGAAACCCCTTTAAAATAAAATTAATATTTAATTCGTAAATATTAATAAATATGAAAATTCTTTATTCTTTATTTACTTGGGATGTTACAAAACCAGCCTCACCTACTATAAAATGTAAATAAATAAATAATATAACATAACAATTTACATGGTTTTCCCCAATAATCCTACTCATTTCCATGATTATTTATTCTCAAAAATACATGATTCTCTACTATTAACAAAATTGGTTACACCAAGGACTATCCCAATCCTATTAATATAGATTCTTATTGTCCTCTTGTTTTCGATTCCAACATGATATTTTATCTTACCACATTCCAACAAATAATTTATTTTTTATTTGGATATGAATGGTATTTTATTTTATGTTTGTTTATTAAATTCAATATGACAATGATATTTCTCCCCAATCCTCCTAGATTAGTTGATCAGTTCATAATCTTTTACGAACATTAGTTCCTGATGAGTATGATCAGGTATTCTAGTCTTTCATTCCTTCTCCAAATAATTAATGATTCAGATATTCCTTAGTTACTTGAATTATCTAATATAATAAGTCTTATCCTTCTAAAATAACTCCCAAATTTGATGTTATTATTCTCTCCTAGATACAGTAGTGAATTGGGGATCTCATTTTCTCAATTACTATACACAAAGTCCTTTATTTTATACTCATTTATATTCACATAAATTTATTAATATTTCAATAAAAATTATATAAAGTCTCCATAATATTCAGTCACATGGAATTTCTTTAAATAATATAAGATTTTATTGTGAGAGGTAAATTCAAGTATTTTAATTTCAAATTCAGATTAAAATCATTTTATGATCCCCATAATTCAAACTCATTTAATCTACTATAATCTTTGGAGACATTCTAATTTAGGTACCATAACACTAAAAATATTTTCTTCAAATGTTATTTGAATTATCACATACTTATTATTTATAATATCCATAGTATTAATCCCATTTAAATTTCCCTCTTCATATACAAGTGGGACTACAGTGTGATGTGGAATTTTTTCTTGTGGTGTGGAACTCATCTCAGCACTTTTCAAAATCTCATCTCCTTCCATGTATGGACCATATTCAATCTTGAATGAAATAAAAATAAATTTAATTTAGTTTTTATATATAAATTCAAGAATAATAGTTTAAATATTCATATGATATAATCAAAAAATATCATAATATTCTTTCATAATTTATTCTAATTTTCCTCCATGTCACGACACGTCCTCGGGGCCCGTGCCATGACTACCCAAAGCCCGCCTTCCATAGGCCAGGGGCTGGCGACTAGCACCAAAGGCGTAAATCCCGATAACAGGGACGGGATTGCCTTTATAAAAGTAAACATACACCACAGAGTACAAGCAAAAGTAAAACACTAAGTAAAACTGAAACAAGTTGTGCTGAAAGTAAGTGGGCCAGTATACAAAACCAAACTGAAAGTAAAATACAACTGGAAAGGGAAAATAGCAACTGAAAAGTAAATCCGCAACGTCGAGTTGTCCACTGAAATCCCACCTGAAGGGTGGGTACAGATAGCCACCTCTGCTCCTCGGGTCCAGCCGACCGCTCCAAGTACGTCCCGCCCAATGGTCCACCTCCAGGTAACGTCCTGCTCCGTAAGCCTCAACCACGATCAGCGATTTCCGTCGTCTGCAACCAACACAACGTAGTGTAGGCATAGCCCGTGCAGGGGTGAGAATAAGCTACTCAGTAGGGACCCCAAGACCCCCAAAGGTCTCCCAAAATCCTCAAAGGATAATCCACAAAGGAAAGATACAATCACGAAGTAACATCCAACACTGCTTAGGTATATGCCCATACATATACCTAAGTCATCAATTCTTGTTCGGCTCCAACATCCGAGCCCAAGTACAACCCAGTCCACACAGGAAAGAAAAACGTAAATCCACACAGGATAGCACAACACAATCCACATTGGAAATCAAACAGTTTTCAGCTCACACAGGTATACTTCTTCAAAAGAAGATAGATATGATCACTGATCCATTTAAGTTGTCGGACCCACAAAGGATCGATAGGTACTAACCCCCACAATGACCCCCAAAGGATCGATAGGAAACTAACCCCCGCAATGACCCACACAGGATCAGACCCACACAGGATCTGTAGGCGCTGGATCACAGAGAACCGCTGAGCGCTGACCCACACAGGATCGAACCCACACAGGATCGGTAGCACTGATCCACGTACGATCGCTGATTGTTGTAGTCATCGCCGTTGAATCCACTGAGGATCTCTGTACAGTCGTCGTCATAGTAGTCGCAGTCGTAACGCAGCCAGCTCTAGGGTTCCCACACACAGCAAGCTCGCTCGGGAGGGTCCAATCCACGAGCCGAGATACTGATACATCAACTGACACATAGTCCAGAGTTGATGTATCCAAAAGTTCTGTATCGTCAACAGGAACTCAACGGCGCAAACGGCGCAAACGGCGTGTCGATCGGATGCCCGGTCTGAGAGTTATTGGCTTTTTTGTTCCAGGGGCCGGGTTGGTTTTTTAGGTAAAACCAACCCGACCATACTCCACCTACGTCCAAACCTCAGTTGGAGTAATCCAAAAGATCCGTCTCACTTAGAGTAATTCAACAAAACTGACGGCACGTCAATCGGACGTCTGGAGCATAAGATATGAGTGTTTCCGCTCCGAGGGCCCGGTTGGTTTCTTGTACGAACCAACCCGGCCTAACACAAATTATTCTGAAACCTTGAGTGTGATATACCGAAACGACCGTCTCGATCCAAGGATCGCATCGCAATTGACAGTGCGTTGATCGGAGACCCGTAGAACAAGTTATGGGCGTCCGACCGAAAAGGGTCCGGTATTAAGGGGTTTGGGCCTGGGCCGACCCGGCCCGACCCGACCCGATACCCCCGGGGTCGACCCGAACCGGGTACGGGTCTGACCCTCTTGGGCGCGGCCCGGCCCAACCGGCGCGGCCCGGCCTGGGCGCGCCCCAGTCCGGCGGACCGGCCCGGCGCTCGGCCCACCGGCCGAGCCGTTTGGCAAGGGGGGGCGCCTGCCCCCCTGGTGTAACCACGGCCCCCCATTAAATGGGGTCCGTTTTGTGCTGGACGGCTAGGGGAATTAATTCCCCCGGTTTCCCTTTTGTCCGGCCGGCTGGTTTTGCCAACAATGACCGACGACGGCCGATCCTTCCTCCTTCGCTGACACCGGCGGCCCGGAACGGGCCGCCAGTCACCCTGCTCCGTCATGGCCTGGTTCGTCCGGCGCGGTGCGACGGCACCGTGCCCCTCCACCGTGGCCCTGCTCCGGCAGCGGTGTCTTCGGTTTTCTTCGATGCGGCGCGACGGCGTCGCGTCCTTGTTCAACTTCACGGAGCGGCGCGACGGCGTCGCTTCCTTGTTCAACTTCACGGAGCGGCGCGACGGCGCCGTGCATTACTTGTCGTACGATCCCGCGTGGTGCGACGGCACCACGCCATTCTGTCCCAACCATATTAGAAACAAAATTAAAATTGGAGGAGGTTCGGTCGCGTTTGTGCGGTCCGGCCCTCTCTCGTTAATCTATAGCAACTGGTCATAAATTCACGAAGGATGACAAAGTAGAATTCACAAACAAAGATAATTAAATAAACCCCTACTTGAGCGTAGCTAGAACGGGGGTTCGCTGTGGAAATTGATGTCGCGAGGTAAAGCTCTGTAAGTTGACGGAGAATGCCCGAGGAGGAAGTGGCGTCTCCTTTTCATTGACACAGGAAGAAGATCCAAAGAGGGTGTGTCGTCGATCTTCGGAAACACACCGGTTGCGAAGAGGAGAAGAGACGGCACGTCGATCTCTTCTTACGGTGACGGTGTTCTTCGTCGAAGTCTTGGTGTTCTTCGTCGACGTCTTGGTGTTCTTCATGATGAAGATGAAGAGCTCTCCCCGCAATTTTCCACACACAACATCCAACCAAAATAAAATAAGGCTCACCCTTATTTTATTAACTTAAGCCACAATTCAAAAATTCAAAACTTAAATTAAATAATTGAATTGGGTGTTGGAATACTTAATGAGAGGAGAGGTAAAGTCACCCAATTAATGGGAAGTTAAAAAGTTATAAGAGTTACACAACTTAAGTGGGGGGTTAAGAGGAGATAGGGAGTTAATGGATTTGAAAAGGTGGGGGCTCGTGTGGGCCCCAACTCACCTTTAATCCTCTCAAGAAAAACTAACAAACTGTGGGTCCCACCCTAACTCCTACACTTAGGTTCTAACTCATGGAAAGGTAATTAAAATTCTTAACAAAAATTTTATTTCAATAACACTTAATCCACACAAAAAACAATTCATAACGAGCAAACACAACTCCAGAAAAGGCGTTCCTAATCAATTACCGGTGCTACGGTTCCATCAGTGCCCTCGGAATTGGATTCCGAGCACCGGTTCAAAATTTAGAAATTCACGCTCGTTCGTTCACTGAACGTACCCGAGCTAAACTTCGGATAGAAATTCCGGGCACACCGGGCCTCAGAATCAGGTGTCGTCTGAAATTGTGTTCTTGTAAAATCCCAAAGAAAATTAAGAAGAAATTTCCCTTGAATTTTACGGGTCTTTACATTACTCCCACCTCAGGGATTTACATCCCCGTAAAGTTACATCATAAACTAGGGAGACAAAATTGGGTACTGAGCACGCATCTGATCCTCCCGCTCCCAAGTTCTCTCCTGGAGATTCTCGTGATGCCATCTGATGCGCACTAGAGGAATCGACCATCCACGCAGGACCCGCTCCTGTCGATCCTCGATCTCCACTGGGACCTCCGTAAAAGTCTCCCCATCATCAACGTCTATCTCCCCATGGTCAATGATATGTGTCGGGTCGTGTACGTATCTCCTTAGCTGAGATACGTGGAAGACGTCGTGCACCCGGTACAACTGAGGTGGTAGAGCCAGGTGATAAGCCAGCTCGCCAATCCTACTGAGGACCTGGAATGGTCCGATGAAGCATGGAGACAACTTGTCGCCCCAACCAAATATCCATAATCCACGTCGAGGTGAGACACCCAAGAAGACGTGGTCACTATCCTCGAACTCTAGTGGCCTCCACCTCTTGTCAGCATGTGACTTCTGCCGGCTCTGAGCTGTCCTCATCCACTCTTGGATGACCTGGACCTTCTCTGTCTTGGCCTGGACCATCTCTGGTCCCACAAGTGCTGACTCCCTAGGGCTTGTCCAGCACAAAGGAGATCTGCAAGGTCAGCCGTACAATGCCTCGTATGGTTCCATCCCGATGGTGGAGTGGTAGCTGTTGTTGTACGCGAACTCCACCAAGGGTAGGTGGTCCTACCAGCTGCGACCAAAGTCGAGGACACATGTGCGGAGCATGTCATCGAGGGTCTAAATGGTCCTCTCTGTATGACCATCTGTCTGAGGGTGAAAGGCAGTGCTCAGACATAGCTGTGTCCCGAACGCCTCCTACAACCCCTTCCAATGTCGGGAAATAAAGCGAGCATCTCTATCAGAGATGACAGATGATGGCACACCATGAATCCGCACAATCTCCTGAACATAAAGTCATCACAAGCTCTCCACTGAGCCCTGCTCTCTGATGGGTAAGAAGTTACCCGACTTGGTGAGTCGATCGACAATCACCCAAATGGAGTCGTGACCTCTGGAAGTGCGTGGAAATCCAGTCACGAAGTCCATATATATCTCGTCCCACTTCGACTCCGGGACCTCCAAGGGCTGTACCAAGCCTGCTGGTACCTGGTGCTCTACCTTCACCTGCTGGCCGGTGGGGCATCGAGAAACGAACTCCGCCACATCCTTCTTCATGCCCAGCCACCAGTGCTGTCGTCTGAGGTCCTGGTACATCTTCGCCACTCCGGGATATACCTCCAAGGGAGAAGTGTTAAACTCTCTCAGCACCTCCTCCCGTAAAGCAACTGGTACCAAGGTACGTCCTCTGAAAAGGACATTGTGCTCTACACCAAAGGAAAAACCATCAGCTGCCTGTCCAGAGGATATCTGTGCATGCCGCGTTTCACAGTCAGCGTCCCCACGTTGTACCTCTCTAACCTACTGTAGTAGTGGAGGATTGACTGTGAGAGACTGAAGGAAGGCTACTCCATCTCTATCCACGAAGGATATCTGCAAAGAGGCTAGCTGCTCTGTCGCCTCCTCAAGTAGTTGAATGCCCGTCCTCCTGCTGAGAGCATCAGCTACCACGTTCCCCATCCCAGGAGTGTAGACTATCTCAAAGTCATAGTCCTAGAGGAACTCGAGCCATCGCCGCTGTCTCAGATTCAGGTCCTTCTGAGAGAAGATGTACCTGAGACTCTGATGGTCAGAAAAGACTATAAAGCGCTCGCCCATCAGATAGTGTCGCCATGTCTTCAGAGCGAAGACTACTGCTGCTAACTCCAGGTCATGGGTAGCGTAGTTCTTCTCATGCGGCCTCAACTGACGTGATCCATAGGCAATCACGGCCTACTCCTGCATCAGGACACATCCGAGTCCGGTCCCTGATGAATCGCTGTAGACTACGTACCCTACTCCCTCCTCAGGCAACCTCAAGATAGGTGCGTTGTTCAATCTCTGTCTCAGCTCCTGGAAGCTCTGCTGATATCTGACTGACCGCACAAAGGGTTTACCCTTCTTTTTAAAAGCTGAGAGTGGTTCCGCAACTCTGGAGAAGTCTGGCACAAATCTCTGGTAGTATCTAGCTAGTCCTAAGAAACTCCGCACCTCTGTCACGCTCCTGGGTGGCTACCAAGCTAGCACTGCCTCGATCTTCACAGGATCCACCGCAACTCCCGCCTCAGAGATGATGTGTCCCAAGAAGTGGACCTCACGTATCCAGAACTGACACCTCGAGAGCTTTCCATAAATCTGATGCTCTCGGAGTGTGTCTAGCACAACCCGCAAGTGGTAAGCGTGCTCCTCCTCAGTCGTCGAGTAAATCAAAATGTCATCGATGAAGACCACGACAAATCAATTGGGGTATGGCTGAAAGATCTTGTTCATGAGGGCCATGAACACTGCTGGAGCATTGGTTACGCTGAATGGCATAACCAAGAACTCATAGTGGCCATACCGACACCTGAAGGGCGTCTTCTGCACGTCCTCATCTCAAACTCTAAGCTGATGATAACCTGACCTGAGGTCTATCTTTGAGAACCACCGTGATCCCTTGATCTGATCGAAGAGGTCATCAATCCTCGGTAGTGGATACTTGTTCCTCACTGTCACTTGGTTCAGGAGATGATAGTCGACACAAAGTCGCAAGCACCCATCCGCCTTCTTGGCGAACAAAATCGGGGAAGCCCAGGGTGAAACACTGGGTCGGATGAAACCCTTTCCCTGTAAGTCCTTCAACTATACCCGTAGCTATCGAAGCTCAGTGGGGGACATCTGATATGCTGGAGTCAATATCGGGGCTGTCCCGGGGTACAGTTCAATATAAAAGTCTACCTCACTGCAAGGAGGTATCCCTGGAACGTCGTCGGGGAAAACGTCCGCATATCGATCCACCACTACAGGAAAACCAGGACTCCGCACGTCAACTGCTCCAAGGATGAGGCTAGCCAACTGATGAGTGATGGGATGTCCTCTCCTCCGCGGAAGTCCATCCTATGCTGCAAAGGCTCTCTTCTCTCCAGTGAAGGTGAACCTACTCCCGTTGGTGCGTACACATCGCACCTTGCGCCTAATACAGTCAATCTGTGCATGGACCGTAGACAACCAATCCATGCCCAAGATGACGTCGTAAGGCCTCAACGCAGCTACAAGAAGATCCCAGCTGAAGCTCTCGCCTCCTAGAGTAAGCTCACACTGCCGGCACCAGTGCGTAATCGTCGAGTCTGCTCCCGTAGGAGTCTCTAGCCATAAGGATCGAGCCATCGGCTCTGTCGGAATCGCTGAGCTCCGAACAAGGGCAGCGGCTATGAAAGAGTGTCTCGCTCCTGTGTCTATAAGAACTGCAGAAAGGGTGGAATAGACACAGATAGTACCTCAAATAATCTCGGGCACGTCGTGGTCGTAGGCCTCCACAGCCTGGAGATATGCCTGTCTCTGCCCGCCAGCTCCCTGTGGCCGGGGTGGACCTCCTGGTGGTGGTGGTGGTAGAGCCTCAAAGCGTCGCCCACCACCTACAGCTTGGCCTGCTCCTCTGCCTCGTCCGCCAGCTCCCTGCAGACCGCCACGGTTGACCCTCTGCCTCTACCTCGGTGGTCCCTCAACCGTCTGCTGCTCCTCGGCATGGCGGGTCGGGCAATCATGATCTATGTGGCCCTTCCCACCGCATGAGTATCACTGCCTGCCTCTTGAAAGACTGGCCCCGCGTTGTGTGCCTCGCACAGCTGAGCCAGTGTCCTGAGGTCATCTGCCTGAGGGTCTGGTCTGCCTGGACCCATGAGTCATCCATCGACTGCCTACTGTAGAAGACTCTGCTATGTACCGCCCTACGGTAGGTCTCGCTGCTGAAGAAGGCTCAGCAAGAAAGCTCTCGATCAAAAGGGATCGCTCCATTACTCCTTCCTGAGTCGGAATACTGAGGGAGATCAGCGATGCCCTGATCTCATGTCTCAATCCCTGCTCAAAGGTCCGGGCCCGGAAGAATGGTTCTTGTACCATGTCTGTCGAGTAGCGAAATAGATCGGTAAATATCGTCGAGTAATGGGCGACCGTCAAGCTGCCCTGCCGCAGCTGTAGATGCTCCTGGATGCGCACCACACGGAGCGTGGTTGGGACGAACTCCGAGCGGAAGAGGCTCTCAAATTCCGTCCAGAGGAGAGATGCCTCATCGTGCACCTGGAGCATCAATCTCCACCATCTGCCCGCTGCTGTGTGCAGTATGCTCGCTGTGAGGATCACCATGAGGTCTGCTGGTGTCCTCACTAACCGAAAAACTCGTACCACTGCCTCCAGTCAGTCCTCAGCTGCCTGGGGGTCCGTCTCCCCGCGGAACCTGGGCAGTCGCTGGCGCTGGAACTCATGCAGTGCACTGAGGCGACGTGCATCGTCAGCGGCTGGGGATAGAAGCATCGGTGGATCGGCGGGTAGAGCTACCACAGGTGCCACTGCTGACAAAGGGCCCTGCACCGAGGCCTCGTCACTCTGTGGGCTGTCGTCATGCTCAACTCTCGGAACCCTAGCTGGCTGCCATCGTGGGGCCATCCGGAAAAGGAAACAAGTGCGCCACGGTCAGAACAGTATACCTGGTGAGCTGATACAAAGTAATCACAAAGAAAACTTGAAACACACATGCAATCAATGTTTTCGTGTATTTAGTCGGAAATCAGAAGTCAGGGTCCTGGTGTATGGATATGTCGGTCGCCGCACCAACACTAGACTCCCTGGACTGATAACCACAGCCAATATGCTAAACACTATTGCTTCACATAGAAAAAGATCAGAGTCTGTGGTAGAACTGACTTCCTCTTATACCAATTTGTCACGACCCGTCCTCGGGGCCCGTGTCGTGACTACCCCAAGCCCGCCTTCCATAGGCCAGGGGCTGGCGACTAGCACCAAAGGCGTAAATCCTGATAACAGGGAAGGAATTGCCTATATAAAAGTAAACATACACCATAGAGTACAAGCGGAAGTAAAACACTAAGTAAAACTGAAACAAGCTGTGCTGAAAGTAAGTGGGCCAGTATACAAACCCAAACTAAAAGTAAAGTACAACTAGAAAGGGAAAACAGCAACTGAAAAGTAATACCGCAACGTCGAGCTGTCCACTGGAAATCCCACCTGAAGGGTGGGTACAGATAGCCTCCTCTGCTCCTCGGGTCCAGCCGACCGCTCCGAGTACGTCCCGTCGAGTGGTCCACGTCCAGGTAACGTCCTGCTCTGCAAGCCTCAACCACGATCAGCACTGTCCATCATCTGCAACCAACACAACGTAGTGCGGGCATATCTCGTGCAGGGGTGAGTATAAGCTACTCAGTAGGGACCCAGAGACCCCCGAAGGTCTCCCAAAATCCACAAAGGATAATCAACAAAGGAAAGATACAATCACGAAGTAACATCCGACACTGCTTAGGTATATGCCCATACATATACCTAAGTCATCAATTCTCGTTTGGCTCCAACATCCGAGCCCAAGTACAACCCAGTCCACACAGGAAAGCAAAATGTAAATCCACACAGGATAGCACAACACAATCCACATAGGAAATCAAACAGGATTCAGCTCACACAGGTATACTTATTCGAAAGACGATAGAGATGATCACTGATCCATCTAAGTCGTCGGACCCACAAAGAATCGATAGTTACTAACCCCCGCAATGACCCACAAAGGATCGATAGGAAACTAACTCCCACAATGACCCACACAGGATCGGACCCACACAGGATCGGTAGCACTGATCCACATAGGATCGCTGAGTGTTGTAGTCGTCACCGTTGAATCCACTGGGGATCTCTGTACAGTCGTCGTCGTAGTAGTCGCAGTCGTAACGTAGCCAGCTCTAGGGTTCCCGCACACAGCAAGCTCGCTCGGGAGGGTCTGCTCCATGAGCCGAGAGGCTGATACATCAACTGACACATAATCCAGAGTTGATGTATCCAAAAGTTCCGTATCGTCAATAGGAACTCAACGTCGCAGACGGCGTGTCGATCGGATGCCCGGTCTGAGAGTTATTGGCCTTTTAATTCCAGGGGCCCGGTTGGTTTTTAAGGCAAAACCAACCCGACCATACTCCACCTGCTTCCAAAACTTAGGCGGAGTAAGCCAAAAGATCCGTATCACTTATAGAATTCAACAAAACTGACGGCACATCAATCGGACGTCTGGAGCTTAAGATATGAGTGTTTCCGCTCCGAGGGCCCGGTTGGTTTCTTGTACAAACAAACCCGGCCTAACTCAAAGTATTCCGAAACCTTGAGTGCGATATACCGAAATGACCGCCTCGATCCAAGGATTTCATCGCAATTGATGTTGTGTCGATCGGAGACCTGTAGCACAAGTTTTGGACGTCCGACCGAAAAAGGTCCGGTATTAAGGGGTTCGCGTCGGGGCCGACCCGACCTGATACCCCCGGGGTCGACCCGAACCGGGTCCGAGTCCGGCCTGGGCACAGCCCGGCCCAGCCCGGCCTGGGCACAGTGCGGCCAGCACGCTGGCTAGGTGCTCGGCCAACCGGCCGCGCCGTTCGGCAAGTGGGGGGCGCCTGTCCCCCTGGTGTAACCGCGGCCCCCCATTAAATGGGGGCTATTTTGTGCTGGACGATCGGGGGAATTAATTCCCCTAGTTTCCCTTTTGTCCAGCTGGCCCACACCGGCTGGACAGTCCTACCAACAAGGACTGGCGACGGCTGGTCCTTCCTCCTTCGCCGACACCGGCGGCCCGGAACCGGCCACCGGTCACCCTGCTCCGTCGCGGCCCGGAACCGGCCGCAGCCTTGTTCGTCCAGCGTGGTGCGACGGCACCGCGCCCCTCCATCACATCCCCGCTCCGGCTGCGGTGTCTTCTGTTTTCTTCGACGCGGCGCGACGGCGTCGTGTCCTTGTTCAACTTCACGGCGCGGCATGACGGCACCGCGCATTACTTGTCATATGATCCCGCGTGGTGCGACGGCACCACGCCATTCCGTCCCAACCATATTAGAAACAACATTCAAATTGGAGGAGGGTCGGCCGTGTTTGTGTGGTCCGGCCCCCTCTAGTTAATCGATAGCAACTGGTCGTAAATTCACGAAGGACGACAAAGTAGAATTCATGGACGAAGATAATTAAATAAACCCCTACTTGAGCATAGCTAGAACGGGGGTTCGCTGTGGAAATTGACGTCGCGAGGTGAAGCTCCGTAAGTTTACGGAGAATGCCCAAGGAGGAAGTGGCGTCTCCTTTTCATTGACATGGGAAGAAGATCGAAAGAGGGTGCGTCGTAGATCTTCGGAAACACACCGGCTGCGAAGAGGAGAAGAGACGGCACGTCGATCTCTTCTTACAGTGACGAAGTTCTTCGTCGAAGTCTTGGTGTTCTTTGTCGAAGTCTTAGTGTTCTTTATGATGAAGATGAAGAGCTCTCTCCTCAATTGTCCACACACAACATCCAACAGAAATAAAATAAGTCTCACCCTTATTTTATTAACTTAACCCACAATTCAAAAATTCAAAACTTAAATTAAATAATTGAATTGGGTGTTGCATACTTAATGAGAGGAGAGGTAAAGTCACCCAATTAATGGGAAGTTAAAAAGTTATAAGAGATACACAACTTAAGTGGGGGGTTAAGAGGAGTTAGGGAGTTAAGGGATTTGAAAAGGTGGGGGCTCGTGTGGGCCCCACCTCACCATTAATCCTCTCAAGAAAAACTAAAAACAGTGGGTCCCACCCTAACTCCTACACTTAGGTTCTAACTCATGGAAAGGGAAATAAAATTCTTAACGAAAATTTTATTTCACTAACACTTAATCCACACAAAAAATAATTCATAACAAGAAAACGCAACTCCAAAAAAGAGTTCCTAAGCAATTACCGGTGCTACGGTTCCATCGGTGCCCTCAGAATTCAATTCTGAGCACCGGTTCAAAAGTTAGAAATTCACGCTTGTTCGTTCACTGAATAAACCCAAGCTAAACTTCGGATAGAAATTCCGAGTACACCGGGCCTCGGAATCAAGTGTCGTCTGAAACTGCGTTCTTGTAAAATCCCAAAGAAAATTAAGAAAAAAATTTCCTTGACTTTTATGGGTCTTTACACCCCATTTCATAGGGTTCATCAGGAGTGTACCCTAAAAAGTTCATGTAGGAACCATAAGAAGTGTTATCGATGTGATTTAACTATTTTAAAAGGGTAGAATTAACACTGTAATTATTTATAGGGTTCATTTGTACCTTATGAATATTTTAACCTTATTATGGTACCCTAAGTAGTACTTATATAGCATTAAAATTTATTCTCAACTTGATCTTTGCCTTCTGAGTACTTCACATAAACTTTAAATGGTACTGAATAATCCTTAAAATTCATTCTACCAACCTTATAAGTTCACACACCAGCCTCATAAGGGTAGGTATAAACATTATGAAGCTGTATAGAAACCTTCAGAAGACTCGTGTTATCCTTGAAAAGGTCTACATCAACCTCACACTACCTCATAAAACCCTACAAAGGCTTATACTATCCATAAAATGACATTGTATCAAATTTATAGAAACTTATACCAACATTATGAATTCAAGACCACTTCCATTAATTTTTCAAATTTCACCTAGAAAAAAAATTATACTTTACTCAAATATTCTAAAATTATTTCTAATTTATCTCATGTATTTCTAAGACGCTCCAATTAATCTCAAATATTCATCCAAGAAAATTATTCTCTATCTAGTTATCTTTGTTGAGAATGATAGTTCTTAAAATGATTCACACTAGTTGGTTTCCACCCAGATATATTCTAACTATAGAAGATAGTGTTTCAAATTTTTCACCTATCTTAACCATAAAGATCATCACAATTGATCATTACATATAAATGGGGATACTAATTGATTCAATCTATCAATTTTATCTAAGAATTATAAATAAACCTCATTATTATTCATTCCATTTATTATAGAAGTATCATACTCATCATCAACATCAAAATTTTAGTTTAATTTTTCAAAACATTATCGAAAACAAATACAACTCATTTATTTGGGAACTTTATTATTAACCTTTTAATTTTTTTAAATGCCCCATTTATCTTCACTAAAGTAAAATTTATTTATCTCCCCCTTATTGATAATAAATGAAAAATAGATATAACTTTCTTCTCATCCCATATTCTTCACATTCCTTCTAAACATATTCTTCCCCCACTTTTATTCATAATCGTAACTTGGTCCACTTTTTAAGGAAGGATGGCACCACTTAAATTTAATAGAATTGAGCCTTTATTTAGTCAAACCTAAATCTATATGAGATAAATCACTGTATAATACAAGGGTGATTTAACTAAGGTTATCAATGTTACTCATAAATTAACATGCATGTAATAGAAACTAATTTTCTCATTTTATGTATTGTTCATATATTTTTGACAAGAGATTGTGACCTACAAAAATATTTAACAAACCCTTTAGAAAATTTTGAGTATATGATATTGAACTCCCCCATTATTTTATATTTTCTAAACTATCACTACCCTTTATAATTATGTTTAATATAATAAAAAATAAGGGATGTCTGTGTGATTTTCATTCCAAATTCTTCCATTTTTATGGGGATTCCCATAAATTGAAAATTCATATAGTTTGTGATGTTTTGAAAACTCCACCACCTATTATATCCCCCTCAAGGGTTGCACACACTTATTTCTATTCATTTCTGAAACTAAACTCCATGGTTGGAACCAATTTTTTATTTTACACTAGTGACAAACCCAATCATCTACTTTAATTTTCTATATTTTAGTTAAAAATAAACATGGGATAAGAAAATAAGAAGGGACCTCTTATTTTATCAGTAGTAATATAATGTCTAAGAGGTTTGTCCCCACCAATTCTTCCAATTATTTCCAATTTCATCATCAGAAGATTTCTCCATATTTCATTCCCTACAATGAGTATTAACAAATTTTATTCCCATCTTCTTCCCTTGAAATACTTCTATGTGTCGAGAAGTTTTATTTTCCATAACCAAAAAAAATAATAATTACTTGATGGTCACATTTTTCATAATAAATTATACTTAGGCTAGTAAATTGGTAATATAATACTTCATTCCATATTCATCCTATTGGTATCTCTCACATATATTTTCTATAATGTCTATGTTTTCACTTTTAGAAAACCCTTCATTTTCTTATATCTCTTCATGTAAAGCAACTTTATTGACATTATCATTATAACTTATTTATAATTTCTTAATTATAGTATCCATGTTTAGATGGGTTGTATAATATATTATGATATCTTTCTTGACATACTGATATTTATTATATTTTTCACAGGACTTCACAATTGTCTCAGAAGAATATGAAGTTCCATATTTTATGCATTGAAATTCCATACCACTTAAACAATAGGTAACCTATATTAAATGATTTCCATGAATTCCTTAGCCCTATGTCCCTCCATTATACATCTACTACACATTTCTTTTAAACATCCAAAAATATTTTAGGTAGAAAATTTTGATTAATTTTTTGTTACATGGAGTTTTCTTTGAGAATATTTCCCTATATTCTCATCATAGTTCCCCAATAGTTCAACCCTCTTATAAAGAAATGAAATGTTATACCAGTATGAGTAGGATTATTTTCTATACCTACCACATCACCAGTAAAATTCTTGGAACATTTGTATTCCATATTGATGTTAAATTTTTCTATAAAATTATTGTTTTCCCTTCTACAACCAGAGACTAATTTTTTCTAGTGGTAATCATATTCTTGTCATGTTTCCCTATCTATTTAAAGTGGAAGAGTGTTTCTCACTAGAATTATTTTTCCAATGAGTTTTAGGTTTAGTTTTTGAATATATAATGTTATAAATTAAGAAAAATTGAAATAGATTAATGGTATATTCAAATTTCCTACTAGAACCAATCATATCACCAACTTGAGATGATTCACCTTTAACCTCAACATCCTTAGTAAAGACTTATAAAATCTTTTTCAACTCATTTTAATCTAATAAACACGTTGATTTTTTCATGTCTGACTTTTTTTCTTTCTCAACCAATTTATATTCAGGACCTCTCGGTGTTTTCTCATACTCATTCATGATCAATTTTTATTTCTTTTTATCTTAAATATTTGTCATTTCTTACAAGACATAATTTAAATTTTTAAAATATATATTATTATTTTATTTTATTAGTTTTATATTTTCTTTTGTAATATTTTTAATGGGTTCATGGTATTCTTAAAAATCATATTTCAATAATCATTCCAGTTATGTTCTTTATCCTTTATCACCATTTCTTGAGGTTTCAAAACCTCCTTCAAAATGATCTATAAAATAGACTTCATCTTCTGAATGGATATTTAAAGATGTATCATATTGTTCCTAATTTCTCATAAAACTATGTATCTATATACTTGAGTACTAATTCTTACTTTTACCCCATTTTTTAAGGTTTATTTTCTTCACCAACATATTTTGATCTCATAGCCTTATTATTTTAGAAATTAATGGAAAAGTATCTAATACCATTATAGTTGTATAACCTTGGATGTTTTTTCCATTTTATTTCATATTTCCTCTTTTTAATGCTTTTGAAAAAAGTGAAATAACTCTATTAATGACTCTTAATCTTCCTCATTATTATAGTTACTTGATTTTACAACTTCTTCATCTTATATTTTAGTACATCTTAGGGCTTCAAAATACATCTCATTTTTTTCTTTCTTTTTAAAAACTAGATTTTTATCATTTAATAAGCAATAATATGATTATAAAGTTATTCTGAGTAAAGTTCATCTATATCCTCAAAATATGAAATCATTATATTAAACATATATGGAATGTTTCTCACCAACTTTTAAACAATAATGGAATCATGTATATTCTCATAAAATCTCTATATATTGTGGACAATATCACTAACTCATGTAAGGTATTAACCAATGTTTTCATAATCATATATTTTAATATAATCAAACCTACTTCTATAAAATTATAATTTAACTTTCTTGACATTAATATTTCATTTATAACTACTCTCCAATTTATCCCAAATCTATTTTTCAGTTTAAATACTCATAACCATCAGGTAATCCATTTATCAAAAGTGGCATAAAGTTGAATTTGAAACTTTTTAATTTAATTAAATGTTTCTATTATAAGAAATATACATGGGATTACCATATTAATGAGTGGAAATCCAACTATTACCCTCTATCTTACTTATATGCTAGGTAAAATGAGGAAGGGTGGTATTTCATTACTTCAATTATGATAGTTATTTCCATAAAATATAGTGAAACCATGACTATTTATAGAATTTAAATTATCTATACACACTATATTTTTGAATATTTTATATGGAATCTATATTTTATCTGATTCCACTTTTTGTGCCTAGGTTGGCCAGTACCACTGATATGGGAGTTGAATCAGTGATACACTTTTTATAATCATTTCATTTAATGTTAACCTCAACAACCTATTAGGGTATCGATCCTCTCAACATTAATTAATTCAAAATCATCCCATATTAAAATAAAATAAAACAAGAATATCAAAAAATGATTTGAAAAGATATCCATTTAAATTTTCCACTATTCCATGATAGGTTAGTCACCCCAATCATGTATTCTCCACTGTAATCCCAATTGGCTATACCAAGGACCGATCCATCCCTATTATCATAGAGCATGTTGTACTCCTACACTAAAGTCCCAATAGAGAGTAATGCTTCCATATTCCCACAAAAAATGTGTTCGTATTTGAATAAGAAATATATATTATTTGGTCTTGGTTACTTAAAACACTATATAATAATGATCTTACTCATCGAGACTCTTGGATAAGAAGATAAATGTGTTCTCCTTCTTCAATAACTAAAATAGTTGATAAGTAAGATCTGGTTTTCTAGTATTTCTCACCTTCTATAGATCTTCAATGATCTTTATATTCCCTATTTTTTTGAATTCATGTGTACATCACATCCCTCTTTCTATAATGGAATCCATATTCTCTATTCTTTTTCTCTCCTCAATATAGTAGTGTATCGGGTTTTTAAACTTCTCAATTATTATAAAAAGACATTCTCCATTATCTTATCATTTATATTAACATTAATTCATGAATATTTCAATAAAAAATATGTAAAATTTTCATCATATTAGGTTATGTGAAATTTCCTTTAATAATATATGCTTTTATCATGAGATAGAATTTTAAATATTCTTAATTTGAAATTTTCATAAAAATTAGTTTGTGATCCTCATAAGTAAAACACATTTCATATTATAAAACCCTTGGTCAACATTATAATTTAAATCCCATAATACTCGAAATATTTTTCACATATTATAGTTTAATTATTGTATACTTATTTTCCATAAAATCTTTTTGATTATTTCTTTTTAAATTTTACCCGATGTATGTATAAATACATACACTGCGATGTTTCAATGTACATTATGATTTGTAAATTATTTAAACACTTATCAAAATACCATTTCTTTCATCGAAAGGATCTTCATCAGTATCATCTTAAATAATAATACTATTAATTTAATTATGACATATAAATCTTTGAATAATATATTAAATCATTATCTATGTTATTTAAAAAACATCAAAATATTAATTCTGAATTTATTCTAATTTTTTTTCATTTAATAGTGTTCGTCCAAAGTGTACCCTACAAAGTCCCTATATGAAACTTATGATGTCTTATCATTCTAGTTTCAATATTTTCATATGGTAAAATGAAATCTTTGTTTCTTAATTGGGTTCATTTGTACATTTTTATGATTTTTACCATAAGATGGTACCCTAAGAAGCCCCTATGGAGCCTTAAGAATTCTTATTTTCTTGATATCAACCTTATGATTAATACTCATCAACATTACGAGGGACTACATCAACCTTAATAAGTCCCCACAATAACATTCTATGGTCACACACTAACCATATATAGGTGGGTATCAACTTTGTGAAGCCAAGTAACAACCTTATAAAGACTAATATCATCCTTACAAAGGTCTGAATCAATGTTGCATTGCCTTGTATAAACCTTTTAGAGGCTTGTATTAACCATAAAAAGTCAATGTACCAACTTTATGAGGACTTGTACAAAATTTATTAATTCCATACCTCTACCAGGACTTTTCCAAATTTCACCTTAATACATCAATTGTATGCTTCACTAAAATATTCTGAAATCCTTTTTAATTCTTCCTAAGGCCTTCTTAGCCACTCTAACTCAACTCAAATATTCATAAAAAAATATCCTTTTCAGTTCCTCTTATTTATAATAATAATTCTTAAAATTATTCACACTATCTAGTTTCCTCTATGATCTATTATATATTTGGAAGAAAGGGTATCTCCTTAGGCATCTATCATAACTATTAGGATCAGAAAAATAGATTGTTATATATAAAATAGGATGATACTTTAATCTATCCATAAAAGTACTCTAATAATAAATAATAAACTTATTTATTTTTATTTACATTTATAATGGCAGCAGAATACTCATCTTCAATAGTTCACTTTGACTTTACTTCCTCACAACCTTATTGAAATCAAATACAACACATTCATTTGGGAACTCCAATATCCCCCTCTAAATTTTATTATCAATACCCTTTTTATCTTAACTAAATTTAAATTTTCTTAATCTCCCCCTTATTGAAAATAAATTTAAAGGTGATATAGGAGCATTATAGTCTCATTTTTTCATATTCTTTTTATATATATTTTTCTCCATCTTTCATTCAGAATTATAACTTGATCAACTTTTGAAAGAAGGATAGAACCACATGATTTTATAATCTGTGACCCTTTAGTTAGTCAACTCTAAGTTTATTTGGGCTAACCAGGTGTATAAAAGAAATAGTAATTTATGAAAGGTGATCAATGGTGTCAATAAATTCACATATGTTTTATGACAACTCATTATCTCATTTTAGGGACTACTAATCTAGTTTTAATAAGAGATTGTGACCTACACCAATATTCAATAAACCCATTAGAAAAGTTAAATTATATGATATTTAACTGCACCTTCTTATAATGTTTTATCAAAAAATACTCTCCATATATAAATGTGTTTAATACAATAAAAACAAAGGATGTAAGTTTGATTTATGTACCTCATTCTCTGATTTTTATGGGGATGTCTAGAAATTACATATTTATATTTTTTATGATGATTTTATAGCTCCACATCATGTTATCTCCCCCTTAAAGTATTCACCCACCTACTTATCTTCATGTTAGTTAGTAAAATCTAGAATGGGAACCTCATTTTTTCTATCATCTAGTGATAACCTCAATATTATCCTTTAATTTCATACATGTTAGTGAAAATAAATAAAAGATAAGGAATTTATGAGGGTCCTATTACTTTCTCAGTAGTAATTCCAATGATAAGAGCTTTCTCTCATCCAAGTCTTCTCATTATTTCGAATCTCAGTATGGGAATATTTCTCCATGTCTCTTTTCCTGTAATGAGTCTTAACATATTGCATTCTTATATTAATCCCTTGAACTACTTCCATTGGTATAGAAATTTTTTTCCTTTTCTAATAAATCAATCGAATTACCCAACAGATTAATTACTCTCAAAATCAATTATACATGGTTTGGTATATTTAAAATACAATTTATCATATCATATCCATCCATATGGAATATATCACATAGATTTCCTTGAATATTTATATAGTAACTTTTAAGAAACTCCTCATTTTCATGAATATATTCATATAAATACCCTTTATTTTACTTTATCATTAGCTCTATTTTTTCATTTATTCATTTTCTTATCCATGTCTAATTGGTTTATCCAATATATTATAAATTGTTTATTAACATAATAAACTTTAGATATTTTACATGACTTGTTTGTAGCCTCAGCATAATATGACTTTCTACCTTTCATACATTGAACTTATTTGTCTATCACGCTATAAGTAATTTTTAATCATAATCTATTAATGAATACCTTATCCATATGACCCTAATTTCCACATCATACACAATATTTTTCTAAAAATCCAAATTTATTTTTGGGTTGACAAATTTGATATATTCTTTGTTTAATGTTTATTTCTTTATGAATTTTTCAATATTCACACATCATAGCCTACCCTTGGTTCATATATCTTCCTCAGAAACGGCATGTTATGAAAGTAATTATAGGATCCATGTACATAAATTCCACAACACCTATAAAATCATTGAAACTTTGGTCTTTTATATTTAGGATAAATATGTCCATAAAATTATTGGTGTTATTCTACTACAACTAGATCCTGATTTTACCTATGGTAAATGGTATTATTGTAATATTTCTACTTCCCTTAAAGTGGAAGAGTGTTTCTTACTAACATTATTAGTCCTATAATGTTTTTTTTTGGTGTTGTAACCATTAATTTAAAAATAATATATTTTTTTAAATTGATTATGTGCATAATAAACTTCACTATTAGAACCCTTCACCTCACCATCCTTATAAGATTCTCTTATAACATCAATTGCCTTAGTTAAGTATTATTTGGTCTTCTTTAACTCATTTTGAGATACTAAATAGAGTGATTGTGTATCATTCACCTATTTTTATCTAATAACCAATTTATCTCTTGGATCTCTTAGTATCATCACTTACTCATACACTTAATTTTTATTTATTAATCTCACCAATGTATGGAAATTCTTTCCTACCATAATATTACTTTTCAAAAGAAATATTATTATTTTATTTAATCTACTTTTAATTTTCATTTATAAGTTGTGAATTATTTTCAATATATACATCTAACTAATTATTCTATATGCATTTTTGTTCTATTTATTCTTTTCCATCACCACTGCTTGAGGTATTAAAACCTCTTTCAATAAGAGCCTCAAAATTGACTTCATCTTCTAACTAAATACTTGAAGATGAGAGAACTTATTCCTTCTTTTTGACAAATCTATGTCTCTTTATTCTTGAATATTCATTATTTTATTTATCCCATTTTTTTATTTTTTCTCTTATTCTCTATCAGATTTTGATCAAATGGTCTCTTTATTTGGTTAATTAATTCCAAAGTCTACAATGCAAGAACATTTGTAAAACCTTGGTGGTTTCTTTCTCTTTCCTTTACACTTAACCATTTTTATCAATTTTCAAATAAGGTAAATACCTTTATTTAAGTCTCCATTAGATTTCTCAGTAACAAAAAAAATCGATTCTACATCTTTTAAACATATGATTTTAATATTTCTCATGGATTAAAAATCCATATTATTAATTTATATCTTTTTGAAAAATGGATTTTTATTCTTATTTCACAAGAAATAATAATATTTTGATGTTTATAAAAGGAAAGATATTTTCTATCTTCCAAAGCTAAAATCATTAGATCAAACATATTTTTATAGTTTACCACCATCCTTTTTCAATATCAAATTTATCTATCTTCTCAATAAATCCTTGTATATTTCTTAAAATCACATTGAATTTTAGAATGTATTCATCAATGTCTTCATCATTATAAATTTTAATATCCTAAATACTATTTATCAAAAATTATAATTTGGATTCCTTAACTTTAATATTTCTCTTATAAATACTTTTAATTTGTCCTAAATAACCTTTTCAGTTTGAAGTCCCATGAACTTTTTTACACATTTCATGAAAGGGGAATCAAAATGAAATTTTATGATTTTCCATATACATCTATATTTATCTTATCTGATAGATTCATAGGATAACCATTTATAATTGGGGAAAAACCTATTATTGTATAATATCCTACTTCCAGACCAAGTGAAACAAGGTAGTGTACCACTGTAATTAACTAACCTAAGTCAACCCATAATTTCGCATGAATTAGCCCACCACAAGGAATGAAGCGTGTTACCAATCTTCACTGAATTGTGACAAGCACCAGAGTATCAAAGGAAGAAACTTGGTAGTGATTTCACCCTTTATCATACATATTATAATATAGAAACAAACAAATAAACTTATTAGTTCACAAGAATATATCAAATTTCAAAACAACAAACCATTAAGGTCACATTCAATATCATGATAACATGGTCTAAGAAACAAGTGAGATAACAAGAAAATTGAACCCAAAGCAATCCATGGGTCCATATCCTAATGTAAATTTGTCACTCCCATCCCAACCCATCATAAATGAAACATAAACCATGATATTCATCCTCTAAATTATTCTCTTCCCTTTTCTTGTTTTCTACAAAACTAAGGATACAAACACCTAAAAGAAAAAAGTAGTGTGTGGGAACTAAATAATAGTAGAATACCACTAGATAATCTAAAAAATTTCTATATGTGTGAATACATTAGTTCTTATTGAAAAATAATATTCTAAAACACTATAAAATAAATCATTTTCCATATAAAAAATCTACCTTTGCTTTTATTTTCAAAAGCATGACATTCCTTTCAAAATCATGCCATATTCAAATAAACAAAGTAATATGACCTATCACATATCAAATGGTATATAAATCAATAAACATGTTTCTAATAATTAATATATAGGTTATAGTTAATTGGGGAAATAATTATATTAAATATCTTAGCATGTAATGTAATCTCAAAGCATACAAAGAAGTAAATCATTCATGCCAGTGTGTACACAACTAAACCACTAAGATTCATAAGGAACACTAGACAACATACATGAATCATAATATAAAGGATCCTCAGTCCCTCCAATATTATACCACCTTAAACTTTCTATCATTAAGGGAAACTCCACTAGTGATAGATAACTCTACTAGGGCTTGTCCATGTTTAGTTTTCCCCCACACCCCAAGGTCTCCCAATGTGAGTTATTTCATCAATATGTTCAAAGAAAAAAACATTGTTTTCCAAAAAAATGAGGAAAATTTTCTTTAAAAATCATTCACATGTTATATAAATCATTTCTATAGTGATATAACATTGATTCCTTTCTTAAAACCCATTTCACTTCCATAACCATCATTGATGAAATTCATGAAACACATAAAGTTCATAAAATCCAATATTTTAAGAAAACTCATTTTGAAAACCACTTTTCATTACCTATAAATACTGAAAAAAATTTAATTATTTAAAACGAAATTATATTATCATAATGACATTATGATATTTAAGGGATTAACTGTCAAATAGAGACACCAACCTCATGATTAATGAAAATGTTATTTCCACTAGGACTGGTGATAGGAGAGGAAGATATTTGATCCTAGAGAACCTAGATCGAACAGATTAAAATTAAATTATCTATTTTCAAGCTATAAATTGTGATATTTCCTTAATTGGTAACAAATACTTGGATAAAAATATAATAATCATAATCAAATGGGTCAAACTCACCAAATTATGATCAACAGAGACACAAGAACTCAACTAGCCTAAAGAAATGCCAAAGGAATGAGGGAGAGATACTTGAATGTCACTTTAGATCCTTTAAACCATGAAAAAATGAGTTAGGTATGTAAGGTTTTGGTTAGGGGAGATAAGTGATTAATTCATGCTAAAATGAAATTTTATCCCTTACCAAAATGCACGCTCAACGGAAATACTAACTAGACACTAGGCATCACTAGCTGGACAGTGGGTGAAAGCAGAATTCTTGCACCTACCATCCCTCCACCAATTGGCTAGTTGGTGAAAGAATAATTCTTATAGCTATAGGTATTCTACAGGTGGTTTGGTGGCACCAGTAGATCTATTTAGTTTCTTATAGCTAGCTTCATCTACTCATTGGATCTCTAATACCACTAATATACCAAAAAACTTCTCCCCTTATAAGTACAACCCTAAAGTCCAAAATATATAAAAAATGAACTCTATACCTATTTTAACATATATGTTTCTATAAGTCTCCCCCACCATAAAATCATTATGTCTCTAAAAAGTCACAATATTTTGAAACTGAGAGAAGAGATAAGGCGATTGATGTATTGTCATGGACTAATGCGCCCATGTATCATATTTTTCACTACCACACTTCCATATCCCTTAAACTATTGAGGTCATATTTATATGAATCAATTTAAACTATTTTTCCACTATAGAATTTGGTCCAACTCAGTTAAATCCATAAATTCACCCTAATTGGCCCACCATAAGGCCCAAAGTTCATTCCCAATCATGATGGGATGATAACAAGCACAATAGTATCAAAGGAGTAAATGTGGGAATTATTTTTCCCTCTAATAGATAGATGATATGATAGAAACAAACAAATCCTCATAGAATATAACCATAATATATCATATGTCAAAAAACAAACCATAGTGGTCACATCCAACATCTAAATAACAAGTTCTAAATAAACAACTAAGAGACTAAAAAAATGGAACCTAGAGAAACCCATGGATTTATCTCATTGTGACCATATGTCACCACCATCCAAACCCATGTAAATGAAAACATAAACCAAGAGAGTATTACTCTACATTAAACTCTTCACTTTACTTGTATCCTTCAAAACCCAGATAACAAACACCCAAATCCAAAAGTATGGTGTGAACACTAAAGCTAAATAATATACCACCATGAAATTTATACAATTTTTATCCACATGAATCCATTAGTTTTTTTAAAAAAATATTTCTAAACCACTTTAAAATAAAAAAAATCAAATAAAATTCATCCTTTGGGTTTTTATCAAAAACAAAACATTACTTTCAAATTAATTCCATATTCAAATAAACATAGAAATATGACATATCATTTATCCAATGTCATATACAAATGAACAAAATAGTTTTCACGAATCAGTATGCATATAAAAATAATGTGTAAAAATTATAATATCAAATATCCAAGCATGTAATGTAATCTTAAATGATCTAAATAGGAAAATCCTTCACATGAGGGTTTCCCCATATAACCCACTAAGACATAAAATGGAACACTATCTAGAATATAAAAATATTATAGTATGAGAGACTGAACCCTGAGAATAGGACACCCCATAGACTCAGTGGAATCAAGGTAACCTCCCCTAGTAATAACTAACTGCACAAAGGTTCATCCAAGTTTAGTTTCCCCCAAAACCATAAGGTCTCCAAATGTGTTTTATTTCATCACTGCTTTTAAAGAAAACAAAATAATTTTTAAAAAAATTCTAAAGAAAAAATATATTTCAAACCCATGACCAAATTTTATATGAAAAAATTATAGTGTAACGCATCACTCCCATGACTTAAAAACCATATACCTTTCAAAACCATATTTGATTCATTTCATCAAACCTATAAAGTTAAAAAATTCCAATTTTCAAAGAAAATAAATTTTGAAAACTCATTTTCATTTACCCTAAAGATTAAAACAAATTTCATTATTTAAAACCAAATTAAATCATATAATAAATCAGTTATCACCATAGGATAGACCATAGTATATATACACTTACCTAAAGATTAATGAAAATGATATTTCTTCTTTGAGTACTGATAAAAGATAAATAAATCAGATCTTAGAGAACCCAAATTTGAGAGAAACAAAGTAAATTATCTATTTCCATGCTAGATCTAGTGATATAGTCTCAAATGGAATTACACACATGTATAAGAATATAATAACTAGAATAAAATGGGTTTAACTCACTGGATAATTAACAACATAGACCCAAGTGTTCAAAAAACAACAAGAACCTCCAAAGGAATGAGAAATAGGTCTAATAACAACACTTTGGGGCCTCTAAACTGAGAAAGATCATGTTAGGTGTGTAATGGTTAAATTATGGTAGATAGGATATTAATACGGGATAAAATGATTTTTTATCCCTTACTAAAATGATCTCCATGTGGCCTCACCAAGAAACCATTGGGCCATACCAGATGACTGGTTATGGCCCACCGGTTTTCTGGTTAGTAAAAGAAGAATGCTTCAACCTATAGGCCCTCCACTGGCTAGCCGATGGGTTCAGTAAGAAGGCTTGTATCCACAAGTATTTCACTAATATTATAGTGTCACATATATACCAATATAGGATCTTCTATCCAACATCGGCAAGTTGGTGGCCCTTTCCTTCTACCAACTATGAATAAATATGCTCCCCACTTAAGTAAAACCCAAAATTCCAAAATAAAAAAAAAGATCGATTTACCTTTTCTCACATACCATGGTGTGAACAACATTAATTTCCTCCAGCTGTGATATGTATTTCCATCAAATGTAGTGAAACCCTACCTATTTATTAAATTTAAATTCTCTATACTCAGTAACTCTTGTTATATTTTAGAGGGAACCTATTGTTTCTTTAATTCCAATTATTATGCCTATTTTGATTGGTACCACTGAGAAGGGTGAATTAGTTGTATAATTTTTTACAATTATTTATTTTATATTTAACCTTTGTGACATGTTAGAGTCTTAATATTCTCAACTTTAATTAACTCACCCTTACCATATATGGAAGTATAATAAATTAAGCACGTCACATAAGGATTCACAAGGTACATCCTTAAAACATACTTTTTATTGTGATCATTTAGTTAACTCAATCATAGATTCTTCACTATAAACTGTAATGGTTACACCAAGAACCATCCAAGATCTATCAGCATTGAGTCCCATTATGCTCCTTCTTTAGACTACACCTGGAGAGTAAATATTCCCATAAAAAAATAATAAAACATTCTATATTTGAAAAATAATGATATTTTATTTTATTCTAACTATTAAAAACTAAATAATAATGATCTTCCTTCTAAATATTCCTAGATTTTCATAGCACTATGTTTTCCTTAATCAAGAACTTCAGTAGCCAATGAGTATGATCAGGTATACTAGTCTTTCTCACCTTATCTAGATTTTCAACAATATACATCTTCCATAGTTTATAGAATTAGCAGGTACAACATGACCCCTCATTCTTGAATGGATACACTCTTCAATATTCTTTATCTCCCCTTGATATAGAAGTATATCAGGTTTTTATCTTCTCATTTTTCACACATAATCATTTTTCTTTTTTTTCTCATTTGTATTCACAATCATTCATGAATATTACCATAAATATTCTGGGAAATCCCCATAATATTTGGTTGTGTCATATTTCCTTAAATAATAGTATCCTTTATCATGTGATTAAATTAAAAATATTATAATTTCAAATTCTCACTAAAATTAGTTCTTCATTCACATAATTCAAACTCGTTTAATATTAAAAATATTTGGTTAGAATACTCATTTAAAACCCATAAAACTTTTGATATTTTCCTCAAATGATATTTGAATTATCCCAAATTCATTTTCTAAATCAATATATATAATTCTTTAATTTTTAATTTCCCCCCACTTATGCCTGCAAGCATGTATTCTGATGTGGCATAGTGGATTATAGTGTGGAACTCATTATAACAGTTCTTGAAATCAGAGCTCCTTCCTTAGTTGGTTCTTCATCAATCTCATCTTATATAAAATTGATTTTAATTTATTTATGGAATATAAATCCATGAAAAATAGTTCAAATCATCATATCAATTATTCAAAAAATATCATAATATTAATACAAAATTTATTCTATTTTTTTTATTTTATAGGGTTTTTTAGGAGTTTACCCTACTAAGTCCCAATCAGAATCTTATGAAGTATTATCATTATTATTTCACTATTTTAATAGGTTATAATTAATTATTTTATTCTTTATAGGTTTCATTTATACCTTAAAAATATTTTTACCTTGTGATGGTACCCTAAGAAGTTAGTGTGGAACTTTATAATGTATTCCCAAATTTATATCAACCTTACAAGTGGTTTTAAATAGCTTTTTCAGGGACTTCATCAACTATAATATATTCGCATACTATCCTCATGAGGTTACACACTAACCTCACATAGGGAGGTATCGATTTTATAAACCCACATACTGGCCTTATGAAAATTTATGTCATCCTTACAAAGGTTTATAACAAAATCACATTATAATGTCCAACCCTTAGAATTCGTTTTTCTACCTTTATAAAGGTAATGAATATAATTTATGAAAACTTGTACCAAATATATAAATTGTAGATCTATTTTGTTCCTTTTCTAGATTTAACCTAGATACATCAATAGGAAAAATCATTCAAATATTCTCAAAAGCATATTGATTTACAAGAATCCTTCACGTCCACTCTAACCTATCTCAAAGTTTCATACGAACATATTATTCTCCAAATAGCCCCCTTATTGATAATATTTATAACACTCAGTAAATATTTATGTCTTTATGTTTTAGAGTATTGGAAAGTTTTTCTTTGGTGCAGGGTTCATTTTTTGAATTGGAACTCAAATAAATATTATGAGTGTTTTGAAGTCCTTAAATGTTAATTTTAGACGTGGTTTGAGAATCGGTTGATGTTTTGGGTTCTTGGGTGGAATTAAAATAAGGTTCTGGGTGATTAGTGGATAAAATTAAGTAGCCTACAACTATTCACACCAAATACTATGGGATCACACCATGAATGGGGATGGATAAGGGGTACAATATTATGTCCCAAGGATTTCATGGTGTGTACCATAGTTTAAACCATGAATGATTTTTTCCCTAGGTTTCACCAATTCTTTGGGATATTCAATCCATGAATGTACACAGTGATAGGGATCCACAATGTGAATACTATTGGTCATGCTCTGAATGATTTGTGGGTTTTTTTTTGGATAAGGGAAGTTCTATATTTTATTCCTCATGGTGACTTGAGTTTTATGGTGTTAAAGGAATTAGGAAGAATCCATTCATCTAGATTTTATCCTCCCTTGATTCAATTTGATACCTCGTCAGAGTGTTTGGGGTGGTTTTTCATTCTAATAGTGATAATGAGTAAGATCCTCTATTCCCTTTTCATCCTTGGTCCCTTGTTTATGTATCACTAGTTTATTTTTATGTTGTCTAAGGTTTGCTGAATATTTACACTAGATCATATTGTTAATCATCTAGTATTATGGGTCTTTCATCTGTGGTGGCTTTTGAATGAATCGAGAAGGTTTTTACACACTCTCTATCATCATTCAATAGAGATAAGAATTTACCTGAAATTATTTAGGATTTTTATTGAAATTGGATGGAATTAATCATTAATTGGTAATTATATGATAGGTTTTTTGGATATGACAATATTGAGAGTTTGTTATATACCTTTTCTTGTTGTTTTTCATGGTTTTGGTGTGATAGGAATGCTCGGTGAGTATTTAAAATATTATGAAAAATTGGAATTTAATTAAGTTATTAATTATATACTATTATAATTAATTATCTATGGTTTACAGAATGAGGTAGGTGGTTGGGAGTTTATAAGGGCTCAGATGAGGCATGGATACACTTGACTGAGGTGATGTAGAGCATGTCTTGGATTATAACTCTATTTCATAGGTAGGTATACCCTTTAATACAAGATTTTTTCATTTTTATTCTGAAATTTCCTACTAAATTCATGTTTCATCGGTTTGGTTGAATGAATAGGGATTAAGAGTGTATGAATAGTTAATATGGGTTGGATTTTTTTCCTTCAATACTTTGGAAAAGTGATTTTTAGCACATTGAGTAATTAGGATTGTCTGATGACTATGTATAGAATGGGTGGAGATGATAAAAGAGTGGAAATGAGGTCTTTTTCACACTTTTTGCCACTATAGACTCGTTTATTTGATATTATAATTAATTTTGGAGTAATTAAATTTTTTATAAGTTTTATTCAGGGATTTTTTTCAATAAATTTTGTTCTGAGCATGGTTAAGGGTGCATGGTTTCGAAGAAACAATGTAATGACCTTTATGTAGCCCTTAATTTACCATACATGCAGTTCATGTCAAACATTAATGGTTTGACCTTCATGGGTAGTGTATAGTTTTAATGAATCCTAGGAGAAAAAATGTTTATTACCCTTAAATGGGAGTTTACTAGTGCATGGTTAGGAGTAACCAAGTATCCAAACCATGCAAGGGTGTTTTTTCTTCCCAATATTCACCGAGCAATTTACCCAACCATATAGGAAAACCATGTAGATTTCCTATGTGTTAAATTTTTTGTTTTCCTCCTTTACCCCTCTCAGGATTTAAGAGGTTTTTAGACCTTTTGTTTTACCCTAGTTCTTCAAAGAAAGGGCACATGGATAGGCACTTCACCCTATCTCCTTGAACAATTTTAAGCCTCTATAACCTTGTTTCCATGAGATTTTCCAAGGTAAATCAGCTTCTCTTCTAGGTTCCTACCTTATACTTCTCCCCGATTACCTTATCCAATGGTTCTAATCTATCCCATGAAACCTAGAGGATATTGAGATTGATTTTAGTGTTTGGGGTCATTGATTTATTGAATTTTGATGTATATGGATTTCTCATAGTCCATTTATTCTTCTTAGAGTGTTTTACATCCTAAGAAACATCTTCCAGCTCAATTTTCATTCAACTAAGGTAGATTTTTTCATGTTTTTCCTTAAATTATAATGGAATTATGCTATTGGTGCTTTCAAATGTTTTATTTATTATATTAAAATTATATATGTTTCTTCAAATGAAGTTTCATAAATGTTTAAAATGGGGTTTTCTCTTGGCATAAAGGTTTTATTTGGAATTTAAAGTGTTACTTGAAAATACAAGTGTTAAAAATATTTCCACTTATTTTTTAGTTTAAAAAAGAGTTTTGAAAAAAAAATAACCCCATTAAGGTAATTAATAAAATTAGAAGGTGGTGATTTTGATTATTGGGTACTTTTAATGGAAAATGATGAGTTTTTTATTTAATCAATTATCAAATGTTTTTTCCTGAATTATTTATAAATTTTTTATATAATGGATTTCAATAGATTAATTTTAATTATTAATTTGAAATTTAATTTCAAATTACTAAATATTACCATTCATTTTGAACCTATTTTAATGGAAGGTTTGTTTGTAACTATTGAATGGTTTTCTAAAAGGTTTGAGTGCATGAGACCCTCTTGCACCCTTTATTTAACTATAACCCCTAAAGATTACATTTTTAATTGTCTGATATGTATTATGTATCTAGTGGCATGTTTAATATTTCAAGGTTTATAGATGATGTGTGAAAGGGGTCGTTTCTAAAAATGGTGGAGGAGGTGAGATGTGATTAACTTCTTTTTATTTATTGTTTCAAAGTTGTTAATCTCCTCCTTTGATTGAAATACATGGGAAAACTATGTGTCTTATAAATTGATTATATATGGTTACTACTTAGTCTTAATTAGATTAAATATATACCCCATGGTGATGGATGTACCTAGGATGATAGGGTAGTTCCACTAGTGAGGTGAGTTGATGGTGGTTGGTTGGTTATATACATGGTAATGCATGGATAGTCTTGTATATGGTTCAAACCCATGTAATTCTTGGAAATCCTCGTGATAAGTTTAGTAATTTCCCATGTTTACTAGATGATTATACTTGGGGAAATTCCCTTCCTTATATTCCCTTGTTTCATTGGAATACATGGCAAAATGCCTTCCTCTTACTTATAATCTTTTTTTATGACATGGTGTCATGGTCTTTTATTATATTATTTTTTCAATTGGATTGTTTTATTAAAATTATTTCAAAGATTTTTAAAAGGTTTTTTTAAATTAACTTCAAAAGTGGAAAAAAAATTGGGAATATTTACTAAAATGGTGTTTAGGCATGAGAAAATGTTATTTTTCAACTGATTATTTTCACTTAAGAGAAAAAGAAAAGAATAATTGTGAATAGTAATGTATGTGATATTATTTTTTATATTTCATGTATGAAAAATCCTATTTTATAAATAATATTTATAACTATTAAAAACATAAATTTCATTTGGAAAGAAATTGAATGAACTATACAGTGCTTAACTATTAGATTCAGGTTTTGTCACACCCTATATACACCACAAAGTGTATATAGATATTATGTTTTTCAATCAGCTACCTTTTATTTGGTCTTATGGTTTGGGTTGTTTAAGTTTCTTGTTGTGGTTGGATTGGTTTGTAAAGAGTGACCAAGTGTCACATGGATATGGTTGTAGTTTTTTTGTTTCCATTTTTGGATATATATGTATTAACCAATTCACTATATAATGTTCATTTTTTTATGAATGTATTCTTCATTTTATATTTGTGATGCCCATTATATATTTTAAGGTGTAGTTATATTTCTCCTTTTTTATATTGTATAATTTTAATACATGATATATTTCATTTATATATAATTTATTCAAAGGGTAAAATCATTTCCATGGATTTTTCTTTGAGAACCTAGAACTAGTTTCCAGCACAGGGCACTTGGGAATACAACCAGGGTATGTCCTAAAATGGATTGGGTGTTTTATGGATGAATAAAATGGTTCATTTTAGGAAAAAATGGTATCTAAGAAATCCCCGTCAATATTTTAGGTGTGTCTAGGTGGTATGGAGACTAAGAGAAACTTTTTAACTCGAGAGGTGGGTGTGGGTAAGAGTTTCATGAGAACTTCTCCATATTAATCCTTGAGTTTCCATGGGAAGATAAGATTTTAATCTTGATATTGAGATCAATTTTGGATAACTTTTATGGAATTTGATGTTTGTGAAGTTACTTTTTCTATAAATATAATTTCAATGATCTTGGAGTTTGGTCTGATTTTTGGTGGAAAAGTTGTGAATAAACCAAGGATACTCGATTAGAACACATTGTTAGCTAAACCATTGTGTGCCTATAAATAATGGGTTTCAAACTACTATTGATCTTTTCACGTGGTTGTTGAACAAATTACTAGTCTATGTATCCAAACCATGAACAATGTAGTTTCTCCCCTATTTTTTTCCCCCCATCTATTTCTAGATCAATAAATATAGTTTATACCATTTTTTAATGTTAAATAATATATTTTTGTGGTGAATTAATTTTATTTACTATGGATTGATTGATATTTTTTCTCAGATTCCTAGTTTTTTCCCTTATAGACATTGTGTTATGTGTTTAGAAAATGGTTTTTAGGATGGGAAAATTATTTTTAAGAGGTATACTATTTTTAAACCATGTTTTATAATGGTAATTCATGAAAGTTTTTATTTTCTATTAAATAGATGATTTATATTTTGAAAATTTACTTTTGAATTGAATTTTATTTGTTACAGATGAGATCAAGTGATTTTTTCTATGTAAGAAATTATTTTATATTAAAAATTAGAATTTAGAGGGATTTAATTTTAAAATGGTAATATATGGGCTTGTTATTTCAACTTCCATTAATTAAGTAGATTTTAAAATGGAATTTTTAATTTATTTTGATATAAATTAGATGGTTCTGTTTTGAAATAAATTTGTTAAGTGTTTTACCATGTGTAACAAGTTTATTAAAACTTATATTATTGAGAACGTGGTCCTTTAAGGATTTAAATTTGAGTAAAATATTTCAAAGTGTGTTTGTTTTTAGGAACTTGGGTTTTGAAAATGTGAATTTATTTGATATGTTTTAATGGGTGTTGTTGGTGTGTCCCTATAGTCATGGAACTACTTAATATTTCTATAATAAATAGTAATTATAATCATGTTCTATGTTAGTTATTATATGCATCCTAGAAGATTATTCATGAAATATAGGGATATAATATCTTTCATAGGTGTAGCACCCCCAGAACAGTGATCCTATATTCAGTGCAAAAATAAAATAAATTACAACAATAGCATTGATACTTACTATGATTACAATATCTTTCACACATTTACAATCCAAGAACCTTTTAGTTTAGAATTTTCGAGCTTTATAAAAAATCACTAACTAATAAAACTCATGTATTTCTCATCTAATGTATACTTTCTAGATAAATAATAAAACTATTTAATTCATAATGAATCTTTAAAGTACCCTATAAGTCCTCCACCCAAGATTATCCTCTAAACCTAATATACATAATACATTTATTTGTAACCTACAGAATGAAAAAATAATGACTTACCTAAAATACTTGGTATGGGTAAACATAATAATAAATTATAACATAATAGATGTTAGGTAAAACAGGATATCATAATGAGGATGATAAAAAGAAAGGACAACCTGGAATAAAGAGATGATATCACATGATCATGGTTTAAAAAATGATCATAGCATAAAATCATGGAATCATAAGAAATGTGGAAACAACATAAACATGACATCAAAAGTCAAGGATCCCTACATAGTTAACATAACATAGTTGGCTTAGCTGACCAACCATACACCATAATTGGCTAGGCTCATTTCTCACACACTATAATATCTCATGAGATGAAAACATTAACTAATTCATTAGAGATAAATATAATTTTGATTCCACCCATCACATAACATGTCCAAACATATGTGTTCCACTTGATAATAAATCACTATATCATAAAGAACCTAATGAAATAAAATGTGTTATATATCTATCAAGTTTAATCATATAAATTAATAATTTATAATTCTATCAATAATAATAATATGATAACCCATGGAAAATAAATGGGTATCCTTTGACTTTAGGCATCATTCTAGGTAAATATTAATTAATAAATATGATTAATAATATTGAATTTATACTATCTAGAAAAATGATATACTATTTATTCAAATATTTTTTTAATCATTCTATGTATTAGGCATATAGGTGAACACATTTCAATCAAATTAATTGAATATAGGCCATTAATTAGATATATAATTAGAAAGAAACCATTCTTATATAGGATGATGATTAGGAAATAAAAAATAAGTGATGGATCATCCCATAGATAAAACATATAATTTCATAATAAATCAAGATAAAGATGTTGGATGGTATCATTAAAAGAATAAACAAGATCACTCATATCACGTAAATGAAGAAAAATCTTGGAAACATTAGAAAAAATTCATTTAAAACAAGAATTTCCCCTATCCTTTGAAAAAATTTAGAAAGGAATATTTAATTATACCATAATAATAATAATTTCTTTTTTCAAAAACATAAAATTAGAGAGATGAAGTCTCTTAGAAATAGAAAAATGCAGTAGAAAGATAGATTGACATAGAAACGTATAAAAGAGATTCATTATGTCAAAAGCATCCCATGTAGAAGAAAATAAAATTAATTTCATTATAATCATTTTTAAATAGATTCAATGTATTTGAATGTAACTTTAACACAATTTGTAAATCATTCACATTAGAAAACTTTTAAAAAATACTTTAGAATAATTTTTTTTTGAAAACTATCCATTTGGAAAATATTTAATGTCTATTAAAACCTTTTAGTGAAACTGACTTCATAAAAAGGATTATAAAATATTTCATTTATAATACTTGAAGTTAAATAATAAGGCTTCAAGAAATATTATATAAAATAGTTTGGATAGGTTAAACATGGATATGGAAGAAAAAGAGTCGTGTGCTTAGGTTGGGCGTCATTCTTTTCTATGAAGAATTCTGAAATAGGACATGATCCCACAAAAACTAAAAAATTAATGAAATAAAAAAACATTTAAAAATAAACGGTTAGATAAAGGAGGCTTGAACGATCAATGTTAAGAAGAAAATTCACAACTCATAGAGAAATAACTTGAGTCAATAATTTAGTAAATTTATAACCAAAACCTTAAAAGGATAAAGATATTGTAAATGAGCTTGAAATACCGTGAATAATATATATTTCATGACAATTTATCAATTTGGTATCATATATACCATATAAAAGTAAATTAGTGTGTAAAATTAAAATATAACTCAATGAAGGGAGTTTAAGAAAAAACTGACTTACCTTATTTCCTCATTTAGTTTATCACACTATAAATTATTATAAAACAACCATAAATAGCTTAATAATATATTTAAAAACCTTATTCATATCTAGAAATTATTTTATATACTTAATTTTTATTAATTTACTATAAATATAGTGGTTCATTATATCTTATTTTTATCATCAGGTGTTAACACTTTTAATTATCTTGCTCTGGCTGTGTATTTTTAATGCTGATGATTGATATTAAATTTCAAGTTAATAATTACAACATTAACTATGGTTAAATAATATATGTCCCATGATTATTTATAATTTTCCACTTTCATTCTCTAATAGTTTTAATTATGACTCTTGAAGATGAAGTCGTGGACAAAATTGTTTCGGTAGTTGCAAATGAATGGAGATGATATATTAATAACCTATTTAGATATGAATATTATAAATTTTTAACATTTAAAAATAATAATGCCTTATTATTTCATGTAATTAATAGTATATACCATTCCTTAGTCATTTACTATATAAACATTTCAGCATCTCTAAAGTGGGCCGTAAACCATCCAAAAAAGTGTATCATAATGATTGAATAATTAATAATTTTATATGAAAGAATGTTAATATAACATTTAAAAAATATTTCAAATGTAATATATATTATATAACTCCATAAAATCAATTCTCCTAACCATTAATTGTGGGTGGTTATGATAAATTAAATTCATCGTTTGCGGAGGTCATTGTTGGCACATATGACCAATTAATGAACACAATTCTTAATAAATGGACAGAGTAACATTGTATAAAAAATTATCACTTAAGAATAATAATAATTTTATAAACATAATATTATTTTACTAATTAATCTTTTAGATTCATCCATGTAAGTTTGTTAAGAGAAAAAGGAAGCATCGTTCATGCAGGTGGTCGTCCACACATACAAATAACTGACGATCTAATTCCTTAATGAATGGAGATACTTAAGGTAAATTTAAAGCATAATAATTTTAAAATTTTATAATAGAAATGAAAAAAAATTATTCTTTAAACTCATCATTTATACCATACAAAACAGGTGATGATGAAAAACAACCCGCATTGTTTTGTAGAGGCAGTAGTCTACACATACGCATGATTAGCACATTTATTATTCATAGTGGATATTATATAATGAATGGATAATTATTGTGAAATTAATATAATTAAATTTTATTATTTATATTATACTTAATTCATTATATTAAAAAATTTATGGAATATTGAGAGGGAAAAATTAAAAATAATGACTAAGAGGAGAGTAATACAAACATCAGGAACATTGATTTTTCTTTGAATCATCCTTGTAAATGAAGTGATTAATCTATATAATAGTGAAAAAATTATATGGTTAATAGGATATGGTTCTAGTATTAATAAATTTTAATAATTACACCAATTAATTTTAATGGAAGGTGAATTGTGGAAGTGGTGGAAGTGATCTCCTTTTATAAGTGAAGAAAATGGATCTTTCCATAGAAAAGAATGTTGAGAAAAAGGTGATAATGGAATGGAAATAAATTTAGGTGTGGCAGGTGACGTAAGGTTGTTAATACCTGTAAGTAAGACTTTAAACCCTAAAAAAATACTTCTCAAATTTCTACATGTCATCTTATCTTATGAAAATTTGCGCCAATTAGATTACTCTATTAAACACTAATTAGTATTAATTTAATATTAATCATGGTAATTAAATTATTTACCACAAATATAAGAGGAAAAATCCCATCAAAATTTTATGTTCTTAATTTATGTTTAGACTCAATTTAATTTAGTTAAATTTCTAACTAATATAAAATTTACTTTTAAATTTCAATATATTGTATACTGAAAAATACCTTTTATAAAAAAATGTCACTTATGTATAAAAATGTTAGTTAAGGGTTTGTAAACATGATATACTATATATATATAATTTTAGATAAATTGGGTATTATAAAAATTTAACTCACTCTTACATTACAATAATATCATAATAAGTGATCAAATTAGCCAAACCAATATTTTTCACTTCCTACATAATAATTACATACTACAAAAAAATACCAAAAAATCATACTAAGATTATTTTCATATTCCAAATTAATATATTAAGATATTATTAGCTAATTATAATTATAAAAAATTATATATTTAACTTTAATAGAAAATAAAATATAAACTTCTTTTATTATAAAAAAAACTTATAAAACATTAAGTGTTTCAAATTTTATTTCGTAAAAATTATTTAATTTAAAAAAATTAATATTTTATATCATATATATATATTATATGTTCTAATTAAAATATTTTAAATGTGATTAATTCAATTTACTAAACTATCACATCCATCATTTTAGTGTGTTTTAAGAATGTTATCGGATTTAATTTTAATTAAAGGGAAATTATACACAGAAATACGAGGAATTTACATTCCCCCCCCCCACCCAAATAAATTGAAACCTAACACTTTTTCACAAATAAATTAATTAATAATTAAAAAAATATACATGACTTAAAATATAATTTCAGATGGAATATCTACATTAATATCTTAAGTAAAACTAGAAGAAAAATTGTCTTCCTCTATTGAGTTAACTAAATAATTCATTTTTACTCTATATATATATTCTTTATGTTCTCATTTTACACACAAAAAACATTTTACAGTACCTTTGAGAAATTACTAAGTGCTTTTATTCCCAGATTTTTGACATAAAGAAAATTTAAAAGCTTTTCGTTCACCATCTTCATCACTTGATCTTTAATGAGACTCCTTCCTTCTATTCATTGGTGTGTTTTGGAATTAAAATGTATTCACATTGTTAATAATATTTCATGATAGTTTATTTGTAATAATAACAAGATTTATAAACCTAGTACATATCCTAATATATTGCAGGTTTGGACAATCACCATATTGCCCATTTCATCCATCGTTAGCACAGTTCTTTATTTCTCCAGCCATTACATTCAAATAAATGTTTGGGATGAGAAAACTTAAATTGGAAAATTAACTAATAGAAAACTATGATGTTATATGAAATAATTAATAAATAATTTGATAAACTAATTTATGAGTATTTAACTTCAATCTAGGTTAACCTGGGTTATTTTACAGTTAGGTTATCTTATCTAATTAACTTTAATAAAATCATATGATCAAATCCATTATAATGTTTTATAAAGAGAATGTTATCTAACCCAATAATATTCCCCAAGAGTGTCAGGAAGGTTGTGTAGTTAGGAACCATTCACCATGCACCAGAATAATGATTGAGATGTACCCAACCATCTCTTTTAGATGTTGTTAACCCTAGATGAATATGTACCAAAAATACATCCACATTATAGTATCCAAAGAGGGATTTAATTACTAGGAAACCCCTGGAATCTCTAATTTAAAAAAATGGGAGTTTCTTTGATAATTAGTTTTATACTTAGTTTTTTCACTAAAATTCTCTTATCATAATCCCTAAATAAGATAATATATAACCTAATAGTTTATATATTCCATTGAAATTAAGATCATACTTAAATCAAAAAACCATGATTTTATTCCTAAATATTAAATAATATTAAATAATAACATCCTAGCATCTAAAATTATCTAAACACTACTCTGATACCAACTGTAGAACCCCCAAACAGGTGCCCCTTGATTCAGTTCCAATAGTACATAACTTATCGCACTGAATTTGATACACTTCAAGGATTACACTATATTTCACACATTTATAATCCATGTTAACTTTTAGTTTATACTTTTATATAATTATGACAAATCACAAAATAATAAAACCCATCTATTTCTCATCCAATGTTTATTTTCCAGATAAATAAAAAAATTAATAAATCCATATTGAGTCTTTAAATATCTCATAAATATTCCACAAAAGAATCACCACTAAACCAACTATATCTAATACATCTATTTATAACTATGTGGAAGAAAAAACATAGTAAGGGTGGACTCAAACACTCATTAATGGTAATCATAACAATAAATCATAATGGGAGATACATGACGAATAACATGATATCCTAATGAGGATGATCATAGGAAAGAAATCACAGAATAAAGAGATGATATCAAAAGTTCAGGGACTAAAAATGATCATAACATAGAATTATATCATCATAGAAAAGGTTTAAACTATATCAATATAACATCATAAATTAGGTATCCCTCCCTTATCAACATAATAGTATTGGATAAGCTAACTACCCATGCACCATAATTCACTAGGATCAC
This sequence comes from Viscum album, assembly GCA_963277665.1. NCBI lineage: Eukaryota > Viridiplantae > Streptophyta > Magnoliopsida > Santalales > Viscaceae > Viscum > Viscum album. The sequence goes on from OY728156.1 coordinate 1,979,015,555, forward strand.
CACTCACATGCCATGATATCTCATGAGAAGAAAAAATCACTCAATAAATTAGAATGATATATAACTCTAGGCCCACCCATCACATAACATGTACATACATAAGTGTTCCACATGAAAATAAATCAAATTTTCCGAATGAACCAAAGTAAAGAAAATGTGTAACATATATTTAAAACGAAATCACATAAAGAAATAATTAATAATTCCATCAGTAATAATAAAATAAAAACCCATGGAAAATAAATGGGTATCCATTGACTTTATAAATCATTATAGGTAAATACCCTTTAGTAAATATGATTAATAATATATTATTTACATCATATAAGAAAAGGATATATGGTTTAGAAAATAATATACCCAATCAATTGATTTCTTATGAAACTAGGTGAACACCCTTCAATCAAATTAATTGAACATAGTCCATTCAGAGAGTAAGTAATTGGAAGAAAATCATTCCTATAAAAGTTGATGGTTAGGAAATATAAAATAATCTCTATATTATCCCATATATGTAAAATAAAATTTTATAATTCACCCAAACAAATAAGGTGTATGGTGTCATTAGAAGATTCACCTTGATAAAGAATACCACAAAGATGAATAACACTCTTAGAAGAATTAGAAAATTTTCCATGAATATAAAAATTTCCCTTGTACTTTCAAAACATTAAAAGATAGACATTTTATTAAACCATGGAAATAATAATTTAATTTTTTGAAAACTTGAGATCATAAAGGGGAAGTCTCTTATAAAATGATAAAGCTGGAAAAAAAAGATATGTTCGCATAGAAACTTTTAAAATTCATTCCTTCTATATAAAGTGATCCATGTAGAAGACATGAAAAATGTTTAATTTTAAATAATTTTTAAAGAGATTCAATATAGTTGAAAATAACCTTATGATAATTTGGAAAATATGCACTTTGTAACACTTCAAAAATTAGTTTAGAATAAACATTTTTCTAAAAATAACAATGCCGAAAATGTTTAAATTATATTAAACCCTTTAGTGAAACACACATTGTAAAAATTATGATAAAACCTTCATTTATAAGAGGTAAAGATATATATTAAGGTGACTTGAAAAAATATAAAAAATTATTTTGATAGGTGAAATATGGGTATGGAAGAAAAAGATATTTGTACTTAGGCTAGGAGTCATTCCTTTCATTGATGCATTTTTAAAGAGAACATAATCCCTCAAAGATAAAAATTTTAATTAAAGAGATTAATTACCTAAAATAAAAATTAAATAAAAAATATTTAAAATGAAATTGTCAGAGAAATAAGACCGGTAAGATTAATGTCAAGACTAAAATTCATGACTCAGGGAAAAAGACCCTGAGTCGATACTTGAGTAATAATTAAACCGAAAAAATTAAAGGATAAAGATATTGAATATGAACATAAAATACCATTAATACGATATATTTAATGATAATATAACAATCTAGAAAAATATACTCCATATAAATGTAAATTAGTGCAAAAAATAAAAATGTGTCTCAAACAAGGGAGTCTAATAGAATAATCTCTTATATTATTTCCCCACTTAGTATATCACAAACTATCTTTCTATAAAACAACCATAAATATCTTAATTATATTTTTATGAACTTTATTCACCTATAAAACACATTTAAATTATTCATTTATAATTATTTAATATGAATATAGTGGTTCATTATAGCTTTTTTATAACATTGGGTGTTAAAATTTTTAATTGTCTTGTACATACATTGTAATATTAATGTTGATCCTTGATCATTATGTCACCCTAACCTTGGAAATAATTTATTTTATTATACTCTTGGATTTGGATTCTATATTTGATGTTCAGGCTGAGTCTTACTTTAAATTTTATTATTTTTTAAAAAAAATGGATGTTTTTGGTCTTTGCATAAAGGGGATCATGGTTAGTGCATATTTAGTGGAAAACTTGTTGCTTGAGTTTGGCATTAGGGCCTTGGCGCACAGCCTATTCATGGTTAGGAATATTATACAAAAATCATGTGGTTTTGTTCTGGAATCAATCAATTGTGTTTATCATGGTTGGAACAAGGTTTTTAAAACCATATAGCTAACTCGTGGAGGGTTAGGTTTCTCTCTAGTGTGGGTTCATCATTGGACAGCAGTTTTTCAAACCATGTGTCCAAACTATGTGAGTTTCCCAGATTCTTAAAAATGTGAAATTACCTATTTACCCTCTACTCTTTTAACCCCATTTTAGGATTCTTCCCCCTTTCTTAACCTATTCACACCAAGGGGTCCTCCAAGCACCTCCTCATTTTCTTACCAACCTCCATTGAATCCCCTTGAAGGTTCCTCGGTATGTTCCTTTGGGTTTTTTGTTTTTCCCCATCCCCTCATCCCAGTCTCTTGAGTTCTTTGTTTCTATTGGTGGTTTTCCTCTTTTGGTCTAACCCTAAGGATGATGGTTGATGTGTGGGTCATTTTCTTTGATCATGGGGTGTGTTTATTTTCTATTAGTCTTAGATATTTCTCCTCCCGATGTTTTTTTTCTTTTCACAAGTCATTAAGTTAGGTGTTTCCATCCATTTCCATTCCATCAAATCTTTCTAAATCCTTAATTTTCCTTGAATGATTTTAAAACGTTATAATATTTCTTGTTATGTCTTAGAATATTATTTTATTGTTTTTTTATGATCTAATATGTGTGTCAAATGGTTTTTAAAAGTGTCTATTTTATTATTAATTTGTTAAAAGCATGCCTTGTGTTTGATAAAATAAAAATTATGTTTTTAAAGTGTAATTTGGTTATTTGGGTGATGTTTTCCCATGTATATATTTTTATAATGTTTTTGGATCATTATCTAAATGTTATGTGTACAAATATATAAATTTTATTATGCGACTCATGTGTGTGATTTTTTTTAATTAAAATCAAGTGTTTCTTATTTAAAAAAAGTTTTTTCAAAGTTATGTGAAGTGATTATGAACTGGAAGATAGTTTTCAACAAGGAATTGAATTTTTTTTGTGGCTCTTTTTTTATTCCTTAATTAATGTCTTCAATGGATTTTTTGAAACATGAAAATCATTTTTTAAAGAGGTTTTTAGGTCTAAGTTTGATGAAAGTATGATTTCTAAATGAAGTGGGTTTTTTGGCACATAAGTTTCTTATTTTTAACCTCAAATATGTCTTCAAATTATAATGATTATGTCAAGTCTTTTTTTAAATGGATTCAATGCGTCTATGAATTTAGAAAGGAGATTTTTCCATGGGAATGGTTGGGTCTTTATGTGATCCCTTGGTGTGTTTCCCAAATGAGTTTTTTGAGTTATACAATTGGTACAAATGCCCATTTGGAAAATTGAAATATGAATTGGTTTAGAAATGATGTAAAGGTAGTTTATAATTTTTTATTTGAGAATGGTGTTTTATATTGAATTTTAAAATGGGGTGTAAGTGACCTTGTAAATGTATTTGGAACTTTTTTTGGAAAATGTGCTACCTGATTGGCACTTGAAATATTTTTGGAGTTTTGATTTAAAACTTATATTATGTGAAATCCCAGTTAGAAATTTTTGTTATTAATGAAAAGCTATCTTGATGTAAATTAATTTTAATTGCTAATAAGAATGTTTTAATGTTTTTAAAAATTCATTAGAACCCCCATTTAGTGTGAGTCCCGGTTGGTATATATTAACAATTATGAAAGAAAAATCTTTTCATATTAGTTGTGACAATTGGATTATATGTTGAGACCAATGGAGCATGGGATGCATTCCCCACTAGTATATCATGAATGGTGATGTTGTGGTATTGAGTTCATTATACCATGGGATGGGATCCCCTCTAATGGACTATATATGATAATGCTAATGGTTATGGTTTCTATACCATTTGTTTCTAAGTATATTTATTATTTTTATTAACATCAGGGTATTTATTGGAATCATATTGAGGGTCGAGTGATAGTTTATTTTCAACCTTTATTATACATGTTGGTACCCCCCTTGACATTATAGGGCTAGGTGGTACATTCCACTATATTAACTAGTTTAGAGCGGCCAGTTGGTTATTGACTATTAAGTTTCCCCATATGTTACCAGGTGAATCTGATTAGAGTATGTTCAGGGATCTCTCTATAGATGTTCAGAAAATTCTCATGAATCATTATTTATATATTCTTTTTATTTATACTTCTTATTGGATATGAAATGGGTTGTGAAAAGTGGATATATTTTCAAAAAGGAAAGTTGTGTGTGTGGATTTAAAAATAAAACTTCTATAATGCTATGTTTGGGTGTTAAAGTGAGTAAAAACCTATTTTCTAAATGTTTATTCAAACTATTATTTATGAAATATTTTGGGAAATTAAATGTATGGACAATGCGGTGAATACTTACTGAGATGTTTAAGATCACGCCCTACTTGTACCATTTGGTGTCAGTATACCTGAGATGTTTTCCAGGGGAAATTTTTTGGTATGGGTTCTCTTAAATCAGATTATTCATGGGGCTGGTGGTGGTCAAAAGTTCATGCAAAGACCATGTGCTATTGTATGGTCTCATTTTAGTATTCAATTATTTTAGTTCAAAAGTTGTTGTATTTGTATTAGTTTGTATATTTGTTGATATTCATTTATTTTTTGTTATTATGTATGTTCATTTTATTTATTTAAATTTGGTTTGGAAAAAATCATTCCCATCATGATTACATCGATTCCTGGCACTAGTTTCTATTCCATAGGGATTGGGAATGCCCTTCAGACCATGTATTAAACTAGGTAATATATTAGGTTAGATGGAATCCTGAATTGGTTCATGACAAAATGGTGTTAGAGGAAGTAATTTTTAATTGTGATATTAAGTAAATTAGATATTAGTATTTTTGGGACTCAGTAGGTAGGTACTGGAAGGTCTTCATGAATCCTTCCTCATTCTGATCCCCAACATGCCAGGGGTAGTCTGGGAATTGAGTCTTTTTTCCCTAGATAAAGGAATAAAAATGGAGGTGAGCTGATGTCATGTCATGATCTCACATGGAGTAGTGGCCCATATAGAATCTGATTTCACAGTTCAAGTTCCTTTTAATGGTTAGTGATTTCTTGGGGAATGGTTCACTAAGCATGTTGTCAGGTTGGGCATGAACACTAGTTTTTCATTCCGAGAGTTTGATTTAAGTTGTGTGTTGTTTTTTCTTATTGATGTGAGAATCCCTGTAAAATAAAAATGGATTTTGAAAGAAATTTTTTTTAACAAGTGGATTTAGATATAAATGTGAAATGAGTTTTTAAAAGATAAATTGATTCAGAATTTTGGGAGGTTTTGGAAAATTTGGATGAAACAAAAATTGATAATTTTTTAAATTCATGGGTTTAATGATAGTGTTATGTGAGACCCTCAGTGTTACTTAATTACGTTCTCATATGTGTGTGTATGTATGGAAAGTGCATGTTGGAACATGTGCAAAGATGATATAAGAGGAAGCGGAATGAATGTATGTGTGACGGTTCATAGGATGCCATGGGTGGGTATTTGAAATCAAAGGCTTGGATTTGTTTTCCAAAATGTTTTTTTAAAGGGGTATTGGTTTTGAGAATTGGTTTTTCTTTGCGAAGTCTTTTTTTTTTGGAAGGTGTCTTTTGGAAATGAAAAGTGGCCTTAGAAGAAGGCAGTTTTAAAGTTGAAATGAAAATAGTGATTTTTAAAAGTATGATTTTTTGTTTTACTTAGGTGTGATGATCTTGTGAGTTTATTATTTTGGCTGAATTTGTTCTTTTCTATCGTGTTTTGGGTTGATTTTAAACCTGATTTTGTGATCTTTATGTTGTTTAGATTATGCCTCCTAGAAAGGTCCCCAAAATCTCTGGTGAGTTTTGCCTAATTTTTTGTTCTTCTCGGTTCTTGTCCATCTTTTTTGGTGATTGAGGTCTGATGGAGTCTGTGCAATGGTTTGAGAAGGTTCAGAGTATACTTAGGTCATTAGTAACTCATGAAGATGTTAGAGTGTGTGATATTATGAGTTTTTTTGAGCGTCCAACTTTGGATCAATGGAAGGTGGTCTCTCTGTCATCGATGCAAGTTGGGATAATAGGGGATGTTTTTAAAATAAATTTCATCCACCATTTTATACCTGATAAGGTGAAGAGGAGGGAGGTGGAAGATCTATTGAGTATTTAGTAATGCCCACAGTCATTGGAGGAATATGTTTATAATTTCAAGGATCTGTTTTCTTTCTCTTTAGATATAGAATTGTAGGATCTTTTGAAAGCTCCTCTAATCATTTGGTCTCTCTGAACAAAGATTAAGGAGTGGTTCCTCTCATTCGGTGAAGTTTAGTTTGAAAATTTAGTGGATGAGACATTCTTAGATGATCTTAAGTTTTTTGTGTAGTCAGTGGTAAGTGGTTCTCATTAAGGTTTATTATATAATGAGAGGTGTGTACTATAGGAATGTGTTCTTGAAAATCCTCTTTCATTGGTTCTAGCTTCCTGTTATTTAGACCATTCACTCATGTGTTTCCATTATGGTTGGTTCAGGCATTTGAATTCAACGTGTCATAATCATATGAAGTCTTATTATTTCTGTGACCATTTGGATCATCTGGGGATGTTTTTTTAAGAATTTTTACCTAAGGAGGATGTCTTGATCGGAGGATGTTAGCTTCTAGCTATGAGGAAGTAGATGATTCATACATTAGAGATATATCCAGGGGCCCCAGAGATAATCTCGCATATAGTTAGGGATCACTGGGGGTGTGGAGAACCATGACCCAGTTTGGTCTCCTATTTTGGGGTGGGGAAGTCTAAGGTTTCATTGTTTTACTTTTTTTTAAGTTCATATCTTTATTTTGAATGTATGAAGGATTTTCTATTTTATAATTTGAGTGGCTATGTGTACCTAAATTTGGATCTTTAAATGGATATCCTTTCATGAATCTGTTTCTTATTTTCTATTTCACTTTCTTGCATATGTACATTCTTGTGGAAATAGATTATTGTGGCTTGTGTTCATGTTATGCATTTGGTTTGGGTTCCTTTTGTGGATTCACCTTATGTTGGATATTATTTGTTAATGTGCTAAATTTTCTGTTCCATTGGAATTCTTTTTAGCTTGTGCAAATAAGTTGTTTTAATCTATGTTGAGACCTTCCATGTTGGTTTATGTGGGGTGATGTTGTCAGAATTTCTCATGCTGGTCACCCTGAGGTGGTGTTTTTTTGAGTTTCCTCATTGGACCGATCTAAAGTCATTCCATGATGTTAGTCAAGTTCATCTAGTGGGGAGAACCCACCATTGTTTTCTTGTTATTATTCTTGCTTTGGTTTCCTCTAGAAGTGGTCGGGTGTAACTTTTGAAGATAAAGATCACACTGAGGTTCATGGTTTTGTTTGGATTTATTTGGTCTCAAGATTGAGTTAGGTTTATCTTTCAGCTAGGTGAATTTCTGTGGTTATAAATTATTTATGGTGGGAATAATTGTCACACCTCTACCTTAAAAATTATTTATTGTACTTGTCTCTTAGCTTTGGATCCTTTGTTTGAAGTTTGGGTCGAGTACTGGTTTGAATTTTTGAGATTTTATAGAAAATGGAAGTTTTCGGGCCTGACAGCAAGGGGTACACGGTTAGCACATGATTGGGAGAGACTATGTGGCTACACCCAGGAAACCATGAAGATCAATTTTAGTGTCAGTGGCATGGCACATGGCCTATACACAGCTAGGGGAACCATTTAGCAAGTTTGTGGTTGAGTTCTGGAATCGAACAAAGTAGTTTAAAATTGTTGGAATTTCATTTGGGAAACTGTGTAGCCAGCCCAGGCAAGGTTATCTTGTTATCCAATGTGAGGTTCATGGTTTTTCAAACCATACAACCAAATTTTAAGAGTTTCTGACATTATTAAAAAAATTAAATTACCTCCTTTCCCCTCTTCTGTTTTAATCTCATTTCTATATTCTTCTCCCCTTCTTGACCTAGGCAAACCAGGGGTCCTCAAAGAACTCATCACTTACTTACCAACATCCATTAAAGCCCGTTGAAGGTTTCTAGGTAATTTATTTTGGATTTTTAGTTGTTTCCCCTTTATTCTCTTCCCTCTCTCTTGATTTATTGGTTTCTATTGGTGGGGTTACTCTTTTGGATGAACCCTAAGGATAAGGGTTGATGTGTGGGTCATTTCTTTTATCCTAAGGTGTGTGTATTTTATCCCAATCTTGGATCTTCCTCCTCTTAAACATTTCTTGTATTCACACATCATTGGTGTGGGTGTTTCTATCCATTTCGTTTCTATTGCATTCCATTAATTCTTTAGCTTTCCTTGAATGCTTTTAAAATGTTATAATCTTTCTTGTGATGTGCTAGAATAATCTTCTATGGCTTTTTCTTGATTTATTATGGGTGATAAATATTTTTTAAAAGGGTTTCTTTTATTACTCTTATTTTAAACTCATTCAAAGAGTTTGATAAAATAATAACTGGGTTTTAATGTAAAATTGGGTGCTTTAGGATATTTTTTTCCATTTTTTATATTTTAATAATGTTTTTCGATCATGAGTTGGATATTATATGTTGACGTAGTTGGATTTTATGTTTTGACTCTTGTGTGTGACATGTTGTTTTGATTTAAAATCAAGTGATACTTCTTTTAAAAAAATGTTTTTCAAAGTTATTTGAAGTGTTTATGAAATGGAAGACAGTTTTCAAAAAGGGATTTATTATGTTTCAGGTGTTCCTATTTATTTTTCCATTCATCATATGTTCAATAAATTGTGTAAAAGGTAAAAATCATGTTTTAATGTTTTTTTGAAGAAAAAGTGGGATGAAAGTTAGTTTTCTAAAGAAGTGGTTTTTCTGGCACATAGGATTCTTTTTTTTCATCCCAAATATGTTCTAAAATTTTAAAGTTTATGTGAAGTGTGTTTTAAAATGTATTTGGTGTGTGTATGAATTTGGAAAGAGGTATTTACCATGCGAATGGTTGGGTCCTTTATGCTCCCTTTTTGTGTTCTCCAAATGAGCTTCATGAGTTGTACAAGTGGTGCAAAGGCCCATTTGAAATTTTAAAATGTGACTTGGTTTTTAAATGATGTATAGTTTGTTTGGAATTATGAATTTGATAATGGTGTCTTACTTTTACTTTTTAATTGGTTTTGTAAAATTTATTTCTTGATTAGCACTTAAAATATTTTAGGATTTTGAATATAAAACTTTTATGATGTGAAAGACCAGTTCGAACATTGTATTGTTAATTAAAAGTTAACTTGATGTGAATTTCTATGAATTCCTAATTGGTATGTTTCAATGTTTTGGAAAATTCATTAAAAATTCTAGGTAGTGTGAGTCCTATTTGGTATATATTAATAATTTTAAACGAAATGGATTTTCATGTGAGTTTTAATGTTTGGATTGTATTTTTAGACCACTATAACTAAATATGTGTTCCCTCTAGTGGCTCGTTCATGATGATTTTGTGGTATTGATTCCATTAAACCTTAGGATGGGATCCCCTCTAATGGCATGAGTGTGAGAAAATTGTTGGTTGTGGTTGCAATACCATATGTTGCCAAGTATTTTTATTATTATTATTATCATGGGATTCCTGGGTGTCATCTAGAAGTTTGAGTGATGTTTTATTATCAAACCCCATTAGATGGTTTGGTACCCCCCTTTAAATGATAGGGATAGGAGTTTCATTCCATTATATTGGCTATTTGAGAGCGTCTAGTTGGTTATTGACAATGGAGTTGCACCATATTTCGAAAAGTGAGTCCAGACATAGTACATCTTGGGATCGATCTTAGTATGTTTAAAAAATTATCATGAAATGTTATCTATATATTTTGTTTATTTCTTCTAGTTGTTGGATATTGTTTTTTTAGTTATTACTGTTCATTTTTTCCTTTACTTTCTCCACAGCCTCGTTTGGTTTGTAATGCCCCGACCCTAGTTTTCCAGAGCCAGTGAATTATTTTATTTGATTGGTATGATTAAAATCAATCAAATCTATAAAGAATGGATAGTTTAGTAGTTTTTTAAAACCATGTATATATAAAGTCAACATTACAACTTTAAATGAAAAGCATTATAGCATTTCCATTGTAAACAACCATAACACCAAGATTATCCCGGCAATTAATTCATAATATTCATCTTTACAACCTAGAGGAAATAAAACATAAGAAAGGTGTGATATTATAAACTCAATAAGGGAAAGTAATACATTGTAATTAATCATAAACATAAACACTAGGCAAGTTAATAAGTGAAAAACACATGCCTTTAATCCTGTACTTAAGAATAATACGGTAGAAATAAAATCCAAATGAATAATGCCAAAATAAAACATAATAATGGATATTATACTAGAAAAATAATCACATGGACTATAAATTTCTTGTTTCATAATTAGTTAAATGCATAATAATTGATATCTAAAACATACCTTCAAGTCTTCATGCCCAAAATCTAGTAAGTATTTATGGAAGAATCTATTATTGTCATCGTTACTCGCTAAGTATCTGTTATTGTCAAGGCTTCATTCCAAAAATCTATTAAATGGGTAGGGCCATAGCCAAAACCAAATATAGTTTGTCTAAAGAGATATAATTATACATTAAGGGGATATATAAGGAACTACCCATAACTTACTAATTCCAATACATTCCTTATATGAAAATAGTGAAACATAAACAACATAAACATTTGTGTTGAAAAAATAGAATACGGAATGTGAATACTTTAATTATAACCCATGAAGGGTATCAAATTACCACATATATAGTCAAACCAATCATAAACCCTTTAACAACATATTTTAGATGATATCATAAGAGATAAATCTCAATGAACTATAAGATTCAACAAAGGATGTTAATATAGATCAAGATACTTTTAAATGACACCATTGAAAATTTCATGTGGAAATATTCTTTAAACATTCCAAAGTGTCCCATAACACATTGAAATATTAAAATCATAATCCATTAGAATATTAGGATAACAATAATATTCCTAATATGATATATAAAATGGTAGTACATACACTTCATGCAAGTAATAATTATTGAACAAGTCATATATCTTATAAAAGTTAAAGTCAGATGAGAGAATTCTTTTTTACTTTGGAAAGAATGGATCTTTTTAAAAATAATTTGTATTTGTCATAAAATAATATTGTAGACATATATATCCCAAAAAGGAAAATTTAAGGACATTAAATTATATTTTAGGCATAAATTATGCCTTATTAAAGTGAAATCATGTAAAAATAGTTTTTCAGAATCTTTAGAATTAAAACATTTTAGTGTTTTTAAGGGAAATATTAAAGAGAATTTAAAAAGGAAAAGGCATGTTTGATTTAATAAAATTATAAATGAATAATATAGTTTTATCATTGTATAATTAGTTATTTTAGAAATATAATTATGTATTAAAACAGATTGTATAGTTCACTTAAAATGGGTAATAATTCGAGAAGTTCCCTTGAATTGGGATTGTTTATCGAGAAGAATTGAGAAGGGAACCATTTTAAAAAAAATCCATAAATTAAAAATGAAATTATTTTAATATATTATTTTTTAACATATAAACTGAATATATATTAATTAAATGAAAACAAATAATCATTACATTGGTGTAAGAATAGTGAAAGAATAGCCCGATCGAAAAATGAAGGTTCTGGTGGAATACCTTACTAGTTTGTAATCAATCAAAACATATGTCCAAAAATTAATAATCATAAAATGATACATTTAATTCCACAAAAATAAATATATTAATGATATTTTAAATCAATGGGTAGTATAAATACACCATACACATGAAATATTTGTGAATAATGAATATCTCACACAAATGGAAGTGAGATGAGAAAACTCTTAGTACTTTGTAATCAATTGAATCATATGTCCAAGAATTAACAATCATCCAATTAATAATTTAATAACATGAATATAAAGATTTTCATGATATTATATAACAAATATCAGTTTACATACACCACATTCAAGTAATTATTTTGGAATAATTAAAATCTTACGGAAATAAAAGTGAGATGAGAAACCCCTTAAATTATGTATAAACGTGTTATGTACTTGACCTTAACGTAAAATATAATCAAATTAAATATATTAATTAATTAATTAATTAACTTATAAAAATTTATTTTATTTATTATAATTTTATTAAGTTTATTTAGGGTCTTTTTTATGAGTTATAGGATACAATTTTTTCCCTCAGGAGTGTTTGCTTCCTTGGTTTTCACAATTGATATAATTTTATATGAGTGTGGATGTTCATGTGGAATGGATATAATTATCCAGAATTGAATTAATATATTATTAATTAACATATATAAGTTTAAAATATTTATATATATCATTTGTTTACTTATTATGAGGATGAAATATTAGATAAAACATTAATGACTATCATTTAGATTATTTTGGTGGTATTTTGATTATTACAAACTAGTTTTGTCGTATGAATTAATATTATATATATATGTTATAGAACATTAAATAGGTTAAAATAAAAATATTACAGTTTCTTTCAACCATAAAAATGGTTTCTTGACAATTCTTGAAGGATAAATTGAATAACAACATTCTTCATCCAAGAAGGTTGAAAATCGGCACCTCCGAGATGATGATTTCGTTTTTAAAATAAAACAGAGAGAGTAAAAATATTGATGATGGATATTCCATTAAAATGATATAATTATATTATATATATTATAATAGATTTATCATGATAATTTGGATAGAGAACATTATGATATAATAATAAAATAAGGAACCTAAAAGAAATTAAAATGAAAAAAGGAAGAGGGTTTTACCTCTTAAGTACTCCTCCTTGGGAACCCCCTTAAAAAATAGTTTTTGGTATTTTGGAAACACCAAGGGCTCCTGGGCGTGGGTAGGGACTAGTGAAGATTATTTTTAAATTAATTTGATAGTATTAATGTCTTATAAGAGTGAAGAGAAGAGGGAGTTAGGGTGGTTTTTATAATGGATGAGTGGAGGGTTTTCAATTATTTTAATCATTATTTTATTATTATGGCTCAAGAATATTAATATTATTGATTATTGTGGATAAAAATAGTAATAAGTGAATGTTATTTTGAAACAATTTCCATTTATATCATCCATTACTCAATCAGTATGCATAAATTCATTTATTTAGCATATTTCATAAACTACCAAATTTCACTATTCACAAAAAATTCATGTATTTCAGAAAAAACCCAAAAAATAACCACAACTATTTTTTTCACATTTATAATTAAAAAATGGTCTCAATTTTATCAAAATTATTATCTAAATAAGAGACATTAAATATTTAATTAAAATCATCATTTACTCTAAAAAATATAGTCTTTAAAATTAAAACTGATTTTATAACACCCTAAAAATCAACTAAGGTCTCATTAAATTATCATAAAATCATAGGAGAAAAAATATTTATTTATAAATAAATTTTATGAAAATTAAAATCAATTTTATATTAAATAAATTTATTAAATGTAAAATTATAATTAAATAATTATTACTCACAAAAATACCAATACTTAATTTTTAATTTTTAAAATATTTTATTTCATTTATAATGTTCCTGAATTTTATTTATACTTTCATGGGTGATTTTATATTTCATAAGGTTACATTACTATTCATAAGGGTATGGAACTATTCATATGGGTAAGTTACTATTCACCAAAAAATTATTTTGATCTTATTAGACTCTAAATATCTTACTAATCACAACCATGTATGTCGGTTTTTCAAAATTCAATTCATATAGGTGGAAAAATTAAGTTTCATGTCTAGGTTATACATATATTTCTTAGATAATTATAATAAAAAAGTGATGTGTGTATCACATTTTCTATTAAATTTATTTTTAAATCCTTAGGGTGTTACATGGTTACTCTGTATGGATTTGTACATGGGTTTTGGATTTGAAATGGGTTGTGAAAATCAGATTTGTTTTAAAAAAGGAATGATTTGTGTGTTTTTTTAAAAAATAAAACTTGTGGGATGTTTTTTTGTTAAATATAGTAATAAACTATTTTTATAATGTGTTTTCAAACTAGTATTTATGGAGTTTTTTGGAAAGGAAAAGTATGGACTTTGTGTTGATTACCTACTAAGCTATTTATGATTGTGCCTTACTTATACCATTCGATGTCGGTAGACTCGAGCTATTTTGTAGGCGAAGGTTTTTGGTTTAGTTTCTCTTTGAGTGGGTCGATCTTGTGGTTGGTGGTGACCAATAGGTAACATGGATATCTTATTGTGTGTTTTGGTATTAGTTTTGTATTGGGTTCATTTTGATCAGCAGTTTTGTATTTGGATCAGTTTCTATATTTGTTGATAATAAATTATTATTGGTTCTTATGTATACTACGTTTATTTATTTGATCCTTTTTTGTTTGATAAAAACCATTCTCTTCATTATTAGTTTTATTCTCTGCACTAGTTGTCATCCCATGGGGATTGGGAATACCATTCGGGTCATGTCTTGGATAAGGTCAGATATCAAGTTGGATGGGATACTAGTTTGGTTTGTGATAATAATCATTACCAAGTTAGTAATTTATATATTTCTTATGGTTATATAATATATATTCCATTATTTTTTATAATTTTCCACTTTCATTCGGTGAGAATTTTAATTATTACATCTAAAGATGGACCCGGAGTCAAACTTGTTGCAACATTTCTTCATGAATGGATATAATATATTATTACCATGTTTAGATATTGATATTATAAATATAGAGACCTTAAAATATATTTAATACATTATTATTACATTTTATTAATATTATAGAAAATTCCTTAATAATTTACTATATATACATTTCAATATTCCTTATGTTGGTGGTAAACTGACTAAAACAAAAGTGTTTCTTAACGATCGAATGAGTAAGAAAACAGTATTACATAACATTGATATAAAATTTAAAAAGTCTTATACATGTAATATGTATCATATATATCCATAAAATACATTATTAGAACTATTAATTAATTGTGGTGATGAAAAATGAAATTTTTTAATCATGTAGGTAGTAGACCGCACGTACGCCTCACTAATGAAATCATTTCTCAATGAATGTATAGATCAACGGTATATAAAAAATTTCAACTAATAATTATAATAATTTTATAAAATTCATATGAAATTACTAATTTCTCTTTAAGTTCCATTAATTTTATGTGGTTAATCTCAACAAGATACATCGTTTCTGAAGGTAGTAGTCCACACATACACATGATTAAAAAACTTTCTCCATAATAAATAAATATAATAAAGGTAAATTTAATGTTTGATCATTTAATAAATGAATAATTAATAGAAAAAACAATATTATTCATCAAAACCATGATTTATACCATCTTTAATAGGTATTGAGGATAAAAAACCACATAATGTTTTGGAGGTGGTAGTTTACACAAATGCATTATCGATGTATTTGTTTTTTAGTAGATGTTATTGAATGAATGGATAATTTATTTGTAAATAATATAATAAAATTTAATTATATATTTGATACATAATTAATTATATAAAAAAATTTATGGAATATTATGAAGAGGAAAATTTAAAAATAAAGACTAATAGAAGAGTGATACTCACATTAGGAACTTTTATTTTCCTTGGAATTATCCTTAGAAATGAATTTATTAATATAAATAATGGTTACAAAATTATTTGGTTTGCAGGAGAGGTATTTGGTATGAAAAAATGGAAAATTTTTCACCAAGTAATTTTAAGTTTAGGTTATGTGTGAAAGGGTGGATGTGGTCTCCATTTATAATTGAAAAAAGGGTACTTTCCATGGAAGAAAATGTTGTTAAGTAAGGGGAAAGAATGGATTAGAAAGAAATTTAGGTGAGGTAAATAATTTAATGTTGATAATAAATTTGTGTAATACTTTAAAACATAAAAACTTACTTCTATATGGTCTATAGTTCATGTGAACTTAGGAAAATTCATGCCACATTAGATTACACTTATAAACACAAATTAGACTAAATTAAATATTGATCTTGGAAATTAATTTTATCTAAAAATATAACATGACCCTCCCCACTAAAGTTTTATGTGATGAATCCAAATTTATCCTCCATTTAATTTAATTTATTTGATAAATAATATAAAATTTACTTTTTAATTAAAATCTATAATATATCGAAAAAAATTATAATAAAATATCACTTATGTCCAAAAATGATAATCATGGGTTTGCAAAAATAATAAAATTAATATTTATAAGTAATTTTGTAGATAAAGTTCGTAATGAATATTTTATTCATTATTTTGTTACAAAAATACCTTAATTATGACTATAATTATCCAAAACCTGTATTTTTTACTATTAACCTAAATATTAGATATTTCAGAAAAAACCCAAAAAATATGCTAAACTGATTTTTGGTATTATAAATTAAAATATGAAGTTAATTTTATATAATTAACATTATAATAAATTATATATTTAATTTTTTTTATATAAAATAAAAAATATAAACTACTTTTATTAAAATAATACCTTCCTAAACATTAAGTATTTTTAATATTAATTAATACCAATTTTTTAATTTTAGTAATTTTAATATATTATATCATATATATAAATCTTAATGTTCTTGTAATGATCTTTTAAATGTGATTAATTTAATTTACTTAGGTATCATGACCTTAATGTTAGTGTGTGTGAAAAAAATATCAAATTTAAAATTAATTAAAGAGAAATTGTATATACTAAAATCTCATCATGTTATACAAGGTGTAGTCATAGTAATTGGTGGGTATTCTTAGTCTCCAAGTTGACTTGTGTTATTGGGATTTATTCCACTCTATGAACATTTGGATTAGAATCCATCTTCTTTTTATGGTAATCTAATCTTTAATCAAGCTTTGGTTTCATTAGGAATAATTGTAAATTACTCTTGGTGAGTTTGGTTTGGTTTAGAAAATTATTTTAATTATTTTGGTTATTTTCTTGGAGTCTTGTGTATTTTCAGTGATTTTTTTTATTATTTGGGATATTTATTTTGGGTTTATCTAATGTATTTATGGACTTCTATTTATTAATGGAAAAAAATTATAGATCCTTGGGTATGAATTCTTTTTTTTCTTAATATATTTGGGATTTTGGATCTTCTACGTGACTATATGTTTTTTTTACTCTTGGGGAATTAGGTTTTTTTTATTTTATGACCATTTTTAGGTTCCTTTCTTGATGGACTAATCATGGGTGATATATGGGTCAATTATTGGGTGATTAGAATATATTTTTCCTTAAATTACATGATAACTAAGTAGATCTATCATTCCTGAGTTTGTAGGTTCTGGGTGCAGCAGAAGCATGTGATGGGTTATGCTCAACTTTTGTTTTTGTCATAACCGATGATCAATACAATATTTATAAAAAGAAAAATACAATGTTCAATGTAATTGAATCAATAGATATAGATAATAGATAAAATGGAAAAACCAACATATGGTATTGTCACATATTATTCATAATTAATATTTGCAATTAAATAATTACCTTATGAGAAATTGTTTTTTCATTGATGGATCTGATAATGGATCTACTTCTGGTCATCATTGTGTTTCAGGAATCAAGGGTATATTCTGTTTAGAAGTGATCCACACATGTTCCAAAAATCTCTAAATGTCACCATAGGAATCTCAGGGTGATAGCATAGAATATTTTATCGCTTGAATTGTTCACTTTTGATATCCCTCAGAAACGCTTCCAAATTATTCTCTTTGATCTATCTTTAATCAAGAGTTGAAGGTGTAGAAATATTTCTCTCTCTTATTGGTGGTGTTCTTAGAGAAGGGATCTCTCTGGGGATTCAAGAGGCTTCTTTGGATTTCATTGTGCACAAAAAATGAATTGGATCTTATGAAAAATAATATAATAAGGTTTATATACTGATA
Organism: Viscum album; assembly: GCA_963277665.1. NCBI lineage: Eukaryota > Viridiplantae > Streptophyta > Magnoliopsida > Santalales > Viscaceae > Viscum > Viscum album. The sequence goes on from OY728156.1 coordinate 1,979,033,489, forward strand.
GGGTTAGAAATAAATAATTTCTTAATTTCCCTTTATAATTTATTTAATCCCTACAAGAAACCCATGTTTATAATAATATTATTATTGTTTTTGTTTCTTGACATGTTCGAAACTAGAGAATTTATATTAAATATTATTTAATCAACTAATATTGAAAATATATTATTTCTCACTAGATCATTAAATACGGTCTGCCATTCCTACAAAATATTTATTGGGCCTTTAATAATGACTATTTATTTAGTAAATAAATATCACTATATTATTTTCTAATAAAAAATTATATTCACTAAATAGAAAATAAATATTTATTAAATATTCTGCTCATATAATATTATCTTGAATAAATGGTGATGGAATATATGTTATCAAGATAACATTAATAATTAATAAACCACATAAAGTGATAATATTTATTCAATTTGTTAAATAATAAATAAATAATATATTATTACTAATTGAGATTCTGAATATACTTAGTGTGTGGACCTCTAGACCTATTTCTTAATGGAATTAGGTGAAGAGTCCTAAAGACCAAGTTTAGTGTCTATCAACAATCCAAGGAACCCATATAGAAAGAATTTAATGTTTCAATGACATAATACCTCATAAGGATGATCACAATATTTTATAATCCATTTATTATGATATCTCTAATCAAATAGGTTTCATGCTAGTGTCATTAACTTATATGCTCGAGGTCTCTTTCTTTGACTTTATAGAAATTAGACATTCCTATAAAACACCATGGTCATATATTTATTTATGCTATATAATTTTCATCAAAGGTCCCGATATATCATCTTCGGTTACAGAAAAGTAGGTACAAATCCTTTATCACATTATTCATTAACGCAATATTACTCGTGATGCACCCAACGAATCCTACCTCACTGCAAACATATTTCATCACGATTTTTATAAATACATCAAAGTATACAATTTTTTATAATTATAAATAATAATATTAAAGTATAAGTATCAATACCAACATCCATATATAAGAACATCCAATGACTCATATAAATATGGATTTTCTACTAGTGGGTCTCATTCTTATAATATCTTACACTGAATATTACCAAGGGTGTACACCATGAGAAGATACTTCAAAATACTATGAGTATACACCACAGATAGACTATATCATTTGCATCCCTCAAATTATTTAATCTGTCTATTAAAAAAATATTTAATAATACTTTTGTGACACTATTGGTTACTCATCAAATAGGGGAACTATTATGGCCTTTCATTATGACAACTACTCTTAGGAAATTATCACATACTATGTTACAAAGGATAAAAATTATGATGTTATAAGAAGTTTATTAATATTCAAAAAAAATTAATACAAGTTATCATAATGTGAACTAAAATTGGTTCTAAAGAACCAACTCTAATAGACTCCAACTTTCACGAGAGCCAACCGCTAACAACCTTCAGTCCGCTAGCACTCACATGCTACTCAATATTCTATTGAGATGGGACTTCAGTAAAGGGTTATACAACATTTTTTTCTATTGGATCTATATTTACTATAAATTCACTCCGCTGATAAAAATCCCTCAAGAGGTGATACTATCAGAGTATTTTATTTTTTCACTAGTCTGACTATAGTGTTTTTTTCAAGAGCCACAACAGCATTATTATCACCATAAAATGTGATAGGGTCTTTAACATTATGTACTATGTTAAGATCTTAGACAAGGATTTGTATCCAATAGATTTTTTGGATGAATTAGAAGCCCCTATATACTCACAGTCTGCTGTCAAATCAAAAAAAGGGTTTACTTTGAGCTCTTCTAGCTCACTGCTCCTCCATTGAGATAGAAATCATATCCTTACTTACACTTAAAATAACTTTAATCTATTTTAAAACTAGCATTAGAATAACCCTTAATGATTAGATTCTCATCTCCTCCATACAAAAAGAATATATCCCTACTTCTTCTTAGATACTTGAGGATAGCCTTAATAGTAGAACATTTTTTTTCTCTGGGATCTTCTTGATATCTTCCTACCATTCTCAATAAAAATTCAACATCAATTCGGGTACATAACATAAAATGCATGATTAATTTTATCATTGAATCATATTAGATATTACTTATTCTATCTTTATTCTGTTGTTCCTAACAATAAATTTTCATATAAAGATGTATACCAAGTGACACTAGAATCAATACCCTCTTGGGTTGTTTAATACTAAATCTCTTTTATATCTAGTCAATGTATGTACTTTTATGTAGTCCAAGAAATCACTTGGATATATCATGAATAATCTTGATCCCAAGAATATAGGTTGATTAACATGAGTTATTCATAGAGAAACACTTGTTCAACCAGTCCTTAATAGACTATAATATAGGTATGTCGTTTACAATAAGTAATATGACATCAACATATACTAGTTGGATAAAAACCGCCTTCCCACTAGATCACTTCTAAAAATAAAGCTCATGTTCATTATTAATGAAACCAAATTCTTTTATATCTTAATAAGATTAAATGTTCCATGACATTGATGCTTTCTATAATCCATAAATGGATCCTTATAACTTGAAAATCATTTTGGAATCACTTGGAGTCACAAACCATTATGGATATATCATGTAGACGTCTTTATAAAGGTTCCCATTAAGTAAAGTAGATTTTAGATCCATCTTTCAAATTTTTTATACATGGTATGTTTCTATATCAAGTAGAATTCATATGGATTTAAACATGGAAACCAGTGAAAATGTTTTATTGTTTTAAATTCTATGAAATTTTTTAAACCCTTTCAGCTACTAGCCTTCCCCTATAAGTATTTAATTTACCTTCCATGTCTATTTTTATTTTTAATGCCTATTTTAACCATAAAATATTTACATCAATTGGTGTATCGAAGATAACCAAAATTTTTTTGATACATGGAATCCATTTTAGAACTCATGGATTCTTGTCATCTTGCATATTTTGATCTCTATACTACCACTTTTTAGGATATAGGTTCATCATTGTCTACCATTAATGTGTCACCATATTTGGTGACTATAAAACCATATCTCTTCGATTCTCTTACCTCTCTTCTCCTCCTATATAATAATTATCTTTCAGGAACTAATTATTCCATGGGAACCTATGGAATATGTTCCCATATCAGCTCTTATGTATCTTGACCATCAACTTCATTGAATCCAATCTTCCCCCCACTATCCTTTTTGTGTATTTGATCCCCCTAAATAAAGGCATATTTTCTAAAAATAGTTACTTTCTTGTCTGAAGGGTTGTATAGGTGGTATCCCTTTGTTTACTTAGGATGCCCTAAAAAGATACACTTTGTGCCTTGGGGTGCTATTTTGTTTCCTAATAAGGAATTAACAATTTCCTTAAAACCCCATACATATGTATGTGATAAAAATAGGTTTCTTTTCACTCTATAAATTTAATGGAATTTTGTTTTGTACTTTAGTTGGTACTCAATTTAATGTGTATATTGTAGTTTGTAATTCCAATCCCCAAAAGAATAATACAGTATCTATATGAATCAACATTGGGCTTACCATATCTAAAAATGTATGATTCTAACTTTCACTTACACCATTCCACTATGGTGTGTAATGTGGAGTGAGTTGACATAAAATCTCAAACTCGTATAAAAGTTTTATAAACTCTTTTTTAAGATATTCAACACCTCGATCTAATAAAATATTATTTATCTTCTTTCCACATTGATTCTATACATATTATTGAATTATTTTAATTTCTCAAAGGAATCAAAATTATACCCCATCAAGTAGACAAACCCATATCTACTCAAGTCATTAGTAAAAGTTATGAAGTAAGAATACCAACCTCTATCTTCTACTAGAAATGGTCTAAATACATTAGTGTGTGCCAATCCAAGAATCTTGGTGGCCCTTTCTCTATGTCCACTGAATTAAATTTTAGTCATTTTTTTGTAAACAATCATAACATATTTCAAGTTGTTTTAGTTTATAAGATTCTAAAAAACCACCTTGATAGAGCTTTTTCAAATGCTTCTTATTTACATGACCATGATGGTGATTCCATAGATAGGTGTTATATTATTTGTGTAAACATGATTAATAATATATTTCTAATACATTGTTTTTTTAATTTAGTAAATAATGATCATTCTTTAAATGCATCATTCCATAACATATTCTATTTTTATAAATGAAACAACATTAATTTCTAAATATGAAAATAAAACCATCTGAATCTAAGCATGATAAATAAATTATGCTCTTAGTAATAGTCAATATATAATAATAATCACTTAAATCCAATATCATTCTTGTTGGAAATGGAAGGTGGTAATCACCAATGGATAGAGTATCCATCCTCACACCATTTGAAGCTCGTTAATCCACATATCATCTTAAAATATTTCAAAATATACTTGGTTCCTATATTTGGATACATGTGTGAGAACTATAAGCTGTATCTAATTCCCAATTTATAGATATTAAAATATTACACTCGATATACATATTGTTTTGTTGGAACCGGGCGTGCAGCGGAAGCCCCAAATAGGTGGGTTTTTAAAAAAAATTCCACCGCCATTCGCCGTAAACTTGCCGACGTCGGTGAAGGGCATCCCGGTCAAAGCCGAGGACCACGCGTGGAGGATTTTAAGCACAAAATTAAACCGTAAAATACCTGGTTTGAATCCAAAGCCGCGCACGACGTCTTCTCGTTGTTGGCGATCGCTGCTCGAAGAATCCGAAGCCGAATTCCTCTAGATCGTCCACACGCGCTTCAAGGAATCTGCGGGAGCGCCGTTCGTCGTAATCCGGGTGCTAGCGCGGATCTGCGACGATGCCTTCGATGCTCCAACGACTACCGCATCGCTTCGCTAGCGATGCCCGAGAGAGAGCTCCATCCGAGCTCCTTGGATCCAGAGCATCTCTCTCTAGAATGTGGGAGAGAGGAGAGGAGAGATAAACTCCATGAATAGTCTTTGGCAAAGTCCCCTCCTCTTATATTTATAGTGCTCAATTAAAATACCCGGTATCGCCTCGCCAACCCCGAATACTTAACGCACTATTAACGGCGTTTTTATGACTTCTAAACTGAGCCATAAATATTATTATCATTTACTTGTAATATATTAAAATATATTACATGATAATAATTAAGTCATTAACCTGACTCGTCGCTCCCATAAATATTAATTGAACCTTGAATAATTTAATATTCGTCAATTAATATTTTTCATGTATTTACTTAAAACTCGTAAATACGTTTAATAAATAAATTCAATACTCATTATTCTAAACTCGAATAATATGAATATATTTATCGCATTGGTGATCGTTTAACTTTGGACAATTCCCGGACCCCTAGGGCGGGGCCCACTATGTCCAATACTCCTATTCAACTGAATAGGGCAGATTCTTGAATACGCTATTGTGTGTGACCCTCTAGGCCCTTATTTCGACAGCCGCGAATAATATTCACAGACCAAGAGCGGGATCTAGCAACCCATCATGGCCCCTGAAGAAATAAGGATTGTCGCAGTAGCGACAACCAACCTACGAACACGCACTGTGTAATATAATCTCTTTGTCTATAATATCTCATAAAGCAGGACGCACTCTCATGTCATCGCCCTTTTCTTGCTTTATTGTTTGTTGATGTAACTGGATGGATTTACCCTCGACTGCCATGGCCATGGTCTTATAAAGGTACTGCCATCCATATCAACATGGCCAGAGATATATTACTTCCATAACCTGGAAGCGACAAATCCTTTCTTGACCATTCAACCAATGACATGCCACCAATGACACACCCGACACAAACTACCTCGCCACGACTTCATTGCCATGGTTTTCGTCTTGCATCAAAGTACGCGATCAAATGACATACATTGGTAATGATCTCAAGTCAGGAGACCATTACACATGATCGTAGATAGGAACATCCAATGACACCTGAAACATGTGGTGTTCCTATTGGCGGGTCCGTCCTCATGATCTCACTACTATAGATCACCAAGTGCGAACTTCATGAGAAGAAGTCTCAATGCTTATGAGCCCCCAGCACCTGATGGTCAGACATCTACTATGTCCAATTAGTAAGATGTATCTAGACCATAGAACATATATTTAAGATTAATTTCATAGTATCTAGAGGTTCTCATTATAGCCTGGGAACTGCTATAACCTTTCGATACGACAATTAATATTTGGACATTACCATTTCAATAGTGGACGCAGAAAAGTCTACACTATAATGGTAAGATGACATCATACATAGTTAACTCTATACACGATATGGTAAACAAAAGCACATAATAGTTGGGTCTAGGGCACCCACTATTTCAACATGTTTATCTCAGGGAGGGTATGAATTATTGGAAGAACAAATGATGGTGGAAAAATTTCAACAACTAAGAGCTGAGTCTTCAAGCTCTAGAGAGGTGGCCCCTCTATCCCCTCCATCTAGACATGAAAAATAGAAGAGAGCTCGGAAGGGGAAAAAAGGGAAATATCTTTTGGATGAATTGAGAATCGTTACTGAGAGGATTGTAAGATATATATTTTATTTATTTAAGCTAACCATTTTCTTCATATAATTTCAATAATTACAGAAATGTTCAATTAATTAATACAGGACTCTCTTGAGGAGCAGAGTTCATAGGGGACATTTACAGCTACTGGGAGGGAAGATATTTTATCTCTAGCATTGGGAAGGCCCGAACATCCTTGTCGTGTAAGAGGATATCTGGAAGGTGTATCGGTAAGAAAATTGTTGCCACGTTCTTCAACTTCAAACATTGAGGGGGTTTATAAAATAAAAAATGAATCTTTGGAGGATGAAGTTCATAATATTAATGCGATGATAGAGGACAAGATTAGAGCGTTGGTGCAGTCTATGTTTATAAACATGCAAAGAAAATTTCAGACTGCAACTCCCACTCCTCCACCTCCCCCTACAGACCCCATTATTTATCCTCCACCTCCGCCAGTATCTCCCACTCCCCCACCTCAGCCTGCTGACCCCATTTTTTATCCTAATCCTCTACCGCAGCTTCTTACTTATTGCGAGTTTTATGTTGATGATTCTCAACAGCATATAGTAGCATATTGGTTGGTATATTGTATAGGAGATACAGTTCATCATCAATAATTAGAGGTAGAGAATCAGAGGGTCACTGTACAGGATATTATAGATAGATCATCTCGGGTACCATTACCTACAGATGAGGTGGCGACAGTTGGACATATTATTGGCTATTTTTTAATTTGTCCATCCAGACTTCTTCGACTCATTACCATAGAGGTATGATTGTTATATCTTTTTTTTAAGTTGTTTTATCACTTGAAAACTAATATATTTTTCAATTTATTTTTATAGGAATCCTTCAAAGGTAAAGAAATATTGTATAGACAACAACAAAGACAAATAGCTATGACATCAGATACAGATTCTAGTAGTCTTGACAGATTGTCAAGATATTCAAATTTGTTGGCGAGTCATTATGAGTTTCCAATGGAAGCTCATGTTTGTGGACGTGAAATAAATGTGGGGATTATGAAAACTAATATCATGAAGCTTGTTACTGGAGATAAGTTGGGCATCAACGTGGTGAAAAAATTTTCTATGTAAGTCCTAACATCTTTTCCCAGTGTTATATTTATTAAAAATGTATACTTATGTCTGTTTTTTATTAGGTATCTTTATAAAATTTGTGAGGGGAATGAGCTGACAGATGTATATGGATTCATGGACCCGCAATTGATTTCCCCTGAAGCATGTGCATTGGATGAGGAACAAAGAATGCTTTATATTGCTGAAAGACTTGAAAAGAATATAGTCACACAATGTTGGATGATGTCTCTTTACGAGAGGTATGAAACACATCTCTCTCAAAGAGTTAATTATCTTTTAACATAAAAAACCACTAACGTTAAATTTCCTTTTATCAGTGATCATTGGATGTTAGGGGTTTTTTTCCCAATGGAGAAAGCACATTATTGGATATGCTCTATCCATGATGATGTACGGGAAAGTTTTAAGAATATATTGTAAAAGTAAGTTTCAATTTCTAAATAGTTTTATATATTATAATTAATTTTAAATTTACCCCATTAGTATTATTTTCTAACAGTTCATGGGCCTTCTTTCGAAAAAACACAAAGAAAAGGAATGCAAAGATCAAATATGTAAATGTGAAGGTAAATATCCATTTATAGTTTGTACTTTTTGATTTATTACATTAAAATAATTTATTGAATTTACACTCATTCAAACAGAATTTTCATGAACAACAAGGTGTCATCAAATGAGGATATTATATGTTAAGATTTATGTATGAAATAATAACAACTGGGACAGTTGTGAATTTTGATCGGGTAAGATTTCCTCTTAAACTTTTCCATAATATTTCAATTTGATTTACTCATTATACACGTTAACTACTATCCTTTTCATTTTTATCTTTTTTATGACCCTAAACCCTATAATGATGAAGACATCAAACACTTACAAGTGGAGTGGTCAAATTATTTTACAGGTTTGATTAAATTTTAGTTGTTTGTAATGTAAAATGTAATTTTGAATATTTTCGTTGTAATTGTGTATTTGGTAGTCATTTAGGTTGTATTTAGATTTTTTTGAAGTTGATAGTGTATGTTTTGAATGTTATATATGTGAATGTTTAATTTTTCTCTACTTATTGTTTTGGTCTACTTATGATGGTTTTTCTGGTATGGATTCTGGTCTGGGGGAGGGGTTTCAAGGGTGTGGGGGTGTTTAGTGGGGTTGGGGTGTCCAAGGGTCTGGGAGGGCTCTCCGGTGTGGTGGGGGTATACATGAGGGTGGGGGGTTGTCGAGGGGTGTTTGGGGTTGTCCAGGGGGTTGGGGGCAGTCCAGGGGTATGGTGGGGGTCCAATGGGGTGGGGGAGCGCTATCCAGGGTGTAAGGAGGTATACATGAGGGTCGGGGGTTGTCCCGGGGTGTTTGGAGCTGTCCAGGGGGTCGGGGGCTGTCCAGGGGTGTGGTGGGGGCTGTCAAGTGGGGTGAGGGGTGCTGTTCAGGAGGGTGGGGGGGTTGTAGAGGGGTGTTTGGGGCTGTCTAGGGGGTCAGGGGGCAGTCCAGGGATGTGGTGGGGGCTCCAATGGGGTGGGGGTTGTCAAGTGGGGTGAGGGGGTGCTGTTCAGGAGGGTGGGGGCAGTCCAGGTGTGTGGTGGGGGGATCCAATGGGGTGGGGAGGTTTTTCTAGGGTTTGGGGGTATACATGAGGGTGGGGGGGTTGTCCCGGGGTGTTTGGAGCTAGCCAGGGGGTCAGGGGGCAGTCCAGGGGTGTGGTGGGGGCTGTCAAGTGGGGTGAGGGGGTGAGGGGGTGCTGTTCAGGAGGGTGGGGGGGTTGTCAAGGGGTGTTTAGAGCTATCTAGGGGGTCGGGGCAGTCCAGGGGCGTGGTGGGGGCTATCAAGTGGGGTGAGGGGGTGAGGGGGTGCTGTTCAGGAGGGTGGGGGTTGTCGAGGGTGTTTGGGGCTGTCCAGGGGGTCGGGGGGCAGTCTAGGGGTGCGGTGGGAGCTCCAATGGGGTGGGGGGAGGGTTGTACAGGGGGTATACATGAGGGTGGGGGCTATCAAGTGGGTAATTTTTATCTGTTATCAATGTAAATGCTTAAATTTTCTTTAGTTCATGTTTTAATCTCCTTCTGTTTTTGTGGTACGAATTATTTATTTGGTTTCTGGTTGATTTTGGGGGAGAGCAGAGGACTACAGTGGATTTTAAAAAAAAAGAATTTTCTTTCACGTCGGTTATTTTAAAACTGACGTGATAAAGAAATCAAGAAGTGTTTATCACGTCGGTTTTTTTCATAACCGACTTGATAAACACTTGTGGCATGGTTTATCACGTCGGTTATGTAATAACTGACGTGATAAAGGACCTGGGAAATGCTTTATCACGTCAGTTATTGATTAACCAACGTGATAAACCCCTCCCGGGACTGGTTTAGCACGTCGGTTATTTAATAGACGATGTGATAAATCATATACCAGGAGTTTATCATGTCGGTTATTAAATAATCGACGTGATAAAATCCCTCGCACGTGTTTATGACGTCAGTTATTGTATAACCGACGTGATAAAGCCCCCCCCCCCCGGTTTATCACATCGGTTATATAATAACCGAGGTTATAACCCCCCCCCCCAGGTTTTTTCACATGGGTTATTAATTAACTGACATTATAAACACCGCGATGTTATGTTTGTTACGTCAATTTTCAAATAACCGACATAAAAAACTTTATTTATAACTTCGTCCATATTAACGTCGGCTAAAACCCGACATAAAAAATGAAAAATAATCGACGTAAATAACGTTTTCTGCACTAGTGAGTTATTGTTTTAGTGTCCTTTCTTACCACATGAAAAACATGCTACATCTTTTCACTTTTCTTCCTCTAAATATTTCTCTTCTTAGAACAACTATGCTCCGGAGCTTCTGGCGAGTTTTTATTCGTGGACACCTTTTCCTAGTTCTTCATTTTCTTATAAACCATATAGATTGTTGGTTTTTCACACCCCATGTCCTTATCTACTTGGAGAATTAGAGTAATAATTTATCAAACAATCTTCTCATTATTAAAAATGTTATAATTAATAATAAAACTAGATAACGTCTTGGGTAGTGAGGAATTTATAAGATATTTGTTGAAAAAAAATTGGAAATTTAGTCCCTAAGATGGGTAATAATTCAATTTACCCAATAATATTGACTACATGAAGCCCAGCTGGCCTAGACTCTCCAAGATTAGTTTTAAATAAAGAATTGGAGGTCTCTTATCTATCTTGTATCTCCTTCTCTTGATACAGATCCCAAAGTTTAGACATCATTCTATATGAAACCATGTCCTCAAGTTTACTTAAACTCTCATTGATTATGGATGATAACATCAAACACTAAACATCTGTAGCATTGTTCAAGTGTTATTCATAAAGATATAACACTTCCCCACAAGCCTCATTACCAGGTGCATTATAAATAGGTTCTTCTAAAACATAAAATTTTATTTTCATGGCGTAGGGTAACACGTAATAACCTTTAACATTATTTCAAATTTGTGCTGATAAAAAGGTTATCCTTATCAATTATAGATCGTAGTGATATGTTTGAATTAATTTTATTACTATTTCTAAAAATAAGAAGATCTAATTTTTTAGTAATTTATCAAATAAAATTTGGAAAAATAAATATTTATTATATTTTTTAATCTCCCACTATATTATTGAAACCAAATATCCCTCACCATTGGATTTAAAATATCTTGTTTCTTGGATATTTTAGTGTAAATGGTCCATATTCACTATCTCATCACCCCAACCTTGGTTCCTCAGATAATTTGAATGATTTTAGGTAGGAATTACAAATACCAACTTCATTAACTAATTTTTTTTGATCTGTTGAGTGGACTCTCCAATCCTAAAATCCTTTTATTGTATTTCCTCAACCATTTACCTCTTAGTTACACCTAGTCCATCTCTGGAAATTAACACTTGATTTGAACTAAATTAATTCAACATAAAACTTCTAGTTAGAATTCCCAAATAATTAAAACAACCACTACTTTGGCTACTCAAGAACTTTTAACTATGGTTCAATTTTATCTAAATTAGTGGAAGGTTATATTGACTTAATATATATAATTGCGGGATTTTATATTTATGTATAAATTTAAAATTATTATCTTTATTAGATGCTTCTTAATATTAAGTGGATTTACTTAATTGATTAACCATGTATCAGATAATATTTATGCATAAGAAAATTTATTTTATTCCATATTACATGCTTGTTAATTCGTTAATTCAAGTGATTGTGACAAAACATACATAATGAAAGAACCATGAAACATGATAGAAAGAAAATAATAAATTGGTTTGATCATGAGATTCTAATAATGGTTAGTTTATCTAGTGGATGAAAAACTAACCATCGACCTAGGGGGAAACCTTGAACCAATTAAGGTTCATGAGATTCTATTGAGTTGAATTTATCTTGACATAAATAGGAGCTCCAGTACATGTTCAGACCTTATATCTACTTTTAATTTATTCACATGATGTGCAGTGGATCAGGCTAGAGGAGCTCAATAGTATTTAGAGACTATGTTGTGTGGCTTAGGGATGGAAGTTGGGTCAGCGTGTATAGTTTTGTATTTCTTTATTTGTATATTTTATCATCCTAGTGGATGATCAATTTTTTTATGTAAAACTATGGGTCTCTATGATAGTATTCATTATTATAGAACTATATTTATTTGTTTATTTATTCTATGATAATGTTACAGATGTTTTGGTTGTTATTTAATTGTATGATACACTCTAATCAAGGACATTCTCTCCCTATTTTATGGATTAGGACCTCACTATTATTCAATAGCCTCTAAAATATGGGCAGGCATGCTTGAGGCTATGTGGCACACCATATCATATGGGTATTATTAGATAATACATCAAAATAATAATAATTCAAATGCTTCACACAAGCCAGTTTCATCCAAGATCAATTCCAACTATAAAAGATTGTATTTCAAATTAAAAATATGTCTTAACCATGAAAATCAACATAATCGATCATCCCACATAAAAGGGTCCATTTCATGAATTTGTATCAATCAACGTCTTTATTTATTTTTCCATTTATGATGGACCAAGCATACTCATATTAAATAGAAATAATTAACATTCCTTATTCACACCCTTATTAAAAATAAATATAACCTATTTATTTGGTCACATCATTCATCAACCTCTTAAAATATCTTAAAAGTTACATATTAGTATTATAACACCTAGATATTTTGTGAGAATTTTTTCGAATTAATTTAAACTTTTACCATTTTTCATTTCATGCAACACTTAATATAGCATGTGTTGTATGAAATAACCAAGTTATTATTTATTTATATGTTACACCATGTTAAGATTTTATTATATGATACACCAATATAATCCTGCACTATATGCTACATTGAGTCAGCTTGTGTTACATGAAAGACCGAGTTTTACTACCGTTTAGTAGAATACCTATTTTAAAAATAAATTTTCAAACTTTAATAAATTTCATTTTCCAAAATAAAATTAAATTTTGAATTAATATTGTAAAAAATTATATTATTATGATTTTTTGGTATTTTTCTGAGAAGTTTCATTTATTGATTACTAGTGATAAATATAGAATTTTCATTAAAAATTGACTTTTAATTTAAGTAATTATTAATGTTAAATTATATTTTAAATTGTTTTTTAAAGTCACAATAGATAAATTATACGTATATTAATTCAATTAAAGTAATTAAAACAATTTTATAATATATTTAGTTATAAAAATGTAATGAACTTTTGAACATTTTCCCTTTAAAAACATACTTTCTCATTATGTCTATGGGATTAGATTTAAATTTAATTTTTCCACTTCTGTGAATTGAATTTCGAAAAATATATATACACAGTTGTAATAATTATAACATTTATATTCTAATAAGATAAAATTATTTTTTTACTAAAAAGATCAGTGGAAGTAATTAAAATTAATTACAGTGATTAAGGTAAAATTGAGCTTAACAAGGGGTTAAACCATACACTTAAGGGCCAAAATCACCAAAAAACTTCTCTAAAATCCATTTTATGCCAACAGTTCAACCATATAGAATATTTTTTTGAATTTTATTAGTTATTGGGAAACTATTCCTTGAAATTGTACTATTTAATATGTTAAGTAGAAAAGACAAAAAGGTAACCTTCTATACCTTTAACATTTATAATGATTTATAGTATTGAATAATATACTTATTTTTGGTTATAAACATTAAATTTTGAAATTCAAATGAGTTTTTTTATTATGTTAGATTATGTTTAATTTTTAGAGATGATATAGTTACATTAAATGCATCACAAATGCTAACTCGTAGATTATTTAGTTAATAATTAATTAAAATAAATAATACTAAAAACATTAAATGTAAAGTAAATTTAACAAACTATTATGTTGAATTATTTTTGGTAGATTAATATATCATGTTACATAGATTTTAACATAATATTTTTTAATTCTAATAATTTTTTTATATTTTTTAATTTAAATTAAATAGGTGATGTTGAAATTGAAATTAATGTTATTTTATAATAAATGATATTTCATTAAAATAATTACAAATATTAAAATCCTATATTCTTCTAATTGATTCTAAAATGTTAATATATATATTATATTTTCTAATTATGGACCAATTTATCTTTTATAATTAACATATTTACCTTTAAATAGAATAAAATATTCTTTTCATGATTCAGGTTAAAGTAGTGTTTTTGCGCGTTACATGCTCTTGTTTTAAAATTAATTAAAAACACACAAAAGATTTAATTTTTGTAAATTATATGTCATATTAATTGTTAATAGGGTCCATATTGTCTAATAAATATCACTTTAATTAATCTTAAGGGTTAAATTACATAGGTTAGGAAACTAGTTACCTTAAAAACCCCTTTCAACCATTATTTTTTCATTTGGTAAGAACATGTGGTAAGTGAGACCTCCCAATAGTGTTTAACGTTTGGTATTTACAAGAATACCACTCCTCCTATGTTAAAAGGCATTCAGTATTCCCCTTTATTACACCTCTCAAGACACTTTGGGTCATCAAAACTCTTCTTAAATCTCCTCCCAATATACCTAAATTCATCCTAGTAGCCTAACTTTTGGAATAAATCTAATCAAGGAATCCATTTGGTGCAAACCAAGAGGATTTAACCAAAAAAGAGGTAACATCCTACCACATGCTCTTTTGTTCTATTTTCATTCTACACCACCTAAAATCTTCTTATTCCATGATTATATAATAATATCAGTATCCTCAATATACTGAGATGTTTTTATTATTTTTTTTATACCAACACTTACACACACTTCCATCTAATAGGTAAGGAACTTACTATTCTTGTGTAAGGCGAACTATGACCACATGAAATCATGTTGTTGTTTTTCATTTACCACATATAATGGTTAGTAATTTTGATTTAAAATCTGTTTTTATATCATATATATTATATTTATGATTTATTTATGCTTCTAGAATTATAAAATAAATCATACCTTCATTCATTCCATTTTTTGAAAATATCATAACTTCGTTTGTGGATATGTGGACTAATACCTCCTCAACGCAATGTGATTCGTTAACACTTTTCAAAGAATGTATTAAGAATTGGTTTAGTAAAATTATATTATATATATGAAATAAATATTATTCTGTAATGGTAAGATATATATATATATATATATATATATTATTTCTTTTAATATGAAAATACAACAGAAATAATATTCATGCGTATATACGGCCTACCAATCAAAATGAACAGTGTATTACATTTCATACTTATATATTTAATATATTTTTATAAACAAGTATATAATGAATATATTTTAAATTTATATAATTTTTTAAATTATTTAAATAAGTACATAATGATCTAAGTAAGAGGATCATAAATAAAAAGTCAAAAGATATAAGAAAAATAAAGGAAATATTAACTGAAACGTAACATTAACAAGGATTGTTAATAAATGGGTAATATAAAGTCAAAAAAATAATATATGATATTATATATATTAATATAATTATTTTCTAGATTTAAAATAAACTTATATCCATTATACAGTAGTTATGAATGTGTCAATGAAAGCCATGACTTAAGGTAAGGGTTTTTCCATTTCACTTTTATTTATATGAGACTTATGCCTTATCCACCACTTATTTATTTATTTATTTGGTTTATCTAATGGATATGAATATTTTAAAATATTATTATAATTAAATATATGGTTATTTACATATAAATTTTATGATATTTTTTTCAGGGGTTTTATGTTTAAAAAGTTATGAAATTAGTAAAGTAATTTTGTCTCAATTTTCATTCTTCAAGATACATGCCATGTTATGCACATATATTTTAATATGGTGTGTGTATACTTCTATTTGATATGTTATATCATGAAAATCGTTAATTTAATTCTATTTAAATTTTCATGTAATTTTATTCTTTCATGGGTATTATGATTTAAATTTACCAAGTGGTAATAGTGTATTACTACAATCTCATCGTTTATCGGGATTATATAGGATTATGCTTCCATTGAAAAAATATCATAACTATTATCTTAATAACTCTCATTAATTTTATTATAATATGATTATCAATGTTATATCCACTTAATGGTACCATTTTTCTACTCTTTGGTACCAAATATAATTAAGAAATTTTTTTTAATAAGATGCAAATTTATTTCTACTTTCAGTCATAATCCCATGTTTTTTCAAAACTATTTTTTCTAAAAATGTTTTCAAAAATGTTTTACTATTACCATATAAGGATTAAAGGAAATTTTTTCACATGTTTTACATTTTTAAAAAATAGTTTTAAAATTAATAGTTGTGACATTTTCAATCAAGGAATTTTCTAAGCTTTTTAAGACGCAAAAGGAATTTTTGGCATGTATGGACTTACCCATCATCATGACTGTTATTTCCTTAATGATTCCTTTGTATGTTTTCGAGTTAATTTGTAATTAAAATTTTTTCCTAATATTCTGAAAAAAAATTATTTTTAAAAATTATTTTAAACAATTTTCAAATATTCATTTATATTTTTTCAAAAAGTTAACTTAAATGAAAATTATTTCAATGATTTCAATATTTATTCATAATTTTTCAAAGAAATTTAGAAAAATGTTTCCATAATTATTTCAGGCCTTATTTTTAAGTTTTCAAAGTATTTTCAAATTAAATGGTTTTCAAAATGTTTTCAGCCTTTATTTATGATTTTTCATTTTTTTTTCAAAGAAAATGGTTTTCAAAATATTTTCAATATTCATTTATAAATATTCAAAGATATTTTAAAAGAAAAAGGTTTTCAAAATTATTAATGTTTTTAAAAAGTTTTTTTCAAATAGGAAGATATGTTTTCCTCAAGAAATTTGTTAACTAAAATTATAAAGCCTTTTTTATAAGAAAAGTATTTTTTTAAATGGTTTTATGAAAAATTGTTTTAAAAGAAATAATATTTTACTTAATATATATTCCATGTGATCTTACAAAATCCTTATCCATATAAGATGACATACTTTGTTAGATTTTATGATTTACTGAGGATGTTATCTAATATTATCATTGATATTATTTCATGAATAGATTATGTTTTTATACCAGAAATTTTAGGGACACTCGTTTATTTTCCATGGGTTATATGATTTTGAAACCCTCTTTTCTTCATGGGTTATGATTTTATGAGATGATTATAAGACCTATAAATTTTCCATAGGTAATGATATGATGAAATTTTTATTATTCCCATTTTATTTCATATATTATGATATGTTTTTTATGAAACACATATATTTTTATGGGTCATGATAGGATGAAAGATTTATTATCTTGTGGAACATGAATGTATAACTATATTATATGACATGTGGAACCTGTATCTCACTCCAAGGAATTGGGTAAATATTTATATCTAATGAGATAATTATGGGAAACAAGTAGATGGTCTTGATCCACAATGGGAAATAGGTGTTTCCTAATCCATTGTGCGAATATGGGGAAATTCGATATGTTATAAGGAAAAAACTATGACTGGGGTTGGTAGTGTGTCCCGCCTAATAGGTGTAGTCCCCATGAAGTTCCTTAATAAGTATTTGTAATGAGACTTTACTTTTAGGGAATTATTTTTACAAGGTAACCTAATTAAATGATCATAATGTTATGCATAGACCTGGTTTCATGTAAATAAGTTTATGTGAGGGCCTAATTTCAGGTCTTTAACTAAATGAGTGAACTTGTTTCTATTTACACATGTTCACAATGTTATAAGCTGATGTTTATACCACAAGCCTATTTCTTGTACCTATGTTATGCTATCATGACTTACTTTATTTTACTTCCTTATTATTCATGTACTATGAACTTATAATTTTTATACCATGACTCTTGATTATTATCCTTGATATTAAGGGTATGATCTTCTAATATTATGATAGTGTTATCATACCCTTATGCTTATGTTTATGCTTACATATCTCCCTTGTTTACCCATACAAAGAATCTAATCCCACCCCTTTCTTATGTTTCCTTTCCCTGGATTACGATAAAAGGTCTTAAGTCGGAATACTAAATGGGAATATCATAAAGGGGGGTATTTAAGATCATTCACCAAGTTAGAAGATTATATTTACAAGTTTCTAAATACACAAAACTATTACGGTGCTTAGGCATTTATTATTGTAATGTGATGAATATTAATCTAAAATGATGCAATATCCATATATCATAATCATGGGTCATTATTGTTATTATCAAAGGAAATGGTTATTAAACCATTGGAAACTAGGATGAGAAAAATTTAGTGAGATACATTGGGTTATTTCTAAGGTTATTTCTAGGGGTGTCCCTAAGGATAATTCCAAGGATGAGTTAATGTTTAGGAAAATCTCCTTGAATGTTGTTAAAGAATAAAGTGAGTTGTTTCTTAAAAATAAATATCTTACAAGATACTATAAGTGGATATGGCTTTAGAAAAGATATACAAAGGGGTAATAATCCAAAAAACAATGAATTAAGCAAGACTTGATCAAAAACTAGTGCATGAAAATGGGTCTTGCTACACACTAGGTTTGAAACTCCCAAGGGATATGATTTGTGAATTCACAAACTCTTTATAAAACATAATGAAGGATTTAAATAGAATATTACTATAAATAACCTAGAATAACCCTAAGGTTTCATATATTAAAGAACCAAGTTTCATGATTTAAGAATCCTGTAAGTAATTTTTCTTGATTATTTGGTTTTTTATTATGATAATTTTTCTCACACTATGCTTTTTGTTTTTAATCAATAGTAAGAACTATAAGGAACATGGTTAACATAGACTGTTAAATATTTGGGAAGTATATTCATGATGAAAATCTATTTCATAATTGGAAATTTCATGAACTGAATCAGGAAGGTCCATGAGTATTGGTTATACTACTGAATATAAAGAGACTTTGAATGATGTGTGAATGGTATAGGATATTTTAACAGTATTTTTTACATTAAATATAAGGATCATGATTAAAAGTATGTTGATGAACATTAATAAAACATTCCTATTTCATATTAAATAAAAGAGGTATTAGTGAATAATATGATGAAGCCTAAGTAATGGTTTAATAATAAAGTTGTATGAAAGAAGTATTTATGCATTTTATTTCAAAGATTATGATATATGAATCATGAAATATATATGTATTTTTAGTATTTTTTTTTATCAAGTAATTAAAAGTATAGATAAAATGGTGTTGATGATATAAAAAATCAATTTAATTGAAAGTTTACATTTTAATGAAGGAAATTTAACCCTTAATTTGTAGATAAAATTGTGTTTAACTTGGATAAATATATTATTTATTTAGAAAAATTAAATTGGATAGTATTATTGACATTATAACTAATTAAGGATTTGTGGAAAAAGTGGTTTATGTTATCATGTATGAATTATAAAACTTAATGTATTTAATGAATATATCTATTAATCTTTTGAATGAGGAATCATGCATGTTTTCCAAAAGAATTTATGGTAATTCAGGTTATTACCATGTTTCACGAGAATATACAATAAGGGTATTCACATGTTTGGAATGTGAAATCCCATAGAAATTTTATGATATATGGTGGATCAATGTTATATTGATGTATTGAACTTATTTCAAGTGTTTTGGATTTTATTCTTTGGGAATTTTTATAATCTTAACCATTTATGGTAAGTTTAAGTTAATCTCTGGATAAAGTTTGTCATATTAAAGCATTATTTCACCATGTGAGGATTTATGTATATTTGATAACCTATTCTATCCAATATTTGTTAATGTTAACTGAATATAGATGGGACGAATTTTAAGAAACCAACCTTAAAAATTACATAATCTTGAGTTTTAGTCAAGAATTTACTTTCTTTCACATTTTGGATATTTTCTGATTTAGAGTTTTAAAGAATTATCCAATCATTCAAAAATAATATCACACATTCATAAAATGTGGATACTACCCAAAAAATATCCATTTATTCTAAAATATAAGACTTTATAAATAAAACATGATTTATTTTTCATAAAATTATTCATAACAATCAACTTGAATTCCTCCATTCACTTACCCATCATTATACCCTGTGAAGAAAATATAAAAATTGGGATGAGAAAAAAACTCAGTCAGTGACATAAAAATGAAATAAAGGAATCATTAATCCATCAATACTTTAAATCCATTAAAAAATTTCAGAAAGTTATACTTTTCACCCATAAAACATAAGTTCTTTAGATTACCATATAAAATCATAAGATTCCTATAAAACTTAATAACAGACATAAATCATACAAGTAAATTATGGAAAAAATTCCATATCACTCTTAAATTTACTATAGCTATAATGGATACATGGGGAGTAAACTCCATGGTTACATTTGAAACACCCACCGCAGTATATTCCCTTTATCTCCTAGTAGAATCCCTACCGATTAACTCTGTCTCATTAGGTTCACCCACCCTTGGTTTATCACAGAACCACTAGTACTCATAAATAATTCCTAATAACTATTAAATAATCATAATTCATAAATCATGCATAAAAGAAAAATAATTTTCCACTTTGAAAACAATTTTTATTTTTACAAAGAAGCGCACTCAAAAATTAAAACACTTTATTTGAAAATAAAAGTGTAAAATTGTAAGGTATAAAAATCAAAACATTAAGGCATAATGAAAGCAGGAAAATATGTTCATGTAGTATAATTTAAAAAACATTCATTTTGTCTTTTGTAAAAATATTTGAAATCATAACTTTATAATTGTTTTTTAAAATAAAGTCTCTTATAAAGATCATATATTTAATTAAATGAGTAAATTATATATCTCAACTATAAATACATAAAAAAATTGAAATAAAACATATGAAAATACAAAAAAAATTCATATATAACTTTATCATCCTATAATCAATGAAAACTAAGTTTAACCCAATGAATAAAAATTGGGTTAATAAATCCCTTATCAGAACCCACTTCAAAAAAATACCTAAAAAAGAGGGAAATGGGGTTTCTTTTTCTTTTAAAAACCATAATTCTTTTATTGGAAGATATATATAAAATAATTGTCAAGGTGGTGGAGAATGTTTTTTCATTGTATATGTTAACAAGAACATTCATTATTAGTTTGTAAAGAAATTAAAACATTCCATATTGAAAAAATAAAAATAATAATTTTAAAAAAATGAATGAAATTAAAAATAGAAAAAAAATCTTTATATTCTTTATATTTCTATATAAATAAATATTTAAAATAATATCATGAATATTGACATGGAGAAAAACTATTTGGTAATTAAATATTTAATCCTTAAAAGTGTCCCATGGATCTTTGGATATTTAAAAATAAGATCCCTGAGAGTGTAAAATTTAAAAAAAATAACATAATAATAAAAATATTAATAATATGATATCTAAATTGGACTATATATACACCTCATAAAAGAAGGTGGGTGTATAACATCAAAATATTCCTCAATGAAAGGAGATTGAAATGAAATCCTTTACCTTTAGTTTGAATAATCATAGAAAATAATTATATTCCAAAATAATAAACTTTGGTTAATTATTTACTTACTTGAGAACCTCATTATATTTTTATTATTCCTTTTATATCACTTATTATCAGGTTTAATTATTCAAGTACATGTCGGATGTTTGGACGATATTCGGTACTTGAGTCCAAAATGAATTTGAACTAATGTCAACAGAAAAATTGGTTATAAGTTAATCATATACAGAATAATATTCATGAAATTATTTTCATTTTTATAAATCAATTATACTATTAAATAAAATAATTATATATGGTTATGAATAATGAACTATGTTATAATCATGGTGGCGGTAGGTCGTACGTACGCATGAGTAACATTTTCATTTTTTAATGATCATTATTAAAAGAAAGTAAGTATCATTTTATATTCAAATAATGATAATAATATTATAAATATTATAATAATAATTTAAATATACTTATATAAATCATATATATGATGTTGTAATGAAAATTGAATCACAACGCTTTATGGAGGTGATATTTCACACGTACGTATGAACAACGTTATCATTTTTATATACATGTAAAGGTAAGAATGTAAAAGATTTATTATTCATTAATAATGATAAAAATTTTATTAAAAAATATTTTAACATTAATTCCATCATTATATCTAGTTTTGAGATACGGTGATGGAAAATGAATTATATCGGTTCGCAAGTTGGTAGTTCACCATGCGTACCAAAGATTAATTCTTTTCCCATTTGATGAAAATGAAGATTTGTTTTTTTCATAATATTAACATAATAAAATATAATTATTTTTATGATACTTTAGTTATTATTTCATCATGGTTGAATAATATTTTAATTAATTGGAAGGAAAAAATAAAACAGAAATACTTAATTAAAAATGATACCTCTTCTCCGGACGATCACATTTTATTAATACCTTAACACCTCTAAAGAGAGTGTTTTGACAAAACTAAGACCTCTATATTATGGGGATATATTCTAAGAATGTATTTGGGTATATCTTGACAAAATAAAAATGGTTTTTAAGTGTATTCAAATGAGAATAATGGGAACCCCTTTATAAGAAAGGAGAAGGGCACTCTTGGGATTCCTGAGAATAATAAATTAAGATAAATCAATATTCTATTCAAAAAGGGTCAAAAGTGATTTTTTTTAGAATATATGATTATAATGAGTTGAAATAAATTCATCTAATGAAAATTATATAAGATAATATTACTTTTATTATATTTATATTTTTGTTTTAACCATTTTAACTCTTACAATAGTATCATGTAATTTATAATTTGAGGGTTTATATTAATACTAAAAAATTCTTAAAGACAGATAAATGAGTAATATATAGAATTTTAAGACTTATACCAATAATTTTTCAAAAATTTAGGTTTTTTAAAAATTTATATCATATATGAAAATATTTTTTATTTTTAAATATCAATAATGTCAATTTTGACAATATTATTTACTTGACTTTTTAAAAATATAAAAAAACAATATAAATTAGAAATATTACTTATAAAACATCAATACCATGTAAAATTAATCTTAAAAATTCTTTTATAACCCTGATAATATCAAATTATATTTATTTCAGTATTTTTAATATCATTTATTTTATATTTTAATTAGTTAAACAATTATTGTATCATTATTTTGTAAGCCTTTAATTTAATAGTTTATACCCTAAAAATTAAAAATAAATGATCATGAAAAATATAAAAAAAAATTATTTTAAACTAATATTTATATTAAAAAAATATCCCCTAGATAAACCCATATTAAAAATATATTACCTGTTAAAAACAAAATTTTGACAAAATTGACATTTCTTTGAATATAATACTATAAATGTCATAATCTCATCCCAGTGGATTGCGATGATTATAATTTTGGCCCAAGGGTTATTACTATAGACATATACTCATAAAATTAAATTATAAGTGTTAGGGTAGTTTTAAAGTATAAATAATATTATTTTTACCCTTAATTACCCGATTTACCCTTAACTGTGGTCATAAAAAGTTAATATAGTCACTATTCATATTGCCCAAAAATAAAAGGGAAATATTAAAAAAAATTAAAATAATGATTAAAAATATGGAATAAATTTTTTTAAATTAAAAACATAGAAATTTTAGAAATTAATTAAAAATTAACCTTGTTTACATAACAAGAAAATGTGTTTTTAATGTAAAAACTTTCAAAAGATTTAAATTTTTTATATCCAAATTCAATAAAAATTTGATTAAAATGACCTAAAATGTATTAAATGATATAAAATTGAACTAATTATACATTAAAACCAAAGAAATATAATTCAAGACAATAAATTATTTAAAATAAAAAGTTGTTTTCAATTAAAATGCATTATTTTTTCACTATTCATCAGAATATGAAAGTTATCATAAAAATACAAAAAAAATAAACCAAAGTAAATTTTGATATTATTATATCAGATAAAAGTTTATTTATTCAAATATAATTTATAAAATTTTCAAAAAATAGATTTAAAATAAGTGTTCCATCAAAAGGTGCAAAACTGTCTTTTTAGAAAAATAATTATTTTATGTGTAAAATTGGATTTGTTCTTATATCATGTCTAGAAAACACATAAGATTAATGTTAAAACTTATACTTAAAATATTATATATTTATTTAATTAATAAAATCCAATAATTTTTATTTTCTTATTTATTATTATACAACACACTTGTGCACATTTAAATAGTTTTTCAGAAAAAAAAAATCATTTTAATTTAAAAAGGTTTTACATTCATTTATAATTTTTGGTCACCAAAAAATTAATTTTATATACATGTGTAAACAATATTTTTATAATAAAGTTAACCCTATTCAAAACCTCCATTCTAACAGCTAGGTTTTAATGATAACATTTAAATAATAATATTTCGTTGTTCTCTTAAGGAGAGTGATTGGTAACTTGGTCATGGTAAAATTAAAAAAACCAAAACCATAAATCTATAATGGTATAAAAGCTCATTTATTTATCAGTAAAAAAATTAAACAAATAATTTTTTTTTCCAATATTATTTTTATAGAGTTGTGGAATTTATTTAATACATTAACTAATAACAAAAGGAAATATACTTACTTGAAAATTAAAGTTTCATCTTTTAATAAATTTCCAATACAAACTCATATTTTTCATCCTATAATGAGTATTCAAGATGAATTTTTCTTTCCGAAATCTCTATAATCAACTTATAGAGAATAAAATTATCCAAAAAATATTAAATATATATTTATCCTATCTTTATATAGTAACAAAAAAAATGGTTAGTATAAGATAAGATAATTTGTCAGAAATTATGAACCTTGTATGATAAAAAGCTACTTCAATCTACAAAATTCATCGATACTACCCATAGTTCAACATAGACCACTCAATAAATAATTTTCCTTAAAATACCACAAAAATATTATAACTAAGATTAAAACCCAAAATCATAAGGATTTAATTGTAACATTTATCTATAAATAACATCAATTAATCTTAAAGTATTATACCAAAAATAAATTCCCTAATCACATATTCTCTAAGATATGTTAATAATTTCCATATGTAAAATAAATCACCATATATCCAAAATAAAATCATTGATTATTCCAAAATAAAATTAAACCTTTAATCCTAAAATAAAATCTCATTGTTTTTTCCTTGATCATATAGGGTTCCCAAAATAGTGAATGTCTTCTAAAATAACATTAAACACTTAATCACAAAATAATTTTCCAATCCCATGGTTATCTATTTGATTAAAGTTGTATTCCCAAAATCAATTTATTTTTCATCTATAAAATAAACTAACTAAAAAGATAGAATCATACTAACTAGGACTTCACATAGTCTAATGGTAGGTGACATGCCCTTGTTTCCCTTTGGTTGTTGGTTCCAAACACACGTCCTTATGAGATGTGATGGGTTGTCACCCATCTTGCGGTCTGTCCTTTTTCTCAAACTATATAATTCATATAAAATCCCTAAATATGATAAAATCATTAAAAATAACTATTAAATTTTTAATATCAAATTGTATCTCTTTCCTTTCATTTTTCTTCCCAAAATATAGAAACCCATAATTACCCCAAAAATAAATTTCTGCAAAAATACCATTAGTCGCCTTAAAATTTAAAAACACAAAGTCTAAACAGTGTTTATAAGAGATTGAAATAATGATCAAACATTAAATTTTAAACCCATTATGATAACTATAAGTCTTAATATTAACTCACTTGAAAACATACTAATGTCTAAAGTTGTGTAAACCATCCTTTGATACCGACTATAAGGACTCAACCTTAAACATTACATAATAAAGAGTTTTAGTCAAGAATATACTTTATTTATCATTAAGGATCTTTTCATTTTCATTTTTTATATAATTAGGTCATCACTCATACATAACATCCCATGTTCATACAATGTGAATTCTTCTAAAACAGTATCAATTTTTCCACAATATAAAACTTTTAAAATAAAATATGTTTTCTTTTCAATGAAAAATATTTATAATTTTCAAAATGAATTTCTCCTTTCTCTTACCCATACTTATAACATTTTAAAAACATTTTAAAGCTTGGTATGAGAGTAAGTTACATAAAAAGAAAGAAATAAACTATTTGTCCACGAATACATTAAACCCATGAAAATATTTTCACAATGTTATACTTTTAACCAACAAAACATAATCTCTTTAGCTTACCTAATGAAATCATAAGATTCCTTTAAAATTCCATAGAAAACATAAGTCATAAGGTTAACTGTTGGAATCAATTACATATCACTCTTATATTTACTATAGCTATTAAAGCCACATAGAGAGTAACCTCTATAGTTACATTTGGAAGACTCATCGAGGTATATCCCATTAATCTATTAGGAGAAACCCTTATGATTAACTTTGTCTCATTACCCAATGAATTGGAGAGATATAAAAATTTTATACACCCTCATTTTATCACGGAACCACTTTTAATCATATAAAATTCTGAAGAACCTTAACATAAGCATAACATATAAATCATGCATAAAAGAAAAATAACTTTTCTACTTTGAAATCACTTTTAATTTTTAAAAAGTCATGCACTCAAAAATGAAAAAATTTTATTTTAAAATAAAATATTCAACTTGAAAAAAAAATATAAAAATACAAATTCATCATGAAAGCATGAAAATTTGTTCATTTTGTATAATTTATAAATAATTCCTTTAGGATTATAAAAATAGTTGAAATTGTAACTTTATAATAGGTTTTTAAAAGAAAGAATCATACAAATATCATATCATTAATTAACAATATATATTATGTATATCCACTTTATATCCACATAAAAAATGGAAATAAAATATAAGATAATCATAATTCATTTCACACATAACCTTACCATCCCATAATCAGTGAAAAATAAGGTTATCCCAATGAGTGAAAATTGAGTTAAGAAATCCCTTACCAAAACCCATTTCAAAAAAATACCAAGAAAAGGGGAAAGAGGGTTTGTTTTTTAGAAAACATGAATTATTTTATAGTAATCCAAATATCAAATAATTTACATGACGTTAGAAAATATTTTCTCACTGTATATGTTAAAAAGAATATTACTTTTTTCATTTGTAAAGAAATTGAAAAAATCAATATAGAAAACATAAAAAGATTTCTTTTAAAAAACCATTGATTGAAATTAAAAATATACATAAAATTTATTTTATAATCATTTTATATCTATATAAATGAATATGTAAATTAATATCTAGAATATTTATATGGAGAAAAAGTTTTGATAATTAAATTTTTAAATATTAAAAGTGTCACATGCCACTTTAATCATTTAAATTATGAGCTCCATGAAGAGTAACATTTAAATAAACAATAAATAACTTGATAATAAATAAATTCATGATATGATATGTAAAAGGGACTCTATATAAACTTTATAAAATAATTTCTGTGTATAGAATCAAAATATTCCTCAATAAATGGATATTGAGACAAAATTCATTTATTTTAGTCTGACTCATCACATACAATCATTATATTCCTGAATAAAAAACATAGGTTAATTTTTGAAAAACTAGATAATTTAATTATAGTTTATTATTCATTTTATATATCTTATTATCATGTTATACCAATTACTTAATTATTCTTTTTTATGTCGGACATTTTGATGATATTTGGAACTTTAGTCCAAAATTAATTTGGTATGATTTAAACAGCCAAATTGGTAATAATTATGTCATCTCTATGATAATATTCATGAAATGATTATAATTTTATACAAATAATTTACTTTTAAATCAAACCATTTAGTATGGTTATGAAATGTTAACTACATTATAATCATAGGGATGGTAGTTCTTATGTACGCATGAGTAACGTTTTCATTTTTTGATGATCATTATGGAAAGATGTGAGGTATCATTTTATCTTTACCTAATTATCAAAAAATATCATTAATTTCATAATAATAATATATATATATCATCCATGTTATTTCATGATGAAAAATGTATTACATCCCTTCATATAGGTGATATTTCACACGTACGCAGACACAACGTTATCATTTTTATATTCATGGAAAGGTAAGAATGTAAATGACATATTATTATTTAATAATTGAAAATATTTCATTTATATCATATATAAAAACTAATTCCATTTTTATAACCAGTATTGAGAGATGATTATGAAAAAAAATTATATTGGTTCATGAGGTGATATTCTCTCGTACGCACGAACGATTAATTATTTTCCCATTTGATAGAAATGGAGATGGATTTAGGTAATTATATTAACATAATAAAATATCAGTATATTTAGGACACTGGATTTATTATTTAATCAAGTCTAAATAATATTTTAAGAAATTGGAAGAAGAAATTAAACTAAAACACTTAATTAAAAAGGATACTTGTTCTTTGGATGATCTCCTTTGATTAATACCTTAATATCACTAAGGAGGGTGTTATTCCTAAAATAATGCCTCTATAATGTGTGGATTTATTATAGGAAGGAATTTAAGTTGATATTTTCCGATCCAAAATGTTTTTTAAGTGTATTGAAATGAAAATAATGGGTTCCCTTTTATAGGAAAGGAGAGGATAACTCTTGGGATCATTCAATATATTAAATAAATATAAATAAATATTCTTTTACAACTAGGTCAAAACTGATTTATTTTGAAAATAATATAATAATTTTTTAAAATACAATCATAAAATTAAAATTATATTATTTTTTATTATTTGTTTAATCCATGTCTTTTTGGTTTAACCCTTTTAACTCTTACCATGATATCATGTAATTTAAATTTTCAGGGTTAATATAAATACTATAAAATGTTTAAAGACTAATAAATGACTCATCAATGAAATTATAAGACTCATTCCAATATTTTTGAATAATTTATATTTTTAGAAACATTATATCATTTATTAAAATATTATTTATTTTGAAATATCAATATTATCTATTTTAACACTATTCATTAATTTTCTTTTTAAAAATATCATAGAAACAAGATAAATTAGAAATAATAACTCTAAAATATAACTAGCATGTAAAATTAATGTAAAAAAATAATTTATGACACTAAAAAAACAAATTATATTTATTTTAGTATTTTTATATCATTTATTTGATATTTTCTATAATCAAACAATTATTGCATCATCATTGTGCAAGCCTTTAATTTAATAATTTCTCCCTTAAAAATTAAAAATAAATTATTATGATAAATATAAAAATTTTATCTTTCAAAATAATATTAATAGTCGAATATATATCCTATAAAATAACATATTAAAAATAATTCACTTGTTAAAAACAAAAGTGTGACAAAATTGGCTTTTCTTTGAATATAATATTATAAATTCTATACTCTCATTTAAGTGGATTCCAATGGTTATAATTTCATCCCAAGGGTGATTTTGGTCTACAAACACTCACAAAATATAATTATGAAAACTTTTAGGGTAATTTTAAAATATTTATAATATTATTTTTACCCTTAATTACTCGATTTACCCTTAATCATGGTAATAAAAAAATTAATTAGTTACTATTCATATTTTCCAAATATAAAATGGGTTGATTTACTAAATTTGGACCTAATGATTCAAAATATTGAATCCATTTTTAAAAATTCAAAAATACATAAATTTCATAAATTAATTAAAAATCAGACTTGTTGCCAGAATGAGAAAACAAGTTTTTAAAGTAAAACCCTTCAAAATATTGAAATGTTTTCATATCCAAATTCATTTTAAAATTTATTCCAATGAACTTAATATAATTAAATAATGTAAAATTTATCTAATTATTATTTAAAACCAATCAAAAATATAACTTAACACTTAAAATTATTTAGATGAAAGATTTGTTTTCAATTAAAATGCATTATTTTTTCACTATTCATCAAAATATGAAACTTATCAGAAAAATAAAAAAAAATCAACCAAAGAAAATTTTTATATGATTATTTAAAATAATATGTTTTTTGTAAAATATAATTTATAAAATTTTAAAAAAAAAATAGATTTAAAATAAGTTCCCCATCAAAAGATTGAAAAACTGCCTTTTTAGAAAAATACTTATTTTATATATAAAATTGGATTTATTCTTATATAATTTATAAAAAACATAGGATTACTATTAAAAATTAGATTTATTATATATATATATATATTTATATCATTAATAAAATAAAAAAAGATTATTTTTTTTATTGGTATACAACACACTTGTGTACATTTAAATAGTTTTTCATAAAAAAAATTTCCTTTTATTTTAAAATTTGTTTTACATTATTCTATAATTATTTGGTCACAAAAGAATAAATTTTATATAAATTCTCCAACCATATTTTGCTAATTTAGTTAAACCTATTCATACCCTCTATTGTAACGGCCAGTTTATAATGATAACATTTAATTTATAATATCAAGTTGTCTATTTAAGCTCGATGTGGCATAGCATGTATGCTATAAAATGTGGAATTTCCTTTTTTTAAACTCAGTATGTTACATGACTTATCATAAATATCATGATCTATTAGTTTTTAATTAATGAAAAAATCACCTTCCTTTTTTTAGAGTTAGATGGGAAGTGAAAATGGGTCAAGACAAGACTAAAGGGTGAAAATTTTCTTATGAAAGGGAATTAAATAAATTAAGTATATATTCTAGTGAAAAAAATATTCCACATTCTCAAATGGTTCTTGAAATAAAATTTTGTCCAATTAGAATCAATTTTTTTGATATCGATGACATCTTTTAGGCATCTTCATTTTATGATTTTTTTTATTTTTATCTTTATCTGGATCACCCATATTATTGTAAACAATGATCTTTATCAATATCTACTATTATTTATGTTTTATTCTATATCCATGTCTTCACTTTCAATCAATTTTATCCTATATGGAAACCTAGTAATGATATACCTTAGGTAACTATTATGTTTCTAACTTTCCTTTATTAAAAGAAGTTGTAGTATTCATTTTTATGGTGTGGGTTTTTATGAGATTAGATTTCAAGTATTATAACATAGATAACTCATAATAATTTTTAGGGTGTAATTCATTTTAAGGGGGGTAGAATGTAACACCCTGAGATTTTGTAAAAAAAATTCAAATTAATTTATACTTTCTATATTCTTCATTTCACACAACACATAATATATATTTTTGTATATTAAATCACCATGTTATTATTTATTTTTATGCTACAACATCTTAAGATATTTTATACACTACACCAAGAGAAGCTTGCACTACACGCAACACTAATTTAGGTTGGGTTACACGCAAGATCAAGTTTTACCGCCTTTTAGTGGTACACCTGTTTTAAAAATAAATTTTGACACTTTTACAAAAAGAATTAAAATAAACTTCATTTTTGAATTCATAATTTTAAAACTACCTTAGAATGATTTTTGGTTATTTTTTTGAGAAGTTTCATTTATTGATGTATAGTGAAAAATATTGCATTTCAGTTAAAAATTTCCCTTTCATTTAAATAATTATTAATGTTAAATTATATTTTAATTTCTTTTTAAAAGTAAAAATATATCAATTAAAAATATATTAATCCAATTTATGTCATTGGAATAATTTTTATATTTAATTAAGATACAAAAAATTATTAAAATGTTGAACATTTTCACTTTAAAAATCCACTTCCTCACCACGTCTATGGGGTTAGCTTTAAATTTAATTTTTCAAATTCTATGGATTGAATTTGTAAAAGAATAAATATATGGTTTTAATTATTATAATATTTATAGTCTAGTAATACCAACATAGTTTTTGACCAAAAAGATTAGTAAAGGTAATTAAAATTAATTATAGTGATTAAGGTAAACATAAGCTTAATAAGGGGGCTAAACCAATAAACTTAAGGGAACAAATGACCTAGAAACTTTTCCAAAAGATATTTTCAGACAATATTTTGACCATATCATTTATTTTTTCAAATTTTATAGGTTATTAGGATACTATCCCATGAAACTGGCCTGTATAATAAGTTAAGTAAGAAAAAATACAAAAAAAGTAATGTTCCTTAAATTTAACATTTATAAAGGTTTAGAGTATGAAAGAATCTATATAGTTTCTGTTATAAATATTATTATTAAATTTAAAAGATTTTATTTATCATGGTAATTTAAATTTAATTTTTAGAGATGATATAATTACATTAATCATTTCACAAACATAACATTAACATGGAATTATTAATAAATCGGTAACATAAATTCATGAAAAAATTATATATGGTATTATATATAATAATATGACTCTGTGGTAGATTTATAAAAAAACTTATATCCATTATATAGTTTTTTGGAATTTGTACAAATAAATGCAGGACTTAGGGTAAGGGTTTTTTCATCTCACTTTTATTTCTGTGGGACTTATGCATTATTCACCACTCATTTATTTTGTGTGGATTATATACTACCCATAATTTTTCTCTATTATTATTATACATAAATTTATAGTTATTTAAATATATATTTTATGATCAATATTTCATGGGGTTAATGGTTTAAAAGATACCAAATTGGTAAAGTAATTCTGCCTCAATTTTCCTTTTTTGAGATACATGCCATGTTATGCACTTATATTTTTCTATAAGGTGTATATACTACCTTTGACATGTAATATCATGAATCTAATTAATTTAATGATATTTTAAGAATAATTTAATTTTATTATTTCATGGTTATTATGATTTAAATTTACCAAAGTGGTAAGAGTTTATTGATACAATATCATTATTTATCGGGATTGTTTACGATTATTCATCCATTGAAGAAATATAATAAAACATATATAAATAACTATCATGAATTTTATTCTCCTTTGGTTATACATTATATATCCAAGTAATCGTTCAATTTTTCCAATATTTGGTAACTTATATATTTAATGAAATGTTTTTAATAAAATATAACTTTATTTCCCCTTTAGGTCATAAATTTATATTCTTTTAAAACTATGTTTTCTAAAAATGTTTTAAAAAATATTTTACTATTACCCTATGATTTTTAAAATAAATTTTTACCCATGTTTTACCTTTTAAAAAACTGTTTTAAAAGTTAAATTATAATTTTTTTTCTGATCAAGGAAATTTTCTCAACTTTTCCAGGTGAAAAATGAATGTTTGACATTTACAGACTTACCAACCATCAGGACGGTCATTTCCTTGAATCTTACATTATAAGTTTACAAGTTTATTTTTGATGAAATTTTTTTCCAATATTATTTAAAAAAATTATTTTAAATTGGTTATCAAATAAAAAGGTTTTCAAAAAAAATCTTCTTAAAAATATTTTTAAATGATTTTCAAATATTTTTTTATATGTTCTCAAAAATATATTTTAAAATAAAAGGATTTCAATGATTTCAATATTTCTTTATAATAATTAAAATAAATTTTCAAAAAAAATCCATAATTATTTCAATCCATCGATTTATGCTTTCAAATTATTTTCAAATAAAAAGGTTTGAAAAATATTTTCAAGATTTTTTTATGATTTTACAAGGTTCTTTCAAAGAAAGTTTTTAAAATATTTTCGAAGTTCTATTTTAAGTTTTCAGAGATATTTTAGAGGGAAAAAAATTCAAAATGCTTTATGTTCTAAAAAGTGTTTTTCAAAGTGGGAAAATATTTTCCTCAAGAAATTTTTTAAATGAAATTGTAAATCATTTAATATAATAAAAGGATTTTTGAAATGGTTTAAAAATGGATTTTCAAAGAAAGGTTATTTTTCTTAAGAAATTTTTCATGTGATCTTTCAAAATTATTATCCTTATAAGATTACATACTTGTTTATATTTTATGATTTACTAGGCATATGATCTAATAAAACATTCATATTCTTTGTTGAATGATTTATGTTTTGATGGCATGATGTTTGTGGAAGGTGTTTCTCTTACATAGGTCATATGATTTTGAAACCCACTTTTATTCATGGGTTAAGGTTTAATTAAATGATTATGATAACTATCTCTTTTCTATAGGTAATGAAATGATGATATTTTTATGATTTCCAATTCATTTCATAGGTTATCATATGATGTTTATAAAACCCATCACTTTTTATGGGTCATGATATAGTGAAAGATTTATTATCTTGTGGAGCATGTGTGTCTAATTTTATTATGTGATTGGTGGGACATATATCTCCCTCCAATTAATTGGTTAAATTTTTATATCTCATGATATAATTATGATAAAAAAGTTGATGGGATTGATTTATAATGGTAAATATGTGTGTCCTGATCCACTATGGGAAGATGGGGAACATCGATACCTTATAAGGAAAGGACTTCAACTGGGGATGGTGGTGTGTCCTGCCCATTAGGTGTAGTCCCCATAAATATCCCTAATAATTTTTGGAAATGAGCCTTGACTTTTAGGCAATGATTGTTATGTGTTGACCTGATTACATGTTCAAAATGTTATGTGTGGACCTAGATTAATGTTTCTAAGTTTATATGAGGTCCAAATTTCGTTTTTATAACAAAATTAGTGAATTCGTTTCTATTTACACATTTTTAAATTGTTATAATATGGTGTATATTCCATAAATATATGTATTATACATATTTTATGATATCATGACTTATTCTCTTTGACTTTCTCATGATTCATGTCTTATGAACTAAAAATCCTTATGAAATGAACCTTTATTATAATATTTGATATATAGGGTTTGATATTATAATTTTATGATCATGTTATCATACCCTTATGCCCATATTTATGATTACATATCTCTCATGTTTACCTTTACTGTGCATCTGAGCTCACCCCTTTCTTATGTTTCACTTCCTAGGAAATAAAGGCTGGTTTTAAGTAGGAGTAATAAATAGGAATATATTTAAGGTATATATTGAATATATTTTAACAAGTTAGAAGATTATGTTTCCATGTTTCCAAATACACTAAACTATTACTGTCCTCAGGCATTTATTTTTGTAATGTACTGAATATTCATCTAAAAGTATGTAATATCCATGTATGTTAAGCCTAGGTTTTTCTAAGTCTTGTGGTATGATTTACTACCACTCTATGTGTTTGTATAATTAATCTAAAAATTAATAATTTATTATTCAATATATTCCCATCACTACTGGAAAACTAACCTATACCAACGGTTTGGAATCGTTGGTATAGGCCTCCAAACCGTTGGTATACCCTATACCAACGGTTTGGAGAACCGTGGCAAAGTAAGCCGTTGGGATAGGTCTATACCAACGG
This sequence comes from Viscum album, assembly GCA_963277665.1. Classification (NCBI taxonomy): domain Eukaryota; kingdom Viridiplantae; phylum Streptophyta; class Magnoliopsida; order Santalales; family Viscaceae; genus Viscum; species Viscum album. The sequence continues at coordinate 1,979,068,967 of OY728156.1, forward strand.
TTTTGGGAAAACCGTTGGTATAGACCTATCCCAACAGTTTTGAAAACCATTGGCATAGGTAATATGAAAATCTATTCCAACGGTTATAAAACCATTGGTATATGTATTTCAAAAAAAATACATTCGGTGTGATTTGATCCCTGAACCCCTCGTTTATAATAGAACGACTTAACCACTAACCTAATATGACTTTTTTAAACATAATTTCATAAATATATATATGTATTATAATAATTATTTAAAATTTAGATTTATATAATGTTCTCGGGTAGTAGACCTGGAAAAAAAATCTAAGAACCTATCCCAACGGTTCGCAAAACCGTTGGGATAGGTGCAAATTTTCTTTCGGAGGGTATGCTGCATTTTGGGGCACCCTTTCCCAACGTTTTGGGAGAACCGTTGGGAAAGGGGTGGGTCTTTCCCAACGGTTCTCCAAAACCGTTGGGAAAGGGGTGTTTTGAGCTCCCTTTCCCAACGGTTTGGGGGAACCGTTGGGAAAGACCCACCCCTTTCCCAACGGTTCTCCCAAATGGGTTTTTTGAGCTCCCTTTCCCAACGGTTTGGGGGAACTGTTGGGAAAGACCCACCCCTTTCCCAACGGTTCTCCCAAACCGTTGGGAAAGGGGTGTTTTGAGATCCCTTTCCCAACGGTTTGGGAGAACCGTTGGGAAAGGGTGCCTATACCAACGGTTTTTATAAACCGTTGGTATATAAGTGTTGGGAAAGATCCGATTTCCAGTAGTGCATGATGTTGGGATCAAATCCCTCGTTTTTAAACAAGCATATAAACAAACTTTTTTATACTAGATAAAAATACTTTAATCCTTGTCATTTTTTTCAAAATGTTATAGAATCTGATGAATCAGTCTACAATGTTAATCATCTCATTTTAATCATTAAAAAAATTTAACAACCAAATTATCTTATCACAAAATAGAAATAAAGTGAGAACATGCATCCTTTATTTAGATATGTCTTAGCTTGATATTTTTCTTTGCATTCAACTCCATGACTTTACAACTATTTACTTTATCATGATTTATAAACCATTTTCTTCATTACATGAATGAAAACTATTATAATTTTAAATTAATTCCTTAATTTTCATCTCTTATAAATTTACTAAATTTGTAAAATATACATTTTGTATCAGATACCCTTCAAAATCAGGGAATCTATTTCTATAACATCATTACCAAACAAAGAATTTAACCATATTTTCTCAAAACCATTTAGTTATTATGGATTATTCCACCATATTAAAACAATTCCCTTCCTTAATAACATTATATTTAGGTTTCAATGACCTTGATTTTCTATTTTGAAGAAACATTCTTGAAATTTCTAATAAACTTTTATTCTTTTTATTTGAAATTTTACCCACTTTGACTATTAATATAATACCAAAAACAAGACATCAGTTTCTTTAGTTCATGAATACTTAACACTTTGAGAAAATAATATAAAAATTTCTTGAACTTATTCACATTTTTTGGATATTTCCAATGAAAATTCCATAATTAATTCTATATTTAGCTTTATGAAACCATTCAATCTCTCCAAGTCATTAGTATACTCAATCACATTCATTAAATGAGTAGATACTAAAGTTAATCATACCATTTTTTATATAATTCCTTTGAAACATAATTTAATAATTTTCTAACTGTCAAAAGAATCTATTTCCACTTATTGAATAACTTCAATATTTGGTTATTTGGGAAGGTGTTTCTATAACTCATAGAATTTTTTTCTTGATTAAAAATGATATTTATCTCTATTCTCGTCTATCGATTACTTCCACTAATTTAATATTTTAAAAATATTGATCTCATGATCAAGTTGGATGATAATGATTCCATTTATATCTACAATAGAATATTTTATCAGATGATTGTTGTATATTATACTCATTTAATGAGGACTTTTATTAAATGTATTCCCACTAAAATAATGACCCTTTTAGATTTAGATCATTTCCATTAGGGGTAAAATATCGATATTTCACTAGTAAATGATTCCACTTTGTAATTACTCTCACCAATAATTTATTTATATTATCCTTCATCCCAATAATATCATATATGACTCTTTTCTATTTGAGAGAAAAAATATTTGTCCAATCCATCACATGGATAAAATCAACACCATTCCTTTTATATCCTAACTCTTAGGGTTTCCCAGCTATGTGTAACCTAGAGATCATACTATAATTTGGATACCTAACTCTTAGGGTTAGTCATTTCCACCATACCCTACACAAGATAATCTAGGGAACCCTGCTTCGGTAGAACCTACATAATTGGATGGTCGATCTCTTGACATGTGTTCAATTTGGAAGGAAGAAAACACTTGGTATTTAAAAGAGGATTTAATCTCACTATATTATCTTGTGTACTCACTTTACATGTATGCATTCCTCTAATGACTTTGTTTGGAATCATATCTCATTCCCCAAATCAATATTCTCAAACTTTATGGACATGTAACTTTTTACACAAATCCTATCTTTTGTTAATAACCCAAATTAAAATCCAAATTCATTCACAAATATATCTAAACACGTCTCATACATAAGTTGTGTGAAACCCTTTCATTTAAAGGATTAAAATCAAGTTAAATAAACATTCCCCACAAGAGTAATTTTTTATTGATAGATAGCCAACCCCCACTTTCCTATTCAAGTTATAAGCATTCAAGCTAATGAGAAATTAGACCAAAATCCCTTCTTCCCAAGGATACTTTACTCGATAGAGTTATTAATCACCTAGCAATTTTAACACCAAATATATAAAAATTATAAAAAACCTTTAAATTCAATCTCATGACACAATACAATCAATTTTTAGGTAAAATAAAACTAAATCAATTATCATTCCTAGCATGTAACTCCTTAAATACATGTATGAAATTTTATAGAAGTATTTTAATTCCTTAACCTAAATTATATAAATATTAAAAACAAAAAAAATTATGAATAAAACATGGGATAAAATAACCAAATGAACCATACATTACATAAACTATTTATGAAAAAATCACAAATAAATAAATTATAAACAGTTTATAATTTAACCATGCATTATAAAAATCCAATAAACAAATAAATATAAAAATTATATGTTTTGTATAATATGAAATCCTTTTTATTTTTAATATGTAACATTACTTAAACATATGATAATTAATAAAATATAAACATTTTATATTACAATTGTATTATTTAAACAATTTAGATAATCAAAATATTTAATATTTCATAAAATTTTAACCTTGATCATACCAATTATCAAAAATCATTTTCATATAGTTTAAATAACTTCTCAGATAAGGCCTTTAATTTAAACATTGCAAATTAAATAACTATGTGTAAGTCATAATATAAAATATAGAAAATTTTATATGGTGCCTTATTTTTTTAATTGATATTCATTTTTAAATTACACTTATAATTTCCAAATAAACATTTTATATCCAAATTATAATTCATGTCATATAAATACAAAATACCTTTAATTTGAACATTTTTTACTATAAATTATTTATTTAATAAATATCTTATAAAATATTTATTAATTATAAAAATTTATAATTAATTAATTTTAAAACATTTTATAAATTAAATAAATATCTCAAAATAAATTTTTCAATAATTTATAAAAAGTTTATAAATTATATAATTCATTTCATAAATAAAAATTTAGAAAAATAAAACTTTCATTTTTATCATACATTATGATATCCACTATAAGAAAATAGATAATTGATAGCCCAAAAAAAAGGTTTGGGTGTTATAAATCATATTTTGTGATTGATAATCACAGTTTATGATATTACACAATAGCTTATATGATATAAACTTAGTGAACTAATAGTTATAGCCTACAATAGACCTATACATAAGAATAACCCTTCATTGGGTAACATTAACCCAGTTCTCGGTGGATTGTGTTGGAATAACATAATGGATTTCAAAAATAATAGCTTGCGGTTGGCACTAAATAATAATAAAATATCTAGTTCCTGAATTTCATGTCTTAAAATATGCATCATATTATTATGATGATATGATTCTTTGTTTCACATGTGTGACTAGGCATTATCGATTGTTATGGTATCCCATATTCTATGCCATAATATATATTAAATCGAAAAATTTGAACAAGATTATGCATTATGATACCATATATCATATATTATAGTCTTATAATGGCCTATGATATCAAATATCATATGAAAATCTATATTAAAAAATATTGATCATATTTTACGATGGGCCATATGATATGAATTTTCTTTATTTTTAAACATGATTTCAAGAATCAAGAAGCATGGTGAAGCTTTAATTCCAATGAAGAGTTTCTAATTATCAAAAAATTATCATTATAAGAAGAGTAAAATATTATAAACCACATTTCCCATGATCTACCATGCATGAAAATGAAATAATTTATAAACAAAAATGAATAAATTGTATTGTACATTTCACTGATGTATTCTACTACCATTTTATTTATTCACATGATTTATGAATACCCATTAGAGTTAGATATAAATTACCCTACCCCATGGTGAATCCAAGGGATGAAATGAATCCCCCAACACTTTATCTTGACCCACCTTTCTTTCATGGTATGTTAGTATCTTGAATATAAAAGGAGTGGGAAGATAGTAGCAGGATAATCTACAAGAGACTTTATTATGCTTAAACTACCATCCTGATCGAAGTAGCCAATTTATATATCCCTTTTTAATCATCCATACATTTAGTAATATTCTTATAAAATATTATTAAATTTCATGTTGTTATAATGTTTATTTTCCATCAAATCACCACAGATTTATCCCATAAATTCATTATAGATTCTTTTCATGTTTTTCATCATATGAAAATACTTTTACTAACGATAGATGACATTGAATATTTCTTAGTTGTGCCATTATAAATTCATAAAATGATTCATCCAACTCATATAATATGTTTGGATTGGTAGTGGAATGATTTCTATAAATCATGCCTTCTGATATACCTATATTATATCTTATGATATATCCTAAATAAATTGCATTTTTATATTATTTAGTACATTTAATCTTCATATAGTATTGGATGATTTGATAATTTCTTATTTTATTACATACATTAAGTCAAGGTATATCATATGAATTGGAATAAGGAATGTAATAGGCATTATATAGAGATATCAATCCTTTTACTTGGATAATATTAGTCTAAAATTTAAATATATCGTAATGTAGTTGTGTGGATTTATCATATGGTATGATTAATATAACATTTTATGATTCATTTAGATAGTTTGAAATTAAGTGTTAATGTTTAGGTATGTTCCATATAAAATCTATCATCGATTATAAATGTTTCATTTCATGAAATGTTTAGAAGAAAATTTATATGATAAATCTATGCACATGATCGAATGAAGGTTACAAAGGTTTTCTAATAATTGGAATAACTCTAATGTTTCATAATGTTCAAGAAAATATCTTGTAGGCACAAAGAGTGTCCATAAGGTCTATATAAATAGGTCATAAGCCATTAAATTGGTATTTGTGGTTCATGTAGATTATTCTAATCCTAATATATATTTATTCTTCTTTCTTTTTCTTAAGAGATACTTGCATATCGTGAATTGAAGAATAATCCCACCTAAACATTGAGTGATTTAGTTCATCCAGTACACATAGCATAGAAGGAAGTTTCCTTTTACTGATTCTCAATGGTCTTTAGTAAACAGACGGTTGAATAAAAATTGATATTACATTTTTAGTTTAAATTAGAAACACATTCTCTTTATTTAGTTTATAAATGGTTTTATTTTCATAGTATGTAGATATTGGTTTAAGGTTTTTTTATTTCTTATAATGCTTGAATAAGTGGTATTAGATCCTTATAAACACATCAGTGGTATCATAACTTTATCATGATTCTTCATTCTCAAAATCAGGATTAAAATATAGAAACTATGTATACTGTATTTCAATCATTGACTTTTTTAAAAAAATGTATTATAAAATTATTCATAAGAAAGAATATATATTTTTTACAATGAATGGATTTAGGATATAGGATATCATAAACTATGATAGGTTGCCTTATATGATATGTGATATCATAATAGATGATCTAGTTTTATTCATTTGGTTTTGATATATCATAACATATGATATAGGGAATATTTAGATATGATTTCATGGATCTTATAAAATCCATAAAAACACAACATCATATCATCAATACAATATAAGGTATATCAAAAAATATGAATCCAGAGGGTTCAAGGTAATATCAAAATCCATTTCATGCCAATAAAAAAGCATGATATTAGTTATGAACTAAATCTATGTTTAATATATACAATATATCATAGAATACAACTCATGATATAGACTTTCTACTCCAAGTCGTTGATCATCAGTTATAAGTTGTGAAAATAGTTTTGATCTTAATAATGTTTTATAGTATAGTATGTATAGTTAAATATAATATAAATAAAATTATGAATTTTATAATTTTTCAATTATAAAATGAATTATATAATTTATAAAATCTTTATAAATTGTAGAAAAATTTATTTTGAGATATTTATTTAATTAAGATATTATAATTAATTAATAACTTTTTATGAAATAGTCATTAAATAAATATCCATAATATTGATTGTTAATATTAAAATACCACTGGTTTATATGGAAAGATGTATAATTTTGATATAAAATGTTTACATAGATATTATAAGGGTAATTTATTGTCTTTTAAATTAAAAAATAAGGAAAAATATAAATGAACTCATATTGAATTGTGAATTATTCATAATTATTACATTGAGATGTTTAAATTAAAATTCCTAATTTGAAAAATTATTCAACCATATAAAAATATTTTTTTTATTAAATGATATAATCATGGTTTAAATAATATTAAATATGTGATATTTTGATTATGTAAAATGTTTTCATAATATATTTGGAATATAAAGTGTTTAAATTTTGTTAAATATCATATATTTAAGTAAATGTTATATAGAAGGATTATATGAAGGAGTTCAGATTAGAAATAAATATAAAGTGTTTATATTTATGTTATTATAAAAGTTTCATAATTCATGGATAAATTGAAAATTGTTTATAATTATTTTTCATGAATTATTCATAAATGTTTATCTCATGACTAAATTTATGAATTGTTTAATTATTTAGTTTTATTTATTTTTTTATTCATGAATATAAATTCTATATTATGAATAGATGTATTATTTATTTTAGAGAGTTAAATATTCTATATAAATTATCAATCATTCATTTATGGAGTTACATGTTTGGTTTGATAATTGATTTAGTATTAACATATATTGAATTTTGATTGTTCTGGGATATGTTATTAAATTAAAAAGTTAATTATAGTTAATATATATTAGGTGTTATAATTATAATGGAGTTTAAGTCTCTCTCGAGCAATGAAACATGGGTTAATGGACTATATGTAAGACTTCTCTTTGACCTATTTGCTTAGGTTATGTCTAGAGAAGTGGGGGTTGATGACTTGGAACTCTATTCTTACTCTTATGGGGATTACTAATTTCATACTAAGACTTTACCTAAAATGGTTTCATGTACCTTATTCATAGGATGCATTTGGATAAGTTTAAATATAGCAATGTTTTAATTTGGGTTAGTTACACAGGTTATGAGTTATGTAAAGAGTTATAGATCAATATGGTTTGAACATATTTATTTATTAGAAGAAATGTGATTCAAAACTAAATAATTAGAAGAAAGAATATGTGTAAAGTAAATACATGAGAAAAGATTTTGGGGAATAAAAAACCCTTAAAAATTCTATTTATTAACATTATTAATAATTATTTAATTAACAAAAAAATTAATATTTTTCTCAATATACTTATTTTTATTTTTTAATTTTTTAATTTTTATTTTACATATATCTAAATATTTAATATATATTATTTATTAGTATTTATAATTTATATATAGTATAATCAGTTTATTCATTTTTATCAATAATTATTTAATTAGTAAAAATTTTAATATTTTTTTAATAAACAAATTTTTATTTTTTATTTATTTCATTATTTCATTTGTTTCAAACTTTATCAGTGATGAAAAAGAACTGATAAACTATCCCTTTATTTGTGCTAAAACTAAAGCACTGATAAAGTTACTTTTTTTAGTGCTAAAAATAAAGCGCTAATAAAGGGTACCCTATATCAATGCTATAAAAATATAATTGATAAAGGGTATGATTTATCAGAGCCATAAAATCACTAATAAAAGGTTCTCTTTATCAGTGCTTGTTTTAGTGATGATAAAGGCCACATTTTTCATCACTTTTTGCTAGCTCTGAGAAATGAAAATGTTGTTAAGTCTTGTTTTGTATTAGTAGTGGGATACCTTTTTGTTGCCATTTTGGTGATTTACATTACTCCCATTTAAAGGTATTTGATTGGTGATAGTCATAGTTTTTTGGGTTCGATGTGGATACACACCATACTCATCATTTCTAGTTTTCATGTATTTTACTAATCTATAAATAAGACGATTTTGTGATTGTGATTTGATTTATTCTTCTTGTTAAGTTTGTGTTAATATATTTTTTATGATCTCATATGTGGTATCAAATCCATCCCATTTATGTTGATTCATGAAATCATATTTTGAAATGAAAAATTGATTTCATACATTACATTGGGAAATAAATTAATTTTTGAGATAGACCCTGAAGTTTTGATCATATAAAAATATAATCTATAATAGAACTCAACGTTACATTATACTAATAATGTATCATGCATATAATACTATAAAAATAGTGTATTTTTTACTTTTTTAACATTACATTGAAGTTTCAATGTAATGTGAAATACTCACACTATATTATGTGGAGTGTTAATGTAATGTTAGGGAACACCCTCTAAAATGATGAATAGTGCCCATTGAACATGAGTCCCACATTAGAATTCTCCATTGTAGGACTTTTTACTTGTCACCTTGATCATGCTTAGAGGACACCCTTAAATTCCCATTGTATCGACCCCATTCCCCTGCTATAGTAATCATGATGCTCTGCATAGTATTTCTCTTCCATACTACCACCCTATGTTCCTCATGTTCACGCTGGCCCATATAGAAATTGGATAGTTGATATTGCATTCTAGGTCAATATATTATTAAGTGAAAATTTAAAAGAATATTATATTTATATATTTAGTTAATAAAGCATATATTTCTTAAATTGTTTATAAATGATAATTTATTTTTTATAAATAACAATAAATGGTTTTTAGGTAATTTTATTATTTTATAAAGAGATTTGGAATAATTAATAATTGTTTATGAAACATTTATTAATAAATACTTCAAAATATTAAGTATTTATATTTCAATAACTTTTATAAAAATTATATGGAATACCTTATGAATTAAAAATAATGATTTTATTTAATATTCATAATGGGTAATTTATAAAGAGTTTACAAATTAAAAAATAATGTATCATATAAAGTGTTTATGATTAAAAAAATTAAGAAATGTTTTTAAGAGTCTTTTATAAGTGGTATAATTAAAAGTGCGTTATTTTAAAATAATTTGAACCTAATCAAAATTATTTTGATGATTGATATGATCAAAGTTTAAATAATAAAAATTATATTATTTTTAGATTAGATAAAATTTTTACATAATAGAAAATGAATTATAAAAAGTTTTAATTTCAAAAAGTATCATATATTTTAACCAGTATTACATATAATGTATAGTATGAAAATTACATAATATGAATTAAATGTGAAATATTCATATTCAATATTATGGATAGTTCATATTCAGGATTATATAGTATCTATAATTTTTAAATACTTGAATTTTCATTCATTTAAAACTCATTCCCTTGTTAATTATTTCTGAGTGTAAATTTTTTATTTATAATGAATAAGTATATGCTTTAGTATAAATTTTTTAAACTACTTATTATAAAAAATTATTAGCTTTATTTTACTTATTAAATATAGTATATACATATTTGGTGTTAGGGATATAATGAATTGGTTCTCACTTTACTAAAGTATCTTATGGTATAAGGACTTATGGTCAAGCTTCCCACTAGAATAAAGGTTATTCATTACTCTAAAAAGGTGTGGGTTGACTATATGTCGCTATGAGATTACTCTTGTGGATATTATAAATCTCATATAACTCTAAGACTTTACATAAAGAGTTAATGTACATTATGCCTGAGATTCATTTTGGACGTGTATGAATATGTTTTAACTATATTTTTGGTTCAGTAATAAAACTTTTTGGGTTATGTAAAGTGTTACACATTAATGTGGTGTCAACACATTATTTGGTGGATGTAATAGAATTTCAAAACAAAACCATTAGAATCATTCACATATAAATAGAGTAACATAAGATGATATTGTGAGATTAAATCACCATAAAATTCTAAGTGTATGATTCATTATAAATATTCACTTGTCCAGACATAAATTTCTAGTAAGGGTGACCCAAATAGTTTGGAGCCCATAAATTATCTTATGTATGGAAATAAAGTATTAAGGTTAACCTGATGGTTATGTTCCTTTTTCATGGAATTTTATTTTGGGTACACTATTTAGGAAATACTAATGGTTAGGATATCATAGGAATATAGTTGTATTTATATCCATATGATAAATTAGATAATGTGTTGTCCACATAACTAACAAATGGTCATATATGATATTCTTGAAAATTGTTTTCTACTAGAAATATTTGTGGATTATTTATGTGAAAAATTCAATGCAATTCATGTTGAAATATATATTTTTTCCAACTAGTAGATATGATGATTTTAAAATAGGTTATCATTTTAGTGGTATACCATTTAATAAAATATCTTATTAATTAGTAATAGAATATGATAACCATTTGATAAAATATTATATTATTGACAAATATAATCATTATAATCTAGCTTGAACTTCAAATTAATTTTTGTTAATGAAAAACTAAATTAAAGAAAATTTCACAACTAGTACCAAAAGTTGAAAAATGTTCTCAAGAAAAAAAAGAAAATTATATTGGTTAAAACAACCAATTATAAATAATCCAACAAGTGAATACATTCCACATATGTAGTAATATTACTTTTTTAAGCATGTAAAGGATTCACTAGAGTTCTATATATTCATGCTTATAACCAAGGATTCTAATTTTTATAAGACTATGGATTCCTATCATATAATATACAAATTAAAAATAGATATATCAAGATGAAGCTAAGCCTGAAAGATATGAGGTTTTTAAGCCTCTATTTCAGTGAAAAATAATGGAAGTAACTTCAATCTCAACTCATATGGTCGATATTGTTTGGTATATTAGAGATTTGGATAGGTTAGGTTCTCCTATTAAACTTGAACTAGCCAGAAATTTCATTCATCAATCATTAGCAAAAAAATTTGATAGTTTTTTGTTAATTATAATATAAATGAACTCTATAAATTTTTATATGATGTCCCTAATATTTTGAGGATATCTAAGCATGACACGGATGGTCTAGACATAAGTTCCATGATGATGGTTAAGAAAGAGAAGGATAATGGTTTCTAAAAGAAAGGAAAAGGGGTCATGTAGAGTCCACATTGTCAACTAAACCGAAGAAGAAGAAAGTAGTACAAATATTTAATTACAGAAATATTATACTTTGGAGAAGTAATTATACATATTATTTAAGGGGTTATAAGAATCCTTGTAGAGAATCCACTCTAATTATGAATGTTATAGAATTCAATTATTTTATTTTGAAAGGTATATGATACCAAATGTTTGTTTTACAACATATTTAAATATATAAAAGGATATAAGTAAAGAAATAATTGAGTGATGTAGGTTTCAGTTTGTTTTCATGTAATGCGCTAAAATAGTTTTTTTATTAAAATATATGGCTGATTTAAGTATTGATGATGTTTCAAAATATGTGTATTTATGATCTTCTTCTTTCTTGATAAAAACTTATAGAAAATTATTGTTTCATTAAAATGAGATAAATATTATTAATACACATAGTTTATGATTCGTTCAATTATATATCATGATTTAAGAGATAAAATGGTGAAAAAAATGCTCCAAACATATTGAATGTAATATATGATATGGAACAATAGTTTATTTTTTAGATATTCATACTAAAATGGAATAAGTTTTATTTAAAAAATATAAATTGGTTTGTGTGGCTCCGATATATGTCTGGAAAATAATATAGTATTTATGATTATAGTGGGTGTAATTTTGTACTTGAGAAATAAAAAGTTACCAAATAAAAAATTATACTAGTCTAAAGTTAAATCCATTTCCACATAATACCCTATACAGTTTAGGATATATAATATTAAAATAAAAAAATAAAGGTTAGATTTAGTTACAATGAAAATTGAATATAATTTCATAAAGTATTATACTAATTAGAGTGAATGTCACTTTATCCTAAACAGGTTTATGATGACATGGTAAATGATGATATAAATAGTTACATTATTTCAAGGAAATTTTTTATGGAATTTTGTTCCTAGGATTATGGTTATAAACATAAACATATTTTTAAGTAGACAATATAAATTAACATCATGATATTTAATGTTTTAGAGTTAAGTATTTTAATTATTTTCAAGTAGTTTAACAACGGTAATATGATTATTAAATCTCATCATTATTAAAAATTACCTTATTCATAGATGTTTCTCATTAAATATTTTAGTGGTAGGCTTTTATCATTTAGTCATATGAAGATGTGGAAAGAATAACATATGATATAATGAGTTAAAAAAACAATAAAATTTTTAATAAAAATAAGGAATAATTGTTTGTTTATCACATATGATATGATAGACAAGTGTTTATGTTGGGTTTGTTAAGTATTTTTTGAAGGGTTTTAAGAATATAAAAAGTATCATATAAATGGAAATCTCCAATTTATGATTATTTGACATTAGTTATGAAGAATTTATATATAGATATATATATTTTAGGAAGTGTTATCATTATTGACCTATCAAAGTATAAATTCAAGTTATCTATAAATAATTTTCATCATGTATTATTATATATTAATATGGAATTTTATTGTTAGTGTGAGTATAATTCTCATATAAAGATATAGAATTTTCTCAAGAGGCATAAGAATTATGTAAATGTTCATTTTTATTGGATGGACCATAAAATATGCCACAGGGAGTGGAATACACTATTTCGTTTATATACTAGTGGTATGTGGATCATATTTGTTCCTCACTGCCTAAGGTTAGTGATATACCTATCATAATAACCTTCATACAATGATACCTTACTTACACAATTCATTGCAACTTATCTGATCAAAAATTGGTTGGGTATATTTTTAATCATGTCATCAGTTGGGGCTTAACCAATATTTTATTTATCCAATCATATGATAAGTATGACATCAAAAACCTAAATTGAGATAGACTAGGGTGTATGCATCTGATCCTAGATAGTATATATAATGTAATTATCTATTCTTATGAGGGACATATGATGTGTTCATCCATAAAGGTAAATTCCAGGTGATATATTAATCATCTTTGATAGTTTATACTCAAAGAAATAGCTAATATATGTGTTGGATATATCGTATTAACATACTCCATGTCCCATTACCACTTGATTTCTTAGATAAAGTTAATATATGAGAATTAATTCTAGCATGTGATTAGAATAATGGAAAATGTATAGAGATACATGTTCTTTATTGAGATCAAGCAAGATCCCTTTATATCCTGAGTAGAATAGATACTTTTCTAGAGGCCTATCTTTGATTAAAATTATGGATCTAGTGATTTATATTTTTTCCACTCATATAAAGTCCCGCAGGGTCACACTTTATGGTTAACTGTCTGGGGACATATTTTATCTTAGATAGATTCTCCTAAGATGTTTTAGAGTTAATCTAGAGTATTTTTGGACGGGTATTCACAACGCATTACATATGATGTAATATACAAGGATGTTAATTATATTATTCCAAAAGTTTATTGTAAAATATTCAAAAGGGTTTTGGATTTGATTTCATAGGTTGTTGTATGTGGTACAATATAACCTGAAATGAAAAAAACTCTTATAGTATTTCATGAAAGTGGGATATTTAAAGGAATGTGAAATAAATTCAATATTTAATATGATATATTTTGTTTCCCTAGCCTTGTTATTATATTTCCACTCAATATAGCCTTAATAATAACCTATAGGATAAGTTTCCACCAACATTCTATTAATAAAAAGATTAAAATTATATTTTCACAAATTTATGATGGGAATATGGTATACATAAGATATAACTAACAATGATCATTTTGATTATTTTCATTCAATATAAAAATGTCATCAAATAAAATTTTCATAAGGTTCAATGTGATGGATGATTAATTTATATGATGCATGTATTGATATATCCATTAAATCATGCATTATATTGCATGAGTTAATATGGAAATTCTAGAGGATTTTCCTTAAGAGACCTATAAAGCACACTCTTCCATGTGATGGTATGTGGTTCTGAGTTATTTAAGTTAGAAGAATTTTTCTTATATGTATTTATCTCTATCCTTCTTCTCATATTAATAAGGAATAATAATTTTATTGAGGCTTTTGAATCATGTTCATATAATGAAAAATATGTGGGAAATTCGTGGATACCATCAGAGGTGTGGTACCTTTTGGTTTCCACTTTTTTTACCTCTATTAAGCCCATTCGAAGTTGTTCGATTGGTTAGGTTGAAGCTTCGGTTCAAGGTATACATCATATTTGATAACACGATAATATTTTAGTAAAATAAAGATTATGATGTTTTTCATAGTAATGAATACCTATTTGGTTACTTTATAGTGGATATGTCTATGGAATACATTCACCTAGGGATAATCATCTTAAAAAATGATGGTTCAACATTGAATCAATCATCACTCTCGTGAATGATGATGGGGCCTAAGACTTCACACCTAAATTGAAAATCCAAAGGGGTCTTATTTGGGCAATCCCTTTCTTTTTACAGACCAATATAAATGATTTATGAATGATGTTAACTAATTTGGTTAGAGAACCTAAAATATAAATAAACATATATAAGAAAATATTGAACAATAATATTCATAGTTTGATCCAAAATTATCATATATTAAAAAAATATATCATAAGGAAAGACACATTCTGATTTGTATTTTCATATTGGTATTTTGGATATTATCATAAATTTTTTTAGTATTTGAATAAAATGGTATCATGAAGAGGGAGATGAAAAGGGTATGTATCTATAAACCACTATTTATTATAACCAAATAAGGGAGAATACATAAATGGTTAAGAATATTATCACATTCCATTAAGATAGAAAATATGAGTTTCTTAGTCTTACCAATTGTAGTGAGGTTGATATCATAATATAAATTAACTCTAGATACTCATAGTTATTTTAATTTGTGAAGTGATATTTATCATTGACATTTTGGAATATTCTAAATGTTATTGAAGATTATTTGAACCATCTAAGTATTATTCACTATTATTTATGCAGTAAAGGTTTGGAAACATGTATTAAGTGGTATCAATTACCATGAAAAGTGTTTTATGACAAGGATATATTTTTGTGGATAAATATTTTAGAAAATTTTATTTGGAGTTGGATAACTCTTAGGTTTAGTATACACTAGATGTTGAGGTAATAAATGGTTGATTCGTAAGGGTAAAAATGAGCTAGATAGAATTAGAATTGATTGTTGATTTAAATAAAAAATCAAGCCATGGTATTTTTGGTCTTTTTTATCTTATTTTTGGGATTATGATATAAATTGAATATTATGTGACCTTACAAACTAGTGGTTAATTCCATTTTATGTTTAAAGGTAGAGTTAATTTCTTGGAGGAATATATAACTTCATTATGGTCTATTAACTTGGAGATTCAAAATATTTTGGGAAATCTATATTATATAGAATATATGATTAGGGTATATACATGCTTTAGTATATGATTGTAGCAATGATTAATAATGTCTGAGGAAAGATTTTTTACTTACTATAGCCTAAGAGAGTATATTATATGTCATATTAGAAGTTATACCTTGAATAGTGAAATTGTTGATAATACCATTTCCAACTTCAATGATAAATAATTAAAATTTCAAGGATGAAATTTATTTAAGGGTGATAATGTAACACCCTGATATCTTAATATATGACTACATTTAAATAAGTCAATCTATTTGATATCTTACTTCACACACAACATTGAACTTAAAAAAACTGTGATATATTTTGTTAAAATTATAAATACTAATTATGAATGTAAAAAAACCTAGCCATTAAATTAGCAGTAATTAATAGGAGTAACTTATTTGTGAAATATTTATATATAAAAAATATTTGCTACTTTTAATATTAATTAAATTCAATTATCACAGCTAAACCAACTAAATAATTTATTTTATGCTTGAAAATACACTTTTTAAAAATTACTATTTTATATTAATAGACTAATTATATTATGATTTGATAATAAAAAATAGATTGAAAATCTAAATAATATATTTCTAATAAATTAATTATTAATTAATAAGAAATAAGAATAAATAATATTTAACATTTTAAAAATCTATTTTCTGATATGAGTAGTTCTACACTATATTTTACGATTTTATTTAAATATTAAATTATTTAATTTAATAAATTTAATTTTACAAAATTAACATAATTTTTTGGATTAATCATGAAAATATTTTCTTAGGATTATTTTTTGGGATTCTTCTAATAAACATGTTCTATGCAAGAAAATGTTATATTTAATTTTCCATACACATATGAATTTTGTTTGATAAAAAAGAATTTATATTTAGAATTATAAGTTCCAAATTATGTGATTATTACAATATTATTTTTATTCATTCAAAATAAATTATTTACAATAATGATTAATTATCATGGTAAATGTAACATGGTTTTTTTCAAATAATTGATTTTATATGAGTAAGATAATTTTTATCCAAATAAATTATATTAATTTACTTTAAAATTTGTCTCTAATAAGATTTTTAATATCATAAAAAATAAAAACATTCATTAAATTAATAATTAATAGAAAATAAGGGTAAAAATTTAATAAATTAAATACAATTTTCTATAAAAATGGTTTTTCCTATATCTTATGTTTTAATTTAAAATTTAAATTTATCGTATTTATAAATTCAATTATATTAAATGGAATCCAAATTCATATTCAATGTCATGACCCATCCCTCGGGGCCCGTGTTGTGACTAACTCAAGCTCACCTCCCATAGGCCAGGGGCTGGTGACTAGCACTGAGTAGGAATATCCCAAAACAATTCGAGGAATTTTCCTAAGTACATGTACACATGCACACAACTCCAAGACATAGATGATGGGAGGTGAATACCCTAAGTAAAAAAATACAAGGTATGCTAGTAGAAAAATGAAGGTAAACAGGGCTAGTATACAAGCCTAACTGAAACTGAAAAGTAAAAGTACAAGTCCCTAGAACTCCTCTGCAGAAAACCCTACCTGAATGGTAGGTACATAAACAGATGTCTAAAGCCGCATAAGCACATTTTTCTTGTCAGGTCACTCTAGGAACCACCTAGCCCCGTTCTATCAAGGACTCTGTTAATGAATATGTCATGACCCATCCCCCAAGTCACATACCGTGACTACCCCAAGCCTACCTTCCACAGGCCAGAGGCTGGTGACTAGAACCGAGTAGGAATATCCCAAAAATGGAAGTAATTTTCCTTTAATCATGTACACACACACAAAGCTCAAACTGCAGAATGTAAACACAAAGTAAACCATAATTGTTACCGATACAACTATAAAGATTACAGCACAAACTAAAAGCACAAAGGGGAATAATACAAGCCCAAAACCAAAAAGGAAAGTACAACTACCATGGTCCGTCCACTCGAGCACCAACCTGAAGGGTAGGTGAAGGGTAGCTACCTGTAGCCACATAATTATGCTCATCTATCCCATATCACTGAGCACCACCTGGTCTTGGACCACCAAGCTCTCCATCGAAAATTCAATCACCTACACGAGGCATGAAACGTGCGAGAGAAGCCCATACAGGGGTGACTAACATAATACTCAGTTGGAACCCCAAAACACAAAGAAAATACCACAAATCAAGACCACAAATCAAGACCACATAGCAAGACCACAGAGCAAGATCATAGAGAAAGACCACACATTAAGACCACAAAGAAAATACAGCGCACACCAAGTATAACTCAAAGTAAAGAATGTAAGATTATCATTTGTAAAGTTGAATCATCATGTACTATTAAGGTACTCTCCCTGATGAGCCACTAAGGTATGATAGGGAACTAGACCCCTAAGGTATGCTTGGATGCTTGACCAGTAAGGTCTACTCGGCTACTAGACCACTGAGGTCTGCTCAGTTGTTGGACCATTGAGGTCTGATCATTGTTGGACCACAGAGGTCCACTTGTCTACTGGACCAATGAGTTCTGCTCGTCTACTGGACCACTTAGGTCTGCTCGTCTGCTGGACCATTGAGGTTTGCTTGCCTACTAGACCACTAAGTTCAGCTTGGATTCTAGACCACTGATGTTTGCTCGGCTGTTGTACCACTGAGGTCAGCTCATCTACTGGACCACTGAGGTCTTCTCTTCTACGGGACCAATGAGGTCCCATTGTCTGTTGGACCACAGATATCTACTCGACTATTGTACCTGAAGAAACATTGTGGTGTTTTTTTAACAAAGTTTTGTATTTGTTGAAAACTAATCTTTTTTTTGAATAATTTTTTTGAGTTACATAAAGTTTAAGATGGTGGTTGCTGAAAATTTCCTTAAAGAAGATTATGTTGAAGAATAAGAAGTAAAAAAGTTAAGAAAGTATCTCAACTTTCTTAACAAAATCAGACGATGATTTACTGATCTTAAAGCTCTCAAAAATCATGAAAAGCTTCATGATAAAAGCTATTGATGAAATGGGGAAGATGATTGATGTTTTTCACTAAGAAAAATTATGAAAAAATTCGGAGTCTACTTCATGAGCCAAAAATTCGGAGACTACTTGCTGAGCAAAAAGTTCGAAGTCTACTTGCTGAGCCAGAAGTTCAGAGTCTACTTGCAGAGCCAGAAGATTGGAGTCTACTTGTTAAACCTGATGTTTGGAGTCTACTTACTGAGCCTGAAGTTCAGACTCTACTTGCTAAGCCTGAAGTTTGGAGTCTACTTCCCGAGCCAGAAATTCAGAGTGTACTTCTTGAACCAGAAATTCGGAGTGTACTTCCTGAACAAGAAATTCAGAGTGTACTTCCTGAACCAAAAATTTGGAATGTACTTCCTAAACCAGAAATTCGGAGTGTACTTCTTGAACCATAAATTAGGAGTGTACTTCCTGAGTAAGAAATTCGGAGTGTACATCCTGAACTAGAAATTCAGAGTGTACTTCCTGAATCAAAAATTTGGAGTGTACTTCCTGAGCCAAAAATTTGGAGTGTACTTCCTGAAATAGAAATTCAAAGTGTACTTCCTGAACCAGAAATTCGGATTGTACTTCCTGAACCAGAAATTCAGAGTGTACTTCCTGAACCAGAAATCCAGAGTGTACTTCCTGAACCAGAATTTCGGGGTGTACTTCCTGAACCAGAAATTCAGAGTGTACTTCCTGAACCAGAAATTCGAAGTGTACTTCCTAAACCAGAAATTCGGAGTGTACTTCCCGAACCAAAAATTAGGAGTGTACTTCCTGAGCCAGAAATTTGGAGTGTACTTCCTGAACCAAAAATTCAGAGTGTACTTTCTGAACCAGAAATTCAGAATGACAATCCTGAGCAACGTGCTAATAAATACAGATGACAATTCTAAGTTCAAGAAAACCATAATTTCAACGTTGCTTAAATCTCGGAGAAATTTAAGGATATTTGAAGAAGTCAATGATTGAATATTAAATGCGAGATATTTGCGGAGTTTTTTAAAATTTTAAGAAGCGGGAAAGTTTTTCAAGATTCCTACATTTTTTTCTGAGTTTCTTATAGATATGTGCTCAGATCATTCACTCATTTTCAACTTTTTACACACGCAGAAAAGGCAGAGCACTGAAGAATTCTAAGTGAAAAGTTCCTACCATACTGAAGAATTTTCCTTGAGTGTTTGAGAATAAGAGAATCCAGATTGAATATTCAGAGTGAGAATTTGTGCGGAACCATCATTATCTTGCTGAGAATATCAGTTTCAGAAAATCGGATTCAGTAAATCAAATTGAAGATTCGGAGTGATCATCCAGAGTGAGAATTTGTGGAACAGCTTATCAAAGTTCTTATTCTTGTGTTTGGCTCATTTGTTCTTTAAGGAAACATTGTAAACTGACGAGAGTCAGTATAATCTTTCCTATCAGTAGATATAAAGTGTCCAACGGGAGTTGGCAAAAGTTGTATTCACTTCTTCATTATAGTGGATTTCCAGAACCACATGAGTGGCTATGGAAAGGACGTAGGTTCTCTAATTGAGACCAAACCTTGTAAATCTTGTGTGCCTTTCTTGGTTTTCCTTTCTTGAATGCTTGAGTATCTTGATAAAGGTTGATAAGTAAATAAACCTTAACAGGTTGCAAGGGTTAAGTTTTTTAATGTCTTGAAACTTATAAAAGTTAAACAACTGATTCAACCCCCCCCCCCCCTTCTCAGTTTTCATTCAATTCTTGGAACTTCAAGTTGTATCAGAAGGAGGTTCCCTTTTTTAATCCTTATCATGGAGAATTTCAATTTTGTCAATATTATAGGGATTCCTACATTTGATGGAAAGAATTATTATGGATGGAAAAATAGGATGATTCCTTATCGACTATCTCTTGGCCTTGAAGTTGTTGATGCTGTAACTATTGGCTTTCCACCTATTGAGAAAAACGATCCTATGACATTTGCTGATAAGAGAAACATATAATTTTATGGAAAGGCTAGAAATTCTATTCTCATGTCCTTATCAGAAAATGTTTATCAGAAGGTGATGGGTCTCACAACATCAAAAAGCATGTGGGACAAGCTGGAAAGTGTTTTCAAAGGAAACAAAAATGTCAAGGGGGCCTAGCCACAAATCTGGAATAGTAATTTTGAAGACATCAGGATGAGAGATAATGAAACAATTGATGAATACTTCACCAGAATTAATGAAATTTTATGCAACATCAGGGGATTCGGAGAAAACTTGGAAGATTATACAATTATGAAGAAACTTATGAGAAACATTCCAAACAGGTTTGATTCTAAAATTTCAGCTTTAGAGGATAAGGATGATTTATCTCTTGATGAACTACAAAACTTTCTTGTTGCATATGAAATGCAGAAAGCTCCAATATTTAAGAAGAAGATGAAGGATGAAATGTCTTTTAAAGCTATGAGAAATATGAAAATCCAAGATGATGAACAAGATGACCCTTGTGAGTCTGTTGATAAGGAAGATGAAGAGTTAAATGAAAAAAGCATGTCTCTCATATCCAAGAACTATCAAAGAGCAAGAGGAAAGTATGGAGGGAAACTTCCTCTCAAATGTTTTGAGTGTAGTGGAATTGGACACTTTTCTATGAATTTCCATAATAAGAAAGTTGTAGAATATCAAGATGTTTGTAATGAGAATTATCGGTGGAAGATGTATAACAAGAATGAAAAATAAGAGAGGACTTCAAAAGAATTAAAGAATAAGTTTTCAGGAAATAAAAGAAGTATATTGAACAAGAAGGTTGAATCAGAATAATCGGACAATGATTCCTCAGAAGATGAAAGTAAAGAAATATTCAGAACCTTCATTGCAAAAGTTTAGAAAACAAATGTTTCCTCAGAAACTGAAGAAGGTGGTGAAGAATATTACAGAGAATATAAATTAAGATCTGAACTTCGTGCATGTCTTGAGAAACACAAATCTCTCAAGAAATAAATTTTTGTGATGAATAAAAATCATGAAGAAGTTCATTATGGAAGTAAAGATGTCACTAAGAAGGAAGATGAATACATTCAATAAATTTTAAGTTACAAACTTAGAATTGTTGAACAAGGAAAGATGATTGAAGATCTTAGCAAGAAGCTGGAATCTAAGGAATAAGAAGCAAACAATGTGAAATCAAAACTCCTTGATTCTAAAAATATCATGATAAAGATGAATGAAAACTTCAATAAAGCTACAGAAGTAAAAGCTGAGACCTCTAAAAATGTTGTGAAGGCTCATTACGAGACACAGGTGAAATCTTCTCTTACCAAAAATAATGTTTCATCTGATTCTTCTAACATTTCAGGTTTCAGAAGAAGTGTTAGTAAAGCTTGGGTGGATAAATGATGTAAGAAATCTATCAATCCTATACAAGTAGAAGACTCACTCAAAAGGAGAGATGGCCTACATCCTAAGTTTTCTAGAGCTGAAAGTAGTAATAAACCTCAACAAAGTTGATATAATGAAAGATCATTCATGAATAGAAAATCAACATTTGAGGGATATTGATGGTGTTGTGGAATATATGGGAATAGAGCTTATAATCTTTGGCACAATTTATCTCTACCCAGAAGAAGGTTTGAGCAAAGTGGAAGAAATAGTGAAAGAAGGATGAGTAACTCTCCGTACTCACAGAAAGTTGGGAAGGTGAATTCTCAAGATGTTAGAAAAATTCCAACAAAGAATCAATTTGAACATTTGGAAGAAGTATGTGGAAGATGTGATCAGTTTGGTCATCATGCCGAACGATGTATGACACTCCTTCTAGAACAAGTTTCTTATGATAAGAAAGAAAAGAATGCTGAAAATAAGAAGGTTGATGAGAGAGCTTTTGTTATTAAGACAGCTTTGAAAGAAACTAAGAGGAACAAACCATGGATTCTTGATAGTGGTTGTTCTTCACACATGAAAGGTGATATAAAAATCTTGGAACATGTTGAAAGTCATGATAGAGGAGCGGTTATGTTTGGAAATAATAGTTCCCTAAAAATTAAGGGAATTGGAACAACAGAGATTGAAGTAGAGAAACTAAAATATAAGGAAGTCTTGCTTATTGATTGGCTAAAACATAACTTACTTAGTGTAAGTCAACTTTTTCATGATGAAAAAGAAGTTATCTTCAAAAAGGATTCTTGTATCATCAAAAGTGTGAAAAATGGAAAAGTGATTACAAAAGGAGAAAGAACCAGTGGGAATATCTTTAAAATTATAGAATCCAATAACTCTTGTTATTTGAGTGCTAAAGATGAAAATAAGTTGTGGCATCGAATACTTGACCACCTTGGGAAGAAGAACATGAGTAAGCTTTCTAAAGTTGATGTTGTTCGGAATTTTCCAGAACTGAAAATAAGAGATGAAGATGTTTGTATTACTTTCTAGAAAGAAAATATGACTAACATAGGCCATAAAAGAGATGAGATTCAATGTAACAAACCACTTGAGCTTATTCATTGCGATCTGTGTGGACCAATGAGACATCAATCAACAAAAGGAGATTTATAGTTTACCACTTTTATTTATGACTTCACTCGGATGACAAACATCATGTTCATGAAGCATAAGTCAGAGGCTATTGAAATGTTTAAATTATTCAGAAGATATGTCGAGAAAGAATTGGGGGCTTCCATAAAGAAATTGATAATAGACAACGGTACCGAATTCACAATAAATGCTTTTGAAACTTACCTAAGGAAGCATGGTATCAAACATAAGTATAGTTCTCCCTATACACCACAACAAAATGGAGTTGCAAAAAAGAAAAATAGAAGCTTGGTGGAAATGGGAAGAAGTATGTTATCAGAATACAAACTTTCAAAAATCTTTTGGAGAGAAGTTGTTAGCACTGCTGTACATGTTCAAAATAGATGCTTGTTGAGACCAGAAACCTACATGACTCCTTACGAGATGTGTTATAACAAAAAACCTTCTTTTATTTAATTCAAAGTTTTTGGAAGTCCATGCTTGCTCAAAATCAAAAATCCGGACTTAGGAAAGTTTGATGAGAAAGGTGAAGGAGGAATATTTATGGGTTATTCACTGAATGGAAGAAGTTAAAAATGCTGGAACAAACATTTATAGAAATTGGTGGACTCATATGATGTGAAGGTAATTTAAAATCCAAGTTCTCTCACAAAATTTGTTAAGAATACTGAGGATGATAAATCAAAGAATCCCCACCAGAGTGAAAGTGACTCAGATAAGTCACATAGGGAAGAAAGTGATTCTAGGAAAGGAAATGTGAGTTTTCCTACCTTGAAAAAACATGTTGAATTTGAAAATATTATGGTATATCATAAGGCTCCAGTTCAGACAAGAAGTAAGTTAAGATTAGAAAATGGGACTTTCCTTATCTCAAAAGTTGAACTAGAATCAGTTTCAGAAGCTATTGAACATAAATAATGGGTGGATGATATGAATGAAGGAATGGATCAGATTGAGAAGAATGAAACATGGGAACTTGTTCCAAGGCCAGCAAATAAGAATGTTATCGGAACCAAATGGGTTTATAGAAATAAATTTAATGAGCATGGAGAAGTTACAAGAAACAAATCAAGGCTTGTGTGTAAAGGGTATGCACAAGTGGAAGGAGTGGGTTTTTATGAAACATTTTCCCATGTTGCAAGGTTGGAAACTATTCCAATGTTTCTTGCAGTGGATTCTCATCAGAATTACAAGGTTTATTAGATGGATGTAAATTTAGCTTCCTTAAATGGTGAGATTGAGGAAAAATTTTATATTGAACAAACTTGTGGGTTTTTCTTGATGAGGATGAAAACAAAGTTTTCAAATTGATTAAGGCCTTGTATGGGTTGAAAAAATCTCCACGAGCATGGTATTTGACGCTTGAAAATTCTCTGAGAAAGATGAAATTTTATAAAGGAAAGTTTGATAGCAACTTGTATGTTAAAGATGTTGACTCTGGAACTTTAATTTTAATCATTTATGTGGATGATATAATTTTTTCTAGAGATGAAGAAAAGGTTTGTGAAGAGTTTTCTGAATAGATGAAGGAAAATTTTGAAATGTCAATGTTGGGAGAATTAACTTTCTTCCTTGGCTTACAAGTTAAACAACAAGAAACCTACATTTTCCTATCCCAAGAAAATTATGCCAAATAATTTTTAAAGAATTTTGGGACAGAAGAATCAAAGGAAGTTTCAACCCCTATCTCAGGGAGAACAAAGTTGAGAAAAGATGAGTCGGGAAAAAGTGTCAATCAGAAAGACTTTTGAAAGTTGATAGGAATTCTTCTTTATCTTATAGCTTCAAGGACTGATATTGCTTATGTAGTGAATCTATGTTCCTAATATCAAAGTAATCCAAAAGAATCAAATATGTTGGCAGTTAATATAATTTTGAAATAAGTTAAAGGAACAACTTCACATGGGTTGTTAGACAAGAGAAACAATGAGATGAAGTTTCATGGTTATACTGATGCTGATTAGGCTGGTGATTGTAATGACAGAAAATCAACATCAGGAGGAACATTTTTCTTAGGGTAATGTTGTGTGAGTTGGCACAGTAAGAAACAAAGCTCAGTAGCTTTAAGCACAGCTGAATCCGTATATGTTGTAGCTACTCAGGCTTGTACTCAAATGATGTGGATGAAGGTTCAGCTGGAATATTTGAAAGTGAAATTTTATAAACCTTTGAAGATACTCAGTGATAATCAAAGTGCCATTGATCTTTCCAAGAATCATGTTCAACATTCAAGATCAAAGAATATTAATATAAAGTATCATTTTTTAAAAGAGAAAGATACTACTGGAGAAGTCTTCATGGAATATATTTCAACAAAGTATCATATTGGGGATATTTTCAAAAAAGCAATGTCAAAGGAGAGGTTTGTTGATCTAAGGATGAAACTCCATGTTCATCCTCCTCCCATGACTTCCTAAAACTCATAAGGAAGTGTCCCCCACCATTCTTTGGATTATTTTGACAAAGGGGGAGAGTAATTTTTCCTTTATGAATCTAAAGTTGTGGTTATCATATAATGGGGGAGAGAGAAAGAAAAATGAGAGAGAAAGAAAAATGAGAGAAGAAAAGAAAAGTGAGAAAGAAAAAGATAAAAGTTGAGTGGGAGTTTGCATAAGGTGAAGTTTATCTTTACATGGCCGCAAATTTTTCTTGTCACCGAGGGATGGAAATCCTTCAAAAATATTACTTTATCCAGTAGTGTGGTGTTAGGACACTTTTTTTAAAAAGGCTATGTTTTGGTAAAATTCAAGAACATGAGATGTAAAATTTTTGAGAGGTGAAAACTTATTACCAAGGGTTGAAAACAAATCCAAAGGGGGAGATTGCACAACCTTTGTGTTGTTTTGTTTAACAAAGTTTTGTATTTGTTAACAACTAATCTTTTATTTGAATAATTTTTTTGAGTTACAGAAAGTTGAAGATGTTGGTTGTTGAAAATTTCTATAAAGAAGATTATGTTGAAGAATGAGAAGTCAGAAGTTAAGAAAGTATCTCAAACATTTTTAACAAAATTAAACGATGCTTTACTGATCTTAAAGTTCTCACAAATCATGAAAAGCTTCATGATAAAAGCTATTGAAGAAACGGTGAAGAGGATTGATGTTTTTCACTAAGAAAAATTCTGAGAAAATTTGGAGTCTACTTCTTGAGAAAGAAATTCGAAGTCTACATGCTGAGCCAGAAGTTCGGAGTCTACATACTAAGACAGTAGTTCAGAGTCTAATTCCAGAGCCAGAAGTTTGGAGACTACTTACTGAGCTAGAAGTTTGGAGTCTACTTACTGAGCCTGAAGTTTGGAGTCTACTTGCTCAACCTGAAATTTGGAGTCTACATGCTGAGCCTGAAGTTCGGAGTCTACTTGATAAGACTGAAGTTCAGAGTATACTTGCTAAGCTAGAAATTTAAAGTGTACTTCTTGAACCAGAAATTTGGAGTGTACTTCCTGAACTATAAATTCGGAGTGTACTTTCTGAACCAGAAATTCGGAGTGTACTTCCAGAACCAGAAATTCAGAGTGTACTTCCTGAACTAGAAATTCGGAGTGTACTTCCTGAACCAGAAATTCTGAGTGTACTTCCTGAACCATAAAATTGGAGTGTACTTCCTGAACTAGAAATTAAGAGTGTACTTCCTGAACCAAAAATTCGGAGTGTACTTCCTGAACCAGAAATTTGGAGTGTACTTCCTAAGCCAGAAATTCAGAGTGTACTTCATGAACCAGAAATTCTAAGTGTACTTCTTGGACCAAAAAATCGGAGTGTACTTCCTGAGCCAGAAATTTGGAGTGTACTTCCTGAACCAGAAATTAGGAGTGTACTTCTTGAACCAGAAATTTGGAGTGTACTTCCTAAATCAGAAATTCAGAGTGTACTTTATGAGCCATAAATTCGGAGTGTACTTCTTGAACCATAAATTCAGAGTGTACTTCCTAAACCAAAAATTCAGAGTGTACTTCCTGAGCCAGAAATTCAGAGTTTACTTCCTGAACCAGATATTTGAAGTGTACTTCCTGAACCAGAAATTCGGAGTGTTCTTCGTGAACCAAAAATTTGGAATGATAATCCGGAGCAACATGCTGAGAAATTCGGAATGACAATTCTAAGTTCAAGAAAACCATAATTTCAATGTTTCTTAAATCTCGGAGAAATTTAAGTATATTTTAAGAAGTAAAAGATTGAAGATTAAATGTGAGATATTTGCAGAGTTTATTAAAATTTGAAGAAGCGGGAAAGTTTTTCAGGATTCTCGCCTTTGTTTTCTATATTGCCTATAAATATGTGCTTAGATCATTCGGTCATTTGCAACTTTTTACACACGCGGAAAAGGCGGAGTGTTGGAGAATTCTAAGTGAAAATTTCCTACCATCCTGAAGAAATTTCCTTGAGTGTTTGAGAAGAAGAGAATCCGGATTGAATATTTGGAGTGAGAATTTGTGCATAACCATTATTATCTTACTGAGAAGATCGGTTTCAGAAAATCAGACTCAAGAAATCGGATTGATGATTCAGAGTGATCATTCGGAGTGAGAATTTGTGGAGCATCTTATCAAAGTTATTATTATTGTGTTTGGATCATTTGTTCTTTAAGGAAAAATTGTAAACTAATAGGAGTTAGTATAATTATTCCTATCGGGAGATATAAGGTGTCCAATGGGAGTTGGAAAAAGTTGTATTCACTTCTTCATTATAGTGTATTTCCATAGACCCACATGAGTGGCTATGGCAAGGATGTTGGTTCTCTAATTGAGATCGAACCTTGTAAATCTTGTGTGTCTTTCTTGGTTTTCCTTTCTTGCATGCTTGAGTATCTTGCTAAAGGTTGATAAGGAAATAAATCTTAACAGGTTGCAAGGGTTAAGTTTGTTAAAGTCTTGAAACTTATAAAATTTAAACAACTAATTCAACCCCCCCCTATCAGTTGTCATTCGATCCTTGGAACTTTAGTACCACTAATTTCTTCTCTTCTACTTGGCCACTAAGGTCATGCTCTCCATCTCCTTCATGTCAGAGAAAACTATAGGATTCCCGCTCTCTTGAACACTTGGCTCTAGAAGATTCTACTCATCAATCCATCTTACATATTTTGACTACCACAAAATCTCACTTAGAGTATACTCAAAATACCATCTCATTGCAAGGGTCCCAATGTCATAGGTGTTTCTTCAATCAGACACCCAGTTTGAAAGATATTGGAATTTTAGTAAACAGGAGCCCGTTGCGTATGGACCCGGTCCGACTTGGTCGGACTGATGCAACCAACCCGGCCCATGGTTCCCACATGACCTGACCCTTTTCGGCCAACCTGACCAGACCCAATTGGGTCTGGGCTGACCTGGTCTGGCCTGGCCCCTTGGTCCTTGTTGGACCCGGCCCAGTTTGGTCGTGGGTCCAGCTCGCAGGGTCACCCAACGACCCGGTCCACATTCTCTGGCCCGGTCCCACTTGGTTGAACTGGTACTACCCTAACGGGCCACCTAGCGGCTTGGTTTTCCATCTGTTCTGACCCACGATGGTGGGAAGGTTCTTCTCAAGATCGGGTTGCCCAGCAGCTCGGTCCGCACCGGCGGACCACCTTTTCCCAACCAGGCCGCTTAGCAGCCTGACCCTATACTCATATCATCTCATAGTTGGGCCAGTTCAGCCCCACCTGAACGCAGCACAACTGCATCCGGGTCCACGTCACATGGCCGGTTCATACCAGTCACCTCCTGCACACAGTTAGCAGACCACGTTCCATGTCACCCGAAACCGGTCTACAGGTTGACTAGTTAGACGTGGTGTCCCGCTGTCACCGCACATCTCCACCGCCGCTTCCCAAGATCATCGCGGCCTCCACCGCATCGGTGTTCCCTAAAGGCACGTCGCCTCCCACTGGCCTTGGTGTCGGAGGCTCCTATTGTTGTCGTGGCCTAGGTGCCAGGACCGAGTTCCGCTGCTGTGTCTGAGTGTCATGGTCGTCTGGCACCTCCTTGTACCAATGCCTCTATCTCCCATGGACTTTTACCATGGGCCAATGCACTACTTTGGTCTCGTCTAGACCACAGATACCATCACCTCTAAATTCATTATGGCACAAAGAATGGGAAGAGTACAAGATGAGGATTGGGGAAGGAGTCACACATATGAACACCCAATGAATGATCTGAGTCTTTGTTCATTTATACCTAGATACATTCTTATTATCAGGATCACGAAGAACCAAAAAGGGAGAAATAATCACTAAGATAGATATCCTCTTTTTATCCTGCATCATTAACCCTCTTGTATGAATGATCGATCCAAAGGTTAACTTTTTCATTATTTTACCCACGTTCGTCATTTAAAAGAAAGAACAGAGAAAATAAATTCACATAGAAAAGCATAAAAACCCTACCTGGGGAACAGGTTCAATCGGAGGAAGGTTTTTTCGTTGAAGGTGATCCGTCCATGAAAGTCCTCAATCCATTGTCGGGGATGATATCACTTGAAGAATAGGGGAGTGCTGAATTTTTTTGGTAATCATCATTCGTCATTCGTCATTCGTCAACAGTGATCCTCCAGAGAATCAGGGTGATTTTGCAAGCTCTATCTCTAATCACCAATTCTTGTTATCCCATTAAATGGAGAAAATTCTTTACAACGTTTCTTATACACTAGTCTATCACTATTATTTTGTTTCATTTATGAAATTGAATTTTTTTTATTTTGCATTCCAGTGTCATTATGCGGCTTCATTTATGGAAAGGAACAGTAGGATCATTGCTAAATTATAGCAAAACAATTTCGAATAAAATAAAATTTTTTAAGTTTATTTCATTTTTCCTTAAAACATCCAAAAAATATATTTTTCCCTTGACCCATACTGGTCTAGGTGAGGCCCCTCTTATAGATAACATCTCATTAAAAACTCAATCTTGTTCTTAGATTTTTAATCCAAGTTACTTTTTGTGAGTTATGAGGATTTTAAAATAAAATAATTATTTTTATTTAAATTATCTTATTTACGGTTACATCCCAAAAACCAACTTTCATAGTCATCCCTCATCGGCTAATATTAGTATTTTCCTAAGGAAATAACACCCTCACGAGATCAATGGTACTTTTTTATTTTCAATTCGAGTCACCGTTCGTGAGTTATAAGGATTTGAAAATAGAAAAATATTTATTCAATTTTTTTACGGCCAAAAACTACTTTCTACTATTGGCTCGTGCCACCAGTGTTAGGCTCTACATAAGGAAATGCCCTCAAAAGCTCAAAAGTTTTCTCAAATTTTTAATCCAATTCACCATTCATGGGTTTTAAGGATTCAAAAATAAAATAATTTTATTTAATTATTTTATATAAGATTATTCCATTTTAGGGTTTTCTCAATGAAGGCCCATGCTGACTAAACTTAAGTCACTCCTAGGGTAAACCTGCCATCCTAAATACAATGGTGCCCTCATATTTCTGATCTGGGAACCTTTTAAGAGTTATTCTAATTTTTTAGAAAAACCACTCACACGTGCTATTTAAAACTTAACATTTTTTGACAGACCATTCCAGGCACACCGAGCCTCAGAATCACACGTCATATCAACTCCTGGTCTTAAAATAATCATATATAATTTTAAAAAAAATACATGGAATTATGGGACATTACATTACTCCCCCTTCAGGTATTTACATCCTCGTAATCCAAAATAAGGGCTAATCAAGCAAAAGGGGGTACTGAGCATGAATCTGAGCCTCCCGCTCCCACATTATCTCCTAGAGATTTTTATACTAGCAAATAAAACATGCCATAGGAATAGACCATCCATGAATTATCCTCTCCCTTCTATCTTATATATCCATTGGGTACTCTGCGAATGTCACCCCGTCATTAATCTCCAGCTCACTGTGGTTGATGACATGAGAAGGGTCATGCATGTATTTGGTCAGCTAGGATACATGGAATATGTCGTGAAACCTATCTAACTGTAGTAGTATATCCAAGAGGTTCGCCACCTCACCAACTCTATCCAGTATCAGGCAAGGTCAGATGAACCTCAGAGATAGCTTACCGCCCCGTCGAGGAGAGACTTGTAGGAATACGTGGTCTCCCTCCTTGAACTCCATGGTTCTCCATCGCCTATCATCATAGGACTTCTGTCCACTCTATGCAGTCTTCATCTACTCTTATATGACCTGCACCTTCTCAGCGGTAGCCAATACCATCTCTGGAACAATGAGTGTCGACTCCCCTGGGTCTATCCAGCATAACAGTGAAATGCATAGTCATTCGTATAGTTAATCAAACGGTGCCAAACAGATGATGGAGTGGTAGCTATTATTGTACACAGACTCCACCAGTGGTATGTGTTCCTCCCAACTACTACCAAAATCAATAATTCAAGCATGATCTATGTCCTCTAAGGTATGTATTCTCTACTCTATCTGACCATATGTATGTGGGTAAAAGGTTGTGCTCAGGCTCAACTAAGTCCCAAATGCCTCCTACAATCCCTTCCACAAAAGGGATGTAAAGAATGAATCAAGATATAAGACTATCGTAGATGTGACTCCATGGAGTCAAACAATCTCCTACACATATAAAAATCACAATCTCTCTACTGAACCCCGCTCTTGAATGTTTAAGAAGTGTGGTGACTTGGTGAGTCAGTCTATGATAACCTAGATGGTATTGTGTCTTATGGATGTATGTGGTAAGACCATCACAATGTCCATCTATATCTCATCCCACTTCCACTCTGGTACCTCTATGGGTTGTTTCAATCCTACTGGAACCTAGTGTTTATCATTCACTTGCTGAAAACTGATGCATTTTGAGATAAACTAGACCACTACCTTCTTCATCTTCAGCCACCAGTACTGACATTAGAGGTACTAGTACATCTTATCCACACCAGTATGTACTGAAAAAGGGGTTGTATGGAACTCCAGAAACACCTCCTTTTTTTCAATTCTATTGATACTATTTAGCATCCCCTAAAATGGATAATGAGCTCCCCAACTTTTTGAATATCCATCAGGGGAATGCCCTATAAACATCTAGGTAGGTGTATTCTTGTTGTTTTCATCTTTGAGTTATGCCTCCCTAACTTGTTGTAAGAGTGGAGGGGAAACTACCATCCATTGAATAAAATTTGTCTCATTTCTATCCACGAAGGATATATAAAGAAATTACATCTACTCTAAGGCCTCGTTCAATAGTTGTGAACTCGATCTTCTTCTGAGAGCATTTGCCACCACATTCCTCTTCCCATGAGTATAGACTATCTCGAAGTCATACTCCTGTAGGAACTCTAGCCAATGTCGCTTTCTAAGATTTAGATCATTCTTAGAAAAGATATACTTGAGACTCTTGAGTTTAGAGTAGATGATGAATTGTTCACCCATAAGGTAGTGTTTCCACATCTTCAATGTGAAGACTACTGCTTCCAACTCAAGATTGGGAACTCATAAAACTCATTATTAATTACAGAAAAGCCTATGGGAACCATTATATCCACACTAAAGTCTGCCCTTTCAACTGATCAATTGCATTCATTGTCCATTTGTTAGTGCGTACTTGTTCTTTATAGCCTTTTGGTTAAAGCGGATGGTAATTCACACATGACCTCAAACATTGGGTCTTACTAAGACCTTCCCCTGTAAGTCTCCCACCTACACCCTCAACTCACAAAGCTCTATGAAATCCATAAGATATATGGATGCTGATATCGATGCCATATTGGGGTTTATAATGATGCAGAATTCCATCTCAATATGGGGAGGTAATTCGGGAAACATCTTCTGTAAATATTTCCCCATACTCTTCCACTACTATTGGGAACTGAAAACGCAATACATCCACTTCCATGTGGGTAAGGATGGCTGCAGGCAGCTAACCCCTTATCCAATTCTCCAGCTCCCTAATTCTGGTGTGGACCACATTAGGGTGGTGGTTCTAACAATTAAAAATTTATACCACCTCTTACGGCTCCCCAATCTCATCTGCCACATCTTCCTCCCTACAGATTAATCAGTTCCTGTCATTGTCTATGACCCAGTGGCCCATCCACCATTTCACAATCAACACGATGTGATGGAAAATCTCTAGTGAGATGTCCCCTTCCATATCTTGAAAAATCATTACCTCTTTCTAAGCTGATTGGACTCACCCTATGAATCTTGA
Source organism: Viscum album (assembly GCA_963277665.1). Classification (NCBI taxonomy): domain Eukaryota; kingdom Viridiplantae; phylum Streptophyta; class Magnoliopsida; order Santalales; family Viscaceae; genus Viscum; species Viscum album. The sequence continues at coordinate 1,979,102,631 of OY728156.1, forward strand.
ATTGTAGATCCCGCTTTCTTGGGACATCTTCTCAGAACATCTCACACGTCCAAGTCTCTAAGACTGAAATTGTATTCTTTCTTTCCCACTGCTGACATCCACTAGTTGTATCTGCTCAGCCAAAAGACTCTCAACCACAAAGGTTCTCTCTAGCACCCTAGAATAAGTAGGAATGAAAAGAGGAATAGTGTTTTCTCAGATGTCCCTAAACACATCTTGCTTAGATATCTAAGCCTGAAATCACTGGTCATACCATATTTATCGACTACCTATAAAGGTTGGTATGCCTCGAGGAATACTCAGATACCGTAATATCATCCTACCGAAGCTGTAAAATATCTTGGGCACATATATCCCTTAGATTTTATGGAAATATCCCCTTCTTAGAGAAAGGATCTCAAGCTCTAACCATGGAAAAGTCACATCATTGTAATATTGGGTAATATAAACCCCACTATTACCCTACTGAGACACATATAAGGATCACTTTGAGGATCACCATATGATGAATGGTGCCCTAAATAGATGGAAAACTCAGTCACTGCCTCAATCTAGTCCTTAGATGCTCGTGAGTCGGGCTCATCTCGGAACTTTAGGGGTCTCTATCACTAAAACTTGTGTAAGGCACTAAGCCTATGTTTATCCTCTACTAGTAGAACCAGTAGTAACTACTTACCAATGGGTGGTGGTATCATTGGGATATCTCACAAAGGTACCATCTCAGTTAATGGTCCATGTACCAAATCATACAGCCCTCAGTCACTTGCTTAGATTCTTTTTTCCAGTGGATGCCCATTGGCATTATCTGGTATGTTCTCCTCTATTCTCTATGGTTTTACTTTCATTATTATTCAGATATATACTTATCTGGTGATTCTTTGGTTTTTGGTGGGATTGGGGCTAAATTTTGATGATCCATGGATATGGTGTAGGTTGATCTAGGGTTTCCTATGTGTGGTCGTGGTTTAGGGATGTTTCTTCTTCACCATGTGGTGTGTATTGAGTTGTAAAAGCTACTTTTGAGGTAAGTAATCCCTTATTTATCAATTTTTGTATTGTGTGGGAGGGTTTACCCTTGTTTATCTATGATGGATGGTTTTCTTCGGTCTAATCAATATAAATTAATTTGTTAATTTAAATTGAAATAGAAATGGTTTAGATCTTCATTTTTATAGATTTTATATAATTATATTGATATTGTTAATTGATGTTCTTGATTCCCCACTAAAAATCATGTCTTTTGGAAGCCTTTACTTTCACTGTAGTTGTTGTGATACAGAAAACTTGTTGCATGTCGTTGTGATATCCCCCAAAAATAGAAATTGGAAAACCACTTACATTCAGCTAATAAAATGGTTTCCCCTAGATTATGGCTGGTGGGATAATTCCCTATATAAAGAATTGAAATGTGTTAAAATGGCCCCTTGATAAATTAGTAAAAAAATTATGACGTGTTCAGTGTTTTTTTCTGCATGTGGGGATGATTGGTTTTTTAGGCTCTATGATGGGCCTTTGATTTGATGGTTTGTTTCGTCATGTTGTGGGGGGTGATTTGATGATTTGTGATGTTTTGATCTGGGGTGATGATGTTATTGGTGGAATTACATGCTATGGGGTGGTTATCTATTGTTTTTATGTGGGAAATAATGTTGGGGGTATGAGGTCGTGTTGTGTGGCGGTGATGTGTGGTTGTGTTATGTGGTATATGAGATGATGATGGTTTGGTTGTGTTAGTTTCTCGAGTAGTATTGGAATTAATTGTAAATGTTAAACTTGAAATGTAATTAGTTGGTTTGGTTAATGGGTTGAAAATGGATAATGCATGAACTAAAATGTGAAGTGTGGTTAAATGTGGTTTTTAATAAATAATTAAAGGAATGGGGTTTTTTAATGAAGTTGTCTTGTCTTGAAATGAAAAAGTGAATTATGCCTTATGTTTGTTATATGGATTTATATATTTAGTGGTGGGAGAAAATTTTTTGATTTTGTGAGTTGGTTAGTGATTTATTTTGAACCTATAGGTTGGGCTTATGTGTGGCTATATATATACCTTGTATGTTCCTTTTGATTTCTATATGCACCCTACCCACATCGAGTGTTATGTACTGAAACCCATATATTTGTAAAAAGGGGGTGATTTCTCCAATATCTAAGTGATGGGGATGGATGTTTGGTTACCAATCTCTCTTATAGAAAGGTATATATGAATAGGATATAATGGTCGGAGGTCTGATAGTGCATTGGTTGATAGCTCTGATGTCTTTGTACGGGATGTGTTGGGGCCATGTTTTGGGGTGGTGTCCCAGGTGTCTTCAGGAAATATCTGATGTGACAATGTTGTGTGGTGTATTATGGTGAAGATAATCCATGGTAGGAGTAGGTAATGAAGTTTATATCATTCATGTTCCTGATACCCTACTACTCTTGGTATGGTTTTGATGTGATGGCCCATGTGTCTTTGGGTAAGATGTGATATGACAATGTTGTGGGGTGATGGCCTAAGTTTCTTTAGGAAACATGTGATGTGACCATGATTTGGGGTGGTGGTGTATGTTATAAAAAATATATAGGATAACTAGGAAATATTAAATTGAGGTGCGATATGAAAAATCATTAGTAAAGTGGTGTGGGTTACCCTTTATCAATATGCTTCTTATTATGCTATTATACTTGGCTTGAGTTATTTGGTGAGTGTAACTTGGTGAAAATGGGTTTGGATAATGTTTAGGTATTTTGGTTCTTTTGTTTTCTCATGGGTTCATTAGTATACTTATTTCACATGATCACAAGAGACATTGGTTTCCCTACCGAGTATACTTGTACGCACACCCTACTTATATAAACTAGTTTTCGAGTTTTTAGGAGGACTACATGGACCATGATAGAAACTACTTGCTCAAACACTTGTATTTTTTGATATGATACTCGTTTAGCTTTAATTTTGGGTATTTATATTGGTATAATTTTATTTGTATCAATTTTATTAATAAATTCATTGTAGGATGGTTTTGGTTTCCTTGTACATTATGTCATGAATCTTCTTGTGGTTTATTCATCCTATCTCCCAATATTTTTTTATATATATTTTAATGTCTCCTATTCATGAGATTCTTATACTCATATTGCTATTCTTCAACCTAGATCCAACTATAGGCAGGACTTGAGGGGGGACATTATCTCTTTCCTTTCATTTTAGTATCTTTGGTGGGAGAGAGTCATGATCTGAAATAAGTCTTTAAAACAAGCATTGTATGTACGCACACCAACATTCCAAATATTCTTCAAATATTCTATTAAAGTTTTAATGTATACATCTCTACCATTTCTTAGATAAGAAGGTCTAGATATTAGTATACTCATGAAATTGAAAGTTTTTTTCATACACATTCATGGAGGAAGGTTATACATGTGTATGAAAATTGGCTATGTTTTGTGCAAAGTAATCATTTGAAAAAAGGGATTAAAACTGTCACATTATAGACCAAACCTATAATTATGCACTTATATAGAAAAATAAAGATATTTATTATCAAATTTATTCCATTATAACCCATCTACAAGATCAACAAACTCATCATTATCCTACTTTTTCTTAGTATACTGACCATGTATATTTATTGATATTTCATCCTATATTAAAATATTTTGGAGTCAGGGAATCAGTGTAAAGTTCCAAATTACTTTATTTGGAACATGAGATAGAATTACATAAGTATTTTTATTCCATAGAGATGTGACACATTTTATAAAATCATTTCAGTCAGTAGTTTCCACCCATAATAAGCTACAACTTTTTGGCATGAATTTTGTTTTTAGAAAATCCAAGTTCACCAGCAAACATTCATGAAATACAACAGTTTGAGGGAATATCTATATCATCTAGAATTTATTTATTCAAAAATGAAATAATATAATCAACGGAGTTATTAGAAATTACATACATGGTTTTCCCATAAAATAAACATATTAAAAATTCCAGCATTTTCATTTCACAACATTGTTGATATACTGGAGTCGTGGAAGCATCGTTTAATTTCTTTCACCATATCAATGTCATCATTTTTATAACATACATCATGTGTACTAATATCATTATCTTATTATATTGAAATCCTTCCCTTTTCATAATGAAAAATAGTCAGAAACTATTCATCTAATAAATTGTCTAATCCAGTCCTCTCATTCAGATCATGAACATTTTGATATTTCCTTTTCTCTCCATTGTGATAGTATAAAAAGTATTTTTTTTGAAAAAAAAAGTATTTTTTTATATGGTATCTCAATTCTTCATTACTTAACCAAGGACTTACAATAAAATTATAACAATGGGTGTATAGCACATCTATTTGAATCATTTTTTAATGAATAATCTAAAACATCTCTCCAACTTGTTTCGGAAATCACTTGAGATCCGATCAGTTTCATACATCCAACTTTTATCCATTATGTATAAAAATGTTATAATTCATGTCATAAAAGTAATTAAATATGATGTAATCCAAATCCAAAATATATTTATTGAAACAATAATTTTTCGATTTATATAAAACCATAACTGAAAAACTAGTCTATATGGGAATTATAATATAAAATACTACAAAATAGTATACATATAACAAAATACAACATATATAAAACCATGATATTTAATTCCATTATATCAATGAGTAATAACTATATATAATAGTACAAAAAATTATGTTCATAATTGTTTTTTTATTTTTTCTCTTATTTTGTTCACTTTTAAACTTATGTTATTCTTATTCTATAAATTCATGTATAAAATATTACTATTTCTAGGTAATAATCTTCTAAAATACACATAAATTATTATTTTAAGTTTTATAGAGCCATAATTACTAGTTTCTCAAATTTATGGATGTTAAAGTGATTACTTATAGTATTTACTAATCATCCCCCGTGACTGTAGATTGCAATATTTAGAATTTGGTATAGACTCTATTTATATTGAATTTAGTAGACTTTGACTTTATTTCTAGTGGTTCTATGGTATTTGTAACAACCAATTTATGTACAAAATGAATTTTTAGATATAATATTATGTTTTACTTAAATAACACTACTATGTTGTTTGCATATATAATTTCAATATACTTTCCTTATTACAGTATGCAATCAGTGGGCTTTGTAACATTTAGTTTTAATATTCTTGTAATAAACTATGAATTTTTACCATATATTAATTCATTATTATTTATAACTTACATTAAAAATATCAAGTGGAATTGGGGTTCGGTTTTAGTATATTAACACAAAATATTGGTGTAAGTGTGTGCAATGATGGGTGAAAGTGTGATAAAGGTAATAAAATAAATGAAAAGTATAAAATAGTGGAAAACTAAATTAAAAATGTATGTGATGAAATTTGTGTAAGGAAATGGTAAACTGTGGAAAATGGGTATAGAAGATTAAATAATGATCAAGTGAAATAAATAATGACAATAATATTTAAATCAATGAAATTATTCTAAGGATGATACATTTGATTTGGGTTTCTTGAAATGTTTTTCCAAACATAAGTTTTTATTATATGATAACTAAGCCTCTTCTAAAGTGTTAGTGATATCCAATAATATTCATTAACTAATCACCAACTATTCAAGATATTTTCCAAAAAAATAAGATCAACTAGTATTAATAATTTAATTTATTTCAAATTTTCAACATAATTATACATCATCGCATGAAATTAGTATAGTTCAACTCATTAATGAATTGTGGATCAACTTTTCAATTTATTACTCAAGAATAAAACATTTTTTATGGTTTTAGTGATTGATTTTATCACACTACACTTTTCAGTGAAAAGATAAAAAATATGAGTGAAACAAATACCCAATAAAGTCAAATTAGGTTCCACATGTCAAGAATAAAAGGATGGTAAATAGGGTGACCAACCCATCACTAAATAAATCCCCTAGAGAGATTTATTTTTATGAAATAATATTCTAAAAAACAAAAATTAAATAAATATAAGTAGTAAATATAGAAAAAAAAGATAAATAAATATATAAAATAAGAATAAATTAATAAATTATCCTTCAATAGAAGTATGGATAACCCTTGCTTTAATAGCACACAAGGAGAAATAATTCTCCAAAATTTTCATAGATGTAACCATAAAATTAGACCCATCCCAAAAAATTAGAACACCTTATATTGTGATAGAAACTTCGAAAAAATTGAAAAATCCACCTGTCCCCAAATCATTCATTAATTAACCATGTCAACCCACATTCACCAAAAAAAATATCATAATTAAAATTATAAAAATAGTTACATATATTCAAGAAATATTTAATAATAGGTAGCATAACTGGAGTGAAAATATATAATAAAAAAATAATTACTAAAATCAATTAGTGCAAGTACAAACCCTTGTTTAAAGAATCTGGAAGAATACATCCCTAAAAAATATAAGATAGTGTTTTATACATATATAGATAAAAATGAAAATGATTCTTGTGAGAAGATATCATGGATTTAGAACTCACCAAATTTATGTTCAAGAAAAACCAAATGAAAAAAAAACCAATGATATATCACCATAGTTAGAGAAGAAAATATAAGGTACACATAGGTATAGCCTATGTATACCAATGGTTCATAAAAATTATTGGAATAGTTTTCATTTGTGTAGTGTATACCAAATGTTATAAATAACCATTGGTATAGCAATACTCTATACCAATGGTTTACAAAAACCATTGGTGTATCTTGCACATAAATAGTCTATAAAAATAGTTATTCATATCTTTTTTTATAGAGGTATTGATACCAATAGTTTTTTAAAATTTTTATATAGTTCTATTGGTATAGGTACCTTCTCCACTAGTACACCTCATTTAGTTATATTATTTCATATCGAATCTTTATTTTCCATTATTCTGTTCTCCCTTCCAAACATTTAATTATATGGTATTTTATAATCCTATTTGAGAAAATTATTCTTTAATACAAATTAATTTTTTGTTACTTTTCTTATAATATGAGTTTTAAACAAAGGTATTTGGAAAATAATAAAAAGAGGTTTTCCTCTCACTTTCACATGTTTTCTCATCCTCTCCTCATTACTGCAAGATAAAATTTTTATATTTTAAAGTCTCCATTATTAGAGATTATTTTTGAAATTAAATTATTTCAAATTCTTTCATGTAACCTTTTCAAAATTTATCTTTGAAAGTGACATTTAAATTTTTATTATACATCAATGTTAAAACTATTTTTTAAAATATCTTTTAAGATTTTGTTTTATTTTCCCTTATAATTTTCAAAATGATTTACCCTAATGGGTTTATGGTTCATGATTTATCCTCATATATATATATATCATTGGGGGATTGAACGTGTGGTGTAAAATAGTTTTATTCTTAATCTCTTCTTTTAATATATCATTAGAAGAATTATTTTATAAGGGTGTTTTTTATTTATGTTAAGACCCTCATACATTTCTATTATTGCATTAGGGATATGTTATCTTTTAACTATCCACTTTCTTTATCTATATAGATTGTGGTCATTTTATTCCATAATTGACTAAACTATATACTCATTTCCCTATATAGTGTGAACATCTCATTTTAAAAATTCAAATTAGTGGATATTCACCTACAAAGAGCAATTTTTTATTGACATGGGGAAAGGTATTTGTTTGTTGAATGTTGTTATTATAATGTGGATGATTATTGGAAATTTTAATATGTATTTATGGACCATCCACCTTCTTTTATAGATGGGTTATGATCATGTTATCTCTTTTATTAACATGGGGGAAAGTATTGGTTTTTTTTATATTGTTATTCCAATATAGATGATTATTGTAAAGTTTAATACGTATTTTCTAACCACGCACCTTCTTTCTCTAGATGGGTTGTAATCATGATTTCTCTTTTATTTAAATGGGGAAAAGTATTGATATTATAGATGATTATTCACTACTAATATAGTTTGATTATGTATTAACATTCCATATCTTTAATTATATGGATACCTATGTTTTTATTCAAAAAGAGGTTCCTTAAAGAATGGTATGAAATGTATTGTTCACTCTTATGGTGAATCCAGTATACTTAGGAAAGTTATGGGTGGATATCATCATAATATATACCCTTGATGCATTTATGGGTCTCATGTGATAAAATATGTAGATTTTTGGTGTATACCTCATCCCATAAATCAATGGTGTCTTGGTACAAGGACTTAATATCATGTTTTTTATGTCCAACATTTTGTATTCCATTAGCATGAGAGTAGGATTATTTTCAAAGATATAGCATGCTCTCAGTTTCAAGTTAATTATGGCTTCATGATGTTTACCTATTCCTTCCATAATATTTATTCCAGGTTTATTCAATGATTTCTTTAGTTGTATGTTTTCCCTTATTGAACATTTGAGATCAACCCTTCTCATGTTTTCATATCGATGAGTAATAATGAAAATTAGCACATGTGACATGTTAATAAGGATATCATGTGTGTAATAATTTATGGAAGATATTGATGACTCGTTATGGATTAAGTAGTTTTGTATATAGTGAAAAATAATTCATTTGATACAAATAATGTGGAATTAACTAGTTATTTTTTCATAATTATATGAATAAATACACCATAAAAGATCTATAAAATTTAATAGATTCAATAATATTTATTTATTTTGTAATTATAGATGGTTATATCTAGGTTTTTATAGCTGGAATCAAACCAAGTATATAAATTATGTGTTTATGAGCACCAAATCTAGGAGGGTAAGTCTAGGGCATCATTATTTGTATCAAAAGGAGCTCTAGATAAATTTGGAGATTAAGATGTTTGTTGAGGATAATTTAAAGATTCATAAGTTAAGGGTCATAATAATTTCAAAGGTATAGATAACCCTTTTGAATATTATATGATTTAATGTAAAGTCAATAATTCACATTTCATTTATGGGTTAGAATAAGAAAACAATAATGAAAACCTTATGAATAAATATAAGTATTGGCTAACATCCCATGGATTTGATAAAATAGACATTATAAGTATTTTTCAAGCAATAAATACCTTCCTAGATACTGGAAAGTAGATGCAGTTATAAAATAGACACATCTAGGGGTAATCACCCTAAAAGGCATGGTTGAGTATTTACTCAGTCATCAATATAATGTATGATAACTTGGAAAAAAACTATACTATTGGCTAGAAACTTCTAGGGAATATGATTTGTGTAATCACATTATATTTATGAACCATTATGAAATATTTAATAATGATGATAACTAATTAGGTTAGACATCCTAGAAGAGAAATTATCATGGATAACCAAGGATTGAACAAGGAGAGTCATAGGTTGATCTGAAAGTAACATATGTTAAAAACCAAGGTTCCATAAGGAAAGAAATATTCCAATTTATTCTTTCATATTCATATTTTATATATTATTATAATCATGTTTTTAGTATTTAGTTGAAATGGGATCATGAAGATAAATCTTAGAAATTCATTTATATATATATATATAAACCACTATATCTTATAATCGAATAAGGGAGAATATGTAAATAGTCAAGAATTTTAGTAAATGCCTATTATAATGGAAAATGTGATTGTATTAGTCTTACCAATGTTAGTGAGGATGATATCATAATATAATTTAATTATTCATACTGATAGCTATTTTAATTAGTGAAGTGGTATTTATCGATGACATTTTGGTATTTTTAAATGTTATTTATGATTATGTGAAACATCTCAGGATTTTTCTTCAGTAGTTCATCTTTAAAGGTGTGTAAACATAAATTAAATTATACCAATAACAATTAAAATTTATTTTATGTCAAGGTTATATATTTGAGGATAACTATTTAAGAACGCATTATTTAGGTTTGGATAAATCTTAGGTTTAGTATACGCTCAATATTGAGGTAATAAAAGGTTGATTGAATTTCAGATTAAAGGATTTATATTGTATTGAAATTGATTATTGATTTAATTGTAACGTCATACTTGATTTTTTTGTGGTTTTTATCTAATTTTTGGAATTACTATATAAATTTACTAATGTGTGACCATGTGAATAAGTGGTTAATATCATTTGAGGGTTAAAGACGGATATAATTTCTTAGAGGAATATATAACTTCATTTTTGTTAATTGACTTGGAGATTTAAATAGTTTTTGGAAAGGTAAGTTATGGATAATTTATGATCAGTTTATATACATTCTTGTGAATATGATTATAGTAATGATTAATTTTATTTGAGAAAAGATATGTAACATGGTATAACCTAAGATATTATGGTAGATTTCATTTTAGAAGTTATGTCTTGAATGATGAATTTGTTAACAATACCCTTTCCTAATTTAATGAGTAATAATTAAAATTTTGAGAATGAAATTTTTTCAATGAGGGAGAATGCAACACCCTAAGATATTAATATATCATTACATTTAAATAAGTCAATGTGTCTGATAGTTTGTTCTATGTGAAAAAAAACTTAAATGAAATTTTCATATATATAGTTCAAAATATTACTATTAAAAAATATTGTTAAAACCAATCTATTTTATTATTAGGAATTAATAAGAGTAACCTCTTTATGAAATACTTATAAAAATAAAATAACTGATACTTTTGATATGAAAGAAATTAAATCAGTATAGCTAAAACAACTAAGAAAATCATTTTATGCTTAAAATATAATTTTCAAAAATTTATTGTTTTATTTCAAGAAACTAATTATATTAGGATTACATAATAATAAAATATATTTATAATATAAATAATATATTTACAATAAATTAATTAGTAATTGATATGAAATAAGAATAAATAATTATTAAAATTTTAAAAAAATATTTTCTTATATAGACAATTTTCCACTACATTTTGGGATTTTGTTTGAATAATGAACTATAAAATTTTATAAATTTAATTTTAAAAAATGAAAATAATTTTTTAATTTACAATAATATAATTTTCTTAAGATGATTTTTTTTATTTTTCTAAAAAATGGGTTTTATGCGCGTAAATGTTAAAATTATTTTTCATACAGATTAATTTTATTTGATAAAATGGGATTTTTATTTTGATTTATTATTTATAAATTATTTATGATAAATATTAATTACCATGGTAATAGTAATATGGTTGTTTTCAAAGAATTGATTTTATACGAGTTATACAATTTTTATCTAAATAACTTATATTAATATACATAAAAATATGAGTCTAATGTGATGTTTAAACACATAAAAAATATTTAATAACTTATTTAATAAATAATTAATATTAAATAATGATAAAAACATAACAAATAAAAATACATTTTTTTATAAAAATAATTTTTCTAATATCTTATGTATTAATTTTAAAGTTAACTTTCTAATATTTATATATTGAATTATTTCAAATAGATCCCAAATTTAGATTTAAAAAAAATTGTATTAAGGTTCATATTATATTATTAGTAATAAAATAATTACCATGGTTAATTTTTAATCAAGATTAATAATGGAAAACTAGGTAAATTAGGTATCTCAAATTTTTAATAATTAAAAGGACACAAACACCCTCTAGAAATCCTTGTTTGGTATAAAATTTGTACCCATATTTATCAATAAAAATTTTTCCACCTAAATCTCCTAAGTATAATTAAATTATATTCTTATACATTTCTTATCATTCTTATCCAAATATTTTTCCCTTTTTCACCTATAAAAGATCTCACTTACTCCCACTTAAATCCATACATATAGTTAAAAATTTCTTTTAATCTCTACCCAATTTATTTCTTTTTTATCCTATATATGAGTTTTGAATCCTCTATCTCTAAAAAAAGTTCTTTAAGTCCTTCATTTCCAAAGACACATTAAGAGAATATCCAAATTCCCAATGTAATTATTACTTACCCTTTTACATTTATTCTTCATCTTTCCCAACCACCCTCCTCCAAAAACATTCTAGAAATATTTATATAAAAACATCAGTATAAATAATATACTTAAATGTTATTATATTGATTTTATATCCATTATCTATTCCCATCTCATTCAATCAAAAATATGAAAACATTTCCTATGCACATGTGTGGACTACCACCTCCATTAACGACATGTTTCATTTTTTGTCACCTTTTTTAAAGGATGGTTATATAAATGGGTTTAGGGAATATATATGTTATTTATTTCATCATTTATTTTCTTTACATATTAATTAGAAATTCTATAATTAATATTATAAATAATCAATCATTGAAACATTCATCTTCTCAAACAAACATACTAAGAGGAAAATCTTTTATTCATACAATGTAATATTTTTATATCCATTGTATATTCTTATAATTCCTTATAATTTTAATATATCTTGTTAATAAACCCTAAATAATATCATCATTATTCTAATATAATGATATTAAAACTAAACTGCATTATTATAATCCATTAATCATGGTTGGTTCAGGTTTAGATCGGTTAAACCTTCTACTTGAACAATACAATGAATTTACATCATGGATGAATATGAGAACCTATTTACTTGTATAATATGATATAAATATTTAAATAATATTTTTTTGGTTCTTTTAAGGTTATATCAATGTTTAACTCATTAATTAAGAAATCTCCCTTTGTTCATTAAGAATCACTGAAACATGCTTGTCGTTGATTTCAACCCCATTTATCACAATTAAAGTTACAATGAAATGAGATTATAGAATTATAAACTATCTTGGAAGATATATTCTAATACCTTATATGATACATGAATGATATAATTGGGAAAAATAATAGATTCCATCACCTATTTTTGAAAAACTAGTTCAAAGTTATTAAAATTACTTACACCTGGTGTTGAAAATAGATAAAAACTAACTCATATTTATATGTATAGAATGATTGTAAATTAGAAGTATAAATGGATTTATTTATGAATATGGTTCTTGGGTATGAATTTAATGAACTTTATTTGATTATTCAGGACGTTTGGAGAAAATGCGGAATAAATCATGACCAAGGTAAGAGTTTTTATCTCTAATTCTTATCACTGAGACATGTTTAGTATTTTGAACCTAATTTAATTTATGTGGTGTATTTTCTTCTAAAATAAGATACCATATCATGAATTATATTTTAATTATGTTTTTTATGTTCAATTATAAGACCTGTCTTCAAGGATTTTTTATTAAAGTGTTACACAAGTCGTAAGGGTTTTTTGGTCTCAATTATGATTCTTTGAGACATGTTACATGTTATGAAACATGTTTTATTTATATGGTGTTCCATTTATTTATTATACCATGAATTTTCTATACATTATTTAATTTTAATATATGGGATAAACTAGGAAATATCAAGTTCTTTTCATCAAATTTCTCTTTACTTAAGTGTTACCACGGTCATACGAGTTTTTTGTAACTCAATATTCCTTCATTGTGTTACTATCATTCTATTGAAATTATTTCAGATAATTTGGATAAAATATGCCATTTTATTATATTATGTTATATTCTATCATGGTTTAAATTTTTACCACATAAATCCCTTTTTCAATTTTTCCGTTCTTTATGGAGTATGTTTTTCTTAAGGGATATTGATAACTCAAATCTATTTTCTTTGTGTTTTATTATTTCATATTGAAATTTTATTTTCTATACTTGGGTTATCACAAACTAAAATTTTATTATATGTTATTTTATAATAGTATTTGGGATAATCAATTTTTACTATAAATTAATTTTTTCTTACACTTCTTATAATGTGAATTTAAAAAAAAAGGTATTTTAAAAATAATAAAAAGGGTTTTTCCTTTCACTTTCACATTTTTTATCTTCCTATACTAAATAATAAAATATAAAATTTATATATATTCAAGGATCCTATTGGTTAGAATATATTACTCAAGAGGGGGGTGAATTGAGTATCTATAAAAATTTCTGTTAAAATTGGTTCTTTAAAAATTTCCCCCAATTAAAAATATAGTCAAAGTCAGTTTTTAGTAAATTTATAAAAGTCATGAATGTTCAATTAATTTCTCAGAATATTGACTAGATATCATATATACTAATATTAATATTAGTATAACTTTTGAAACTAATATACTAGTTAAAAATAGATATAAACACTTTCTAAACTAACTATAAAAGTTCAATTTAGTTTTATGAAATTGTGATAAAATAGAGTAAAACTAAAGAGTAAAACACAATGGAAATAAACAAGAGGTTCATTCTCGAGCTGAGACTTAGTCCTCTTCACTTGGTGATCACCTGCCACCAATCAGTTTATATTAATAAACTTGATCCACACCCTTTATCGAGGTTCTCAACAGTACACAGAACTATCCAGGTCACACTTAACCTCTACCACAGTTATTAATGGGAAAAACAACAAATAGGTCACACTTGACCTCTTCCACTATTCTATGTGGGATATAAAGGATAATAATGAGAGTGAGTTTGAGTATATCAAGTATCCTCTAATTATGAACTATAGTCAGTGTGTGTGTAACAGACAGATACACACCCTGCTCAAAAATGTAAAAAAAAGAACACAACAGAGATAAAGATGTAGAATAAGGTTTAGAATTCTGTGTGCTATGAAATGAATCTTTTGACTCATTTGATTTAGTGGAAATGAATTTTGAGTCCTCTTCTGGAAGTCGTCTTCAAAACAGAGTATCGCAGACTCTGTGGTCTCGTTTAGAGGAGTGTGAAGTGTTCAAATCCTTGTTGTAAAGATGTTCAGTGCAGTTAATTAGGTATTGCTTTTCTTTTTTATATCCTTATATTTTCTTTCTTTGATTTCTTGGTAATTTTATAAGAAATATTTATATATGAAGATTTTTTTAGTTGTTTTGTTCCTCTTTTTCTTTTCAGTGTATTCCTCATCTTGTGTCAAAAGATCCAGTGCGTAATTATTTTATACATTGAGGTCTAGAAGGCCTGAATATCACCCCATGTTCATGTACCTCATACTTCCTACTGATAGTTCTACATAAAACATTAAATAATGTCAGAAACATTAATTTGTCTAAAGATAACAATTAGATATAAATTTGAATTAATAATATAAAAATAGTCTTTTATGACTATCAGTGAGTCATAAGTATCGGTGACTCAATGGAATCGGTCTGTCGTCATTGTTTGATCATCATCATTCTATCAGCATTGGTCTATCAGCATCGGTATGTCATCATCGGTGACTCTATATGTATTAGTGAGTCTTTTCTATCAGTATCGATGACTCGGTGTATCGGTGAGTCTTTTTCATCGGTGTCAATGACTCGGTGTATCGGTGTCTCCTTTCATCAGTGAGACAGATGAACAAATGATGACTCATAAAAATGGGGATTCCTTCCTTCTTCTGGTGATACATTTGAGCCAATTTTGACTCATTTTAACTCTCAATAAGTCCTTTCATAGGTAGAATTATGCAACGGTAGGTCACTTAAACTAATGGTAGGTCATTTGCGTCGGTAGCATGTGCAATGGTGAGTCCTCTGTCTATCAGTATCATGTCCAACGGTGAGTCTTTTCTAATGGTGTCAGCTTTACATACTTAAAAAATATTCATCTTTGATCTGTCTATCAATAATACATATGCATGATGGTGAGTCATATGTCATGTAATTAAAAAAAGTTAGAAACTGGAAATTCTCATAATTACACATAGATAATTAATTAAAATCTTGTTTAGACTTAAGCACACATAAATAGTTATATGAATGAAACAATCTGATATTCAAGATAATGTTTTTTCATAATATAGGGTCTAATATAAGATAATATGTTAATATATGACATGATTTGTGATAATTAATACCTTTATAAGTAGAGATAGTTTCTAATAGCATATATGGGCCAACAATATCCCCCTTTTTTATCATCACAAATCATGGAATCAAATCATTGCATTATCAAATCTCATAAAAATTCTCCCCCTTTTGGGATTATCAAATGGTGATAAGAGAAAAGAGTAGAAAAAATAGTGAAGGAGAAACAATGAAATATCATTGAGAAACTGATTAGTCCAAAAAAACATACAAAGAAACAGTTCTATCAAATTTAAAATAGTAAACACTATAGTATCAAGAGGTAGGGTCAAGGGGTTCCTTCCCCTTATCATAAGAATCAATAGAAGTTTGAGAAGTTAGGTTAGGCTGAGGAGAAGGAGGGTCAGAACTGATTTTGAGAGGAGGCAGCGGCACTTGTTTAGGAACTATAGAAGCAAGGGTAGGTCTTTGTTGAGAAATAACCTGAGATGGAACATTTGTTGTGATGACTAGTCTGATGTGGGATATGGATTGAGAAACTGACATTTGAGGTTGAGGAGACATAGAACTATCTGGGAAAAGTGTTGCAGCAGGAGGGACCATAATGGATTCACTTTGGAAAGGAAGATATGGTTTCAACAGCTTGATGAACTCTTCAATGATCTATGCACCATATCTCATAGATTTTTAAAAAAAAATCTTAACTTCTATAAACTTATCCAAAAAATGAGTAAATTCTTTGATTTTATAAATATGATCCTTAAAGTCTTTTTTTACTGGAGGAAGAGTAAGATTAGTGGCTAAATACTTGGACAGACTGTTCATTTAGAGCTTTGTGATGAGTTTGGAGAAAAAAACATTAATTATCTTAATCAACTCGTTCTGATCTTGTGAAAAATTCCTTGAATAATACTTCACATGATCATGAATTTTATCTTAAGTAACCTCAACTTTGGTTATTCTTGTAGTCAAACCTTGTAGCACCTCTTTCAACACTGAACTAATAGTAGCAAGATCTGCAAGATCTGTAGATTGAGAGGACAGAGTAGGTGAAGAAGAACTTAAAGCTACAGCAGAGGATGTGAGATCTTGAACTTCTTTTCTCATCTTGGAAAACTCAAGATATTTAAAATGAGAAACAAGGTTCTCAAGACCTTTCATGACTGTTTTCATTGTATTCCTATACATTGTGGTCAAAGCATTGATCCTAGTTATCAACTTCCTAATATCATTTTTGAGCTTGGTGTTTCTTGTCACAATTTTCTCTGTAGTGGGGAGTAGATTTGGATGAATTTAATTTATCACTAACTTTGAAACAGAAGTAGCATCATTTAGATATATTATTTTAAGTAAGAGAAGAACTAGAAGCACTAGTGTGCTTTAAACCATCAACCACATATCTTATTACTTTCAAATTCTCAGTCAGCTCAGTATTCTATCTCCGGGCTTCATCAATCTCGTACATCATTTGAGATTGCACTGAGTGTCTTATGGGTCACATATTTCTTCCTTGAATTGTTCAAAAATAGATTTAGTGACATAGTCACTAGAATTAGTCTCATCCAACTTTTTCCTTTTCAGCAAGGTCAACAATCTCATCATCAGAATCCTCATAATCAAATCTCATAGCTACATAACTAGGATTCCTTATCCATTCATCAAGAATATCATAATCCAAAGGAAAAATAGTATCAAGCCTTACTTTTCATGTTTTATGCTCTTCATTATCTTGAGAAAATGGTACTTGATACTCCCCCTTAGTGTCATATCGTAGGACATATAGCTCCCCCTCAGTCAAGGTTTCTTGTATAGGTTTATTTTCTTTAAGAAGAGTTATTTTTCTAGTGTACACAACTTGAGAAATAGGTTCATCTGGAGAAACATTTTCTTCTTGAGAAAAACCCTCAACAGAGACACTAGTATTAGATTTAGTAACATCCATACTCATACCATCTGTATTTTCATCATGGTGACCAGAGTCAATGTCACTTTCACTTTCACTGCTTTCTTCATTATTACCATCTTCATTCTACTCATGTTTGACTTGTTCATCTACTTATTCACTTCCTGATTCTGAACCATTTTCAACACCACCATCTTCTTCCTCTTCATATTTTTTATTGGACTCACTAACATACTATACACTTCCTTCAACTTCAGTTTCTTCACTACTAGAGGATTTGAGAATAGGTTTATGAGGGTTAAATTCAAAGGTGGACTTGCAATTTCAATAGAGATTCTATTTGATGGTCCATTAGTGTCTAGGTCACTTAAATCATCAAATGGTGATCCCATATCTCAAGTAGGGGTAGTAGTTTCCTCTTCCTCATCTAAAGAATAAGATACTTGTTCATTTGGTCCACGACCAGAATCTACTAGATCCCTTGGTCTAACTGGATGGTCTTTGGGTTTGAACTTCTCATACAATCTGTCTTCATCACCAACCCATTATTTCCTCCAAGGGTTCCAATTTATTTTCATTCTTCTACAGATGTCATAGATTAATAAGATTCCAATGAATTCACTTACTACCACATACTTAGCTTCATTTACACATCCCTTCTCCTTTATAATAGCTGAAATCATTCTTTAATAGAAGACAGAATTATACTTACACCTAGGTTTTATCATCTCATTGATGTACACCATCAGATATCGACAAATATTCCACTTAATATTTTTATGAATCAAATAAACCAAGTATACATCTTGATACTTGATAGAATAAAAGTCCACTTTCCTGGGACAAATATTATGTTAAATAAACTTAAAGATAATACTAAACTAACCATTAAATTGTGAGGTAATAGGTCTTATGTGCTCTTCATTTCCAGTTATCTCCTTTAGAGCAGTCTCATAGTAGAAAAAATAACATTTATGACGAGAAGTACCATAGTAATCATCAAGCCTTCCTTCATGAGGTACCTTAAGACAGTCATCCCAATGCATTGAAGAGAATGAGATTATCTTCCCTTTCATAATTGACTTAATCCATGAAACATCACTTCATTCTAGAAAAAGTTCCAAATTCATATAAAACTCATACACCAGCTTTAGATAAAATACTCTATCATTATTTGCGAACCATTCAAGACATCCTTGATATTTCATCACCTTCAACAACAATTATTTTATCTCTAAAAGACATTCCACTAAAACTTCCTTCTCTAAAGTTACACCACAATTTACCATACTAGGATTTGCAGGACCTGACAATTTTCTTGATTCCCCTTTTTGTTTCTTGGAAGGATGAGACTCACCCTCTTCCAGAGCTCTCTTTACTCACACCATTCTGATTAGTTCAGTTTAAAGCTCAAAAGGTGAAATTTTGGGAGTATATAAAGAGAAAGGTAGTAGAGATAGAGTAGTGGTAATGGGAGTAGAGTGGATTGATTAAAATTTATATCACTTAGTGATTTTACAATTTTACAATAACAAAATTATGAACTAGGTTTTCTGGAATTAATGAAATTGTATCATTTAGATAAAATCTTACAACATATAAAAATGAAGAGTTGTTAATGTTGGCTTGAAAAATTTTGCAGAATACCAACGGTGTCATCATGACAATGGTGTCATCATGAAAATGGTGTCGGCATCAAAAACAGTGTTGGTATGAAAATGGTGTTGGCATTACAACGGTGTTTTCATGACAACGGTGTCGGTAGGACAATGGTGTCAGCATGAGAATGGTGTCGGCATGAAAACAGTTTCAGCATGAAAACTTCACAGAAAAATATTAAAGGAGAGAAAAACATAGGGTTTTACTAGTTGATCATTCCTAACTCATGTATGATGTAATTTTTCCTTTTAGAGTTCAATGAATTAGTGAATATATCAGCAAGTTTATATTTAGTGCTAATAAATTCTAAATTAATATCACCATTTTGATAATCATCACTCAAAAAGTGATGTCTTACATCAATATGTTTTGTTCTAGAGTGAGAAACTGGTTTCTTAGAAATTTTAATATCACTTGTGTTGTCACGTTTTATAGGTAAATTTCAAAATTGATATTCATATTCTAGAAGTGTGTGTTTTATCAAAAACATTTGTGTGCAATAGCTACCAGCAGCTATGTATTCAGCTTCAGCAGTAGATAAGGAAACATAATTTTTCTTCTTACTACACCATGAAATAAAATATTTTCCCAAAAAGTGACATGTCCTAGAGGTGCTCTTTCTATCTAAATTACATCCACAAAAATCAACATCAGAATAAATCACTATATCAAATGATTTTCCTTTAGAGTAAAACAAGCCTAAATTGATAGTATGTTTGAGGTATTTGAAATTTCTTTTAACAGAATTCAAGTGAGATTCTTTGGAATTAGATTGAAAAATATCACACATACACACGCCAAACATTATATCTGGCCTACTAGCAGACATGTAGAGAAAGATTCTAATCATTCCTTTGCAAGTGGTTTGATTAACATATTAACCATCTTTATTAAGATCCAACTTACAAGTAGTACTTGTGGGAGTTTCACTAATTTTAATGCTATCAAAGCCAAATATTTTTATAATATATTTTGTATACTTTGATTTAAAGTGATACGTTATTTATTTTGAAAATTTTGAAATCCGAGAAAGAATTTGAGTTCACCCATTAAACTCATTTCAAATTCATTTTTCATCATTTTATAAAATTCAATATATAAATAATTTATTGAAGATCCAAAAATAATATCATCAACATAGATTTGGACTACATAAACATATTTATACATTCTATTTATAAAAATTGCGGGATCAGCAGTTCCTTTTGTAAACCCTTTTGAAATAAGAAAATTGATTAATCTATCATACCAAGCTCTTGGAACTTTTTTTAAACCATATAAAGCATTTTTCAATTTGAAACATGATTTTGAAAATGAGGATTTTAAAAACTAGCAGTTGTTCAATAAAAACATCCTCAAATATATATCCATTTAGGAAAGCACTCTTAACATCCATTTTATACAATTTCAAGTTAAGATGGGAAGCCAAAGCAAGCAGGATTCTGATGGATTCAAGTTTAGAAACAGGTGAAAAGGATTATTCATATTAAATGCCTTCCTCTTGAATATAACCTTTTGAAACTAATATAGATTTGTTTCTAACAATATTTTTAGGTTCAATCTCTGACAAGAAGGATTTATGTTCAACCTGATTTCTAATAGAAGATTTAGTTTGTGTTATTTTATCAAAGTCTCCAACAAAAGTATCAAGGGGATGGTTTATAAGGGTTCTAGTTGGTTTCAAAAAGGTAGGATTGGTTATTTTAGGTTCATTATTTTGATCTGGTTCACTATGGATGGATTCTGGAGAATTTCCAGAATTGTTTGATTTCACATATTTTGTGACATAAGGATTAGATGACTTTGCATTTATGCCTAGATTTGATATATCATCTTCAAGGTTGTTTAGAGGGATCTTAGGATCACGTAGATAGGTTTCATCAAATTTGATATGCACATATTCTTCCACACACTTGGTTCTTTTAGTAAAGAATATATAGGCTTTACTAGATTTTGAATAACCTAGAAATATTTCTTCATCACATTTGGATGCAAAATTTTCAAGATTGTCTTTAGTGTTCAAAACATAAAATTTACATCCAAACACTTTAAAATAACTTAATTTGGATTTTCTATAATTCCATAACTCATAGGGAGTCTTCTTAAGGATGGTTATGATTAAGACTCTATTTATTATATAACAATCTATATTAACAGCTTCATCCCAGAAGTCAAATGGTAAGTCGTATTAATTAAGTATAGTTCTAGAAATTTCTTGCAAGGTCTTATTTCTTTTTTTTACAACTCCATTTTGTTGAGGTGTCTTAGGAGTAGAAAATTTATGACTATATCCATTGTGTGAGAAAAAAGATTCAAAGTCTTGATTTTCAAACTCACGTCCATGATCACTTCTTAGATATTTAATACTAAGTTCGCTAAGACTTTCTACAGTTTTAGAATAATTGGTGAAGTAAGCACATGCTTCACTTTTGTGAGATAATAAATAATTCCAAGTATAGTTATAATATTCATCTATATGAACATAGACATAGTTATTCCAATTTAAACTATAAACTCAAGAAGGTTTAAATAAATCAAGGTGAACTAACTCCAAAGGTTGAGAAGTTGAAACTTATTTCTTTGATTTGAAAGTGATTTTATGTTGATTTCATTTTTAACAAGGATTTCACACTTTATTATCTAGAAACTCTAATTTGTGTATATCCTTGACTAGGCATTTTCTGGTTAACTTCTTAAGGGAGTTTATATTACAATTTCCTAGTCTTCTATTCCAGGGAAAAGACTCTCTGTGAAAACCACTTAGACAAGAAACATTTTTTTAGGCTAGTGTGTCTAAATTTATTGCATACACATTATCATTTCAAAGAGTAGTAAATACTAAATTATTCTTACCATAAAAAACATGGAATGAATCATTTTTAAATTTAACACTAAATCCTTCATCACATAGTTGAGATATGCTAATCATATTATACTTTAATCAATCAACATAAAGTAATTCAGAAATTAAAATAGAGTTAGGGTTACCAATATGGCCTAGGATGATTATTTTTCCTTTACCATTTCCACAAAATGTGACATTTCCTCCATCAATTTTGATAAAAAATTTGAAGCTTCAGTATTCCCCTGTTATATGTCTTGAACACCCACTATCCAGGTACCACATATTTCTATAGGAACTCTTTAGGTAGTTTACCTACAAAACAGTTTATCCAAGAAATGATTTTTGTACACATATTTTTCTGGGTCCACAAACATTATTAGTAAAATATTTAAGAACCCACACTTGTATTATGGGTTTCTTATATACAGAATATAAGTTATATGAAAAATAAACTATGTTTGGCCTAGAATAACTGGATGCAGTAAAATAATTTTTAGAACTAGAGCTTGCAGTAAAATTATTGTTTTTGAATAAAGAATTAGATTTTCCAATTTGGGATATAAAATGTTTTTTTGATAAGTTCCTTTGTCCCAGTTGATATCCTATTCCATAAGTGTACTTAGGAGATATCTATTTACCAAGATTTTGAGTAAGGGTATTTTTTTCATTGGTAAACTTTTCAAGATCCTTCTTTAATTACTCATTATACATTTTTAACTCATTTTTTTCCTTAAAAATTTGAGCATTCTTTTCTTTTTCAATAGTAAGTTTAGATTTAATAGTTACAGTAAGAGCGTGTTGTTTCTTTAAAAATTTATACTTATCCTTTAGTTCATTACATGTATCTTCCATCATGTTGAAATATTAAAATAATTCATCACTTGAAATGTTCTCAGACTCACATTCATTTTCAAAATATTAAGAATGTTTAATAGGATAGTCTAATATTACCTCAGATGTGTTTTTCATAAAACACATATTTTTCATATCTTTTTTCTCGTCATAAGAAGAAGAAGATTCACTGGACATGTCCTTAGAGGAACTCCAGGTTTCCTTCATGTCTTTCTTATATTTTATATCCTAATTATCATACATTCATTTATATTTGATCTTTAGACAGTCATATTTGACATGTCCTTTCCATTTTCATTCATAGTAGACAATCTAATCTGATTTATCATTTCTCTTCCAATCCTTTTTCCAACATCCCTTGTTATCATACTTTCCATTGTAATTGAACTTTTTTAAATACTTCTTTTTTCTATAAAATTTCATGAACCTTCAAGCCAGCTAGGCTATTTATTCATCATTATTTGAAGCTGATTATTCACTAATGTAGCATTCAACAATAGATTTAACATTCTATTTGTCTTTATTTTTAGAGGTAGTAGTCTTGAAATCTATAGACTTGTTCTTAGGTTCATCATCCTCCTCTTGATTTACTTTGAGTTCATCTTCAAACATCATTAGCATTCCAATGAGTTCCTTGATAGGTAACTTGTTGATGTCACATGATTCTCTAATTGATACAGAGATTCGTCTCCATATATTAGTTAGGAATTTGAGAATCCTCGTGATTTGTTCTTTGGAAGTGACATTTCTTCTAAGAGAGATCATTGTATTGGAAATTTCGTTGAACCTGAGATACATATCAGAAATAGATTCATCAGGATTCATTATAAAATTTTCATATTTAATAGTATAAGTATTTAATCAAATTTCTTTCACATTAGATGTACCCTCATGAGAAAGAGACAAAGTGTCTCAAATTTCAGGGGAAGTTTTACAAGTAGAAATACGATTAAACTCTTCATCTCATAGTGAAAAGTATAGAGTATTAATTTCTTTATAGTTATTGTTATAGGTAGTCTTGGTAGGCTCATACCAAGTGTTTCTAGTAGTTTCAGGAATTGCATATTTATTTTCAATAGTAGTCCATATTTCAAATCACTTTCTGTCTAGATGTATTTTCATTTTAAGCTTCCACTGAGCATTGTTGGTTCCATTAAGAAAATTTATTCTATTAGTAGTAGCTCATCTAAATGATTGTCCATAATATAAATTGTTAAATGATTTTAAAAAGATAAAATTTTATAAATAATATAAATGTTAAGATCTTTGAAAGAAAACTACAATCACAGTTGAAAAAGATTCGAAAAAGCTTTGAAAACTGAAAAATTTCTAAATTCCTCTAATACCAAATGTTGGTCGGAGTAGATTACTCAAGAGGGGGTGAATTTAGTATCTATAAAATTCCTATTAAATTTGTTTCTTTAAAAATTTCCACAAATTAAAAATATAATCAAATTCAGTTTGTAGTGAATTTATAAAAGTTATGAATGTTCTATTAATTTCTCAGAAGATTGATTAGTTCTCAGCTATACTAATCTAAATATTAGTATAACTTTTGAAACTAAGTTACTGGTTCAAAAATAGATATAAACACTTTCTAAAATTACTATCAAAGTTCAATTTAGTTTTATGAAATTATTATAAAATAGAGTAAAACTAAAGAGTAAAACATAGTGGAAATAAACAAGAGGTTCATTCTCAAGTTGATACTTAGTCCTCCTCACTTGGTGATCACTTGAAATAATAAGTTTATATTAATAAACTTAATCCACACCCTGGATTGGGGTTCTCAATTGTACACAATACTTTCAATGTCACACTTGACCTCTACCACAGTTATTCGTGGGAAAAAACAACAAATAGGTCACACTTGACCTCTTCCACTATTCTATGTGGGATACAAAGGATAATAATGAGAGTGAGTTTGAGGATATCAAGTATCTTCCAGTTATGTATAGAAGTCAGTATGTGTGTAACAGACAGATACGCACACTACTTGAAAATGTAAAAAAAAAGAACACAATAGAGCTAAATATATAGAATAAGGTTTAGAAGTCTCTATGTACTATACAATAAAGCTTTGGACTCATTTCATATAGTGTAAATGAATTTTGAGTCCTCTTATGGAATTTGGCTTCAATATAGAGTATCATAGACTCTGTGGTCTAGTTTTGAGGAGTGTGAAGTGTTCATCTCCTTGTTGGAAACATGTTCAGTGAAGTTTGGTAGGTCTTTCTCATCTTTTTGATGTCCATGTATGTTATTGCTTTGATTTCTTGGGATTTTTTTAATAAATCTCAAGAGCTGTAGAAGTTTTCAGTTCTTTTTTTCCTCTTTTTATTTTCAGTGTATTCCTTATCTTGTGTTAAAAGATCTAGTATGTAATTCTTTTATACTTTGAGGTCCAGCAGGCATGAAGATCACCCCACATGCATGTGCCTCGTACAGTCTACTGATAATCCTACAGACAACATTAAACAATTTCAGAAACATTAATTTGTCTAAATATGATCGTTATATATAAATTTAAATTAATAATATAAAAATATTTTTTTATGACTATCTATGAGTCGTAAGTATTGGTTACTCATTGGAATCAATCTGTCAGTATTGGTCAGCCAGCATTAGTTTGTCAGCATCGGTGACTCTATGTGTATCAGTGAGCCTTTTCCATCAGTATCGGTGACTCAGTGTATCAGTGAGTCTTTTTCATCAGTATCGGTGACTCAGTGTATTTTTTTCTCCTTTCATTGGTGAGATAGATGAACTGACAATGACTTATACCAATGGTTAGTCCTTTTTTCTTTTGGTGAGACAATTGATCCAACAGTGACTCATTTTAACTATCAGTGAGTCCTTGCATTGGTATCATTATGCAATGGTAGGTCACTTGAACTAACGGTAGGTCTTTTGTGTCGATAGAATGTGAAACTGTGAGTCCTTTTTCTATCAGTGTCATGTCCAATGATGATTTTTTTTAACTGTGTCAGCTTCAATACATAGAAAATATGCATGTTTGATATTTCTTTCAGTAATATATATGCATGATGATGAGTTATTTTTCTTGTAATTCAACAAAGTTAGAAACTTGTAATCCTCATAATTACACATAGATAATTAATTAAAATCATGTTTATACTTAATCACACAAAAATAGTTATATGAATTAAATGATCTAATATTCAAGAAAATGTTTTCTCATGATATAGGGCCTAAAATAATATAAAATGTTAATATATGACATGGTTTGTGATAATTAAAACCTTTATAGGTTGAGATAGTGTCCAACAGCATCTATGGGATATAAGATCCATTTTTTTAGATTAATTTAAAACTAAAGTATTTTAAAGGATTTCATATAACTTTTTCAAAAGTTAACTTTGAAAGTGACATGTAAATTTTTATTTTACATCAATATTTAAAATGTTTTCTAAAAGTTATTTCAAGTTTTTTATTCCATTTCCTTTATAATTTTCAAATGTATTTACCCTAATCTGTTTATGTTTCATAATTTATCATAACATATATATATATATTAGGTTATTTAACTCATGTTATCAAACAATTCAATTCTTAATCCATTCCTTTTATATATCATTTGAAGAATTATTTTATGAGTGTGTTTTTAATTTATGTCAAAAACCCTTATATGTTTCCTTTATGGAACTGGTGATATGTTCTTTTTCAAACATCCACTTTCTTTATATGGATGTCTTATGAATATGTTATTCTAGAATTTACTTAACTATATAATCATTTTCCTATACGGTGTGACCATATCATTTTAAACATTCATATTGGAGGATGATCTCCTAGAATGAACATTTATTTATTGACATGGGGAAATTTTTTTGCATTCCATATGTTATTATTCCAATAAATATAATTATTGGAAAGTTTTATATGTATTTATTGACCATAAACCTTCTTTATATGGATGGTTTATTATCATGTTATCCCTTTTGTTGACATGGGGAAAAGTATTGGAATTCTATATGTTGTTATTCCAAAATGGATGATTATTAGAAAGTTGAATATATATTGCTTGACCATACCCATTCTTAATCTAGTTGGGTTATGATCATGTTATAACTTTTATTAATATGGGGAATATTATTGATATTCTAGAGGATTATTGACTGCTAAATCAGGTTTATTATGTATTTACATTCTGTATTTTAATTATACAGATATCTAGGTTTCTATTAAGAGGTTCCTTAGGGAATGGTATGAATTGTCTTGTTGACTCTTATAGTAAATAGATTAGCCTTAAACAAGTTACATTTAGACCTGATATTATATATCTCCTCGATGCATCAATAGTTCTCATGATACAAAAAAGGTTTTTTTGTGTACACCTCTCCCCATGACAAAATAGTATCTTGGAAAAATTCCTTCACAGTATGTTTTTGATGTATGAAATTATGCATTCAATTTGTATAAGATTGGTATTATTAATATCTAGGTTTTCATTTATTATCATGTATATATCATGCTCCCAGTTTCAAGTTTATTTTTTCTTCATGATGTTTAACAATTCCTACAATAATATTTATGCCATGTTTATTCCATGATTGCTTTAGTTGTATGTTTTCCCTTACTAAGCATTTTAGCTCATACCTTCTTATGATTCCAATTCCCCAAGTTATGAATAAAATTAGTACATGTGACATGTTTAGAATGATAGAACATATTGAAGAATTTATTAGATATTTTAAGGACTCATTAGGGATTAATTAGTTTCATATATAGTGAAATAATGTATGTCTGATACAAAGAACATGGGATTTTCTAGTTATTTATTTCCTAAATGTTTGAAGATCTAAACCTGAAAATATCACTTGGATATAAGGTATTCTATAATACTTTTTTATTTTGTAATTATGGATGGTTATATACAATATCTTATAGTTGTTATCAAATAAATTATGTAAATTATGTGTCTATGAGAACTAGATCCAAGAGTGTAGGTCCGGCGAATCAGATAAGTAATTTCACCTTTCCACATCACATGATAATCCTTCATGTTTCACCACATGAGCCATTAAATTTGTAAATTTTTCAACAACTTCTTATTTATAATGGCTACATGAAGATGCATCTTCCCATTTCTATTTATTCATTAGAATTATTCTTTTTATTCATTGGGATCACTTCTTATTCTCAACAGATTAAGAAACTTATCTTGAGTTCTTACTCCACTTATTCATTTTAGGATACTCACTTTGATCATTAGAATCATAATATCTACTCTTTTTTTTGGAAAATTTATGGAAAAGTTTCTAATTCCACCACATTTGAAATATTTTGGTGGAGATTGCCTTTGAATTTTTCCTTTACTTTTCTGAAATTCATTAAGATAAGTGACATGATTCTATTTTAATCCTAATCATTTTATTCATCATCATCAGAATCACATGACTCTTCAACTTCTTCATCTTTATTTTGATATTCCTATTAGATTCTAATTCCATTTATTCATTAAATATATTTTTAAATTTATGGAATCCTTTCTCATATCACAGGAAATGAGAATATTATGTAGTTCATCAAGGGTAAGATCCTATCTATCTTCTAATGTAGAAATTTTGGTATCAAACATGTCTGGGAAATTTCTCATAATCTTCTTTACAATAGTATCATATTTTATATTTTCCTCATTTCCAATATTATTCCTAATAATTTAAATAACCCTTGTAAATTTTCAACTAGTTTTCCATATTCATTTATCTTAATGTATTCAAATATGATCCTCCAAATTTTAAACTTAACTTCTTTTAATTTTAAATTTCCTTTAATGAATCTTTCAAGATTGTACAAAATTTATTTTTCATTCTATATTCCCATCACCTTAGTATATAATTTGTTTAATAAGGAAATAATAATTATATTCATTTATTTACCACCAATCACCAAATTCTTATTATTAGTATACAACATTTGTGAAATTCTTTCAATAGGTGGAAAACCTAGTGTTGTTGCATCAGGTACTTCTAGGAAAAGAGATTGGATATATGTTAACATCATATTATTCCAAACATGGTAATTATTTCTATTAAAATTAGGCACAAAAATATTGTTTAATAATTTGATTATGTACATCTCTGGCTATACAAAGATCTGATAGTGAGAACCCAGATAAGCTAATACCACTTGAGATGCCCCATAAATGGGTGAACCACTTATAAGGGGGTGAATTAAGGTGGTAGTATTTTTATAATGTATTCCTATTGAAATAAACATATTTAAGAGGTTATGATTAAATCCAATAAAATATTTATCTAAACCTTACTCATAATAATACATAAATAAAGATAAACAAGGCACACACAAATTTTTACAATGTTTAATACTAGTGTGGGTACCTACTTCTTATTGTGGACGGTTAATATCTTAGTCCATATATTTTCTACTAATAATGTATCATTGATTATAGGTGGGTAGGGAAATATTATCCTCAAACTTAGTGTGTATCCCAACACCACATAGCATCCCACTGGTTTTACAAAATTTACCATAGGGTATGGTATAAGAAAACAAGAATGAGAAAGATCACTTGAGAATCTATGTTACTCTAGAAACTGAGGATGATCTTCCTCATGATCATTCAATGGTAAATAGATTAGTTTTTACTCACTTATTCAAGTTCTTCAACCAATGAAAACACTAGAGAAAAATATATAAACTCGTTTAACTTGATCAAAATAAAATAATCTAATATTGATCTACCCTATAATATTATTATAGATCTTGAATTATTGAATTATTGAGATAATGAAAGTTTTTATACTCTCTCTTATACTCCAAATTTAAGATCTATTTTATCTCAATTTTTTAATACTCAATAATAATCCTAGTAATACAGTCACTCCATCTGATATCTCCCCTTATTTGACCCTACTTATCAATTCAAAAATATAATTAATTCAAAAAAAAAATTATATATTATAATTATAGAGAAATCCCATAACTAAATGGTATAAAAATATCATCATTGTGTTTCTTTCATATTCTCTTTACATGATCTCATACCCATGATCACTAAATATTTCCTTCTACATTTAACTGTTGTCTCTAGTACAAAGCCAAAAGTATAATTCTATTTATTTCTTTTAATTTCATCCAATTAAACAAATTCACTCGAGAAAATACCACAATTTTGATCACCGTCATAAATAATTCAAAAAAAATAATTTTATAATTCAATAAATTCTATATAGTGATATATTATTCTTTCCATTGGATCACCCACGTTTCTCATTATCTTCAACATAGTTTCATTTTAAAGTAGTTATTCATAGAGAAATAGCACTTGATATCTTATACATGTATAAATTCCAAAAAAAAATAATTCATCTTGAATCATAGAAAAATTATTTTCATGTGATTAAAAAAATTGTCAAAATAGCATCATCGTGCTTACATTACATAATTATCTTCTAAATATTCTTAAAAATTAGTTTCAGATTAACTTAAATTATCTCAAATTAAATTGTTTTTAGGGTGTGATCTTGTTGTTAAAATAATATATATCATAATACATTCTTAAAACTTTAATCACAATTAATTTTGGATGCTTTAATAAATGAAGTTCAACTCGAGCATCATCAAATTCAATGTCTTAGAAAATGTTGTTATGAAATTAATTATAATTTTTTAAATTGTTAAACTTTATGAAGATATAAAACTTATTATGTTCTTTATTTGAACAATATAAAGTCACAACATATTACTAAATACATTTATAAAAACTACAATGTGGTTCAACATGTACCTTATAAAGTTCAATTATACCTTAAGAAGTACAGTTCTGAACCTTAAAAACTTCGCAAACCTTATGATGTTCACAAAAACCTTATAAATATGAATTTTCAAAAATTATTTAACCTTAAAAACTATAAAAATATTAAAAAGTTTAGTATGAACCTTATTAAGTTCACACTTCACCAATAAATAAAAAATTCCATAATTTATTTTAGGATTCACAACTCTTCTCATAACTTCCTCAATCTCATCAATTTATAAAAAATATTCTCAAAAATATTCTCAAAAATATTCATCAATAACATAGGGATATTTAGTCTCCCCATGTATGGTTCATAACAAATAAAACCCTTCAATAATTTCAATGGGTTCATTAGTGGAGTTGGATGTGACGGATTATTTTAGAGCTCTAAAGTATAAATAATAAAGAACGCATCACTTCATCTTATTTTCTATTATACGAAAATAGATTTTGTAAAAAATTATTGGTTGATAAATAATACAATATTATTCATTCAATTCACATATTTATGTTTGGTCTAGTTATATAACATGGACTAAAAAGGATACAAGGGTATAAAAATGTTTTATCTAAGATAAATAGATTATCCAAGTTATTTGTTAAAATAAGAGGTAATAAGATCCTACCAACATAAATGGAACATTTTAAAGAATAATGACTTACTTTTATAATATTGATCTAAACAGGTCGAAATACATATAACATATAGATGTTAATAGTTTATTTGTTAAACTTAATAATAAAGGAAATTTGTGCTATTTCCCAAAAAATGGATTTTGTGTATCTTAGTATGATATTCAATAGTGATTATTATTTCTAAGAGACAATTTGGAGTATTTTTTAACTTAGATAAGTTCAAACATTACAAATAAATATTAGACCATTCAAATTTAAAGTGAATTTTACTTTATATCCTAAAATAATAGGATGTGTTAGTAAAGAAAAATTAATAATATAAATAATTAAATTTATTTAAAAACATTATCTCAAATAAAATGTTACAAAATATAATGATGATGAACTTAGAAAATTTTTTTATGTAGACAGCCGATGTTATTACCATAATAAAATTTAATTTCATGATATAAATAATTTTTAATACTTGTTTAGTTATCTGAACACTTGGAATGTGATTCATAAATATCACTATTATTAAAACTATATTTATTCATAGATATTACCCATTAAATATTTTATTGGGATATTTTTATTAGATTATCACATAGTGATGTAAAAGGAATTACCTTGAGATGTAATGATTTTTAAAAAACCCAAAAATACAGAAAACATATGGCATTCTAGTTATATTTCATATGAGATATGAGACCATAACTTATGTGTGGTTTTTTAGTATATTATTTATGGGTTTTAAGAATATAATAAATGTATCGTGTTATACACAAGTAATTTCTACTTTTTTATTCATTTATGTTTTTTGTATCGGACACATGATGTGAGTAAAAATAAACCTCTTATGGTATAAATTTTAGTTATCCATAATATATTTTCATCATGGAGTATTATAGGTTTTAAAGAAATGTTAAGGTTATCTTGGGTAGGATTTCATAACAAGATCCATAATATGATCAAGGGACACAAAATGAGTTTTGTGTGTTGGATGTGTTGGATATTGTAACACCCCAATATATTGTGATTTTTTTTCAAATTTATATAATCTTTTTGATGTTTTTAATTTCATGCAACACTAAGTATAGTATTTTTTATACTAAATCACTACATTTATATTGTTTTATATGAAACACCAATTTAATCATTCTCTACATGCTACACTTATAAAATCTTGTGGTACATGCAACACTACGTTTGTCTTGTATTACACACAATATCGTGTTTCTTAAATGGAATGAGTTATACCCAAGGCCTAGTTTTTACTGAACAACAATATACTATTAATATGAATATTAAAATATTATTAAATCTACCACCCAATTTTTAGAATGGAAGTTACAAATAAGATTAAATAAATTTTGAAAATATTATTTACATATGTATATAAAATTAATCCTTTGGTTATCAATTACTAGAAGTGAATATAAGAACTATTGAAAAATAATGAAATTAATTTTTAAAGATAACTATTTTCTATGTCCAAACACAATTTTAAATCTATAATTTAAACAAACCACTTTTGATTAATGTTTTAAATAAAATTTATTTATTATATATTTGATCAATATTTTTTATACTCATATAATAGATTTGATAGGTATAAGATAAGAATAAATCCAATTATATGAATAAAAAAAGTATTCTTCTAAAAATTAATTTTACCAAATTTTATCCTCAATAGGATATTGGTTTGTCCTATTTGAACTATTTTAAAGGGAGGTGTATGCACATTTCCATTTTCATTATATAAGTGTGGGAGGATCCCATAAACAGGAACTATAATACCTATCGACAGATGACCATGTTGATCGTGTTAATGATTTGATATATATGAAATTGTTTGTAAATTGTTTTTCACATGAATTAGGAATTTATATAAAATATTTTATATAAAATGTTTATTAATCCATTTTTTATAGTATTTCCACTATTTTAAATGTAAATAATGTTTTGTTTTAAATATTCTTTTGAATTAACGTGCCTATTTATTTAATAATGAAATCTTTATCTATTTAACTATGTTGGAATATTATTATGGAATCCTTGGTGAGACCCTACTGGGATTTTAGCTCACACCCTAACTATGGATTTGGATGTTTGTAGATTTCATCCTTTCAGGTTTGTGAAAGGGTAAATCACCACTTATAGGTGGTTTTTGATACTGATCTTTGGGATTTGAGTTGTTGTTTCCATTGGGACTAGAGTGGTTATCCTATATTCTAGTACTTTTTTGTTGTACCTTGGGTTATTTATACCTATTTTCTTCTGGTATAGTTCTCTATATGGATTTTTTCTTGTATGTATACTTACTTATATCACTTTCTTCCATTTTTTTTGTGGAAAATTCATTCCCACTTTCATATTCTTTGATTACCAGTTCTTTTCACCAACCTGTGGGGATTGAGAATGCCCTTTGAGACATTTTATTACCAGCTTGGTTATTGGGGTACCGTGGTATATGGTCTGGTTAATGACAAATTGGTATCAAAAGTAAAGGTTAAGCATCTTTCCTTTATGTTAGTATGTAGTTGTGTAATATTATCATAAGTTAGGTGGTAGTTTTGATTGAGTGTCTAGATAGTTCTCACTACAATGAGCCTTATGTCACCATGGGTGGTTTGGGAAACATGTCTTGAGGATTATTTCTAGTCTTTTCCATACTTTTTATCTGGATAGATTGAAATCCAAATCTTTTTTGTTTATATGATGGGATTAATTTTCCTTATTTATCTATTTGAGTGTTAATATGATGTCTTTAATTTTGTCTATTGATGTTTTGTAGAATCATACCTCTGATAAGATGTGTGAATCAGATCTATGAATAAGCTACTAATTAAATATGGTGAGAAAATCCTCTCATGGAGTCAAGTCTAGTTGAGGTGATTTTATGTGCTGTCCAATATTTGGGATAGGCACATGCACCTATTCTCATTTAGGCTCCAACTGTGGAACCTCAAAGGGATGATTTTTTAAATCATTATCAATAGTTCCTTCACCATAATCCACCAACATTCAATGGCTCCAGTGATCCTTAAGAGGATGAGGATTAGTTTAGCAGGATTGAGAATTTGTTTGTGTTCTTGGATACACTTTATAAGATCAAGGTGAAATGTGACACCTTCATGCTAGAGGTACCTAGAAGGAGATGGTGGGACATGATGTTGATGGTGAGGAAGCACGAGGGATTTAAATTTAAATAATAAAAAGTCATTTTCACTTATTAGTTCTATCCAGATTCTATGGTTCTGTCTAAGGCTTTAGAGATCTTCAAACTCGAATAGGATGATAAGACCATGATAGATTATGAGAATCAAGTTTTGGATCTTTTTCATTTGGAACCTGATATTGTGTTGAATGAGAAGATTTATAATCAAATATTCAAGATGGTTCTTTGATCTAGTATTCATTCATAGGTTTTCTTATTGAAGTTTCCTTCTTATGATGATGTACTGCATAGAGCACTGAGGGTAGAAATAGACTTGGCTAGAAAGTAGGGTTGATGATAGTTCCTTTCTCTCCTAGTGGTAGTGTGAGTTCCTTTAAAGGAAAGAGTAAGCATGATTATTCTCATGGTGGATCTTGAAAACATGGTTCTTCTGGACCTCCTATAGTTCCTGTCAGAGGCTCTTTTATTTGTTACCAATGTGGAAAACCAGGTAATTCAAAATGGGTTTTCACTGAGGCATCTAAGATATGTGGATATTTTGGATTCTCAGGTCACTTGAATAAGTTCTTCTATTTATATTCCACTCTATATAGTGGGATGGAATCATCACTACCTATTAAAGTTGTGGTTCAATTAGATGGTTCACAATAAAATGGGTTTTATCCATAAGCATCCAAAACAAAGATTCTTCACATAGTGGAAGAGTCTCCAGAAGAAGAAGATATGGGCTTAGTGACTATGATAGGTACCATCACTATAGCTTCATCCTCCAAATATATATTTTTATTCATAAAAAACACTTTAGGGAAAAGTGAGAACCAGTCTAGACACAGGAACCGTCAAACAATATGATATGGAATAGCTGAATCTATGAGTTGTAATTTGAGCCTTTTAGATACCTTACCTCTGAGAAGAGTCCATTGGAGGTCAGGATCCTTCTCATCCGAATCTACATTAAAGAGTTTTTCACAGTTGTAAACCATATTATCCTAAGTTTTTATGAGATCATCAACATTCAACTTCTGCTTGTTGAATCCACGTGCCAAAATTCCAAGTTGTTTATTTCCCCATGCACCCTTCTCCTTGGAATGGTTAGCCAAGAACTGCCTCCCTACCAACCTGTCAAATTCCTCTTGCATAGTGATGACCTCTAAGATCTTATTCGATAATTATTCATTGCAATTGAGGATGGTCTCACACTCGTCACATTCCAATAATTCACTCCCTATTTGAGGGATTTTTGATTCAAACATCTCCTTTATTGCATCCTCCTGGTCAGTGATTAATGGTTCGGTATGAACTTTGTATCATTAATGAGCCCGTAAGGGGCGCTTCCTGCTAGGGTTTTTTCTCTGTCGTTGACTCCTTCCTTCCACCTTGGGTCGACAGCTCTCCACTTTGGCTTGCGCTCAGTGTGACTATGGCATTAATTATCTTTCGCAGCAGCATCGCGTGACCTCGTGGGTTCTTCCGTCTTAGTATTTCTCATCGCTGATGGCCTGCTCCTGCCTCACTCCATCATCTCAAGATAGGGCTTCTTTTAGAGGTGCAATGATGGTCCAGTAGTCGAAACCCAGCTCCCGCGACTTAGGGTTGCAGCTTGTCCCTATGGTGTTTGTTGGGTGGTCTGTTGTGGTCTCCGAGGGAATATTGGACAGCAGCGATGGGACTTGGATCTAGTTTTAGCGCTTGGATGGCCATCGGTTTGGTGATGTTTTCTTGAACTTTTCTTTCCGCCTTCATTTTTGGATTTTGGGTTGCGGTTGCTGCTGCTCGTGTGGTGGATTTGTGTGTTTTTGCGTTGTTTTCTGATATTCGTGTTATGAATTTGGGGTTTTTGTGGTGCGAACCCGAGGAGTGATTGCAAGAGTGAAGGATTCTTGGTGGAGAAGATTTTGGATTGTCGCTGCATCTTTTTGCTGTGTTTTTTCTGTTTCTTGTGAAGTTTGGTGAAGGTGGAGTTGTTTTACAAATTTTCAGTGGAGCCTGTGATGCTGTTTGGGTTTTTGAGGTTCTGATTTAACCATATGTTGGTGTGAACTCTTTTTTTTGTGGATTTTTTATTCGGTTATCTGTTGTTCGGTTTTGGATTCGACTTCGGTGGAGGAGCATGTGAGGAGTTTGTGTTGGTGTTTGTTTGGAATATGTTGTGGGTTTTGGTAGACCTTCTTTGGATGTGCCTCAGGTTTTGGTTGAATATCATTATCGCATTGAAATTTTGGTATGTTTGTAACCAACACGCTATTTGGATCTGCTTCAGATGAGGTTCCGAGCAAGAAGGTTTCGCCTGCGCATGCCATTTGGATTTGGAAGTTTGAGATGGTATGGATTTTCCATCGGTTCTGTGCCCTTACAATTCTGCACGGGACAGCCTACCGAGAGGGTATGCGATGGTGAAGGATTTTCATCACAATGTATTCACTGGGAGGGGCAGATCCTGTAGTCTTGATTTGGGTTTTACTCTTTAATGGTTTTTATTGGTTGTAATGTTGGATTTTGTGGTTTCTCACTTTTTTCCTCAAAAGTGTTTTGATAATAAAAAAGTTAATTTTCAGTCAATGGTTCCCCTGCAGGTGGTTCAAGATCCTTTGCAGAATTTATCTCGGCCTACTTGGGTGCCTTCTGAGGAACCTTCCCTTTTCTTGAGTACCTGGTGACAGCAGGGCTAGGTAAAAAGGAGTAGTCTTTCTTCTTCTGTGGCCTCTGATAGTGATTTATAAAACCCTCTAGGTCAATGATGGTGTTTTTAACCTTCTTTTAGGAGAATCTAATGTAGTCCTCTACAAGTCCCACTTCCTTTGTCTCAATAGGGGATTCCAAGTCCAAATCGCTTTCCTCCTGGGATCCCTCCAGTCACAAGGTAATGATCTTTCCATGATCAGCCTCTTCAGCATCCCTTCCCTCCACCAAATGGTGCTCTTCACCTTCCAACACTGTGAAACGGTTAGTAGGAATAATATCTATTCCATCGAACTTAACTGTATCAGCATAAGATGAACTGGTCTGTTAGCCCCACTCAGGAAACTCTAAACCTTTAGTCTTCTCCAATCCACAGCCAATGTACTGAAAATTTTTGTTTGAAACTTCCCAACCCCACTGTGAAACTAACCGCCAGCACTAGGAAAGACTTCCTTTCATGTAGAATCTTTGGTAGTGTTTCTGGAGAATTCTGGATGCCTGGCTGAAACAACATCCAGTTGGGGGCACTGCTCCCTGAGCCCAACCTTAGACCCCTGTGCTTCCACCCCAAATCCACTTGACAAAGAACCAATACCCAAATCCCTTCTAAAATGATCAAAAACTTCTAAAACCAATGGCTCTAGATCTTTAAGGATTTATTTCTTCACTACGCCTGAAGAACATCCCAACCCATAACCTAGAGGTACCTTTTCATGGGGAAGGACGTGGCTAGTTTCCACCTCACTCAAAGGATCCTGGGCACCCTTGGTCACTGTAACAGTGGAGGTCTGCAGAATAGTATGTACTGATTCTATAGAGACTTCCCTACACCTCTTTGTGGCCCTTGCTGAACCAGACGTATGAGCAGAATGCTCCTCGCCATACACAACCAAAGAAGGAAGCTCTTTGGGCACCATGATAGGTTCATCCTACACACTCGAATCCCTTTTGTGGTAATCAAGAAAACAGTTCCCATTTTTAAAGATGGAGGAGAAAAACTTCATCCATGATTCATAAACTATGGATTGGGTGTACCTATATTCTTCTTCAATCACGATCCACACCATGTATGGAGGTGTCCTTGAGAGTTCCATATCAACACAAATGTGTGCTACTATTGGATGTTTCAGGGTAGATGTCCTACAATCTATGCACAGGAAGCGGCCAATGGAATTACCAATTGATTGTAGAAGATCCGGATTCTGGAATGGTAAGGGGAGCCCAGGGAGTTGAATCCAAATCTCCGTCATGGAGGGGTTGTGATTTATGTGAAGGTCGAATGACCAGCGGAGCATATGGAATTGAAAGACTCAAACAGATCTTCCAACTCTAGACCAAGCCCACACGGAATCTTCCTCAGTGCTAAAACGTAAAAGCATTTGTCTCGGCCCTAGGATACTGATAACTGCATGTTGTCTTAAGCCCCATTACTCATTCATATACCTGTCAAACATCTCCATCGGAGGTCAAAATTGGATGAACTTTACCACTAGGGTTGTAGAGAGCATAGAAGAAGCATTGGTGAATTCTTATGAAGAAATCAGGACCACTGGTTGACCATGAAGGATTCCATGGACCTTCGGAGAAAAATTGATGCTGGGAAAAAAAGGGGGTCACATTAAGAGAAGATCGGACACTAAGATCCTCAGGTTGAGTCCCTTCCCCTAGAGGAGGAGGGGCCACTGAAGCCTCCATCACCACTAGGGCATCACCCGCCGTCAGGGAGGAGAGAAGTAGTGATTTCTGACATAGTAATTTTTTCCCTACACTTACTATATCTTCATCATTAGTGACTATTATATTTGATACTGGTGCATCTCATTCATTTATTTCAACTTGTATTATTAATCTGATTAATCTTCCTACAAATCTCTTATCTTATGTGATGGATATTACTACACCCCTCAAAAAGAAGAGAGGGTTGTGTCTTCATAGTCATACCTGTTTTTTATCATTATAAGATATTGATTTAGATTGAAGTTTTTTGGTTCTCTATATGAAACTTTTTAACATCATATTTGGGATGGATCAGCTCATTGCCAGTAAATCCTAGATTTAATGTTATCTTTGATGGGTCTCCAGTAATACACCTGATGGGGTGTTCCACATCTTTCAAGGATAATGGGACCTGAGGTCGAGTAGAGATGGACCTTCTTATCCAAAGTTGGGGAAAGTGATATCAGTGTTTTCTTTTGATCTGGATAGATAATCCTTGAGTGGTTATCTCCCTCCAATTTTCATCAAGATTTTTAATGTTTTTCATTCTAAATTCTCTAGTTTACACTGGTAATGGAGGTAGAGTTTTCTAGTGGGAAGGAAAGTTGGGGTATGTAGTCCTCAAAGGAGTTTCTAGCCTTGGAGAAGCTGAATATTAGAAGGAAATATGCCAAGGTTCTTAAGCACTATCAAAGTTCAGAGTGGGAAATAGATAATGCAGAGGAAGGAATATTTAATATGGGATATGACTGGTATGATTTCTATGATATGTAGTTTTTTTCTAGCTTGTTCTACCTACTTAATTCTTTTTCTTTTATTAATAAATGGTCAAAGGCTTGCCTCTAACTGATAATTTCTGGCAATGGAGGTATAGTTTTCTAAAGATTTTGTACTTGGTACTCAACCAATGTCTATTCATTCTCACCATATGGATCCTACTGAAATAAAGAGTTGAAGACTCGGTTGGAATATCTTTTAGAGAAAGGATTTATACACTTGATTGTGTCACCTTTTGTGGAATCAGTTCTCTTTTCTAAGAAATATGATGGTTAACTTTTCCTTTGTAGGTATTACCAAAAACTCAATCAAGTTGTGATAAAAAAATATCCTTTTACACTGATTGATGACCTGTTTGGCCAGTTGAAAGGAGTGAAGTAATTCTCAATGATTTATCTTCAGTTTGGTTACCATCAACTAAAAATAAAGGAATCTGACATTCATAAAATCATCTTTTTCAGTAGGTAGGACCATTATAAGTACCTTGATATACCATTTTTTCTAACCAATGATCCTAAAGTCTTCATGAATTTAATGAAAATGGTTTTCCATGAGTATCTTGACACCTTCTTGGTTGTCTTTGTGGATGAAATCCTGGTTTACTCCATGTTTTAGGAGGATCATGTGTGTAATCTAGGAGAAGTTCTAGATAGTTAAGAAATCAACGACTATATGCCAAGATATAAAAATGTGAATTCTAGATTCAAGAAGTGAAGTTATTAGGACACATGGTTTCATAACACAGTATTTTAGTTGATCTTGAAAAGGTGAAGACTAATGTAAGAGTTATTTTTTTGAGCTCAAGTGTCTTAACTAATGCACTAGTGTTGGATCTTCTAGAGCTTGGACATGGATATGTGGAATTCTCTGATGCATCAGGTTTAGTTTTGGGTTTTGTTCTTATATAGGGTGATCATGATGTTTCTTATATATCTCATCATCTAAGGAAACATGAGATGAATTACCTAACCCCTGACCTTGAACACACTGTTTTGACACATGTGATTAAGAGTTGAAGAAATTACCTTTTTATAGAAACGTTTACCATGTATTTTGACCAAAATATCTTGAGTTATATCATCTCTATAAAATATTTGAACCTATTATAGAGTTGTTGTGTGGAATACCTGAACTATTTCAAATTTTACATCACCTACACCCCAAGGAAAGGGAATTTCATCACAGATGTTCTAGGTAGGAAATTTTCAACCCTGAACTTGAAAGAATCATCAGAAGAGTAGAACTTGATGGATATTTTTTCATAGTTTCATATTGGAGTTTGGGAATCTATTCTTGAGGTTTACTTTTCTAGTGTTCAACTTACCTCTAATCTTCTCAAGATAATTATTTAGGAAGAAAATATTGATGATGAGATCCACAGAATTAGAGAATATATTTATAGTAGGGAGATGGTTGATGATTGGATGTTCTATATGGAGAGTATATTATGTTTCCAGAGACAGTATGTTGTACCTTTGCAAGTAATAAAATATTTTTTGGGGAATTTCCATAATTCTCAGTGGTATGTGAACATAGGAACCATAAATATGTTTTATGAAATGCAGTGAAGATTGTTTTGGATAGGTATAAGATGAGGCATTGTTGATTTTGTATCTTTTTTTTATATATGTGAAAAGGTAAAATATGAGCACTGAAGACCTTCAGGTTTACTTCAGCCACTTCTAGTTCCAACATGGAAGTGGGATGAGATCTCTATAGACATTGTGATTGGGTTTCTTTGTACCTAGAAAATTAAGAATTTCATATGGTTTTTTATTGATAGGCTGACCAAATTAGATCACTTTATACCCATTATTTATAAAAAAATAGTTGAGGACATGGAAAATCTCTATGTGAATGAGATTTTCTATTTTCATAGAGTTACATATACTATAGTCTCTAACAGTTATCCTTGGTTTACTTCTCTCTTTTGGAGAGTCCTTCAGGAGGCACTGGGATATTAGGTCCATTTGAGTACGGAATACCATCTATAATTCGATGGCCAGATAGAAATATCTATTTATATTCTTATGGATATTCTTTGTGTATGATTCATTGACTTTGGTGGGGCTTGGTATGACCATATAGGGATAAATGAGTTTACTTATAACAATGGGTACCGGTCTGTAATTATAATGGATCCTTTTGAGGCCTTGTATGGCCATCTTTGCAAATCTTTGTTGTGTTGTTTGAAGATTGGTGAAAGTTCCTTGGTTGGATTGAGATTGGTTCAAGAGATGATAAAAAAGATTCATTTTATTTATTAGATGATTTTGATGGAACAG
Source organism: Viscum album (assembly GCA_963277665.1). Classification (NCBI taxonomy): domain Eukaryota; kingdom Viridiplantae; phylum Streptophyta; class Magnoliopsida; order Santalales; family Viscaceae; genus Viscum; species Viscum album. The sequence goes on from OY728156.1 coordinate 1,979,144,697, forward strand.
ATTCAGCATAAGTCTTATACTGATCGGCATCACAAACTATTGAAATTTTCAATTGGTGATCAGGTGTTCTTGAAATTTTTTACTTTGTTGGTTCATCGTTAGCTTGAGAGGAAATGGAAAATTTCTATTCATTTTGTTGGAACTTTTTAAGTTGTTGAGTAGGTGGTGGAAGTGATTTACAATTTATAACTTACTCTGTAGTTGGCTTATATAGATAACTTGTTCCATGTATCACAGCTCCTAAAATATCTTTCTAATCTATCTCACGTTCTGAGAAAGAGTGATCTCGATTTTGGTCCTGATTTATCTCTAATTGAGAATCCATTCAAGATAGTTGATTATGAAACCAAGGTACTTCATGGGAAGATGATACCTTTGGTTCAAGTGCTATGACAGCACAGTTCTGATTCTCATGATACATGGGATAGAGATAAACTAAAGAGGGAGTAGTGGCCTCATCATTTTGACATGGAAGATTATTAATAGGATTTATGGGGATATAAAGTTTCTATGGTGGGGATTCTGTAACATCCTATTACTATTTTCATTTACTCATCAACCCATCTTTTGATCATTATTTGGTTGGGTTTCATTTAAGGGTGCTCTTGGTGAAATTTTAGAAAATTTTGGAAATTCTTGTGTTGTGCACGATTGGAGTATGGTTTTCCCAAACTGTATCCCATTCTAGTAAAAACTATGAAAATTGAGATAGTAAGGGTTTTCATGGTTGGTGCATGGTTTGATAAATCATGCACTCATAAAGGAAAACCCATGAAACCCTATTGTAGGGGATACACATTTTTTCTAACCATGCTACCTTACCCAGCTAACTATATATGCACATGTCTTTTAATTAATCTGAAATTTTATTTAAAAACTCTCGAACCCCTATTTTGACCTCTTATTTGGATTAACTCACCCTAATATGAAATCCTAATTATTTGGAGCTCCCAATAACCAAATTTGGCTCCTACAAACTCCTTTCAAGGCATATTAAAGAGTAGTGATCAGTGTTAAATCCTTTCCTGATATGTTTCCTATTTTCGTTCTCTATCTCCCACAATCTCCTATCACCTTCCTAGATTTTATAAGATCTCTACATTTCTGTAGTATATAATCCCTATTTTTTTATCCTAAATCTAGGTTTGATTCTCAAATATTCAATGTCGACATTCTCCATTTGATTTTTCTATTTAGGGATTTGTTTTTTGTGGTCTTGTGATCTCAAGGTAGGTGGTTCCATTTATGATGGTCAATTTGATTAACCCTAAACTACTTGACTTAAATTATTTTATTTTATTTAAATGTAATTAATTTTAGTTTATTTATTAAAAACCCAATTCTACTGAATTAGGGATTTGAATCAAATTTGGTAGGAAATTGGGGGGGGGAACCCAATTCCATTAAATTGGGTTGTGATTTTCATTTGATAGAAAATTCTGTAAATTTAATTGTGGAATTTAAATTGTGAAATTGAATTATCAAATTAATTTCAAATTCATATTTGATAAAAATGGATTAAATGGTTTTGATAGAAACCCTTTGGTTTTATCTTGGAAAAGGGTATGATTTGATTCAAAACTAATTGTGGTTTTTAAATGGAAATTGGAATATTAAAATGGGAAAAATGAGTTGAATTGTATTTTAAATATTTTTGAAATAAATTTTCCATTATTGATTATTGTTTGAGAATATGCAAGCCTAGGTGGTTAGTGATTTATTAGGGAAAAACACACAAAGATGGAAATTCCCTAGTAATGGATTGATGCTTTACAACTCTAACATGAACTTATTGGTATATCTTATCCTGAGTAATATTTTGGTTATTTTTCTTTGACTAGTGTTAGAGTGACATGTGTGCACATTTCTATTTTCATCATATAAGTGTCTAAGGATCCCAAAACCTGAAACTATCATACCTCTTAGCAGATGACCATGTTTCTCATGTTAGTGATTTGATATATAGTCCATTATTTGTAAACTATTTTTCACATCCCTTATGAATATATATAAAATGTTTTATATAAATTGTTTATTAATCCATTTGTTTAAAGTATTTCTGTCATTAGAAATATAAATCATGTTTGGTTTTAAATATTATTTTGAGAGGACATGCATATTTATTTAAGATTAAAAGCTTTTTCTGGTCAATTATATTGTTATATTATTATGGGATCCTTAGAGAGACCCTATCGAGCTTTTAGATCATGAACTACCTCTTCCTTTTGGAATTTATAGATTTCCCCCTCTCAGGTTCGAGCAAGGGGAAAGCACCACTTGGAGGTGGTAGTTGTTGTTGATCTTTGGGATTTGAGTTGTTGTGTCTATTGGGACTTGGGTTGTTATCTAGTTTTCTGGTACATTGTGGTGGTACTTTGGGTTGTTTATGCATATTTTTCTTCAAGTAAAGTTCTCCATGTGTAGTTTTTCTTGTCTTCATACTGAATTTTACCTCTTGTTTCTATTGTGTTTGTGGAAAATTAGTTCCCACTTTCATATTGTTTGATGCCTGGTGCTTATCACTAACCCATGGGGATCGGGAATTACCTTCAGGCCATTTCAAGACTAACATTTTAATTAGGGTACCAGGTTATCCAACCTAATTCATGATTAGAACTGAATGGGAAGAGGTTGAAACTGCAATCCGGGTGGAAGATGGAGGAATTTAATGACACAAAATTTTATAAATGAAATTCCCTTTGTGATTGAATTAAATTCCATATTATGTAAAGGGGTTATAGAAAACACATAAACTTCCTTGGTTATATCCTATAATATTTAAAATATCATTAATTATCATGATCATTCAATATATAGATATTGAATAATGATCATATGATTATTATATATTAATGGTTATGATAAATCCAATTGAAAAAGTTGAAATAAGTTATGGCCTCGGCCAGTAGGATAATATACTATGAATCCCATTTATCAAATATTTCATGGGAGAAAGAATCATTGGTCTTTTTCCTTGACCAATATCAATCTTATATCCAAAAAATAAATCCCTTGAAACCCCATTTATGGGATAATTTCAAGCTCATCAAGATCACATCCCAAACCATGTTCACTGAACCGCCCCAAGAAAATATCGCCATCATGCACCTTGCATTTAGATTGTTTTATAGTGTAATAATGTTCTATATATCAAAACCATAAATATATTAATTTTTAAAATAATTATTATATTTATTCCATATTTTTTTACTTTATAAATGATTTTTACAAAAAAAATGATTTCGATATGATAAAACACAAATAATATTTTTTGTTGATATGAAATTTTAATTAAGACATTATTCTTTATGAATTCATAAATTAAATTATATTTTAATAAAATATTATTATTAAATATTATATATTAAATATAAATGAAAATATAATTTTATTAAGTGAAAATTAAATTTTCATAAGGGTCAGAAAACAGTTATTGTCAAAAACCAGTATTTATAAATAAATAGGATTTCAATTTGAATGTTTAATTTATCATATTTAGAGAATTATTTTTATTAAATAAATATTATTTTTTGAATTAATATATTAAAAATATTCAATGGATAATTTTTTATAATTTTTTAAGACAATCAAATTTTCGAGTAAAAAATAAATATGTTATAAATATATTATGTCTATTATGACATCATAATGACCCAAAAGTGATGTAATATGCTCCATAAAAGGTATACACAACCAAATATATTTTTTAAATTTTAAATAATTTGTTTTTTAGGTAATATTATTAAATTTATAAACCCTTTATGAATCCTCCAAAACCTATATTATATTTTAAGATTTTGAAATCATTTTTTTATAAACATGACTCACTTCCACCTCGCCAAGGGTGTTATTTTAAAGTGATAAGTTAATGGGGTTATAAAATAATAAAAACCACTATAATTTGGAAGAAATAATGGGTAAAAACCATGGTAATATTTGTGATTTTTTATTACTTTATTATATAGAGTCCAAAACCTAAATTTGAAAAATAATAAAGAACTCCCCTCTCTTTTCCTATATAAATCTACCCAATATTCCATTAATCTTCACTAAAAATCTTTGTATCAGGATTATACTCTCTACATTTATCTATATATCCCCCCAAGTTTTCCCAAATATATTAATAATATCCTCCCAAACTTTGGTAAACATTGTCTCAAGGTAAGGGATCATCTCCTTCTCTTTATTCAAGCACCTTCTTTATAAAATGTATTTTTATTTAAATTACTATTTTTAGGATATTATTTTTCACATCCCTATTATTTAACTTATAATTTAAAATTAATTATATGCATCTTTCACTCTCTTTAATCCCTCATGTGATTCATTATGTACCCCTATTATGCTTCTAAAATTATCTTGTGATTTTTTCATGCCAGACTTTTATTAAAGAACTCTTTTTGTATTATGACTTTTAATTCCCAATTGTTCATGTTGGATTATGTTATTAAATATCCCTATTAATGTCCATATAATTTATAATTCCTAATATACCCCTTTAACTCTCATTAATCCCTCCCAAGATTCATTATGTACCCCCATTATACTGCATAAATTATCATGCGATTTTTTCATCCCAAACATTTGTATTCTGAATACTGTATCTATTTCCACTCAAGGGTGATAAACTAGAAATTCCAATACTAATTTTATTTGGTAAATAAATTTATTTATTCTACACCTCTTATTCTTGGGATTAAATTTAATGAAATATGATCCTATGTTGAATGATCTATATGGCACACTTATGCAAGTACATGATATGGAAGTGATGGGTGTGCCCGGAATTACATATAGCTTTAATGAATTGGGTAATATTTTAATATCATGATACATCATATATGGGATTATGGAGTAAAACTAATCCATTATGGGACCTTTTCAACAATTTTATAATGTTTTGGTGGTTAACCTTGACCTATGTTTATGATGTCACGTTAAAATCTATTTACATATTCTCATGTTTCCTTTATGATATCATATTGTATAATAAATAATTTCTTATGAGTATGGTTATCAACCCTTTTATATCCCATTTAAATTACTATTGACTAATATGTAATACTTTCATAATTTTATGCTTTATTTATTCCCTTATTGGGATTTATATCTCACCCCTTTCTTATGTATATCCCTAGGTTATACCATGCAGTTTTAAAAGATATGGAATATTAAAATCATGTTAAGGAAGTTTTAAATAATGTTGTTTTACCCATGTATCAAGTTGATGATATATATACTTAATTTCAAAATACACTAGTCTGATTGATCTCCTAGGTTATACTAAGTGTGTTTTTATTATATAAATAATGAAATTAAGTGTATTAAATTCAAGGTTAACGTAGTTGGTTTCAGAGGAAACTCTATTTATTTTTTCGGAAAAGGATTTGAAAATCATAGAGAATGAATTAGGGATAATTCTAAACATAGTAATATATCTCTATGTTTTGGTAAATTGTAGAGTAAGTGGTTTCATAGAAAATAATTCCATTTCTAGATACTATATATGGATATGGATCTAAAACATATATACCTAGGGGTAACAACCCTAAAAACACCATATTGAGCTAGATTCAATTAAGAACTGGAGTATGAAAACAATCCTTATTGCATACTTGTTTTGAAACTATAGGGGATACGATTTGGTTATTTTACAAGCTCATTACTAATCATTATTAAGGGAACAAAAAAAATTCCCATAATATTTTATGTTAGAAAAGAGAACATGGATGACTTAGATTAAATCCTAGAAATTCATAAGTTATGGAATATATGTTATTTATGATTTATCCCTTTAATTTTCATATAATCCATTTTATTTGATTGATAATTTAAAAATTATCATCCATAATTTTTCCTTACTCTATTCAATGGATGGAAATAGGAGTAACTGAGTGAACAACTAATGTGAGGGGCAATGTGAAGACTTCCCAAATAAGATTCCCAACCCAATAGGAGAAAGAATCATGAAATTTGTGACTATACTTTCTTAATTGACACAATTTTTGAATATAAACCTGAATTAAGAAGAACTCCCAAATCCCTATAAGAAATAGAAATTTTCAATTGAGGGATTTATGCAATAAAGGCCCCTAAATTTTAGTGGATCTTCTTATCCCTTAATTGTAGAAAATGGATCAGCTCTATTTAAAATATTTTATTTTTCCATAAATTATCTGATAAAGAGAAGTTCATATTGGTTTTTTATCATATGAAAGTATAAGTTGATCAATGGTGGATGTTTTTCAAGAATATGAAGCTTAAGGATCATATCTATGCAATGAAGTGGAAAAATTCTAGAAAATGTTTTTTGATAAATGTTTTCCTTTCACTCTTCAATTGGAAATGGATAGGAACTTCCTTATCCTTAATAAAAATGATGATGAATCTATCAGGAGATGTGAGTAAAACTTCACAAGACATTCATGATAAACACCCAGCTTTGTTTTTACCCCAAAATATAAAGTTGACATCTTCTTTGGTGGATTGAAGTCAGGTCTATGAAAAATCTTATCCATTTGGGACTTTTAAAATAATGAGGAAATTTTCTTATGGTCCCTCAAAGTTGAAATGGATGTTATTTAATCTCAAGGGTATCATGGGGGAAATAAATGGGAAGTGGATGTTAATTTTGGTAGTGCAGTGGAGAAATACAATGGTGGAAAGAAATTTTAATATCTCACTTTTCAAAGGTGTGAAAAGAAGCACCCTAAAAATTGCCTAAAGGGGGAGAGAAAATTATTTAGGTGTGCTAAGGAAGGGTTCCTAGATATAAATTACTAGTATGAGAAACCCAAAAATGTGATGGAAGAAAGGAATTCTTCATTAAACCCTCAACCCAATGTCTAATTTTTCAACTGCAAATAAAAAGGATACTATGTGAGTCAATGCACTAAGCCAAGGGTTTTCAACAGCAACTAATGACACAAACCCCAAGGACTAGAGATAAATAGCGATATTATGACATCGCAACTATAGAGGTGGATCCCAACAATCAAGTGGTTATAAGTACTCTAGATATTCATTCAAGTATAATGAATTTTCTTTTTTATTCTGGTTCTACACACTCTTTCATATCTCTTAAATTAGGTATAATTATTCAAACACCACTGCAAAACATGGAATTAGAACTATTGTTGAAAATGGAAAATGGGTAAATGAGTTCATCCCAATTATATAATTCCTCCCCTATCAAAATTTGGGTGATAAAATTCCCAGAAAATGTTTCCATACTTCCTTTAGTATAATTCAATGTAATTTTGGGAATGGATTTATTCTCCTTATATAGAACCTATATAAATTTCCTAGAGAAGTAAATCACCCTTTGTACCACAAATCACCCTCTGATTCTATAAAATCGTAAGGAGAATGATGAATCTTATTTAGTACCAAAATATAAAGCATGGATATTATTTAATTATGAGAAAGCATATCTATCTCAAATGATTGATACTAAGTAAAAGATTATCCTTGAATACATGACCATTGTGAGGGAATACACTGATGTGTTTCTTAAATAACTGTCTAGCCTTTTTCCTATATGAGAGGTTGAATTTTAAATTGAGCTTATACTTGGGGATTTTCCAATATCCAAGACTCCATATAGAATGGTTGTTGCTGAACTCAAGGATTTGAAGAAACAACTATAGGAGAATATTGAAAAAGGGATTATATACCCAAGTGCTTCATTGTAGGGTGAACTGGTCCTCTTTTTCAAGAAGAATCATGGTTCAATCCACATATTCATTTATTATTGTGAAATCAACAAGATCACAATAAAGAAAAAGCATCTTCTATCATAGATTCATGACTTGTTCAATCAGCTACATGGAGCCCAATATTTCTCTAATATGGATATTCATTTAGGATATTATCAAGTAAAGGTGAAGAAGTAGGATATCCCTAATACTTCTTTTTATACAAGGTATGGGTACTATGAGTTCATATTGATGCCATTTGGACTCACTAATTCTCCAAAAAAATTCATGGAATTGATTAATAGACTCTTTAGAGATTATCTTGAAAAAAAATTGGTAGTATTTATTGATGATATTCAAATCTAATCCAAAATCAAGGAGGAACATGGGGATCATTTGAATACTATATTTAGGACCTTATAGAATGAAAATATGTATGAAAATTATAGTAAATGAAAGTCATGGTTGGAGAAAGTAACATTCCTGGGGCATGTCATCATTAGAAAAGGAATATTTGTGGATCCTTCAGAAATAGAGATGATTTAAGGGTGGGATATACCAACCAATGTGATGGAAATACATAGTTTCCATTGATTAGATGGGTATTATCATCGATTTTTAAGAAAATTTTTATGATTGAAAATAACCCTAACTAAGATAACTCAAAAGGGATTCAAGTTTTCCTAGAATATTTAATGTGAGGAAACTTTTAAAGAGCTGAAGAAGAGGAAAATAACCACACCTATACTCACATTACTTAGTAGTGGGAAAGAATTGTTTATCTACACTAATGTATCTAAAAAGATCTTGGTTTTTTTAGTCATGCAAAATGAAAAAGTGGTAGTCTGTTCCTTCTACAAACTAATTATCCATGAGCATAAATACCCAACTCATGATATAGAATTGGATGCATTAATCTTTGCATTAAATATTTGGTGACATTATCTTTATGGGTAGAATTTTGATATATATATATATATACACACACCATAAAATATTCATTTATTTATTCACATAAAAGTATATTAATATGTTTTAATGGAGGTGTTTATAGCTGATCATGGATTATGATTTTTCAATCCAATATCCTCTTAGGAAAGAAAACCAAGTGGAAGATAATATGGGTATAAAGGATCCCAAAACTCTATCCATGATGATGATTGTAAGGGATCTAATCTTATTAGAAATTTAAAGGATGGAAATTGGAATAATAAAAGGATATTCATCCTACCTTTATCAAATAACTGCTCATTTGTGTATTCTTGAGAGGATCAAGGAGGCTTAGAAAGCTGATTAGTTGCTACAAAAATCAATAAAAAATTAAGTCCTTCGGGCCATTGGATGGATGGATGAGGATGGATTTATAAGTTTTGGAACCCAAATGTGTCCCATTAAAACCATAACTAAATAGGAAATGTATGGATGATGCATATAGATTGTCCTTGTATTTTTATCTAGGAATCACTAATATTTATAGAAATTTGAAGTGATAATTCTAGTGGGATTACATGAAGAGAGAGATTAAAAAGTTTGTATTTTATGCTTAGTATGCCAGCAAGAAAAAGTGGAATGATAGAAGTATAAGGGAATGATGAAACCATTCCTAACACCGGAATAAAAATGGGAAAACATAACCATTGATCTCATCATAGGACTCCCCAGTACACCTAAAGGAAATAATACCATATGTGTGGTAATTTATCATCTAACCAAGTCATCATATTTCATTTCTATCAATGAGTATTTCTCTCATGACCAACTCACCAAGATATAGATAAGATAAGTGGTAAGACTTTGTGGAGTACCAAACTCTATTGTATATGATTGATATATGAGGTTTACCTTGAGGTTTAGGAGAATCCTTTACAAAATTTTGAATACAGAACTGATATTCAGCACTAATTATCACCCTCAGATGGATGGTTAGTCAAAAAGGACCACTCAAACATTGGATGATATTTTGATATCATGTTAAATGGATTTTCAAGGATGTTTGGATCAGAACCTTCCCTTAGTAGAGTTATCATATAATTGTAGTTTCCATTATATCATTCACATATCTCCTTATGAGGATCTTTATGGGAAGATTTGTCAGACTTTGACTTGCTGGGATGAATTTGGAGAGCATAAGTTGATGGGACTCGATCTTAACAAAGAGATGATAGAAAAGTTACAAACCATTCACCATCAAATGAAATCCATAAAAATAAAAAATAAAATCTATTCAGACAATCATTGATGATACTCAAAGTTTGAGGTCAGTGATAAAGTGTTCTTTATTATATCATCATGGAAGAAATTTATGAAGTTTGGAAATAAGAGAAATCATAGACCAAGATACATTATCCCCTTTGAGATACTTGATCACATTGAAGTGGTGGCTTATCGACTAGCACTCCCTCCTAACCTATCTCAAGTACATGATGTGCTCCATATATCCCTATTGAGAAATTTTATAATAGACAACTCAGGCTTATTTAATCTTGAGGTAGTACCATTGGATAATGACCTTTCATATGAGGAGTAATCAGTGAGGATCTTAGATTATAGAGACAAAGTTCTATGAAACAAGACAACTCTCCTTGTCAAATTGTTGTGGAAGAAACACAAGTTTGAGGAAGGTACTTGGGAATCACAAGATGAAATGAAACAAAATTTCTCTCATGTGTTTTAGTGTATAAAATGAAAATTTTAGTGTAAAATTTCTGAACCTGGGAATAATGTAATGACCCCAACTTTTGTAAATTAAATTCCCTTTAGGATTTAATTAAGTGTCCTATTATGTAAAGTTGTAACACCCCAAGATTCTACAGTACGCTTCTCTTTGAATAATGTGATAGCGTGTGTTGTACGCAACACCGAGTTATAACACACCATAACCAATCAAACTAGCCGTTATGAATAGTAATACCTACTTTTGAAATTATATATATTTTATATTTCAAAATGGACTTCATTTTTGGATTCGGAATATCGAATTTAGCCTAAGGTGAAATTTTGGTACTTTTCGGATAAATTTATTATTTTGATGAATAGTGAAAATTACTAAATTTTAATTAAAAACAACTTTTTTAATCAAAATAATTAATAGTGATAAATTATTAATTTGAGTGGTTTTAAAGTATATTTAGAATATATTTTTACCATTTAATATAATGTTGGTCATTGGACATAATTTTACAATTAAACCGGACATAAACAAGTGTCAATCTTTTGATAGTTATTATCTATTAAAAACACGCTTTTTGTTTTAACAACGGGAATTAATTTTAAATTAATTTCTGAAACTTCTGTGTTTTGAATTTTGAAAAATGGATTCCATATTTAGAATCAGGATGTTTAAATTGTGTAAATAGATAACTTTTATTTTTAGACATTTTGAATAATTACTTCGGTAAATATTTTATTTACCATGGTTAAGGGTAAATCTGGTAAATAAGGGTTAAAAATAATATTATAATAATACAAAATTACCCTAAAACGTGTCCTAAACTTATTGGTTGATACAGTTTCGACCATAGGCATCTTTGGGTCGATTTTGGGACCCCATGGAGCCACTTGTAGGTGATAGGGACACTTTATTTTAATTAAGTTAAAATGAATACAAAAATGACACAAGCATATATCTTTTAGAAAAACAATGTTTACATAGGGTTATATATGTTGTATTTTATACTATAAATATTAATTAGAAAGATAAAAAGATTTCCTAAATAATGATATTTTATTTATAATTTTTAGACTTTAAATAATTTAATTTATTTATGACACAATGATGATGCAGTAATTATCATAATAGTGAAAAATTAAAATAATTGATATTATAAATACACAAATAAATATAATTTGAGACTTTTTATACATTACACTAATTTTCTAAGTTAATATGACATGTTAGAAATTATTTAATTAAATGTTTTCTAAGTAATCATTCAGTTATGAGTTTCACAAAAATCAACTATTGAATAGTGTCAAAATTGACATAAAAGAGTTTATAAAACAAATATTATATTATTAATTGATATTAAATTTCTAAAAATCTAAATTTCGGCCAAGAGACTTATATCATGATATTTTTATCATTAATGGACCACTTGGGGGTCTCTTGGATGTATATAGTAAGTTTATTAACCATATAATATAAAAATACAAAGAGACATTGTAAAAGTGAAACTAATTAACTTCGAGTTAATACTTAAAGATAAGGTTAATATAAGTACCCAAACATGTATAAATTCTATTTTTTGAGTTTTTTTTTACCCATCCCTACCTTAACATTTAAATAATCAACTTTGGAGCCATTATAAACTGAATATGAATTTATTATAAATTAATATTTCTAGCTTTTCCAAAGGTGTCCCTCACCCCACTTATAAAAGGGCACTCCTCCTTCTCATTTCTTCACACCTTCAAAGCCTTTTGGTTCGGCCAAACTCTGCCCAAATACTCTCCCAACTTCCCTCACTACAACTTAGAGGCCTTATTTGGATCAGAAAGCCAACCTAAAGAGCCCTTTTGATCAAATCAAAAGGAAGAACCCGAAGAAGAGGTAATGATTTCACCACCCTTTTCCAAGTTCCTTTCTTCTTCCACTTCTTCTTACTTTGTTGTTACCATTATAAAATAATAACTCTAGTATATTATATATACTGTGATGTTATTATAAATATTTTACAACCATATTCAGTATTCTATCCACCCTTTGAATAACATGTCACCATACGTGCGTACGTACGGCTTACCGTCTCCACGTCGTGGTGTAATTGTTATTCAATATATTATTATTTGGATGGGTATAATAATGATGTGTAACTCATGTAAATAATAAATATAACCTGATAATGATTCTGTATATATGATATACTATCAAATTATATATTATTTTAATATCAAAATAATGATATTGCCGCTCGTGCGTACGTATGGACTACCGTCACCACGAACGCGATGAGATTCATTCTCCATCGTATCCATTCAAGTATAATTATCATTTTATGATTTAAAAATGATGTTTAAGGACTTTATATCATTATAGATATGAATAATATACAACCTATTCATGAAAAACATGGCTTACATAACAAAACATATAAAAGAAAACGAGTAAGTTAACACCCGAAACAACGATAATACTAAGATATTATTAACAAATCAATATTAAAAGATCATATATGATATCATATTAATATATATGATTCTTGTATAATTTAATAACAATTATTTCACCATTATACAGGAGGTTAACCTACCCCAACCAAGTAAAAGTACAAGGTAAGGGTTACTTCACAATCTCTTCATTATCCGAGGTTGTTTATATGTAATTATCTATTGGGATTTCATTATCATCCACATCCATATTTATTCGAAATGTATTTCAAAAAGATTTTACTATTTAAAACAATATGGGTTAAAGTAATTTATACCCTTGTTTGACTTTTTATAAGAGGTTTATAAAGGAATATTTCCGTCGTTTTCCAAACAAGGTGCTTTTAACCTTTTCGACAGAATTAAGGTAAGAATGTTTTTTTAACTTATACGGCGGGTGCGGTTATTTTACACCATTATAAAATCATCGAAGCTTCCTTTACATGCTTATAAGAATATTTTCAAAGAATATGTTTTATTTTATAAATATATGACTCTTACATGATTTCAAAAATAGAAATAGATATTTCTCTAAAAAGAGTTTTGATTTCATCTATGTCAACATCCTTTGATGCATTTTACGATTATTTGTAGTTGATTTATTATGATACAGAACTTTTATATTGTATTGAAGATTTTGTGATATGTTTGACTGTGGATGTGCTATTTTTATACCATTCATAGTTTATGGTGAAAGTATTTACATTTCGTATGCTAGTTTTAATACGAATGTTTATGTTATGTTTAAACCTTTTCATATGGTAATGCATTGGACTTAATATGTGACGGGTGGATCCCGCTATATCTCCTCGATGCATCAGTAGGTCTCATGAGACAAACTAGTGTCTTGGCACAAGGCCTTGACAAAATATTATTTGTAGTCTTGGCACGAGGCCTTGGCTATGTGGTTATGATAGTCTGGCATTATGCATTCCATCATTATGAAAGTGGTTATTGATATTGCATGTGATTATTCGATTAGTAGAATATCCATGTGAATAAGTAAATGGCATTATTTCATTTTACTTTTTCCATACTATGTTGATGTTCAAGTTTAAAAGGCTTTTGTTTTAGTTATACATTTCCTTAAATGTTTATGCTTATTTTTGAAAGTTTATGCTATATTGTTATCCTTACTGGGCATTTGAGCTCCCCCCTTTTCTATGTTTTATTTTTTCCCAGGAAGTGAAGAAGTAAATTATAAATTACCTGCAGGGATATTATGTGGGGATATGAGTGTGGAATATGGAGACAATATGTTGTTGTAGTATTTTTTCACTTTATGATGTAATGTAAGACTTATGAATATATCTAGTGTTTCCAAGGCTACTAAACCAATCGGTCTTTCGAGATTTGATCTTTCTTGTGATCATGCCAATGTTATGTAATAATGCACCGACTCTAGGTAACTGGGGTTGGGGCGTTACAAAAGTGGTTATAGAAAACACATAAAATTCCTTATTTATATCCTATAGGATTTAAAAAACCATTAATAATAATGATTATTAATGATATATACATTTAATAGTGATTATATTATTAGTATATATTAAGGGTTATGGTAAATCCAATTGACATAGACAAAAGAAGTGATGGCCTCGACTTGTAGGATTGTACCCCCATGAAGCCCATTTATTGGTGCTTCCAATGGATATAGAATCACTAGATTTTTCCCTCGACCAATCCTAATCTAATATCTAATAACTAAATCATGATCAAGACCATTTATGGGAGAATTTCAAGTTCCTCAAGATCACAACCCAAACCATGTTAGCCAAACCACCCCAAGAAAACCTCAAAATCGTGCACCTTACCCTCAGGGTGTTTTTAGGTGTAATAAAGGTATATGTATCAAGACAATAATAGTATAAATTTTTAAAATAATTATTATATTTATTCCTTATTTTTTTACTTTATAAATTATTAAATAAAATATTTTGATAAAAATTAAATTTTGATAGGATAAAACACAAATTGTACTTTTGGGTAATATAAAAATTTATATAATACATTAAATTTGATGAATTAATGAATTAAATTATATTTTAATAAAAAAACTATTACTAATGTAGAGACCCTATTTTTTCCCTATAAGACTTCAGAATATTTTTGCATATGTTTCCAGAGACAGGCGCTGAGACAGTGTGCAATTCCAAGGCCCAGTGTGCCCAAAATAAATTATACACAAATATTAAGTGTTTTTATACTATTCATGCAATGAAAATAGGATATCTCTCAAACGGTTAATCAGATCAGGAATCTGAGACCATAGTTGGGTCCAAAACTTAGTTTTTATCCTAGGAGAGACATAAAGCGTGTCGGCGTGGGTTGTTTGGACCCCTCTCTCCTTAGCGGTAAGTAAGTGGATGAATTAATTTATTAATTCATTCATTTAATAGAACAAACCCAAATAAATATCAGCTAATAACTTGGATTGGAAATATGAGTCCATGTTTGTGTCCAGAGCACGTAGTTTACCCTAGGAGGGTTATAAGCTTTGTCAGTGCATGCCTTTTGTAGAAAAAGTCCCAGAGGGCAAAATCATAAATAAAATAATTAAATTAAATTGTTTTATTTGAAACACTAATTTGAATAAATTACAAACGAGGACTCAGATTGGAAATCTAAGACTATCATTGACTTTGTGGCATGGTTTTTACCCTAGGGGTGACCTTAGTTGAGAGTGCGTGGGAGATTTGGATTTCGTGTCTACCGGCAGTTTTCTATAAATATAGAATTAAGGAAATGAGCAGGGTAAGCTCATTTTCCATCACGGATGGCAAAACTCTGGATGATGGCGTTTCGAGTCACTACTGGAAAATAGACCTATCCCCACGGTTTTCCCCAAAACTGTGGGGATAGGTAACCCTATACCCACGATTTTGTAAAACCGTGGGTATAGGTGAATTTTTAGAACCTATGCCCACGGTTTTGGAAAACTGTGGGTATAGGGGGGCTATCCCCATGGTTTTCCAAAACTGTGGGGATAGGTCCTGAAAATTCACCTATACCCATGTTTTTTCAAAACTGTGCATATAGGGTTACCTATCCCCATGGTTTTGGAGAAAACCGTGGGGATAGGTCTGGGTTAAAACATCTATACCCACGGTTATGAAAAACAGTGGGTATAGGTTTCCCGTGTGTGCGCAGGAATTTTTTTTTTTTGTTGGAAAGAAATTTTTTTTGGCAGGAGTCCTATACCCACAGTTCTTACCTCTATACCCATGGTTTATATTACTATATTTAACTAAATATAAATATATATACATAAAAGTAGTGTTGGTGTAGTGGTTAGGTGCTTCGTCTGCAGAGGAGAGGTTGCGGTTTGAAACCCATCGGCCACATTATTTTAGGACATATACCCACAGTTTTGAAACCGTGGGGAAAGCCCTTTGACACCGTGGAAATTGAATATGTTTCATTGACACGGTGGCAGAACACCTATACCCACAGTTTTGGAAAACCGTGGGTATAGGCTGGGGACCTATACCGACACCGTTCCAGCCCACAGTTCCCAAAACCGTGGGTATAGCCTATACCCATGGTTTAGGGGGCTATACCCATGGTTTTGAACTGTGGGTATAGGCTGTTTTTTCAGTAGTGAGTTCTGAACGTCATCAGATTGCGATGAAACTTCA
The DNA here is from genome assembly GCA_963277665.1 of Viscum album. Taxonomy (NCBI): domain Eukaryota; kingdom Viridiplantae; phylum Streptophyta; class Magnoliopsida; order Santalales; family Viscaceae; genus Viscum; species Viscum album. The sequence continues at coordinate 1,979,161,177 of OY728156.1, forward strand.
GACGTTGATAGATCTGGGTGCAGCGAATGCAACGGTGGATCTAGATTTGAGGTAGGATTTCTATTTCGAATTCTTCAGCTCCTCGGTTAAATATTTCATTGTAGGAAATCCTTTCTGTTTGTTTTTGTATCTATGGAATTCTTTAATGATGGCCAAACGAACAACGTCCATCATCTATTTAAATTTTTGATTGCTTGTTCTTCACATTCTTCATCCACCAACTTTTCACCTCACCAAATCATCGAAGAATAGAAGATAAAGGCATATGTTTGCGAAGCTCTCGACCTGAGGAGTCCCGATCTATGCTCATATTAGAGTTTCGAGTGCCAGAGGAAGCACAACGGCGAGCGGAAGTGGCGGTTACTTTTCATGACGTTGAAACGATGACTGATCATCAAATGGAGGCAAGCATTGTAAAGGTCTCATCCCAAGGATTCCAGATCTGGTACAAGATCGCGTTTTGGACCACCGGAGTGACCGTGGTGGTCCATGGAAGTTTTCCAGTGGATTTTCGATGTCTCTAGTGGTGGCAGTTTCCAGTGAGGCGGCGACGGTCCAGAGGGTGCTCTGGCGACGGTCTGGCCAGACTGGTCTGGGGGCGTTTAACCCCTTGTAGCGTTCAAAACGGGTGTCTGGTCTGTGTGTTTTCTATAGCCACATGACCATTACATCGAGGTGGACCTTTTGAGGCTACATTAAGGACATTTTGTTTTGGGTTTGATTCTTGGAGGCACGAAATGTCCATTTTTCATAATAATAATATAATTATTATTATTCGGAAAACTTGTATCGGACCTCATGTCTGCATACGACATCCGATTGATATGCCATTAGAGGCGTTGTGACCCTGGAGTTAAGGTGGTCCTTCCAAAGTTGGTTAGGTACCTTTGTTATTTGGTTTCGTCACTTGGTGTCATGAAATGTTTAATGCGAATAATTAATTAATTAATTAATTATTCTTACATCGAACCTAACTCCCGTTTGGGATGTCTGATTTGCGTGATGTCTACGGCAACATGACCCCAGTCCTTGTGCAGACTTTTTGAGATGATTTTCGAAGAGTTTAGGTCAGAGACAAGGTGCGGGCCCTACAAGGCCCAGTTTGTACGTTTTACGATGAAATTACACTTTTTCATTTGGCATCCATTTGGGGTGTTTGAGAACTTTTTTCTGTGTGTTTTTTCGAGGGGATTACAATGGTGCAATCTGCCCGCCTAAATTTGGGGTTGAGACGTAGTCCCCATGAGGTATCTTTCGGGCGTTTGTTGTGTTTTTATGACTTATTTCTCATAAGTCCGTTCTAAGTAAATGAATAGCCTACTTTTCATGTTTATGCATAAGGAATGCAATGTCATGATCCGTGTAATGTGTTTAGGGATCGATGTGTGGACCCACAGGGCCTCATTTGCATATAACGCTTGGAGATGCAGCATCTGCATCAAGAGTCCATTTTGGATGAGTGAGTAGTTGATCTTATGCATTTTTCTGCAAGGATCGTGATAGTGTAATCTGTTTGGATGTGTGCAGCCTTATTCATAATCTCTTATTAAATGTGGAAACATAAAAGTAATATCAGTGGAAGATCCTTTCAATGTGGTTGAAGAGAATCCATGGATTAGGTCATCTCTGAATCTTGTGAGAGTGGTAATTATGTATGAAGAGATATGTTCTATGTTCTAGGACCATTCAAGGAGGCGTGTTAGCAAACCTATGATTCTGACCCTCTAGCTAAGTGATGAGCATCGTGTGCTCGTCAGCTTTGCGACTATTATGTCATGTACTCTGGGAGTACCTTGACATGTCGTGGTACTTGTTCACCCATTTTGAAACCCAGAAATATTTAATTTCATGACCATGTTATGAGGAGGTGTCACACATCATTTGGTCCCCACATGTGCTGTGTACCACTATGAATCTTCTACCTCTCGTATCTCTTTCTTCTGAACTCAGATTGTGGCATGCGAGTAGCCTATCCTGAGTGTTTCTCCACGTACAACATGATAGTTCCCTTCATAATGGTTTTAGAGATACGATGTGATATTTTTGGAGTTTGGTTCATGTATGAGGCGATGCTTGATTATAACGGTGATGGAAGTGATGTTTTCAGAATTACCAAAGCAATCTTGGCTTACCCTCTAATGAGGTTGGGCAGTGGTTTTTTACAATATATTTAGGGCTTACCCTCCAATGAGGTTGGGCAGTGAGGTTCATCGTTCTCTTTCATTCTTAAAATCCAGCGAGGTTGGGTAGTGGTGTTCGTCAGTTACTCTTTCAGAGATTACCCTCCAGCGCAGCTAGGTTGTGGCGTTCGCCGATATCTTTCAGGGATTACCCTACAACACATATGGGTAGTGTAATTTTCTAGTTAATCTTTCAGGTATTACCCTCCAACATAGTTGGGAAGTGGCATTCTCTAGTTACTCTTTTAGGGCTTACCCTCCAACTGGGCTATACAGTGGTGTTCACCAATGAATTTTATAAGTATATCCTCCAGCAGGACTGGATAGTGGGTTCATGACTTTGTGACACGATCCCTCGACTGTGCGGAATAACGACGAGATGTACTTAATGTGACTTTGGACTCTCAACAAAGAGGGTCACTTTTCCCACCAAGACGCATCCTTATGACGTGACCTAAAACTATGTGAGGGAGACAGAACTGCCCAAAGTGGATAGTATCAAGGTTCGGTGATTGGGCCCCTTTTAATTGTAGTTCAGGGAGGATGTGTGGGATGTTGGGAATTAATTATGTTTACTTATTAGACTATTAATAAATCTTTTCTTGGGTTGATTTAGTGATATGGAGATCCCCTTACTCTCTCATTTTGGTTCCTTTGGTTGAGCATATATATATATCATATTGCAGTACCCACTCCTTGGTCTTTGGTTACTCTTCTTCTAGGATAAGTGAAGACACGCAGGGTACTCCACGTGCTTTCTGTGTCTAGATTCTCATGGTTAGATGAGTCTACTATCCTACTATAGGTAGTGAATATTTGATGAGAATTTCACCTTCTCACTGTTTCTAGATCCTCGTGTTTGTATGAGCTTACTTCACTTCTTTGTTGGGTTGAGTTGTACTCCTTTACTGTACCTTGTTCTATCTACTGCATCCCTCTTCAGTACTACACTTGTTTCTCCTTTGAGTCTTTACGGAATCCTACTAAGTATTTTTATAATCACCCCTACTTGGGATTTGACCACACTTAGTGTTTTGTTGCTTACAACGAATAGGTTGATCATGACTTTAGAGGAGCATAGAGATAAGGGGTGCTTGGACAGTGTGCGGTGGTCGTAGCTTGGGATCTAGGGGCGGGGCTCTCTTAGTTGTTTTATTTTTTCACCAATTGCTAGGTTTTCGAAATTTTCTCATTGGGCGTGTATTTTTTCCCTTTCCCTTACATTTTACTTTCTTATACTTGTATTGTTTAGAGGACTATGCATATTTGTGGTTTATATATAGTAGTGTTGTATTTTTATTTCTTTTACCTCTACACTATTTTCATTGATTTGGTTGTGTATGTGTGTACAGGTAATAAGGAAAAGTTCACCCTAAGTTTGTTATGCCTTAGGTGCTAGTCTCCAGCCCCTGGCCTATGGAGGTAGGCTTGGGGTAGTTGTATCTCAATCCTCGGTATGGTTCGGGTCATGAAAAAGTGGTATAAGAGGTGGTCCATTCCTTGGGACATTGTTCATACAATCCCTAAAAAGGAATTGGTTGGGTTTTAGGTAAATAGTGTCAATGTGTATTGAGAGCGGCTCTCAGGACAAGGAGTCCAGTGATGGTGCGTTAGCTGACATAGCCATTCACCAGGACCCTGATTACCTGCTTGTAGACTCAGCATGCTGAGACACTTGTTACAGGGAACATTGGTACATGTATCATATAGGATTGAGTCTTTGATTGTCCTTATTGAGTCAGCTCCCTGTCGTTTTTGATATATATATATGTTCATTTGACTGCGGTGCTCCTTGATTGGATTCAGGATTCTTCCACGATGATAGCTAGCCAGGATACTAGCTCCAGTTCATGATGACAATTCTGTGATCGATGAGGCCTCAGTTCAGGATCCATCATATGATTACCCTTTTTCCAGGAGGACAGGCAGCAGCACCTCCACCTATGGAGTAGTAGTTAGTACTAGAAACGAATGCCGATGATAAGTAGAGGATAAGCACGCTATGTGAGTTCCAGCATTAGAGACCGCTGAGGTTCTACGGTGAGCCATACCCTCAGGCAGCGAAGGGTTTGATAGAGTCATTGGTTCACCTCTTCAGGCTTGTTCGGACACTGATAGGTTATATGGTGGATTTTACATCTAGTCTTTTTTAACGGATCATCTTGTAATTAGTATAGACAGGGTACTCAATTGCACAATGAGTAGGTAATCTCATGGGATGACTTCCATCAGCTGTTTTTTGAGGAGTACTACCCCTCCTGCTTACACCCCGTGCGGTTTCAGAAGCTACTGGAGCTTTAGGGTGGAGTGATGAAAGTGGCTGATTACACAACTAGGTTTATAGACCTTACTCGCTACTCTTTGTACGTGGTCCATGAAAGAAACTTTTGGGAATGGAAGTTTGAGCAGGGTCTCCGTATTGGAGATTCATGAAATCATAGTGCCCTTGTGAATCCTCACCCATCTTAGGGTGATGGAGCAGGCACTAGTGACAAATAAATTTCTGTCATAGGGACACAATTTGGAAGGTATTCGAAGTGGGATCAACACATTTGGGACGTCTTCCACTGCTAGAATACATCAGTTGGCAGGCCCTCAACATAAGAGGCCTCTCCTTGATACGACTCAGGCACATGGTCGGGGACACCGTAGAGCACCAAGACAGCCCGGGGAGTGCTAGTACCTTGCTTGTGATGTGCGGGGTCATGTGTCATGAGACTACCCAACCAGATGTGCTAATCTTGGCATATAGTTGGTAGATATGCCACCACAACCAAGGCAGTGTCGTGATCAAAGATCACGTAGGTGAGGACAGGGTGGTCCCCAGGGAGGCAGTGTTAGAAGAAGATTAGGAAGAGCTGTGGTTGGTGGACATGTTGCAAGGTCCTTCCACCACCACTAGGCGGCCCACGTCAGGCCCAGGGAGCAGGTGTTCAGGGCCATAGGAAGCTACATGCTATGGATGTCTGTAATACTACAGCACGAGAGATAATAATAGGTACGCTCTGTGTATTTTCTAACTTTTTTAGTAGAAATTGTTATACACTTTGTGAGGTACTCTTTTCTTACAACTCCTTGCTTGAGGAGTTTCTAAGGGTGACGTAGGGCATTGGTGTAACCCAATGTCGGTGTTTTTTGACATAGCTTTGAATGTACGATGAAGAGGGGTTCTTCTATCACTGAGACGCATTTTTGTGATGCGAGAAAAACTATGAGGGAGAGTTAGTACCACCCAAAGTGTATAGTATTGAGGTGGGGTGGTTGAGTCCCTCTGACATGTGCATTCATGGAGGGGTTGTGCGGTGAAGTGTCAGAGCTAGTTCTGGATTTTCTGGTGGGTCTTTTCTGCTTGACCTCCTTTTTCTTGAGGTGCCACTAGTTATTTTGGCAGAGTGCCTATTTTGGGGATTACTCTCCTTCCAAGAGGGGAAAAGACATGCGTGGGATGCCACGTGCTTTCTATTTCTATCCACTTGTATTTGGATGTGTTTGCTCAGCTACCCTGTTAATTGGTACTTTGCGTGCTCAACATCAATCTTGATACTTTTATCAAGTACAGGTCAAGGTGATGGACACCCCATAAATATAACTACGCAATTCACTATGTGGTGTTGGTAGTGGTAGTCTTTTCCCTGAGAATGTGGAGAAACTATCTTATGGGAGTGCACTTCGTGGTTTTCTCAGACCACTAGTGTCTTAGGTGTGTCTTCACCAAGAGAGACTTTGATGCGAGACGCACGGGGTGGCCCGATCTTCACGGCGTAGGGAGGCGGATGACGGATGTAGTTTGGGTCTAAGTGATGGGTGAATGGTATGGATAGTGGAAGCAAGTAGTCAACCAACGCTATATGGAGTGCAACCTACTACTTAGACAACGCACTCAAGGGAGGGGTGTGATGGCCAATCCACACAACAACGCACTTGGGTTGAGGCATGGAATTGGGGGCTTTGTGATCTTGGATCACCAATCTAACTTGTAGATTGACAAGGCAAGAATGCCCAAGAGCAAGGGAAATTTGGAACAATCCTCACACAACAGAGAGAAACAAAGCATAAGCTCTCAATTAAAATCTTGAATGACATTACAATTCCATGGGGTGGCTATTTATAGCCAAGGGGTGACATAAAAGGTCAAGGGCCTACTATCATAAAGCCTATTCCTACCTTGTCCCCTTAAAGTCAAAAAAGGTAAAGTCTATCAAAGTATTTTTGGAAAAGTATCACACAACTTTCCAACTATAGCCCACCGGAATTGACTTTGAGTGCATAGCCCACTAGATTTGACTTTGGTGCCCAAAGATGACATTTCTAGATTCCTCCTTGTGTATAAGGCTTCCGAATTCCTGCAACCATGTGGTCCAACCATTAAACATCATGATTGGGATTGAATAAGTGAGATAATAGGCCCATTTGCTCCATCCATGCAAGGTAATACCCATTGGGCCTTTAATGAAGCAAGATGAGCGCCCATTGAAGCATTCAACCTCTTTAATCTTCCTCGTATCATTGGGCCTTGCAAATCCAATTCCTCCACCCGAGAAATCGACTCGGTGCCTTCCGCATGGTTTGCATCATCCTCCCCCTCTTGAAAAGGAGTCATCCTCGACTCTTCATCCTCTACACCCAAAAAAGGAGAAAGATCAGAAACATTGAAAGTGGCACTTACACCATACTCACCTGGGAGAGCTATCTTGTAATCATTATTGTTAATCTTTTCAAGCACTCGAAAAGGTCCGTCTCCTCGAGGCATGAGTTTTGATTTCCGCTTGTCGGGGAATCTTTCTTTACGCATACAAATCCAGACTAAGTCACCGGGTTCAAACAACACGTGCTTGCGACCCTTGTTTGTACGATCAACATATTTCTAGGTCATCCGCTCAATATTTTCCCTTACCTTTTCATGGAGTTTCTTTATGAATTCTGCACGCCCTTTCACATCCATATTAGTTTCTTCCTGTAAAGGCAACGACACTAGATCAATAGGGGCAAGGGGGTTAAAGACGTAAACAATTTCAAATGGAGAATATTGAGTAGTGGAATGCTTGGCCCTGTTATATGCAAATTCCACAAGGGGTAGACACTCCTCCCAATTCTTAAGATTCTTCTTGACAATTTTTCTAAAAATGGATGATAGTGTCTGATTCACCGCCTCCGTTTTCCCATCGGTTTGCGGATGAAAAGTAGTGGAAAATAGTAACTTTATCCCCAGTTTTCTCCATAAGGTCTTCCAAAAGTAACTGAGGAATTTTGTGTCTCGATCCGACACAATCGTCCTTGGCATCCCATAGAGTTTGACTACTTCCTGAAAGAAAAGTTGTGCAATGTTAGTGGCATCATCTGTTTTGTGACAGGGAATAAAATGTGCCATTTTAGAAAACCGATCCACGACAAAAAAAATGGAATCTCTCCCCCTCTTAGTCCATGGTAACCCCACAATAAAGTCCATTGATATGTCCTCCCAAGGGGTGTTAGGGATTGGGAGAGGAAGATATAGTCAATGTGGGTTTAGTTTTGATTTGGATTTATGGAAAACAATGCACTTTCCCACAAATTTTTCAACATATCTAGATATCCTAGGCCAATAAAAATGTTCACTAAGAACGTTTAAAGTTTTTGCAACACCAAAATGTCCCATTAACCCACCAGATTGTGACTCCTTTAGTAAAATTAAATGAATAGAGCAATTGGGAATGCAAAGCTTATCCATCCGAAATAAGAACCCATCATGTAAATAGAACTTTTCCCAACTAACTCTAGGTTTACAATGTTCATAAGGTTCACTAAAATCACTATCGGTGGCATATAAATCCTTAATGTATTAAAAACCAAGTAGTTTTGAATCCAACAAGGATAAAAGATAATATCTACATGAAAGTGCATCGGCCACAGTATTTTCTTTACCCTTTTTATGCTTGATGAAATATGGAAATGATTCAATGAATTCCATCCATCTAGCATGTCTTCTATTTAGTTTATGTTGGATCCTAAGGTATTTAAGAGCCTCTTGATCAAAATGGATCACAAATTCTTTAGGCCAAAGATAATGTTACCATGTTTCAAGAACTCTAAACAATGCATACAACTCTTTATCATATGTAGCATAGTTTAGAGTTGGGCCATTTAACTTCTCACTAAATAAAGAAATAGGTTTACCTTCTTGCATGATTACTCCTCCTATGCCAATTCCACTTTCATCACATTCAATTTCAAAGGTCTTACCGAAGTTCGAAAGTGCAAGTAGAGGGGCGTGGGTGAGTCTCTCCTTAAGAGCATGAAAGGACTTCTCTTGAGTTGTTCCCCATTTAAAAGGAACATTCTTATTGGTCAACTCATTCAATGGCGCTTCTAGTGTGCTGAATTACTTCACAAATCTCCTGTAAAAACTAGCAAACCCATGAAAACTTCTTACCTGCCCAGCGGAGGTTGGAGTTGGCCATTCATGAATTTATTTGATCTTCTCGGTGTCAACTTCAACTCCATTCTCGCTCACAACAAATCCAAAGAAAAACAATCTTATCGAGGAAAAATTCACACATATTAATGTTTCCAAACAATTTTTCTTTCCTTAACACCTCTAGGACTCTTCTAAAGTGATCTACATGTTCATGCAAAGTCCTACTATATACCAGAATATCATCAAAGTAAACTAACACAAATTTCCCAACATAGGAATGTAAGACATGATTCATTAACCTCATAAATGTGCTAGGTGCATTGGTGAGACCAAAGGGCATGACTAGCCATTAATGAAGTCCATGTTTTGTCTTAAATGTTGTTTTCCACTCATCTCCTTCTTTCATCCTAATTTGATGGTAGCCACTTCCTAAATCCATTTTAGAGAAAATTGTAGAGCCATTTAACTCATCTAGCATGTCATCTAACCTAGGGATAGGATGACGATACCTGACCGTGATGTTATGGATGGCTCTGCAGTCAATGAACATTCGCTATGTTTCGTCCTTCTTTGGTACTAAAAGCACCGGTACGGCACAAGGATTAAGGCTCTCTCTGACATATCCCACATCCAATAGCTCTTGAACTTGACTTTGAATTTTTTTTGTCTCCTCTGGGTTGGTGTGATATGTAGGGCGGTTCGGTAGTGATGCTCCAGGTATGAGGTCAATTTGATGCTCAATACCTATAATGGGTGGCAAACCCGATGGCACCTCTTCTAGAAAGACATCATCATACTCCTGCAACAAGGACTCAATAGCATTTGGAAAAGGGGATAAGTCGTTAGTATTTAGCAATACCTCTTTGTACATGAGTACTATGAGGGTTTGCTGTGAAAACAAAACTTCCTTAACCTCACTCTTTTTTGCCAACATCACACTTCTCTCTTCACTCAAATTCTTTTTCCCTCTTGATTTTTCTTTGCTCTCAATTTATTTTACTCTCTCATTTTCTCTCTTTCCCTCATTCTCACCTTTTTCATTTTCACTATTTTTTTCTTTATCACTCATTTTTTCTTTTCTCTCAAAATTTTATCTTCCAAAATTTGCTTGGGGGACATGGGGTTGAGGGTTATAGGTTCCCCTCGAAGTATAAAAGAGTGACTATTTGAGAAACCGTCATGAGTAACATGTCGATTGTACTGCCATGGTCGTCCCAACAACAAATGACAGGCCTTCATAGGAACAATATCACACAAAACCTCATCTTTTTACTTACTGATTGTGAACAATACCTTCACTTGCTTGGTGACCTTCATCTCCCCACAATCATTTAACCACTGAAGTCGGTATGTATTTGGATGCCTTAAAGTTGGGAATCCCAACTTCTCCACCAACTCGGTGCTCACCACATTGCTACAACTTCCACCATCAACAATAACACTACATACCTTCCCATTGATCTTGCATCGTGTATGGAAAAGGTTCTCTTGCTTCTCCTTTTCTCCAAAGGTCATTTGCGCACTTAAAACTCTTCTAGTGACAAGAATCTCGCCATCTTCCACAAATTCTCCATTTTCAATTTCTGGAGATTCATCTTCCTCCTCTTCGAAGCTCTCTCCATCGGTCTCCCATTCTCCATACTTGTTGATGATCATGGTGCGAAGGTTTGGGAATTCACTAGCAATGTGTCCCCTTCCTTGACATTTGAAACAACGTATATCCCGATTCCTTGCTTGGTTATCCTCAAAAGTATGTTTCTTAGGTGGAAGAGTTACCATGTCATTTTTGCGATCAACCACCTCTTTTGGCTTTGACAATTCTCCAATGTCCTTCCTCGGATTTCTCCAGGGTGTGAATGGGGTAGTGGGCTTCCTCGCGTTGCTCCTTCTTTTGATTTGTTGTTCTACCTTAGTGGCTTGGTGGATCATGTCTTGTATCTCCACATGGTGGTACATCTCCACTTGATCTGCAATCTCCCGATTGAGCCCATGTAAAAATCGTGTCATGGTTGCCTCCGGATCCTCCTCGATTTTGCTCAAATCATGGAAATTTGCATCTCCTTGTAGTAGTCTTCTACACTCCTACTCCCTTGGGTGAGGCATTGAAGTTTGTTGTGGAGATCTCTATGGTAATGTGTGGGAACAAACTGTTTCTGCATGGAAAACTTCATGTCCTCCCAAGTGTTGATAGGGAGTCCACCATATCTTGCCCTTTCCTTTTGCATTCGATCCCACCAAATTAAAGTACAATCAGAAAATTCAAGGGAAGCAAGTTTGACCTTTTTCTCCTCAGAATATGCATGGCATGAAAACACCTGCTCGATCCGCATCTCCCACTCCAAGTATTCTTCTGGATCGCTTTCCCCTTGAAATGAAGGGACCTTCACCTTGATCCCGCCAAGTAGTTCATCATCATGTGGTCTTCTTTGGCCTCCTCTTGGTTGTTGGTACAACCTCCTCATTTGTGGGAAATCCTCGAAATCACCATCAAAGTTTTCTATCTCCTCCTCCATGATGTGGGGGCGACGTGGTGCCGGAGCTCACCGCTGGTTGTCATGGATCATCCTCAGGCTTGGTTGATTCTCCAGGTTGTCAATCTTCTCATGTAGCACTTCAAACTTTCGATCAAGAATCCTCTTGAAGTGGCTCACCAACGCTTGCATTTGGAGTTGTGTAGCTTCGGGTGCGGGAGATCTACTTTGACTTCCTTCATCGCTAACATGAGCAATTTTCTTCCCACGGTCTTCTGCCATGATGTGTAACACAAACACAAATTCACACACACACAGGGAGAAACACACACAAAATCACACACACAAAGATGTACACATACGCACACACACAAGTTGTACACACTCACGCACACAAGGATACACACTCACGCGTGCAATATTTACTCACACACACAAGGGTACACAGACACACACTTACAATGATACACACACGCGCGAGATTTACACACACACACACACACACACAATGAAATGTACACACTCACACACATAATACTATTTTTTTTAATTTCTCTCCACTCAACACTCAATTGAAATCCCAAACTCTTATGAAATAGAATACCTTGTTTGGAGTTATCACGTGCCACCAATCCTTCTCAAACCAAGATTGCATCGGAGGATGGTTTCACACAACCCGTTTGAGTGGTAAAATGTAACAAAATGGTAAAGGGTGGAAAAGGGGGTTGAAATAAGGGTAAAATGTGGAAAATGGGTGGAAAGGTGTGGTGTGTGGGTTTTTCCTGATTGTGCAAGATGAGAAAAATTAATAACAATATGAGCCAATATTGAAATGGAAAGTGATAATATTGAAAAGCACGAAGATGGAGTAATTGTATCTGCTTTTTTCACTTTTTTTTCAATTCTCCCCAAAAAGTGTTGTGCTTGGAGTTTTAAAGCACAAGATGATGTATGGAGAGTAAGACGTTTTTTTTAAATCTCTCAAAGAAAGGATGTGCTTAATATTGAAAAGCACAAAATGATGAGTTGAGAGAATTTGATTTTTTTTTTTTGCTGGATGCAAATCACGTAATGAGAAAAGAAGATTGATGAATAATTGGATAAATGCAATAATATTTCAAACTTTCACAATGTAGGACAATTCTTGAGGTTTTCAAGAAATGGTTTTTTTTAATGAGTGGATGATATGGAAGGATAAGGATAGGAATGGTTAAAACAAATGTAAAATAAGGGATAGGTGCCTACCGTGTCAACCGAAGCTCTGATACCAACTGATGCGAGACGCACGGGGTGGCCCGATCTTCACGGCGTAGGGCGGTGGATGATGGATGTGGGTTGGGGATAAGTGATGGGTGAAGGGTATGGATAGTGGAAGTAAGTAGTCAACCAATGCTATATGGAGCGTGACCTACTACTTAGAAAACGCACTCAAGGGAGGGGTGTGATGGCCAATCCACACAACAACGCACTTGGGTTGAGGCACGGAATTGGGGGCTTTGCGATCTTAGATCACCAATCTAACTTGTAGATTGACAAGGTAAGAATGCACAAGAGCAAGGGAAATTTGGAACAATCCTCACACAACAGAGAGAAACAAATCATAAGCTCTCAATTAAAATCTTGAATGAGATTACAATGCCATGGGGTGGCTATTTATAGCCAAGGGGTGACATAAAAGGTCAAGGGCCTAATATCATAAAGTCATAAAGCATATTCCTGCCTTGTCCCCTTAAAGTCAATAAAGGTAAAGTCTATAAAAGACTTTTTGGAAAAGTAGCACACAACTTTCCAACTATTGCCCACCGAAATTGACTTTGAGTGCATAGCCCACTGGATTTGACTTTTGTGCCTAGAGATGCCATTTCTAGAATCCTCCTTGTGGATAAGGCTTCCAAATTCGTGCAACCATGTGGGCCAACCATTAAAGATCATGCTTGGGCTTGAATAAGTGAGATAATTGTCCCATTTTCTCCATCCATGCAAGGTAACACCCATTGGGCCTTTAATGAAGCAAGATGAGCGCCCATTGAAGCATTCAACCTCTTTAATCTTCCTCGCATCATTGGGCCTTTCAAATCTAATTCCTCCACCCGAGCAATCGACTCAGTGCCTTCCACATGGTTTGCATCAGACTTGAACCTGAGACGGTGGTTCTAGTTGAAATTCTAACAGGACTATGAATTCTTAGTATATGCTCCGGAAAGTGGAAGTGTTGTAACATATGCCCTTAGTAGGGAGTCCTAGGCTCACCAGGTGTAGGAAGTTTTGTAGTTGTTAGCTTCCCTGCAATTGACCCTATTGGAGAAAGAGGGTTAAACTTTTCTTCAGTTGATGGTGTTGACTCCTTCACTTCTCAAGTGCATAAGAGAGTCTCAGTTGTGATGCACCGACTATGAAATCGTGTGTGACCAGATATCCTTGGGTGTTCCACCAGATGGATATTCTAAAGGAGGACATCATAGACCCTGTTCTAGGGACAAACCATGATTCCAGTCGTGATGTGGAATGTAGAGGTTCATCCATGTAAGTAAACATTACCCCTAGTTTTTTAGGGACGTTCGGAAATCATGCTAGAGATAGTGAGGTTGCCTACCACCTTGCCCTACCCTCCTAATAGTAGGATTGGTCGCACGACGTCTTCCATGTGTTGCAGATGATGAGATACATGTGTCTTCCTATGAATTTCATCAAAAGTAGCATACCTTATGGGGATGGACCATCCCTTTGGCTTGGGTGTTGTGCCAGTGTGGTGTTGTGCAAGTTTTTCTGGGAGCGGGAGAGCCAGTTGTGAGCTCAGTATCCGGAGTTGTTTCTCCTAGTTTTGCTTTTCAGGGATGAAAATATTGAAGGAGTGAGTGATGTAGAGACCTGGTTTTTTCCATGTAATACTTTGGAATATTTTTAAATATGTTTCCAGATCCAGGCGCTGAGACGGCATGCAATTCTGAGGCCCGGTGTGCCCGAAATAAATTATACAAAAATATTAAGTGTTTTTGTACTATTCACGCATTGAAAATGGGTTATCTCTTAAAAGGTTGATTAGATTTGGAATATGAGACCAAGGTTGGGTTCGGAACTCGGCTTTTACCCTAGGAATGACATAAAGCGTGTCATTGTGGGCTGTTCGGACCCCTCGCTCATTCGCGGTAAGTAAATTAATTAATTAATTTATTAATTCATTCATTTAATATCACAAACCCAAATAAATCACAACCAGTAACTTAGATTAAAAATATGAGTCCATGGTTGTGTCCAAATCATGTCGTTTACCCTAGGAGGGGTATAATTTGTCTCAGGGCAGGACTTTTTTAGAAAAAGTCCCGGAGGGAAAACCCATAGATAAAATAATTAAATTAAACTGTTTTATTTGAAAGGCTACTTTGAATAACATCCAAACGGAGACTCGAAGTGGAAATTTGAGACTATCATTGAGTTTGTAGTGTGGTGTTTACCCTAGAGGTGGACTCAGTTGATAGGGCGTGAGAGATTTGGATTTCGTGTCAGTCAACAGTTTTCCATAAAAAGAGAATTAAAGAAACGAGCAGGGTTAGCTCATTTTTCGTCTCAGATGGAAAAACTCTAACCAATGGCGATTCAACATCTGAACGTCATCAAATTACGAAGAAATATTAGAATTTGATAGATCATGGCACAATGAACGCAATGGCGGATCCAGATTTGAGGTTGGATTTCTATTTCAGATTCTGCAGCCCCCCGGTTAAATATTTCATCGTCGTAAATCATTTCTATTTGTTTTCACTGCTATGGAATCCTTTAATGATGACCAAATGAACAATGTCCATCGTTTGTTTAAAATTTTGATTGCCCGTTCTTCGTGTTCTTCATCCACCAACTTTTCTCCTCACCAAATCATTGACGAATCAAAGATAAAGGCATATTTTGCGAAGCTCTCGACCCAACGAGTCCTGATATGTGCTTGGATTCGAGTTTCAGGTGCCAGAGGAAGAGCGGCAGTGAGTAAAAGTGGAAGTTACTTTTCGTGACGCTGAAACGATGACTGATCATCAAGCGAAGGCAAGTGTTGTAAAGGTCTCATCCTGAGGATTCCATTATTTGGTCCCAGATCACGTTTTGGACCACTGGAGTGACCGTGGTGGTCCATAGAAGTTTTCCAGTGGATTTCCAGCATCTCTGACAACAGTAGTTTCTGGTGAGGCGGCGGCAGTCCAGCGGGCGCTCTTCGATGGTCCGGCCAGACTGGTCCGGGGGCATTTAAACCCCCGTATCTTTCAAACCGGGTGTCTGATTTGTGCATCGTCTATGGCCATGTGACCCTTGATTCGAGGAGAAACTTTTGTGGATACTTTGAGGATATTTTTTTTTCTGGGGATCAATTCTTGGAGGCATGAAATTTCTATTTTTAATAATAATAATATAATTATTATTATTCCAAAAACTTGTATCGAACCATATTTCTTCATACGATGTCTGCTTGATGCGTCGTCAGAGGCCTAGTGACCCTCGAGTTGAGGTGGTCCTTCAAAAGTTGGTTTGGTACCTTTTTTTTGGTTTCATCACTCAGTGGCATAAAACACTTAATGTTATTAACTAATTAATTAATTAATTATTCTTGCATCGGATCTAACTCCCATTTGGGATATATGATTTGCGTGTTGTTTGCAGTAATGTGACCCCAGTCCTTGTGCAGAATTTTTTATATTCTTTCTGAAACATTCAGGTTGGAGACAAGGTGAAGGCCCCCACAAGGCCCGATTTTCAAGTTTTACGATAAAATGCCACTTTTTCATCTACCATCCATTTGGGGTGTTTGAGAACTCGTTTCTGTGTGTTTTTCTGAGGGGATTTCAACGTCGTAATCTGCCCAACTAAATTCGAGGTCGAGACATGGGCCCCACAAGGAATCTTTCATACTTATGTTGCGTTTTTACAAATTATGCTTCATAAGTCCGTTCAGGGTAAATGAATAGCCTACTTTGCATGTTTATCTACAACTAATGAAATGGTATGATCCACGTGACATCTTTAGAGATCAATTTGTGGGCCCCATAGGGCCCCATTTGCATATAATTCTTGGAGATGCAGCTTCTACATCAGGAGTCCGTTTCGGATGAGTGAGCGGTCTATCTTGTGGGTTTTTCTGCAATGATCGTGACGGTGTGATCTGTTTGGATGTACGGAGCCTTATTCACAATCTCTTGTTAAATGTGGAAACATAAAATGAATATTAGTGGAAGATCCTTTTGATGTGGTTGAATAGAATCCATGAATTAGGTTATATCTGACTCTTTTGAGAGTGGAGAATGTGTATGAAGAGATATGGTCTATGTTATGGGACCATTCGAGGAGGCGTGTCAACTAACCTGTGATTTTGACCCTCCAGCTTAGCGACGAGCATCGAGTGCTTGTCGGATTTGTGACTATTGTGTCATGTACTTTGGGATTACCTTGACATGTTGTGGAACTTGTTCACCCCTTTTGGGACCCATAAATGGTTAAGTACACGACCAGGAGATGAGGAGGGGTCACAGGTTGTGTGGGCCCCACATACATCGTGTACCACTATGAATCTTCTACATCTCATATCTCGTTCTTCTAAACTTGGATTGTAGATCTTGAATAGCCTATCCTGAGTGTTTCTCTGCATATGACATGATGGTTACCTTCGTAGTGGCTTTCAAGATATGATGTGAGATGTTATGAGTGCGGTGTCTGTCTGAGGTGATGCTTGATGATGATGGGGATGGAAGTTATGTTTTCAGAATCACCAAAGCAATCCTGGATTACCCTCCAATAGAGATGGGCAATGGTGTTCATTGTTCTCTTTTGGTCTTACCCTCCAATGAGGCTGAGAAATTGTGTTTGTCATTCTCTTTCGGGTTTACCCTCTAGTGAGGTAGGTCAGTGGCATTCTCCAATTACTCTTTCAAATCTTACCCTCCAGCGTAGTTGGGCAGTGTAATTCGTCGATATCTTTCAAGGATTACCCTCCAACATAGCTGGGCATTGGCGTTTTCTAGTTAATCTTTCAGGGATTACCCTCCAGCGCAGCTGGGCAGTGGAATTCTCTAGTTACTCTTTCAGGGATTACCCTATAGCTGGGATGGGAAGTGGTGTTTACTGATGAATTTTATAAGTATATCCTCCAGTATGGCTGGATAGTGGGTTCATAACTTTGTGACATGATCTCTCAACTGTGCGGCATAGTGACAATATTTACTTGATGTGACTTTGGAATCTTAGGAAAGAGGGGAAATTTTCCCACCAAGACGCGTCCTTGTGATGCAACCTAAAACTATACGAGTAAGACAGAACCACCCAAAGTGGATAGTTTCAAGGTGTAGTGATTGAGCCCCTTTGAATTGTAGTTTAGGGCAGATGTGTGGGATGTTGGGCATCGATGGTGTTTACTTATTGAACTACTGAAAACTCTTTTGTTTGGTTGATCTAGTGATATGAATATCCCCTTAATCTCTCATTTGGGTTCCTTTGGTTGAGCATATATATATAATATTGTAGTACCCACTCCTTGGGCTTTGGTTACTCTTCTTCTAAGAGAGGTGAAGACACGTGGGGTATGCCACATGCTTTCCGTTTCTAGCTTCTTGTGGTTGGATCAATCTACTCTCCTACTATAGGTAGCTAATACTGGACGAGAAGTTCACCATCTCACCATTTCAAGCTCCTCGTGTTTGGATGAGCTTACTTCACTTCTTTTTTGGGTAGATCTATACTCCTTTATTGTACCTTGTTCTATATACTTCTTCCTTCTTCAGTACTTCACTTGTTGCTCCCTTGATCCTTCAGGGAACCCTACTGAGTATTTTTATACTCACCCCTTCTTAGGATTTTCCCGCACCCAGTGTGACCATGCAGATAGGGGATAGGTTGATCATGACTTCATAGGAGCATAGGGATACGGGGTTCTTGGACTGCGTGAGGTGGTCGTAGCTTGGGATCTAGGAGCGGGGCTCTCTCATTTGTTTTATATAGCACTGTTTTATTTTTCTTTCTTTTCACTCTGCACTCTTTTCATTGAGTTGGCTATGTATGTGTGTACAGTTACTCAAGCAAAGGACACCCCAAGTTTATTATGCCTTCGGCGCTGGTCGCCAGCCCCTGGCCTGTGGAGGCAGGATTGGGCTAGTTGATACTCGAGCCCCGGTATGGGTTGGGTCATGACAATTAAATATTATATATGAAATATAAATGACAGTAAAATTTAAGGAAGTGAAAATGTAATTTCTATACGGTTAAAAAAACAATAATTGCCAAAAAAATATTTGTTAATAAATGGGAACTTTAATTTGAAAGTGTTATTTCAAATATATATATATATAATTATTTTGATAAATTAAATATTATTTTTGAAATAAGAATATCAAAATTATTCAATGGTTAATTTTTCATAATTTTTCGAGGCAATTGGATTTTCGAGTAAAAAATAATTACAGTATAAATATATTATGTATATTATGACATAATAATGACCCAAAAGTGATGTAATATGTGATATAAAAGGTATTCAAGACTAAATCTATGTTTCCCTTTAAAATAATTTATTTTTAGGTTATTTTATTAATTTTATATACCCTTTATGAATCTTTCAAGACCTATATTATATTTTAATATTTTTGAATCAATCTTTGCAAACATGACTCACTTCCACATAACCAGGGGCACTATTATAATTTCCATGGTTCATGGACTTATAAAATAATTAAAAACAATAATATTTGATAAAAACCATGGGAAAAAACATGGTAGGGTATGATTTTTTATTAATTTATTTTATAGATTCCAAAACCAAAATTTGTAAAATAATAAAGAACTCCCCTCTCTTTTCCTATATAAACCCACAAAATATTTCAATAATATTAACTAAAACATTTTTAGAATGAATATAATATTCTATTTCCTATATATATACCTCCAAAGGTTACCCTAATCTATTAATAATATTCTCACAATCTTTTTGGAAACACCTCTCAAGGTAAGGGATCATATCCTTCTGCTCTTTATTCAAGAACCTTATTTATGTAATGTATTTTTTATTTAAATTAATATTGATGGGATATAATTTTTCACATACCACTTAATAAAATTAATATTTAAAAGTAATGAGATTCCCATTTCACTCTCATTAGTCCCTCTCATGATTTATTATATATCCCCTGTTATGATTCCAAAATTATCCTGTGATTTTTTCAGGCCAAAATTTTATTCAAGAACCCTTTTTGTATTATGCCTTTAATTTCCTAGTTTTTTATGTTGTATTATGTTCTTACATATCTATATTACTTCAATTATTATGTACAAGTGATGAGTTATCCATTTCAATCTCATTAATCCTTCCCATGATTCATTATGTACCCCTATTATGCTGCAGAAATTATCATAGGATTTTTTTCATATCAAACTTTTGTATTGTGAATACCATGTCCATTTACCCTCAAGGGTGAAAACATAGACAAACATATCCTTATTTTATTGGTTAAATACATGTATTTATTCCAAAATCCTTAATCATCAGATTAAATGTGATGAAATATGATCTTATACTGAATGATCTATGTGGCACACTTATTAATGTACATGATATGAAACTGATGGGTGTGCTCGGAATTATATAGTGCTCCAATTCATTGGGTAATAATTTAGTCTCGTAAGACATTATATATGGGATTATAGAGTGATCCTAATACATTATGGTACTTTTTCCACCATATAAGTATGTCTTGGTGGTAATCCTTGACCTACTTTTTATGATTTCATGTTAAATGTTGTCACAACATCCTCATGTTGCCTTTATGTTATCATGTTGTATCATGCCTCATTGTTAAATATTATGATTATCACCCATTTTATGTCCCATTGAAATTTATATTTACTAAAATATAATACTTTCATCATTATATTATTTTTTTATTCAATTACTAGGATTTATATATCACCCATTTCTTATGTATGTCCCTAGGTTATCCCATGCAGATTTAAAAGCTATGAAATATTAGAAGAATATTATGGAAGTTTTCAATAATGATATTGTACCCATTTATCAAGATTAAATTATATGTACCTAATTTACAATGATAATAGTATTATTGATCTTTTAGATTTTACTAAAAAAAATTTATATAATAAATCATAAAATAAAGCGTATTAAAGACAAGGGTTGTCGTAAGGGACCTCTTAGGCTATCAAGGCATTGGAAATAGGATCCTCATCTGACTTGTCAGCATAATGGGATTACCACCCATATTGATTCCCAATATTCCAAATCAGTCCCATATTATGCATCAGGACTAAATTGATGGACTGTATCAGGTTGAATGATAATAAGGGCTAAGAGGTGTCAAACACTCTAAGATGCTTAATCAGATGTGTAATGAAACTACCACCCATCAATGTGCCTTGAGTATTAAATACCTAACCCTCATTTTATGGTGAAAATTAGATATCCATGTTCACCATAGGATCACCAAAAATGGTGGAAGGAAGTAGTACCTCCAACTGAATAATTTCCCCATGTGAATTTTCTCCTACCAAACAGGTGTGGTCAAGGCCATGATGGAAAATCTGCAATGTTATACCACTCATCTTAGTACTCTTTATCATATGGGGATCATGGAAAATATTTTTTTCATGGACTATCACTACCTAATTTTTCAAAGTTCCATGCTTGTTTGGATCCATGTGAAATTCATCATAATCTAGATACATACTTGAATTGGAAAAGTATACGCCCAATCTAATTCCAAAGTTATGCTAGTAAAAAAACTCATTGTTTACCGCACAACTTGATAGAAACATAGATGTTATATAACTCAAATATATAAAGGAACTATGGGAAAAATATCAATAGGTTGCATACTGGGCATCAATGATGTGGTCCAGTTTCATCCTAGTTAGTGACTCTATCACTTTCTCCACAACATTGATCTTTTATAGAACTTTTAGATAGTGAATTTTGTTACTTTTCTTAGTCTTGGATTATAGGTGAACATAGAAGAGCTAGTGTCATGTTTCTTAAAATTGAAGTTAGGGATTTCTGATATGTGGTGAAGTATCTACTTGAGATGGAAGTGGGTAATGGGAGGCTAAACAAAATGTAGAGGTTTGTAATGAAGGTTTGGATGGAGGAGAAAAGTCACAAGAGCCAAGAATTTGGAAATGGGTGGTGGTTTGGGTTTGGTAGCCTACTTTGTCAGGAATTTGGGAGGAGGCATCTCAACACCATGATTAGTATATGCTATAGAAAAAAGGAGGATGGGGATGATTACTATAAAAAGGTATAATATTGGTAGAGAAGATGGATTGAATAGGGATAACGTCTATAGAAATGAGGGAAGGCAAGGGTATGAATGGTCGTGAGTGGTTGGAGGAAGAGGAACCATTTTCATGAGAAGGGTTTTCAGATTGAATTTTAAATATGTAAAAACCTTCATGATGTGAGTTTTAAATTTAATACATGAATTGTTGTTCTTGAATTTTTAAAACTTCATAAAAACTGATGGTGTGGATATTTAGTTTATTTCATAAATCACTTTGTACATATTTATTTTCCTCCTTGTTTCAGTACAAACCATGATTCTACCTACAATATTTCCAAGATTCTATAGACACTAAACTAAAAAAATTAAACAAACATGGGTTTCCTCCTAGTTATAACTTTATTTAAAGTCTATTTTTAAACATACCTTTCAAAGTATTTAATTTAATCTCTTGGAGAGTATAAAACCCTCTTGGAAAGATTCTATATAAAAATTCAACCTTTGTCCATTTACTATAAATTTTGGTTCCAATCATTTTCAAATTTCCATTATTCTA
Source organism: Viscum album (assembly GCA_963277665.1). Taxonomy (NCBI): domain Eukaryota; kingdom Viridiplantae; phylum Streptophyta; class Magnoliopsida; order Santalales; family Viscaceae; genus Viscum; species Viscum album. Next base: position 1,979,183,031 of record OY728156.1, read on the forward strand.
TAAAGGAAATCTTTGAATACTTCAAATGGTCCCAACCATCATAAATTTTATTTCCTTATAAATAATATCATTTAAAATTAAACAAGAACACATTTTTTCTTAGAGTGAATTTCCTACTCAAAGTTTTTATATCATTCCATTACTTAGTTTTCTCTTTATAGATCATTTTATTTTCATAGTAATCTCAACTAAACTCTTCAAGTTCATTTAATTTCAATAATCATTTCTCTTTTATACTATTGGTGTCCATGTTAATTTTCTTGATATCCCAAAAGGATTGATACTCCAATTCCACTATTAAGTGGAAAGGTTTCCCATAAATAAGTCATAGTAGAGTCATGATAGTGGATTTTTTAAAGGTTGTGTGCTATGACCAGAGTGAATCATCAATATTCATACACCAATATTTTTTAATTTCATTTAACTTTTTTTCCAAAATTTTCTTAATTTCCCTGTTCAAAATATCTATTTTCCTGTAATGTTTTGGGCGATATGGGGTGATATTATTGTAGTGCACCCCATAATTTTTTATAAACCTCTTTATTAAGTATTTATTGAAAAAAAAATTTATGATCACTGATTAGAAACTAGAGGATTTCAAATTGAGAAAAAATGTTTTCTTTCACAAAAATTATTACTACTCTATCCATATTGAGTATTATAGCTTCTCCATCCACCCATTTTTTACACATATTCAACACACATGATAATTTATGTATTTAAAAAATATTTTAGGAATGGGCCCATAATTTTAATTCCCCAAACAAAAAACGTTTCAACTTCAATGATGGAGTTTTTTGGAATCACATTCCTTCTCCCAATCATTCCTACTCTTTTACAATTATCACAACATTGAAAAAAGTTTATTGTGTCAGGGTAGAGTGTGATCCAAAAGAATATTCTATATAGTATATTGGAAATAGTAGGATTAGGCCCATAGCGTCCTCTAGTGGCTTAAGTATGTAAAAAATACAAGATATTATTCATATCATCTTCTGGTATACATCGTTGCATAATTCCATCAACCTATTTCTTGAAAAGTAGCGGTTTATCCCAATAGTAGTATGATACATCATCTAAGAAATTCTTCCTTTATCAGTAAGAAAAATGGGGATAATGTGTCATAATGGATAGATAATTTGAAAAATATGTAAACTATGGTCTTATTTTATATAGGTAAAATTAAGACTTGAAAAATAGTCAGCAATAACATTATCTGAACCTATAATTTATTTAATCAAAATATCTAATTCCTGAAGTAATATAATTTATTAAATCAGTCTTGTATTTTCATCTTTTTTGGTCAAAATATATTTGAGGGTTACATGATCGGTATACATGATGACTTTTGAAAGAATAATTTGTGACCAGAACTTATGAAATGAAAACACTGTTACAAGTAACTCCTTTTATATAAATTTATAATTTCTTTGATCATAGTTGTGAGTATTACTATCAGAATAAATAGGTTTGACAATATGACCAACACTTTTTTCCTAAAATAGCTTCAATAGCGAAGTAACTTGTGTAAAACAACATCTCAAAATCATGTTCCCAATTAGGTGAGATAATAGTTGGGTATTTATCCAACTTCTTTTACAAATATTTAAATGTATTCCAATAATATTCATTGAAATCTAATGGTACTTCTTTGGATAATTTTTGTTTCATTGTTTGAGACATCTTGGATAAGTATTTAAAAAAATATGTGATAGAATCCTATATGACCAAGGAAACTCTTGATTCCTTTCAGGGTGGTGGGTTCTAGTAACTATTTAATTATCTTGATTTTTACTAGATCAACTTATATATCAAAATAGATTACTTAAGTGTACATAGAAGTGGTTTCATTTATATCATTGGTGGATGGATATTTGAGTGTGTGAACTCAAGGTAAGAGTCTCTTGTGAATGGTTCAATGTGTTTCACTTCCTCGTAATCATTGGTGTTTTATTCCTCATGAGACGGTGTATTTTTATTGGATACCATTTCATCTATGAGAGAAATAATATCATATTATTGTTTTTGTTTAAATTTTTGTAATTTTATTTTTTACAGAATTTATTTTTCCTCTCTAAACATAAAAATTGCTTTACATTCAATCGAATTTGTACCCTGTTTAGCTACTTTCTCTCAGTAAAAAACAACTTGTTCTTCACCAATATAGAAAATAATCCATCATTGGTTTACATAGATTAATGCCTTATTAGTTTCTGGAAATGTTCATAATATAATGATAGGATCATCACCTTCTTCCTCCATATCAATAATGAGTAAATCGGTGGGGTAGATAAATTTACCAACCTTCATTGGAACATCTCCAAGAGTTTTATAAGGTTGTTTTAATAATATATTTGAAAGTTTTAATGATACTATTATGGGTTTAAGTTTAATTAGTACTAATTATATAAATACATTCATTGGAATTAAATTAACACTTTCATCAAGGTCACACAATTCCGTTCTGAAATTACATGTGATAATAGTGTATGAAATGGAAAAAAACTATAGTCTCTCATTTTTTATGGAAGTTTATGTTGAAAAATTGTGGAACATTATTCATTAAGGAAAATGACTCCCAAGTATTCTATATTCTTCTTATTCAAAATCAAATCTTTTAAAAACATAGTATACACCATTATTTGGGAAATGTCCTCTGTGAAGGGAATGTTGATATAAAGTTTCTTAAACATATCCACAAACTTATTGTATTGAACTGCTATAATTCCTTATTGAATCCTCTCTAGAAATGGAAGAGGTTAAGGTATGGAATTTGTGTCACATATGTGTCCTCTTTTGTGACTTTCTATGGTGATGATTGAGTTTATTCTTATTTGCTTTCATGAATTTGGTTTTTATCATCTTCGTCTATAGTTGGTATGTAATAAAATAGATCATCTTAATTTTTCAACTTTTCTTCTTCTTGTGTCTCGAATTTTTTAGGTTATTTTTTTAGCTTATGTTTACTTCTTAATACTACATATTTTACTCCTCTCAAGTGTGAGTTTCTATGTTACTATGAAATTTCCACAGATGTTGATCTGAGATATTTTGAGAAATTTTCCCAACCTAATGTTCAAGTTCTCTAAGGGTGGCTATATAATTTCTCATTTATGTTTCCTATATGGTTATATATTAATCTTCTTTATGAATTAAAGTAGAAATTAAATTCTTAATATTTGATTGTTTCAGTTGAGAATCATGATGAATTATATAAAGGGGAATCTACTGGTACTACTGTTGAGGTGGAAATTGTTGAGTTATTTGAGAAGGATATGGTGGAGTGGTTAGGGGATTGTGGATAAGGTGGATAGTTAGGTGGTCCCTAAGATCTTGGATGAACCAGACTAGTTCTTTATTGGTAATATCCTTGATTATCCAATTTTTGGTGTTGAAATTTTCTTTATTGATAGTATGGTTTTTTATATTATAGGGATGATTAATTTTAGCTCACATAACTACAATCATAAGGTTGTTTTTCATCCAACCATTCATGATACTCTTGATAGTGTTCTATGCCTATACATATTTTAAAATATTATACTTTCATGATAGGAGTCGGTTGGGGTACTTATTTCTATAGAAACTAAAATGTATCTAATTTCTTGGAAAGAAATTCTACTTGAGATGTAAGGTGGGTTGTCTCTCCAAATTGATTCATACCTTTCCTTGATGGTATTTGATCGCTTTTACAAAGGATGAAATTATAGGAAATCTCATAAAGTAGATATTAACCAACTTCTATTATTTTTATCATCAGAACTCCCTTAGTTAAGGTTTCTACCATAACTCTTACTATGGGCTATAACCCATATAAAATTTTTTGAAATTGGATTCATATGTTGATCCCATGGTGGGAAACACTTCCTTAATATATCTTTAAATTCTTCTCATGCATCTAAGTAATATTCACCATATAACTTTGAAAAATTATGAATATCACTTCTTAAATTCCATGTTTATGTGGGAAGAAAATATTATCTCGTAATTTTTTAGGTAGTTCATCCCAGGTGGTAATGGATCTCAAAAGTTGATTATTTATCTAGTATTTAGCTCATCCTCTTAGGGAAAATGGAAAAACTATGATTTTTATTATACAGTAGTTATGCCTTTATATTTAAAGGTATTGCAAACTTCAAAAAAAATTGAGAGGTATCAATGCAGTTCCTCACTCTGAATTCTACTAAACTTGACCATATTTTGGATAATTTGAATTAATCGAGGTTTCAATTAAAAAACATTATTGAATATATCAATAGATGGAAATCCATAATCGATGATAGTATGGAAGTTATGGTCGTACTCTATGTTTTCTCATTGTGTGAACTGAGCATTGGGAGCATTGGGAGTGGTAGAATTGTTGTGAGAAATGAGGTGGTTATGATTTTACATGTTTATAATATGTCATATAGATAAGTTCCTTTCAATTTCAGGGTCAAAATTGAGTGGTTATTAAGAATTCAATCTCCTATAACAAGTCATGGAACCTTGTCTCATGCACTAGTAATATTCTACATCCAAAATACACACCTGTGTAGAGGAAGGAAAATTGAAAAATAAGTGAATCGTCCATAGGTTTGTTTATGAGGCCATGCTCCCTTAGTAATAGTGCCACAAACATGGCATGACCAAAGGATGTCATTGAATCCTTCGATTGATACCAAATTTAGAAATTTGATTATTCCTTCTTAACACTACTATGAAGGCTCATAGAATAGTGGAAGAATGGGGTCGAGTCCATAGGTAGGCAAAGAATGATTATTGGAACCTCGATTATAATACCTAATTTGAATCTTCACACAAGAATAGGTGAATGGGTTAAATTTAAATATATTTAAAATAAACATCAATTTATTAAACGAGGGTTCATAATCTATTTCATGTATTTCATTCAAGATATTTCTCTAATCCCAACCAGGGTAATTCTATTGGAATTGTCCACAAAAAAATTTCAAAGATTATAAATTACTTTTGATCAAATTAATTAATTCTACCAAAACCAGAAACTAATCTTTAGTCTAGAAAGAATTAACAATATAGGTTCTTTAAGCATAACTTTTAGAGTGTAAAAATAATTTAAGTATTTTTTTATCACCCGATTTGTAACATCCCTAACTCAGTGCTCCCTCAAGTGACCGAGCCAGTTAGCTACGTGACCTTAAATTTGCCTCCCTATATTCCAGAGGCTGTTGACTAGTAGTGAGGGTCTAATGGATATAGTGGGGAGAATAAAACCTCTTGTAACAATTAAAATAAAAGGTATAAATAATAAAGGATTAGTGAAAATAAGAGAAGCAATATAAATAAATAAATCGACATCCATAACTAAGAAAGGTACAAACTAAATAAATCCAAATAATAAAATAATAATGTAATGACAAGATGAATGTATCTAAATGACCTGATGAAATTCATAAAAATAAAATAATGTAAAAACTCAAATAAATACTCCAAACCCTGGTCTCGAACCCCATGTTGATCCCTTCTCCAAGATCTAACCTATCCAAAAATTAATCAATCAACTGCAAGGTCCCTTTCCCTTGTCCAAACTGGCATCCATGTAATCTTATCGGGTACCAAACGATGACCTGAATAGGTGTGAGTAAAACTCATAAGGTTGAAATGACCGCGCTTAAAAAATCCAATCTGAGATATATAGTGCATACAATATAGAGATAAACAAGGTATTAATTTAACAAATTAATGTTGTATAAGAAATAAACATGATGAAATTCAGGTTATGGGTTAACACCCGAGTCTATCGAAACCTACTTTGTCACCCTCTTGGGTATCCCTATCTGATGGTATATCCTCCTGCATTAGGATTGATCACCCAAAATGGTGGTTGATTCTTCTATCGAGGATGAATCACTTAGAAAATACCATAAACATATGGCCTCTACCCTCGGGCTAACCGAAATTTCACCCTCATTTATAAGTGGAATCTCACCCTTAGGCATCATGTGACTGTGCATCTGGATCTTAGGCATCCAAAATAATTATATATTTTCCCCTCAGGAAACCAATACCAGTGTGCCTAGCCCTCATGCAGTACAAAAACATGCACCGAGTCCTCAGGTGTCAACATCAAACCAGATTCATATCCAAATAACTCAACATGCTAAACAGTATCAAACCCTCAGTTATCAATCACATCGTTAACACCTAAACTCATAGGCTAAGAAAGAAAAGTCACAAGTCTAATATCAAACATATTAGATTTATCATCTTAAGACACAATGATCAATTTATAAAAATTACCATCTCTCTAACCAACTCATTTCATTAATCCAGGTTCCTAATTATCATCATAATTATATCAAACCTATTTAATTAATCGTTTGACCCTAAGTTCATTAATATATTAATTAACCACTTTAGAAAAGGTGATTCTACTAGAATAAATCACACAAATTTATTATTATTCCAATTGAAAATCCTAAGCCAACAATCAATCAATTTCACATAATTAATTCAATGATTAATTATTCCTGATTCACAATCTCAAATTCAAATAATTAATTCAACAATTAATTATTCAATTAGAAATATCAATATTCTATAAATAATTTATTTTTAATTATTTAATCAATGATTGTATAAATGCAATAATCTATATTAATTAATTCAACAATTAATTAATCAAAACTCGCTAATCTTAACATTATATCCATTAATTAATTCATCAATTAATTAATCTCATCAATCACATTATTTAATTCAATAATTAAATAATCACATAACTCCCATTAATTAATTTATCAATTAATTAATCTAATTATTTAACTCAATAATTATATAATCAAATTACTCACATTAATTAATTCTTCAATTAATTAATCTTATTATTTAATTCAACAATTAAATAATCTCATTACTCACATTAATTAATTCATTAGTTAATTAATACAATTATTTAATTCAATAATTAAATAATCATATTACCTACATTAATTAATTCATCAATTAATTAATCTCATTATTTTATTCAATAAGTAAATAATCACATTACTTGCATTAATTAATTCATCAATTAATTAATCTAATTATTTAATTCAACAATTAAATAATCACATTTCTCACATTAATTAATTCATCAATTAATTAACACCATTATTTAATTCAGTAATTTAATAATCACATTACTCGCATTAATTAATTCATCAATTAATTATTCCCTTTATTTAATCCAACAATTAAATAATCTCAATACTTGCATTAATTAATTCATCAATTAATTAATTCTTTTATTTAATTCAACAATTAAAAAATCACATTAATTAATAAATTAATTAACTAATCTCATTATTTAATTCAATAATTAAATAATCAAATTGTTCATATTAATTAATTTTTCAATTAATTAATTTCATTATTTAGTTCAACAATTAAATGATCACATTATTCACAATAATTAATTCTTCAATAAATTAATCTCATTATTTAATTAAAAACTTTAAAAATCACATTAATCACACTAATTAATTCATCAATCAATTAATACCATTATTTAATTCAATAAATAAATAATCACATTACTCAAATTAATTAATTCATCAATTAATTAATCTCATTATTTAATTCAACAATTAAATAATCACATTACTCACATTAATTAATTCGTCAATTAATTAATCTCATTATTTAATTAAACAATTAAATAATCACATTAATCACAATAATTAATTCGTCAATTAATTAATCTCATTATTTAATTCAATAATTTAATAATATCATTACTCACATTAATTAATTCATAAATTAATTAATACCACTATTTAATTAAAAAATTAAATAATCACATTTCTCACATTAATTAATTATTCAATTAGTTAGTCTCATTATTTAATTAAATAATTAAATAATCATATTACTCACAATAATTATTCTATCATAAAAAATTTGATAACCCCAATTAATTCATAAATTTAATATTACACCTCAATCAATTCAATATCCTCAATTAATTCCTCAGCTAATTGTTTTATCTCAATCAATTCAATAATCATAACAATATAGAATAATTAAATCTTTAATTAGTTATCCCAATTAATCAACTTAAATATATCATTAATTAATTATATAATTAATTATGCAATTTCAAAAATCTTTATCACATCATAATTAATTTTACAACTAATTATTCAAAAATCACAATTTCATAATCCCAACCATTCCCATTAATTAATTCTATAATTAATTAATCAAGCTCAACAATATCAATATTCCCAATTTAACAATTACTTCAATTAATTAATTTATTAAATTAGTTAATTTAATCAAGAACTTAATTTCTAAACATAAAATATAAATTCGACAATTACATACACTTGATCAAAATTCAGGACTATGGTATTTAGTTTTAGACCACCTACCTCAAATATGATGAACACATTATATGAATCCAATATCATTGACGGTGCATTATTATGATGACTATCTAAGGAGAAATTAAATAAATAATCATATCTAGTTTCATAAAAGTCTGCTCAAATACCTCACTTTCTATGAAAACAAATTTTATACGCATTGTCCTCTTATCAAGAAGAATACAATGTTATTGATGGTGTGTCAATCTGATCAACATCGAAAAAGATATTGATGATTTGAGTTTGAAAAGAGAGATAAGGATATGAGAGAGGGGTGTGTGGGATTCTCATCTATGCTTAAATTCTTTAAGCACCCCTTCATGCCATGATTTCCCATGTATATTTATTTTCTTCAAATAAATAATTAATTATCATTCCTCCCTCACTTCAACCCTTTCCAGTATATCTCAAGCCTTGACTCTTTCATCATTATCTATTTTCATTTATTTAACTTTATTTTTCCACCATTTATTATATCTTCCATAAACCTCATTTATTTCATATTTTACCACTCATTAATTAAAATCCATCATTAAATATGTATTTAATATCACCCATATATATATAGTGAATCGTACGCACACACACACACACATATATATAACCAATATATATATATATACCTTTTATTTCCCACAATAATATTAATAATAATAAATATTTTTATAATTATAAAATATCTCATATCATTTACACCATTATTATTCAAATAATAATGTGAATTAAAACATTCAAGAAATATATTTCATTAAATTCCAACAATATAAATAAAACTATTTATTACTCACATGTTCTTATTTATTTAAAATAACTAATATCATTTTTTATAATAATTAGAAAATATCTTACCACATACTCATGAATTTATATAACAAAAATATTAATCATATTATTAATGTTTTACCACCCATAAAATATTCAAACATCAAAATAATATTTGTTTATTAATTTAATAAAAACCATAAATATTTAATAAATTTCTTCACGGCCAAATTTTCCTTCGTAAAAAAATCAGAAAATTGAAAACAGCATGGATTTTTACAATATCTCCACTTTAATACTTCTTTTCCTCGATAATCATTTCAGGTCATGGAACCACTACTCCATACCATAAGTGTTTCCATATATGAATAAAATTTTGAGCTATATAAATTTCAAATGATTCAAATCTCAATCAAAATAATATTTTCTCACAATTATAATCTAATATGCATTAAAGACTTTTTTTTACTTCCATCCAAATAAGTTATAACAAGTCTTTTCTCGAACCTCACCACACTGTCAAAATCAAGGTGTTATCACTACCCTTAACCATACTAAAACTAGCTTTTGATTATCAGTGGGTATTCTCATTCTAAAATCCAGGTTTCTCATTAGACACCCATTTTCCACATTTTTCTAAATTTTACAATTTTCCACATTTTATAGTAGGCACCATTTTAAGTTCAAAATTCACAAGCAAGGAAAATAGTTCATGTTCAAAAGCTTACCCAAAACCTATTTTATTATGTGTGCCTAAAATGATGCATGTTAGAAATAGTCTTGAGTAATTAGAAGGATACATTCTTACTCAACTCTCAAATATTATCAAGAAACGAGTCAAATCTCTGAAAATATCAACAACAACAATCACATCACACAACAAGTGCATCACTCGATGTGAAATTACATCAACCGTAATAGTACACATCAATAACAGCAATCCCACCCTAGGGAACTCAGATTTTCCCTTGTACATGGGTTAGATACTCCCATGCACAAGATCATTACCAAATCCCAACATGTCCTAGTCTCATTTCTACCTTTCCCAAATAGTAAATTAATAGAAATGAAAAGAAACCTAGCTCTGATACCACTTTGTAACGTCCCCGGCCCGATGCTCACTCAAGTGACCGAGTCGGTTGGCTATGTGACCTCAAGAATGCCTCTCCATATGCTAGAGGATGTCAAATACTACTGAAGGTCTAATGAATATAGTGGGGACATTATAACATCTGGTAATAGTTGTAATGAGAAGTAGAAATAATAGCATAATAGTAGAAATAATAAAAACAATTTGGATAAATAATCATACATCCAAAACAAAGAAAGGTACAAACTGAATAAATCCAAATAATAAAAGAATAATTTAGTGACAAGATGGATGCATCTAAATGATATACTGAAATTTATACAAATAAAAGAATAATCAGACTCAAATAAAATCTCCAAACCCTAGTCTCGAACCCCATGTCGGTCTCGTCTCTAAGCTCCAACCCATCCAACAAGCAACCAATCAACTGCAAGGTCCCTTTCCCTTATCTAAACCTGCATTCATGTAATCTTCTCAGGTACCAAATGGCATCCCAAATAGGGTGTGAGTAAAAATTATTAGGTCGACACCACCGTGTCTAAACAAATACAATCTAAGAGATATAGTGCATGAAATATAGAAATAAACAAGGTATTAATTTAATAAATTAATAATGTATAAGAAATAAACCAGATGACACTCAGGTTATTGGTTAACACCCAAGGTCATCCAAACATACTTTATCACCCAGATGAGTATCCATGTATGAGGGTAGATCCTATTACATTAGGATAGATCACCTGAAATGGTGGGTGACTCTCCTTTCAAGGATTAATCACTCAGAAAATACCATAAACATATGGTCTCTTCCCTCAGGCTGACCAAAATCTTCTCTTGGGAATAAGTTAAATTTCACCCATGGGAATCATGTGACTATGCATCTAACCCTTAGGAATCTGACATAATCAAATAATCTTTACTCATGTATCCAGTACTAGTACGCCTAGCCTTCAGGTGGTATGAAAACATGAAACAACACCTTAGGTGTTAACATCAAACAAGAGTCAATTCCAGACAACTCAACATTCTAAATAGTATTAAACCCATAGGTATCAATCGCATCAATAACACATAATCTCATGATCTAGGCAAGTAAAGTCATAAGGCTATTATCAAACATAGCAGATTTATCATCATAAGACATAAAGATCAATTTATAAAATTTACCATCTGTCTAACCAATTCATTTCATTAATCTAGGTTCCTAATTATAATTATATCAAACATATTTAATTAATTGTACAACCCTAAGGTCATTAATATATTAATTAACCAATTCAGACAAGGTTATTTTACTATAACAAATCACAAAAAAATTATTATTCCAATTCAAAAGTCTAATCAAGAAATCAATCAATTTCACATAATTAATTCAACGATTAATTATTCCTGGTTCACAATCCCAAACTCAAATAATTAATTCAAAAATTAATTATTCAATTGGAAATCTCAATATCCCTAATTAATTTAATAATCAATTATTCAATCAATTATTTTATAAACACAACAATCTATTTTAATTAATTCAGTAATTAATTAATCAAAACTCGTTAATCATAACATTACATCCATTAATTAATTAATCAATTAATTAATCTTATTAATTCAGTTATTTAATTCCAAAATTAAATAATCACATAACTACCATTAATTAATTCATCAATTAATTAATCTCATTATTTAATTAAACAATTAAATAATCACATTACTCATATTAATTAATTCATCAACTAATTAATCTCATTAAGTAATTCAATAACCAAATAATATCATTACTCACATTAATTAATTCATCAATTAAGTAATACCATTATTTAATTCAACAATTAAATAATCACATTACTAACATTAATTAACTCATCAATTAATTAATCTCATTATTTCATTCAATAATTAAATAACCACATTACTCACATTAATTAGTTTTTTAATAAATTAATCTAATTATTTAATTCAACAATTAAATAATCAAATTTATCACATTAACTGATTGATCAATTAATTAACACCATTATTTAATTCAATAATTAAATAATCATATTATTCGCATTAATCAATTCTCCAACTAATTAATCCCTTTATTTAATTCAATAATTAAATAATCACATTTCTCACATTAATTAATTCATCAACTAATTAATCTCATTATTTAATTTGACAACTAAATAATCACATTGATCATATTAATTAATTCTTTAATTAATTAATCTCATTATTTAATTCAATAATTAAATAATCATATTACTCACAATAATTAATTCATCAATTAATTGCTATCATTATTTTATTTAATAATTTACTGATCTCATTACTCACATTAATTAATTCATCAATTAATTAATACCATTATTTATTTCAATAACTAAATAATCACATTACTCAAATTAATTAATTCATCAATTAATTAATCTCATTATTTAATTCAACAATTAAATAATCGCATTACTCAAATTAATTAATTCATTAATTAATTAATCTTATTATTTAATTCAACAATTAAATAATCACATTATTCACAATAATTAATTAAATAATTAATTAATTTTATTATTTAATTAAATAATTTAATAATCTCATTAATCACATTAATTAATTCATAAATTAATTAATACCATTATTTAATTAAATAATTAAATAATCACATGACTCACATTAATTAATTCATTAATTAATTAATCTCATTATTTATTTCAACAATTAAATAATCACATTACTCACAATAATTATTCCATCTTAAACAATTCAATAACCCCCAATTAATTTGTTAATTAGATGTTCCACCTCAATCAATTCAATATCCCTACTTAATTTCTTAACTAATTGTTCTATCACAATCAATTCAATAATAATTAAAATCTAAAATAGTTAAATATTCAATTAATTATCCCAATTCATCAACTTCAATATAATAATAATTAATTCTATAATTAATTATTCAATTTTAAAAATCTTTATCTCATCATAATTAATTTTACAACTAATTATTCAAAAATCACAATTTCATAATCCTAACCATTCCCATTAATTAATTCTAAAATTAATTAATCAAGTTCAACAATCTCAATATTCCTAATTTCACAATTAATTCAATTAATTAATTCACCAAATTAATTAATTTAATCAAGAACTCTATTTCTACACATTAAATAGAAATTATATAATTACTTACACTTAATAAAAATTCATGAATATGGGATTTAGCTTCAGACCACCTACCACAAATATAATGAACATGTGATATGAATCCAAAATCATTGATGGTGCATTATTCTGACGACTATCCGAAGTAGAAATTAAATAAATAAGTATATCAGGTTTAATAAAAAACTTCCCAAAATACTCAATTTTCAATGAAAAATAATTTTTTTCACCAACCTCTTATCAAGAAGAATTCAATGACACTGAGGGCATGTAAATCTGATCAATATTGCAAAAGATATTGATGATTGAAGTTTGAAAAGATAGATAGGGAGAGGAGAGAGGGGCATATAGGATTCTCCTATATGCTTGAATTCTTTGAGGAACACTTCGTGCCATGTTTTCCCATATATATTGTTTTTCTTCAGAGAATCAAGTAATGAGATTTCATCCCTTACTTCAACCCTTGCCCGCATACCCCAAGCCTCTATTATTTCATCATTATCTATTTTCATTTATTTAACTGTATTTTTTCACCATTTATTATATCTTCCATAAACCTAATTTATTTCATGTTTAACCACTCATTAATTATAATCCATCATTAAATATATATTTAATGTCCCCCATATATATATAGTGAACCGTACACACACACATAAATATATATATAACCAATATATATATATATACCTTTTATTTCCCATATAAATAATAATAATAATAAATTTTTTATTATTACTAAATATATCATATTATTTCTACCATTATTATTCCAAAAATAACATCCAATAAAACAATCAATAAATATATTTCATTAAATTACATCAATAGTAATAAAACCATTTATTACTCATATGTTCTCTTTTATTTAACACAATTAATACCATTTTCCATAATAATTAAATAATATCTAACCATGTACTCATACATTTATATAACACAAATACAAACCATATTATTAATGTTTTACCACCAATAAAATATTCAAATATAAAAATAAGATTTTTTATTAATTTAAATAAAACCATAAATATTTTATAAATTTCATAATGATCAAATTTTATGTCATAAAAAAATCCAAAACTTGAAAACAATATGGGTTTTTACACAATTAATTCCAATTAAATTAGATTTACTCCTTCACAATTCCCCAAGTCAATTTCATGAAAAATAATGAGATGATAATGAATACTTTATCCAATTCCTTACTGATTAGATTATCCAAGTTTTGATTAATAATTCATTTAATTTCCTTCTCCCTTACTCTCAATTCCAAACCCCAAGAGAATTAGTAATTCATTTTGAAAATACAATTCTTCATGCATGGAACAAGGATATTAAAATTAGATATTATAAAAATTTAAATTATTCAAAGTAAAATAATTAAAATCAAAAAAAAAACTTACTTGAGAAAAGAGAAAGTGCAACACAATGGCAATTGGAATTGAAAACGAACTTGTTTAGGAGTACAACGGAATGTGGAAAGGCCTCCAACTCTAAGAACATAGTTGAAAAAAATGAAAAATATAAAAAAATATATGAAAGGGATTCTCCTTCAAAAGTTTTAGGGGCCTAGTTATTTATAGGAAAAAGATGTTCCACAATGTGAATGGTAATTCACATCACGAGATGACATGCGATGCTTTCAATGTGATTATATCATGTAAATTCACGTCGTGAATGAATATTTTACTTATTAAATTCAAAAGAAAAATATTTAATAGCTCAAGTCTTACATGATTCATGTATTTTAACTAGCCTTGAAATTTTTGGAGTCTTTAATGAGAGGTAACTGGTGAAATCGCACAAGAGGTTCACGTGGAGAATTCAATTTGCATTGTGAATCTTCTTGATTTCTAGAATTCACAGCTCAAATGGGGTTCAAAAATTAGGATAGGGACTTATTAGAAATACTTCAGTTATGTATTTTAAGTTTCACATCGTGAATTGAATTTTTTTATGTGAATTTTTTTCAATTCCATATTTTAGTGGAATTTTCTCCAAACTCTTTAGTTTCTAATAATCTTCAAAATTCAATCACAAATCAAGGCATCATAGAATAAAAGAAAAAAATAAACTTAATAAATTCAACCCAAAATGAATATAAAAATTCAATACACTAGTATGCACTATATAGGGGTAATCTGGTGTTACCCTTACATGGTTGGTTACCCTTACATCAGTATTGGAAAACCAGAATTTCCTTTATGTAAGAGACTAGATACCATTATATATGGTTTAGAAAACTCTTATATCCTTTATAAAGAAACCAAAAAACCCTTAAATATCCAATAGTAAAACAAGGATACCCTTACATGAGAACAATTTACCTATACAAGGGCTTAAGTATTTCAGACTTACCCTTATGTTAAAAAAGGAACCATGAGTTGACCATTAAGTGAGATTTAGATTCAATAGATTTTCCTTATATGACTCTAAGGATTTTGATGGTACCTTTACGTAACTATGGAGGTACCTTTACACGGTGCATAGAGGTCATTCTACCTTTTTTATCCTTTATAAAAACCATATTTCCATTATATGGGAAGGGGGTCTGTGTAAGGGTAGAATTTAATTAAAAATAATTAAATTATAGAAAAAATTACTCATAATAATTAAAAATATAGTATATTATGAATTTAAAAATTCCAAACCACTTCTAAAAATAGTAGAATCACTTTAAAAAAATAAAAATTAATTCACTAATAAACCTCTAAAACTTTTAAATTACTTTCAAAATTTTTAAAAACATTTTAAAACAACTTATTAAAATATGAAAAAAAAATGAATTTCCAGACACCCCCAAATGAAAAAAAAAGGATTGAGAATATTCTAAACATTTATATTATATACCTCTCAAAAAATTCTCATCCTCAAGAATTAAAACACAACTAGGAATGATATAAAATTTAAGGAAGATAATTTAATCACCCCATGAGATACCTCTCAAGTATCTCACTATATTTGGAACAAAAATGATAATCTATAAAAAAATGACGTATAACCATGAAACATATTTTAAACACTCTCAAAAATATATCTTGGGGGAGATATTTCTCAAACTATAACAAGGAAAATTAAATAAAAATGGATTCAAGGAGGAGAAACAAACACATATATCAATATGATATTAGATACTTTAACCTAAAAAATCAGGCATTAAACAAATTAGGATATTGAGGATGCATATGAGAATCATGTTCCCAATTAAGGTCACATAATAAAAACAAGTGCCACATAAACATCCATAAAAAACCCAACAATTAATTCATATCAATCAGACAATCATTACAAAAAAACAAAACTACATAAGGAAACACCTTCAGAAACAATCACTTCACATTGATTTAAATAGAAAGAATAGAACTTCACATAAGATAAAACCATATTATATCCAACACTTCAATAACTTTATTTAGGAATTCCATAAAATTAAAATATATAAATTATTTATCTTCATGTATCATGATTTTAATTTACCACTAAATTTTTACATATCCCCCTTTTATGATTTATACATAATAGAATTATGGTATAATAATCATGCAGCATATTTAATTCATAACATTCTGAACATATAATGTTTAACATGTCATGAAAAAATTATATTATCATTATTGACTATTAATTTAATAACAATATTTGATAATATACTTACAATAATTTTTCATATCCTTACTCATTAAGGATTTAAAAACATAATCATGCTTTTCAAATAGTTCCTTGATTTCTAAACATGTATTATATCCTTTATTATGTATCGATCCCAGTTCACTCATAACTAACCTTACCTAGTTGGCTATAAGTCCCCAAGTGCACCTCCTCATATTCCAGAGGCTTCTCACTAGTAGTGAGGGTCTGTGGTGGTATTTTGGGGAGACTATACCCTCATAATTAGAGTGAAACACAATCATAAATAATGGATAAATTAGTGGAAGTAATAATAATGAAACTAGTATAAGTAAATCAACCAATAACAATGACTAACATAAATAATAACTATCATCATATAAAAAAATAATGATTTCAGGATACTATATAAAAATGGGGATTAAGGGGAATAGGTAGCAGGCACACACAGTACATGTTGTACAAAAAGATACAAAATGGGAAAAATATAAACTTCAATATAATCACAATCACTAGATTGGTCCTCTACTCATGTACTCCATCCTAGTATATAAAATCAAAATTTCATAGATAGGTGTTTCCCTTTATCCCTACCTACATCCATGAATTCTATCCAAGTACCAAAAATCATCTTGAATAGGGAGTGGGTAATACTCAGTAGGCCACCACCAACAACATATAATTCTATCCATCTAGTGAATATAAAATGAATAGTGTGTGGTAATAATCAATGTAACCCAATAAAATAAACATATTACTACTAGAATTAGGCTCCTCATAAGATCCCTAGTTAACCACATCTTCTTCGGCCTAATCTATAATGTCTGTGAACATGATACATCATGTATGAATATATATATATATATATATATATATATATATATATATATAAGTATTGGAAAGGAACTGAGGCATATGATCAATGTGTCCCTGTAAAATATCATAAAGGAATCATTCTACTTTAAATAAGCGGCTTCATCCCAAGAATTCAAGTCTGGGATATGAAATTTCATACCTAAAAAATATCAACCGATGATGTGAAGTGTCATATCCAACGTATTATATCAAGGGTACATGAAGATTTATGTCCAACAATCACCTTTAAATGATGAGGAACACTATGTCCAACTTCTTATATCATTGGAGAAATAGGGTTCATATACAAAACATCCCTTACCCTTTAACAAAAACTAATTATAAGGTATAATAATATACTCAAGCATTGTATTTAATACTTTAACATAATCCAAGAGGAGTATTTATGTCATTTCAACTTTTATTTAATCTCATTTATCCATTGGAATAATTCAAAATTTTCCAAGGATCAAGTGATATGGTGTAACAGCCCATAAATTCTAAACTTAGTTTTATTATATAAATATTATATTAAATGGATTAATTTATAATTAAAACAAAAATGATAATATTTTAAAGATGATTTTATTTAAAAATAATAAATGAATTTACATGGTTTTGATTATAAGTTAATTATAATACTTATAATAAATTATAATTATTATTTATAGTTTTCAAATTTATCATAAAAAAAATATTGTTTTTCATTGTTTAAAAGAATATTTTAAAATAACTATTGTTTCATAAAATTTATAAATTATAAATGTGTATAATTATTTTACTACAAAAAAACGTTTATATATGTTTTTTTAAATGTGATTTGATATTTTTATTAAAAAAATGAATATATATTTAAAAATTCTAAAATAAAATATATATACAATTTTATACATATATATATAATAGAGGTTTTAATTTAAAAATCTATAATTATATTATTATTATTAATATATAAACATTTTTCTAAAGTTTTTTTTAAATAAAAAATGATGTGTTAAAAAGTTAGATAAAAAACATATAAATTGTGAATATATAATAATATAATATAACTATAATCATGGCATGATAAAAAAAGTCAAAAGTAAGATATAAAAAAGATAAAAAAAATTACTAAGAAAGGGGGATTAATGACTTAAGAAATAGAAAAAATTATATTGATATTTAATAATATAATAATGATGATGATTAGGGGAAAACAGTGAGATAAGATTCAAAATAATGAAAAACATCACATATGTTTTCAATTAAAAAAAAAGTTAAATCGTGTAATAAAATAAAAGAAAATTTAAAATAATAAAGGGAAAAACTTTGATATACAATGATGAAAAAACATTCAATAAAATCCTCAAAATAATAATAAAACAAAATGTTAATATATATTTAATAATAATAGTGTGAAAAAAAGAGATAATATATATTAATAAGTAATAATAATAGAATATATGTGTCAAAAAAGGGAAAATGGATAATAATAAAAAGTTAAAGCAATAATGGTTGAATCGTGACAAAAAAATAAAAACAATAATGGAGGGAGACTCACTGGAACCTTGATTGAATTTTTTCTCAAGCCTATGAGAAATAAGGATCTTGATAATATACTCTTTTTATGATTGTTTACCATTCTTTGGCTTCTATGGGAATCCATGAATAAATAAATATATATTTTTCCAATCAATCTTAGAAGGATTTCTTTAAAATCAATGTAAATCAAAGATCTTGTCTCATTTGGTTTTGTCAATCCCCAAATCTTTTTTTTTATTTTTATTAAACCTATAATAAAGACACCTGGGTTTTATAAATAAATTTATTTAGAACCAATCCAACTAATCTGACCACTTGATAACAAGATATAAAATTTCAATTTATATAACCCCCACCCCTGATCACCTACAAACCCAAAAATCATTTCTCTCAAAACTCTCTATTTTTCATTTTTCTTGGAGCCAGATGCTAGTAGATCCTTTGATAAATTTCATTCAAGTAAGGGATTTAGTATTTTCATAATTATTTTGTAAGGTAATTATTATATTCAATTATATTGTGTAATATTTTATTATATTTCTTCAAAACTTCATTGTTTTACAATGGGTAATATATATGTGTGTGTGTGTGTGTGTCTATGTATACACATATACAAACAATATATTTGTAGCATATATGAAATATATTCTTGTTTTAATATTTTATTTCTAAATCATAAGGTTTGTAATGGATTTTAATAATTTCAATTGGTTTTGTAAAAAATACATGAGTGTGTGTGTGTGTGTGTGTAATATATATATACACGTGTAAGAACACATCTTTCAAATTCAATTTTCAAATGAAAAATGATTTTCTTGATTCAAAGGATCTATTTTCTAAATCATTTCGCTATAAGGGTGTAATTCTATGATCTTTTTACAATGATTTGTATATATATAGTGTATATATATATGAATAAATGTGTATAAACTCACTCAATTTACAAAAGATTATTTTTAGAGGTTATAATCTATGAATTTTAAACTGAATCAAGCCTTTATAATGTTTTATATAAAGGTATTTATCATATTCTATTAAACACATGTATTTATAAAATGAATATATGTATATACTTGTGTATATAAATATATACATGTTCAGTTCAAATTTTAAGTAATCAAAAAACACAATTTTACATAGCAACTAATGTTTGGAGATTCTAATAAATTTTCATCTACTATAGTCTCTTTGTGTTTAATTTTCACATGAAATTATAATAATTGTATATAAATACTATTATATTATGTGTTATTCTACATCTGCATACCCCAACATGTCATGCAGAGATAGATATAGACATTATCTAGCTCATATGTTACAACCAATGAATTTTGATACCATGAACGCATTTAATTTATATGCCATGTAATTATAGATTTTAAATGGAACTAATATTTCTTGTATGGGAATCTCCTCAAGTTATTTTGGTAAATATGTTTAAGAATGGTTTTTGAAATGTTATAAGTAAAATTATTTTCTTAGAATGAAAGTAATTATTTGTATGAGATTTTGGAAATGTTTTGTATTTGAACTAAGAAAGGCAGGTCCATGAAAAATATTTTTATAAAAATTGGCACTAGTTATAATGAATGATATGGGAAGTGAACCCATTAGTTTAAGGGAACTTGGTTACACAAGATTTTTATCTAGTTGCCACATGTATGGTTTTTATTTTTGGTCTGCCGAGTATTCAGAATAATCCACCAGAAAAACAATTATTTTTAATAGGGGAATTCTTGAGTGATTTTACATATGTAATCATTTTATGAAATCTATTTCACAAAAATTATATGTTTTTTTCAATGACATGTGTTAAATATATGCATACCAAATATTATTTCAAGTAATATATATTATTTAAAGTATTTTCATAATTGTTTTTAAAAACCCCTTACTGGGCATATTTAATGCTCTCCCCTTGTTTAAAATTATTTTTCACAGGTCCAACAAAGTTTTCCGAAGGCATTTTCTTCACTTACAGAGATAACACACGTCGTGTCTTTGATTGCTTTATTTTATTTTGTTGCAACTCTGATAATTTTTAAGGTTGCATTTAATTTTCTAGAACCTAAACCGGTAAAAGGTCCTTTGTTATGTAATGTTTAAGGTTAGATCCTTATAATTAGTATCAGAGGCATGGTTCTAGAAAGATTTGGGAATTATAAGTCTTCGTCTAAACGGTGGAGTTTAGAAGTCTAGTAGTCCTAGTTTTCATAATTCTGAAGACAGAAATTCAGAATTGTTTTTAGTCTGATGAAATGAATTGTGAGGAAGCAATTATTTTTAAGGATGGAATAATGTAACAGCCCAGAAATTCTAAACTTAGTTTTATTATATAAATATTATATTAAATTTATTAATTTATAATTAAAATAGAATTATAATATTTTAAGGATGATTTTCTTTAAAAATAATAAATAAATTTACATATTTTTTATTATAAGTTAATTATAATACTTATAATTAATTATAATTATTATTTATATTTTTCAAATTTTTCATAAAAACAAATATTGTTTTTTGTTTAAACGAATATTTTAAATTAACTATTGTTTTATAAAATTTATAAATTATAAATGTGTATAATTATTTTACTACAAAAAAACTTTTATATATGTGTTTTTTTTAATTTGATTTGATATTTTTATTAAAAAATGAATATATATTTAAAAATGGTAAAATGATATATATATATATATATATACAAACGATTTTATACACATGTATATATAATAGACATTTTATTTTAAAAAATTGTAATTATATTATTATTATTATTATATAAAAAAATTTATAAACTTTTTGTTAAATAAAAAATGATGTTTTAAAATGTTAGATAAAAAGCATATAAATTGTGAATATATAATAATATAATATAAATATAATCATGTCATGATAAAAAAAGTCAAAATTAAGATATAAAAGGATAATGTGTTTGACTAAAAAAGTGGGATTAATGTCTTGAAAAAATATATAAATAAATTATATTGATATTTAATAATATAATAATGATGATGATTAGGGGACAAAAGTGAGATAAGATTAAAAATAATGAAAAATTTCACATATGTTTTGGATTAAAAAAAGTTAAATAATGTAATAAAACAAAATAAAAATGAAAATAAAAAAGGGGGAAAACGTTGATATACAATGATGAAAAGACATTCAATTAAATGATTAAAAATGATAAAACAAAATGTTAATATATATATATATAATAGTAATAGTGTGAAAAAAAAAAGAGATAATATATATCAATAAGTAATAATAATAGAATATATGTGTCAAAAAAAGGGAAAAATGGATAATAATAATAATAAGTTAAAACAATAATGGTTGAATCGTGACACAAAAAATAAAAAAAATAATGGATGGAGACTCACAGGAACCTTGATTGGATTTTTTCTCACGCCTATGAAAAATAAGAATCTTAATAATATACTCTTTTTATGTTTCTTTACCATTCTTGTCTTCCAAGGTAATCCATGAATAAATAAATATATATTTTCTCAACCAATATTATAAGGATTTATTTATAATAAATGTAAATCAAAGATCTTGTCTCATTTGGTTTTTTCAATCCCTAAATAGTTTTTTTATTTTTCTAAAACCAACAACAAAGACACCTGGGTTTTATAAATACATTTATTTAGCACCAAGACTACTAATCTGACCACTTAATAATAAGATATAAATTTTCAATTTATATAACCCTCACCCTTGATCGCCTACAGATCCAAAAATCATTTCTCTCAAAACTTTCTATTTTTCCTTTTGCTTGGATCCAGATGCTAGTAGATCCTTTGAAAAATTTCATTCACGTATGGGATTCAGTATTTACATAATTATTTTTTAAGTTAATTATTATGTTAAATTATATTATGTAAGATTTTATTGTATTTATTCAAAACATCATTGTTTTACAAAGGATAATATATATGTGTGTGTGTTTATATATACGCACATACATAACTATCTATTTGTGTCATATATGAAATATGTTCTTGTTTTAAAATTTTATTTCTAAAAAATAAGGTTTATAAGGGATTTTAATAGTTTTAATAGGTTTAGTAATATATATGTGTGTGTGTGTGTGTGTGTGTTGTAATATATATATATATATACACACACACGTGTAAGAACACATCTTTCAAATTCAATTTGTAGATGCGAAATGATTTTCTTGATTCAAAGGATCTGTTTTCTAAATATGTTCGTTGTAAGGGTGTAATTATATGATCTCTTTACATTTATTTTTATATATATGTTGTATATATATATATGAATAAATTTGTATAAACTCACTCAATTTACAAAAAAAATATTTTTAAAGGTTATAATCTATGAATTTTAAACTAAATCAAGCCTTTATAATGTTTTATATAAAGGGATTTATCATATTCTATTAAACACATGTATTTATAAAATGAATATATGTATATAATTGTGTATATAAATATATACCTGTTTAGTTAAAATTTTAAGTAATTGAAAAACACAATTTTACTTGTAAAATAATGTTTAGAGATTCTAATAAATATGCATCTCCTATAGTCTCTTTTTATTTAATTTTCACATGAAACTATAATCATTCTCTATAAATACTATTATTTTATGTGTGATTCTACATCTGCATACACTAACATGTCTTGAAAAGACAGATATATCCATTATCTAGCTCATATGTGACAACCAATGCATTTTTAGAGCATGCACACATTTAATTTATTTGTCATGTAATTATAGATTTTAAATGGAACTAATATTTCTTGTATGGTAATCTCCTTAAGTTGTTTTGGGAAATATTTTCAAGCAGGGTTTGTGACAAGTTATAAGTAAAATTATATTCTTAGAATGAAAAAAATTATATGTATGATATTTTAGAAATGTTTTTCGATTTGAACTGAGAAAGGTAGGTCCATGAAAAATATTTTTATAAAAACTAGCACTAGTTATGATGAATTATATGGGAAGTGAACTCATAATTTTAAGGTAACTTGGTTCCACATGATTTGTATCTAGTGGCCACATGTATGGTTTTTATTTTTGGTCTACCAAGTATTCGAGATAATCCACTAAAAAAACTATTATTTTTAATAGGGGAATTACTGAGTGATTTTAAATATGTAATCATTTTATGAAATCTATTTCACAAAAATTATAAAGATTTTTCAGTGACATGTGTTAAATTTATGCATACCAAAGATTATTTCAAGTAATATATATTTTTTAAAGTATTTTCATAAAAAAAAAATTAAACCCATTACTAGGCATATTTAATGCTCCCCCCTTGTTTAAAATGATTTTTCACAGGTCCAATGAAGTTTTCTGAAGGCATTTTCTTCACTTATAGAGATAATGCATGTCTTATATTTGATTGCTTTATTTTATTTTCTTGAAAATCTGATAATTTTCAAGATTGTATTTAATTCTCTAGAACCTAGACCAATAAAAGGTCCTCTTCTATGTGATGTTTAAGGTTGGGTCCTTGTATATGGCATCTCCATTCATGTTTTCTTTATTCTATTTAATACTTAAACTAATTAAATTTACTCATTAAATTATAATTTACAATAAAAACCCACATATATTGTGGATTAGTCATATAGGAATTCATATAAGTGTCAAGGTATATGACCTTATACAATGTAAAGGGTTGGTGGGAGTATCTATATTAAACACTGATCAATTTAATAAGGAGTTACACAATTTTAATGAAATGTTAATGATTTATATCATGTGGCATAATGGTTCACTTTATAGACATAAAATATTTAATGGAAAATTAATATACCACTTACCTTATACTGATAAACAATTTCTTTTTTGATATTAGCATCATATTTGAGATAGAATGGGAGAAAATCGTAAACCAGATAAACACCTAGAAAATAGGGTAAATTAGGTTAATTTTATACTCATATGAAAGAGATATTTCATCGAATAGGTATGGGAAAAGAAGGATCTCTCCCATGGTGGAAACTTCTGGGAATTTGATGAATTATAAGAATGGTTAAAGGGATAAAGGATTGAGGGGTAAAATTGGAATTTCAATCTTTTTAAATGGGTGCATGGCTTGGCTGCACAGTTGTCCAAAATATGCACCAACTATGTGGAATCCTCTATATGGGAGGCCACACATTTCATGGATAATCCACACAATTATATAAACCGTGTGCAAGTCGTTCATGCCTACTATCTAGAGGCACCCCCCTCACACAAATTGGCACATAGTTAGGCCATGTGCAAGTAGTGTGAGTTACACATGTGATTTTTTATAGGTTTTTCATGGGCATGTGGTTCCCCTTTAATAGATAAAAAAACATATGGAACCCCTCATAGACCACATGTTTGAGGTTCACAATTATCATTAAACATGTGCTAACTATTTTCCTCACCTATTTCTCCAAAAACTGGATCTTCTAGCACCAAACCAAGCTTGAATTCTCCTAAATACTTACTTGATACATTTTGAATTTTTTTATTAAGATAAAATAAAGGATTTAAACTAAAAATTTAAGGATCTATACCTCTCAAAAAAATTTGGATCTTACAACCTCCCCTCCTTAAAACAACTCAACCCTGAGTTTCCCTTTTGAGGGTGGTGGAACGTCATCTAATAATAATTTCATCTAATGAGAATGAACATCAGCCTCTCTCTCCTAGGTCCCATTCTTTAAATGATCATTCTACCATACCAACCAAACTAAAAGAGATGGTCTATCTTGAAGATCCTTCATGATGTGATAAAAAATAAAAACATGGTACTCCTTAAAAGAAGCATCAATATCTAACTCAGCCTCATCAAGATGAAGGACATGTGATGGGTCTGAATAATAATAATAAAACTGAGAAACATGGAATACATTGTAAATATCCATGTATCTATAATGTAGTTTTATCTGATAATACACTATTTTTACCCTCTCTAAAATCTCAAAAGGTATGGTAAATCTTGGTGATAACTTACCATGCCTCATGATTCTTTAATGACCTAATATAGGCGAAACATGTAAAAATACATAATCCCCTACCTAAAACTCTAAAGGTAAATTATGATGATCATAATAAGGATTTTTCCAAGATTTATGTATAGACATATGTTTCCTAATAAGTTATACCTGCTCTGATTCCTCCTGAATGAGATGAGGTCCCATTAGTACTACCTCTCTTACCACTGGCCAACACAGGGGTGAATGGCATGTCCTACCATATAATGCCACATAAGGAACCATTTTTATAGTATCTTGGAAATTTTTATTATAATAAAACTCATATATAGGTATGTGTTTTTTCTAAGTACCTCCAAGGTAAAGGATACTTTCCCTAAGCATGTCCTTTAATGCCCATATAATATGCTCAAGCTGACCATCATTCTGAGGGTGATAGGTTGTGCTCAGAAGAACCTATGAACCAAGATCCTTATAAAATTATTATCATAACCACAATGGAAAATGGGAAACCTTATTTTATACAATGGTACAAGGAACACCATGAATGTATATAATCTCACAGTCATATATTCTTCCAAGTTCATCCACTGAGAAGGTCTCTTGAATAGTTGATAAATGGGATACCTTCATCAGTTTGTCTGTGATCACCTATATTGCATCACTTTCTTGAGGTGGCTTTGGTAATATCACCAAAAAATACATGCTTATTTCATCCCATTTTCACTCTGGAATGGGTAAAAAATATAAAATCCAAGCATGTTGTTGGTGTTCCGCCTTCACCTATTAACACTGAGTAATAAAACCTATTTTCTTCCTCTTTATACAAGGAAACAAATACTGGAATAGTAAGTCATGGTACATCATTAGAAGACTATGATGTACCTCACAACCAAAATCATGATATTTTCTTATTAGTTCCTCTTATACATCTTCAGAAACCCAATCACATCCATGAACACGGAAGATCACATCCTTGATCAAAACCCAACCAGTAGGTGGGTCCTCAACAGTAACACATTACATTTAGACCAATACCTCATGGTAGAAATGCTTCCTCGTCTTCACTTGATCCATAATTGAAGAAGTCACTAATAGATATTTGATTAAAGGCTTCATGTGATACTCTTGAATCTCAAGATGCTTCTTAGAAAGTAGTTTTATAATCTTCCACTCACTAATATCTTTCTAAAAAGCTTGTGTTTGAGTCTTTCAAATCATAGAATCAACCAATTAATTTCATTTACCATGTGTATAATGAATCTCAAAATAAAAATAATTGTGTTAGTCAACCCATATTTTTTGTTTGAGGTTCAATTCATGCTGAGTGAAATTTTATTTGAGGCTTTTGTAGTCCATGTACACCACAAATCACTCTATAAAAAATAATTCCTCAATCAGTTCAAAACATGAACCACATCCACTAGCTCAAGATCATGTGTTGAGTAATTACTATCATTATTCCTCTACTAGAAATGCATATATACAGTGACTCATTCCCCTTGCATAAAAATTTCTCTCATACTAATTCCTGATTCATTATAATAAACTATATAGTATCTTCTAGGCACGGGTAAAATCGAGATTAGTACTAAGTTAATCCTTCCTTTAAACCCGTCAATGTATTTCTATCAAGCTTAATACCAAGTAAACTTAACTCATTTCTTGGTCAATCCTATAATAGGTGTTGTAAGTCATGATAAATTATGAATAAAATGTAAATAATATCAAGCTAACCCCAAGAAACTCTGAATATCAAAGTCTTTCTTGGGATTCTCCCATGAAACTATAGCTCTCAGTTTATCTGGATCGATAGATACCCTTGATTATGATATAATGTGGCCCCAAAATTGAACCTTTTCAATCTATAATTGTAATTTTTGTGAGCTTAGAATATATAATATGATCTCTTAGTGTATACAATACAATGTCAAGGAGTTTAGAATGATCGTGTCGAGTTTGAGAATACACAAAGTTATCACCCACAAAAATTACTACAAAGGAATCCAAGAACAGGTTTAAAACCCAATTCATCAAGGCCATAAAATTATCTGGATCATTAGTGAGACTAAATGGCATTACCAAATACTCGTAAAGGTCATAACTACTTTGGAAATATGTATACGGTATATCTAAGGGTATAACCCTTATCTAATGATAGACTGACCTTAAATAAATTTCATAGAAAACTATAACTCCTTATATTTAGTGAATGGTCATCTATATGAGGTAGTGGATATTGGATCTTAACATTAATCTAATTTAACTACCGGTAATCCATGCACGGCCATAGGGTCTCATCCTTCTTTTTGGTGAAAATCATGGGTGAACCCCAAGGAGAAGTATTCATTCATATAATCCAATTAACTTCTTGTTCCTATAAACATATTTTGAGTTCTTGAAGCTCGGTAGGATACATATTGTACTAAGGAATATATACTAGTTACACTCCTATAACAATCTCTATAGTGAACTCTGCCTCTCTTAGGGGGTAGTTCGTAAAACTATTTAGGGAAAAAATACCTAAAATGATCCACTACTGGATGGAATTACACATATCATGTTCACTTATCACTTAAAAAAATGCTATCAATATGGGTTGTCACTATACCCATCCCATGATGCTCAGGTCTATCTCGACTAGCTTGGACATCCCATTCACCCTTGAAAATATAGTTACTATCTTAATGTGGTGATAAAGACACCCTAAAATGATATCAGACAATATGGGATTGATAGGGAAGCAAACAATCCATCCCAAGAACGATGTAAAAACATTTCACCTCAATGATGAAGAGGTTCCATGAGAAATGATAATCACCAATCTTTATGGGAAACTCTTAACACTAGTATACACTTTATGATCATACTCCAAATAGAGTATTAAGAGTCACCAATTTGTAGAAATAATCAATTTCAATCCCAAGACATTCCAAGATATCAACAGATATAAAATTATGTGGAGCATCTATGTAAAATTGAGTAGACACTAAAGTAGAGGCTACTAATATTGTACCACATACTATAGAAGTATTGGAACTATGTTCCTAAAGTATAGGTTGTACTACATATAACTAGTATGTTCCATGTCCCTAAGCCACAGCCTAACTACCCTAAGTAAGTTTGCTCTGCCGGTGATTCATATCTTGTGTCTGGTGTACCAGACCATGACCACCTCCTCATCCTGAAAAGCTTGTAGTAATCAATTTCCCTTCCTAATGCAGAGTTGTAGATCCCACTCTTAAATTCATAGTTAATGACTATCCTCTTCTACTAAACACTGGCAGAAAAAGTTCTTTAAAAATGCTAAAGATGACTCATCTTTCTACAATCTCGACACTCAACTGGGTCCATGTTGCATTGGGGATTTGTGTGACCAAGCTTCCCACACTAATGAAATATCACATAACTATCATTTCACATTTTCTTACTACCACTAACCACAAGGATGGACTCAAAGCAACACTTATTTCCACTAAATGAATTACTCTCATGTATAGATGTTGAACCACTCTAGCCCACACCATTAACTTCACTAATATTTTACTCAGTTATGAGGGTCTAGTTCGGTATCTTAGAAATGGTTTTCAATCTAATAACATTATAATTAGATCTGATGTCATATACTATCTCATCCTCAAATTGTCTCTCTCTTGAAATATCATCACCAGCAAGAGTTAGTGAAAATCAATGAATCTCAATGAAGTGAGATGAATAGTACATGAAAAACATATCACCCTAATGAAATTTTATAAACTATCTAGATCATTAAAATATTATCATTTTCGGATAGAAATAATCATAGAAGTTATTCTGGAAGTCCCTCCATACCATTTCCCAATGATAATCTTCCTAGATAATAACATCCCACTAATGCTTAGTAGAATCATAAAGCATGTAAACTTTGATCATGGACCCCCTTTTAGAAGGTGTCTCCGGATGATAAAAATTATATAGAATTGACTCTATCCATGACTCATCATCCTAGGGCCACTATCCCCGGAGAAGGTAGGTGGATGTTGCTACTGAAATTCTCACATGAACTCTTCCATAATAGGAGTCGGTCACGGGGCTCCCTGTATAGTCTACATGAATTGTATGAAACCCTATTGAAACTGATCATCAGTTCCTATATCAAGTATATTATGTGGTGCCTTAGGTTCCACTAAAAGAGGTAATACTGGTGGTTCAGGTCCCACAACCTCCAGGGCATGGTCAATTTCACCTTCCTGGTGTTCGAACCGTGGCCTTCATAGAGGAATATATTTATAATTACAATGCATGACTTGAAATTAGTTTTAATAATATGAAAGATCTCAGATAAAAGAATAGGATAGGTAAAAAACCTTCCAATATAAAATTCAATACCCATATTCCTTCTCCTAAATCCATATCAAGGTAAATTATAAGATTATGAAGAAACACAAGTGACACTCTCAACTACCCACTAATAAGTCGGGATTGGATCAAGGTTCAATGTTCCATATTTCATAATAAAGGTTCCATTATATAGAATTTAAATTTCAAGTTATAGAGGAAAACTCTCTTTAAGTTTCAATTGGAACCCCTATTTAATGGAAACTACTTAATTTATAAGTCGAAATCTTACAGCTTTTATTTTTATACAATGTTCTAGTTGTATAAATTACCATTCCAAAGTTATAAAGAACTATGCTTTATTTGTTAAAATCGGCATATCATGAAGCTGAAAAAAACCCTTTATATTTGGTCTTAGAATGTAATAGGTTTTCATATGGTAGTTCAATTATATGTGTCATCATTCCCATTTTATATTGGCATAATAATATAAAGTTCAAATGTTACCCCATTTAAATACAACTATCTAAAAGGTATCAATTCATGTAACTAGGGTTATGTGATTTATTTTATCAAGATTTTTTAAATAAGGTGTTACCATCAATTTATATGGTAAAATGTATCTTAGGTTTATGGAGACACTTTAAATAACCCATTTCCCTTCCTAAAAAATATTTTAGTAGCACAGTCATTTAACAATCAAGGCACACAACAACCACAGGAAACATAGGCAATGAAAGCTATGAGATACACCTATGTGTCATAGAATATGCATTACATGTAAATCTTTACATGCCTATGATTATTCATGAATGTTAATTCATTTCCATATAAATCCAGGGGTAAAAATCCATAATCATAGAAAGCATCATAAATCATGTGCTCCACCCAATGGTGAAGTAGTACAACTGTAACAAGAGAAATACAGAACATCAAGTCCCTTCCCAATAAACTTTTGTATTTCCCTATATGTGTGTTAGCTACTCCCAAGAATAGGCTCATTACCAAATTTTGACACTTCCTAATCTCCTGTCTAACTATCCTGAATGGTAAGATGGAGAAATGAAAATACCTTTGGTACAACTTTGTGATGTATCAGGACCATTTCACTCATAAGTAACCAGACCTTGTTGGCAACAAAACCTCAAGAACACCCCCACATACATATAAAAGGATATTAACTAGTAGTGAGGGTTCATAGTGGTATAGTAAAGAGACTATACCCTCATAATCGGAGTGAAACACAACGGTAAATAATGGATAAATCAGCGAAAGAAATAATAATGAAAACAACATAAGTAAATCCTTCAATGAAAATAACTGACATAAATAATAACCAGTATCATATAAAAAATGATTATTTCATGATGCTATAAAAAAATGGGAAGTAAGTGGAATAGGTAGTAGTCATACATGGTACATGTTGTATAAAAATATACAAAAAGGAAAAAATATAAACTCCAATATAATCATGAGAACTATCTTGGTCCTCTGATCTTGTATATTATCCAAGTATATAAAATTAAGTGTCTATACCTAGTCACTCCCATTTTTCTTTACCTGTATCCATTAAGTATGTATGGGTACCAAATGTCGGCCCAAATAGGGTGTGAGTAAAACTCAATAGTCCACCACCAATAATTTCTAATACTATCCAGCCAGTGAATATAAAATAAATAGTGTGTAGGAATAATCAATGTAATGAAATATAATAAACATATACCTAATATTATTAGATTCCTCATTGGATCCCTAGATATCCAAACCTTCTTCATCCTAAGCCAAAATTTCTGTAAACATGAGACATCATATTTGAATATATATATATATATAAGTGTTGGAGAAGACCCAAGGCATATGAGTAGTGTGTACCTATAAAATATCATATGGGCTACATACTATTTCAATTAAGGGGAATAATCCCAAGCATTCAAGTTGGGGATACAGAATTTCATACCCAGTAAATCTCAAGAAATGATGTAAAGTTTCATTTCCAATATCCTATATCAAGGGTATATGACACATCATGTCCAACAATTCCCTTTAAATTTTAAGGAACGCCATGTACAACATCATACATCATGGGAGAATAAAGATTCATGTCCAACACTTCCCATAAACCTCTCACAAAAACCAATTACAAGGTCTAATAATATAATCAATAATTGTATTTAATATTTTAACATAATCCAAGAGGGGTATTTGTGTCATTTAACCTTTCACTTAATCCCATTTATCTATGGGAATAATTCAAAATTTCACAAGGATCGGGTTACATGTCTTTTCCATTCATGTTTACTTTATTCCATTTAACACTTCAACTAATTCAATTTACTCATTAAATAATAATTGATTATCCAAACCCACTTAGAAGGTGGATTATTCACATATCCATTCATAAAAGTGTGGAGGTAGACAACCACTGACAATGTCAAGGATCTATGGGGGTATCTCTAACAAGGGATAATCAATTTAATAATGATTTTCAAAATTTTAAGGCAATGCATTGTAAGTCTAGAATGCGGTGTAATGGAACACTTTATAAACATCAAAAATTTAAGGGAAAATTAATAAAAAAACCTACTTTATATCGATAGATGACTTCTCATTTGATATTAGCTTTAAATATAAGCTAGAATAATAGAAAACGGTAAACTATAAAAACACCCTAAAATAGGTTATATTAGGTCATGAAAAGATAATGCTGAATATGGTGAGAGAAACTGAGAAAAGAACGTAATTGATTCTTATAATTACTTAGAGTGATATAATACAATGAAAGGAATTAAATTCCTAGATCAGATGATATATCTCAAAGAATTAGGAAGGGAAGATGAGGAGATCTTCCATGGTGGATGCTATTGTGCATTTGAAGAAGGAGGATAAGGGTTAGAGGGTTAAAGGATAGGGTGTAAAATTTAAATTTCACCATTTTTAAAGGGGTTTACATTTTAGCCACACGGTTTTAAAATTGTACATCAACTATGTGGTATCCTATAAATGGGATGTCACACCTCATGTGACCAAGATGCATGGTTAGACAAACCATGAATAGGTCATGTGTGACTACTTTCTAGAGGCACCCCCCTCACATGGATAGATGCATGGTAAGGAGAAACTATGTGAAATCTCTGTGAGTTGCACCTATAATTTTTTGAAAATTATTTACCACCATGTGGTACTCCTTTCATGGTTAAAAAACCATGTGGAACCCCTCATAGCTCACACAGTTGAGGTGCACGGTTAGCACTAACTGTATGCTAACTATGTGCCTCACCTATTTCTCAAAAAATAGAATCTTTGATCCTCTAAGAAAGACTAAAAGCTCTTAAATCCTTCTTTAATCCCTTAGTAATTTTTTTTATTGAGATAAAAAAATGATTTAAAATAAAAATTTAAGGATATTTACCTCCAAGAAAAAATGGGATCTTGCAAAATTTCATATTAAAACATGTTAAATTTAAAATTATGTTGATAAACAAATTACTAAGTCTCTTGAATTTAAAATTTATTAGGTTCAAAAACCTTTAAATGAAAACCTTTTTTATCCTTATTCATAATAAAGTGTTTATCAAAATAATATTTTCTAAAACTCTTCCAATAAAGTTTTCAAAAAATATTTTAAAAATAAGTTAAAAATTCATAGAAGAACTGTAATTGTTTATTTAGGAAAACATGTTTCCACAAAAATTGTGTTTTTTTCAAAATCATTTTGTTAATAATAAAATAACTATGATGAAAACTAATTTAACCAATTTAATTCATCATGAATTACAAAATTTAAATAATATACCCACCACTATAATTTAAAACTCAGATATGTTTCATGTTAAACAAAATAATAATTTTGAGAAATTTAAAACATTCCAATCATGATATCTATTATTCCATATTTAAAATGATTTCTGTTATAACTCTCATATATAGAAAAGTTAAATGATTTCATCAAGTTATTTTTATTCAACTAACATATCTCTAACATTCTATTTACCAAGTTAATATCAATACACATTTCTTAAATATTAGATAATCTGATTTAACATATGAAATGCATCATAGAAAAAAACATGAGTTTGGAACAATCCACTTTATCCAGCTACAAAAAATTCCCAAGTTTGTTAATAAAA
This sequence comes from Viscum album, assembly GCA_963277665.1. NCBI lineage: Eukaryota > Viridiplantae > Streptophyta > Magnoliopsida > Santalales > Viscaceae > Viscum > Viscum album. The sequence goes on from OY728156.1 coordinate 1,979,217,793, forward strand.
CTTTATTTACCTTGATCACACTCATTTAAAAACTATAAGGGATTTAATGTTACATTTACCATTTACTATAGTTTCATGTCATTACTTTTAAGGGTTTTAAATTGACACTACATAGCATTCCTTAACCAACATAATCACTTTGATACATGTATTTTATACATATATTTTAGGGTTTTTAATGCATTGATTTATGTAATATAAATGATATTATTTCCAAAATTTGGATTGTTTAACTTGTTTAGTTACTTTTGGAAGGATATAACCAATATTTGGAAATGGAACAGAAAGAAATGAATTTGAGGAGAAACAAACACTTCACACCACAACATGACACCAGAAAAGTAAAGTCGTAATAGAGCTCAAAAAGTTAATAAATTGAAGAAAATATATCTTTGAGCACTAGAAACTGAAGATTCATTATCTGAAAAAATTATAGGACATGTAAACAGTACAAGGAATGAAATAAGTATAGAGTGTAAAGTGACTAAAACTCAATCAAAGGATATCCTAACACTTTCATGTCATGAATCCAATTCACACCATGAAAGTTTCAAGATAGGTCTAATAATGATATTTTGATGGGATTTTCTACGGGAAAGACCAAATAACAACATGAACCACCATTTAATACCTGAGGTGAACCCACCACTCATAATGGTCCATATTGAGGAATAATTAAATGAAACCCAATCCCCTTAGTGTTCTATAAATAGAGAGCCATGATGTTGCTACCAAAGCTATATTCCAGAGACCAAAGTCTAGGAGTGAAGTTGTGATGCTGCAGGATCCTCCATCACTTTCTATCTGGTTTTATTTCGTATTTTATTTTATTTTTTCCCTTACCTATTACTCTCTCATCACTGTAATGAGGGGGTAAAACCCACCTTGTCCTAGGGTATTGTAGACAAAGTGGGAAGGTGTCATTGGATTTATTTTTTTATTCATGTTATGGATTTTTGTGATTTTCTTATTCAATTACAATCCCATTATTTTATATTTATCATGACCATTGGTATTTAAATCGGAAAGGAACCATTTAAATTTCACAATTGGTTACCTTGAATTGATACATGACCAATTTCACATTCAGGGAAACCAGGTTTAAATATGGTATCGAGAAAAACTTGATTCGACAATTCCCTAAACTACCTAACCATGGGTAAAGGGGGATTTCTCAGTTAAGGAGATGATATCATAACCATTAGATACACCTCATATTAACTCTGATGCTAAACATGTATTAATAAATTTATTTTCTAAAATCAAATTGCACCCTAACCCTGAAACTACAAAACCCCATTATGCCTTTTTCCGATTTATTTCCAAACAAACCAAATCTTCTTCATTATCTCTCAATTTCAAAATAAACTGATCTTATTTCTTTCCTATTTATTCAAAATAAAATAAAACAACTTTTTTAAAAAACATAATCAAAATAATTCACCATATATGTGGGTTCGACTTCAAACTTACCAAAATATATATTTTAATTAATTAATAGCATAGTTTGAGTTTTTATAAATTTGGTATTTTGATTAGACCCATAGGGAAATAACGTTTCCCTTTAGGGTTTTCAAAATTTATTTCATTCCTAAGGAAAGTTTCTAATTAGTTTTTAGGATAATTTTAATTTTTTTTCTTTATTTTATTTTCCCTATTTACACTAGTGTATTTTTTACTGCAATTTTCAAATTAAAATCATTGATGCACAACTACAACAATCGAGAAAATGGTAAAGGCGTCATTGAGTTCAAATATGATTCTGAAGCAAGATTGAAGATAAAATTCATTTATATTATGGAGGGTGCATAGATGAACCATGTTGTTGGGATTATTCAAAGAGATAAAAGGATGCAGACTCTCACAGATTACGAGTGTCCATAAAATATAGGATTGAAATTGAGCATTAGGGTCCTTACCATTGTTGTAGATCATTTTGATATCAAACCTACCATTATATATATGATATTTAATATCATGAAATTCACTAGAATACCACATAAAGATCTTAATGAACATTTGGAAAGCTTTCTTGAGCTCTCTAATACCTTTCAATTCTAGAATGTTTCAAGTGATGTGGTAAGACTGTGTCTATTTTGATTTTCATTATGATATTAAGCTCATGAGTATATCCAAATCTTTTCATCACATTCCACCACTACATGGGATGATATATCAAGGAATTTTCTCACTTGCTTCTTTCCTCCTTCTAAATCTATAGACATCCAGGTAAACATTTTAAACTTATGTTAATTTGAATATTAATCCCTCTAATTTGCTTATGAATGATACAAAGACATGACTCATAAATGGCCTCATCTTGGTATTGAACTATAGATTCTAATCCAAACCTTATATAAGGGACTTGTGCAATGAAATAGGTCAATTCTGGATGCAACAGTTGGAGGATTACTGATGAATAAATCACCTTAAGAGAGTTACATCCTATTAGATGAAATAGTGAGAAATATATTCCAATGTAATGGATAAAGGATGTATTGAATAGGTTTCCAAATGGTCAATAATAATAATTACTAGATAGTGGTGCAGATGGAGTCCCTAACTAGAAATATAGACACAATGACGGGCCAAAAATAACAACCCCAAGGTATGTATACATAAGAAGTAAATTATGATGATTATAATCATGGGTATAATTTTCAAGGTTGGAGGCCACAAAAAAATAAGTAAAATGATATCAACATAGAGAATTGGGATTCCAAGGACCCTAAGTTACTTCACTCACAAGCTAGGTCCACACAATAGAGGAGACCTTGGCTACTTTCAAAACTTCTATCGGGGATTCTATGAAAGAAATTATGACTTATTCAAAATTTCATAGTGAATAAATAAAGGATCTAAATGATGAATGAAGATATCAGAGGTCACTACTCTAAAACCATGAATTCCAAGTAGAAAAATCACAAATAAACTCATATACAGACCATGAGGAACACTTCCTGGGTGCCCCGAAGTGCACCCACATGATGATTTGAAATTTATTGCTCTGAGGAGTGGTAAAATCACTTGGGATCATCCCAAACTAATAAAATTTCAATAATAAAAGCAAGAATACCTAGAAAATATCAAGGAATAAGTATCTAAAGAAGATAAATAATAACCACCACAATTCAATTTGAGTCTGACTTTTCCATAACAAATGGAGTAGGTGAATATCGACGCATAGAAAGGTAAATTTTTTGGAAAATTTTAAAAAATAAAATATTAATATTCCTTTATGAAGAACCCCTCACAAACATGAAAACCTATGAAAAATTTATGAAAGAGAAAGTAACCAATAAGAAGAAGAAAGAGGATATGGGCACTATCCTAGTCACACGTGAGTGCTTAGCAGTGGTATCAATTTAACTATATGAGAATAAAAAATATCCAAGTAGCTTTTTGATTCTCATATTTATAAGAGATAATAAATTTGGAAAATATTTGTGTGACTTAGGTTTAAGTTTCAATATAATGTTTTAATCCATTTACAAGATCCTAGGACTAGAGAAATAGAAACCCATAAAAGTTTCACTTCTTTTAGAAGACTCAATAATAAAGTACCCTTGATGGGTCATCAAAGATATTTTAAACAAATTTTAAAAAAAATCTACTTTTCATTCATCTTTTTAGTACTATACATCGAAGTGGAGTGGAATCCACTCATTATAGGAAGACCATTTTTTCCACTAGGCATGTGTTGATCGATGTCCAAAGCTGAGAACTCTATCTAAGGGTTGTTAGTGAACAATTAAATTTCAATATTCATCGGGCTATGAAAAACTATGATGTAAGGGAAGATAAAAGTTTGTAGAAGAAGAAATACTTGAATTTGAGGGTATCACTGAATTTAAATAAGTGAATGAGGTAGTTGTTGTTTTAAAAAATGATAATTAAAATAAACATACTGGGAGAAAGAAAGATAATTTAAAGGGTAAGACGTCTGACACCAGAGGAGTGACCGAGGGAAATGGGTATAGATGGTACATGAACTTCCATTTAGTCATTTAGGATTAAGGAAGTGGTGTTGGATCATCCTAATGGAAATCAAGTAGGTACTTCTATCAGGAAGAGTCAAGTTATTTAGAGAATAAGGATAGGGACCTCGCTACACAGATAGGACACGACTAATACCATTCATGGATCCTGACCAGGTAAAAAAATGTAATCATCTATCACCTGAACTGAAGTTTACATAGGTAAGTTTAAGTCAATGACATTAAAAAATAACTTTTGGGATCCAACTGAAGTTTTTATGATTTATTTATTTATTTTTCTATTTTGAGGTGCATATGCACTCATCCCAAAATCTTTCAAATTTCATTAATTATAGACTACTCTTTTACCTGTTTATTTTTTACTTGTAGGACTATCAAGACCCTAGAAAAAATCAAGCAGCATGAGGCATGAAATGAAGCTGAAGGACCACTACACATTGTGAACCCCATTCTCATCATGAATCCAAATAATACACATCATGAAACACATGCACATCGTGAATCATGAGCAGGAAAAACTTTTGTATCCAACTTCAAAATGGAATCTAAAAGGGGAGTGAGTGTTTGAATTATGTATTTTTTATTTTTATTACCCACATTTAATTATTTTAGATATTTTAAAATCCAATTGCATGATCACATTTTATTCTTGATTTACTCACCTGAACTAGGAGAAATAAAAGGTTTGGCTATTTAAAAATAAGAAAATTAAAATACTTGATTGATTTTTTTTCTTTAAAAAATGAGGCATTGATGAATTTTCCTATATGATTCTTGAATATTCAATTTCAAATTTAATCAATTAATTTTAATAACATTGAATTTAAAGAATGATGAGGTTATTGTCCTTTGTAGTATGTTGAAATTCCACCCTTTAGGAAAAGTCTAAATTCAAGTATGGGGGTATGATACATGTATTTCATAAATATATTTTAGGGTGTTTTTATGAATTTATTTGTGTAATATAAATGATATTCTTGATAATATTTTAAATTTTTAACTTCTTAGAGATTTTTTGAAAGATACAACCAATATTTTTAAAATTAATAAAAATTAATGAATTTGAGGAGAAACTGACACTTCACACTATAGCGCAACACTAGGAAAGTAAATCCATAATGGAGCTTGAAAGTGAATAAATGGAAAAAAAACAGAGCTTCCAGCACTGGAAAGTAAAGATTAACAGCATGAAATAATTACATGACAGATAAAAAGTATAAGGCATGAAATTAGTACATAACGTGAATTGAATAAAACTCAATCAGAGGAGAGCATGACACTTTCACATTGTAAATCCAATTTTCACCGTCAAAGTTTTGAGATAGACCCAATAATGATATTTTAATGGGATTTTCTACGGGAAAGGCCAAATAATAACGAAGACCTCAATTTAATACCTGAGGAATACCACCACTAATAATTGACCATGTTAATGATGTAGTAAATGAAACCCAAGCCCCTAGGGTTCTATAAATAGAGGTACATGTTGCTTCTTCCAAAGACAGATTCTAGAGACCATAGTATAGGTTGAGAAGTTGCAATATTTCAATGTCCTCCACTTATTTCACTATATTTTTATTTCATGTTTTCTTTTATTTATTTCCTTCCGTATTAATCTAGCATCACTATGGTAATGTGTAAAACTCTACTTATGCTAGCGTTATATAGATGAAGGGGGAAGGTATAGTTGGATTTATTTATTTTTATTCATGATCTAGATTATTTAAATTTGTTTATTCAATTTAAATCCATTTATTTTTTATCTATCATGACCATTGACATTTAAATCTAAAAATAACCATTTGAATTGGGCAACTGGTTTCCCTGAATTGAGGCATGACTATTTTCACATTCTGGGAAACCAAGTTTAAATATGGTATCAATACAAACTCAATTTAGAAATTCCCTAAACTACCTAAACAAGTGAAAAGGGGGGTTTGGGGTTGAGGATAGGATACCATGAACATTATATCTACCTAATCTCAACTCTGATGCCAAACATGGATTAATAAATTTATATTCTAAAATCCAATTTCACCTAAACCTTGAAACTACAAAACCCCATAATGCCTTTTTCCAATTGATTTCCAAACAAACAAAATCTAATCTATTCTCTCTCTCTTTCAAAATCAACCAATATTATTTTTTCCCTTTCTATTCATAATAAAATAAAATAAATTTATTTTAAAAAACCTAATCAAAAAAATTCACTGTCTCTATGGGTTCAACCTCAAACTTTTCAAATAATATATTTTAATTAATTAATAGAGCAATTTTATTTTTTATCAATTTTTATTTTGATTAGATCTGTAGGGAAATATTGATTCTCTTTGGTATTTTCACACTTTCATCAACATAAATATATCTTCTTCAAGCATACAAATCAAAATAACTCATCCATCGCACCATGATATTGTTCACTTTGGGTGGTAATGACTTGACTGTATAGTTTTAAAATGCATTATGAAAAATAATGTGTCATGATGGGTGAACTATCACCTATCTTTATATGCTTGAGGTCATAACATATATTCCTGGTATAAGAAAAATCCATTCTAGGAATATAATCACACAAGACTCTAACCATATTATAAACAAAGTTTCATAAACAACCCATGATATATGAGAATTTAATAAGAAAAATATTGGAAAATTAATCTAATACTATGCTGAAAATAAATTAAAGAAAAATATAAAATATTATCTTTCCTCAAACCAGGTCCCATATCACCTTGACTGATTGAAGAGTATAATGATTAAAATAAAGGAATACATACAAGAAAACCTTCCCCCAAACCAAATATCTACCATAATAATCCTGAGATAAGAGTATAGGATACATATGATGATTTCATACCCTCCCCCTGGACCATATCTTCACATAACAAAGCCCAATGAGAGAGTTAGATAATGGTATGAACAAGGTCATAGAAACCCTTTCCCAAGAACATATATCCACATCAACACTAGGACTTTGGAATGAGTAATAATTATTCTATCTAAATGTAATTAGATGTGGGTTGAAAATTAAAGGTTGAAGTGGTACAAATAATCATGGATTAAGGATTTAATTGTTGGGTTTTAATAAAGAAAATTAGAAGGTTTACCTACACTTATTTTGAATGGATTGAAATCAAGTAATGATGATAATCCAAGTAATTTACTTCAAGAAGTAAATAATCAAAAAGTTTCATACTAAAAATTCAATTTAAAGGTCTCACAGCACATCAAGAGTAGAACTAAAAAATTCCCAAGTGAAGGGAAACATAATCAACTAAAAAGATGACATTGAAGTCAAAGAAAAAAACACATCCTAAAAACATAACTCAAAAACTTCCCACACAAAACAATTGACCCCTCACAAACCCCTAGTAACATGAAACACCACTCTCAAGTTTTCCTACGTAGCATCATTATAATTAATGAAACTCAGTGTTTCCTATGACCATAATTTAAACTAAATGAAATAGTCACCTCCTCTAACCAAACCTCTATCTCCATATTTGAAATGGATCCCTCATACTTATAAATATTCTATCCTTATAACTCTTAGAGTGTCTCCCTTAGATAATTTTCGTTGTTTTCCTTCAATCTATAGTGATTTTCTAACATATCTTGTTGAAAATATTTGGCATGAACCTAATGGGGAAGTCAACCTGGATCCATTACAATAAAATAATAAACATTATGTACTCCTAAACTAAGACATGGATTATTTAAGGTTAATTAATCAATTAATTTTTTTAACCTATTTTCTATTGTATACCCATTTCAAAAATAAGTGAATACAAGCATGATGCATGGTCCTTTCCTAGGTCTCTACCCTACAAGTAGCATCACTTCACTTATCATGTCTAGTAAACTTTAACTTCCTTTCATCAGATCGTAGGGGTTCCTAAAACCCCATGTCTTGTCCTATCCCCCTTGTTTATAGTATATATTAAGCTCAGATGATACTGTTTACCTACCAACCCATGCATCCTAATGAGTTCCTAACTCCAAACTATATCATATATCTTAGCCATCACATTTAATACCACTCTTTCATGAATCTATTCTTCCAAAGGTAATCCTCTTAGGCCGACAATGGAGTAAGAGATATAATTATGTCTGACACCTTCCTCTAATAAGACACGGTTTTGGAAACTAGCATTGAGGGTGTATAATCACATGCATGGGAGGAATTACACTCATAAATATTTGAGAAGTAAGAGATAAGATGATAACAACCACCAATTAACTCATGTTCATAATTTACAAAGAAACAATCCTAATTCATGATGTGATATCATAAATAATTGGATACAACTTAAAAGAAAATATAGAAGAGATAAATCCTCAATAGCGACCATGAAGCTCCAAAATCTCATAAAAAACTCCTCAAACTAGTAAAGTCTTGCTTAATCACCAATCAGATTTTGCTAACCTAAAAACAGTTTATATATACATAGGGTGAGCATAACATGTATAATCAATAGGATCCTCCCTGAAACCTATTGTGAAAAATGTGAAATAAACATACTAAAGCCTAATGAGTAAATAATTGAAACTAACGGGTCACCTAACCAGGTATAATATTCTTTTCTCATCCTCAACACGGATCACTCACTAAATAATACATAGAAGTATACCCAAAATATTCAAAAACAATATATATATATATATGGGTACCCCAAAACCACTTCCCCACTGGTTGCTGCTCCCACGCACCAACCTCATTCATTCATTAATTTATTACCATTTTATAAATATTTGGGTACACTAGAACTCATCCTAAGCTACCACTTAAAAGATAAACTCATAATGCATAACATAAAACCCTATATCATAGTTTGAAATTGGTTATATAAATAAAAATTGACCATTTTTTATCAATAAACAAGCTCTAAGTAAACATTGATGAGCAATCCCCGCTCCAAACTTGTCCCGACCGCCCTCGTGTCCCACACCATTACACATAATATCAGATTTGGTATTTTATGTCAATGTCTTCACATTTGACACCTCATTCCACCATCATCATCATTACTAACACCCCATTCCACCATCATCATCATAACTAGAACCTCGTGCCATCACAATCATCAACAACACCATATCCTCGGGCATCCCTTCCCATTACTCATCATCACACTAATAATATTAGGTTATTAATTATTCACATCAAGGTTCTATATTATAAATAATATATACATATCAAATGAATTTTTCCATACATAAATTTAAATGCATCTATGGCCATAGCATCAAGGAATTCAAGACACTCATAATCACCAATGGGACCACTCATCACCAATCAATTCATCTTTAATAAAATACCATTTTAATTACATCTTGAATTAACCAGTTTATTATGCATTGGTTTTCTCCATCAAGCAACCTATATCAGTATCTAAAAGAATTTAAAATCAATATAACACCCTTCAATCATTATTTCCACTCCATGTGATCTACAAAACTTGAGAGAATAAAATTTATTTATTTAATTTTAGATTGAGAAGTATTAATTTTCTAGTTTCCAAATAATTTCCAGATATAAGAACACAACAAATGATTTTATTAATTCTTCCTCTCCTTTTTCATATTTTTATATTATTGAATAATATTTCTTCATGCGGTTATTTTACAAATTATTATCTGATTATGGTTAATAACACTCATTTACACAAAATAATTTTAGGCATGTTCTGATCAAACATGCACTTTAAAATAAGAAAATGTGATAGATCTCCTACCTGGAGAAGAAATCTTCATGCGCTGCAGCACCAAAATGGAGGAGAGATGGAGAGAGAGAAAAGGTAGTGTGTGCAAGTTGGAATTTGTAGTAGAAGTCTCAAATAAGCACTAAAGTATCCGAAAAACTCTAAGAAAAGGATCTAGGATCACACAAACATAATAAAATTCAAGAAGATTTGAATGGGAGAGAATCATCCAATATTTAAAAAAAAATAGGTTTTACAAATATCCCATAAAACACGCTGGACTTTCATTTATTTCTCATTTAATTTTTTCTTATCTTAAATATTAATTTTGATGTAATTAAAACCTTTTAAAATTTAGATGTAATTTTAAATGGCCAAGATACATTAAAATCCTTGTTTTTTAGAATTTAAAACCTTTAAAATCATAAAAAACATTACATATATTAAACAAGGGGGAAAAAAATTGGATTTAAAATGATACCCTTACATATAGAGTATATTATATGTGAGGGTAACATGGTTTTACCCTTATGTGGCTGGTTACCCTTACGTGGGTATTGGAAAATTTCAAGGATATTTGTGTATAAAATCATCTACCCTTATGTATGGTTTAGAAAACTCGTCTAACCTTTATGCAGTAATCATATGAACCTTACACAACTAGTAATAAAACTGGATTACCCTTATGTGAGAAAATCTAGCCTTTACATAGGATTAAGGATTTTGGACTTACCTTTATGTAACAAAAGGAACCATGATCTGAACCTTATGAGAGTTTTAGTTCCACATGGTTACCCTTTCATGACTCTATTGCTATAAAAAATAGAGGTATTAGTGGTGGTTATTTTCGCTACTAGAGGAAGTTTAAACCGACACTACATCGTTTAGAGGTGGTTATAAAAACCATCATGTATTTCATGTTTAGAGATTATTTAGTGATGGTTTTTTTTAGCAATGGTTTTTTAATGTGTCATTTTTAGATCACTTAACAATGGTTTTGACTTCACTTAGCAGTGGTTTATTTTTAAAAAAATAACTAAAAATAAAATAGAGGAAATGAACATAACCTCCACTAAATACATTAGCGATGGTTATGTTTAGTGTTGTTTTATGAAAATATTCGCTAAATAGAATCATAAAAATATATTTAGTAACGGTTATCATAAACCACAACTAAATATAATTTTTAAATTTTAATTTTTTTTAAAAAATTAATAAAAAAATATGTGCATATAAAAACTCTGACATTCAATAAACTAAAACATAAACACACAATAAAATCACCATACATACACCATCATACATCCACAATCATGTACATACAACTTTATTTACCATAACCTTAGTCAAACCATAACCTTATTCATCAATAATATAAATATATATATATATATATATATATATATATATGTACACCAATAACAACAACCCATGTCCAATATACATCCATCCCACAATCTCCACTATAAATATCTACCTCCACATCTTGTCATAAAATGGAATCGACCACATCATTACATCAATTCGAACAAAAAAAGATTGAAATTAGAATTTACATAATAAATTATAATTATAGTAAAATAATTTATAATATTAGACATACTATAGAAACTAAGAACCATCACAACTGCCCTATAAAGAATTTCATGCATCAGAATAGTCATGATCCTGCCTACTGATTGAATATATCACCTATAATAAAAACCATAACATTTAAGAAAAGAAATGTGAAAAATAATAGACAGAGAATATATTCAAAATGTTATTCATAACATTTTTTATTTTGTTAATAAATTAGAATTTATTTTAACATGAAACAAATAATATATTAGGTGGAACACTTTGAAAACATGAGATTACCTATTTAAGATATGTCTTAATACTTGGAACTAAAAAAAGATAAGTATATAACAATCTAATCAATTTTTAAAACGACGTGCAGTGTGCTTGAAATTTACTTAAGAAAAAATATTTAAATAACTTGATATAGAATCATATATTATATTTAAAAAATAATTAAATGGTGGATTTCTCATGATTTCACATCAATTTGAGGGTTTCTCTATGGTTTTGACCATTACATGCATGTTTTAGTGTTTTAAAACACTAAAAACGCATTTACAAGCATTCTGGGAAAACCATAACTCAGAATGAAGTGTCATCAGTTTCAAAATATTATAAATAAATCTATGGTCATTTTCCTATTATTTCATAGAAATATGATTCCTTTTTAATAGTTTTGACCCCCTAACACACATTTTTAAAAACTTAAGCATCTTTAAAAACTATTTTTTGAGCCATTATGATCACACCGCACATCATATGGACGTTTTGACTATGTGTACACATAAAAAATAATTACATGGTGGTTTTCCCATTAAATCACATTAATATTAGATCGTGTTATAGGGTTTTTATCATTACAGGAATGTTTTAGTATTTTAAAACACTAAAAACGCGTTTACGGGAATTCTAGGAAAACTGTTACTCATAATGACATTACATCAATTATTACATTTTAAAAATAAATATATAATCATTTTATTATGATTTCATATCCATAAGATGTTGTTTTCCAAGTTTTGACCACCTAACATGTGTTTTAATAGACTTTAGTATCTTTAAAAATTGTTTATTGAGACATTTTGAGCACACCACATGTCATATGTACATGTTTTCTATATGTACACATCAAGAATAATTAAACAATGGTTTTACCATGATTTAATCTCAATATGAGGTTGTTTTATATGTTTTTTACCATTACATGTGTGTTCTAGTGTTTTAATACACTAAAATCATGTTTTAAGGCATCTTGAGAAAACCGTAAATTATAAAGGCATACCATCGGTTTATAAATTTCAAAAATAAATATATAATAATTTCATATGATTTAATAGTCATCTGATTTCATTTTACTTTTCTTGACCCCTTAAAACATGTTTTTAAAGACTTCGGTGTCTTTAAAAATTATTTATTAAGTCATTCTGAGCACACTACATGTCGTATGGATGTGTTATCTATTTGTAAACATATAAAATAATTTAACAACAGTTTTACCATGATTCCAAGTTAATATGAGGTTGTTTTATATGGTTTTTATCATTACATGCATGTTTTAGTGTTTTAAAACACTAAAAATGGGTTCACAAAAATACAGGGAAAACCATAACTATGTCAGTTCTTACATTTCAAAAATCAATCTATGATTGTTTTCCTATTATTTCCCAGCTATCTGGTGTCATTTTCCTAGTTTTGACCCCCTAGAACATGTTTTTAAATACTTTGGTATCATTGAAAACTATTTATTGAGTCATTACGAGCACACCACATATCAAATGGACATTTTTTCTATGTGTACACATCAAAAATAAATTAGTATAGGTTTTCTGTAACGCCCCAACCCCAGCTACCCAGAGTCAGTGCATTAATTACATAACATTGGCATGATCACAAGAAAGATCAAATCCCGAAAGACCGATTGGTTTAGTAGCCTTGGAAACACTAGATATAATCATAAAGTTTTACATTACATTTCAAAGTGAAAAACTACTACAACAACAAAGTCTTCATATCCACACTATTAACCCCTCATAATATCCCTGCAAGTCATTCATAATTTACTTCTTCACTACCTGGGAAAAATGAAACATAGAAAAGGGGTGAGCTCAAATGCCCGGTAAGGATAACAATATAGAGGAAACTTTCATAAATAAAAATAAACATTTAAGGCAATGTATAACTAAAACAAAAGCCTTTTAAACTTGAACATTTAACATAGTATGGCATAAATAAAATGAAATAATGCCATTTACTTATTCACATGGATATTCTACTAATCGAATAATCACATGCAAAAATCAATAACCACTTTCATAATGTTGGAATGCATAATGCCAGACTATCATAACCACATAGCCAAGGCCTCGTGCCAAGACTACAAATAAGATTTTGTCAAGGACTTGTGCCAAGACACTAGTTTGTCTCATGAGACCTACCGATGCATCGAGGAGCTATAGCGGGCTCCACCCGTCACTTATTAAGTCCAATGCATTCCCATATGAAAAGGTTTAAACATAACATAAACATTCGTATTAAAACTAGCATACGAAATGTCAATAATTTCACCATAAACTATGAATGGTATAAAAACAGCACATCCATAGTCAAACATATCACAAAACCTTCAATACAATATAGAAGTTTTGTATCATAATAAATCAACTTCAAATAATCTTAAAATCCATCAAAGGATGTTGACATAGATGAAATCAAAATTCTTTTTAAAGAAATATCTCCTTTTATTTTGAAATCATTTAAGATCCATATAAAATAAAACATTTTCTTTGAAAATATTCTTATAAGCTTGTAAGGAAAGCTTTGAAGATTTTATAACGGCGTAAAATAACCGCACCCGCCGTATAAGTTAAAAAAAACATTCTTACCTCAATTCTGTCGAAAAGGTTAAAAAGGACCTTGTTTTGAAAATGACGGAAAGATTCCTTTATAAACCACTTATAAAAGTCAAAAAGGGTATAAATGACTTTAACTCATATTTTAGTAAATAGTAAAAATGTTTTGAAATACATTTTTAAGAAACATGGATGTGGATGATAAAGATATCCCAGTAGATTATTACGTATAAACAACCTCGGATAATGAAGAGATTGTGAAATAACCCTTACCTTGTACTTTTCCTTGGTTGGGGTAGGTTAACCTCCTGTATAATGGTGAAATAATTGTTATTAAATTATACAAGAATCATATATATTAATATGATATCATATATGATCTTTTAACATTGATTTGTTAATAATATCTTAGAATTATCGTTGTTTCGGGTGTTAACTTACTCATTTTCTTTATATGTTTTGTTACATAAGCCATGGTTGTTGTATCTTATTCATATCCAGAATGATATCTAGTCCTTAAACATAATTTTTAAATCATCAAATGATAATTATACTTGAATGGTTACGATGGAGAATGAATCTCATCGCGTTCGTGGAGACGGTAGTCCGTACGTACGCACGAGCGACAATATCATTCTTTTGATATTAAAATAATATATAAAAGGATGGTATATCATATATAAAGAATCATTAACATGTTAGATTTATTATTTACATGAGTTACACATCATTATTATACCCATCCAAATAATATTATATTGAATAACAATTACACCACGACGTGGAGACGGTAAGCCGTACGTACGCACGTATGGTGACATGTTATTCAAAGGGTGGATAGGATAATGAATATGGTTGTACCATATTTATAATAACATCACAGTATATGTGAGATATTGGAGTTATTATTTTAGAATGGTAAGAACAAAGGAAGAAGAAGTGGAAGAAGAAATGAACTTAGAAAAGGGTGGTGAAATCATTACCTCTTCTTCGGGTTCTTCCTTTTGATTTGATCAAAAGGGCTCCTTAGGTTGGCTTTCTGATCAAACTAAGGCCTCTAGGTTGTATTGAGGGATGTTGGGAGAGTATTTGGGCAGAGTTTGGCCGAACCAAAAGGCTTTAGAGGTGTGAAGAAATGAGAAGGAGGAGTTCCTTTTTATAAGAGGGGTGAGGGGCACCTTTGGAAAAGCTAGAAATATTAATTTATAATAAATTCATATTCGGTTTCTAATGGCTCCAAAGTTGATTATTCAAAGGTTAAGGTGGGGATAGGTCGAAAACCACTCAACCAATAGAATTTAGACAGGTTTGGGTACTTATATTAACCTTATCTTTAAGTATTAACTCTAAGTTAATTAGTTTCACTTTTACAATGTCTCTTTGTATTTTTATATAATATGGTTACTAAACTTACTATATACATCCAAGAGACCCCCAAGTGGTCCATTAATGATTAACCTATCATAATATAAGTCTCTTGGCCGAACCTTAGATTTTTAGGAATTTAATATCAATTAATAATATAATATTTGTTTTAAGAACTCTTTTATGTCAATTTTGACACTATTCAATAGTTGATTTTTGTGAAACTCATAACAGATTTATTACTTCGAACAAAGTCCATTAAATCAATCCTAATATATCATATTAGCCTAGAAAATTAGTTTAATTCATTAAAAGTTTCATATTATATTTATTTGGGTATTTATAATATCAATTATTTTAATTTTTCACTATTATAGTAATTACTGCATCATCATTGTGTCATAAATAAAATAAATTATTTAATGTCTAAAAATTATAAATAAAATATCATTATGTATGAAATCTTTTTATCTTTCTAATGAATATTTATAATCGAAAATCCAACATGTATAACCCTATGTAAAAATTGTTGTTCTAAAAGATATATGCTTTTGTCATTTTTGTATTCATTTTGACTTAATTAAAATAAAGTGTCATTATCACTTACAAGTGGATCCATGGGGTCCCAAAATAGACCCAAAGATGCCCATGGTCGACTATGTATCAACCAATAGGGTTAAGACACGTTTTAGGGTAATTTAGTATTATTATAATATTATTTTTTTAACCCTTATTTACCGGATTTACCCTTAACCATGGTAAATAAAATATTTACCGCAGTAATTATTCAAAATGTCTAAAAATAAAAGTTACCTATTTACACAATTTGAACATCCTGATTACAAATATGGAATCCATTTTCCTAAATTCAAAACACAGAAGTGGCAGAAATTAATTTAAAATTAATTCCCGCTGTCAAAACAAAAAGCGTGTTTTTAAGAGATAATAACTACCAAAAGATTGACACTTGTTTATGTTCGGTTTAATTGTAAAATTATGTCCAATGACCAACATTATATTAAATGGTAAAAATATATTCTAAATATACTTTAAAACCACTCAAATTCATAATTTATCACTATTACTTATTTTGATTAAAAAAGTTGTTTTTAATTAAAATTTAGTAATTTTCACTATTCATCAAAATATAAAAGTTATCCGAAAAGTACCAAAATTTCACCCTAGGATAATTTCGATATTCCGAATCCAAAAATGAAGTCCATTTTGAAATATAAAATATATATGATTTCAAAAAGTAGGTATCACTATTTACAACGGCTAGTTTAATTAGTTGTGGTGTGTGTTAGAACTCGAGGTTGCGTACAACACACGCTATCGCATTATTCGAAGGGAAACGTACCGTAGAAGCTTGGGGTGTTACATTCTCCCCTCCTTCAAATAATTGCGTCCTCGCAATTTCTAGGGTATTACTGCATAAAAAGACTCGGGTGGTTCTTCATCATAAGTTCCTCGGGTTCCCACGTTGCCTCTTCCATCTTATGATTTCTCCACAAAACTTTTACCAGACGCGTCGTCCGGTTTCTCAGTACTTGTTCTCTTGTATCAAGAATCCTGACGGGCTCTTCGCAATAAGACAGATCGGGTTCCAGTTCTAATTCCTCATAGGTGAGTACATGCGTCGGATCAGGCATGTATTTCCTCAATAGAGATACGTGGAACACATCGTGAACTTTGGAGAGACTTGGCGGCATTGCCAATCGGTAAGCTACAGCCCCAATTCGTTCTAGAATTTCGAAAGGTCCGATGTACCTGGGACTCAATTTACCTTTCTTACCAAAACGTATGACTCCCTTCCACGGAGATACCTTCAGGAAAACATGATCACCGACTTGAAATTCCAAATCCTTCCTTCGATTATCGGCATAGCTCTTCTGCCTACTTTGAGCTGCTTTAATGTGATTTTGGATTACCTTCACCTTTTCCACCATTTCCTCCACCAGTTCTGGGCCTACAAGTTTTCTTTCACCAACGTCATCCCAACAGGTTGGTGTACTACATCTCTTTCCGTATAACGCTTCATATGGTGCCATCTGAATACTCGAATGGAAGCTATTGTTATAGGAAAATTCTACTAGTGGTAAATATTGATCCCACATACCCTGAAAATCAAGTGAGCAAGATCTCAACATGTCTTCTAAGGTCTGAATAGTCCGTTCTGATTGTCCGTCTGTCTGAGGGTGGTAAGCAGTGCTCAAATGAAGTTCAGTATCCAGGGATTTCTGAAGACTTTTCCAAAATCTTGAAGTAAAACGGGGATCACGATCAGAAACAATCGATAGGGGTACTCCATGAAGTCTCACAACTTCATTAATGTATAGTCTTGCTAGACGTTATAGGGGTAGATCTTCTCTTATAGAAAGAAAATGTGCTGACTTGGTAAGACGATCAACAATAACCCATATTGCATCGTTCCTTCTAGGAGTCTTTGGTAGCCCCATGACAAAGTCCATCGTAATATTGTCCCATTTCCACTCCGGTATGGGAAGAGGTTGCATGACTCCTCCAGGCTGTTGCCTTCCAGCTTTCACTTGTTGACAAACCATACATCTTGACACAAAATCAGCAATCTCCCTCTTCATGTTGTCCCACCAAAAATGTTCCTTCAAATCTCTATACATTTTGGTGCTCCCAGGGTGTATAGAGAAATTGGAACTATGAGCATCATCCAGCAATTCCCTTTTTAGATCAGGTATATTGGGAACACAAAGTCTCTTCCCGAATTTCAAAATTCCACCTTCATACGCAAAGTCTCTCAATCTCCCATCATTCACAGCTTTAATCTTCTTTTGGAATTCTTCATCATCAGTCTGAGAACTCTTAATCCTTTCTAGTAAAGATGGTTTGGCAACCATTTGAAAAAGCATTGATGTTTCACCTTCCCTGGTTATTCCCATGTCCATCTTCACTAGCTCCATGAAAATTGGATCCCTTTCAATTCTCATATTGTTCAAAACTCCATGGTCTTTTCTACTCAAAGCATCTGCCACCTTGTTTGCCTTCCCTGGGTGGTAGTGTATCGTACAATCATAATCCTTGAGTAATTCAAGCCATCTCCTTTGCCTCATGTTGAGTTCTTTTTGTGAGAAAATATACTTCAAACTCTTGTGATCAGTATAAATCTCACATTTTTCACCATAGAGGTAGTGCCTCCATATTTTCAAAGCAAAGATCACTGCTGCTAACTCGAGATCATGAGTAGGATAGTTTTGTTCATGAATTTTCAACTGTCGTGATGCATAGGCAATAACTCTATCATTCTGCATAAGGACACAGCCAAGTCCTTTCTTTGATGCATCACTATAAATAACGAACCCATCATTCCCCGATGGTAGAGTCAATATAGGAGCATTGACTAATCTTCTCTTCAGTTCTTCGAAACATTCTTCACACTCTTTTGTCCAAACAAATTTAACCCCTTTACGTGTGAGCTTCGTTAATGGGTTAGCCAATCGGGAAAAATTCTGGACGAAACGTCGATAATAACCTGCCAGACCAATAAAACTGCGTACCTCAGTTATACTCGTAGGTGCTGGCCATTCTTGGATTGCCTTGGTCTTAGAAGGATCAACATAGATTCCATCTTTTGAGACAATATGGCCAAGAAAAGAAATCTCCTGAAGCCAGAATTCACACTTGCTAAACTTCCCATATAATTCATGCCTCCTCAGAGTCTTCAAGATAATGCGCAAGTGATTTTCATGATCTTCGTAGGTTTTGGAGTATACCAAGATATCATCAATAAATACCACCACAAATTCATCGAGATACTCCTTGAAAACTCTATTCATCAGATCCATGAATACAGAGGGTGCATTAGTCAATCCAAACGGCATTACAGTAAACTCGTAATGCCCGTACCTGGTTCGAAATGCTGTCTTCGGAATGTCTTCCTTCTTCACACACAACTGATGGTATCCAGATCGAAGGTCAATCTTTGAAAAGTATTGAGCTCCATGCAGTTGGTCAAATAAATCATCAATACGAGGTAGGGGATACTTGTTCTTTATCGTTATAGCATTGATCTCCCTGTAGTCGATACATAACCTCATAGATCCATCTTTCTTTTTAACAAAAAGAACAGGGGCTCCCCATGGAGAAACACTAGGGCGAATAAATCCCTTATTACTCAATTCCTCTAGTTGTTTCTTTAGTTCGACTAGCTCTACAGTGGCCATTCTATAAGGGGTCTTCGATATAGGCCTTGATCCAGGAATCAAATCAATAGAAAACTCAACTTCTCGTTCTGGAGGATGTCCAGGTAAATCTTCCAGAAATACATCTACAAATTCTTTCACAATAGGTACATCCTCTATTTGAACATTCCTTTCCTCACCGACAGTTACTTCATTCTCTTCCTCCCCAATAATTGAATTAAGTTGAGCTACTGGGGGTGGGTCTAAATAAGAATTAGGTGGTGACGATTCTGCTCTAAAAATAAGGTGTTCCTTATCATTATCATCAAGAATCGTAACCTCTTTCTTCTTACAATAAATCTTCGCATCATAGTCCGAAAGCCAGTCCATACCGAGGATTATATCAAACTCAATCATAGGTATGACGATGAAATCAGTAGATAAAGAAAATTTATGTGCTCTAATGGGGACTGATTCACAAAACTTTGTTGCAACGATACTTCCCTTAGGAGTTTTAACTGACAACTCCCTTATTAAATCAAATTGGAAATATCTAATTTTCTTAGCAAACTGGGAAGATATGAAACAATGCGATGATCCAGAATCAAATAATGCATTTGCTAAACTTGAGGAAACCATTAAATTACCTTCCACCACGTCTTTCGGAGTTTCTACCTCAGCAGTAGTGATAGCATAAGCCTGGCCTTGATCCCTTGGCCTTTTCTGAGGTAAGTTCTCCTGACGCTTAGGACATGCATTTGCATAATGCCCCATCTCCCTGCAATTGTAGCACTGAACGTTGGTAGCTTCCTTCTTCCCCTTGCAATCATGAGCTTGGTGGCCTTTTTCACCACACTTGTAACAGACTCCCATTCCCTTCAAGCAAGTACCAGGATGTTTCTTCCCGCATTTACCACAAGATGGATATTCAACCTTTCCCTTCTTCCCCTTATTTCTATTCCCAGATTGATCAGCAGGTCTCTTCTTCTCTTGCTTCGCTTTAAAGTCATAAGACTTAGAGAATTCTTTTTCGGTCTTGATAGCACATGAGACAATGTCTTCGTACGACGAAAAGGATTGTGAGACTAATGCTCGACGGATAAATGGTTTTAACCCATCAAAGAAACGATCAATCTTACTTATTGGGTTGCGAATATAATCTCCAGCATACCTCGCTAACCTTGTAAAGTTAGCCTCATACTTTGTGACATTATCATCCTCCTTTTGTCTCAGACTCAGAAATTGCCTTTCCATATCTGCTCGATGGTCGCGAGGAAAGTATTTTTCTAAAAACAGATCTTTGAACTCCCTCCATTCCATGTTTGATACTTCATCATCTTCCTTCATGTTTTGAATCAATGACCACCATTGATCAGCATCTCCAGTGAGGCGGTAAACTGCCATGGTAACTTTTTCCCTTTCACTACTCCCCAAAGCCTGAAATATTTTCTCTAGGGAAAATATCCATTGCTCAGCTACTAAGGGATTTGTACTCCCATTGAACGTAGGTGGTTGTTGTCTCATGAATCGATCTAACATTGATCCTCCACGCTGCGGATCAGGGTGCTCCATACGGGTAAGGTTATTATTCATAACCTGAGTAAGTTGTCCCAGTACGGTGATTAGCTGATCAGCACCAGTTGCATCACCAGCCCCACTATAATTATCTTGAGCAGGAGGGCAATCCCTACATGGAGTGCGTGCATTGATACGGTTTCCATTTCTTCCACTAGGCGCCATTTCTAAAAAATGGCATAAACTAGATCAGTTTATGCATCAAAATACATAATCCCATACTTATAAAACACTTAACATAAATTGAACTATTTATGGATATAATCCATAATCATAAAAATGTTTTCTTTGAGGAAGTATATACTCATAAACCCTTCATAATGATTTGTAAAGAAAATGAGAGTTATCCTAAGCATATCCCCCGGGAGTGTCGTAACCAAGAGTGCAGCAAGGCCCGTTGTCGTGCACCAGTTCCCGTTCGAGTCTAGCTCAAAGCGGTGTTTTCGGGTTTTACCCCTAGGTACATTTGTGCCAGAGCCGCCTCTACCTGCTCGTATCCAGACAGGGATGTATTGCTCGGAAAACTCACAAAATCTCTACAATACCAAAATTCTAGGAAGTTCTTCTATACTAATCCTCAAAGTTCATCTTAAGTCTACGTGCTCTAATCAGAGTTTATCTAAATCTAGCTTCCAAGGTTTGTACTAAACTTCCTTTGATACCAACTGTAACGCCCCGACCCCAGCTACCTAGAGTCGGTGCATTAATTACATAACATTGGCATGATCACAAGAAAGATCAAATCCCGAAAGACCGATTGGTTTAGTAGCCTTGGAAACACTAGATATAATCATAAAGTTTTACATTACATTTCAAAGTGAAAAACTACTACAACAACAAAGTCTTCATATCCACACTATTAACCCCTCATAATATCCCTGCAAGTCATTCATAATTTACTTCTTCACTACCTGGGAAAAATGAAACATAGAAAAGGGGTGAGCTCAAATGCCCGGTAAGGATAACAATATAGAGGAAACTTTCATAAATAAAAATAAACATTTAAGGCAATGTATAACTAAAACAAAAGCCTTTTAAACTTGAACATTTAACATAGTATGGCATAAATAAAATGAAATAATGCCATTTACTTATTCACATGGATATTCTACTAATCGAATAATCACATGCAAAAATCAATAACCACTTTCATAATGTTGGAATGCATAATGCCAGACTATCATAACCACATAGCCAAGGCCTCGTGACAAGACTACAAATAAGATTTTGTCAAGGCCTTTTTCCAAGACACTAGTTTGTCTCATGAGACCTACCGATGCATCGAGGAGCTATAGCGGGCTCCACCCGTCACTTATTAAGTCCAATGCATTCCCATATGAAAAGGTTTAAACATAACATAAACATTCGTATTAAAACTAGCATACGAAATGTCAATAATTTCACCATAAACTATGAATGGTATAAAAACAGCACATCCATAGTCAAACATATCACAAAACCTTCAATACAATATAGAAGTTTTGTATCATAATAAATCAACTTCAAATAATCTTAAAATCCATCAAAGGATGTTGACATAGATGAAATCAAAATTCTTTTTAAAGAAATATCTCCTTTTATTTTGAAATCATTTAAGATCCATATAAAATAAAACATTTTCTTTGAAAATATTCTTATAAGCTTGTAAGGAAAGCTTTGAAGATTTTATAACGGCGTAAAATAACCGCACCCGCCGTATAAGTTAAAAAAACATTCTTACCTCAATTCTGTCGAAAAGGTTAAAAAGGACCTTGTTTTGAAAATGACGGAAAGATTCCTTTATAAACCACTTATAAAAGTCAAAAAGGGTATAAATGACTTTAACTCATATTTTAGTAAATATTAAAAATGTTTTGAAATACATTTTTAAGAAACATGGATGTGGATGATAAAGAGATCCCAGTAGATTATTACGTATAAACAACCTCGGATAATGAAGAGATTGTGAAATAACCCTTACCTTGTACTTTTCCTTGGTTGGGGTAGGTTAACCTCCTGTATAATGGTGAAATAATTGTTATTAAATTATACAAGAATCATATATATTAATATGATATCATATATGATCTTTTAACATTGATTTGTTAATAATATCTTAGAATTATCGTCATTTCGGGTGTTAACTTACTCATTTTCTTTATATGTTTTGTTACATAAGCCATGGTTGTTGTATCTTATTCATATCCAGAATGATATCTATTCCTTAAACATAATTTTTAAATCATCAAATGATAATTATACTTGAATGGTTACGATGGAGAATGAATCTCATCGCGTTCGTGGAGACGGTAGTCCGTACGTACGCACGAGCGACAATATCATTCTTTTGATATTAAAATAATATATAAAAGGATGGTATATAATATATAAAGAATCATTAACATGTTAGATTTATTATTTACATGAGTTACACATCATTATTATACCCATCCAAATAATATTATATTGAATAACAATTACACCACGACGTGGAGACGGTAAGCCGTACGTACGCACGTATGGTGACATGTTATTCAAAGGGTGGATAGGATAATGAATATGGTTGTACCATATTTATAATAACATCACAGTATATGTGAGATACTGGAGTTATTATTTTATAATGGTAAGAACAAAGGAAGAAGAAGTGGAAGAAGAAATGAACTTAGAAAAGGGTGGTGAAATCATTACCTCTTCTTCAGGTTCTTCCTTTTGATTTGATCAAAAGGTCTCCTTAGGTTGGCTTTCTGATCAAACTAAGGCCTCTAGGTTGTATTGAGGGATGTTGGGAGAGTATTTGGGCAGAGTTTGGCCGAACCAAAAGGCTTTAGAGGTGTGAAGAAATGAGAAGGAGGAGTGCCTTTTTATAAGAGGGGTGAGGGGCACCTTTGGAAAAGCTAGAAATATTAATTTATAATAAATTCATATTCGGTTTCTAATGGCTCCAAAGTTGATTATTCAAAGGTTAAGGTGGGGATAGGTCGAAAACCACTCAACCAATAGAATTTAGACAGGTTTGGGTACTTATATTAACCTTATCTTTAAGTATTAACTCTAAGTTAATTAGTTTCACTTTTACAATGTCTCTTTGTATTTTTATATAATATGGTTAATAAACTTACTATATACATCCAAGCGACCCCCAAGTGGTCCATTAATGATTAACCTATCATAATATAAGTCTCTTGGCCGAACCTTAGATTTTTAGGAATTTAATATCAATTAATAATATAATATTTGTTTTAAGAACTCTTTTATGTCAATTTTGACACTATTCAATAGTTGATTTTTGTGAAACTCATAACAGATTGATTACTTCAAAAAAAGTCCATTAAATCAATCATAATATATCATATTAGCCTATAAAATTAGTTTCATTCATTAAATTTTAATATTATATTTATTTGGGTATTTATAATATCAATTATTTTAATTTTTCACTATTATAGTAATTACTGCATCATCATTGTGTCATAAATAAAATAAATTATTTAATGTCTAAAAATTATAAATAAAATATCATTATGTAGGAAATCTTTTTATCTTTCTAATTAATATTTATAATCAAAAATCCAACATGTATAACCCTATGTAAAAATTGTTGTTCTAAAAGATATATGCTTGTGTCATTTTTGTATTCATTTTGACTTAATTAAAATAAAGTGTCATTATCACTTACAAGTGGATCCAT
The DNA here is from genome assembly GCA_963277665.1 of Viscum album. Classification (NCBI taxonomy): domain Eukaryota; kingdom Viridiplantae; phylum Streptophyta; class Magnoliopsida; order Santalales; family Viscaceae; genus Viscum; species Viscum album. The sequence continues at coordinate 1,979,242,669 of OY728156.1, forward strand.
GGGGTCCCAAAATAGACCCAAAGATGCCCATGGTCGACTATGTATCAACCAATAGGGTTAAGACACGTTTTAGGGTAATTTAGTATTATTATAATATTATTTTTTTAACCCTTATTTACCGGATTTACCCTTAACCATGGTAAATAAAATATTTACCGCAGTAATTATTCAAAATGTCTAAAAATAAAAGTTACCTATTTACACAATTTGAACATCCTGATTCCAAATATGGAATCCATTTTCCTAAATTCAAAACACAGAAGTGGCAGAAATTAATTTAAAATTAATTCCCGCTGTCAAAACAAAAAGCGTGTTTTTAAGAGATAATAACTACCAAAAGATTGACACTTGTTTATGTTCGGTTTAATTGTAAAATTATGTCCAATGACCAACATTATATTAAATGGTAAAAATATATTCTAAATATACTTTAAAACCACTCAAATTCATAATTTATCACTATTACTTATTTTGATTAAAAAAGTTGTTTTTAATTAAAATTTAGTAATTTTCACTATTCATCAAAATATAAAAGTTATCCGAAAAGTACCAAAATTTCACCCTAGGATAATTTCGATATTCCGAATCCAAAAATGAAGACCATTTTGAAATATGAAATATATATGATTTCAAAAAGTAGGTATCACTATTTACAACGGCTAGTTTAATTAGTTGTGGTGTGTGTTAGAACTCGAGGTTGCGTACAACACACGCTATCGCATTATTCGAAGGGAAACGTACCGTAGAAGCTTGGGGTGTTACATTTTCCCTATAATGTCACATCAAAATTAGGTCATTTTCTAGGTTTTTGATCATTACACGCATGTTTTAGTGTTTTAAAACACTGAAAAGGCATTTAAGTGAATCTCGAAAAAAAACCCTAACTTGGAATGATGTGTCTTTAAAAATCAATCTATGGTTATTTTCACATGATTTCATAGTCATCCAATGTTGTTTTCCTAGTTTTGACCTATTGAGACACATTTTTTAAAGACTTTTCTATCTTTAAAGATTGTTTATTGAGTCATTATGATCACATTGCTCATTGGATGGATGTGTTGTATATGAATACATGTCACAAATAATTAAATAGTGGTTCTACCATAATTTTAAAATAATTTAAGGTCTTTTATTGTTTTTTTGACCATTAAACACACGTTTTAGTGTTTTAAAACTCTAACAACATGTTTATGGAAATCTTAGACAAACAGTAACTTAGAATGGCATGATTTCAATTTATATATTTCAAAAATAAATCTATGGTCATTTTTCTATGATTTCACCACCATTCAATATTATTTTCATAGTTTTGACCCCCTAACACATGTTCTAAAGACTTTTTCATCTTTAAAAATAGCTTATAGAGTCATTATAAGCACACTACACATCAGATGGGTGTTTTGTCTTCATGTACACAAAAAAAATAATTCAACAGTGGTTTTTACATGATTTTATGTCAATATGAGTTTTTTATATGGTTTTGACCATTACATGCATGTTCTAGTGTTTTAAAACACTAAAAATATATTTACAATAATCTCAGGAAAACTATAATTGGGAATGACATTTTGTAATTTCCTAAAATTCAAAAATAATTCTAAATTTTTTTTCTTATTATTGCATGGCCATATGATGTTATTTGTATGGTTTTGATCCCCTAATACTCATTTTTAAAGACTTTGGCATCAATAAAACTTGTTTTTGAGTTATTTTGAGCACAATTCATGTCGTATGGATGTATTTTCTATGATTAAACATCATAAATAATTAAATTGTGGTTTTATCATTATTCCACACTAATATGCGGTAGTTTTCTAGGGTTTTTACCATTATACGCATGTTTTAGTATTTTAAAACACTAAAAATACGTTTACGGGCATCCCAATAAAACTGTAACTCAGAATGATGTTTCTTCACTTTCTACATTTAAAAAATAAATTTACTGTCATTTACATATTATTTCATTATCATATATTGTCGTTTTCCTAGTTTTGACCCCGAGACAGACATTTTTAAAGACTTCAGTATCTTTAAAAAATGTTTATCAAGTCATTTTGAGCACACCACACATTGAATGGATGTGTTATCTTCACTTACATGCCACAAATAATTAAAAATAATTTTTATAATGATTTCACATCAATCCTAGGTATTTTTCTTGGTTTTTTACTATTACACACACGTCTTAGTGTTTTAAAATACTAAAAATGTGTTTACAGACATCCTGGGTAAACTGTAACTCAGATTGATGTTTTGTTAGTTCCTGAATTTCAAAAAATATTCTACAATTTTTTTCTTATGATTTCATAATCACTAGACACATGAAGTGGGTTTTATGACTCAAAGTTCATGTTTTCAATATAAGTGTCATTTTTTACTACTTGTCGCATATACAAAACTAAGAAAAAGAGATCAGATTATTTTAAAACATTAGGAAAAATATCCATAATCCACTTTTGATGTGTAGAAATTTACCTCATATAAATATGTCACATGATGTGGTCGGTATGAATCACAGCACATGTTTTCAATATAAAAGTATCTTTTTAGTTTAAAACGTCTATCACATTGTCAAAGCAAGGAAAATAAGATTGGATTATTTTAAAACTTTAATAAATGATCCATAATTCATTTTTTATGTGTAGGAATTGATTGGTTTTAAATTGGATACACAAAGTGGGTGATATGACTCGAAGTGCGTTTTTTCAATAAAAGTGTTTTTTTACTTTAAAACTCTTGTCACATAGATAAAACTGAGCAAAAGAGATTGTATTATTTTCAAAATTTAGGAAAATGATCCATAATTTATTTTGATATCTAATAATTGACCCCACATTAATCTAACATATGATGTGGTTGGTATAACTCAAAGTGTGTGTTTTCAAAATAAAGTGTAATTTTAGTTTCATTCATGGATGTTTTATGTGTTCTTTATAAGTTTTTGAATGATATATGGAGTTTAGAATTTACCTTGTTAGGATGAAGTATAAGGGTAGTAATTTACATGGGGATTTTTCCTGTCAACCTTTGAAATACAGGCACTAAATCATTTTGCATCACTAACCACCACTTATCCTGTGATTTCCTATAAGATTCATGTTCTCTCACTTTTTTTTAAACCTTCAAATTTCTCTTTGTGATTCACAATCAATAGAACTTCTCGAACCCACATTGGGTGTAGCAGTAAATGATGAAAATTCCCTACCAAATATAGTTGATGGAGTAGGCCCAGAACCCATCCCCCATACACGCTCAGGATGCTCTTTCCCTAAAACGATTTACACTGCATCATTCTAAGATACCGATGATGATTATGAAAGGTTTTCATCCCAAAATTCTTGAATTTTAACCTATTAATACAAAAATATTAACAATGATTTATTAAATTATCTAAACTTCATAATATTATCTAATTCATAATTGTTTTATTACTGTTTAATTTTATTTCATTACTATAAAAAACATAATAATTAAAAATAAATTATAACAACAAACACACCTTAAACCTAAATAAATGTGGTTATCTACATGGATCAAGTGGATCCAATATAGCTAATTGGCATCATTTGATTCATGTATCAGAACCTATTTAATTGGACTTAAGTCGTATTTTTTGTTATGATTTATTTTTCATTAATATGTTTTTATAATAATGAAATAACATTAAATTGTAATGAAAAGTGCTTCAACATCTCTGGAATGTTCATTCACAAAAATGTTGTCAGATTTTCAATGAACTTTAAGCCATATATATATCCAACCAATAGATTTACCTAATTCATTATCCTTTATAAATAAATATATAAGTTAGAAAAAAACATTGACTTATAATAAAATAATAGAGAGGATAAAGGATAAAATATAACCAAGATTTTTATTTTTCTTAAAAAACTCTGAGAGACAGCAACATGAGGAATGAATTATTTCTCATGATTCACAATATTTGTTTTAGATAATTCCTAAAAAAGTAACAAAATTAATAAAAAATTATAATTTTACTGTGTTTGTGTTATTAAGATACTATAAAATAATCAATTACCTCATGAGATGAATCTCTGTCAATATCAAAAAACATCTTCCATTTCTCATGATAAATACCTTCAGGCACTTTCTCGTACATTTTTTTGAAATCAGAGATGTGTCATTAAAATCATGCCATAATCTTCATTTAAAATATCTTTATTTCTTACCCAAATTTTTTAGATTCCATGGGCATGAAACAAAGTTAGAGGAATTGAAATGAAAAAATATCTAGAAAAAAATACATAACACTTTATAAGTATATTAATAATTTTACTCATGTATTTTAAATTAGTTATCAATTAATATTAAATTAATATTACCTTTACTTGGTTATCAAAGACCTCATTTTTCCAAGAAATGGGGATATGCCTCCAATCTTTATAATTAACGAGAAATTTTACTATCTTGCAAGAAAGATACCTAAGAATCTGTCCATAAATTCCAACAGCATCACCTATAGGAACCCCAAACTTATTAAATGGAATGATAATATTTAAGTCCTTCAGATCTCATTCATATTCAATATTCATATTTATATTGCTTCTGTTGTTATCTTTATTTGTTTGAAAGATGTATTAAAAAATTAATAAAAATATATTTTTTTTTATAAAATGAAATACATACTAGTAATGGTAACTCTCCAATATCCCCTAGATGAAGGGGTGAACAACTACTCCATCACCATAGGTTCATTATATGGTGGGATACCAACAACATCTAGGGAAACTGATGGCTCTCTAGAAGTATCTGGTACAATATAATCACTTGGATCCACTGAAGCTGATGGTAGTGGTGGTGTGCTATGAGATGTTGATCGGATAGGATCTCAGAAAAATTTCCTTGACATTCCTATAATTAAAATGGTTCTAAATATATTAAATTTATAAAAAAATGAAAAAGAAAAATATTTTTACAAAATAGAGGAAATAGAATAATGTATATTTGTACAAAACACTTATAAATAAGAAATTGTAATGTAGTTTCATTAAAAATGTATACATTAAATTACCTTTATCTTCATTATCTTTATTGTTATCAATATCCACTATGATGAGTAATTAATTTTCACCCTCTCTTTAAAGTTATATTATTCCGATATTATTAGGAAAAAACCTTTCGATGTTTTATGGTTGATGAGGTTCACTGTCAAAAAATTCTAATTGATCTTCATCACCCATATCATTCAGGTCTCTATGATTTAAGTGTACAAAAACACTCTAACCTTCATGTATTTCATCTTCTATATAATAAACCATATTCTCTTTTGAATCTAATATAAATGTATCATGCTCTATATGCTCACCAATATGGATCAAGTGAGATAAGTTAACAAAATTAAAATGTAACGAATCTTTGATTATACCCCTATCAATGTTGACCTACTTTAATTTGAATAAGATAACTAAGAATTGACCATGATAGTTTAATTTGATTATATCAGTCAACTATCCATAGTATCCCACCTCTGAAATTGTAAATACACCACTATTTTGAGTTTCCAAGTCTTCTTCATGATAAATTAAACAAAACCTAAAGCCATGAATATTGTAGGCATTAGAACTCTTAGCCTTCTCTAAAGGAACTCGGGACAAAAACTTTAAATAATTTGATATTTCAGCTCAATTATCAATATTCATTATCTAGAAAAGAAGTTATAAGTTGTTACTTTTAACATAGACAAAATAACTACACATCAGTAATATAAATATGAGTATATACTCACACGATGGGCGAACCATTCAAAAATATCCTTAATAACAAATTTTGTTAATTACAACTCATTTTGATCTTGAACCCTTAGTTTTATCTTTGTTTACAATCACAATTATTCAATAAATGGATCTATAATAGGACTATTGAGTAGAAAATATCTATATGATTGTAGAAACTCTAATTTAGTCAGTGTAAAATTTGACCCCTTTCCAATTGTTCATCCAATAGTAGAAAATACTGATGAACGGTTTTCAGAATGAGAATTAGTAGAGATATCATAAACACATCCAACATGATTGAATATAGTCTTGATTCTATTCAAATACCTAGAACAGAAGGTCAGGAACTCTTTATCTATGTAACCTTCAGAAATAGAGGCTTTTTGTTGAGCTTTATTCCTTACATATGATTTCAAATGACCTAAGTACCTAAAAAAATAATAAATATATTAAAAAAATATGCAATGATTTGATAAAATTTAATTCAACAATGAAAATAAAAATAATATTAACGTATCTATCAATTGGATACATCCATTGATATTTTACCAATCCACCAAGTTTAACTTCTTCAACCAAATGAATAGTTAAATGAATCATGACTCTGAAGAATAAAGAGGAAAATAACATCTCTAAATGAAAAATGATAAAACAATTATTTCATGGAGTTTATCAAGATTAGTTTAATTTAGAGTTTTTTTCACAAAGCTCTATGAAATACGTACACAACTCAACTAGAAATGTAGTTACTTTTTTAGGTAACTTTTATGCAATGCTAATGGCAACAAATTCTCCATCATAATATATAATTCATGAAATTTAAATCCATGTAAATTTATATTTTGTAAGTCAAAGCACCTTGAAATGTTACTCTAACATATATATGAAAATTTTAAATTATTTAAATTTTAAAGTAATATTTCTTTCTTTTGATTTTTCATTGTAAAAATAGTCAAATGATACTTTTCATTATCATTTGACAAAAAACTGTGTTGTATATTCATTAATTCCAAATCCTTATGAGTATTAAGGTGATCCTTAAATTTACCTTACTCATTAAGCAATGTAAAAATTAAATTGTCATGGATGTTCTTATCAATATGCATTATGTCAAGATTATGACATATCAAATTAAACTACCAATAAGGGATTTTGAAAAATATAATCATTTTCTTCCACTATTGTGTTCTAGCTGCTTTAGATACTGTGTCTCATATCCTTTTCCAAACTTATTTAAAATGATTACATTTTCCAAATTCTATAGTGACATTCATTAATTATCCCAATATATATGAACTGGATAATAACTTTGGTGGATTTCTCAATTCAATATCACTATTTAATTGTGTCTTTTTAAAACTGAATTTATGAGAAGCATCAATAAATTTATAATGACACATAAAAGACCATTTTCTACTATGAGGTATTTGTTTAGGTTCAAAATCAAAATTAAAAATTGTACAAGCTTGAATGGACCGAAGACCTTCATTTTTTATTATATTTGATAATACACCTTTAAAGGGGTGAGGTGGAACCCTTACAAGGTCCTAAGTATTAAGATACAATTATATGACCCTTAGGTCTTAGAGGAAATCACCTAGACAAGACAACATGGAACTGCTCCTCCCTAGAAAATGTCATGATATCAGCACTCCACCTTCACAAGGTTGGTCGACTAGCTATCCTATGTAGAGATACCCAGGCCTAGTACTGATGATAATGTTATACCCTCTCAATCTTACAATTATGGTTAGCTCTGCTCTGGTGAATGATACTAATCTGAATCTTTATCTGGAGCCTTGTCCCTTGTAATCTAACTAGTACATCTGCAAATTTCATGTGTCCTGAAGGCCTTGGGGTGGCCTAAAGGCCTTGAGGTGGCCCTAAGGCCTTGAGAGACAACTGTCCTGAAGACTTTGGGTGGCCTAAAATCCTTACAGGACCCAAGGAACAAACCAGTGGCCTGAAGGTCCAAATGGATGAATAGTTCTAGTTGCAACAATACTAAATAGTACTGGCTATAGTAACCCAAAAATATGTATCCACCTGGATTTGATCTCTAGTCTCTTGGATGCACTTTTTGAGTCCTCGCCAACCGATTTGAGGCTCATGTACATAAACTAGACAAGCAAAACCAGTATAAGTATTCCAACTAGATAAGTTTCCTAGTCCATTAAGTTGTGTCGGAATGGATATGATAGACACAAGAGGGGGGTGAATTGTGTCCTTTTAAAAATATTTATAAAATTAAAAATTCCCTCTTAAAATGAAGTAACCTTTTACTTCTCCCTTAAATTCAATTGATCAATGGAAATAAATAAAGTAAAAGAACATGGAAATGTATAGTGGTTTGGGTCGCAGAAATCCCCTAGTGCATTCCACCAATGCTCTAATTCATGAGATTGGTGATTTTAACTAGTAGTTCCTCTACTCTAAAGACCTCTATTATTGTGTGTAGATATTTGACACCTTAAATGTATTTTAAAGGGACTTTTGGTTATTTTATAGGGAACCAAAATATCCACAGCTTAGTATGAGAATTTGAAACTCCACAACAATTGATTTCAAGCATATAATACTTTAATAAATTAATAGAGATTGATTTTATTGAGAAAACATATTTTTATTATAGTTGAAATAGAAACTGATAGTTTTATTTTATCTTCAATAATACACAACAACAGTAATATAATCGTCAATTTCATGTAGGATTCTTCTTATTTAAATAGAATCAAATAGATTATAAAATTTTGTGTAGGATTACTTCTTCATTATCGTGAGATAATAAGGATATACAAAGAATATTTATTTCTTCTTCAAAATTATAAGGAGTGGAATGAAAATATTTCAGAACTTTATTTTCATCAGTGTTTTCACATCTTCGCTATTCTTTGTATATTTTTCTTTTCTTTTCCTCCCATAGAGAGATATATATAGAGAATAAATATCTAGAAGTTATAGAATCATTAATCTTCATTTGGATACTAAAAATAAATAGGTTCAATAACCTTCATAAATATCCCAAGAATAGCATAAAACTATTGGCTTATTCCTGTAGAATAAATATCTAATAAAAGAATTCAATATAATTTGAATAAATATTCTGATAAAATCTCTAAAATAATAGAAATGTTGAAAAATTTAAAAGTTACATTTTAATATATTCAAAACTCTTTAAACTTAGCCAAAATAGTTCATGAAAACTAGCATCACAATCTAAATGTAAATTCAAATATTTTAATTTTAATAACTTTGTGCCTCTGGCTTTGTTGGAAAAATGACATTAGAATAAATTGGTCGTCTTTTTCTCTAAATATTGGACCAAAATATTTAAAATCTTTTTGACCATAGTCCTTTGGATTTATTAGAATTTATCTAGCTGATAAACCACTGAAATTCATCTATAAAAAAATACAATAGATATAAATATCAATAAACATATAAAATAGAGTATCAGAATGTAATTTGGAAATATCTAGAATATTAGATAGTTTCATTTTTTATAAAATTTTTATTCTAAAATAGTTTAATAATCAAACTCTCCATGATATGATGTTTGTAACTTTTTTTATACAAAGGAATATACCTAAGAAGAATACCAGCATATCGTAATCTTAATTTTAACGAGTTCTTGTTCATGTGGCATTAGTGTCGATGAGTTATCATTCACACTACCTTATTTTCATAATGTTTTATCATGATAAATATATGATGAAAGCCTCCATGTGATGAATAAAACTGAATATAAAAATTTCTAGGTCTAAGGTGCTGTTTATATTCTTCAAACTTCAGTTTCATTTGAACAATTTAGCAGGAAAGCTACTCAAGCAGTTTGATATAGCAGATAAACGTTTAGAATTTATTATTTCATCTTGTAAACATGGACGAAACAAAACTTGAGAATCCATCTTGAAATAGTGGATCTAATAATCCATTTTTTCAACACATAACATATCATCATTTCATCAAGTGATGTATCCACATGAAGAGAATTGTTCTATTATACAGAAAGTTGAGTAGTAGCAAAAGTTTTCGAAAACACTCTAAAAACTCAGTGCACAGTAGGTCACGATTCTGTATTTTAGTTCCAAAAATATGTAGTGATTTTAATCTCATTGTATTCATTATTTTAGTTTGAAAAGATATACATAGCATGATAAGTTTGAGTTTTTTAGAAAAATAACACATGGCATTAGTAGCAATGTAGGGTATATGAAAGTAGGGTTCATGAAAGAATGGTTCATGAATGTAGGGTTCAACAATGTAGTGTAGGGTTTATTTTATCCAAATGTATGGTACATGAACCATAATTTTTTATTAAAAGTAGGGTTTCTCAAAATTTGATTTCAAAATTAGGTTTGAAAATTAAGGTACATGAACCATAATTTTTTATCAAAAGTATGGTTGCACTATTTTGAATATAGGGTTAAACTAAACCTTTAGAAAAAACTGGACATCTTACATTTAGAGACTTAAATGATTTTTTAGAGCCCTTTAGAGTCATATTCATCCTTCATCATAGAAGACTTGTATTTAGATAATCTTAATATATTTTTAACTAATCAATAATAAAATCAATTTAATATCCACAGCTCTTGATGTCTTTGAAAAACATAAGCCATATGATATGAAAAAAATTACAGCTGGGAAAAAAATATTGCAGAACATTGGATAATTTATTAACCATCCAAATGACCTTTTTAGACTTCAATATAGACTAGTCAAATCAAGGTAAAATTATTTTATTTCCATCAATCTAGGTTTTGAGTGATTATGATGTCTGTAGAACTTGTAGTAAATCAAATATAGTGGATTTCTAAATCTACTGACTATATAGTTGTGAAACTGTTGTAGTAACTTCAGTGATTTTTTAGGGTACAAAAATAGAATTTTCAATCTCATGAACTAATTAATTTTATATAAATCTCTTATCTATGCAATAGTATATGGTTCACACAAATCCTTTCATTGTATCTTGAGATATAATTAAAATTAATAGGTGACCTTTTTATGAAAACTTTAATGTTTCTTGAACAACTTGTAATAGCTTTGGTGAATTTTTCCACCATAAAATGGTATAATTAACTTTCAATGTAAACATATGAAATGAAGATAATATTCTTATCTTTCCAATAGAAAAAATTACATAAGAATACGATCACTATTTTTTATATATAAAATGAATATAGTAACATGTTAAATTGGAAACAAATAAACAAATTTATTAGTAAACAAATAATTATGGGTTGAAGTAATTATAAAAAACAAAATAAGATAATAATGGAAATGATCCACTCAACATTCTCCTCCTTTTTGAAAATTAAAAAACTCTAACTCTAGAACAACTTTTTATCCCCCTTTTTTTAAGGATCAAAAAGATAAGTTCTTGAATATACAATATAATTACCCCTTTTTATAAAAAATATAATTTCAAATTTATACAGTATGATAAAAAGTTTAAAGTTTGAAAAACAAAAAAAAATCCCCCTTTTTAAAAAATATCAAAAAGATGAGTTATTTTGAAATACGTGTAAAAGATGTTTTCAATACATACAACAATACAAACTCCCCCTAAATTTATGATTCTATTTAAAAAATATAAATAAATATAATCAAGGAACCATGAAAACATATAAAATAATATTAAATTAATAATAAGGGCTTTCAATGAATATATTAAACCATTTAATTTTTTCCATAATAATAAAACATTTAAACACATGATAAATAATTAAAATACATTTTCTTAAGAGGTGGAATAATTATAAAATATATTAAATGAATTAAATAAAAAAAATTAAGTAATTTTAAGTAAAAGAAAGGATTTTTCACATATTCTAAAATAAAGGGTTTTCAAGGAATTTAGAATAACTTTTGTGCATGTTATAATTGATCAAAACATTTTAATATAATCATATAATAATTTATTACTTATTGTAATTGATTATTTTAGCACATAAAATTATTTTAAATAGTAATAAATTAAACACATGTTTACACACAATATAACCATTTATATAAAATCATAATATTATGTTTGATGGTCATTTGTTAATAAAATAATTCAATGAATTAATTAATAAAATAATAGAGTGAGAAAATGATTTAACAGTTTAAGAATAGTGGTAATTAAATGTAGAGTAATAAAAAGGTAAAACATTTAAATGTTTTTCACCCCCTGTATGAACTAGTTAGTGCATTAAAATAGAATATTAAAATATAAAATTAAATACTTCATGGATTTAATAATTCCATATCTATGAAAATTTTCATATAAAAATGACTTTAGATATGTTCATTATTTAAAAAAATAATTGAAATAAATCTTGATATATTTTTCGAGAAACCACTTAATGATATAATGATAAGGTTTAGTAGTGTTAACCCACAAAATATCAAATACAAGTGTCTTTTGGTATCCATATTAATTTGGGTCCAATAGTGTTAGAAACTAAAGATTTAAGTAACTGAAAAAACATAATTTTTTTGAATATTTTATTGATAATAAGTGAAAAAAATTAATCATATTGTGTTAAATATTTTTATTTATAAAATATTTGGGATTAGATCATTCATTTTAAAAATTTAATGAAAATTCCAGTTTTACCCTTTAAAACATCATTGTAGTATTTCGAACATAAATAATTTAATTTGAATTATTTTAACTTAATATTTTGTAATTGTGTTTTTGACTTTATGGGATACAAATTTCATTTAGAACATATGAGATAAATTGTGCATTTTATTATACTTAATGGTCCATGAAGTCAAAGGTGTGCTAGACTCGCCAGATTGGACATCAGTTCTGTATTTGGGCCGTAATTTCTTCATCCTTGCTTAGATTAGGTCCAAAGTTTTAGAGGATATCGAGGAATCATTTTATCACAAAGAATAATTATGTAAGGATAGTTGGTTCATGCGTTTTGGTGGTCAAACAGGTATTGAAAGGTTTATTAATTTATATAGATGAATTTCCCAATTTATACTTAAAACCACTTTAAACCTATCCTCCCCTCCACTCTATAAATTGGTTTTTTTCTCATTTGGAGGGATTGGGATATTCATTAGTATATTTAAGGAATATTATAATTGGTTTCACTCAAATTATCCAACCATTGTAAGAGGGGTATCTCTTGAAGCAAGGATCCCCTCATTGAAACCTTCTTCTTCTTCTTTATGTTGTAATGTTTTCATTTGCATAATAAAATTCTTAGTTATTATTTTATTTATTCTATTTTATTATATTTTGTTTAATTATCTTCTTATTTACTCGTCCTATTTAGTCTAGATTCAGGAGTAGAAACGAAATAGGGTTATACCCTTTCTAAACCTTTGCACATGCAAAACGTTTCTATGATGACTACACCGCCCATGGATGAGTAGATCTTTTTAGTAATCCATATACCTCTTAAATTATTCATTTATTTAGTTTGAATCATTCAGATACTATAATTAAAAAAATATGATCCATGAAATGAGTTTTAAAATTAGAAGAAACTAAGCAATCAATTGAACAATTGACACAAAAACACGGGAGGTTGAGATTTGTGTAAATTGTGAGAGCACAAACATAACCAGTGAAACAAAATCACACGGGATAAAGTTGTAGAGTTCAAATATAATCCCTAAAAATCATCCTCATTTTCTAGAATTGATATTTTTCCTAATTTACCACTGACCATAAGCTAGATTTATAATTTCAATCAATCCAGGGCGCTACGATTTCATGTTCCAAAGCTAGCCTCGGGTTTAATTCATTTCATCTTTGTGATTATGTTAACTCTTGTAGGGTTAGTGGGTTAACAAATTAGGGTATCATAATAAATTTGATATTAATTTAAATTATAATTATTAATAAGCAAGTGAATAGGTAGATTTATATCGATTTCACCTTTTAAAATATTTTCTAAAAAAACATCTTCTTATTGTGTCTTTTTATTCAAACTTCATTTCAAAAATAAAAACAAAAAAAATGAAATCTTCTTCTATAAAAATTCTTCTAGTTTTAAAAATGATAACCCCACACCCCATCCTTTTAAGTAGTGTGTTTAAGTTATTTAATTTTATTTTCAAAATACCATCAATATTTTTTCTTAAATTACTTCCTCCTTTGAGAGAAGGTTTTGGTCAACTACTATACTGCACCTAAATAACCCAAAATTGAATATCATTTTAAAGCACCCACAATGGAGCCTTTCAATTTGGAATTATTTCTAGGGATTAAAGTAATTATTTCAACCAATTATACATATTCCTTTTAATTTTCATTTTATTCTCTTCTTCTCTTATTTCTTCCTTCTTTACCCAATCTAAATTTGTATTCTTCTTTTGTTTTCTTCTTCTTCTTCTTTTTGGACCATCAACTCAAAATTATCATTTTTATTTTATTATGGTCCACTTTTATTCCTTTAATTTTTATTTGATTTATGACATGAACTAATCCCAAATATCTGTTAGATCTTTACCCTAAGATTGAACGCAACCTTAGGGCTCGAATCAGACATTCTCAGTCTACAGAAAGTTTCAACATTCAACTAGTTGGAGAATTTCTCCATTCTAGGAACACAAAAATTAGAAACACTTCTAAATAAATCTTAAAACAAGAACCAATGGCTGAAAACAATAACAATGAACTTAATAGAACCATTAGATAATTGTATGTACCAGACATTAATTATCAACCAAATTGCATTGCATACCCAAATCTTGAATCAGACTTTGAACTGAATTCTAGATTAATTTACCTTCTTCCAAAATTTCATAGATTATATGGTGAGGATCCAAAAAAACACCTTAAATAATTTAATGTGGTTTTCTCAACCCTAAAACCAACAAATGTATTTGAATATAAAATCAAACTAAGAGAATTATCATTCTCACTTGAGGGAGCTGTGAAAGATTGGATGTATTATTTACAACCTAAATATGTAAATTATAGGAACGATTTGAAACGTATTATATTGTAGAGATTTTTTCCAGCATCAAGGACCACATTCATTCAAAAAGTGATCTCTAGGATCAATCAAGCATAAGGGGAGACAATTTATGAGTACTGGGAGTGATTCAAGAAGTTATGTGCAAGCTGCCCACATCACCAAATCAGTGAAAAACTACTCATCCAGTACTTCTATGAAGGACTCACACCTATGGAGATAATCATGGTGGATTCCGCGTCTAGAGGGAAAGTGGTAGAAAAAAACACTAGTGGCTCCACATGCATTGATCGACAAGATAGTACAAAACTCCCAACAATTTAGTGATTGAGGTACACCACATGTTAGAGGAGTACATCAGGTAAGTCCTTCCTATCTTGAAAATCATTTGATTGATACTAAGTTAGAGGATTTGACCTCTATGGTGGGACAGATTGATTTGGATCAAAATAAATAATGACCAACTTTTATGAGGCCATGTGGAATTTGCACTAAAATAGATCACCCAACTGACTATTTCCCCCAACTACAAGAGATGGGGGATTGCACAGCAGTATTTCCTAGGAGACCATATCAGCAGAAATAACAACCACATCCCCAGATGAAGTTTGATTCATTTGCTTTAACATAAAACTAAGGGTGGAAGGATCAATCAGACATGAGGTATGGATCTAGACAACAACAAAGGCCCCCTTTTCAACAAAATTTTCAGTAGCCTCTACCTTGCTAACAGGGTTTCCAATAACCCCAAAAGATATTTTAAGCTCAAGAATCAACAAGTCAAAAAAAGGTAATCCTTAACCAATGGTAGATTTTAAAACTAATGAACTTCTTAAACAAAGTGAACTTAATCAATAAAATGAGATGAAGAGTCAAGGTTTGGAGTTGAGGGAGTTAAAGACACAAATGATCCAGATTTCCACTTCCCTCCATGAACTAGTATGTAATAACTCCAAAAACCTTCCTTCCCAACGTACTTCAAATCCAAAGGATAATTTTAGTACAGTCGCATTAAGAAGTGGGAAGAAAATGACTGATACATATATACCTTCCATTCCACCTAGATTCACCTCAACACTGGAGAAGTCCCATTCAAAACCAACTAATGAGCATCCCAAGGAGAAAGACATCCAAATTTAAAGAAGTCCCATTCAAAACTAACGGATGAACATCCCAAGGAGAAAGACAAAGTTAAGAAAAATATTAATGATGTTCCTCCTAAACCCCTTAACTTTCCAAATAGGGTTGTTCAAACCAATAATATGGATGAATTGGAAATTCAAAAGGATATTTTGGATACTTTAAAGTGTGTAGAGATAAACAACCCCCTTATCAACGCCATTAATAAAATCACAAGTTATGCCAAATTCTTAAAAGAACTTTGTACCAATTGAAAAGGGATCAAAGGAAATGATAGGATCAATCTTGGAAGGAATGTGTCAACACTAATTACACCAAATAAAGTAATGATAACAAAGTGCAAGGATACTAGGATATTCACCATACCATGCACTATAGGGGAGTTACACTTTTCTGATTGTTTATATGATTTATGATATTTTATAAATGTGATGAATCACTCTGTATTCTATTCTTTATAGGTAGGTGAGTTGAAGCTGACAAGAGTAGTGGTGGATTTGAAAAATAGAGCTAAAATATATCGAGTGGAATTCCTTAAGGATTTACTTTTCCAGGTAAGAGACAAGATCTTTCCAGAAGATTTCTACATGCTTAAAATGGAGGATGATCAGGTACATTCACGTGCTCCCATTATCTTAGGTAGGACCTTCCTAAAAACTACTAAAATAATCATAAATGTCCATGAGAGTATAATTTCCATGGATTTTGGATATGAAGTTGTTATATTTAATGTTATGGACTCTATGAAGTACCCCTCAGAGGACTATTATTCTTTTTTAATCTCCCATTTTGAACCACCAAGTAAAAACCCCATGGATTTTGATTGTACTATGCTTAGGGAGATTGTTAGGATTGGTTCTAGTTTGATGTCTAAGAGTACTTCCACACCTGTTTCTAATGCACAAAAATCTCTTAGATTTTATTTTGAAATAGATTCATATTCTGATTTTGATCATGTTCACTCTAATTATGACTTGGTTGTTGAATATACTGATGGATTTGATGAATTATTCTCTGATTTTGATGATGTTTATTCTGATACTAATGTTATTTATGCACATATTTCAGTTCCTTCCATGTATACATCCATACATCACCCCCATTCGTTGGATCTCAATACATTTCCACCAAATCTCAAATAATCATACTTGTTAAGTGGAAATAGATTACTTATTATAATTTCAAATAATATTCCTTTTGAACATGAATAAAAAAATTTAAATCTTTTGAGGGAGAACATTAAGTCAATCAGGTGGACCTCGGCTGACATATCAGGTATTAGCCCCTCTATTTTCATGCATAGGATTATTTTGGAGGATGGGGATAAACTGGTTAGGCAGCCACAAAGGAGACTCAATCCAACCCATCAAGAAGTTGTTAAAAAAGAGGTTGAAAATTACTCGAGGTAGGTATAATTTATCCCATTTCAGATTCCCAGTGGGTGAGTCCTATTCAGGTTGTGCCTAAGAAAAGTTGTGTTACTGTTGTTAAAAATGATAAAGAGGAGTCAGTTCCAATGAGTGTGAAAAATATTTGGTGTGTGTGTATTGATTATAGGAAACTAAATCAGTCCACTCGCAAGGACCATTTCCCCCTTCCAATTATTGATTAGATTCTTGAGAGACTAGATGGGAAAACACACTATTCTTTCTTGGATGTATTTTTTTGGATATTTTCAAGTTCTTATTGCTTCGGAGGATCAGAAGAAGACAACATTAACTTGTCCATTCAGTATGTTTTTATACCATAGGATGGTATTTGGACTTTGCAATGCCCCAGGTACCTTATAGAGATGCATGGTGAGTATTTTTTTGGATTTTATTGAGACCAGGATGGAGGTATTTATGGATGATTTTACAGTGTATGGGTCTTCATTTGATGATTGTATCTCTATTTCAGAAAAGGTTTTGAATTTTTGTATTGAGAAGAATCTGGTTTTGAACTTTGAAAAGTGTCATTTTATGGTAGAGAATGGAATTTTCTTAGGGCATGTAGTTTCAAAACATGGTTTATAGGTTGATAGATCTAAGATAGATATTATTTTATCCTTACCATATCCTTCATTTTTGTGTGATGTTAGATATTTCCTAGGTTATGAAAGATTTTATCGTCGCTTCATCAAATATTTTAGTAATATTTCTCTTCATATGTCATGATTACTTTAAAAGGATTGTGATTTTGTGTTTTATGATTCTTGTAGAAATTACTTTGATGAGATAAATACGTTTCTGACCACTCCACTGATCATACAGCCCCCACGGTGGGAGATTCCTTTTGATCTTATGTGTGATGCCTCCAAATTAGTGGTTGGAGCTATCTTATCTTATAGGGTGGAGGGAACATGTGATCGCCTATTATTTTAGGACATTGGATTCAGCCCAATAAAACTACACAACCACAGAAAATGAGTTTCTTTTCGTTATATTTACTTTAGATAAATTCTGTTCAAATTTATTAGTCTCTAAAGTGGTTTTTTTTTTCTGACCATGCAGCTCTAAGGTACCTCTTGAAGATGCCAGATGTGAAACCTAGGCTTATCCAATGGATTCTTATTCTTTAAGAATTTTATACTGAGATAAAGGAAAAGGGGTCAGAAAACCTGATGGAAAACCACATGATTAGGCTTACTCACATAGTAGGGGATGACACCTTGGACTAGTTACCACTTCAGGATACTTTCCCCAATGAGAATCTTTATTCCATCTCAGGTACACATCCTCGGTATGTTGATTTAGTTAAATACCTTGTTTCCTATGAAATCTCTGCAAATTTAAAGAAACGTCAAGTCCAAAAGTTAAATATTGGGTCAAGATTTTATGTTTGGGATGATCCATACATATGGCACATTTTTAGTGACTAAGTTATTAGGAGGTGTGTTCCTGATCATAAGTTTGAGTCTGTTCTGCATTTTTTCCATACACTTTCATGTGGAGGACACTTTGGACCCCAATGGATAGCTATTAAAGTTTTAGACTTTGGATTATATTGTCCTAGCTTATTCCATTATTCTCATCTAATTTGTAAGTCGTTCTATTGTTTCCAATACACGGGAAACATTTCTAGGAGACATGAGATGCCTCAATAGCCCATATTATTCTGTGAGATTTTTTATGTGTGGTGAATTTATTTTATGGGTCCTCTTCCAATTTTTTTGGGTTTCTTGTACATTTTGGTCATTTTTTATTATGTGAGAGAATGGGTGGAGGCTAAGGCCACTAGGACTAATGATTCTCATGTTGTAGTGGACTTTGTTAAGACACTGATTTTTTTTAGGTTTGGAGTACCAAAGGCCATCATTAGTGACCGTGGGATTCACTTTTTCAATCGGAATTCAGCTTTCCTCCCATGAAAGTATGGGGTGACACACAAAACATCAACATCTTACCACCCCCAAACAAATGGCCAACCTGAAGTTTCAAATCGAGAGTTGAAACAAATTTTGGAGAAAACTGTGCAGTCGAATATGAAAAATTAGAGAAAGAGATTGGATGATGATTTATGGGATTATATGATAGAATACGAAACTCCCATAGGTATTTCCCCATTTTGAATTGTTTTTTGGAAAGTCTGTCATCTCCCTGTGGAAGTTGAGCATCAGGTATATTAGGAAATAAAGAAATGAAACATGGATCTAGACCAAGCTAGAATCCAAAGGAAGCTAAAAATTAAAGAGATTGAGGATATTTGATTGTCTTCATATGAGAATTCAAGGATCTAAAATGAAATATAAAAATCATCTCATGATAGAACAATCCAAAAGAGGGATTTTCATATTGGAGAGAAAGTCGGACTCTATAGTTCACAGCTAAATTTAATGTCTGGTAAGTTGCATTCCAGATGGTTAGGTCCTTATATTGTATCTAATTTTTTCCCTTATACTATAGTGGAGATAACACAATAGGACATTGGAAGAAACTTTATAGTCAATGGGAAATTTTTTAAGCAATACATTGAGGGAATTTCTACTGATGCAGTGGATTTCATCACACTACATGACCCCATCATCACTTGAGAATATTAGGGTATTCCTAACCCTTTCACTTTTATATTATTTGTCCTATTTATAATTATTTATTTCATGTGAACATATCATCTCATTGGTTCTCATTCAGAACAATGCAATATTTTAATTTTGGGGGAGGAAACCTTTTAGTTTAGTAATTTCAATTGTTTTAATGTTTTTCAAAAAATAAATTGTTGTTTTTTTAAATTTTTTTGTGTTTCTGAAACTTTTGAGATGAAATGATTCTCATAATCATTTTGAAATCCCTATCAATAAGTTAAAAAAATTATCCCATGAAACTAATCTTAAATGAATGATGAAAATAACTTTGTTTCAAGTTCAAATCTTTAGTAATTTCATGAAAATTACTCTAAATTTTGAATTTCATGTCACATCACATTGTCTTTATATTTGAAATCACTTTCATGTGAGGCTTATAAACTATTATTTTCATATTATTTACATTTACCTCACTTATTGATAGAAACAAACCATGCTTGATTTAACCATAATTTGATTTATCCCTGTCAAAACTTAAGGGATTGAGGTACTTGTGTTTTAAATGATTGAGGCTTTGTTTGGTATTAAAGCCCTTATTTCAAATAATCCTTTTTTATAATGGCCTACCTTGAACATTTAATCCTAGTATCCCTTAGAATCAATGAATATCCTATTAGTTTAGACACATTACAAGCCAATTTTCCTTACCCAACTAACTCTTGTAGTGAAATTGTATAATCTAGTTGAACTTAAGTGTGGGGTAAGTTGTCTTGTGTTGTGTTACCACATTTTGTGATAATTTGGGTGGAAAATTAAATACCAAAGATATGTGTCTGCTACTAAAAAAATCATTCTATTTAAATTTATGCCTTTCTATAGCTTTCATGATAAAAAAATTTGTGTCTTTCTGGAGCTTCCAATGAATAAAGAAAGTTGTGTCTATCTAGAGATTTCACGAAAAAACTATATTTGAGAAGATTAATATTTTTGTTGTTGAAATGATGAATGGTGTAAAATTTCCATGAGTTTTCATGATGATGGAGTTGAATTTATACTAAGGGGAGTGATGAGGATACCATACTTGAGTGAAAATTTGAATAATGTAATTTTTCTTCAAAAAGAGTCAAGACCTCCTTATTCAGCCTCAGAATTTTTCACATCTAAATCCTACCAACCAAAAGCCACAGAACAACCATAAAAATTAATTATTATAAAAATGTGTATTTAATTCACATTGGGTAGAAATATAGGAATTTATCAATCCTATGGTGACCCTTGTATGAGTTTGTATGAGAAATACATTACTGAAAAATTGACATTTTTCTGATAAGAGAAAATTCAAGTGAGGTAAGTGTTTTGTGTGCATGGGAGGATGAATGAAGTGGAAATATATTGAATGATATAAATATAAAACTTTAAATAATGGTTTTTATGAGGAATGATATATTTTTTTCTTGTTTTAGAATTGTTGGATCTCAAGGATATGTGTTTTAAAAAAATTGATTTGATATTGATGTTTACTTGTCACAATTTGTTGGAATACAAGATATGAGGTTTTTCCTAGGAGTGAAAAAGGGTAAGTGTGAGAGAGTTGATAAAACACAATTTTGTTGAATATTTTATTGATAATAATTGACAAAATTTCCTCACATTGTGTTAAATATGTTTATTTATAAAATATTTGGGATTAGATCATTTATTTGAAAATTTGATAAAAAATCCAGTTTTACCCTTTAAAAAATCACTGTAGTATTTCAAACATAAATAACATAATTTTAATTATTTGAACTTAATATTTTGTAACTTTGTTCCTAAATTTAGGGTATAAAACTTTCATTCAGGACATATGAGCTAAATTGTGCATTTTATTGGACTTAATGGGCCATGAAGTCAAAGCTCGGTTGGACTCCTCATATTGGACATCAGTTCTATATTTGGGCCATAACTTCTTCAATAGTGCTTCTATTAGGTCCAAATTTTGAGAGGATGTCAAGGAATAATTTTTAAAAAAATAATTATTATTTAATTACATCTGGTTCACGTATTGTTTTGGTCAAACAGGCATTACAAGTCGGATTAATTTATTTGGATGAATTTATCCATTCACACTTGAAACCTCTTTAAACCTAACCTCCCCTCCACTCTATAAATTGGTTTTTTTCTGGTTTGGAAGGGTGGGGATATGAATTAGGAGATTTAAGGCATCGGATAATTTGTTTCACTCAAATTATCCAACCATTGTAATAGGGTATCTCTTAAAGCAAGGATCCCCTTATTGAAGCCTTCTTCTTCTTCATGTTGTAATGTTTGCATTTGCATAATAGAATTCTTAGTTACTTTTTTATTTATTTTGTTTTGTTATGTTTTGTTCAATTCACTTCTTATTTACTCATCCTATTTTGGTTGTAATCATGAGTATAAACTAGATTGGGTTATACCCTTTCTAAACCTTTGCACATGCAAAATGTTTCTATGATGACTACATTGCCCATAGAAGAGTAGTTTTTTTAGTAATCGATCTACCTATTACCTTATTCATTTATTTATTTTTAATCATTAAGATAATGTAATTCACAAAATATGATACATGAATTGAGTTTTAAAATTATAATAAACTAATCAAGAAATTGAACAATTGACACAAAAACACGTGAGGTTGAGATTTGTGTAAATTGTGAGAGTGCAGACTTAACCGGTGAAAAAAAAGCACATAGAATAAATTTGTAGAGTTAAAATATAATCCCTAAACACAATTCATACTCATTTTCTAGAATGGATATTTTCCCTAATTTACCACTGACCGTAAGTTAGATTTATAACATCAATCAAATGAGGGTGCTATGATTGCATGTTCTGAAGCTAGCCTCAGGTTTAATCCATTTCATCTTTGTGGTTATGTTAACTCCCGTACGGTTTGAGGGTTAATAAATTAGGGGATCATAATTAAGTGGATATTAATTTAAATAGTAATGATTAATAAGTAAGTTAAGAGGTAGAGTTATATCGATTATGACTTTTAAAATATTTTTTAAAAAATATCTTCTTGTTGTGACTTTTTAATCGAACTTCATTTCCAAAATAAAAGAAAAAAAATTAAATCTTCATCTAGAAAACTTATTCTAGTTTTATAAACTATAACCCCCCCCATCCTTTAAGGTAGTGTGTTTAATTTCTTTAATTTTATTTTCAAAATACCTTCAATATGTTGTCTTAAATTACTTATTCTTTTGAGAGATGACTTTGGTCAGCCACTCTGCTGCACCTAAATAACCAAAAACCAAACATCATTTGAAAGCACCCATGACAGTGCCTTTCAGTAACCAAATATGTTTATTTTGATCAAATGTTTTATAATTAAATCTGGATAATTCTTTAGAATAATGAACATGATTGACACCAAAAAATTGAGGTTTTCTAAAGTAATTTTCTTTAGTATGATGTATGTTAATACCACAATAGAAATATTTAAAAGTGGACATTATTTTGTTATTTGAACTAGTAACAAAATAAATTCTATATAATTTAGTTTTTCACCATTACTTCTAATTCCAAGTTTACCTTTGTGAATTTTATTTTATCCAATAATTTGATTTAAATATTTTTCTCTGATAATAATCATACTAGAAGCTTTCTTTAAAGTGTTAACTTCATATAATATTTCTTTAATTTTAGTTTCATTTAGATCATAAGAAATTTTGAAATAAATAGATCTTAAATATGTAATTTTCTTTGACAAACTCTCATTATAAATTTAAATAGAATCATAATATTTTCTAAGTTTTTTGTTCTCTTTATTTAAGTATTTTAAATTTTTCTTGGAGCATAAAACAATGTTTATCATGTTTATCATGAGAAAAATTTTATAAATCATAACTTTCAGAGTAATATGATTATACCTCATTAGCATGAGTCATAAGACATAGATTTACCTTTTTATTTTCATGCTCTGCTTCAGAGTTTGAAGTAGATTTATTTTATGAATCCAAATGACTAGGATAATAAAATTCATCCATTGAAACTTTGAATGCATCATTTTTCTCTTTTATAGAAATATAATTTTCAATTTAAACTTGAAAATTAGATTCATACATATCAATAAAATCCTTTAATGCATAATTTGTTTTTGAAATTGAAGTTTCCAAGGAAGCAATATCGTTGAAAATTTCTACCAATTTATCAGTTCCTTCATAAGAAACTGTGATTGGATAACACATTGCATAGGTAGTTGAATATTAAGAAACATGATTAAATTCATCAAGACCAAGACCACATATAATTACATTCATCGCTCTTGAATTAACATTATATTTAGCTTCCTTAGAAGAATCCCACTTTTAAAGTTCTCCATAGATTTCAGAAGGTTAGACATTCTTCATATAAACTTTGAAAAAAAGATTATATAAATAGATGTTCATTTTAGTTTTCTAGTATCCATAATTATCTCCATTAAAATTAGGAGCATAGATCATCGACATACCTTATCTAAGTTCATCCATTAAGATATGTTTTCATTTGAATTTGTAACTCAGGCTTATTAGCACAAGAGTAAATCTTCAATATTTCTTAAAAGAGTCCAAACTTTGATATTAATTGTTAGGTATTGGAAAGAAACAAAATAATTTTCAAGGATTTCCAAAAATAGAAATATGGATAGAGAGCCCTACCTTTGATACCACTTATTATTATCGAGTAGAAACTTATTTATAGAAGAAAAAAAATCTCCAATAAAGTATAGTCTTTTATACCACTTATAGTATTGTAATGGCTATGATGAAGACACAATAGGGGAGTGAATTGTGTACTTTTAAAAATCTTAGTAAAATTAAAACATCCCTCTTGAAATGAAGTGATCATTTCCTTTTTCTTAAAGTCAAGTGAGCAGTGGAAATAAATAAAGGAAAAGAACATGGTGATGTATAATTATTTGGGGCACATAAATCCCCTAGTCCACTCCACTAACTTTGTACTCCATGAGCTTGGTGATTTTCACTAGTATGTCCTCTTATCTAGAGACCTCAACAACTGATTTCAAACAGTTAACACCTTACAAGGATTTTACAAAGTCTTCTAATACTTTTATAGGGAATCAAAATATCTATAGCTTAGTCTGAGAAAATTTCACTCAACCACTACTGAGTCCGAGCATCTAATACTTCAATAAATCAATAGATATTAATTTTATTGAAAAAATTTATTTCACTTATAGTTGATAAAATAACTGATAATTGTATTTGATCTTCAATAATACATAACAGCATCAAAATAATCTTCAATATCATACAGGCTTATTATTTTTTAAACAGCAGTAAATAGATTAGATAATCTTGTGCAAAATTTCTTCTTATTTACACCATGAGAGAAAAAGGATGTACAAATAATATTTCTTTATTTTTCAAAATGATGAGTGGAAAAATTAAAATATTTCATCACTATTCTTTTCATAGTTTTTATGTCTCCACTCTTCTTTATAATTTTTTCTTTTCCTACCAGATAGAGATACATATAGAGAATAAATATCCAACAGTTATATCAGTATTACTATTCCTTTGGATACTAAAAATAAATAGATTCAATATAATTTATAAATATATCAAGAATAGCATAGCAGTGTTAGATTCTTCCTATATAATAAATATTCAATGAAATCATTTAATATAAGTTGAATAAATCTTCTGATAAAATATCTAGAATAATATCAGCATTGAAAAATTTAAAAATATTGTTTAAATCCATTCAAACCACTTTAAACTTAATTAAAATTGTTCTTAAAAACATGCAACAAAATCCAAATGTAAATTCAAATATTTGAATTTGAATAACTTTGTGTCCTCTAACGTTGCTAGAAAAATGATGTTAGAATAAACTGGTCATTTTTATCTTTAATTACTGGACCAAAATATTTTCAATCTCTTTGACCATAGTACTTTGTATTTATTATAATTAATCTAGTTGATAAACCATTAAAATTCATCAAAATAAAAATTCAGCATATAGAAATACCAAGAAACATATAAAAATGATTATCATAATGTGTTTTGGAAATATCCAGAATATTGGATAGTTTCTTTTTCAATAAAATCATTATTATAGAATAATTTAATATTAAAAATACCTAATATATGATGTCTGTAACTTGTGGAATAAGTAGAAATCTATCCAAGTAGTATACATACATATCACAATATCCAACTTAACAAGTTCCTATTCATGTGGAATCAATGTACAAGAGTTATCCTTCACACAACCTTATTTTCATAATGTTTTATCATGATAAATATATACTACAAGCCTATACTTTATGTGGAAAAATGAATATAAAAATTTCCAAGTCTGAGGTATTGTTTATCTTCTTTAAAATTTAGGGTCATTTGAACAATTCAGTAATAAAGAACCTCAAGAAATTTGATGCAATATAACAACTTTCAGCATGTAGTGTTTCATCATGTAAACATGGTGAACAAAAAAAATTAGTTTCCATCTTGAAAAAATGTATTGAACCATCCATTTTTTAGTACATAACATATCATGATTTCATCAGGTTATGTATCCACATGAAGATAATTGTTGTATTATACAACTGGTTAAGTAGCATAAAAAGTTCTAGTAAAAACTATAAAATCCAAGTGCACAGTAGGTCATGATTCTGTATTTTAGTTCTAGAATTATTCAATGAGTTTAATCTTTTTATATGCAATGTTTCAACTTGTAAAAATATTCACAGTAATCTAAGTTCAATTTTTTTAGCAAAATAATGCATGGAAGTAGCAGCAACATAGGGTATATAAAATTAGGGTTCATGGATATAGGGTTAAACAAAGTATCATAGGGTTTATTCCATCCAAGCGTATGGTACATGAACCATAATTTTGTATCAAAATTAGGGTTGATAAAAATTAAGGTTCAAAAGTAGGTTTAAAAATTAGGGTATATGAACCATACTTTTGTATCAAAATTAGGGTTGAACTATTCAAAATGTAGAGTTCAACTAAACCTTTAGAAAAAATGGACAGCTTATATTTACATATTTTAACAATTTTTTAGATCGCTTTAACATTAGATTCATCCTTCATCCTAAAAGAATAATTTTTAGATAATATAAATATTTTTATAATCAATTAATAATTAAATAAATCTAACATTCACATATCTTAATATCTTCAAAAAATATAATCCTTATTATCTGGAAAAAACTGCAGCTGGGAAAACAGCATTGCAAAACTTTGGATAATTTATCAACAATTAAAACAATTTTTTTACCCTTCTATGTAAACTGATGAAATAAAGGTAAACTTATTGGATTTCTATAGAACTAGGTTTCAAGTGATTCCAATGTCTATAGAACTTACAGTAAATCAAATACAATATATTTCCAAATCTACAGACTGTAGAGTTGTGAAACTACTATAGAAAATTCGGTGATTTTTTAGAGTACTAAAACAGTATTTTTAAACTTACTCATAAACTAATTAAGTTTATATAAATATATTATAAATCCAATGTTATATTCCACACACAAATACATTCACTGTATCTTGATATATAATCAAAATTCAAAGGTAACTTTTGTTGAAAATTGCAATGGCGCTTTAACAGCTTGTAAAATCTTCAGTGAATTTTTTCACCATCAAAAAAAATAGAATTAAATTTCAATATAAACATATGAAATGAATATTATATTCTTATATTTCCAATGGAACAATTTTTTGTAACAATACGATCACTATATATTCATATGTAAAATAAATACAGTGACATATTAAATCTAAAACACTTAAAAAAATTATTATCAAACAAAGAATAATGGATTTAAGTAATTATGAAAACCAAAATAATATAAAAATATAAAGGATTCACTCAAAATAGAAAATTCACTAACTTTCCACATTAATTAAGCATGAATTTTTAATAGTTTTCTCATTGAATCATCATATGTTTCCACACCATAATCCCATAATTATCATAATTCTTTGATTATAGGTTGAAGGTATACATAAATTTCAATTCTAGGAATTTTCTTTATATGAATAATCATTGAAATAATAAAATAATTCACCTTTATACATATCCATATAGGTAGATTATAGGGTATCAAAAAAACTTTCCAAATGCTATAATTGGTACTTAAAGTACCAAAAGGGTTGAAA
Source organism: Viscum album (assembly GCA_963277665.1). Lineage (NCBI taxonomy): Eukaryota > Viridiplantae > Streptophyta > Magnoliopsida > Santalales > Viscaceae > Viscum > Viscum album. The sequence goes on from OY728156.1 coordinate 1,979,270,624, forward strand.
CCATCATAAGCCAATCCAAAAACTATATTCCTAGGATCTGAAGAAAAATATGGATATAATGAATCAAACATGTTCTGTGATGTTGAATATTTTGGATATATCATCAATTCATCATTGTTACTATCATGATCATGCCACTTCATGTCGTATGCAGTCTTAAACGACATAAATAATCTTTGAAATCATGGTTTCAGCAGAAAGTAATGAAATACCTTTGAAAGTATACTTTCAATAAATGCGTCATGAAGAAACTCTAAAATCATGGACATTAATTTTTTAGTAATTCCACATAGACACCTGATATGATACAACTGAAGTAGAAAAGACAACTTCGAATACTTGGCACACCCTTCGTACATATCTTGTTTTCCATCTTCAACTAATTCATAAAACTCTTTTTTTGTCACTAAAGTTTTGAGAAAGATTAACCTACTCAGTATAAACTGAATGTTCTATTTATTTATTATAGTCTTGGATATTGTATCCTTCAAATCCAAATGTTTCATTTATCAATCTCTTAACTAATTCTCCACGGGTGGGTCACTTTCTGTTTCATTGACTGGATAGTCATTATTTTGACTTTCCATAACATTAAATTCACCATGCTAAATCTGACATATATATCAATCAGGAAAATTTTCATTATCAAGTTCTCATAGACTTAACTTCTATTCAACCATCTCTTGAATTTATAATCAGGACACAGAAATTTTATTATACCTTCCATTGATCAGTTTTCAATTGCATAATCTAAAAATTATTCCAAAACCTTGGAATACCAATGTGTATTTCAAGGTAAATTAATCCAAATTTTATCTATAGTTTTTTTATTGTCACTATTCTCCCTGTACATTCAGATATAAAAATATAAATTTTTAGTCAAACAATTACAATCAATTTTTAACATCAAACAATTTCATCATTGACCACAGTGGGGTCTTAATTCAACAGAAAAAAAATTTAACATGAAAATAATTCAATTCAATATGAAAAATATTGTAAATAACCATTTTTTATAAGACTTTTAAATCTTTCTACACATATTTCCAGAGCTAAGAGTTGAGACAGTGTGCGATTTTGAGGCCTGGTGTGACCGAAATTTATTTTATAAAATTAATAAATATATTTTATGTTGTGTGTGCATGGTTTCTTAAATAAAATTAGATAACTATTAAATTGAATATTGGATCAAAAATATGAGACCATGGTTGAGTTCAAAACATGATGTTTACCCCAAGCGTGACATAAAATAGGTCAGCATGGGGCGTTCAGATATCTCACTCGTTGGAAGTATATTCAGTTTATTAATTAAATAATTTAATTTATTTTATTTATTATTTTAACCCAATGATATGTATATAAGAATATTTTCATGCTAAATCCTCTAGGGTTAGTCGTATAAACCCTAGGAGGATTCCATATCTTCTTTCCCTCCTTCTATTAGAAAATCACCTTCGACGATGAAGAAATACTGGATCGAAGAAGATCGGGACATAGTGAATGCAAAAAATTCCTTCAATCATTGGTGAGCATGTTATTCAATGAAAAATAAACCAATTTATAGGTAGGACTTGTAAATTTTTTGTTTATACCCTTTTTTATTAAATTTACTGAGCAGATCAATCCCCTTTATTGATCTTTGCCAATTGCGGATCCTTGGCATGCTCCTAAGTATCGATTAATTTTTTTTATTCATTGGTTTTCTAACCACGGGTATCCCTGTTCTTGATCTTTGGCCAAGAAAACTAGGCATATATCTATAAAACATTGTTCATGTTCCTTTTTCCCTTTATTTTTTTTCTTCACTAGTTGGACCATGTGGTCCCAGTTTGATGTTATCAGGTAGTACTGAGCTTGATCATACCTCTGAAAACGTGATAAAATGATGAATGAGGCATGGTCAATGATATGAGGATAGATATGGGATATTTTTGGGACATGGGTGATAATTTTGACTATTGTAGAACAAATCCATAGAGTTGGAAGGATCGACATCATACAGGTCGAGCGATGAGCCTTATAGGATCAAAGGAATCGATTTCCAGCCACTAGATGGCCAAAAACAACAGATTATGACAAGATCCACTTATCTCGGGTAGAAATGAGGTGATATTTGAAGTGGAATAGCTTTATTTAAGGTGTAGAATGGGGATTTGGGAATCTATGAAAAACCTAGCTACACGTTGTGTACTGTGATGAACACACAGTGTGTAGCCCCTTGGTTGTGACAGCTAGGGTTTTGGAATTTCATAAGGTTGAAATGCCTTATAGACTCCATACATGTCATGTACCTCATTACCCATGTGGATGATCCATGTGATATAGGACAAGGCCATGCACATTCAATGTGCCTAAGTACACAGTAAAGTCCAGAGCACATGGGCGGCACCTCGTGTGAATAATCACGCCGTGCACTGAAGTACACCGACACGAGATAAAGTACATAGACACAGCTTGGATACACAGACGTGGCCAGATCACATGGGTGAGACCTTGAGTGGCATGGTATAACCATGTTTATCTCCCAAAAATTGTGTACTTCTACATGCTTATAGATTTTTGTACCTCTAGGGACACATCTAGGTGAAGGAGCGGGACCACACGTCATGGGGTCCCCTCATACATTGTGTACCCCTTGGTCCCTTTTAAGGAAGATGTAATTTTTCATATCTTCTTCATTTGGACTTGGATTTCATACCATGAGTATCCTATCCTCAGTTTTTTTCACGTAGAACATCATGGTTCCCTTATTTATGCCTTTTTTGATACGATATAAAATGTTATCGACACAATTCTTGGTTAGGTGATGCTCGATGATGGCAGTAATCACGCAAGATCACCAGAGGTATCCTAAGTGGAACCCTCTAGATGGGATAGGAATGGGTCCTCGATGAATTTTAGAGTGGAACCCTCTAGCTAAGATGGCCATGGGTCCTCTATATACTTTTATAGTAGAACCCTCCATCTGGGATGGGCATGGTTCCTCTACAAACTTCAAGAGTGGAACCCTCGAGTTGGGCTGGGCATGGGTCCTCTACTGGCTCCCAAGTGGAACCCTCTAGCTAGGCTGGGTATGGTTCCTCAACAACTTCTAGAGTGTAACCCTCTAGTTGGGTTGGTCATGGATCCTCTACTTACTTCTATAGTGGAACCCTATAGCTAGGCAGGGCATGGATCCTCAGCGACTTCTAGAGTAGAACTCTCCAACTTGGTTGGGCATGGGTCATCTACCAAATTCTAGAGTGGAACCCTCCATCTGGTCTAGGCATGGGTCCTCTACCACTAAGTGGAACCCTCCTATTATACTAGTACATGGGTCCTCTACCTAGAGATTATATTCCCTCAACTGTGCAGCACAGTGAAAAGGTATGGCTTGATGTGTACGATTACTTTTGGGAATACATGTGAGATTATGGGCATCGTTGATGAAAGTTTGGAACTAATGAAGTCTCTTATTTTTGGTATGATATGTGATATAGAGATCCCATTTCTCTCTCATTTGGTATTATTTTGAATGAGCATATATATATATATACTTATGTATCCATACCTTTGGATTTTTTTACTCTCCTACCATGGGTTGTGAAGACGTGGGGGGTATGTCATGTTCTTTCTATATTTAGCTTCTCATGGTTGGATGAATTTAGTATCCTACTAGGGGTAGGAAAGACTTGATGTGTAGTTCATCTACTCATCATGTCGATCCCCTATGCTTGGGAAAGGTTACTCTTTCTCATATTTGGGTTGAATTACGTCATGTTTACTATCTACATTCTTTATATTCTTATTGTATCTCTTACTTATCCACCTTCATCTTTCAAGGTGTCCTACTAGGTATGTATATACATACCCCTACATGGGCTTTTCCTGTATGTTTCTTGTCTTATACAGATGATGGATAGGTCGGCAGTGACTTCAGAAGAGCTTAGGGATACCCAATAATTTTGACCGCGTATGGTGGTCGTAGCTTGAAGATTAGGAGTTGGGATCTCTCAGTGTTTTAATTTCTAGTTTTTTTAGGTTGGGACATATTTCTGGTAGGTCATGTATTTTTCCCTTTACTTTTTAGTTTACACTAACATACTCTTGTACTATCTAGAGGTTTTACATGCATGGTTGTTTCCCTATTGTTTTTCATCTTCTTCTCTTTTCCTCTACACTTCTTCATCGAGATGATGTGTGTGTGCATACCAGTAGTTAGGAAAAGGTCTCCCCATGTTAGTTATGCATTCATCACTAGTCATCAGCCCCTGGCCTATGTAGGTGGTCTTGGGGTAGTTACGACTCAAGCCCCAGTTTGGTTCAGGTCATGACAGATTGGTATCATTACTGGTTTGATCCTTGGGATGATGTTTGGATTAGTCCCCTTTATGAGGATTTGGTTGGGATTAGGGAAACAGTGTTAGATTGTCTCGAGTGTGGATCTTGGGCTAGTGACTCCATTGATGGTATGGGTGGATGACATATCCATTCACCAGGACCATGACTACATTCCTGTCAGATCAGTATATCGAGACATTGGTTATAGGGATCAATGGTACATGCATCATATCGGATTGACTCTTTGAATTTTCTTCTTGAGTCAGATCCTCATTATTATGTATATATATTATCATTTGACTATGGTATTTATCAACCACTTTTGATATTCCTCTGAGAATACATCTATCCGTTTTATTTATTTTCGGATCATGATGACGATCTTATGAGTGATGAGGCCTTATTTTAGGTTCCATCCCACAAGATCTTTTCCTCTAGTTGGGTAGGTTGCAGCACCACTGCTTGTTGAGAAGCAATTGGTACCAGCATAGCAGGCTGAGGATGTGTGAAGGATTAGCGCACCCCATGAGTTCTAGCGATAGAGGATGTTAAGGTTCCATGATGATATATTTCCCCTAAGAAGTAGAGGTTTGTATTGAGTTGATAATCCAATTTTTTAGACTTGTGCAGATACCAACTGATCGAATGGTTTCACTCACAACTAGCGCTCTTCGTAGAGCATTAGTTGGTTCCGGTGTTACCAACAAATGACTCACATTTTTTGAGTGTGAATTTTAGGTTCCAAATATAAATATCACCCATGATTCATGTTGATCTAGACTCTATTATCATTTGGTTTAGGTGAGGCCTGATCATGTGGTATGGATATCTTTCTTGGATAGGACCCCTTACGATGGTGATCCTCATGGTGATACCTCTCTGGGATGACGTTGGGAATCATAAGAGTCCTATGATGGAGATGTTTTGGCATGGCATCAGACATATAAGGAATAGGAATGCTTCCCACACTGAGATGCATCCTTGTGATATGATTCAAAACCATAAGGGTGATTCAATGCCACCTACAGCGGATAGTTTCAAGGTGTGGTGGATGAACCCTTTTGAATTGCATGTTCGGGATGTGATGGGGTGTCAGATCAGGCTCTAGTTAAGGAGAGAAGTCAAGTAATGGGAAGTTTGAGCTCTCGGAAAATGGAACTTCTAGTCGGTAAGATCGAGTGTGATTTGAGGTATGGCTTATGTCACTACTACTCTAGTAGTAGTTGTTATCATAGAGTCAGAAGCCATATTTCCCTGTGCGTAGCCCCTATTTGAGAGCTAGAAATAATAGTGGAGGAACTTTATGATCAACCCTTCTGTTATAGGATCCCACATAGAGGTTTAGTAGTCACACATTTCTACCAATGGGGAAACATTACTCTGCAAAGAGAGAGTGGGCCTCACACCAGATCTTTCTGTAGTGATAGTGAAACCCTATGATATTTTCCACGGTATAGACTAGTCGTTGACCATCCATGCTTAGATGTTTTTTACCAGTGAGTATCAGTTCTCTTAGATTGTGGGATGTAGTTTTCTTACTTGATGAGGAGTGATCCTCGGATATAGATGGATGATCTCATTTGTAGAAGGTTACATATGATTTATTAATTGGATAGTATTAACCTTTCAATAATGGATTTCATGAGATATTATCTCCTTCAAATGATGGTGGGGTGTGATGACGTATTAGGTTTACCTACCCACCATGAGATGGACCTCTATTTAGACCTACACCGGAGATGGCCTGATTTTTGAATTAGCACATCTGATGACCCCATGGGGATTCAAGAGCTAGTGGTGTGATTGGAGAGTACATAGAGGTAAAGATTTGTAAGACCTAGTGTGTTAACCTGGGAAGCCCTATGTTTTTCATGAAAAAAAAGGTAGATGGGAGCTTGCATATTTTCATGGATTATCATCACCTAAACTAGGCCACAATAAAGAACAAATAACCCTTATAAAGGTTTGATGACCTCAATGTCTAGTTATGAGGTGTGAGATGGTTCTCAAAGATTGATCACTGGTCTGGTTACCACCAGTTGAGGGTTTGTGAGGTTGATATTCTGAATATGGAATTCTGATATCGCTAAGGACAGTTATGAGTTCCTAGTGATTCCCTTTGGTGTGAAGAATTACCCCACCATGTTTATGGCTTTGATGAACCAAGTCTTTCATCCGTACTTGGACCAGTTTTTGGTCATCTTTATCAATGAAATACTCATATAATCTACATCAGAGGAGGAGCATGAATAACACTTGAGGATGGTTTTAGATTTACTTTGGGAGATCTATCTTTATGGGAAACTCTCTAAGTTCCATTTATAGATTCATGAGGATCACTTTATGTGGAATGTCATTTATGGGCATGGTTTAGCCATGGACCCAGAAAATATTGATGTAGTTATTTGTTGGGATCCACCCAAGATCATTTCATAGGTGAGGAGTTATCTTGGCTTGGTAGGGTACTACGGGAGGTTTGTGGCAGTCTTCTCCAGGATTTCAGCACCATTAACCACCCTGATGCAGAAAGGGAATCCATTTACCTGGACTAAGTAGTACTATAAATCCTTTGAGGAGTTAAGTATAAGGTTGAAAAGTGCTCTTGTGTTAGTAATACCAGATGAGGGTGTGGTGTGCATAGTTTATTACGATGCCTCGGGATCTAGGCTCAGTTGTGTATTGATACAGAAGTAGGAATTATCACATATGGGTTGAGGCATTTGAAACCCTGTGAGAAAAATTATGTGACTAATGACCTATAGATGGAAGCGATAGTCTTCTCCCTGAGTATGTGGAGGCACTACCTTCTTGGGGATCACTTTTTGGTTTACTCAGACCATCAGAGTCTCAGGTACATCTTCACACAGAGAGACTTGAACTTGAGACAATGACGCTGGTTGGAGTTTCTATAGGGATATGACTTTGAGATATTCTATACTCCATAGAAGTGAAATGTGGTAGCATATTTCCTTAATATAAAGTCCCAATCTCACTTGGTATAGGAGGCTTTTTAATAGTTGGATTTCTTGTAGCTGACCCTGTTAGATCAGGAGGGTATATCTTTTCTTCATTCGATGGTGTTGACTCCTCCACTTATCGAGAAATTAAGAGAGTACCATCAGGGATATATTGATTATGAGGCCTTATATGATTGGATATCCACAAGTGAATCCCTGTATGGATATTCTAAAGGAGAAAATCATGCCATATTTTTTTAGGGATGGAGGGTGGTTCCAGTCGTGATGAGGAAGGATGAGATGTAAGAGTTCCACACTTCTCATCTAGCTATATATCTTGATGTGGGGGAAGATGTATAGAGACATTTAGTGGTAGTTTTCATGGTCCAAAATGAGATGGAGTGTAGTTGATTTCATCTCTCTTTGTCTCACCTGTCAATAGGTGAAGGCTGGGCACCAAGTTCTAATAGGTTTGTTGCAGCCCCTTGAGATCCCATAGTAGAAGTGGGATGACATATCCATGGGCTTTTTCACTAAGATTATATGGATAGAAAAAGTTCATGATTCCATTTGAGTGATATTTAACTGACTCACAAAGTCAGCACACTTCATTTCTATCAGGTAGTGGAGTTCGGTGGAGATTTGGGGTGGTTTTATGTACAGAAGATCATTAGTCTTCATGGGGTTCCCTTGATGATTGTCTATTATTGTGACACGCGGTTTATGACAATATTTTGGAGAGGCCTGAAGGATGAATTCTTGACCCAAATGAGGATGAGTACGACCTTTCACCCCTAGATAGATGGGTGTACTGAGCACATATCTAGATGTTAGAGATATGTTGAGGTATTTTGTGTTATAGTTTGGTCAGAGTTCGGAGGATCACTTGAACTTGATAGATTTTATGCACAATAAAAGCTACAACTCTACCATAAATATGGAACCTTTTGAGGCCCTTTATGGGAGACCCTGTTGTCTCCCTTGTGCTGGAAAGAGACTCGTGAGACATCTCTTGTGAGTCTTGAGATGGTATGGGTGACAAAAGAGAAGTTCCAGGTCATCTGTGAGTGGATGAGGATGGCTCAAAGGAAGCATAAATCTTACACATATTTTTTCATATACTCTTGGAGTTCGAGAATGGAGACTAAGTTTACCTAAGAGACTTCCCACAATAAGGATTGTGGAGGTTCATCCGAGGAGGCAAGTTATCCCCAATGTTCATTGAGTCATTCAAGATTGTGAAGAGGGTTGGAGATGTTGCTTACCGACTCTCCCTACCCACATAGCTAGAGCGGGTGCACGATGTCTTCCACATATCAAATCTAAAGAGATAATTGCATGAACCCAGCCATGTCATCGACTGGGGAAAACTATACATCAAGGATAGATCCACCTTTATAGAGAACCTGATATTGATCAAGGATATACTAGAGAGGACCCTTCATGGATGGACCATCCCCTTGGTTTGTGTGTTGTGGCATCATGGGGATGTGTGAGAAATATCCTTGGAGTTTGAGATCCATATGTGGGATTAGTATCCAAATTTGGTTGTTTAGTTTTTTTTGGGGATGAAAAACTTGAAGGAAATGATGACGTAGAGACCCTATTTTTTCCTTGTAAGACTTTGAAATATTTTTACATAAATTTATAGATCCAGGAACGGAGACGGCGTGTGATTTAGAGGCCCGGTGTGCCCAAAATTAATTTTATAAAAATATTAAATATATTTTATATTATGTGTGCATGTTTTCTTAAATAAAATGGGATAACACTTTGATGGAAGATTATATCAAAAATCAAATACCATGGTTGAGTATAAAACACAATGTTTACCCTAGATGTGACCTAAAACTGGTTGTCACAAGGTGTTTGGATATCTCACTCATTGGCGGTATATTCAGTTGGTTAATTAATTAAATTTATTTAATTAATTGATTATTTTAATACAGAAAAATTTCTATAATAATAATTTCATGTAAATTCCTTTAGGGTTAGCCACATAAACCCTAGGAGGATTCTAGAGCTTCTTCCCCTCCTTCTGTTGGTAAATCACCTTGGACGATGACGAAACACTGGATCGGAGTAGATTGGGACACAAAAAATGTAATAACTTTCTTCAGTCATTAGAGATCATGTTATTTGATGAAGAAAAATATAATATATAGTTTGGACTCATCAATTTGTGGTTTATACCCATTTTGATTAAATTTATTTAGCAGATCAATCCCCTCCATTGATCTATGCCAAATATGGATCCATGGCATGCTCCTAAGTACCAATTAATTTGAATATTCATTGGTTTTATGACCTTGGGTATACTTGTTCTTTATCATTGGCCAAGAACTCTTAGTATCAATCTATAAACCTTTTTTATTGTGCCTTCCTCCCTCAATTTCTTTACTTCCTTCACCAGTTGGACCTCACAATCCCGGTTCGACGTTGGCGGGCAGTAATGAGCCCGATCAGACCCCCGAAATCATGATGGAACAATGAATGAGACATAGATCAATCAAATTAGTACACATATAGCATTTTTTCAGGACATGGGTGATCATTTTGATTATCATAGATTAAATCCATGGAGATCGAAGGATCAGTGGCATACAAGTCAAGAGAAAAGCCTCCGAGGATCAGCAGAATCGATTTTCAGCCACCGAATGGCCAAAAATGAGATATCTTGATGGAATCTACTGATATTGGGTGGAAATTAGGTGAAATATGTATTATAATTTCCAGTTTCAAGGTGTAGAATGAAAATATGGGAATCTATAACAAAACATGACTACACACCATGTAATGTGATGAACACATGGCCTATAGCCCCATGGTTGTGCTGACTAGGGTTTTGGGATTTCGCAAGGATGTAATTTCATATAGACTCCCTACACATCATGTACATCCTTCCCAATGTGGATGGGTCGTGTGATGGAGCACACATCTAGGCACATTCCATGTTCCTGAGTACACGGACACGGGGTAAAGTACATGGACATGTCTTGGATACACGGACAAAGCCAGAGTGCACGAGTGGGACCCCAAGTGGAATGGGAATGCCATGTATATATCCCACATTCCATTTAATTTTATAAGATATTAAATCCATGAACCTCTAGGGACATGACCAAGTGAAGGAGTGGGGCCACATGTCATGTGGGTCCCATCACACATTGTGTACCCCTTGGTTCCTTTTGAGGAAACTTTAATCTTCCTTGTCTACTTTGTTTGGACTCATATTTTGGCCCACGGGTATCATATCCTAAGTGTTTTTTCATGTATAACATGTTGGTGACCTCAGTTTTGGATTTTGTGATATGATGTGGAATTTTCCAAGCATGAAGCTTAGTTAGGAGATTCTTTACGATGGTAGTGATCACACAATATCACCAGAGGCATCCCAAGTGGAACCCTCTAGTTGGGTCGGGCATGGGTCCTTAATGACTTTCAGAGTGGAAATCTCCAACTAAGCTGGGAATGGGTCCTCTACATACTTTTAGAGTGAAACCCTTCATCTGGGCTAGGCATGGGTCCTATATTGACTTCTAGAGTGGAACCCTCCAATTGGGTTGGGCATGGGTCCTCTACTAACTTCTGAGTAGAACCCTCCAACTGGGCTGGGTATGGGACCTCAATAACTTATAGAGTGGAACCCTCCAACTGGGCTAGGTAGGGGTCCTCTATCGACTTCTATAGTAAAACTCTCTAACTAGGCTGAGTATGGGTCATCTACTGACTCCTGAGTGGAACCCTCCAGTTGGGCTGGGCATGGGTCCTCAATGGATTCTATAGTGGAACCCTCCAGCAGGGTTGGTCATGGGTCCTTGATGACTTATAGATTGGAACCCTCCACCTAGGATGGTCATGGTTCATATACCACTGAGTGGAACCCCCTTGTTGTACTAGGGCATGAATCCTCTACCTATAGATTTTGGTCCCTTTACTGTGTGGAACAATGACGAGGCATGGATTTATTTAGACGGTTACTTCTGGGAAGAAATGTGAGATGTTTGGCATCCTTGATGGACTTTTGAAAATGTTGGTGACTCTTCTTTCTGAGACGAGTTGTGATATAAAGATCCTCTTTCTCTCTTGTTTGGACTTCTTTTGACTGATCATATATATATATATATATATATATATACTTATGTATTCATATATTTGGATTTGGTTACTCTCCTTCCATGGGTTGCAAAGATGGGAAAGGTATGCTACGTGCTTTCCATGTTTAGCTTCTCATGGTTAGATGAGTTTACTCTCCTGATAGAGGTGAAAAAGACTCGATGTGTAGTTCATCTACACACCATTTTGATCCCCCTATGCTTGGATGAGGTTACTCTTTCTCTTGTTTGGGTTGAGCTGCATCTTGTTAACTATATACTATCTTTTTTTTCCTGTTGTATTTATTACCACTCCCCCTTTAGATTTCAGAGTGTCCCACTGGGTATGTATGTATATATATATATATATATATATATATATATTCACCCTTGCATGGGATTTTCTCACACTTGTCATATCTTATACTGATGATGGACAGTTCGGCAGTGACTTCAGTTGAGCTTAGGGATACCTGGTACTTTGGACCGTGTATGGTGGTCGTATCTTGGAGATTGGGAGTTGGGTTCTCTTAGCATTTTACTTTCTAGTTTTTTCAATTTGAGACATCTTTCTGGTTGGGTGTGTATTTTTTCACTTTACTTTTTAGTTTATACTACCGTACTCTTGTACTTTCTAAAGGTTTTATATGCATGGTTGTTTCTCTAGTGTTTTTCATCCTTTTCTCTTTTCATCTGCACTTTTTCATTGATATGGTTTTGTTTGTGTGCATGTACTTAGGAAAAGGCCTCCCTATGTTAGTTATGCCTTCAATGTTGGTCTCCAGCCCCTGGCCTATGGAGGCGGGCTTGGGGTAGTTGCAGCTTGAGCCCTAGTTTAGGTGAGGTCATGAAAAATATAAACATAAATGAATAAATATTACCCCTTACAATAATAGGTTTGAATGTCATGGAATAAGGTCGTTAAGTTAATGATAGGGAAACAGATATCATGAAGGTTGTGGATACGATCCTAGCAATATACAACGTAGGCAGAATTAGGGGAAATTGAGGAGGGAAGTATGAATATAGGGTATTGGGGAAACAGTTATGGATTGAAAACCATTGGGGGTAGTGGTTGCTAAGAAATAGGGAAGAAGGGTCACCATATCCAGTGAAGACTCTTTAAGGGACGTCGCTGTGATTGGTGTTGAGGGAGGGAGGTTTGGGGTTTGGTGGGGTTCAGTGTTCATTGATGAGGGAGGGGGTCGGGGTTGGCTTCAAGGGAGGGGGATCGGTGGTCAAAGGTCAGTGTTGGGGGAGGGGGTCAGTGCTGAGGGAGGGTGAGTTGATGGCCGACGGTCGGGAGGGTTAGCATCGAGAGAGGGAGAGTCAGTGGGTGCTCGATGGGGTGGGGTGGGATCAGGGTAAATGAGGTTTTTGTAAGTATTTAGTGTCGGATTTAACAAAACAACCACTAAATATAATTATTAGAGGTAGTTTTATGAAATCTCCCCCATAATTTAAATAATATAAAAATAATAATTAGTGGCAGTTTACAAAACTACCACTTATAAATAGATTCTAAAACCCCATTTTTTATTTTAAGTATTTCAATGGTACCTTTTATGCAAATAAGTTGGTACTTTTATATAGTGCATGGATGTCAGACTGCCTTCATGTATCCTTTAGAAAAAACATATTATTATTATGCAAGAAGGGGATATGTGTAAGGGTAATATTTTAATTAAAAACATTTAAATTACAACAAAATTAACTCATAAATAATTAAGAATAGTGTTTATTATTACTTTCAAAATTCCAAAGTAGTTCTAAAAATATTATAATCACTTTAAAAAATTAAAAATTAATTTTCCAAAAAACTTTTAAAATGTTAAAATTAATTTCATAATTTGAAAAATCATTTTAAAACCACTTATTAAAATATGAAGAAAGAAATCCATATACCCCAGAATGAAAAAGGAATGATCATGGATATTCCATACCTTTACACTTTCCTTTCATCTAACTCTCCAATAATTACAAAACTAAAAATCATGGAAACCATATAAATTTTTAATCAATGAGAGGAAATACAAGAAAAAAATGTTAGTATCCTGAACTCCAGTACAATATTAACCAAATGTTTTGTAGTTTGTAATATAATTTTATTATTTTGTGAGTTTTATTATTTTTTATTGGGTATGTGGTGTTTCCATGAAACCTAATACATGAAATGTCAACCCATTTATGTGTTATGTTTTCATGTAAACTTTTATAATAGTGTGATTTTACCAATGATAGTGATATAAACAACCTAATATTTTTGTAAAAATATAGTTATTTTAAAATAATAAAAATGATGTCATTATTTTCATATAAATCATGGGTGTATACACTTTAAGCATCACAGTAAAGTTTTGTTGGGCATCCCCCTCCTTGAAAGTAATAGAATTCATTAAAAAATAATAACAATAATCACAATAAAAATTATAAATAATAATAAATAAATAAAAGTCATGCATGTTCCATCGATGTGGTTACACTCACCTCTCACCTCTCACCACTCTCCCCAACACTTGTCACCTTGATGGGTGATCCGCAAACAAAAAATGCTTGGAGATGATGAAAATGACCGGAAGATCTCCTCCCTCATGAATGAGCTATAGGCATGTGCCACTGACAACCAAGCCATGTAGAAAGAGAACCAAGAACTGTGATGTAAACTGGACCATCTCTCATCACACATCTCTACCATAGAGGCTCACCACATTGAAAAGAAATCTACCTTTTGGAATAATCTCTAGACCCCACAAACACTGACGGCTGCAACGGAAACCCTGACACCTCTTCTCCCAAACCCACCCCCTTCCCATTCCACCATGGAAGAACACACTTCGACGACAAATAATCGGAATGACTTTTTTATCAATACTCATAGTATTTTTTTAGATAATTCCAAAAAAAATAGCATCATTAATAAAAATTATAATTTTATTGTGTATATGTTATTAAGATTCTATAAAATATGTAATTACCTCATGAGATGCACCTTTGTTAATATCGACAAACATCATCCACTTATCATGAGAAATGCCTTCAGACAATTTCTCATACATTTGTTGTGATCTTAGAGATTTTTCATTAAATTCATGTCATAATATTAATTTAAAATATCTCTATTTCTTGCCCAAATTTTTTAGAGTCCATGGTTATGAAATGGAGTTAGGGGAATCAAAATGAAAAAACATATAGAAAAAAAACATTAAACTTTATAAGTATATTAATAATTTTTTTCATTTATTTTAAATTAGTTGTCAATGAATATTAAATTAATATTACCTTTACTTGGTTATCAAAGACATAATTTTTCTAAGATGTGGGGATATGCCTCCCATTTTTATAAATAATGGGAAATCCCACCATCTCGCAAAACAGCCGCCCAAGAATCTATACATAAATTCAAGTAGTATCATTGGTAGGCACCCCAAACTCATCAAATAGAATGATAATCTTGAAGTCTTTCAGGTCCCATACATTTTTTATATTCATATTTATATCTATTCTACTGTTATATTTATTTTTTTGAAAAATGTATTAAACAGTTAATAAAATATATAGTTTTTTATACAATAGCGTACATACCAGTAATGGTAACTTTCCAATATTCCCTAGTCGGAGGGGTGACCAGCTTCTCTGTCACCAGTGTAACATTTCGGCCCAGGTTCCACACACCAGTTCCTCGAGCTGATTCTCCACATGACCTCAGGTGCACCTCCTCATATGCCATAGGCTATAAACTAGTAATGAGGGTTTGGTAAGTCAATCATGGGGAGACTATACTCTCTATTATCATAGTAAAACACTATCGAAAGTAAATAAAGCAATAGAGGAAGCATATCACTATTGGAAATGAACCCTTTACCAATGGTTCCAAACTATTGGTAAAGGCTGGATAAGTGTTGGTATAATATATACCAATGGTTATCCAAACTATAGGGAAGTAAGCCGTAGGGAAAATCATATGCCAACGGTTTCTGGAAGACCATTGGTATATGTTAGTAAATATACATTATACCAACAGTTATATCAAACCGTTGGTATAACTTTTCACCAATGGTTTGAAACCATTGGTAAACATACTATTCCAATGGTTTCAAACTGTTGTAATATAGTTTTGTAAAGCTTTTTACTAATGGTTTACACAAACCGTTGGTATATCTAAACATTTCACCTATATCCCAATGGTTTGTAAACTGTTGGGAAAGTGTTTTTACCAATGGTTCTCTTAGAAATATTGGTATAAAATACATTCACATCCCTATGTCAATGGTTGTAAACCATTGGAATAGGCTTTGTTGTGAAATTCAGGCAGCAGCCTGCTGCTCTGTGATTTCGATTAGTAGGATACCCTTTCTGCATTTCCAACTTCTCCAACTCCAATTACCTGTAATAACCAACTATAACACATACATATAAACAATTAATTCATATATATTTAACACATAATGCACCCTGAAACTATACACATATAGAATTAAAACATAATTAATAAGGTAATTATAAACATACATAATTGATTTAGAATTCAATTCAGAATTGAGATGACAATTACATGTGCAATCCAGAATTCAATTTATAATTGAATACTAAATTGAATAAATACATAATTTAATTATCAATTATGAATACAATACATAAAAAACTGAATACATAATTATATGTGTTATACAGAATTAATAATACATACAAAATTTCATTTTGTATAACACATACACGATTGAATTCAGAAATTAGAAGCTAATAACCCCAAAATAAGGAAATGGATAAATGAATTCAACCAAACACAAATATAATGTTTTATGGCTTGGGGAGGGTGTCTTTGAACTTAGTGATGATGATAATGGGTGTGTATCAATGAGCTTGTGTGACTTAGGGAATGTAGTTATCCTTGGCGTATTAAATGTCATGTGTTTTAGAATAGGGGTAGGAGTTCCTCACATGAGAAGTGGATTGTGTGAGGTCGGACCATGGATCCTTATGCTAAAGTATCAGCACAATCCGAATATGTTTGGTCGGTCTTCCATATGCCAGTTGTTTTTACTTAAAATGATGTCCATTTTAAACAAAATACAGACACTTAGAGTGATACCAGCCACATCATTCCTCGTATTGAGGTGGTGTTGACTCGTACACATTACATATGACCCATGGATCATTTTCTTAAAGTATCAACAGAATATGAAAGCGTTTGGTCGATTTTCCATATGCAAGTTGTTGTTTTCACTTAAAATGTTATCCATTTCAAATAAAAGTGAGACACTTTGAGTGGTACTGGCCACACCATGGCTTGGATTGAGGCGAGGTTGACTCTTACACATAACAAATGACCCATGGATCATTGTGCTAAATTATCAACACAATATGAAGATGTTTAGTCAGTTTTCCATATGCCAGTTGTTTTTACTTAAAATGATGTCCATTTTAAACAAAAGTGAGACACTTAGAGTGATAACGGCCATAATGTTCCTCGAATTGAGTCGGGGTTGACTCGTAAAGGTCACAAATGACTCATGTATTGTTTTTCTAAAGTATCAATACAATCTAAAAGCGTTTGGTCAGTTTTCCGTATACAAGTTATTGTTTTCACTTAAAATCCTGTCCATTTCAAATAAAAGTGATATATTTTGAGTAGTACTGGCCACACTGTGCTTTAGATTGAGGTGGGGTTGACTCGTACACATAAAAAATGACCCATGGATTGTTTTCCTAAAGTATCAATAGAATCTGAATGCATTTGGTCAGTTTTTTGTATGCCAGTTGTTGTTTTCACTTAAAATGATGTCCATTTCAAATAAAAGTGAGACACTTTGAGTGGTACCAGCCACATCGTGCCTTAGATTGAGGCGGGGTTGACTCATACATGTCAAAAATTACCCATGTATCCTTGTTCTAAAGTATAAACACAATCCAAATATGTTTGGTCAGTTTTTTGTATGCCAGTTGTTTTTACTTAAAAGGGTGTCCATTTTAAACCAAAGAAAGGAACTTTGAGTGATACTGACCAAACCATGACTCGTATTGAGGTGGGGTTGACTCATACATGTCACATATGATCCATGGATAATTTTCCAAAAGTATCAACACAATTCGAATGAGTTTGGTTAGTTTTCTGTATGCATGTTGTTGTTTTCACTTAAAATGTTGTCCATTTCAAATAAAAGTGAGAAACTTTGAGTGGTATCAGCCACACCGTGCCTCGGATTGATGCGGGGTTGAATCTTACATGTCAAAAATGACCCATGGATCCTTGTTCTAAAGTATCAACACAATACGAATATGTTTGGTCGGTTTTCTGTAAGCCAGTTTTTTTACTTAAAAGAGTGTCCATTTAAAAAAAAGACACTTCGAGTGATACCGGCCACACCGTGCCTCGAATTGAGGTGGGGTTGAATTTTACATGTCAAAAATGACCCATGGATCATTTTTCTAAAGTATCAATATAATCTGAATGTGTTTGGTTAGTTTTCCATATTCCAGTTGTTGTTTTTACTTAAAATGTTTTCCATTTCAAATAAAAGTGAGACACTTTGAGTAGTATTGGCCACACGGTGCCTCGGATTGAGGCAAGGTTGACTCGTACACGTCAAAAATGAACCATGGATCCTTGTTCTAAAGTATCAATACAATACGAATACGTTTGGTCAGTTTTCGTATGCCAGTTTTTTTACATAAAAGGGTGTCCATTTTAAACAAAAGAAAGACACTTCGAGTGATACCGGCCACACAGTGACTTATATTGAGGTGAGATTAACTCGTACACATCACATATGCCCCATGGATATTTTTCCTAAAGTATCAACACAATATGAATGTGTTTGGTCGTTTTTTCATATGCTAGTTGTTGTTTTCACTTAAAATGTTGTCCATTTCAAATAAAGGTGAGACACTTTGAGTGGTATCGGCCACACCGTGGCTCAGATTGATGCGGGGTTGACTCGTACACATCAAAAATGACCCATGGATCATTTTGATAAAGTATCAACACAATCAGAATATGTTTGGTTGGTTTTCCATATGTCTATTGTTTTTACTTAAAACTGTGTCCATTTTAAACAAAAGAGAGACACTTTGAGTGATATCGGCCACACTGTGCCTCGGATTGAGGCGGGGTTGACTCATACACATCACAAATGACCCATGGATAATTTTCCTAAAGTATCAATACAATCATAAAACGTTTGGTTAGTTGTTCGTATGCAAGTTGTTTTTTCACTTAAAATCATGTCCATTTCAAATAAAAGTGAGATAGTTTGAGTGGTATCGGCCACACCATGCCTCGAATTGAGGCAGAGTTGACTTGTACATGTAAAAAATAACCCATGGATCATTTTCCTAAAGTATCAATAGAATATGAATGATTTTGGTCAGTTTTCCATATGTCAGTTGTTGTTTTCACTTAAAATATTGTCCATTTCAAATAAAAGTGAGACACTTTGAGTGGTACTGGCCACACCGTGCCTCGGATTGAGGTGGGGTTGACTCGTACACATCACAAATGACCCATGGATCCTTTTGAAAAAGTATCAACACAATTTAAAGATCCCAAGAGCTCTTAAGGGTGGACCGCCTTCGATCCTTGGGTGTTTTGAGTGTCATCAAGTGCGGATTGAAGATCCGGGTGAGTCTAATCCCCTCCTTGCCTCCTCTTTTCGGTTAGGGTTTGCACTCTTATCTCATATTCTTCTGAAGCTCTAAAACCATCTTTTCCATTAGGATTTAGGGTGAATTTTGAAGAGAGATTAGATTGGGATCTAAGATGCCGAATTAAGAGTGAAATTGTCTCCAGAATCAAGGTAGGTGGTCCTTAGACTTTCGTGAATTGTCGTGATGTTTTATATATGCTGAATCGTCGCTCACCCAATGTTGGGGTGTCAGGTCAGGGGGATGTTCGAGGTCCAGGTAGGAGGGTGGGGGGCTGTTCGGGGTCCAAGAAGGAGGGTGGGGGGTTGTCCAGGGTTCAGGGAGGAGGGGTGGTTGTCCAGGGTCCAGGAAGGAGGGGGATGTCCATGGAGTTCCCAAACACACAAAACTCTGCAAACATCCTCAAGATACACCTAAATAAAAAATAGACACCTAAAAACAGCCTTTCATAAAAAAACACATAAAAATAGACTATCCTGCATAATACACTGCATACACCTGCATAAAAACACACATAAAAAGAGCACAAAAAACAGACACACTGCATAACACACTGCATAACACATTTCATACACCTCACTGCATACACCAGCATAAAAAACAACACAAAAAACATATAAAACATACTTCAAACACCAAAAAAAACCTTCAATAGCACAAAAAACACATATGTTCATAGAGAGGGAGGGGGTTGTCCGGGGTCCAGGGGGGAGGGGGTTGTTCTGGGTCTAGGAAGAAGGGTGGGGGGTTGTCCAGGGTCTAGGAAGGAGGGGGGATGTCCGGGGTCCGGGGAGGAGGGTGGGGGCTGTCCGAGGACTGTTTGAGGGGCTATACAGGGTCTAGGGAGGAGGGTGGGGGGTTGTCCTGGGGGGCTGTCCAGGGGGGATGTCTGTGGTCCAGGAAGGAAGGTAGAGAGGCTGTCTGAGGGGCTGCCCGGGGGGATGTCCAGGGTCTAGGGAGGAGGGTGGGGAGGCTGTCCGGGGGGGCTGTTCGGGGTCTAGGAAGGAGGGTGGGGGTTGTCTGGGGGTTGTCCGGGGGCAGTCTGAGGGGCTGTCTAGGGTCTAGGGAGGATGGTGGGGGCTGTCTGGGGGGTTGTCCAGGGTCTAGGGAGGAGGGTGGGGGGCTATCCAGGGGTTGTCTGGGGGGCTGTCCGGGGGGCTGTCCAGGGTCCAGGAAGGAGGGTGGGGTGGTTGTCCGAGGGGGTTGTCTAGGGTCTAGGAAGAAGGGTGGGTCTGTGTGGGGGGTTGTCCAAGGGGTTGTCCGGGGTCCAGGAAGGAGGTTGGGAAGGCTTCCCGGAGGGCTATCCGGGGGGCTGTCCGGGGGGTTGTCTGGGGTCCAGGGAGGTGGGTGGGGGGGCTGTCTGGGGGGATGTTCGGGGGACTATCTTGGGTTCATGGGATGGTGTTTACATATTTTCTAATCAAATTCTTTCAAGGTTAAAAAAAATAATTTCATTATATCAACTTCTAATCAGACCACCAATTTTCTAAATTCCACTAAAAATTTACAATTTCATTAAAATGGGGGGATTTCACAACATCCATTCTTTTTAAAAATAAAACATTCATAACATTCCCAACATCCAGGGGTGGGCGGGCTATCCACGGGGGTGTCAGGGCTTTTCGAGGGGTACGGGTTGTCCAGGGGGTGGGGGTGTCCAAAGCGTGGGGGGATATCTAGGGGTGAATCAGTCACAAAAAAATCATTAAGTCAAGTTTTATTATTTATAGATAAAAAAATAAAGATAATGTGACCTACCTAATCACACATATATTCAGGCACAACAAATCAATAAACATCAAAGGTCAGTAATATCAGTCAAAAATGTAACAAATCAATATGTCCTTCATCACCATCACCATAATCACCATTATCATCACCCTCACCCTTATCCTCATCATCATCTATGCCATCTTCCTCACCCTCATACATAGATTTGGCCTCCTCATCTCCCTCATCCTCCACCTCGGCCTCCTCCTCGCCCTCCTCCTCTTCCCCAGCCTCCTCCTCACCCTTCTCCTCCTCCGCCTTAGCCTCCTCCTTGATATCATCTCGAACACCACTAGAAATACTACCTGGTGCACCATATATAGAATGCATCGGTGAAATATATTCATCACAAGCATTTTTAGCCTCTGGTGGAAGTGTTGGACGTAAAACTTCCATCAGTTTCATAAATGCAGTGTTTTCCCTAGAAGACTATTCTACCATCTCTGTGTGTGACAAATCTGCTTTTTATTACATAATTAAACATAATTTATTACATAAACTTCACTTGATACAACATAGAAGATAAATATTTATAGTGTATTTGGGGATTAGTATCATTACATAACAACTTAAAACATGAAATAAAACATCTTTATTGAAAAATTTCTTTACATGACCACTACATTCCCTCATACTTAGCATTGCATGGGATAACCTGAGGACATGCATAAGAAAAGGGTGAGTTATAAAGGATAGTAAGTTAATAATCATGGAACAACATGAGGAATAAAATACATGTTAAACAATAGGTATATAAATAGAGAACAAAAGAAGCATAAACATAAGGTCATGATAAATCATGATAATCATAACATGGAAATGTGGCAACAAAACTTAACATGGAATTAGCATGAGTCAAGGCTCATTGCACATAGAACATGAGTAAACCCTCATTGAACATAAAGCACGAGAAAAACCTCATTGCACTTGAATTATCATGAGTCAACACCCATTCCACATGAAGTATCATGATACTATATTTTACCCAATGCATTTGAGTGTTATTAGGTCTCACCCTTCTTAAACATTTCATTTCATGCATAAGTGTGCCACATGGATCTTATAACATGGAATAAATCAACATCATAAGTTATTACAAGATTAAGTAATTTGGAATAAATACATGAAAGTACCATTCAATATTTATATGTTCATAAAGGTGAATACCCTTGATATAAACATGGGTATGGTATTCACTACACAATGATCTTGGCTTGGAAAAATGCGGTGCAATTTCGGCAGCATAACAGCGTGACATAAGGATTCATGAAAATGGTTGATGAGAGATAAAAGGGTGTCTCATCATATGTACATGAAATGGACAGTAAGGGGTTCATATAGATACATTTCCCAACAAATTTAATGGAATTTAGATGCATAATACAAAATAATTTCTTGGATGTAAAACAGAAGAGATAAATCCCTTACGGAATTTCAGCATAGTAATGGGTGTACATGGGAGGCATTTAATGGGAGAGAAATGGTTATAACATCATTAAAAAATAAAGAGGGTAGTATTGGAGAGGTGTGAAATCATACCCTAACATTTATAATTGAAATTAAAAGGGAATAACAATTTAAAGAATATTGGACAAAAATGAGAAAGGAAGAAAAACCCTTACTTGGAAGTGTGCTTCCAAAGGCTTGAGAGAGGCTTGAGAGAGGATTATTAGGAGATTGGGGCACCTTGGGAGGATTATAGAGAGATGAGGTCAGAGTTTGGATGAACTCCAAAGGCTTTGAGTGAGAAGGAAGTAGGATCTTGGGTGGGTTTATATAGGAAAGATGAGGGAAATCTTTATTATTTAGGTTTGGGACACCTCACATTAAAATAATCCAAAGCACAAACCATCCCATGGTTTTTGCCCATGGTTTTTGGAAAATGGAAGTGGAAAACAATATTTTATAATGACAAAGTCATAAATTCTTAAAATAATGGGTTTGATTGTGTAGAGGTGAGTCATACTCCCAAGGAAAACAATTTAAAAGGACAAAATGTTTAATAACTCTTGGAGGGTTCACTAATGTTTTGTAAAATAAATCAAACAAACCTAAAATCAAATTATTTTAATGATAAAGCATACATTGGCCGAACATAACATTTATAGTATTTTATTACATCACTATTGGTTCATTATGATGTCATAAATCACATTATATATTTAAACGGTATTTAATTTTTACCCAAAAATTTGACTGTCTCAGAAAATTATGAAAAATTCACCATTGGATAATTTCAACATACTAATTATATAAATAATATTCATTTTATCTAAATAATTTTATAAATATGTTAATTTTAACTTTTAAAATAAAAACCGACATTTATCAAAAATTCATGGGTTTTGAGAAAAATGGATTTCAAACATTAATAAAAATTATAATTGCATTTCATAAAATTATAAGATTATTTATATTTAATAAAAATTAATTTAATAATAATAATATTTTATTAAAATATTATTTAATTTAAAAATCCATTAATTCATCAAAATATATTTCTTAGTTGAACATTATCTAAAAATATTATTTGTTCTTTAAAAACTATTTACAAGGTAACAATAATAAAATGAAAGTATGTTAATTATTATATACAAAAATAATGTACATAACCATAGTACTAGTGTCTTGTTACATAACCCCTTATAACACCCACATAAGACCGAAGAGTAAGGTGTGTGATGGTGACAGACTCTTAGGGTGGCTCGGATAACATTGCTCAGGTGGTAATCTCTACCAACTTCCACTTCTCTTGTAGGCAGTCCCGATCGAGCTTAACATATTCAACCTCAGCTTGGGCTTAGTCAAGAGCGAAGTCCAAAGATGAAACCTCTTTTTTGGGCTCTGACAAATGGGCTTCGTATGGGGCACGTCTACTGGATGAGGCCATCGCTTCCTTTGTCTGGGTAAATTGGATTTGTTAAAGCTATATATTTATACTAATCATGTGATCACTATTCAATGGCTATATTAGCAACAGTCAAAATTATTAATAGTATTTTAAAATACAAAAATATAAAACCAAAGAAGTTGAAATTTTATATAAACTTTTTACATAAAGAGACATTTAATTAGATCAAGAGGGATTTCC
The DNA here is from genome assembly GCA_963277665.1 of Viscum album. Taxonomy (NCBI): domain Eukaryota; kingdom Viridiplantae; phylum Streptophyta; class Magnoliopsida; order Santalales; family Viscaceae; genus Viscum; species Viscum album. Next base: position 1,979,294,497 of record OY728156.1, read on the forward strand.
ATTAATGAAAGTTTGGGTCATTACAATCTTCCCCCCTTAAGAAATTCTGCCCTAGAAATTTTCTTTTCCCACACTAAAATAGATGTGGGTAACTCTTCTTTATCATTTCCTCTAATTCCCACATCGCTTCTTCAAACTTGTGGTTTCACTACAACACCTTGACAAGGGGCATTGTCTTGTTTTGTAGAACTTTTTCTCTACGGTCTAAGATCTTCACTGGTTGCTCCTCATAAGAAATATCATCCTCTAACTGTACCACCTCTGAAGAGAGTATATGTGAAGGGTCTGGTATGTACTTCCTTAAGAGGGATACATGAAAGACATCATGTACTTTGGCCATGGTAGGTGGAAGTGCTAGTAAATAGGCCACAACCCTGACACGATCAAGAATCTATAAGGGGTTGATGTACCTTGGACTTAACTTCCCTTTCTTTCTAAACCTCATGACCTTATTCCATAGAGATATGCGTAGAAATACCATGTCTCCAACTTTAAACTCAAGGTCTCATTGACAGTTATCTACATAACTCTTCTGTCAACTCTGGGATGCTTTGATATGCTGCTGAATGGTTTTCACCTTCTCCACCATTTCTTCAACCATTTCTGGTCTAATCAGCTTACGCTCACCGACCTTATCCCAACAAACTGGTGTTCTTCACCTTTTCCCATAAAGGGCTTCATATGGTTCCATTTGGATGCTCGAGTGGAAACTTTTATTATAAGAGAACTCAACCAGAGAAAGATGTTGATCCCATTCTCATTTAAAGTCCATTGAGCACGCTCTCAACATGTCCTCAAGTTTTTGGATAGTCCCCTTGGATTGGCCATCAGTTTGAGTATGATAGGTTATACTAAAGTTTGGTTCAGTATTCAGAGCATGTTGAAGACTCTTCCAAAACTTAGAGGTGAATCTTGGATCTTGATCAGACACAATAGATAGTGGTACTCCATGTAGCCTTACCACTTCCCTAATATATATCTATGTCAGTTGATCCAATGATAAATCCTCCTGAATAGAAATAAATTTTGGAGCCTTTGTAAGACGATCCACAACAACCCAGATTGCATTGTTGCCTTTGTATGTCTTTGGAAGTCTGGTGACACAGTTCATGGTTATGTTCTCCCATTTCCATTCTGGTATGGGAAATGGTTTCATCATCCTCTTAGACTTCTGCCTCTATGTCTTCACTTGCTGACACACCAGGCACTTTGATGTATATTCAGCGATCTCCTTATTTATATTTATCTTACCAATAATTCTCTCATAGATCTCGATACATCTTTGTGTTTCCTATGTGAATAGAGAAATTTAAACTATGTGCATCATCCAAAAGTTCCTTCTTCAGCTCCGGACTTATAGAACACATAGTCTTTTCTAAAATCTCACAATTCCTTCTTTATTAACATTAAACTCTGAGAATTTCCCTTTTCTGATAGCTTCCAATTTTTCCTGAATTCCCACATCATCCTTTTGAGCATACTTTAACCTTTCCAAAAGTGATGGTTAAGAAATCATTTGTGAAAGGATTGATGATGTTCCCTTCTTTATGATTCTCATGTCCATCTTCATCAAATATAAGAAGATTGTATCCTTTTCAATTATCATCAATGATAGAATCTCTGGGTCCTTTCTACTTAGAGTATCTGCCACCTTGTTCACTTTCCCAGGGTGGTAATGGATTGAGCAGTCATAGTCTTTGATCAGCTCTAACCATCTTCATTGGTGTATGTTCAACTCTTTCCGTGTGAATATATAATTGAGGCTTTTGTGGTATGTATATATTTCACACTTCTCCCCAAAGAGATAATGACCCCAAATTTTCAAAGAGAAGATCACTGCAGCCAACTCAAGGTCATGTGCTGGATAGTTTTGTTCATGAAATTTCAATTTCCTTGAAGCATAGGCAATGACTTTTTCATTTTTCATCAACACACATCTTAGGCCCTTCTTTGAAGCATCATTGAATACCACAAAAATTTATCTACTTGTGGGTAAATTGAGCATGGGAGTAGTGATAAACTTCTTTTTCAACTCCTTGAAGCTTTCTTCACATTCATCACTCTAAGAAAACTTTACTCCTTTCTGAGTTAGCTTGGTAAGAGGGTTGTATAGTCGTGATAAATTTCTCACAAATCATTGATAATATCCAGCTAACCCCAAAAAGCTACAGATATCTGTTACCGATGTTGGCCTCGTCCATCCCTCAATTGCATTTGTTTTAGAGGGATCCACAGATATCCCATTTCTTGTGATGATATGGCCCAAGAATGATACCTCTTTAAACCAGAACTCACACTTGTTGTACTTTTCATAGAGCTTCTCCTTCCGCAAGGTCTCTAGTATAGTTCTTAGATGCTCCTCATGATCCTCCTTGGTTTTAGAGTATATCATAATATCATCTATAAAGACTACCACAAATTTGTTGAGGTAATATCTAAAGACTCTATTCATCAAGTCTATGAAGATTTATGGAGCATTCGTGAGTCCTAAAGGCATTACTATGAATTCATAGTGCCCGTATCTTGTACGAAAAGTAGTCTTGGGGATATCTTCCTTCTTCACCCTTACTTGATAATATCCTGACCGAAAATCCACCTTGGAAAAGTATTGTGCTCCACGCAGTTGATCGAATAAGTCATAAATTCATGGGAGATGATACTTGTTCTTTATCGTGATTTTGTTAAGATCATGATAATCGATGCAAAGGTGCATTGACCCATCCTTCTTCTTGATGAAGAGGACTGGTGCACCCCATGGTAAAGCACTTGGGTGTATAAACCCTTTATCCAAATTCTTCTATAGTTGTTTCTTCAGCTCCTCAAGCTCCATAACATCCATTCTATATGGATTCTTGGATATTGACAACTTCCTGGCTATAAAATCAATTGAGAATTCAACATCTCTTCTAGGAGGAAGACCAGGCAATTCCTCAGGAAAAAATTCAGCGAATTATCCTACAATAGTCATGTCTTCTAGGATGGTTGCCTCCTTAGAATCAATCATCTGAGCCAGATACACATTATCATAGGGCAGTAATATACACACTTGAGATGATGGAGCTAAAGAAGGTTCATCTTCCTCCTTTCACTTGTAAAGAATCGGAGGTTGATTCTCTACATGGAGAGTGATTTCCCTCTCATGGAAATTTATGTTGGATCTATATAAGGAAATACAATCCATGCCAATAATTGCATCAAATTCCACTAGAGGGAGTATGATAAGGTTCACTGGAAAGTTTAATCCACATATTATGATAGGGAAGGATTTATATTCATGGGATGCAATGATGGACCCATTTTTCGTACTCACTGACATCTTCACTTCCATGATTTGTGGTGGTGCTAGGATTATTCTACTAAACTTTCAAGATATAAAAGAATGCGTAGAACCAGAATCAAAAAGTATGTTCACTATTCTTGAATAAATAACTAGCGTACCTGTCACCACTTTATTGTCTGGATTTACTTCGGCAGTAGTGATGAGAAAATCTCGTCCTTGATGACTTGGAGGTTATTGGTTGCCTCTGAAAACCCTTGTCTTAGGGCACTGATTTTCAAGATGCTATGGTTCTTTCAATTGTAGCAATAAACCATGTGTTGAGGTTCAAATAGAGTATTCCTCTCCTCTGTTGCAGTCATGGGTATTTCTTGCTGATAGTTAATAGTTAAGTGCCCTTATCTTCTACACCTAAATCATTTCCTCATCCCCTTCAGATAGTTTCTAGGGTGCTTCTTTTTACACCTTTGGCAAGTGGGGTGCTGGATATTATTAGCACCGTTGGATTTATCCATCAGACCACCAACATTGAAGTCCACCTTATGCTTCTTATCCCCATGATACCCCTGAGATTCTCCGATCTCTATTTTGACCTTGAGGGCACATCGGATAATTTCCTCATAGTTGTTGAAGTCATGGATCACCAGTGCTTTCCGTAGGCTACGTTTCATCCCACCAAAGAAGTAGTTAACCTTACATTCGGGGGTAATGACAATTCCAAAGGCGTATCATACAATCCTTATGAATTTTTCCTCATACGCTCCAACAGATTCATCATCTTTTTGCTTGAGGGCAAGGAAGTCCCTTTCCATCTTAAGTCGGAGGGTGCACAAAAAATATTGGAAATACTTCCATTCCAATGCCTTGATCTCCTCCTCAGGCTTCATATTTTTTATCAAATTCCACCATTGATCGGCTTCACCCTCCATACGATAAGCAGCCAGGAGAACCTTCTCTTGTTCAGAACATTAAAGGATGGATAAGATCTTTTCAATAGAGTTGATCCATTATTCAGCGATTGAGGGATCAGATGATCCATTAAAAGTAGGAGGCATTTGTCTTATGAAGCTCTTGATAGCGACTTGTTCTTTCTTAGGGGGGTTGAACATTCCTCTTGACCCATGTTTCTATTCAAATCTTGAGTTATCTGAGAGATAAGAGTGAAAAAGTTTATGATTCCCACTCCCATTGGATTGGGCATCTCATTAGTATAGTCATCACATTGATCTTCACATCGGTTGTTAGCCTGATTCCTCCTGTTACCGGCCATTGGCAAAGCATATCCCCCAGGAGTGTCGTAACCAAGAGTGCAGAAAGTCCCATTGTTGTGCACCAATTCTCATTCGAGTCTAGGTCAAAGAGGTGTTTTCGGGTTTTACCCCTAGGATACATCTGTGTCAGATCCGCCTCTACCTACTCGTATCCAGTCTTGGATGTATTTGCTTGATAAACCACTTACTTAATACTCACTAATACTTAGGTATGTTTTTATTTTACTTATTCTTGTCTCTAAGGCTTTACTAGGGTTTTTTAATCCTAATCCCAAAAATAACTAAACCTATCCTCTGATACTAACTGTGACAACACTGCTTTTTATTACACAATTAAACGTAATTTATTACATAAACTTCACTTGATACAACATAAAAGATCGATAGGTCTAGTGTCTTTGGGGCTTAGAATCATTATATAAAAACTTAAAACATGAAATACAACATCTTTATTGAAAACTTCCTTTACATGACCACTACATTCCCTCGTACTTAGCATTCCATGGGATAACCTGAGGACATGCATAAGAAAAGGGTGAGATATAAATCCTAATAAGGGAATAATCATGTAATAACATGAAAAATACAATACATGTTAGACAATAGGCATATCAATAGAGCACAAGAGAAGTATAAACATAAGGGCATGATAAATCATGATAATCATAACATGAAAATGTGGCAACAACACTTAACATGGAATTAGCATGAGCCAAGGCTCATTACTAATGGAGCATGAGTAAACCCTGATTGCACATGAAGCACAAGTAAAACCTCGTTACACTTTAATTAGCATGATTCATCACCCATTTCACATGAAGTATCATGATACTATACTTTACCCAATGCATTGGAGCACTATCAGGGCGCACCCTTCTTAAACATTTCATTTCATGCATAAGTGTTCCACATGGATCATATAAATGGAATCAATCAACATCATAAGTTATTCCACAATTAAGTAATGTGGAATAAATACATAAAAGTATCATTAAATATTTATATGTTCATAAATTTAAATACCCTTGATAGATACATGGGTATGGTATTCACTACACAATGATCTTGGCTTGGAAAAATGTGGTGCAATTTCGACAGCATAACGGCATGACATAAGGATTCATGAAAATGGTTGATAAGAGAAAAAAAAGGTGTCTCATAATATGTACATGAAATAGATAGTAAGGGGTTCATATAGATACATGTACCAACAAACTTAATGGAATTTAGATGCATAATACAAAATAATTGCTTGGATGTAAAAGAGGAGAGAGAAATCCCTTACGGAATTTCGGCATAGTACGGGTGTACATGGGAGGAATTTCATGAGAGAAAAAGGGGTATACCATCATTAAAAAAATAAAGAGGGCAGTATTGGGGAGGTGTGAAACCATAACCCAACATTTATAATAAAAATTAAAAGGGCATAACAATTTAAAGAATATTGGACAAAAATGAGAAAGGAAGAAAAATCCTTACTTGGAAGTGTGCTTCCAAAGGCTTGAGAGTGGCTTCTTGGGATCTTGGGGCATATTTGGAGGATTCTAGAGAGATGAGGGAAGAGGTTGGACGAACTCAAAAATCTTTTAGTGAGGAGAAAGTGGGAGATTGGGTGGTTTTATATAGGAAAGGTGAGGGAATTCTTTATTATTTTGGTTTGGGACACCTCACATTAAACTAATCCAAACCACAAACCAGTCCATGGTTTTTGCCCATAGTTTTTGGAAAAGGGAAATGGAAAACAATATTTTATAATTCCAAAGTCTAAACTTCTTAAAATAATGGGGTTTCTTATGTGGAGGTGAGTCACACTTCTAAGGAAAATAATTTAAAAAGACAAAATGTTTAATAACTCTTGGAGGGTTCACTAAAGTTTTGTAAAATAAATAAAACAAACCTAAAATCACATTATTTTAATGATAAAACATACATTTGACTAACATAAACTTTACAGTATTTTATTACATCACTATTGGGTCATTATGATGTCATAAATCACATTATATATTTAAAAGGTATTTAATTTTTACCCAAAAATTTGATTGTCTCAAAAAATTATGAAAAAATCACCGTTGGATAATTTCAACATCCTGATTTTAGAAATAATATTCATTTTATATAAATAATTTTCTAAATATGTTAATTTTCACTTTTAAAATAAAAACCGACATTTATCGAAAATTCATGGGTTTTGATAAAAATGGCTTTCAAACCTTAATAAAAATAACAATTGCATTTCATAAAATTATACGATAATTTATATTTAATAAAAACTAATTTAGTAATAATAATATTTTATTAAAATATTATTTAATTCAAAAATCCATTAATTCATCAAAATAGATTTCTTAGTTGAACATTAACTAAAAATACTATTTGTGCTTTCAAAACTATTTACAAGGTAACAATAATAAAATGAAAGTATATTCATTATTATATAAAAAAATAATGTACATAACCATAGTAATAGGTTCTTGTTACATAACCCCTTATAACACCCGCATAATATCGAAGAGTAAGGTGTGCGATGGTGACAGACTCTTGGGGTGGCTCGGATAACATTGTTCAGGTGGTAATCTCTATCAACTTTCACTTCTCTCATAAGTGGTCCCGCTCGAGCTTAACATATTCAAGCTCAACTTGTGCTTGGTCAAGAGAGAATCCCAAAGACGTAACCTCATTTCCGATCTCTGACAAATGGGTTTCGTATGGGGCACGTCTACTGGATGAGGTCATCACTTCCTTTATCTGAGTAAATTGGATTTGTTAAAGTCCTATATTTATACTAATCATGTGATCACTATTCAATGGCTATATTAGAAACAGTCACAATTCTTAATAGTATTTTAAAATTAAAAAATATAAAACCAAATAATTTGACATTTTATATAAACATTTTACATAAAGAGACATTTAATTAGATAAAGAGGGATTTCCATTAATGAAAGTTTGGGTCATTACACTGTGGCCCTTTTTTCAGCCTATTCTACATGTTCCTTAACCTGCTGCAACTCAGTGGCACTACAACTCATACCAGAGGAGGGACAATACCTCATCAGAACTATACTCTTCCCAGGTTAGCAGCGTACTCTACTGGGGTGCTCATCTCCCAACACCTGATGTAAGTGATCGTTTGGCCCAAAATTGTCAGGTTCCTGGGAAACAAGGGCCTCTAAAGTAGCATGTTACAAATATAAATAGATTATTAAGTTACAAAATAAATATTAAAATTTTAAATCTACAAAGTAAAACTTACAATCTACTGTTGAGTCAGTTCATTAACTGCACTTCCATCTTTCTTCTTTATACTCAAGAAAAACAATTTTGCTCAAGTCACACGTCCTTTTATATTCAATTTATGCCTATACAATGGCATTGAATGTAGGAAACCATAATTAAAAATAGGATACCAAAAAAATAGTAATTTCATAACTAATATTATATTATAACTTTAGAAATCGAATAAATTGTGGAGGAAGCAATAGAAAGTGCAAGTCGTAAAGAAATATTATAAACTGTCATACCTGTTGTCTCTCATGATCTGGAATCATTGTACGTCCCAATGTGTGGACATATTTCTTAGCATCAATGTTTTTTTATTTCTTCTAGATACATCCTAAATAAAATTCAATAATTATTATTAACAAAAAATAGGAAAATTTTCATTTAAATACATCTAATTTGATTAATACCTTAAATTGGCTAGTCGTATAAGAATAATCATCTATCGGTACTGTTCTAACAGACAATAATCCACGACAGGGACCACCTCTAACTTATTGCCCACTCTAACATGTCATCCAATGTACAACTCATGCTTATAAGCTCTCCAAAGATCGCCTAAATCCTTTAGACGTGCTGGTTGTGCACCCTCACCATCAGGGAAATTAAACCACAGCTGACACCAAAATATTAATTCATATCAATATAAAAAATAAAATATTACATTAAATACAATAGATTTTTTTACCCATATCTCTACCCATGCTTTATCCTTGACTTCATTTGGCATCTTTCTCCATGAGAGCGGGTTAACAGGAATGATGTCGGGGTATTTGGAAAGCGTCGCCAAAAAACTCTAACATTGCTTCCCTGGTTTTTCAATCATCTGACTATCTTCATTGTAGTCCACCATCAACTGTGTGCGACGGTTCCACACCGAAAACATGCATGTACGCCCCTGCCCCCACCTTCTATCAGTAGATGTATCTGTTATGAAATAAAAACAAATATTTTATCAATACATGTTATAATGAAAAAAAATAATGGTGTAACAATTTGTTAGGGTTGTATAAGTATACCTGTGGTAGTCTGATCAATGGGTGCCACTGGATCCACAGAAACTGAAGGAACACCCTGTACAGATGGAGTGGGTCCCAATGTATGCTCCGCAGGGATAGACTTTGGTGGAGCAGGAGTCAAAGAAGATGGAATATAAAAGCATAGAGAGAAGAAAGAAGAAGTAAAAGAAGATGATAGGGATGGCTGGACAAATGCTGGATGGGGAGTGGGAATCATCATTGGATATGGTACAGACGGGTGAGGAGGCTCAGATGTAAAGGGTGGTGAAAACATGGGAGGCCTAAATATCCCGTGTGTCCCTAACGGAACATCGAGATTAGAATGTGGGATGGATGGTATGTCAGTGGGAGGGGCAGAGTCTAATCGGGTACACCGACCAGATCGTCTAGCTCCCGTACCACCCCCCCCCCCCCCCCCGTACGAACACCCCGAGTACGGGGACCACTACTAGGCTTCTCATCAAATAACTATCACCTAATAGATGGATCCTGAAAAAATGTTAAAAAAAATTAATCACATGATAGTATATATTATTTAAATAAATATATTTGAAATAAAATACTCATTGTAGGCACTAGTGGTGGAATGATCAGCTCAGTCATGTGATGATTGTTTTCCATTATCTATTTTTGCCGCCTCTCTTCAATTGGTTTCATTTACTACATTTGAAAACAAATATGGAAGTAAATAGAAAAGGATAACTAATTTTTAACCCAAAAAACAAAATAAATGAGAGGGAATAGGGGGATTCATGGATAATTTAACTAACCATTGTTTTATGTGAGCTTGAAAAAATATATAATGAAGTCAATAAATTGTACAAGATGTAATAAAGAAATTTAATTTTTAGTAGGATGATTATTTACTAAGTGTTATCAGTCTATTAAAATCATGGAACATTGATTCTACTAGATTCATAAGTGGTAAAGCAGTTGTCAAAATTAAGGAAAAAATTAATTTCTTTAGCTCTGGTAGATGATGCAGGTTTCAATACATTTTTTGCAGAAGAATACAAACCATCATGTTCATTACTTGGTAAAATGTTAGAGAGAGGTCTTAGAGTCATACAAATTTTATAAAAATCACAGTTGAAGCATTGAAATGTTCACCAAGTTAGAAATGTTGGTTTCTTAGGTTTAAATACAGTTCAATTCCAAATTAAAAAATGAAATTCAAATAAAATTTCCAACCAAAAAACATTGAAAATTCACATAACGTCAAGTTGGATAAAACATATTTGTAATCAATATTAAATCAATTTACCAACCTTAACAACCCAACTTGAGGTAAACCAAAATAATTGAGAACGTGGATAGATGATTCTATATATTTTCCACCACAACTTCAGGTTCACAATCAACTCTGACAATTGAGCTATTAGAGTCATCAAAAGAAATAAATGGATTGGTTTCAATGGTAGTAGGGAAAGTGTCAATTCCATCATCACCATCATCAAAAATATGTCTTGTAATTACTTCAACTATGACACCAAATTCAGGTCGAAGTTGGTCTTTGACATAAAAAAATTTATCCATTGATGCCAATACATATGGTTCTTTGGTAGAAAGAGTGTGAGTCATATTAATTACTCGAAATCCACAATCATTAATAAATGTTCCATGTCTCATCATCAAATCAAACCAATGGAAATTCATTATCGTGACTTTTCCATGAGAGTAACAATCTAATATTATTATTTTTTCAACGACTCCATAATAACCCACATTTTCAAATCGGGGTCTACTATCTGATGCACTGGCATAACAATCTTTTGTGGCAGTAACAATAACACCATCATGTTGTGTTCTCATGTTCTTTGCTCATTCAGTGATAATAAATTTGTACCCATTGATAATAATTGATTTACAGTTACAAACCACGATATTATGACCAAAAGCCAAAGATCTTATTTCCTCAGAGACAGAGTCAGCAAGAAAAATCAATACCTATAATATAAATGAATATTAAACTTAATTAAATATTGATTTAATTATTTTAAACAATAATATTTTTACCGTCAATTTTAACCAAGTAGAAAACTCTTTGTTATGCAAAGTCTCCCTCCTCAAAGATAAAGAACGATGCTTTCTATTTATCATTATTTTATGTTCCCTGTAGATAAAAAATATGAATAGTTTAACAGATATATATGTAAGATATACATATTCAATTTAGTTCCCTGATGTAGTCATTGAAAAAATCATAGTTGAACAAAACTGTGCGATGTGTCATCTCGTGCTCTTCAAGGCTTAATGTCTTCAATGTATATGATCCAGAAATTCCTTCTGTTTGAGGAAGTGATGGAAAACTGGGTTCAATTTGATCATACTATTCTTCTTCATTTCTCACTGGTCTGTTCATTCTTGTAGTAATATCAGACAAATACATTGAGCATAAATCCATACATTCTTGAACCAAGTAATCGTTCACGATAGAACCTTCAAGATGATTCCTATTTCGGACATAATACTTTAATGTGAACATATTTATTTCAGTTGGATACATCCAATGAAAAGAAATAGGTCCTCTGAGAAGTATTTTAGTGGGAATATGGACAGTCAGATGCAGCATGCATGTGAAAAATGATGGAGGAAATATTTTATCCAACTCACACAAAATTAATGGGGCATCTGTCAACATTTTTTACAAGAAAGAATTGGAAAACTTATTAGCACAAAGATCTCTAAACAAGTGGAAAAACTGAATAAAAGTCACCCTTGCATTATTGGACAAAAGATGAAGGATTTCTATTGGAATCAACTCATGTAGAATAATGTGATAATCATGAGTCTTCAAAGATTTTAGCTTCAACTCTCTTCTGTTGACCCATTTAGATATGTTGCGCGAATAGCCATCAGGAACTCTAATAGTCTCTAATACTTCCAGAAATTGTTTTTTTCTATAGGTGTCATCACATAAGAAGCACATGGAACTTGCCATTTATTTTCACTGATACGCACAGGATGTAATTCTGGTCTGATTCCCCAATCCACCAAGTCACGCCGAGACTGTAAATCATCTTTTGACTTTCCCTTAACATTTAGAAGTATCAAAAGAAACATTTCACATATATTCTTTTCAATGTGAATTACATCTAAGAAATGACATAACAAATTAGTTGACTAATAAGGCAAATCAAAAAAGATACTTCTCTTCCTCCAATTGTAACAGGTTTCAGTGAAAACATTATTTCTCTTTTCATATTTCATTTGACCCTTCCCAAATGAAAAACTGAAATCTTTTAATTCATTAATCACATCAGTTCTAGACATACACTGAGGTGGATCATTAGTCTCAATGGTATTATCAAATATTTGATGATTATTTCTATATGGATGGTCCATTGGCAAGAATCGTCGATGTCCCATAAAACTAAAACTACAGTGATGTTTCATTCTTCTGGATCGTGTATTCTTCATAAAAACAGGACATGACAGTTTTTCCTTCATGATCCATCCAGAAATCATTGCATATGCCGGATTATCATTGATCATCCACATAATCATAGCACGCATCTGAAATATTTCTTTTGAATATGCATCGTATGTGTGCACACCCACATCCCAAAGAAGTTTCAACTCTTTTATTAAAGGTTTCATGTATACATCAATATCGATGTCGAGATCAGAAGGTCCAGATATGAGTATAATCATGAAAGTGAAAGGTTTTTTCATACACAACCATGGGAAAAGATTATAAATGTGTATAAAATTTGGCCATGTGCTGTGTGAAGTAAGCATCTTCCCAAACTGATTAAAATCATCGCATGAAAGACCCATCCTCACATTATGCACGTCAGCTACAAAATCAGGATATCGAGCATCAAATCTCTTCCATGCAAATCCATCTGCAGGGTGAACCAACTCATCATTAGTCTTCTTTATATCAGTATCATGCCATCTCATTTTTATTGATATTTCATCAGACATAAAAAGATTATGGAGTATCGGGATCAATGGAAAGTGCCACATTACTTTCTGTGGCATGCGGGATGGTGTTCCATCAGATTTTTACTTTCAGTAGGATGTACCACATTTTATACAATCATTTTGTTCAGCGGTTTCCTCCCAGAATAAATTGCAATCTTTCGGGAAAGCATGAATTTTTTTTTCTTGAAAATCCAAGTTCCACAACTAACTTCCATGTCATATAGTGGTTTGAGGGAATATTTGCATCATCTAGAAGTAAAGACTTCAAAAGGTAAAAATGTAATCGATTGCTATATTAGAAATCTCATACATAGTTTTCCCATGAAACAATTGGATTAAAAATTCCAACTTTTTTATTTTATCACGTTGTCGATATACTGGAGTCATGGTAGCATCATTCAATTTTTTCACCCTGACAACATCATTGTTTTCATTAGACACATCATGTGTGCTCATATCAAAGTCTTCTTGGGTCATAATCCTTTCTTTTTCATGATGATGAATAAATGAAAATCGGTCATATAACAAATTCTCTACTCCAGTCCTCTCAATTGGATCATTAACAATTTGACATTTCATTTTCTCCCCATTGTGATACCACGCATAGTATTTTGCTTGAAACCATATTTGGTTATGTAGTAGCTGACTTCTTCATAGCTCAACCAAGGTCTACCAATACAATTGGAACATGGGCAGTGTATCCGACCACTATCTGAAGCATTGTAAAATGAAAAATATAAAAATCTCTCCAAATTGTTTTGAAAATCGCTTGAGATCCGATTGGTTTCATACATCCAACTTCTATCCATTCTGTAAAAAAATTGTTATAAGTCATTTCATCAAAATCAATTCAATAAGATTGAAGCTTCATCGAAAATATATTTAAGTAAATGAGAATTGTTCACTTTATATGAAACCATAATTGACACACTACTCTATATGAGAATCATAATATAAAAGAAAACAAAATACTATATTTATAACAAAATATCTTTGAAGAACTATACATGAGTGTACAAGATCATGTACACTTGTGGAGGAGAATTATTTCGGAGTTGACTAAATTTTAGATCGAAGAAATTTTATATTTTAGAAGATAATTTGAGTTATCACATACATTTCCCAAGGGGGAGGGGTGTCCAGGGGGTGCGGGGTGTCTAGGGGGGTGGCGGGGCTATCCAGGGGGGTCGGAGGTGTCCAGGGGGTGGGGGGCTATCTAGGGGGTCAGGGTGTCTAGGTGGGCGGGCTGTCCATGGGGGTGGTCGGGTTGTCCAGGGGGGTAGGGGTGTCCAGGGGTGGGGGATATCTAGGGGGGTCGGGGTGTCCAGGTGGATGGGCTGTCCACGGGGGTGGTCGGGCTATCCAGGGGGTAGGGGGTGTCTAGAAGGTGGGCGGGCTATCCAGGGGGGTGAGTGGGGTTTCTAAGGGGGTGGGCGGGGCTGTCCAGGGGGTATGAGGTGTCCAGGGGGGTGAGCGGGCTATCCATGGGGGATAGCGGGTCTGTCTAGTGGGTACGGGGTGTCCAGGGTGTGGGCGGGCTGTCCAGGGGGGGTGGGCGGGCTAACCATGGGGGGTGGTCAGGCTGTCCACGGGGGTGGCGAGGCTGTCCAGTGGGGTCGGGGTTTCAAGGGGTGGGGGGATTTTTAGGGGGTGGGGGAATCTGGGGGGATGGGGGGTGTTTGGGGGGGTGGTGGGTGAGTGTCTGGGGGGTGGACGGGTTGTCCACAGTGGTGGGG